>JAUPMV010000022.1:12186959-13480285 GCA_030848855.1 Branchinecta sandiegonensis | reverse complement strand
TAGTGGACAGAATAAAGTGGAGAGTATAGTGGAAAGAATAAAGTGGACAGAGAATAGTGGAAAGACTAAAGTGGATAGACTATAGTGGAAAGACTCTAGTGGAGAGACTGTAGTGGATAGAATAAAGTGGACAGACTATAGTGGAAAGACTAAAGTGGACAGACTAAAGTGGACAGACTATAGTGGAAAGACTATAGTAGAAAGACTGTTGTGGACAGAATAAAGTGGAGAGTATAGTGGAAAGACTAAAGTGGAAAGACTAAAGTGGACAGAGAATAGTGGAAAGACTAAAGTGGACAGACTGTAGTGAACAGAATAAAGTGGAGACTATAGTGGAAAGACTAAAGTGGACAGAGAATAGTGGAAAGACTAAAGTGGACAGACTATAGTGGAAATACTGTAGTGGACAGAATAAAGTGGAGAGTATAGTGGAAAGAATAAAGTGGACAGAGAATAGTGGAAAGACTAAAGTGGACAGACTATAGTGGAAAGACTGTAGTGGACAGAATAAAGTGGAGAGTATAGTGGAAAGAATAAAGTGGGACAGAGAATAGTGGAAAGACTAAAGTGGACAGACTATAGTGGAAAGACTCTAGTGGAGAGACTGTAGTGGATAGAATAAAGTGGACAGACTATAGTGGAAAGAATAAAGTGGACAGACTAAAGTGGACAGACTATAGTGGAAAGACTATAGTAGAAAGACTGTTGTGGACAGAATAAAGTGGAGACTATAGTGGAAAGACTAAAGTGGACAGAGAATAGTTGATAGACTAAAGTGGACAGACTATAGTGAAAAGACTAAAGTGACAGACTAAAGTGGAAAGACTAAAGTGGAAAGACTAAAGTGGACAGACTATAGTGGAAAGACTGTAGTGGACAGAATAAAGTGGAGAGTATAGTGGAAAGAATAAAGTGGACCGAGAATTGTGGAAAGACTAAAGTGGATAGACTATAGTGGAAAGACTATAGTGGAGAGACTGTAGTGGACAGAATAAAGTGGACACTATAGTGGAAAGACTAAAGTGGACAGACTATAGTGGAAAGAATATAGTGGAAAGACTGTAGTGGACAGAATAAAGTGGACACTATAGTGGAAAGACTAAAGTGAACAGAGAATAGTGGAAAGACTAAAGTGGACAGACTATAGTGGAAAGAATATAGTGGAAAGACTGTAGTGGACAGACTAAAGTGGAGACTATAGTGGAAAGACTAAAGTGGAAAGACTAAAGTGGAAAGACTAAAGTGGACAGACTATAGTGGAAAGACTGAAGTGGACAGACTAAAGTGGAAAAACTAAAGTGGAAAGACGAAAGTGGACAGACTATAGTGGAAAGACTGTAGTGGAAAGACTGTAGTGGACAGACTAAAGTGGAGACTATAGTGGAAAGACTAAAATGGAAAGACTAAAGTGGAAAGACTAAAGTGGACAGACTATAGTGGAAAGACTAAAGTGGACAGAGAATAGTGGAAAGACTAAAGTGAACAGACTATAGTGGAAAGACTACAGTGGAAAGACTGTAGTGGACAGAATAAAGTGGAGCCTATAGTGGAAAGACTAAAGTGGAAAGACTGTAGTGGACAGAATAAAGTGGAGACTATAGTGGAACGACTAGAGCGGAAAGACTAAAGTGGACAGACTATAGTGGCAAGACTGAAGTGGAAAGACTAAGTGGACAGACTAAAATGGAAAGACTATAGTGGAAAAGACTAAAGTGGACAGACTATAGTGGAAAGACTAAAGTGGACAGACTGAAGTGGAAAGACTATAGTGGAAAGACTAAAGTGGACAGAGAATAGTGGAAAGACTAAAGTGGACAGACTATAGTGGAAAGACTATAGTGGAAAGACTGTAGTGGACGGAATAAATTGGAGACTATAGTGGAAAGACTAAAGTGGACAGAGAATAGTGGGAAGACTAAAGTGGAAAGACTCTAGTGGACAGAATAAAGTGGAGAGTATAGTGGAAAGACTAAAGTGGAAAGACTAAAGTGGACAGACAATAGTGGAAAGACTATAGTGGAAAGACTGTAGTGGACAGAATAAAGTGGAGACTATAGTGGAAAGCCTAAAGTGGACAGAGAATAGTGGAAAGACTAGAGTTGATAGACTGTAGTGGAAAGACTATAGGGGAAAGACTATAGTGGAAAGACTGTAGTGGACAGAATGAAGTGGACAAACTATAGTGGAAAGACTATAGTGGAAAGACTGTAATGGAAAGACTAAAGTGGAAAGACTAAAGTGGAAAGACTAAAATGGACAGACTATAGTGGAAAGACTAAAGTGGAAAGACTAAAGTGGACAGAGAATAGTGGAGAGACTAAAGTGGAAAGACTCTATTGGACAGAATAAAGTGGAGAGTATAGTGGAAAGACTAAAGTGGAAAGACTAAAGTGGACAGACAATAGTGGAAAGACTATAGTGGACAGAATAAAGTGGAGACTATAGTGGAAAGCCTAAAGTGGACAGAGAATAGTGGAAAGACTAGAGTTGATAGACTGTAGTGGAAAGACTATAGGGGAAAGACTATAGTGGAAAGACTGTAGTGGACAGAATGAAGTGGACAAACTATAGTGGAAAGACTATAGTGGAAAGACTGTAATGGAAAGACTAAAGTGGAAAGACTAAAGTGGAAAGACTAAAATGGACAGACTATAGTGGAAAGACTAAAGTGGACAGCCTAAGTGGAAAGACTAAAGTGGAAAGACTAAAGTGGACAGACTCTAGTGGAAAGACTGAAGTGGAAAGAGTAAGTGGACAGACTAAAGCGGAAAGACTAAAGTGGAAAGACTAAAGTGGACAGACTATAGTGGAAAGACTAAAGTGGACAGGCTAAAGTGGAAAGACTAAAGTGGAAAGACTAAAGTGGACAGACTATAGTGGAATACTATAGTGGAAAGAATGTAGTGGGCAGAATAAAGTGGAGACTATAGTGGCAAGACTAAAGTGGACAGAGAATAGTGGAAAGACTAAAGTGGACAGACTATAGTGGAAAGACTAAAGTGGACAGACTAAAGTGGAAAGACTAAAGTGGAAAGACTAAAGTGGACAGACTATAGTGGAAAGACTGTAGTGGAAAGACTGTAGTGGACAGAATAAAGTGGAGACTATAGTGGAAAGACTAAAGTGGACAGAGAATAGTGGAAAGACTAAAGTGGACAGACTATAGTGGAAAGACTAAAGTGGACAGACAAAAGTGGACAGACTATAGTGGAAATACTGTAGTGGACAGAATAAAGTGGAGAGTATAGTGGAAAGAATAAAGTGGACAGAGAATAGTTGATAGACTAAAGTGGACAGACTATAGTGGAAAGATTAAAGTGGACAGACGAAAGTGGAAAGACTAAAGTGGACAGACTATAGTGGAAAGACTGTAGTGGACAGAATAAAGTGGAGAGTATAGTGGAAATAATAAAGTGGACCGAGAATTGTGGAAAGACTAAAGTGGATAGACTATAGTGGAAAGAATAAAGTGGACAGACTAAAGTGGACAGACTATAGTGGAAAGACTGTAGTGGAAAGACTGTAGTGGACAGAACAAAGTGTAGACTATAGTGGAAAGACTAAAGTGGACAGAGAATAGTGGAAAGACTAAAGTGGACAGACTATAGTGGAAAGAATAAAGTGGACAGACTAAAATGGAAAGACTACAGTGGAAAGACTAAAGTGGACAGATTATAGTGGAAAGACTGTAGTGGACAGAAGAAAGTGGAGAGTATAGTGGAAAGAATAAAAAGGACAGAGAATAGTGGAACGACTATAGTGGACAGACTATAGTGGAAAGACTATAGTGGAAAGACTGTAGTGAACAGAATAAAGTGGAGACTATAGTGGAAAGACTAAAGTAGACAGAGAATAGTGGAAAGACTAAAGTGGAAAGACTAAAGTGGACAGACTATAGTGGAAAGACTAAGTGGACAGACTATAGTGGAAAGACTGTAGTGGACAGAATGAAGTGGACAAACTATAGTGGAAAGACTATAGTGGAAAGACTGTAGTGGAAAGACTAAAGTGGAAAGACTAAAGTGGAAAGACCAAAATGGACAGACTATAGTGGAAAGACTAAAGTGGACAGACAAAAGTGGAAAGACTAAAGTGGACAGACTAAAGTGGACAGACTATAGTGGAAAGACTGTAGTGGAAAGACTGTAGTGGACAGAACAAAGTGTAGACTATAGTGGAAAGACTAAAGTGGACAGAGAATAGTGGAAAGACTAAAGTGAACAGACTATAGTGGAAGACTACAGTGGAAAGACTGTAGTGGAAAGAATATAGTGGAAAGACTGTAGTGGACAGAATAAAGTGGACACTATAGTGGAAAGACTAAAGTGAACAGAGAATAGTGGAAAGACTAAAGTGGACAGACTATAGTGGAAAGAATATAGTGGAAAGACTGTAGTGGACAGACTAAAGTGGAGACTATAGTGGAAAGACTAAAGTGGAAAGACTAAAGTGGAAAGACTAAAGTGGACAGACTATAGTGGAAAGACTGAAGTGGACAGACTAAAGTGGAAAAACTAAAGTGGAAAGACGAAAGTGGACAGACTATAGTGGAAAGACTGTAGTGGAAAGACTGTAGTGGACAGACTAAAGTGGAGACTATAGTGGAAAGACTAAAATGGAAAGACTAAAGTGGAAAGACTAAAGTGGACAGACTATAGTGGAAAGACTAAAGTGGACAGAGAATAGTGGAAAGACTAAAGTGAACAGACTATAGTGGAAAGACTACAGTGGAAAGACTGTAGTGGACAGAATAAAGTGGAGCCTATAGTGGAAAGACTAAAGTGGAAAGACTGTAGTGGACAGAATAAAGTGGAGACTATAGTGGAAAGACTAAAGTGGACAGACTATAGTGGAAAGAATATAGTGGAAAGACTGTAGTGGACAGAATAAAGTGGACACTATAGTGGAAAGACTAAAGTGAACAGAGAATAGTGGAAAGACTAAAGTGGACAGACTATAGTGGAAAGAATATAGTGGAAAGACTGTAGTGGACAGACTAAAGTGGAGACTATAGTGGAAAGACTAAAGTGGAAAGACTAAAGTGGAAAGACTAAAGTGGACAGACTATAGTGGAAAGACTGAAGTGGACAGACTAAAGTGGAAAAACTAAAGTGGAAAGACGAAAGTGGACAGACTATAGTGGAAAGACTGTAGTGGAAAGACTGTAGTGGACAGACTAAAGTGGAGACTATAGTGGAAAGACTAAAATGGAAAGACTAAAGTGGAAAGACTAAAGTGGACAGACTATAGTGGAAAGACTAAAGTGGACAGAGAATAGTGGAAAGACTAAAGTGAACAGACTATAGTGGAAAGACTACAGTGGAAAGACTGTAGTGGACAGAATAAAGTGGAGCCTATAGTGGAAAGACTAAAGTGGAAAGACTGTAGTGGACAGAATAAAGTGGAGACTATAGTGGAACGACTAGAGCGGAAAGACTAAAGTGGACAGACTATAGTGGCAAGACTGAAGTGGAAAGACTAAGTGGACAGACTAAAATGGAAAGACTATAGTGGAAAAGACTAAAGTGGACAGACTATAGTGGAAAGACTAAAGTGGACAGACTGAAGTGGAAAGACTATAGTGGAAAGACTAAAGTGGACAGAGAATAGTGGAAAGACTAAAGTGGACAGACTATAGTGGAAAGACTATAGTGGAAAGACTGTAGTGGACGGAATAAATTGGAGACTATAGTGGAAAGACTAAAGTGGACAGAGAATAGTGGGAAGACTAAAGTGGAAAGACTCTAGTGGACAGAATAAAGTGGAGAGTATAGTGGAAAGACTAAAGTGGAAAGACTAAAGTGGACAGACAATAGTGGAAAGACTATAGTGGAAAGACTGTAGTGGACAGAATAAAGTGGAGACTATAGTGGAAAGCCTAAAGTGGACAGAGAATAGTGGAAAGACTAGAGTTGATAGACTGTAGTGGAAAGACTATAGGGGAAAGACTATAGTGGAAAGACTGTAGTGGACAGAATGAAGTGGACAAACTATAGTGGAAAGACTATAGTGGAAAGACTGTAATGGAAAGACTAAAGTGGAAAGACTAAAGTGGAAAGACTAAAATGGACAGACTATAGTGGAAAGACTAAAGTGGAAAGACTAAAGTGGACAGAGAATAGTGGAGAGACTAAAGTGGAAAGACTCTATTGGACAGAATAAAGTGGAGAGTATAGTGGAAAGACTAAAGTGGAAAGACTAAAGTGGACAGACAATAGTGGAAAGACTATAGTGGACAGAATAAAGTGGAGACTATAGTGGAAAGCCTAAAGTGGACAGAGAATAGTGGAAAGACTAGAGTTGATAGACTGTAGTGGAAAGACTATAGGGGAAAGACTATAGTGGAAAGACTGTAGTGGACAGAATGAAGTGGACAAACTATAGTGGAAAGACTATAGTGGAAAGACTGTAATGGAAAGACTAAAGTGGAAAGACTAAAGTGGAAAGACTAAAATGGACAGACTATAGTGGAAAGACTAAAGTGGACAGCCTAAGTGGAAAGACTAAAGTGGAAAGACTAAAGTGGACAGACTCTAGTGGAAAGACTGAAGTGGAAAGAGTAAGTGGACAGACTAAAGCGGAAAGACTAAAGTGGAAAGACTAAAGTGGACAGACTATAGTGGAAAGACTAAAGTGGACAGGCTAAAGTGGAAAGACTAAAGTGGAAAGACTAAAGTGGACAGACTATAGTGGAATACTATAGTGGAAAGAATGTAGTGGGCAGAATAAAGTGGAGACTATAGTGGCAAGACTAAAGTGGACAGAGAATAGTGGAAAGACTAAAGTGGACAGACTATAGTGGAAAGACTAAAGTGGACAGACTAAAGTGGAAAGACTAAAGTGGAAAGACTAAAGTGGACAGACTATAGTGGAAAGACTGTAGTGGAAAGACTGTAGTGGACAGAATAAAGTGGAGACTATAGTGGAAAGACTAAAGTGGACAGAGAATAGTGGAAAGACTAAAGTGGACAGACTATAGTGGAAAGACTAAAGTGGACAGACAAAAGTGGACAGACTATAGTGGAAATACTGTAGTGGACAGAATAAAGTGGAGAGTATAGTGGAAAGAATAAAGTGGACAGAGAATAGTTGATAGACTAAAGTGGACAGACTATAGTGGAAAGATTAAAGTGGACAGACGAAAGTGGAAAGACTAAAGTGGACAGACTATAGTGGAAAGACTGTAGTGGACAGAATAAAGTGGAGAGTATAGTGGAAATAATAAAGTGGACCGAGAATTGTGGAAAGACTAAAGTGGATAGACTATAGTGGAAAGAATAAAGTGGACAGACTAAAGTGGACAGACTATAGTGGAAAGACTGTAGTGGAAAGACTGTAGTGGACAGAACAAAGTGTAGACTATAGTGGAAAGACTAAAGTGGACAGAGAATAGTGGAAAGACTAAAGTGGACAGACTATAGTGGAAAGAATAAAGTGGACAGACTAAAATGGAAAGACTACAGTGGAAAGACTAAAGTGGACAGATTATAGTGGAAAGACTGTAGTGGACAGAAGAAAGTGGAGAGTATAGTGGAAAGAATAAAAAGGACAGAGAATAGTGGAACGACTATAGTGGACAGACTATAGTGGAAAGACTATAGTGGAAAGACTGTAGTGAACAGAATAAAGTGGAGACTATAGTGGAAAGACTAAAGTAGACAGAGAATAGTGGAAAGACTAAAGTGGAAAGACTAAAGTGGACAGACTATAGTGGAAAGACTAAGTGGACAGACTATAGTGGAAAGACTGTAGTGGACAGAATGAAGTGGACAAACTATAGTGGAAAGACTATAGTGGAAAGACTGTAGTGGAAAGACTAAAGTGGAAAGACTAAAGTGGAAAGACCAAAATGGACAGACTATAGTGGAAAGACTAAAGTGGACAGACAAAAGTGGAAAGACTAAAGTGGACAGACTAAAGTGGACAGACTATAGTGGAAAGACTGTAGTGGAAAGACTGTAGTGGACAGAACAAAGTGTAGACTATAGTGGAAAGACTAAAGTGGACAGAGAATAGTGGAAAGACTAAAGTGAACAGACTATAGTGGAAGACTACAGTGGAAAGACTGTAGTGGACAGAATAAAGTGGAGACTATAGTGGAAAGACAAGAGTGGAAAGACTGTAGTGGACAGAATAAAGTGGAGACTATAGTGGAACGACTAAAGCGGAAAGACTAAAGTGGACAGACTATAGTGGCAAGACTGAAATGGAAAGACTGGAAAGACTAAAGTGGACAGACTATAGTGGAAAGACTAAAGTGGACAGACTGAAGTGGAAAGACTATAGTGGAAAGACTAAAGTGGAAAGACTGTAGTGGACAGAATAAAGTGGAGACTATAGTGGAAAGACTAAAGTGGACAGAGAATAGTGGAAAGACTAAAGTGGACAGACTATAGTGGAAAGACTATAGTGGAAAGACTGTAGTGGACGGAATAAATTGGAGACTATAGTGGAAAGACTAAAGTGGAAAGACTAAAGTGGACAGAGAATAGTGGGAAGACTAAAGTGGAAAGACTGTAGTGGACAGAATAAAGTGGAGAGTATGGTGGAAAGACTAAAGTGGAAAGACTAAAGTGGACAGAGAATAGTGGAAAGACTAAAGTGGACAGACTGTAGTGAACAGAATAAAGTGGAGACTATAGTGGAAAGACTAAAGTGGACAGAGAATAGTGGAAAGACTAAAGTGGACAGACTATAGTGGAAATACTGTAGTGGACAGAATAAAGTGGAGAGTATAGTGGAAAGAATAAAGTGGACAGAGAATAGTGGAAAGACTAAAGTGGACAGACTATAGTGGAAAGACTGTAGTGGACAGAATAAAGTGGAGAGTATAGTGGAAAGAATAAAGTGGACAGAGAATAGTGGAAAGACTAAAGTGGATAGACTCTAGTGGAAAGACTCTAGTGGAGAGACTGTAGTGGATAGAATAAAGTGGACAGACTATAGTGGAAAGACTAAAGTGGACAGACTAAAGTGGACAGACTATAGTGGAAAGACTATAGTAGAAAGACTGTTGTGGACAGAATAAAGTGGAGAGTATAGTGGAAAGACTAAAGTGGAAAGACTAAAGTGGACAGAGAATAGTGGAAAGACTAAAGTGGACAGACTGTAGTGAACAGAATAAAGTGGAGACTATAGTGGAAAGACTAAAGTGGACAGAGAATAGTGGAAAGACTAAAGTGGACAGACTATAGTGGAAATACTGTAGTGGACAGAATAAAGTGGAGAGTATAGTGGAAAGAATAAAGTGGACAGAGAATAGTGGAAAGACTAAAGTGGACAGACTATAGTGGAAAGACTGTAGTGGACAGAATAAAGTGGAGAGTATAGTGGAAAGAATAAAGTGGACAGAGAATAGTGGAAAGACTAAAGTGGACAGACTATAGTGGAAAGACTCTAGTGGAGAGACTGTAGTGGATAGAATAAAGTGGACAGACTATAGTGGAAAGAATAAAGTGGACAGACTAAAGTGGACAGACTATAGTGGAAAGACTATAGTAGAAAGACTGTTGTGGACAGAATAAAGTGGAGACTATAGTGGAAAGACTAAAGTGGACAGAGAATAGTTGATAGACTAAAGTGGACAGACTATAGTGAAAAGACTAAAGTGGACAGACTAAAGTGGAAAGACTAAAGTGGAAAGACTAAAGTGGACAGACTATAGTGGAAAGACTGTAGTGGACAGAATAAAGTGGAGAGTATAGTGGAAAGAATAAAGTGGACCGAGAATTGTGGAAAGACTAAAGTGGATAGACTATAGTGGAAAGACTATAGTGGAGAGACTGTAGTGGACAGAATAAAGTGGACACTATAGTGGAAAGACTAAAGTGGACAGACTATAGTGGAAAGAATATAGTGGAAAGACTGTAGTGGACAGAATAAAGTGGACACTATAGTGGAAAGACTAAAGTGAACAGAGAATAGTGGAAAGACTAAAGTGGACAGACTATAGTGGAAAGAATATAGTGGAAAGACTGTAGTGGACAGACTAAAGTGGAGACTATAGTGGAAAGACTAAAGTGGAAAGACTAAAGTGGAAAGACTAAAGTGGACAGACTATAGTGGAAAGACTGAAGTGGACAGACTAAAGTGGAAAAACTAAAGTGGAAAGACGAAAGTGGACAGACTATAGTGGAAAGACTGTAGTGGAAAGACTGTAGTGGACAGACTAAAGTGGAGACTATAGTGGAAAGACTAAAGTGGAAAGACTAAAGTGGAAAGACTAAAGTGGACAGACTATAGTGGAAAGACTAAAGTGGACAGAGAATAGTGGAAAGACTAAAGTGAACAGACTATAGTGGAAAGACTACAGTGGAAAGACTGTAGTGGACAGAATAAAGTGGAGCCTATAGTGGAAAGACTAAAGTGGAAAGACTGTAGTGGACAGAATAAAGTGGAGACTATAGTGGAACGACTAGAGCGGAAAGACTAAAGTGGACAGACTATAGTGGCAAGACTGAAGTGGAAAGACTAAGTGGACAGACTAAAATGGAAAGACTATAGTGGAAAAGACTAAAGTGGACAGACTATAGTGGAAAGACTAAAGTGGACAGACTGAAGTGGAAAGACTATAGTGGAAAGACTAAAGTGGACAGAGAATAGTGGAAAGACTAAAGTGGACAGACTATAGTGGAAAGACTATAGTGGAAAGACTGTAGTGGACGGAATAAATTGGAGACTATAGTGGAAAGACTAAAGTGGACAGAGAATAGTGGGAAGACTAAAGTGGAAAGACTCTAGTGGACAGAATAAAGTGGAGAGTATAGTGGAAAGACTAAAGTGGAAAGACTAAAGTGGACAGACAATAGTGGAAAGACTATAGTGGAAAGACTGTAGTGGACAGAATAAAGTGGAGACTATAGTGGAAAGCCTAAAGTGGACAGAGAATAGTGGAAAGACTAGAGTTGATAGACTGTAGTGGAAAGACTATAGGGGAAAGACTATAGTGGAAAGACTGTAGTGGACAGAATGAAGTGGACAAACTATAGTGGAAAGACTATAGTGGAAAGACTGTAATGGAAAGACTAAAGTGGAAAGACTAAAGTGGAAAGACTAAAATGGACAGACTATAGTGGAAAGACTAAAGTGGAAAGACTAAAGTGGACAGAGAATAGTGGAGAGACTAAAGTGGACAGACTATAGTGGAAAGACTATAGAGGAAAGACTGTAGTGGACAGAATGAAGTGGAGACTATAGTGGAAAGACTAAAGTGGACAGAGAAAAGTGGAAAGACTAAAGTGGACAGACTAATGTGGAAAGACTTAGGTGGAAAGACTAAAGTGGACAGACTATGGTGGAAAGACTATAGTGGAAAGACTGTAGTGGACAGAATAAAGTGGAGAGTGTAGTGGAAAGACTAAAGTGGACAGAGAATAGTGGAAAGAATAAAGTGGACAGACTATAGTGGAAAGACTATAGTGGAAAGACTGTAGTGGACAGAATAAAGTGGAGACTATAGTGGAAAGACTAAAGTAGACAGAAAATAGTGGAAAGACTAAAGTGGAAAGACTGTAGTGGACAGAATAAAGTGGAGACTATAGTGGAAAGACTAAAGTAGACAGAGAAGAGTGGAAAGACTAAAGTGGACAGACTATAGTGGAAAGACTAAAGTGGACAGACTATAGTGGAAAGACTAAAGTGGACAGACTAAAGTGGAAAGACTAAAGTGGACAGACTATAGTGGAAAGACTAAAGTAGACAGAGAAGAGTGGAAAGACTAAAGTGGACAGACTATAGTGGAAAGACTATAGTGGAAAGACTAAAGTGGACAGACTAAAGTGGAAAGACTAAAGTTGAAAGACTAAAGTGGACAGACTATAGTGGAAAGACTAAAGTGGACAGACTAAAGTGGAAAGACTAAAGTTGAAAGACTAAAGTGGACAGACTATAGTGGAAAGACTCTAGTGGAAAGACTGTAGTGGACAGAATAAAGTGGAGAGTATAGTGGAAAGACTAAAGTAGACAGAGAATAGCGGAAAGACTAAAGTGGAAAGACTGCAGTGGACAAAATAAAGTGGAGACTGTAGTGGAAAGACTAAAGTGGAAAGACTAAAGTGGAAAGACTAAAGTGGAAAGACTATAGTGGAAAGACTGTAGTGGACAAAATAAAGTGGAGACTATAGTGGAAAGACTAAAGTGGAAAGACTAAAGTGGAAAGACTATAGTGGAAAGACTGTAGTGGACAGAATAAAGTGGAGACTATAGTGGAAAGACTAAAGTGGACAGAGAATAGTGGAAAGACTAAAGTGGACAGACTATAGTGGAAAGACTGTAGTGGACAGAATAAAGTGGAGACTATAGTGGAAAGACTAAAGTGGACAGAGAATAGTGGAAAGACTAAAGTGAACAGACTATAGTGGAAAGACTAAAGTGGACAGACTATAGTGGAAAGACTAAAGTGGACAGACTAAAGTGGAAAGACTAAAGTGGACAGACTAAAGTGGAAAGACTAAAGTGGAAAGACTATAGTGGAAAGACTAAAGTGAACAGACTAAAGTGGAAAGACTAAAGTGGAAAGACTAAAGTGGACAGACTTTAGTGGAAAGACTATAGTGGAAAAACCGTAGTGGACAGAATAAAGTGGAGATTATAGTGGAAAGACTAAAGTGGACAGAGAATAGTGGAAAGACTAAAGTGGACAGACTATAGTGGAAAGACTATAGTGGAAAGAATGTAGTGGACAGAATAAAGTGGAGACTATAGTGGAAAGAATAAAGTGGACAGAGAATCGTGGAAAGACTAAAGTGGACAGACTATAGTGGAAAGACTAAAGTGAACAGACTAAAGTGGAAAGACTAAAGTGGAAAGACTAAAGTGGACAGACTTTAGTGGAAAGACTATAGTGGAAAAACTGTAGTGGACAGAATAAAGGGGAGAGTATAGTGGAAAGACTAAAGTGGACAGAGAATAGTGGAAAGACTAAAGTGGACAGACTATAGTGGAAAGACTAAAGTGGACAGACTAAAGTGGAAAGACTATAGTGGAAAGACTGTAGTGGACAGAATAAAGTGGAGACTATAGTGGAAAGAATAAAGTGGACAGAGAATAGTGGAAAGACTAAAGTGGACAGACTATAGTGGAAAGACTAAAGTGAACAGAGTAAAGTGGAAAGACTAAAGTGGAAAGACTAAAGTGGACAGACTTTAGTGGAAAGACTATAGTGGGAAAACTGTAGTGGACAGAATAAAGTGGAGACTATAGTGGAAAGACTAAAGTGGACAGAGAATAGTGGAAAGACTAAAGTGGACAGACTATAGTGGAAAGACTGTAGTGGACAGAATAGAGTGGAGACTATAGTGGAAAGACTAAAGTGGACAGAGAATAGTGGAAAGACTAAAGTGGACAGACTATAGTGGAAAGACTATAGTGGAAAGACTGTAGTGGACAGAATAAAGTGGAGACTATAGTGGAAAGAATAAAGTGGACAGAGAATAGTGGAAAGACTAAAGTGGACAGACTATAGTGGAAAGACTAAAGTGAACAGACTAAAGTGGAAAGATTAAAGTGGAAAGACTAAAGTGGACAGACTTTAGTTGAAAGACTATAGTGGAAAAACTGTAGTGGACAGAATAAAGGGGAGAGTATAGTGGAAAGACTAAAGTGGACAGAGAATAGTGGAAAGACTAAAGTGGACCGACTATAGTGGAAAGACTAAAGTGGACAGACTAAAGTGGAAAGACTAAAGTGGACAGACTATAGTGGAAAGACTATAGTGGAAAGACTGTAGTGGACAGAATAAAGTGGAGACTATAGTGGAAAGCTACAGTAGACAGAGAATAGTGGAAAGACTAAAGTGGAAAGACTGTAGTGGACAAAATAAAGTGGAGACTATTGTGGAAAGACTAAAGGGGAAAGACTAAAGTGGACAGACCATAGTGGAAAGACTATAGTGAAAAGACTATAGTGGACAGAATAAAGTGGAGACTATAGTGGAAAGACTAAAGTGGACAGAGAATAATGGAAAGACTAAAGTAGACAGACTATAGTGGAAAGACTGTAGTGGACAGAAGAAATTGAAGACTATAGTGGAAAGATTAAAGTGGACAGAGAATAGTGGAAAGAATAAAGTGGACAGACTATAGTGGAAAGACTGTAGTGGACAGAAGAAAGTGGAGACTATAGTGGAAAGAATAAAGTGGACAGAGAATAGTGGAAAGACTAAAGTGGACAGACTATAGTGGAAAGACAAAAGTGGACAGACTAAAGTGGAAAGACTAAAGTGGAAAGACTAAAGTGGAAAGACTAAAGTGGACAGACTATAGTGGAAAGACTATAGTGGAAAGACTGTAGTGGACAGAATAAAGTGGAGCGTATAGTGGAAAGACTAAAGTGGACAGAGAATAGTGGAAAGACTAAAGTGGACAGACTATAGTGGAAAGACTATAGTGGAAAGACTGTAGTGGACAGAATAAAGTGGAGACTATAGTGGAAAGACTAAAGTAGACAGAGAATAGTGTAAAGACTAAAGTGGAAAGACTGTAGTGGACAAAATAAAGTGGAGACTATAGTGGAAAGACTAAAGTGGAAAGACTAAAGTGGAAAGACTATAGTGGAATGACTATAGTGGAAAGACTGTAGTGGACAGAATAAAGTGGAGATCATAGTGGAAAGACTAAAGTGGACAGAGAATATTGGAAAGACTAAAGTGGACAGACTATAGTGGAAAGACTATAGTGGACAGAATAAAGTGGAGACTATAGTGGACAGACTGAACTGGAAAGACTAAAGTGGATAGACTATAGTGGAAAGAATAAGTGGACAGACTAAAGTGGAAAAACTAAAGTGGAAAGACTAAAGTGGACAGACTATAGAGGAAAGACTATAGTGGAAAGACTGTAGTGGACAGAATAAAGTGGAGACTATAGTGGACAGAATAAAGTGGAAAGACTAAAGTGGAAAGACTAAAGTGGATAGACTATAGTGGAAAGTCTATAGTGGAAAGACTGTAGTGGACAGAAGAAAGTGGAGACTATAGTGGAAAGACTAAATTGGACAGAGAATAGTGGAAAGACTAAAGTGGACAGACTATAGTGGAAAGACTGTAGTGGACAGAGAATAGTGGAAAGACTAAAGTGGACAGACTATAGTGGAAAGACTATAGTGGAAAGACTGTAGTGGACAGAATAAAGTGGAGACTATAGTTGAAAGACTAAAGTGGACAGAGAATAGTGGAAAGACTAAAGTGGACAGACTATAGTGGAAAGACTAAAGTGAACAGACTAAAGTGGAAAGACTAAAGTGGAAAGACTAAAGTGGACAGACTTTAGTGGAAAGACTATAGTGGAAAACTGTAGTGGACAGAATAAAGGGGAGAGTATAGTGGAAAGACTAAAGTGGACAGAGAATAGTGGAAAGACTAAAGTGGACAGACTATAGTGGAAAGACTAAAGTGGACAGACTAAAGTGGAATGACTAAAGTTGAAAGACTAAAGTGGACAGACTATAGTGGAAAGACTATAGTGGAAAGACTGTAGTGGACAGAATAAAGTGGAGACTATAGTGGAAAGCTACAATAGACAGAGAATAGTGGAAAGACTAAAGTGGAAAGACTGTAGTGGACAAAATAAAGTGGAAACTATTGTGGAAAGACGAAAGGGGAAAGACTAAAGTGGACAGACCATAGTGGAAAGACTATAGTGAAAGACTATAGTGGACAGAATAAAGTGGAGACTATAGTGGAAAGACTAAAGTGGACAGAGAATAGTGGAAAGACTGTAGTGGACAGAATAAAGTGAAGACTATAGTGGAAAGACTAAAGTGGACATAGAATAGTGGAAAGAATAAAGTGGACAGACTATAGTGGAAAGACTGTAGTGGACAGAATAAAGTGGAGACTATAGTGGAAAGAATAAAGTGGACAGAGAATAGTGGAAAGACTAAAGTGGACAGACTATAGTGGAAAGACTAAAGTGGACAGACTAAAGTGGAAAGACTAAAGTGGAAAGACTAAAGTGGACAGACTATAGTGGAAAGACTATTGCCCCGAGCCACCGAATGGTTAAAATGATTGTATATATTTAGTAAGAAAATTCATGTGTTAGTGTAATCTTATTATGTGATGTGTAATATCACGAATTAAATAAATTGATTGATTGATTGATTGATTGATAGTGAAAAGACTGTAGTGGACAGAATAAAGTGGAGAGTATAGTGGAAAGACTAAAGTGGACAGAGAATAGTGGAAAGACTAAAGTGGACAGACTATAGTGGAAAGACTGTAGTGGACAGAATAAAGTGGAGACTATAGTGGAAAGATTAAAGTAGACAGAGAATAGTGGAAAGACTAAAGTGGAAAGACTGTAGTGGACAAAATAAAGTGGAGACTATAGTGGAAAGACTAAAGTGGAAAGACTAAAGTGGAAAGACTGTAGTGGACAGAATAAAGTGAAGACTATAGTGGAAAGACTAAAGTGGACAGAGAATAGTGGACAGAGAATAGTGGAAAGAATAAAGTGGACAGACTATAGTGGAAAGACTGTAGTGGACAGAATAAAGTGGAGACTATAGTGGAAAGAATAAAGTGGACAGAGAATAGTGGAACGACTAAAGTGGACAGACTATAGTGGAAAGACTAAAGTGGACAGACTAAAGTGGAAAGACTAAAGTGGAAAGACTAAAGTGGACAGATTATAGTGGAAAGACTATAGTGGAAAGACTGTAGTGGACAGAATAAAGTGGAGAGTATAGTGGAAAGACTAAAGTGGACAGAGAATAGTGGAAAGACTTAAGTGGACAGACTATAGTGGAAAGACTGTAGTGGACAGAATAAAGTGGAGACTTTAGTGGAAAGATTAAAGTAGACAGAGAATAGTGGAAAGACTAAAGTGGAAAGACTGTAGTGGACAAAATAAAGTGGAGACTATAGTGGAAAGACTAAAGTGGAAAGACTAAAGTGGAAAGACTATAGTGGAAAGACTATAGTGGAAAGACTGTAGTGGACAGAATAAAGTGGAGACTAGAGTGGAAAGACTAAAGTGGACAGAAAATAGTGGAAAGACTAAAGTGAACAGACTATAGTGGAAAGACTATAGTGAAAAGACTGTAGTGGACAGAATAAAGTGGAGACTATAGTGGAAAGACTGAATTGGAAAGACTAAAGTGGATAGACTATAGTGGAAAGAATAAGTGGACAGAGAATAGTGGAAAGACTAAAGTGGACAGACTATAGTGGAAAGACTATAGTGGAAAGACTGTAGTGGACAGAATAAAGTGGAGAGTATAGTGGAAAGACTAAAGTGGACAGAGAATAGTGGAAAGACTAAAGTGGACAGACTATAGTGGAAAGACTGTAGTGGACAGACTGTAGTGGACAGAGAATAGTGGAAAGACTAAAGTGGACAGACTATAGTGGAAAGACTGTTGTGGACAGAATAAAGTGGAGATTATAGTGGAAAGACTAAAGTGGACAGAGAATAGTGGAAAGACTAAAGTGGACAGACTATAGTGGAAAGACTAAAGTGGACAGACAATAGTGGAAAGACTATAGTGGAAAGACTGTAGTGGACAGAATAAAATGGAGACTATAGTGGAAAGACTAAAGTGGACAGAGAATAGTGGAAAGACTAAAGTGGACAGACTATAGTGGAAAGACTGTTGTGGACAGAATAAAGTGGAGATTATAGTGGAAAGACTAAAGTGGACAGAGAATAGTGGAAAGACTAAAGTGGACAGACTATAGTGGAAAGACTAAAGTGGACAGACTAAAGTGGAAAGACTAAAGTGGAAAGACTAAAGTGGACAGACTATAGTGGAAAGACTATAGTGGAAAGACTGTAGTGGACAGAATAAAGTGGAGAGTATAGTGGAAAGACTAAAGTGGACAGAGAATAGTGGAAAGACTAAAGTGGACAGACTATAGTGGAAAGACTATAATGGAAAGACTGTAGCGGACAGAATAAAGTGGAGACTATAGTGGAAAGACTAAAGTAGACAGAGAATAGTGGAAAGACTAAAGTGGAAAGACTGTAGAAAACAAAATAAAGTGGAGACTATAGTGGAAAGACTAAAGTGGAAAGACTGAAGTGGACAGACTATAGTGGAAAGACTATAGTGAAAAGACTGTAGTGGACAGAATAAAGTGGAGACTATAGTGGAAAGACTAAAGTGGACAGAGAATAGTGGAAAGACTAAAGTGGACAGACTATAGTGGAAAGACTATAGAGGAAAGACTGTAGTGGACAGAATAAAGTGGAGACTATAGTGGAAAGACTAAAGTGGACAGAGAATAGTGGAAAGACTAAAGTGGACAGACTAATGTGGAAAGACTAAGGTGGAAAGACTAAAGTGGACAGACTATAGTGGACAGACTATAGTGGAAAGACTGTAGTGGACAGAATAAAGTGGAGAGTATAGTGGAAAGACTAAAAAGGACAGAGAATAGTGGAAAGAATAAAGTGGACAGACTAAAGTGGAAAGACTATAGTGGAAAGACTGTAGTGGACAGAATAAAGTGGAGACTATAGTGGAAAGACTAAAGTAGACAGAAAATAGTGGAAAGACTAAAGTGGAAAGACTGTAGTGGACAGACTATAGTGGAAAGACTGTAGTGGACAGAACAAAGTGGAGACTATAGTGGAAAGATTAAAGTAGACAGAGAATAGTGGAAAGACTAAAGTGGAAAGACTGTAGTGGACAAAATAAAGTGGAGACTATAGTGGAAAGACTAAAGTGGAAAGACTGTAGTGGACAGAATAAAGTGAAGACTATAGTGGAAAGACTAAAGTGGACAGAGAATAGTGGAAAGAATAAAGTGGACAGACTATAGTGGAAAGACTGTAGTGGACAGAATAAAGTGGAGACTATAGTGGAAAGAATAAAGTGGACAGAGAATAGTGGAAAGACTAAAGTGGACAGACTATAGTGGAAAGACTAAAGTGGACAGACTAAAGTGGAAAGACTAAAGTGGAAAGACTAAAGTGGACAGACTATAGTGGAAAGACTATAGTGGAAAGACTGTAGTGGACAGAATAAAGTGGAGAGTATAGTGGAAAGACTAAAGTGGACAGAGAATAGTGGAAAGACTAAAGTGGACAGACTATACTGGAAAGACTGTAGTGGACAGAATAAAGTGGAGACTTTAGTGGAAAGATTAAAGTAGACAGAAAATAGTGGAAAGACTAAAGTGGAAAGACTGTAGTGGACAAAATAAAGTGGAGACTATAGTGGAAAGACTAAAGTGGAAAGACTATAGTGGAAAGACTATAGTGGAAAGACTGTAGTGGACAGAATAAAGTGGAGACTAGAGTGGAAAGACTAAAGTGGACAGACTATAGTGGAAAGACTATAGTGAAAAGACTGTAGTGGACAGAATAAAGTGGAGACTAGAGTGGAAAGACTAAAGTGGACAGACTATAGTGGAAAGACTATAGTGAAAAGACTGTAGTGGACAGAATAAAGTGGAGACTATAGTGGACAGACTGAATTGGAAAGACTAAAGTGGATAGACTATAGTGGAAAGAATAAGTGGACAGAGAATAGTGGAAAGACTAAAGTGGACAGACTATAGCGGAAAGACTATAGTGGAAAGACTGTAGTGGACAGAATAAAGTGGAGAGTATAGTGGAAAGACTAAAGTGGACAGAGAATAGTGGAAAGACTAAAGTGGACAGACTATAGTGGAAAGACTGTAGTGGACAGACTGTAGTGGACAGAGAATAGTGGAAAGACTAAAGTGGACAGACTATAGTGGAAAGACTGTTGTGGACAGAATAAAGTGGAGATTATAGTGGAAAGACTAAAGTGGACAGAGAATAGTGGAAAGACTAAAGTGGGCAGACTATAGTGGAAAGACTAAAGTGGACAGACTATAGTGGAAAGACTATAGTGGAAAGACTGTAGTGGACAGAATAAAATGGAGACTATAGTGGAAAGACTAAAGTGGACAGAGAATAGTGGAAAGACTAAAGTGGACAGACTATAGTGGAAAGACTAAAGTGGACAGACTAAAGTGGAAAGACTAAAGTGGAAAGACTAAAGTGGACAGACTATAGTGGAAAGACTATAGTGGAAAGACTGTAGTGGACAGAATAAAGTGGAGAGTATAGTGGAAAGACTAAAGTGGACAGAGAATAGTGGAAAGACTAAAGTGGACAGACTGTAGTGGAAAGACTGTAGCGGACAGAATAAAGTGGAGACTATAGTGGAAAGACTAAAGTAGACAGAGAATAGTGGAAAGACTAAAGTGGAAAGACTGTAGTGGACAAAATAAAGTGGAGACTATAGGGGAAGACTAAAGTGGAAAGACTGAAGTGGACAGACTATAGTGGAAAGACTATAGTGAAAAGACTGTAGTGGACAGAATAAAGTGGAGACTATAGTGGAAAGACTAAAGTGGACAGAGAATAGTGGAAAGATTAAAGTAGACAGACTATAGTGGAAAGACTATAGAGGAAAGACTGTAGTGGACAGAATAAAGTGGAGACTACAGTGGAAAGACTAAAGTGGACAGAGAATAGTGGAAAGACTAAAGTGGACAGACTAATGTGGAAAGACTAAGGTGGAAAGACTAAAGTGGACAGACTATAGTAGAAAGACTATAGTGGAAAGACTGTAGTGGACAGAATAAAGTGGAGAGTATAGTGGAAAGACTAAAGTGGACAGAGAATAGTGGAAAGAATAAAGTGGACAGACTATAGTGGAAAGACTATAGTGGAAAGACTGTAGTGGACAGAATAAAGTGGAGACTATAGTGGAAAGACTAAAGTGGACAGAGAATAGTGGAAAGACTAAAGTGTACAGACTATAGTGGAAATACTATAGTGGAAAGACTGTAGTGGACAGAATAAAGTGGAGACTATAGTGGAAAGAATAAAGTGGACAGAGAATAGTGGGAAGACTAAAGTGGACAGACTATAGTGGAAAGACTAAAGTGAACAGACTAAAGTGGAAAGACTAAAGTGGAAAGACTAAAGTGGACAGACTATAGTGGAAAGACTATAGTGGAAAGACTGTAGTGGACAGAATAAAGTGGAGAGTATAGTGGAAAGACTAAAGTGGACAGAGAATAGTGGAAAGACTAAAGTGGACAGACTATAGTGGAAAGACTATAGTGGAAAGACTGTAGTGGACAGAATAAAGTGGAGAGTATAGTGGAAAGACTAAAGTGGACAGAGAATAGTGGAAAGACTAAAGTGGACAGACTATAGTGGAAAGACTATAGTGGAAAGACTGTAGTGGACAGAATAAAGTGGAGACTATAGTGGAAAGACTAAAGTAGACAGAGAATAGTGTAAAGACTAAAGTGGAAAGACTGTAGTGGACAAAATAAAGTGGAGACTATAGTGGACAGACTAAAGTGGAAAGACTAAAGTGGAAAGACTATAGTGGAATGACTATAGTGGAAAGACTGTAGTGGACAGAATAAAGTGGAGACGATAGTGGAATGACTAAAGTGGACAGAGAATATTGGAAAGACTAAAGTGGACAGACTATAGTGGAAAGACTATAGTGGAAAGACTGTAGTGGACAGAATAAAGTGGAGACTATAGTGGACAGACTGAACTGGAAAGACTAAAGTGGATAGAGTATAGTGGAAAGAATAAGTGGACAGACGAAAGTGGAAAAACTAAAGTGGAAAGACTAAAGTGGACAGACTATAGAGGAAAGACTGTAGTGGAAAGACTGTAGTGGACAGAACAAAGTGGAGACTATAGTGGACAGAATAAAGTGGAAAGACTAAAGTGGAAAGACTAAAGTGGATAGACTATAGTGGAAAGTCTATAGTGGAAAGACTGTAGTGGACAGAATAAAGTGGAGACTATAGTGGAAAGACTAAAGTGGACAGAGAATAGTGGAAAGACTAAAGTGGACAGACTATAGTGGAAAGACTGTAGTGGACAGAGAATAGTGGAAAGACTAAAGTGGACAGACTATAGTGGAAAGACTATAGTGGAAAGACTGTAGTGGACAGAATAAAGTGGAGACTATAGTGGAAAGACTAAAGTGGACAGAGAATAGTGGAAAGACTAAAGTGGACAGACTATAGTGGAAAGACTAAAGTTAACAGACTAAAGTGGAAAGACTAAAGTGGAAAGACTAAAGTGGACAGACTTTAGTGGAAAGACTATAGTGGAAAAACTGTAGTGGACAGAATAAAGGGGAGAGTATAGTGGAAAGACTAAAGTGGACAGAGAATAGTTGAAAGACTAAAGTGGACAGACTATAGTGGAAAGACTAAAGTGGACAGACTAAAGTGGAAAGACTAAAGTGGAAAGACTAAAGTGGACAGACTATAGTGGAAAGACTATAGTGGAAAGACTGTAGTGGACAGAATAAAGTGGAGACTATAGTGGAAAGCTACAGTAGACAGAGAATAGTGGAAAGACTAAAGTGGAAAGACTGTAGTGGACAAAAGACTATTGTGGAAAGACTAAAGGGGAAAGACTAAAGTGGACAGACCATAGTGGAAAGACTATAGTGAAAAGACTATAGTGGACAGAATAAAGTGGAGACTATAGTGGAAAGACTAAAGTGGACAGAGAATAGTGGAAAGACTAAAGTAGACAGACTATAGTGGAAAGACTATAGTGGAAAGACTGTAGTGGACAGAATAAAGTGAAGACTATAGTGGAAAAACTAAAGTGGACAGAGAATAGTGGAAAGAACAAAGTGGACAGACTAAAATGGAAAGACTGTAGCGGACAGAATAAAGTGGAGACTATAGTGGAAAGAATAAAGTGGACAGAGAATAGTGGAAAGACTAAAGTGGACAGACTATAGTGGAAAGACTAAAGTGGACAGACTAAAGTGGAAAGACTAAAGTGGAAAGACTAAAGTGGACAGACTATAGTGTTAAGACTATATTGGAAAGACTGTAGTGGACAGAATAAAGTGGAGAGTATAGTGGAAAGACTAAAGTGGACAGAGAATAGTGGAAAGACTAAAGTGGACAGACTATAGTGGAAAGACTGTAGTGGACAGAATAAAGTGGAGACTATAGTGGAAAGATTAAAGTAGACAGAGAATAGTGGAAAGACTAAAGTGGAAAGACTGTAGTGGACAAAATAAAGTGGAGACTATAGTGGAAAGACTAAAGTGGAAAGACTAAAGGGAAAGACTATATTGGAAAGACTATAGTGGAAAGACCGTAGTGGACAGAATAAAGTGGAGACTAGAGTGGAAAGACTAAAGTGGACAGAGAATAGTGGAAAGACTAAAGTGGACAGACTATAGTGGAAAGACTATAGTGGAAAGACTGTAGTGGACAGGATAAAGTGGAGACTATAGTGGAAAGACTGAATTGGAAAGACCAAAGTGGATAGACTATAGTGGAAAGTATAAGTGGACAGAGAATAGTGGAAAGACTAAAGTGGACAGACTGTAGTGGAAAGACTGTAATGGACAGAATAAAGTGGAGACTATAGTGGAAAGACTAAAGTGGACAGAGAATAGTGGAAAGACTAAAGTGGACAGACTATAGTGGAAAGACTAAAGTGGAAAGACTAAAGTGGACAGACTAAAGTGGAAAGACTAAAGTATAAAGTGGACAGAGAATAGTGGAAAGACTAAAGTGGACAGACTATAGTGGAAAGACTCTAGTGGAAAGACTGTAGTGGACAAAATAAAGTGGAGAGTATAGTGGAAAGACTAAAGTGGACAGAGAATAGTGGAAAGTCTAAAGTGGACAGACTATAATGAAGACTATAGTGGACAGACTATAGTGGAAAGACTAAAGTGGACAGAGAATAGTGGAAAGACTAAAGTGGACAGACTATAGTGGAAAGACTAAAGTGGACAGACTAAAGTGGAAAGACTAAAGTGGCCAGACTAAAGTGGAAAGACTAAAGTGGAAAGACTAAAGTGGACAGACTATAGTGGAAAGACTATAGTGGAAAGACTGTAGTGGACAGAATAAAGTGGAGAGTATAGTGGAAAGACTAAAGTGGACAGAGAATAGTGGAAAGACTAAAGTGGACAGACTAAAGTGGAAAGACTAAAGTGGACAGACTAAAGTGGAAAGACTAAAGTGGAAAGACTAAAGTGGACAGACTATAGTGGAAAGACTATAGTGGAAAGACTGTAGTGGACAGAATAAAGTGGAGAGTATAGTGGAAAGACTAAAGTGGACAGAGAATAGTGGAAAGACTAAAGTGGACAGACTATAGTGGAAAGACTATAGTGGAAAGACTGTAGTGGACAGAATAAAGTGGAGACTATATTGGAAAGACTAAAGTAGACAGAGAATAGTGGAAAGACTATAGTGAAAAGACTAAAGTGGACAGAGAATAGTGGAAAGATTAAAGTGGACAGACTATAGTGGAAAGACTATAGTGGAAAAACTGTAGTGGACAGAATAAAGTGGAGACTATAGTGGAAAGACTAAAGTGGACAGAGAATAGTGGAAAGACTAAAGTGGACAGACTATAGTGGAAAGACTAAAGTGGACAGACTAAAGTGGAAAGACTAAAGTGGAAAGACTAAAGTGGACAGACTATAGTGGAAAGACTATAGTGGAAAGACTGTAGTGGACAGAATAAAGTGGAGAGTATAGTGGAAAGACTAAAGTGGACAGAGAATAGTGGAAAGACTAAAGTGGACAGACTATAGTGGAAAGACTATAGTGGAAAGACTGTAGTGGACAGAATAAAGTGGAGACTATATTGGAAAGACTAAAGTAGACAGAGAATAGTGGAAAGACTATAGTGAAAAGACTAAAGTGGACAGAGAATAGTGGAAAGATTAAAGTGGACAGACTATAGTGGAAAGACTAAAGTGGACAGACTAAAGTGGAAAGACTAAAGTGGACAGAGAATAGTGGAAAGATTAAAGTGGACAGACTATAGTGGAAAGACTATAGTGGAAAAACTGTAGTGGACAGAATAAAGTGGAGACTATAGTGGAAAGACTAAAGTGGACAGAGAATAGTGGAAAGACTAAAGTGGACAGACTATAGTGGAAAGACTATAGTGGAAAGACTGTAGTGGACAGAATAAAGTGGAGAGTATAGTGGAAAGACTAAAGTGGACAGAGAATAGTGGAAAGACTAAAGTGGACAGACTATAGTGGAAAGACTATAGTGGAAAGACTGTAGTGGACAGAATAAAGTGGAGACTATATTGGAAAGACTAAAGTAGACAGAGAATAGTGGAAAGACTATAGTGAAAAGACTAAAGTGGACAGAGAATAGTGGAAAGATTAAAGTGGACAGACTATAGTGGAAAGACTATAGTGGAAAAACTGTAGTGGACAGAATAAAGTGGAGACTATAGTGGAAAGACTAAAGTGGACAGAGAATAGTGGAAAGACTAAAGTGGACAGACTATAGTGGAAAGAATATAGTGGAAAGACTGTAGTGGACAGAATAAAGTGGAGAGTATAGTGGAAAGAATAAAGTGGACAGAGAATAGTGGAAAGACTAAAGTGGACAGACTATAGTGGAAAGACTATAGTGGAAAGACTGTAGTGGACAGAATAAAGTGGAGACTATATTGGAAAGACTAAAGTAGACAGAGAATAGTGGAAAGACTATAGTGAAAAGACTAAAGTGGACAGAGAATAGTGGAAAGATTAAAGTGGACAGACTATAGTGGAAAGACTATAGTGGAAAAACTGTAGTGGACAGAATAAAGTGGAGACTATAGTGGAAAGACTAAAGTGGACAGAGAATAGTGGAAAGACTAAAGTGGACAGACTATAGTGGAAAGACTATAGTGGAAAGACTGTAGTGGACATAATAAAGTGGAGACTATAGTGGAAAGACTAAAGTGGACAGAGAATAGTGGAAAGACTAAAGTGGACAGACTATAGTGGAAAGACTATAGTGGAAAGACTGTAGTGGACAGAATAAAGTGGAGAGTATAGTGGAAAGACTAAAGTGGACAGAGAATAGTAGAAAGACTAAAGTGGACAGACTATAGTGGAAAGACTATAATGGAAAGACTGTAGTGGACAGAATAAAGTGGAGACTATAGTGGAAAGACTAAAGTAGACAGAGAATAGTGGAAAGACTAAAGTGGAAAGACTGTAGTGGACAAAATAAAGTGGAGACTATAGTGGAAAGACTAAAGTGGAAAGACTAAAGTGGACAGACTATAGTGGAAAGACTATAGTGAAAAGACTGTAGTGGACAGAATAAAGTGGAGACTATAGTGGAAAGACTAAAGTGGACAGAGAATAGTGAAAAGACTAAAGTGGACAGACTATAGTGGAAAGACTATAGTGGAAAGACTGTAGTGGACAGAATAAAGTGGAGACTATAGTGGAAAGAATAAAGTGGACAGAGAATAGTGGAAAGACTAAAGTGGACAGACTATAGTGGAAAGACTCTAGTGGAAAGACTGTAGTGGACAAAATAAAGTGGAGAGTATAGTGGAAAGACTAAAGTGGACAGAGAATAGTGGAAAGTCTAAAGTGGACAGACTATAGTGGAAAGACTATAGTGGACAGACTATAGTGGAAAGACTAAAGTGGACAGAGAATAGTGGAAAGACTAAAGTGGACAGACTATAGTGGAAAGACTAAAGTGAACAGACTAAAGTGGAAAGACTAAAGTGGACAGACTAAAGTGGAAAGACTAAAGTGGAAAGACTAAAGTGGACAGACTATAGTGGAAAGACTATAGTGGAAAGACTGTAGTGGACAGAATAAAGTGGAGAGTATAGTGGAAAGACTAAAGTCGACAGAGAATAGTGGAAAGACTAAAGTGGACAGACTATAGTTGAAAGACTATAGTGGAAAGACTGTAGTGGACAAAATAAAGTGGAGACTATATTGGAAAGACTAAAGTGGACAGAGAATAGTGGAAAGTCTAAAGTGGACAGACTATAGTGGAAAGACTATAGTGGACAGACTGTAGTGGACAGAATAAAGTGGAGACTATAGTGGAAAGACTAAAGTGGACAGAGAATAGTGGAAAGACTAAAGTGGACAGACTAAAGTGGAAAGACTAAAGTGGACAGACTAAAGTGGAAAGACTAAAGTGGAAAGACTAAAGTGGACAGACTATAGTGGAAAGACTATAGTGGAAAGACTGTAGTGGACAGAATAAAGTGGAGAGTATAGTGGAAAGACTAAAGTGGACAGAGAATAGTGGAAAGACTAAAGTGGACAGACTATAGTGGAAAGACTATAGTGGAAAGACTGTAGTGGACAGAATAAAGTGGAGACTATATTGGAAAGACTAAAGTAGACAGAGAATAGTGGAAAGACTATAGTGAAAAGACTAAAGTGGACAGAGAATAGTGGAAAGATTAAAGTGGACAGACTATAGTGGAAAGACTATAGTGGAAAAACTGTAGTGGACAGAATAAAGTGGAGACTATAATAGTGGAAAGACTAAAGTGGACAGAGAATAGTGGAAAGACTAAAGTGGACAGACTATAGTGGAAAGACTGTAGTGGACATAATAAAGTGGAGACTATAGTGGAAAGACTAAAGTGGACAGAGAATAGTGGAAAGACTAAAGTGGACAGACTATAGTGGAAAGACTATAGTGGAAAGACTAAAGTGGACAGACTAAAGTGGAAAGACTAAAGTGGACAGACTAAAGTGGAAAGACTAAAGTGGAAAGACTAAAGTGGAGACAATAGTGGAAAGACTAAAGTGGACAGAGAATAGTGGAAAGACTAAAGTGGACAGACTATAGTGGAAAGACTATAGTGGACAGATTATAGTGGAAAGACTAAAGTGGACAGACTATAGTGGAAAGACTATAGTGGAAAGACTGTAGTGGACAAAATAAAGTGGAGAGTATAGTGGAAAGACTAAAGTGGACAGAGAATAGTGGAAAGTCTAAAGTGGACAGACTATAGTGGAAAGACTATAGTGGAAAGACTGTAGTGGACAGAATAAAGTGGAGACTATAGTGGAAAGACAAAAGTAGACAGAAAATAGTGGAAAGACTAAAGTGGAAAGACTTCAGTGGACAAAATAAAGTGGAGACTATAGTGGAAAGACTAAAGTGGAAAGACTAAAGTGGAAAGACTATAGTGAAAAGACTATAGTGGAAAGACTGTAGTGGACAGAATAAAGTGGAGACTATAGTGGAAAGACTAAAGTGGACAGAGAATAGTGGAAAGACTAAAGTGGACAGACTATAGTGGAAAGACTATAGTGGAAAAACTGTAGTGGACAGAATAAAGTGGAGACTATAGTGGAAAGACTAAAGTGGACAGAGAATAGTGGAAAGACTAAAGTGGACAGACTATAGTGGAAAGACTAAAGTGGAAAGACTAAAGTGGACAGACTATAGTGGAAAGACTATAGTGGAAAGACTGTAGTGGACAGAATAAAGTGGAGAGTATAGGGGAAAGACTAAAGTGGACAGAGAATAGTGGAAAGACTAAAGTGGACAGACTATAGTGGAAAGACTATAGTGGAAAGACTGTAGTGGACAGAATAAAGTGGAGACTATACTGGAAAGACTAAAGTAGACAGAGAATAGTGGAAAGACTATAGTGAAAAGACTAAAGTGGACAGAGAATAGTGGAAAGATTAAAGTGGACAGACTATAGTGGAAAGACTATAGTGGAAAAACTGTAGTGGACAGAATAAAGTGGAGACTATAGTGGAAAGACTAAAGTGGACAGAGAATAGTGGAAAGACTAAAGTGGTCAGACTATAGTGGAAAGACTATAGTGGAAAGACTGTAGTGGACATAATAAAGTGGAGACTATAGTGGAAAGACTAAAGTGGACAGAGAATAGTGGAAAGACTAAAGTGGACAGACTATAGTGGAAAGACTATAGTGGAAAGACTAAAGTGGACAGACTAAAGTGGAAAGACTAAAGTGGACAGACTAAAGTGGAAAGACTAAAGTGGAAAGACTAAAGTGGAGACTATAGTGGAAAGACTAAAGTGGACAGAGAATAGTGGAAAGACTAAAGTGGACAGACTATAGTGGAAAGACTATAGTGGACAGACTATAGTGGAAAGACTAAAGTGGACAGACTATAGTGGAAAGACTATAGTGAAAAGACTGTAGTGGACAGAATAAAGTGGAGACTATAGTGGAAAGACTAAAGTGGACAGAGAATAGTGGAAAGACTAAAGTGGACAGACTATAGTGGAAAGACTATAGTGGAAAGACTGTAGTGGACAGAATAAAGTGGAGACTATAGTGGAAAGAATAAAGTGGACAGAGAATAGTGGAAAGACTAAAGTGGACAGACTATAGTGGAAATACTAAAGTGGACAGACTAAAGTAGAAAGACTAAAGTGGAAAGACTAAAGTGGACGGACTATAGTGGAAAGACTATAGTGGAAAGACTGTAGTGGACAGAATAAAGTGGAGAGTATAGTGGAAAGACTAAAGTTGACAGAGAATAGTGGAAAGACTAAAGTGGACAGACTATAGTGGAAAGACTATAATGGAAAGACTGTAGTGGACAGAATAAAGTGGAGACTATAGTGGAAAGACTAAAGTAGACAGAGAATAGTGGAAAGACTAAAGTGGAAAGACTGTAGTGGACAAAATAAAGTGGAGACTATAGTGGAAAGACTAAAGTGGAAAGACTAAAGTGGACAGACTATAGTGGAAAGACTATAGTGAAAAGACTGTAGTGGACAGAATAAAGTGGAGACTATAGTGGAAAGACTAAAGTGGACAGAGAATAGTGAAAAGACTAAAGTGGACAGACTATAGTGGAAAGACTATAGTGGAAAGACTGTAGTGGACAGAATAGAGTGGAGACTATAGTGGAAAGACTAAAGTGGAGAGAGAATAGTGGAAAGACTAAAGTGGACAGATTATAGTGGAGAGTCTATAGTGGAAAGACTGTAGTGGACAGAATAAAGTGGAGACTATAGTGGAAAGAATAAAGTGGACAGAGAATAGTGGAAAGACTAAAGTGGACAGACTATAGTGGAAAGACTCTAGTGGAAAGACTGTAGTGGACAAAATAAAGTGGAGAGTATAGTGGAAAGACTAAAGTGGACAGAGAATAGTGGAAAGTCTAAAGTGGACAGACTATAATGAAGACTATAGTGGACAGACTATAGTGGAAAGACTAAAGTGGACAGAGAATAGTGGAAAGACTAAAGTGGACAGACTATAGTGGAAAGACTAAAGTGGACAGACTAAAGTGGAAAGACTAAAGTGGACAGACTAAAGTGGAAAGACTAAAGTGGAAAGACTAAAGTGGACAGACTATAGTGGAAAGACTATAGTGGAAAGACTGTAGTGGACAGAATAAAGTGGAGAGTATAGTGGAAAGACTAAAGTGGACAGAGAATAGTGGAAAGACTAAAGTGGACAGACTAAAGTGGAAAGACTAAAGTGGACAGACTAAAGTGGAAAGACTAAAGTGGGTAGTCTTTCCACTTTAGTCTGTCCACTTTAGTCTTTCCACTTTAGTCTGTCCACTTTAGTCTTTCCACTATTCTCTGTCCACTTTAGTCTTTCCACTATAGTCTGTCCACTTTAGTCTTTCCACTTTAGTCTTTCCACTATAGTCTCCACTTTATTTTGTCCACTACAGTCTTTCCACTTTAGTCTTTCCACTATTCTCTGTCTACTTTAGTCTTTCCACTATAGTCTCCACTTTATTCTGTCCACTACAGTCTTTCCATTATAGTCTTTCCACTATAGTCTGTCCACTTTAGTCTTTCCACTATTCTCTGTCCACTTTAGTCTTTCCACTATACTCTCCACTTTATTCTGTCCACTACAGTCTTTCCACTATAGTCTTTCCACTATAGTCTGTCCACTTTAGTCTTTCCACTATTCTCTGTCCACTTTAGTCTTTCCACTATAGTCTCCACTTTATTATGTCCACTACAGTCTTTCCACTATAGTCTTTCCACTATAGTCTGTCCACTTTAGTCTTTCCACTATTCTCTGTCCACTTTAGTCTTTCCACTATAGTCTCCACTTTATTCTGTCCACTACAGTTTTTCCACTATAGTCTTTCCACTATAGTCTGTCCACTTTAATCTTTCCACTATTCTCTGTCCACTTTAGTCTTTTCACTATAGTCTTTCCACTATTCTCTGTCTACTTTAGTCTTTCCAATATAGTCTCCACTTTATTCTGTCCACTACAGTCTTTCCACTATAGTGGAAAGACTGTAGTGGACAAAATAAAGTGGAGAGTATAGTGGAAAGACTAAAGTGGACATAGAATAGTGGAAAGTCTAAAGTGGACAGACTATAGTGGAAAGACTATAGTGGACAGACTATAGTGGAAAGACTAAAGTGGACAGAGAATAGTGGAAAGACTAAAGTGGACAGACTATAGTGGAAAGACTATAGTGGACAGACTATAGTGGAAAGACTAAAGTGGACCGACGAAAGTGGAAAGACTAAACTGGACAGACTAAAGTGGAAAGACTAAAGTGGAAAGACTAATGTGGAGACTGTGGAGACTTTATTCTGTCCACTACAGTCTTTTCACTATAGTCTTTCCACTATTCTCTGTCTACTTTAGTCTTTCCACTGTAGTCTCCACTTTACTCTGTCCACTACAGTCTTTCCACAATAGTCTTTCCACTATAGTCTGTCCACTTTAGTCTTTCCACTATTCTCTGTCCACTATAGTCTTTCCACTATAGTCTCCACTTTATTCTGTCCACTACAGTCTTTCCACTATAGTCTTTCCACTATAGTCTGTCCACTTTAGTCTTTCCACTATTCTCTATCCACTTTAGTCTTTCCACTATAGTCTCCACTTTATTCTGTCCACTACAGTCTTTCCACTATAGTCTTTCCACTATAGTCTGTCCACTTTAGTCTTTCCACTTTAGTCTCTACTTTAGTCTGTCCACTTTAGTCTTTCCACTTTAGTCTGTCCACTTTAGTCTTTCCACTATAGTCTGTCCACTATAGTCTTTCCACTATAGTCTGTCCACTTTAGTCTTTCCACTATTCTCTGTCCACACTATAGTGGAAAGACTGTAGTGGACAGAATAAAGTGGAGACTATATTGGAAAGACTAAAGTAGACAGAGAATAGTGGAAAGACTATAGTGAAAAGACTAAAGTGAACAGAGAATAGTGGAAAGATTAAAGTGGACAGACTATAGTGGAAAGACTATAGTGGAAAAACTGTAGTGGACAGAATAAAGTGGAGACTATAGTGGAAAGACTAAAGTGGACAGAGAATAGTGGAAAGACTAAAGTGGACAGACTATAGTGGAAAGACTATAGTGGAAAGACTGTAGTGGACATAATAAAGTGGAGACTATAGTGGAAAGACTAAAGTGGACAGAGAATAGTGGAAAGACTAAAGTGGACAGACTATAGTGGACAGACTATAGTGGAAAGACTATAGTGGACAGACTATAGTGGAAAGACTAAAGTGGACCGACGAAAGTGGAAAGACTAAACTGGACAGACTAAAGTGGAAAGACTAAAGTGGAAAGACTAATGTGGAGACTATATTGGAAAGACTAAAGTGGACAGAGAATAGTGGAAAGACTAAAGTGGACAGACTATAGTGGAAAGACTATAGTGGAAAGACTGTAGTGGACAGAATAAAGTGGAGACTATAGTGGAATCACTAAAGTGGACAGAGAATAGTGGAAAGACTAAAGTGGACAGACTATAGTGGAAAGACTATAGTGGACAGACTATAGTGGAAAGACTAAAGTGGACAGACTAAAGTGGAAAGACTAAAGTGGACAGACTAAAGTAGAGACTAAAGTGGAAAGACTAAAGTGGACAGACTATAGTGGAAAGACTATAGTGGAAAGACTGTAGTGGACAGAATAAAGTGGAGACTATAGTGGAAAGACTAAAGTGGATAGAGAATAGTGGAAAGACTAAAGTGGACAGACTATAGTGGAAAGACTATAGTGGAAAGACTGTAGTGGACAGAATAAAGTGGAGACTATAGTGGAAAGACTATAGTGGACAGAGAATAGTGGAAAGACTAAAGTGGACAGACTATAGTGGAAAGACTATTGTGGAAAGACTGTAGTGGACAGAGTAAAGTGGAGACTACAGTGGAAAGACTAAAGTAGACAGAGAATAGTGGAAAGACTATAGTGAAAAGACTGTAGTGGACAGAATAAAGTGGAGACTATAGTGGAAAGACTAAAGTGGACAGAGAATAGTGGAAAGACTAAAGTGGACAGACTATAGTGGAAAGACTATAGTGGAAAGACTGTAGTGGACAGAATAAAGTGGAGACTATAGTGGAAAGACTATAGTGGAAAGAGAATAGCGGAAAGACTAAAGTGGACAGACTATAGTGGAAAGACTAAAGTGGACAGACTAAAGTGGAAAGACTAAAGTGGACAGACTAAAGTGGAAAGACTAAAGTGGAAAGACTAAAGTGGAGACTATAGTGGAAAGACTAAAGTGGACAGAGAATAGTGGAAAAACTAAAGTGGAGAGACTATAGTGGAAAGACTATAGTGGAAAGACTGTAGGGGACAGAATAAAGTCGAGACTATAGTGGAAAGACTAAAGTGGACAGAGAATAGTGGAAAGACTAAAGTGGAAAGACTAAAGTGGACAGACTAAAGTGGAAAGACTAAAGTGGAAAGACTAAAGTGGACAGACTATAGTGGAAAGACTATAAATGAAAAGGCTGTAGTGGACAGAATAAAGTGGAGACTGTAGTGGAAAGACTAAAGTGGATAGAGAACAGTGGAAAGACTAAAGTGGACAGACTATAGTGGTAAGACTATAGTGGAAAGACTGTAGTGGACAGAATAAAGTGGAGACTAAAGTGGAAAGACTAAAGTGGACAGAGAATAGTGGAAAGACTAAAGTGGACAGATTATAGTGAAAAGTCTATAGTGGAAAGACTGTAGTGGACAGAATAAAGTGGAGATTATAGTGGAAAGAATAAAGTGGACAGAGAATAGTGGAAAGACTAAAGTGGACAGACTATAGTGGAAAGACTATAGTGGAAAGACTGTAGTGGACAGAATAAAGTGGAGACTATAGTGGAAAGACTAAAGTAGACAGAGAATAGTGGAAAGACTAAAGAGGAAAGACTGTAGTGGACAGAATAAAGTGGAGACTATAGTGGAAAGACTAAAGTAGACAGAGAATAGTGGAAAGACTAAAGTGGAAAGACTGTAGTGGACAAAGAAAGTGGAGACTATAGTGGAAAGACTAAAGTGGAAAGACTAAAGTGGACAGACTATAGTGGAAAGACTATACTGAAAAGACTGTAGTGGACAGAATAAAGTGGAGACTATAGTGGAAATACTAAAGTGGACAGAGAATAGTGGAAAGACTAAAGTGGACAGACTATAGTGGAAAGACTATAGTGGAAAGACTGTAGTGGACAGAGAATAGTGGAAAGACTAAAGTGGACAGATTATAGTGGAAAGTCTTTAGTGGAAAGACTTTAGTGGACAGAATAAAGTGGACAGACTAAAGTGGAAAGACTATAGTGGAAAGACTGTAGTGGACAGAATAAAGTGGAGACTATAGTGGAAAGACAAAAGTAGACAGAGAATGGTGGAAAGACTAAAGTGGAAAGACTTCAGTGGACAAAATAAAGTGGAGACTATAGTGGAAAGACTAAATTGGAAAGACTAAAGTGGAAAGACTATAGTGAAAAGACTATAGTGGAAAGACTGTAGTGGACAGAATAAAGTGGAGACTATAGTGGAAAGACTAAAGTGGACAGAGAATAGTGGAAAGACTAAAGTGGACAGACTAAAGTGGAAAGACTAAAGTGGACAGACTAAAGTGGAAAGACTAAAGTGGAAAGACTAAAGTGGACAGACTATAGTGGAAAGACTATAGTGGAAAGACTGTAGTGGAAAGAATAAAGTGGAGAGTATAGTGGAAAGACTAAAGTGGACAGAGAATAGTGGAAAGACTAAAGTGGACAGACTATAGTGGAAAGACTATAGTGAAAAGACTGTAGTGGACAGAATAAAGTGGAGACTATAGTGGAAAGACTAAAGTGGACAGAGAATAGTGGAAAGACTAAAGTGGACAGACTGTAGTGGACAGACTATAGTGGAAAGACTATAGTGGACAGAATAAAGTGGAGACTATAGTGGAAAGACTATAGTGGACAGAGAATAGCGGAAAGACTAAAGTGGACAGACTATAGTGGAAAGACTAAAGTGGACAGACTAAAGTGGAAAGAAAAAAGTGGAAAGACTAAAGTGGACAGACTATAGTGGAAAGACTATAGTGGAAAGACTGTAGTGGACAAAATAAAGTGCAGAGTATAGTGGAAAGACTAAAGTGGACAGAGAATAGTGGAAAGTCTAAAGTGGACAGACTATAGTGGAAAGACTATAGTGGAAAGACTGTAGTGGACAGAATAGGAGTAGAGACTATAGTGGAAAGACAAAAGTAGACAGAGAATGGTGGAAAGACTAAAGTGGAAAGACTTCAGTGGACAAAATAAAGTGGAGACTATAGTGGAAAGACTAAATTGGAAAGACTAAAGTGGAAAGACTATAGTGAAAAGACTATAGTGGAAAGACTGTAGTGGACAGAATAAAGTGGAGACTATAGTGGAAAGACTAAAGTGAACAGAGAATAGTGGAAAGACTAAAGTGGACAGACTAAAGTGGAAAGACTAAAGTGGACAGACTAAAGTGGAAAGACTAAAGTGGAAAGACTAAAGTGGACAGACTATAGTGGAAAGACTATAGTGGAAAGACTGTAGTGGAAAGAATAAAGTGGAGAGTATAGTGGAAAGACTAAAGTGGACAGAGAATAGTGGAAAGACTAAAGTGGACAGACTATAGTGGAAAGACTAAACTGGACAGACTAAAGTGGAAAGACTAAAGTGGAAAGACTAAAGTGGAGACTATAGTGGAAAGACTAAAGTGGACAGAGAATATTGGAAAGACTAAAGTGGACTAACTATAGTGGAAAGACTATAGTGGAAAGACTGTAGTGGACAGAATAAAGTGGAGACTATAGTGGAAAGACTAAAGTGGACAGATAATAGTGGAAAGACTAAAGTGGACAGACTATAGTGGAAAGACTATAGTGGACAGACTATAGTGGAAAGACTAAAGTGGACAGACTAAAGTGGAAAGACTAAAGTGGACAGACTAAAGTAGAGACTAAAGTGGAAAGACTAAAGTGGACAGACTATAGTGGAAAGACTATAGTGGAAAGACTGTAGTGGACAGAATAAAGTGGAGACTATAGTGGAAAGACTAAAGTGGATAGAGAATAGTGGAAAGACTAAAGTGGACAGACTATAGTGGAAAGACTATAGTGGAAAGACTGTAGTGGACAGAATAAAGTGGAGACTATAGTGGAAAGACTAAAGTAGACAGAGAATAGTGGAAAGACTATAGTGAAAAGACTGTAGTGGACAGAATAAAGTGGAGACTATAGTGGAAAGACTAAAGTGGACAGAGAATAGTGGAAAGACTAAAGTGGACAGACTATAGTGGAAAGACTATAGTGGAAAGACTGTAGTGGACAGAATAAAGTGAAGACTATAGTGGAAAGACTATAGTGGACAGAGAATAGCGGAAAGACTAAAGTGGACAGACTATAGTGGAAAGACTAAAGTGGACAGACTAAAGTGGAAAGACTAAAGTGGACAGACTAAAGTGGAAAGACTAAAGTGGAAAGACTAAAGTGGAGACTATAGTGGAAAGACTAAAGTGGACAGAGAATAGTGGAAAGACTAAAGTGGACAGACTATAGTGGAAAGACTATAGTGGAAAGACTGTAGTGGACAGAATAAAGTGGAGACTATATTGGAAAGACTAAAGTGGACAGAGAATAGTGGAAAGACTAAAGTGGACAGACTATAGTGGAAAGACTATAGTGGAAAGACTGTAGTGGACAGAATAAAGTGAAGACTATAGTGGAAAGACTATAGTGGACAGAGAATAGCGGAAAGACTAAAGTGGACAGACTATAGTGGAAAGACTAAAGTGGACAGACTAAAGTGGAAAGACTAAAGTGGACAGACTAAAGTGGAAAGACTAAAGTGGAAAGACTAAAGTGGAGACTATAGTGGAAAGACTAAAGTGGACAGAGAATAGTGGAAAGACTAAAGTGGACAGACTATAGTGGAAAGACTATAGTGGAAAGACTGTAGTGGACAGAATAAAGTGGAGACTATAGTGGAAAGACTAAAGTGGACAGAGAATAGTGGAAAGACTAAAGTGGACAGACTATAGTGGAAAGACTATAGTGGACAGACTGTAGTGGAAAGACTAAAGTGGACAGACTAAAGTGGAAAGACTAAAGTGGACAGACTAAAGTGGAAAGACTAAAGTGGAAAGACTAAAGTGGACACACTATAGTGGAAAGACTATAATGAAAAGACTGTAGTGAACAGAATAAAGTGGAGAATGTAATGGAAAGACTAAAGTGGATAGAGAATAGTGGAAAGACTAAAGTGGACAGACTATAGTGGAAAGACATAGTGGAAAGACTGTAGTGGACAGAATAAAGTGGAGACTAAAGTGGAAAGACTAAAGTGGACACAGAATAGTGGAAAGACTAAAGTGGACAGATTATAGTGGAAAGTCTATAGTGGAAAGACTGTAGTGGACAGAATAAAGTGGAGACTATAGTGGAAAGAATAAAGTGGACAGAGAATAGTGGAAAGACTAAAGTGGACAGACTGTAGTGGAAAGACTATAGTGGAAAGACTGTAGTGGACAGAATAAAGTGGAGACTATAGTGGAAAGACTAAAGTAGACAGAGAATAGTGGAAAGACTATAGTGAAAAGACTGTAGTGGACAGAATAAAGTGGAGACTATAGTGGAAAGACTAAAGTGGACAGAGAATAGTGGAAAGACTAAAGTGGACAGACTGTAGTTGAAAGACTATAGTGGAAAGACTGTAGTGGACAGAATAAAGTGGAGACTATAGCGGAAAGACTATAGTGGACAGAGAATAGCGGAAAGACTAAAGTGGACAGACTATAGTGGAAAGACTAAACTGGACAGACTAAAGTGGAAAGACTAAAGTGGAAAGACTAAAGTGGAGACCATAGTGGAAAGACTAAAGTGGACAGAGAATATTGGAAAGACTAAAGTGGACAGACTATAGTGGAAAGACTATAGTGGAAAGACTGTAGTGGACAGAATAAAGTGGAGACTATAGTGGAAAGACTAAAGTTGACAGAGAATAGTGGAAAGACTAAAGTGGACAGACTATAGTGGAAAGACTATAGTGGACAGACTATAGTGGAAAGACTAAAGTGGACAGACTAAAGTGGAAAGACTAAAGTGGACAGACTAAAGTAGAGACTAAAGTGGAAAGACTAAAGTGGACAGACTATAGTGGAAAGACTATAGTGGAAAGACTATAGTGGACAGACTGTAGTGGAAAGACTAAAGTGGACAGACTAAAGTGGAAAGACTAAAGTGGACAGACTAAAGTGGAAAGACTAAAGTGGAAAGACTAAAGTGGACAGACTATAGTGGAAAGACTATAATGAAAAGACTGTAGGGGACAGAATAAAGTGGAGACTGTAATGGAAAGACTAAAGTGGATAGAGAATAGTGGAAAGACTAAAGTGGACAGACTATAGTGGAAAGACTATAGTGGAAAGACTGTAGTGGACAGAATAAAGTGGAGACTATAGTGGAAAGACTAAAGTAGACAGAGAATAGTGGAAAGACTATAGTGAAAAGACTGTAGTGGACAGAATAAAGTGGAGACTATAGTGGAAAGACTAAAGTGGACAGAGAATAGTGGAAAGACTAAAGTGGACAGACTATAGTGGAAAGACTATAGTGGAAAGACTGTAGTGGACAGAATAAAGTGAAGACTATAGTGGAAAGACTATAGTGGACAGAGAATAGCGGAAAGACTAAAGTGGACAGACTATAGTGGAAAGACTAAAGTGGACAGACTAAAGTGGAAAGACTAAAGTGGACAGACTAAAGTGGAAAGACTAAAGTGGAAAGACTAAAGTGGAGACTATAGTGGAAAGACTAAAGTGGACAGAGAATAGTGGAAAGACTAAAGTGGACAGACTATAGTGGAAAGACTATAGTGGAAAGACTGTAGTGGACAGAATAAAGTGGAGACTATAGTGGAAAGACTAAAGTGGACAGAGAATAGTGGAAAGACTAAAGTGGACAGACTAAAGTGGAAAGACTAAAGTGGACAGACTAAAGTGGAAAGACTAAAGTGGAAAGACTAAAGTGGACAGACTATAGTGGAAAGACTATAATGAAAAGACTGTAGTGGACAGAATAAAGTGGAGACTGTAATGGAAAGACTAAAGTGGATAGAGAATAGTGGAAAGACTAAAGTGGACAGACTATAGTGGAAAGACTATAGTGGAAAGACTGTAGTGGACAGAATAAAGTGGAGACTAAAGTGGAAAGACTAAAGTGGACAGAGAATAGTGGAAAGACTAAAGTGGACAGATTATAGTGGAAAGTCTATAGTGGAAAGACTGTAGTGGACAGAATAAAGTGGAGACTATAGTGGAAAGAATAAAGTGGACAGAGAATAGTGGAAAGACTAAAGTGGACAGACTGTAGTGGAAAGACTATAGTGGAAAGAATGTAGTGGACAGAATAAAGTGGAGACTATAGTGGAAAGACTAAAGTAGACAGAGAATAGTGGAAAGACTAAAGTGGAAAGACTGTAGTGGACAGAATAAAGTGGAGACTGTAGTGGAAAGACTAAAGTAGACAGAGAATAGTGGAAAGACTAAAGTGGAAAGACTGTAGTGGACAAAATAAAGTGGAGACTATAGTGGAAAGACTAAAGTGGAAAGACTAAAGTGGACAGACTATAGTGGAAAGACTATAATGAAAAGACTGTAGTGGACAGAATAAAGTGGAGACTATAGTGGGAAGACTAAAGTGGACAGAGAATAGTGGAAAGACTAAAGTGGACAGACTATAGTGGAAAGACTATAGTGGAAAGACTGTAGTGGACAGAATAAAGTGGAGACTATAGTGGAAAGACTAAAGTGGACAGAGAATAGTGGAAAGACTAAAGTGGACAGATTATAGTGGAAAGTCTATAGTGGAAAGACTGTAGTGGACAGAATCAAGTGGAGACTATAGTGGAAAGAATAAAGTGGACAGAGAATAGTGGAAAGACTAAAGTGGACAGACTATAGTGGAAAGACTAAAGTGGACACACTAAAGTGGAAAGAAAAAAGTGGAAAGACTAAAGTGGACAGACTATAGTGGAAAGACTATAGTGGAAAGACTGTAGTGGACAAAATAAAGTGGAGAGTATAGTGGAAAGACTAAAGTGGACAGAGAATAGTGGAAAGTCTAAAGTGGACAGACTATAGTGGAAAGACTATGGAAAGACTGTAGTGGACAGAATAAAGTGGAGACTATAGTGGAAAGACAAAAGTAGACAGAGAATAGTGGAAAGACTAAAGTGGAAAGACTTCAGTGGACAAAATAAAGTGGAGACTATAGTGGAAAGACTAAAGTGGAAAGACTAAAGTGGAAAGGCTATAGTGAAAAGACTATAGTGGAAAGACTGTAGTGGACAGAATAAAGTGGAGACTATAGTGGAAAGACTAAAGTGGACAGAGAATAGTGGAAAGACTAAAGTGGACAGACTAAAGTGGAAAGACTAAAGTGGACAGACTAAAGTGGAAAGACTAAAGTGGAAAGACTAAAGTGGACAGACTATAGTGGAAAGACTATAGTGGAAAGACTGTAGTGGACAGAATAAAGTGGAGACTATAGTGGAAAGACTAAAGTAGACAGAGAATAGTGGAAAGACTATGGTGAAAAGACTGTAGTGGACAGAATAAAGTGGAGACTATAGTGGAAAGACTAAAGTGGACAGAGAATAGTGGAAAGATTAAAGTGGACAGACTATAGTGGAAAGACTATAGTGGAAAAACTGTAGTGGGCAGAATAAAGTGGAGACTATAGTGGAAAGACTAAAGTGGACAGAGAATAGTGGAAAGACTAAAGTGTACAGACTATAGTGGAAAGACTGTAGTGGACATAATAAAGTGGAGACTATAGTGGAAAGACTAATGTGGACAGAGAATAGTGGAAAGACTAAAGTGGACAGACTATAGTGGAAAGACTATAGTGGAAAGACTAAAGTGGACAGACTAAAGTGGAAAGACTAAAGTGGACAGACTAAAGTGGAAAGACTAAAGTGGAAAGACTAAAGTGGAGACTATAGTGGAAAGACTAAAGTGGACAGAGAATAGTTGAAAGACTAAAGTGGACAGACTATAGTGGAAAGACTGTAGTGGACAGCATAAAGTGGAGACTATAGTGGAAAGACTAAAGTGGACAGAGAATAGTGGAAAGACTAAAGTGGACAGACTATAGTGGAAAGACTATAGTGGACAGACTATAGTGGAAAGACTAAAGTGGACAGACTAAAGTGGAAAGACTAAACTGGACAGACTAAAGTGGAAAGACTAAAGTGGAGACCATAGTGGAATGACTAAAGTGGACAGAGAATAGTGGAAAGACTAAAGTAGACAGACCATAGTGGAAAGACTATAGTGGAAAGACTTTAGTGGACAGAATAAAGTGGAGACTATAGTGGAAAGACTAAAGTGGACAGAGAATAGTGGAAAGACTAAAGTGGACAGACTATAGTGGAAAGAATATAGTGGACAGACTATAGTGGAAAGACTAAAGTGGACAGACTAAAGTGGAAAGACTAAAGTGGACAGACTAAAGTAGAGACTAAAGTGGAAAGACTAAAGTGGACAGACTATAGTGGAAAGACTATAGTGGAAAGACTGTAGTGGACAGAATAAAGTGGAGAGTATAGTGGAAAGACTAAAGTGGACAGAGAATAGTGGAAAGACTAAAGTGGACAGACTATAGTGGAAAGACTAAAGTGGAAAGACTGTAGTGGACAGAATAAAGTGGAGACTATAGTGGAAAGACTAAAGTAGAATAGTGGAAAGACTAAAGTGGAAAGACTGTAGTGGACCAAATAAAGTGGAGACTATAGTGGAAAGACTAAAGTGGAAAGACTAAAGTGGACAGACTATAGTGGAAAGACTATAGTGAAAAGACTGTAGTGGACAGAATAAAGTGGAGAGTATAGTGGAAAGACTAAAGTGGACAGAGATTAGTGGAAAGACTAAAGTGGACAGACTATAGTGGAAAGACTATAGTGGAAAGACTGTAGTGGACAAAATAAAGTGGAGTCTATAATGGAAAGACTAAAGTGGAAAGACTAAAGTGGACAGACAATAGTGGAAAGACTATAGTGAAAAGACTGTAGTGGACAGAATAAAGTGGAGACTATAGTGGAAAGACTAAAGTGGACAGAGAATAGTGGAAAGACTAAAGTGGACAGACTATATTGGAAAGACTATAGTGGAAAGACTGTAGTGGACAGAATAAAGTTGAGACTGTAGTGGAAAGACTAAAGTGGACAGAGAATAGTGGAAAGACTAAAGTGGACAGACTATAGTGGAAAGACTATAGTGGACAGACTATAGTGGAAAGACTAAAGTGGACAGACTAAAGTGGAAAGACTAAAGTGGAAAGACTAAAGTGGACAGACTATAGTGGAAAGACTATAGTGGAAAGACTGTAGTGGACAGAATAAAGTGGGTCGTATAGTGGAAAGACTAAAGTGGACAGAGAATAGTGGAAAGACTAAAGTGGACAGAATATAGTGGAAAGACTATAGTGGAAAGACTGTAGTGGACAGAATAAAGTGGAGACTATAGTGGAAAGACTAAAGTAGACAGAGAATAGTGGAAAGACTATAGTGGAAAGACTGTAGTGGACAGAATAAAGTGGAGACTATAGTGGAAAGACTATAGTGGACAGAGAATAGTGGAAAGACTAAAGTGGACAGACTATAGTGGAAAGACTTAAGTGGAAAGACTGTATTGGACATAATAAAGTGGAGAAAATAGTGGAAAGACTAAAGTGAACAGAGAATAGCGGAAAGACTAAAGTGGACAGACTATGGTGGAAAGACTATAGTGGAAAGACTATAGTGGAAAGACTAAAGTGGACAGACTAAAGTGGAAAGGTAAAGTGGACAGACTAAAGTGGAAAGACTAAAGTGGAGACTATAGTGGAAAGACTAAAGTGGACAGAGAATAGTGGAAAGACTAAAGTGGACAGACTATAGTGGAAAGACTATAGTGGAAAGACTGTAGTGGACAGAATAAAGTGGAGACTATAGTGGAAAGACTAAAGTGGACAGAGAATAGTGGAAAGACTAAAGTGGACAGAGAATAGTGGAAAGACTAAAGTGGACAGACTATAGTGGAAAGACTATAGTGGAAAGACTATAGTGGACAGAATAAAGTGGAGACTATAGTGGAAAGACTAAAGTGGACAGAGAATAGTGGAAAAACTAAAGTGGACAGACTATAGTGGAAAGACTATAGTGGACAGACTATAGTGGAAAGACTAAAGTGGACAGACTAAAGTGGAAAGACTAAAGTGGACAGACTAAAGTGGAAAGACTAAAGTGGAAAGACTACAGTGGACAGACTATAGTGGAAAGACTATAGTGGAAAGACTGTAGTGGACAGAATAAAGTGGAGAGTATAGTGGAAAGACTAAAGTGGACAGAGAATAGTGGAAAGACTAAAGTGGACAGACTATAGTGGAAAGACTATAATGGAAAGACTGTAGTGGACAGAATAAAGTGGAGACTATAGTGGAAAGACTAAAGTAGACAGAGAATAGTGGAAAGACTAAAGTGGAAAGACTGTAGTGGACAGAATAAAGTGGAGACTATAGTGGAAAGACTAAAGTAGACAGAGAATAGTGGAAAGACTAAAGTGGAAAGACTGTAGTGGACAAAATAAAGTGGAGACTATAGTGGAAAGACTAAAGTGGAAAGACTAAAGTGGAAAGACTAAAGTGGACAGACTATAGTGGAAAGAATATAGTGGAAAGACTGTAGTGGACAGAATAAAGTGGAGACTATAGTGGAAAGACTAAAGTGGACAGAGAATAGTGGAAAGACTAAAGTGGACAGATTTCAGTGGAAAGTCTATAGTGGAAAGACTGTAGTGGACAGAATAAAGTGGAGACTATAGTGGAAAGAATAAAGTGGACAGAGAATAGTGGAAAGACTAAAGTGGACAGACTATAGTGGAAAGACTATAATGAAAAGACTGTAGTGGACAGAATAAAGTGGAGACTATAGTGGAAAGACTAAAATGGACAGAGAATAGTGGAAAGACTAAAGTGGACAGACTATAGTGGAAAGACTATAGTGGAAAGACTGTAGTGGACAAAATAAAATGGAGACTATAGTGGAAAGACTAAAGTGGACAGAGAATAGTGGAAAGACTAAAGTGGACAGATTATAGTGGAAAGTCTATAGTGGAAAGACTGTAGTGGACAGAATAAAGTGGAGACTATAGTGGAAAGAATAAAGTGGACAGAGAATAGTGGAAAGACTAAAGTGGACAGACTATAGTGGAAAGACTAAAGTGGACAGACTAAAGTGGAAAGAAAAAAGTGGAAAGACTAAAGTGGACAGACTATAGTGGAAAGACTATAGTGGAAAGACTGTAGTGGACAAAATAAAGTGGAGAGTATAGTGGAAAGACTAAAGTGGACAGAGAATACTGGAAAGTCTAAAGTGGACAGACTATAGTGGAAAGACTATAGTGGAAAGACTGTAGTGGACAGAATAAAGTGGAGACTATAGTGGAAAGACAAAAGTAGACAGAGAATAGTGGAAAGACTAAAGTGGAAAGACTTCAGTGGACAAAATAAAGTGGAGACTATAGTGGAAAGACTAAAGTGGAAAGACTAAAGTGGAGACTATAGTGGAAAGACTAAAGTGGACAGAGAATAGTGGAAAGACTAAAGTGGACAGACTATAGTGGAAAGACTATAGTGGAAAGACTGTAGTGGACAGAATAAAGTGGAGACTATAGTGGAAAGACTAAAGTGGACAGAGAATAGTGGAAAGACTAAAGTGGACAGAGAATAGTGGAAAGACTAAAGTGGACAGACTGTAGTGGAAAGAATATAGTGGACAGACTATAGTGGAAAGACTAAAGTGGACAGACTAAAGTGGAAAGACTAAAGTGGACAGACTAAAGTAGAGACTAAAGTGGAAAGACTAAAGTGGACAGACTATAGTGGAAAGACTATAGTGGAAAGACTGTAGTGGACAGAATAAAGTGGAGAGTATAGTGGAAAGACTAAAGTGGACAGAGAATAGTGGAAAGACTAAAGTGGACAGACTATAGTGGAAAGACTAAAGTGGAAAGACTGTAGTGGACAGAATAAAGTGGAGACTATAGTGGAAAGACTAAAGTAGAATAGTGGAAAGACTAAAGTGGAAAGACTGTAGTGGACCAAATAAAGTGGAGACTATAGTGGAAAGACTAAAGTGGAAAGACTAAAGTGGACGGACTATAGTGGAAAGACTATAGTGAAAAGACTGTAGTGGACAGAATAAAGTGGAGAGTATAGTGGAAAGACTAAAGTGGACAGAGATTAGTGGAAAGACTAAAGTGGACAGACTATAGTGGAAAGACTATAGTGGAAAGACTGTAGTGGACAAAATAAAGTGGAGACTATAATGGAAAGACTAAAGTGGAAAGACTAAAGTGGACAGACTATAGTGGAAAGACTATAGTGAAAAGACTGTAGTGGACAGAATAAAGTGGAGACTATAGTGGAAAGACTAAAGTGGACAGAGAATAGTGGAAAGACTAAAGTGGACAGACTATATTGGTAAGACTATAGTGGAAAGACTGTAGTGGACAGAATAAAGTTGAGACTGTAGTTGAAAGACTAAAGTGGACAGAGAATAGTGGAAAGACTAAAGTGGACAGACTATAGTGGAAAGACTATAGTGGACAGACTATAGTGGAAAGACTAAAGTGGACAGACTAAAGTGGAAAGACTAAAGTGGAAAGACTAAAGTGGACAGACTATAGTGGAAAGACTATAGTGGAAAGACTGTAGTGGACAGAATAAAGTGGGTCGTATAGTGGAAAGACTAAAGTGGACAGAGAATAGTGGAAAGACTAAAGTGGACAGACTATAGTGGATAGACTATAGTGGAAAGACTGTAGTGGACAGAATAAAGTGGAGACTATAGTGGAAAGACTAAAGTAGACAGAGAATAGTGGAAAGACTGTAGTGGACAGAATAAAGTGGAGACTATAGTGGAAAGACTATAGTGGACAGAGAATAGTGGAAAGACTAAAGTGGACAGACTATAGTGGAAAGACTTAAGTGGAAAGACTGTAGTGGACATAATAAAGTGGAGAAAATAGTGGAAAGACTAAAGTGAACAGAGAATAGCGGAAAGACTAAAGTGGACAGACTATAGTGGAAAGACTATAGTGGAAAGACTATAGTGGAAAGACTAAAGTGGACAGACTAAAGTGGAAAGGTAAAGTGGACAGACTAAAGTGGAAAGACTAAAGTGGAAAGACTAAAGTGGAGACTATAGTGGAAAGACTAAAGTGGACAGAGAATAGTGGAAAGACTAAAGTGGACAGACTATAGTGGAAAGACTAAAGTGGACAGAGAATAGTGGAAAGACTAAAGTGGACAGACTATAGTGGAAAGACTATAGTGGAAAGACTGTAGTGGACAGAATAAAGTGGAGACTATAGTGGAAAGACTAAAGTGGACAGAGAATAGTGGAAAGACTAAAGTGGACAGACTATAGTGGAAAGACTAAAGTGGAAAGACTGTAGTGGACAGAATAAAGTGGAGACTATAGTGGAAAGACTAAAGTAGAATAGTGGAAAGACTAAAGTGGAAAGACTGTAGTGGACCAAATAAAGTGGAGACTATAGTGGAAAGACTAAAGTGGAAAGACTAAAGTGGACAGACTATAGTGGAAAGACTATAGTGAAAAGACTGTAGTGGACAGAATAAAGTGGAGAGTATAGTGGAAAGACTAAAGTGGACAGAGATTAGTGGAAAGACTAAAGTGGACAGACTATAGTGGAAAGACTATAGTGGAAAGACTGTAGTGGACAAAATAAAGTGGAGTCTATAATGGAAAGACTAAAGTGGAAAGACTAAAGTGGACAGACAATAGTGGAAAGACTATAGTGAAAAGACTGTAGTGGACAGAATAAAGTGGAGACTATAGTGGAAAGACTAAAGTGGACAGAGAATAGTGGAAAGACTAAAGTGGACAGACTATATTGGAAAGACTATAGTGGAAAGACTGTAGTGGACAGAATAAAGTTGAGACTGTAGTGGAAAGACTAAAGTGGACAGAGAATAGTGGAAAGACTAAAGTGGACAGACTATAGTGGAAAGACTATAGTGGACAGACTATAGTGGAAAGACTAAAGTGGACAGACTAAAGTGGAAAGACTAAAGTGGAAAGACTAAAGTGGACAGACTATAGTGGAAAGACTATAGTGGAAAGACTGTAGTGGACAGAATAAAGTGGGTCGTATAGTGGAAAGACTAAAGTGGACAGAGAATAGTGGAAAGACTAAAGTGGACAGAATATAGTGGAAAGACTATAGTGGAAAGACTGTAGTGGACAGAATAAAGTGGAGACTATAGTGGAAAGACTAAAGTAGACAGAGAATAGTGGAAAGACTATAGTGGAAAGACTGTAGTGGACAGAATAAAGTGGAGACTATAGTGGAAAGACTATAGTGGACAGAGAATAGTGGAAAGACTAAAGTGGACAGACTATAGTGGAAAGACTTAAGTGGAAAGACTGTATTGGACATAATAAAGTGGAGAAAATAGTGGAAAGACTAAAGTGAACAGAGAATAGCGGAAAGACTAAAGTGGACAGACTATAGTGGAAAGACTATAGTGGAAAGACTATAGTGGAAAGACTAAAGTGGACAGACTAAAGTGGAAAGGTAAAGTGGACAGACTAAAGTGGAAAGACTAAAGTGGAGACTATAGTGGAAAGACTAAAGTGGACAGAGAATAGTGGAAAGACTAAAGTGGACAGACTATAGTGGAAAGACTATAGTGGAAAGACTGTAGTGGACAGAATAAAGTGGAGACTATAGTGGAAAGACTAAAGTGGACAGAGAATAGTGGAAAGACTAAAGTGGACAGAGAATAGTGGAAAGACTAAAGTGGACAGACTATAGTGGAAAGACTATAGTGGAAAGACTATAGTGGACAGAATAAAGTGGAGACTATAGTGGAAAGACTAAAGTGGACAGAGAATAGTGGAAAAACTAAAGTGGACAGACTATAGTGGAAAGACTATAGTGGACAGACTATAGTGGAAAGACTAAAGTGGACAGACTAAAGTGGAAAGACTAAAGTGGACAGACTAAAGTGGAAAGACTAAAGTGGAAAGACTACAGTGGACAGACTATAGTGGAAAGACTATAGTGGAAAGACTGTAGTGGACAGAATAAAGTGGAGAGTATAGTGGAAAGACTAAAGTGGACAGAGAATAGTGGAAAGACTAAAATGGACAGACTATAGTGGAAAGACTATAATGGAAAGACTGTAGTGGACAGAATAAAGTGGAGACTATAGTGGAAAGACTAAAGTAGACAGAGAATAGTGGAAAGACTAAAGTGGAAAGACTGTAGTGGACAGAATAAAGTGGAGACTATAGTGGAAAGACTAAAGTAGACAGAGAATAGTGGAAAGACTAAAGTGGAAAGACTGTAGTGGACAAAATAAAGTGGAGACTATAGTGGAAAGACTAAAGTATAAAGACTAAAGTGGAAAGACTAAAGTGGACAGACTATAGTGGAAAGAATATAGTGGAAAGACTGTAGTGGACAGAATAAAGTGGAGACTATAGTGGAAAGACTAAAGTGGACAGAGAATAGTGGAAAGACTAAAGTGGACAGATTTCAGTGGAAAGTCTATAGTGGAAAGACTGTAGTGGACAGAATAAAGTGGAGACTATAGTGGAAAGAATAAAGTGGACAGAGAATAGTGGAAAGACTAAAGTGGACAGACTATAGTGGAAAGACTATAATGAAAAGACTGTAGTGGACAGAATAAAGTGGAGACTATAGTGGAAAGACTAAAATGGACAGAGAATAGTGGAAAGACTAAAGTGGACAGACTATAGTGGAAAGACTATAGTGGAAAGACTGTAGTGGACAAAATAAAATGGAGACTATAGTGGAAAGACTAAAGTGGACAGAGAATAGTGGAAAGACTAAAGTGGACAGATTATAGTGGAAAGTCTATAGTGGAAAGACTGTAGTGGACAGAATAAAGTGGAGACTATAGTGGAAAGAATAAAGTGGACAGAGAATAGTGGAAAGACTAAAGTGGACAGACTATAGTGGAAAGACTAAAGTGGACAGACTAAAGTGGAAAGAAAAAAGTGGAAAGACTAAAGTGGACAGACTATAGTGGAAAGACTATAGTGGAAAGACTGTAGTGGACAAAATAAAGTGGAGAGTATAGTGGAAAGACTAAAGTGGACAGAGAATAGTGGAAAGTCTAAAGTGGACAGACTATAGTGGAAAGACTATAGTGGAAAGACTGTAGTGGACAGAATAAAGTGGAGACTATAGTGGAAAGACAAAAGTAGACAGAGAATAGTGGAAAGACTAAAGTGGAAAGACTTCAGTGGACAAAATAAAGTGGAGACTATAGTGGAAAGACTAAAGTGGAAAGACTAAAGTGGAGACTATAGTGGAAAGACTAAAGTGGACAGAGAATAGTGGAAAGACTAAAGTGGACAGACTATAGTGGAAAGACTATAGTGGAAAGACTGTAGTGGACAGAATAAAGTGGAGACTATAGTGGAAAGACTAAAGTGGACAGAGAATAGTGGAAAGACTAAAGTGGACAGAGAATAGTGGAAAGACTAAAGTGGACAGACTGTAGTGGAAAGAATATAGTGGACAGACTATAGTGGAAAGACTAAAGTGGACAGACTAAAGTGGAAAGACTAAAGTGGACAGACTAAAGTAGAGACTAAAGTGGAAAGACTAAAGTGGACAGACTATAGTGGAAAGACTATAGTGGAAAGACTGTAGTGGACAGAATAAAGTGGAGAGTATAGTGGAAAGACTAAAGTGGACAGAGAATAGTGGAAAGACTAAAGTGGACAGACTATAGTGGAAAGACTAAAGTGGAAAGACTGTAGTGGACAGAATAAAGTGGAGACTATAGTGGAAAGACTAAAGTAGAATAGTGGAAAGACTAAAGTGGAAAGACTGTAGTGGACCAAATAAAGTGGAGACTATAGTGGAAAGACTAAAGTGGAAAGACTAAAGTGGACGGACTATAGTGGAAAGACTATAGTGAAAAGACTGTAGTGGACAGAATAAAGTGGAGAGTATAGTGGAAAGACTAAAGTGGACAGAGATTAGTGGAAAGACTAAAGTGGACAGACTATAGTGGAAAGACTATAGTGGAAAGACTGTAGTGGACAAAATAAAGTGGAGACTATAATGGAAAGACTAAAGTGGAAAGACTAAAGTGGACAGACTATAGTGGAAAGACTATAGTGAAAAGACTGTAGTGGACAGAATAAAGTGGAGACTATAGTGGAAAGACTAAAGTGGACAGAGAATAGTGGAAAGACTAAAGTGGACAGACTATATTGGAAAGACTATAGTGGAAAGACTGTAGTGGACAGAATAAAGTTGAGACTGTAGTTGAAAGACTAAAGTGGACAGAGAATAGTGGAAAGACTAAAGTGGACAGACTATAGTGGAAAGACTATAGTGGACAGACTATAGTGGAAAGACTAAAGTGGACAGACTAAAGTGGAAAGACTAAAGTGGAAAGACTAAAGTGGACAGACTATAGTGGAAAGACTATAGTGGAAAGACTGTAGTGGACAGAATAAAGTGGGTCGTATAGTGGAAAGACTAAAGTGGACAGAGAATAGTGGAAAGACTAAAGTGGACAGACTATAGTGGATAGACTATAGTGGAAAGACTGTAGTGGACAGAATAAAGTGGAGACTATAGTGGAAAGACTAAAGTAGACAGAGAATAGTGGAAAGACTATAGTGGAAAGACTGTAGTGGACAGAATAAAGTGGAGACTATAGTGGAAAGACTATAGTGGACAGAGAATAGTGGAAAGACTAAAGTGGACAGACTATAGTGGAAAGACTTAAGTGGAAAGACTGTAGTGGACATAATAAAGTGGAGAAAATAGTGGAAAGACTAAAGTGAACAGAGAATAGCGGAAAGACTAAAGTGGAAAGACTGTAGTGGACAGAATAAAGTGGAGACTATAGTGGAAAGACTAAAGTGGACAGAGAATAGTGGAAAGACTAAAGTGGACGGAGAATAGTGGAAAGACTAAAGTGGACAGACTATAGTGGAAAGACTATAGTGGAAAGACTATAGTGGACAGAATAAAGTGGAGACTATAGTGGAAAGACTAAAGTGGACAGAGAATAGTGGAAAGACTAAAGTGGACAGACTATAGTGGAAAGACTATAGTGGACAGACTATAGTGGAAAGACTAAAGTGGACAGACTAAAGTGGAAAGACTAAAGTGGACAGACTAAAGTGGAAAGACTAAAGTGGAAAGACTACAGTGGACAGACTATAGTGGAAAGACTATAGTGGAAAGACTGTAGTGGACAGAATAAAGTGGAGAGTATAGTGGAAAGACTAAAGTGGACAGAGAATAGTGGAAAGACTAAAGTGGACAGACTATAGTGGAAAGACTATAATGGAAAGACTGTAGTGGACAGAATAAAGTGGAGACTATAGTGGAAAGACTAAAGTAGACAGAGAATAGTGGAAAGACTAAAGTGGAAAGGCAGTAGTGGACAGAATAAAGTGGAGACTATAGTGGAAAGACTAAAGTAGACAGAGAATAGTGGAAAGACTAAAGTGGAAAGACTGTAGTGGACAAAATAAAGTGGAGACTATAGTGGAAAGACTAAAGTGGAAAGACTAAAGTGGACAGACTATAGTGGAAAGACTATAGTGAAAAGACTGTAGTGGACAGAATAAAGTGGAGACTATAGTGGAAAGACTAAAGTGGACAGAGAATAGTGAAAAGACTAAAGTGGACAGACTATAGTGGAAAGACTATAGTGGAAAGACTGTAGTGGACAGAATAAAGTGGAGACTATAGTGGAAAGACTAAAGTGGACAGAGAATAGTGGAAAGACTAAAGTGGACAGATTTCAGTGGAAAATCTATAGTGGAAAGACTGTAGTGGACAGAATAAAGTGGAGACTATAGTGGAAAGAATAAAGTGGACAGAGAATAGTGGAAAGTCTAAAGTGGACAGACTATAGTGGAAAGACTATAATGAAAAGACTGTAGTGGACAGAATAAAGTGGAGACTATAGTGGAAAGACTAAAGTGGACAGAGAATAGTGGAAAGACTAAAGTAGACAGACTATAGTGGAAAGACTATAGTGGAAAGACTGTAGTGGACAGAATAAAGTGGAGACTATAGTGGAAAGACTAAAGTGTACAGAGAATAGTGGAAAGACTAAAGTGGACAGATTATAGTGGAAAGTCTATAGTGGAAAGACTGTAGTGGACAGAATTCAGTGGAGACTATAGTGGAAAGAATAAAGTGGACAGAGAATAGTGGAAAGACTAAAGTGGACAGACTATAGTGGAAAGACTGTAGTGGACAAAATAAAGTGGAGAGTATAGTGGAAAGAATAAAGTGGACAGACTATAGTGGAAAGACTAAAGTGGACAGACTAAAGTGGAAAGAAAAAAGTGGAAAGACTAAAGTGGACAGACTATAGTGGAAAGACTATAGTGGAAAGACTGTAGTGGACAAAATAAAGTGGAGAGTATAGTGGAAAGACTAAAGTGGACAGAGAATAGTGGAAAGTCTAAAGTGGACAGACTATAGTGGAAAGACTATAGTGGAAAGACTGTAGTGGACAGAATAAAGTGGAGACTATAGTGGAAAGACAAAAGTAGACAGAGAATAGTGGAAAGACTAAAGTGGAAAGACTTCAGTGGACAAAATAAAGTGGAGACTATAGTGGAAAGACTAAAGTGGAAAGACTAAAGTGGAAAGACTATAGTGAAAAGACTATAGTGGAAAGACTGTAGTGGACAGAATAAAGTGGAGACTATAGTGGAAAGACTAAAGCGGACAGACAATAGTGGAAAGACTAAAGTGGACAGACTAAAGTGGAAAGACTAAAGTGGACAGACTAAAGTGGAAAGACTTAAGTGGAAAGACTGTAGTGGACATAATAAAGTGGAGAAAATAGTGGAAAGACTAAAGTGAACAGAGAATAGCGGAAAGACTAAAGTGGACAGACTATAGTGGAAAGAATATAGTGGACAGAGAATAGTGGAAAGACTAAAGTGGACAGACTATAGTGGAAAGACTAAAGTGGACAGACTAAAGTGGAAAGAAAAAAGTGGAAAGACTAAAGTGGACAGACTATAGTGGAAAGACTATAGTGGAAAGACTGTAGTGGACAGAATAAAGTGGGTCGTATAGTGGAAAGACTAAAGTGGACAGAGAATAGTGGAAAGACTAAAGTGGACAGACTATAGTGGAAAGACTATAGTGGAAAGACTGTAGTGGACAGAATAAAGTGGAGACTATAGTGGAAAGACTAAAGTAGACAGAGAATAGTGGAAAGACTATAGTGGAAAGACTGTAATGGACAGAATAAAGTGGAGACTATAGTGGAAAGACTATAGTGGACAGAGAATAGTGGAAAGACTAAAGTGGACAGACTATAGTGGAAAGACTTAAGTGGAAAGACTGTAGTGGACATAATAAAGTGGAGAAAATAGTGGAAAGACTAAAGTGAACAGAGAATAGCGGAAAGACTAAAGTGGACAGACTATAGTGGAAAGACTATAGTGGACAGAGAATAGTGGAAAGACTAAAGTGGACAGACTATAGTGGAAAGACTAAAGTGGACAGACTAAAGTGGAAAGAAAAAAGTGGAAAGACTAAAGTGGACAGACTATAGTGGAAAGACTATAGTGGAAAGACTGTAGTGGACAAAATAAAGTGGAGAGTATAGTGGAAAGACTTAAGTGGACAGAGAATAGTGGAAAGTCTAAAGTGGACAGACTATAGTGGAAAGACTATAGTGGAAAGACTGTAGTGGACAGAATAAAGTGGAGACTATAGTGGAAAGACAAAAGTAGACAGAGAATAGTGGAAAGACTAAAGTGGAAAGACTTCAGTGGACAAAATAAAGTGGAGACTATAGTGGAAAGACTAAAGTGGAAAGACTAAAGTGGAAAGACTATCGTGAAAAGACTATAGTGGAAAGACTGTAGTGGACAGAATAAAGTGGAGACTATAGTGGAAAAACTAAAGTGGACAGAGAATAGTGGAAAGACTAATGTGGACAGACTAAAGTGGAAAGACTAAAGTGGACAGACTAAAGTGGAAAGACTAAAGTGGAAAGACTAAAGTGGACAGACTATAGTGGAAAGACTATAGTGGAAAGACTGTAGTGGAAAGAATAAAGTGGAGAGTATAGTGAAAAGACTAAAGTGGACAGAGAATAGTGGAAAGACTAAAGTGGACAGACTATAGTGGAAAGACTATAGTGGAAAGACTGTAGTGGACAGAATAAAGTGGAGACTATAGTGGAAAGACTAAAGTAGACAGAGAATAGTGGAAAGACTATAGTGAAAAGACTGTAGTGGACAGAATAAAGTGGAGACTATAGTGGAAAGACTAAAGTGGACAGAGAATAGTTGAAAGATTAAAGTGGACAGACTATAGTGGAAAGACTATAGTGGAAAAACTGTAGTGGGCAGAATAAAGTGGAGACTATAGTGGAAAGACTAAAGTGGACAGAGAATAGTGGAAAGACTAAAGTGGACAGACTATAGTGGAAAGACTATAGTGGAAAGACTAAAGTGGACAGACTAAAGTGGAAAGACTAAAGTGGACAGACTAAAGTGGAAAGACTAAAGTGGAAAGACTAAAGTGGAGACTATAGTGGAAAGACTAAAGTGGACAGAGAATAGTTGAAAGACTAAAGTGGAAAGACTATAGTGGAAAGACTGTAGTGGACAGCATAAAGTGGAGACTATAGTGGAAAGACTAAAGTGGACAGAGAATAGTGGAAAGACTAAAGTGGACAGACTATAGTGGAAAGACTATAGTGGACAGACTATAGTGGAAAGACTAAAGTGGACAGACTAAAGTGGAAAGACTAAACTGGACAGACTAAAGTGGAAAGACTAAAGTGGAGACTATAGTGGAAAGACTAAAGTGGACAGAGAATAGTGGAAAGACTAAAGTAGACAGACTATAGTGGAAAGACTTTAGTGGACAGAATAAAGTGGAGACTATAGTGGAAAGACTAAAGTGGACAGAGAATAGTGGAAAGACTAAAGTGGACAGACTATAGTGGAAAGAATATAGTGGACAGACTATAGTGGAAAGACTAAAGTGGACAGACTAAAGTGGGAAGACTAAAGTGGACAGACTAAAGTAGAGACTAAAGTGGAAAGACTAAAGTGGACAGACTATAGTGGAAAGACTATAGTGGAAAGACTGTAGTGGACAGAATAAAGTGGAGACTATAGTGGAAAGACTAAAGTGGACAGACTAAAATGGAAAGACTAAAGTGGAAAGACTAAAGTGGACAGACTATAGTGGAAAGACTATAGTGGAAAGACTGTAGTGGACAGAATAAAGTGGGTCGTATAGTGGAAAGGGTAAAGTGGACAGAGAATATTGGAAAGACTAAAGTGGACAGACTATAGTGGAAAGACTATAGTGGAAAGACTGTAGTGGACAGAATAAAGTGGAGACTAAAGTGGAAAGACTAAAGTGGACAGACTATAGTGGAAAAACTATAGTGGAAAGACTGTAGTGGACAAAATAAAGTGGAGACTATAATGGAAAGACTAAAGTGGAAAGACTAAAGTGGACAGACTATAGTGGAAAGACTATAGTGAAAAGACTGTAGTGGACAGAATAAAGTGGAGACTATAGTGGAAAGACTAAAGTGGACAGAGAATAGTGGAAAGACTAAAGTGGACAGACTATATTGGAAAGACTATAGTGGAAAGACTGTAGTGGATAGAATAAAGTTGAGACTGTAGTGGAAAGACTAAAGTGGACAGAGAATAGTGGAAAGACTAAAGTGGACAGACTATAGTGGAAAGACTATAGTGGACAGACTATAGTGGAAAGACTAAAGTGGACAGAATAAAGTGGAAAGACTAAAGTGGAAAGACTAAAGTGGACAGACTATAGTGGAAAGACTATAGTGGAAAGACTGTAGTGGACAGAATAAAGTGGGTCGTATAGTGGAAAGACTAAAGTGGACAGAGAATATTGGAAAGACTAAAGTGGACAGACTATAGTGGAAAGACTATAGTGGAAAGACTGTAGTGGACAGAATAAAGTGGAGACTATAGTGGAAAGACTAAAGTAGACAGAGAATAGTGGAAAGACTATAGTGGAAAGACTGTAGTGAACAGAGAATAGCGGAAAGACTAAAGTGGACAGACTATAGTGGAAAGTCTATACTGGAAAGACTATAGTGGAAAGACTAAAGTGGACAGACTAAAGTGGAAAGGTAAAGTGGACAGACTAAAGTGGAAAGACTAAAGTGGAAAGACTAAAGTGGAGACTATAGTGGAAAGACTAAAGTGGACAGAGAATAGTGGAAAGACTAAAGTGGACAGACTATAGTGGAAAGACTATAGTGGAAAGACTGTAGTGGACAGAATAAAGTGGAGACTATAGTGGAAAGACTAAAGTGGACAGAGAATAGTGGAAAGACTAAAGTGGACAGAGAATAGTGGAAAGACTAAAGTGGACAGACTATAGTGGAAAGACTATAGTGGAAAGACTATAGTGGACAGAATAAAGTGGAGACTATAGTGGAAAGACTAAAGTGGACAGAGAATAGTGGAAAGACTAAAGTGGACAGACTATAGTGGAAAGACTATAGTGGACAGACTATAATGGAAAGACTAAAGTGGACAGACTAAAGTGGAAAGACTAAAGTGGACAGACTAAAGTGGAAAGACTATAGTGGAAAGACTATAGTGGAAAGACTGTGGTGGACAGAATAAAGTGGAGAGTATAGTGGAAAGACTAAAGTGGACAGAGAATAGTGGAAAGACTAAAGCGGACAGACTATAGTGGAAAGACTATAATGGAAAGACTGTAGTGGACAAAATAAAGTGGAGACTATAGTGGAAAGACTAAAGTGGAAAGACTATAGTGGAAAGACTATAATGGAAAGACTGTAGTGGACAGAATAAAGTGGAGACTATAGTGGAAAGACTAAAGTAGACAGAGAATAGTGGAAAGACTAAAGTGGAAAGACTGTAGTGGACAAAATAAAGTGGAGACTATAGTGGAAAGACTAAAGTGGAAAGACTAAAGTGGACAGACTATAGTGGAAAGACTATAGTGAAAAGACTGTAGTGGACAGAATAAAGTGGACAGACTATAGTGGAAAGAATATAGTGGACAGAGAATAGTGGAAAGACTAAAGTGGACAGACTATAGTGGAAAGACTAAAGTGGACAGACTAAAGTGGAAAGAAAAAAGTGGAAAGACTAAAGTGGACAGACTATAGTGGAAAGACTATAGTGGAAAGACTGTAGTGGACAGAATAAAGTGGGTCGTATAGTGGAAAGACTAAAGTGGACAGAGAATAGTGGAAAGACTAAAGTGGACAGACTATAGTGGAAAGACTATAGTGGAAAGACTGTAGTGGACAGAATAAAGTGGAGACTATAGTGGAAAGACTAAAGTAGACAGAGAATAGTGGAAAGACTATAGTGGAAAGACTGTAATGGACAGAATAAAGTGGAGACTATAGTGGAAAGACTATAGTGGACAGAGAATAGTGGAAAGACTAAAGTGGACAGACTATAGTGGAAAGACTTAAGTGGAAAGACTGTAGTGGACATAATAAAGTGGAGAAAATAGTGGAAAGACTAAAGTGAACAGAGAATAGCGGAAAGACTAAAGTGGACAGACTATAGTGGAAAGACTATAGTGGACAGAGAATAGTGGAAAGACTAAAGTGGACAGACTATAGTGGAAAGACTAAAGTGGACAGACTAAAGTGGAAAGAAAAAAGTGGAAAGACTAAAGTGGACAGACTATAGTGGAAAGACTATAGTGGAAAGACTGTAGTGGACAAAATAAAGTGGAGAGTATAGTGGAAAGACTTAAGTGGACAGAGAATAGTGGAAAGTCTAAAGTGGACAGACTATAGTGGAAAGACTATAGTGGAAAGACTGTAGTGGACAGAATAAAGTGGAGACTATAGTGGAAAGACAAAAGTAGACAGAGAATAGTGGAAAGACTAAAGTGGAAAGACTTCAGTGGACAAAATAAAGTGGAGACTATAGTGGAAAGACTAAAGTGGAAAGACTAAAGTGGAAAGACTATCGTGAAAAGACTATAGTGGAAAGACTGTAGTGGACAGAATAAAGTGGAGACTATAGTGGAAAAACTAAAGTGGACAGAGAATAGTGGAAAGACTAATGTGGACAGACTAAAGTGGAAAGACTAAAGTGGACAGACTAAAGTGGAAAGACTAAAGTGGAAAGACTAAAGTGGACAGACTATAGTGGAAAGACTATAGTGGAAAGACTGTAGTGGAAAGAATAAAGTGGAGAGTATAGTGAAAAGACTAAAGTGGACAGAGAATAGTGGAAAGACTAAAGTGGACAGACTATAGTGGAAAGACTATAGTGGAAAGACTGTAGTGGACAGAATAAAGTGGAGACTATAGTGGAAAGACTAAAGTAGACAGAGAATAGTGGAAAGACTATAGTGAAAAGACTGTAGTGGACAGAATAAAGTGGAGACTATAGTGGAAAGACTAAAGTGGACAGAGAATAGTTGAAAGATTAAAGTGGACAGACTATAGTGGAAAGACTATAGTGGAAAAACTGTAGTGGGCAGAATAAAGTGGAGACTATAGTGGAAAGACTAAAGTGGACAGAGAATAGTGGAAAGACTAAAGTGGACAGACTATAGTGGAAAGACTATAGTGGAAAGACTAAAGTGGACAGACTAAAGTGGAAAGACTAAAGTGGACAGACTAAAGTGGAAAGACTAAAGTGGAAAGACTAAAGTGGAGACTATAGTGGAAAGACTAAAGTGGACAGAGAATAGTTGAAAGACTAAAGTGGAAAGACTATAGTGGAAAGACTGTAGTGGACAGCATAAAGTGGAGACTATAGTGGAAAGACTAAAGTGGACAGAGAATAGTGGAAAGACTAAAGTGGACAGACTATAGTGGAAAGACTATAGTGGACAGACTATAGTGGAAAGACTAAAGTGGACAGACTAAAGTGGAAAGACTAAACTGGACAGACTAAAGTGGAAAGACTAAAGTGGAGACTATAGTGGAAAGACTAAAGTGGACAGAGAATAGTGGAAAGACTAAAGTAGACAGACTATAGTGGAAAGACTTTAGTGGACAGAATAAAGTGGAGACTATAGTGGAAAGACTAAAGTGGACAGAGAATAGTGGAAAGACTAAAGTGGACAGACTATAGTGGAAAGAATATAGTGGACAGACTATAGTGGAAAGACTAAAGTGGACAGACTAAAGTGGGAAGACTAAAGTGGACAGACTAAAGTAGAGACTAAAGTGGAAAGACTAAAGTGGACAGACTATAGTGGAAAGACTATAGTGGAAAGACTGTAGTGGACAGAATAAAGTGGAGACTATAGTGGAAAGACTAAAGTGGACAGACTAAAATGGAAAGACTAAAGTGGAAAGACTAAAGTGGACAGACTATAGTGGAAAGACTATAGTGGAAAGACTGTAGTGGACAGAATAAAGTGGGTCGTATAGTGGAAAGGGTAAAGTGGACAGAGAATATTGGAAAGACTAAAGTGGACAGACTATAGTGGAAAGACTATAGTGGAAAGACTGTAGTGGACAGAATAAAGTGGAGACTAAAGTGGAAAGACTAAAGTGGACAGACTATAGTGGAAAAACTATAGTGGAAAGACTGTAGTGGACAAAATAAAGTGGAGACTATAATGGAAAGACTAAAGTGGAAAGACTAAAGTGGACAGACTATAGTGGAAAGACTATAGTGAAAAGACTGTAGTGGACAGAATAAAGTGGAGACTATAGTGGAAAGACTAAAGTGGACAGAGAATAGTGGAAAGACTAAAGTGGACAGACTATATTGGAAAGACTATAGTGGAAAGACTGTAGTGGATAGAATAAAGTTGAGACTGTAGTGGAAAGACTAAAGTGGACAGAGAATAGTGGAAAGACTAAAGTGGACAGACTATAGTGGAAAGACTATAGTGGACAGACTATAGTGGAAAGACTAAAGTGGACAGAATAAAGTGGAAAGACTAAAGTGGAAAGACTAAAGTGGACAGACTATAGTGGAAAGACTATAGTGGAAAGACTGTAGTGGACAGAATAAAGTGGGTCGTATAGTGGAAAGACTAAAGTGGACAGAGAATATTGGAAAGACTAAAGTGGACAGACTATAGTGGAAAGACTATAGTGGAAAGACTGTAGTGGACAGAATAAAGTGGAGACTATAGTGGAAAGACTAAAGTAGACAGAGAATAGTGGAAAGACTATAGTGGAAAGACTGTAGTGAACAGAGAATAGCGGAAAGACTAAAGTGGACAGACTATAGTGGAAAGTCTATACTGGAAAGACTATAGTGGAAAGACTAAAGTGGACAGACTAAAGTGGAAAGGTAAAGTGGACAGACTAAAGTGGAAAGACTAAAGTGGAAAGACTAAAGTGGAGACTATAGTGGAAAGACTAAAGTGGACAGAGAATAGTGGAAAGACTAAAGTGGACAGACTATAGTGGAAAGACTATAGTGGAAAGACTGTAGTGGACAGAATAAAGTGGAGACTATAGTGGAAAGACTAAAGTGGACAGAGAATAGTGGAAAGACTAAAGTGGACAGAGAATAGTGGAAAGACTAAAGTGGACAGACTATAGTGGAAAGACTATAGTGGAAAGACTATAGTGGACAGAATAAAGTGGAGACTATAGTGGAAAGACTAAAGTGGACAGAGAATAGTGGAAAGACTAAAGTGGACAGACTATAGTGGAAAGACTATAGTGGACAGACTATAATGGAAAGACTAAAGTGGACAGACTAAAGTGGAAAGACTAAAGTGGACAGACTAAAGTGGAAAGACTATAGTGGAAAGACTATAGTGGAAAGACTGTGGTGGACAGAATAAAGTGGAGAGTATAGTGGAAAGACTAAAGTGGACAGAGAATAGTGGAAAGACTAAAGCGGACAGACTATAGTGGAAAGACTATAATGGAAAGACTGTAGTGGACAAAATAAAGTGGAGACTATAGTGGAAAGACTAAAGTGGAAAGACTATAGTGGAAAGACTATAATGGAAAGACTGTAGTGGACAGAATAAAGTGGAGACTATAGTGGAAAGACTAAAGTAGACAGAGAATAGTGGAAAGACTAAAGTGGAAAGACTGTAGTGGACAAAATAAAGTGGAGACTATAGTGGAAAGACTAAAGTGGAAAGACTAAAGTGGACAGACTATAGTGGAAAGACTATAGTGAAAAGACTGTAGTGGACAGAATAAAGTGGAGACTATAGTGGAAAGACTAAAGTGGACAGAGAATAGTGAAAAGACTAAAGTGGACAGACTATAGTGGAAAGACTATAGTGGAAAGACTGTAGTGGACAGAATAAAGTGGAGACTATAGTGGAAAGACTAAAGTGGACAGAGAATAGTGGAAAGACTAAAGTGGACAGATTTCAGTGGAAAGTCTATAGTGGAAAGACTGTAGTGGACAGAATAAAGTGGAGACTATAGTGGAAAGAATAAAGTGGACAGAGAATAGTGGAAAGACTAAAGTGGACAGAATATAGTGGAAAGACTAAAGTGGACAGACTAAAGTGGAAAGACAAAAGTGGCAAGTCAAAAGTGGACAGACTATAGTGGAAAGACTCTAGTGGAAAGACTGTAGTGGACAAAATAAAGTGGAGAGTATAGTGGAAAGACTAAAGTGGACAGAGAATAGTGGAAAGTCTAAAGTGGACAGACTATAGTGGACAGAGAATAGTGGAAAGACTAAAGTGGACAGACTATAGTGGAAAGACTATAGTGGAAAGACTGTAGTGGACAGAATAAAGTGGAGACTATAGTGGAAAGACTAAAGTGGACAGAGAATAGTGGAAAGACTAAAGTGGACAGACTATAGTGGAAAGACTATAGTGGACAGACTATAGTGGAAAGACTAAAGTGGACAGACTAAAGTGGAAAGACTAAAGTGGACAGACTAAAGTAGAGACTAAAGTGGAAAGACTAAAGTGGACAGACTATAGTGGAAAGACTATAGTGGAAAGACTGTAGTGGACAGAATAAATTGGAGACTATAGTGGAAAGACTAAAGTGGATAGAGAATAGTGGAAAGACTAAAGTGGGCAGACTATAGTGGAAAGACTATAGTGGAAAGACTGTAGTGGACAGAATAAAGTGGAGACTAGAGTGGAAAGACTAAAGTGGACAGAGAATAGTGGAAAGACTAAAGTGGACAGATTATAGTGGAAAGTCTATAGTGGAAAGACTGTAGTGGACAGAATAAAGTGGAGACTATAGTGGAAAGAATAAAGTGGACAGAGAATAGTGGAAAGACTAAAGTGGACAGACTATAGTGGAAAGACTATAGTGGAAAGACTGTAGTGGACAGAATAAAGTGGAGACTATAGTGGAAAGACTAAAGTAGACAGAGAATAGTGGAAAGACTAAAGTGGAAAGACTGTAGTGGACAGAATAAAGTGGAGACTATAGTGGAAAGACTAAAGTAGACAGAGAATAGTGGAAAGACTAAAGTGGAAAGACTGTAGTGGACAAAATAAAGTGGAGACTATAGTGGAAAGACTAAAGTGGACAGAGAATAGTGGAAAGTCTAAAGTGGACAGACTATAGTGGAAAGACTATGGTGGAAAGACTGTAGTGGACAGAATAAAGTGGAGACTATAGTGGAAAGACAAAAGTAGACAGAGAATAGTGGAAAGACTAAAGTGGAAAGACTTTAGTGGACAAAATAAAGTGGAGACTATAGTGGAAAGACTAAAGTGGACAGACTAAAGTGGAAAGACCAAAGTGGACAGACTAAAGTGGAAAGACTAAATTGGAAAGACTAAAGTGGACAGACTATAGTGGAAAGTCTATAGTGGAAAGACTGTAGTGGACAGAATAAAGTGGAGAGTATAGTGGAAAGACTAAAGTGGACAGAGAATAGTGGAAAGACTAAAGTGGACAGACTATAGTGGAAAGACTATAGTGGAAAGACTGTAGTGGAAAGACTAAAGTGGACAGAGAATAGTGGAAAGATTAAAGTGGACAGACTATAGTGGAAAGACTATAGTGGAAAAACTGTAGTGGACAGAATAAAGTGGAGACTATAGTGGAAAGACTAAAGTGGACAGAGAATAGTGGAAAGACTAAAGTGGACAGACTATAGTGGAAAGACTATAGTGGAAAGACTTTAGTGAAGACTATAGTGGAAAGACTAAAGTGGACAGAGAATAGTGGAAAGACTAAAGTGGACAGACTATAGTGGAAAGACTATAGTGGAAAGACTAAAGTGGACAGACTAAAGTGGAAAGACTAAAGTGGACAGACTAAAGTGGAAAGACTAAAGTGGAAAGACTAAAGTGGAGACTATAGTGGAAAGACTAAAGTGGACAGAGAATAGTGGAAAGACTAAAGTGGACAGACTATAGTGGAAAGACTATAGTGGAAAGAGTGTAGTGGACAGCATAAAGTGGAGACTATAGTGGAAAGACTAAAGTGGACAGAGAATAGTGGAAAGACTAAAGTGGACAGACTATAGTGGAAAGACTATAGTGGACAGACTATAGTGGAAAGACTAAAGTGGATAGACTAAAGTGGAAAGACTAAACTGGACAGACTAAAGTGGAAAGACTAAAGTGGAGACTATAGTGGAAAGACTAAAGTGGACAGAGAATAGTGGAAAGACTAAAGTAGACAGACTATAGTGGAAAGACTATAGTGGAAAGACTGTAGTGGACAGAATAAAGTGGAGACTATAGTGGAAAGACTAAAGTGGACAGAGAATAGTGGAAAGACTATAGTGGAAAGACTGTAGTGGACAGAATAAAGTGGAGAGTATAGTGGAAAGACTAAAGTGGACAGAGAATAGTGGAAAGACTAAAGTGGACAGACTAAAGTGGAAAGACTAAAGTGGACAGACTAAAGTAGAGACTAAAGTGGAAAGACTAAAGTGGACAGACTATAGTGGACAGACTATAGTGGAAAGACTGTAGTGGACAGAATAAAGTGGAGACTATAGTGGAAAGACTAAAGTGGATAGAGAATAGTGGAAAGACTAAAGTGGACAGACTATAGTGGAAAGACTATAGTGGAAAGACTGTAGTGGACAGAATAAAGTGGAGACTATAGTGGAAAGACTAAAGTGGACAGAGAATAGTGGAAAGACTAAAGTGGACAGATTATAGTGGAAAGTCTATAGTGGAAAGACTGTAGTGGAGAGAATAAAGTGGAGACTATAGTGGAAAGAATAAAGTGGACAGAGAATAGTGGAAAGACTAAAGTGGACAGACTATAGTGGAAAGACTATAGTGGAAAGACTGTAGTGGACAGAATAAAGTGGAGACTATAGTGGAAAGACTAAAGTAGACAGAGAATAGTGGAAAGACTAAAGTGGAAAGACTGTAGTGGACAGAATAAAGTGGAGACTATAGTGGAAAGACTAAAGTAGACAGAGAATAGTGGAAAGACTAAAGTGGAAAGACTGTAGTGGACAGAATAAAGTGCAGACTATAGTGGAAAGACTAAAGTGGACAGAGAATAGTGGAAAGACTAAAGTGGACAGACTATAGTGGAAAGACTATAGTGGAAAGACTAAAGTGGACAGACTAAAGTGGAAAGACTAAAGTGGAAAGACTAAATTGGACAGACTATAGTGGAAAGACTATAGTGGAAAGACTGTAGTGGACAGTATAAAGTGGAGACTATAGTGGAAAGACTAAAGTGGACAGAGAATAGTGGAAAGACTAAAGTGGACAGACTATAGTGGAAAGACTATAGTGGAAAGACTGTAGTGGACAGAATAAAGTGGAGACTATAGTGGAAAGACTAAAGTGGACAGAGAATAGTGGAAAGACTAAAGTGGACAGATTATAGTGGAAAGTCTATAGTGAAAAGACTGTAATGGACAGAATAAAGTGGAGACTATAGTGGAAAGAATAAAGTGGACAGAGAATAGTGGAAAGACTAAAGTGGACAGACTATAGTGGAAAGACTAAAGTGGACAGACTAAAGTGGAAAGAAAAAAGTGGAAAGACTAAAGTGGACAGACTATAGTGGAAAGACTATAGTGGAAAGACTGTAGTGGACAAAATAAAGTGGAGAGTATAGTGGAAAGACTAAAGTGGACAGAGAATAGTGGAAAGTCTAAAGTGGACAGACTATAGTGGAAAGACCCTAGCGGAAAGACTGTAGTGGACAGAATAAAGTGGAGACTATAGTGGAAAGACAAAAGTAGACAGAGAATAGTGGAAAGACTAAAGTGGAAAGACTTTAGTGGACTAAATAAAGTGGAGACTATAGTGGAAAGACTAAAGTGGAAAGACTAAAGTGGAAAGACTATAGTGAAAAGACTATAGTGGAAAGACTGTAGTGGACAGAATAAAGTGGAGACGATAGTGGACAGACTAAAGTGGACAGAGAATAGTGGAAAGACTAAAGTGGACAGACTAAAGTGGAAAGACCAAAGTGGACAGACTAAAGTGGAAAGACTAAATTGGAAAGACTAAAGTGGACAGACTATAGTGGAAGACTATAGTGGAAAGACTGTAGTGGACAGAATAAAGTGGAGAGTATAGTGGAAAGACTAAAGTGGACAGAGAATAGTGGAAAGACTAAAGTGGAAAGACTGTAGTGGACAGAATAAAGTGGAGACTATAGTGGAAAGACTAAAGTAGACAGAGAATAGTGGAAAGACTAAAGTGGACAGACTAAAGTGGAAAGACCAAAGTGGAAAGACCAAAGTGGACAGACTAAAGTGGAAAGACTAAATTGGAAAGACTAAAGTGGACAGACTATAGTGGAAGACTATAGTGGAAAGACTGTAGTGGAAAGAATAAAGTGGACAGAGAATAGTGGAAAGACTAAAGTGGACAGACTATAGTGGAAAGACTATAGTGGAAAGACTGTAGTGGACAGAATAAAGTGGAGACTATAGTGGAAAGACTAAAGTAGACAGAGAATAGTGGAAAGACTAAAGTGGAAAGACTGTAGTGGACAGAATAAAGTGGAGACTATAGTGGAAAGACTAAAGTAGACAGAGAATAGTGGAAAGACTAAAGTGGAAAGACTGTAGTGGACAAAATAAAGTGGAGACTATAGTGGAAAGACTAAAGTGGACAGAGAATAGTGGAAAGTCTAAAGTGGACAGACTATAGTGGAAAGACTATGGTGGAAAGACTGTAGTGGACAGAATAAAGTGGAGACTATAGTGGAAAGACAAAAGTAGACAGAGAATAGTGGAAAGACTAAAGTGGAAAGACTTTAGTGGACAAAATAAAGTGGAGACTATAGTGGAAAGACTAAAGTGGAAAGACTAAAGTGGAAAGACTATAGTGAAAAGACTATAGTGGAAAAACTGTAGTGGACAGAATAAAGTGGAGACTATAGTGGGAAGACTAAAGTGGACAGAGAATAGTGGAAAGACTAAAGTGGACAGACTAAAGTGGAAAGACCAAAGTGGACAGACTAAAGTGGAAAGACTAAATTGGAAAGACTAAAGTGGACAGACTATAGTGGAAAGTCTATAGTGGAAAGACTGTAGTGGACAGAATAAAGTGGAGAGTATAGTGGAAAGACTAAAGTGGACAGAGAATAGTGGAAAGACTAAAGTGGACAGACTATAGTGGAAAGACTATAGTGGAAAGACTGTAGTGGAAAGACTAAAGTGGACAGAGAATAGTGGAAAGATTAAAGTGGACAGACTATAGTGGAAAGACTATAGTGGAAAAACTGTAGTGGACAGAATAAAGTGGAGACTATAGTGGAAAGACTAAAGTGGACAGAGAATAGTGGAAAGACTAAAGTGGACAGACTATAGTGGAAAGACTATAGTGGAAAGACTTTAGTGAAGACTATAGTGGAAAGACTAAAGTGGACAGAGAATAGTGGAAAGACTAAAGTGGACAGACTATAGTGGAAAGACTATAGTGGAAAGACTAAAGTGGACAGACTAAAGTGGAAAGACTAAAGTGGACAGACTAAAGTGGAAAGACTAAAGTGGAAAGACTAAAGTGGAGACTATAGTGGAAAGACTAAAGTGGACAGAGAATAGTGGAAAGACTAAAGTGGACAGACTATAGTGGAAAGACTATAGTGGAAAGAGTGTAGTGGACAGCATAAAGTGGAGACTATAGTGGAAAGACTAAAGTGGACACAGAATAGTGGAAAGACTAAAGTGGACAGACTATAGTGGAAAGACTATAGTGGACAGACTATAGTGGAAAGACTAAAGTGGATAGACTAAAGTGGAAAGACTAAACTGGACAGACTAAAGTGGAAAGACTAAAGTGGAGACTATAGTGGAAAGACTAAAGTGGACAGAGAATAGTGGAAAGACTAAAGTAGACAGACTATAGTGGAAAGACTATAGTGGAAAGACTGTAGTGGACAGAATAAAGTGGAGACTATAGTGGAAAGACTAAAGTGGACAGAGAATAGTGGAAAGACTATAGTGGAAAGACTGTAGTGGACAGAATAAAGTGGAGAGTATAGTGGAAAGACTAAAGTGGACAGAGAATAGTGGAAAGACTAAAGTGGACAGACTAAAGTGGAAAGACTAAAGTGGACAGACTAAAGTAGAGACTAAAGTGGAAAGACTAAAGTGGACAGACTATAGTGGACAGACTATAGTGGAAAGACTGTAGTGGACAGAATAAAGTGGAGACTATAGTGGAAAGACTAAAGTGGATAGAGAATAGTGGAAAGACTAAAGTGGACAGACTATAGTGGAAAGACTATAGTGGAAAGACTGTAGTGGACAGAATAAAGTGGAGACTATAGTGGAAAGACTAAAGTGGACAGAGAATAGTGGAAAGACTAAAGTGGACAGATTATAGTGGAAAGTCTATAGTGGAAAGACTGTAGTGGAGAGAATAAAGTGGAGACTATAGTGGAAAGAATAAAGTGGACAGAGAATAGTGGAAAGACTAAAGTGGACAGACTATAGTGGAAAGACTATAGTGGAAAGACTGTAGTGGACAGAATAAAGTGGAGACTATAGTGGAAAGACTAAAGTAGACAGAGAATAGTGGAAAGACTAAAGTGGAAAGACTGTAGTGGACAGAATAAAGTGGAGACTATAGTGGAAAGACTAAAGTAGACAGAGAATAGTGGAAAGACTAAAGTGGAAAGACTGTAGTGGACAGAATAAAGTGCAGACTATAGTGGAAAGACTAAAGTGGACAGAGAATAGTGGAAAGACTAAAGTGGACAGACTATAGTGGAAAGACTATAGTGGAAAGACTAAAGTGGACAGACTAAAGTGGAAAGACTAAAGTGGAAAGACTAAATTGGACAGACTATAGTGGAAAGACTATAGTGGAAAGACTGTAGTGGACAGTATAAAGTGGAGACTATAGTGGAAAGACTAAAGTGGACAGAGAATAGTGGAAAGACTAAAGTGGACAGACTATAGTGGAAAGACTATAGTGGAAAGACTGTAGTGGACAGAATAAAGTGGAGACTATAGTGGAAAGACTAAAGTGGACAGAGAATAGTGGAAAGACTAAAGTGGACAGATTATAGTGGAAAGTCTATAGTGAAAAGACTGTAATGGACAGAATAAAGTGGAGACTATAGTGGAAAGAATAAAGTGGACAGAGAATAGTGGAAAGACTAAAGTGGACAGACTATAGTGGAAAGACTAAAGTGGACAGACTAAAGTGGAAAGAAAAAAGTGGAAAGACTAAAGTGGACAGACTATAGTGGAAAGACTATAGTGGAAAGACTGTAGTGGACAAAATAAAGTGGAGAGTATAGTGGAAAGACTAAAGTGGACAGAGAATAGTGGAAAGTCTAAAGTGGACAGACTATAGTGGAAAGACCCTAGCGGAAAGACTGTAGTGGACAGAATAAAGTGGAGACTATAGTGGAAAGACAAAAGTAGACAGAGAATAGTGGAAAGACTAAAGTGGAAAGACTTTAGTGGACTAAATAAAGTGGAGACTATAGTGGAAAGACTAAAGTGGAAAGACTAAAGTGGAAAGACTATAGTGAAAAGACTATAGTGGAAAGACTGTAGTGGACAGAATAAAGTGGAGACGATAGTGGACAGACTAAAGTGGACAGAGAATAGTGGAAAGACTAAAGTGGACAGACTAAAGTGGAAAGACCAAAGTGGACAGACTAAAGTGGAAAGACTAAATTGGAAAGACTAAAGTGGACAGACTATAGTGGAAGACTATAGTGGAAAGACTGTAGTGGACAGAATAAAGTGGAGAGTATAGTGGAAAGACTAAAGTGGACAGAGAATAGTGGAAAGACTAAAGTGGAAAGACTGTAGTGGACAGAATAAAGTGGAGACTATAGTGGAAAGACTAAAGTAGACAGAGAATAGTGGAAAGACTAAAGTGGACAGACTAAAGTGGAAAGACCAAAGTGGAAAGACCAAAGTGGACAGACTAAAGTGGAAAGACTAAATTGGAAAGACTAAAGTGGACAGACTATAGTGGAAGACTATAGTGGAAAGACTGTAGTGGAAAGAATAAAGTGGACAGAGAATAGTGGAAAGACTAAAGTGGACAGACTATAGTGGAAAGACTATAGTGGAAAGACTGTAGTGGACAGAATAAAGTGGAGACTATAGTGGAAAGACTAAAGTAGACAGAGAATAGTGGAAAGACTAAAGTGGAAAGACTGTAGTGGACAGAATAAAGTGGAGACTATAGTGGAAAGACTAAAGTAGACAGAGAATAGTGGAAAGACTAAAGTGGAAAGACTGTAGTGGACAAAATAAAGTGGAGACTATAGTGGAAAGACTAAAGTGGACAGAGAATAGTGGAAAGTCTAAAGTGGACAGACTATAGTGGAAAGACTATGGTGGAAAGACTGTAGTGGACAGAATAAAGTGGAGACTATAGTGGAAAGACAAAAGTAGACAGAGAATAGTGGAAAGACTAAAGTGGAAAGACTTTAGTGGACAAAATAAAGTGGAGACTATAGTGGAAAGACTAAAGTGGAAAGACTAAAGTGGAAAGACTATAGTGAAAAGACTATAGTGGAAAAACTGTAGTGGACAGAATAAAGTGGAGACTATAGTGGGAAGACTAAAGTGGACAGAGAATAGTGGAAAGACTAAAGTGGACAGACTAAAGTGGAAAGACCAAAGTGGACAGACTAAAGTGGAAAGACTAAATTGGAAAGACTAAAGTGGACAGACTATAGTGGAAAGTCTATAGTGGAAAGACTGTAGTGGACAGAATAAAGTGGAGAGTATAGTGGAAAGACTAAAGTGGACAGAGAATAGTGGAAAGACTAAAGTGGACAGACTATAGTGGAAAGACTATAGTGGAAAGACTGTAGTGGAAAGACTAAAGTGGACAGAGAATAGTGGAAAGATTAAAGTGGACAGACTATAGTGGAAAGACTATAGTGGAAAAACTGTAGTGGACAGAATAAAGTGGAGACTATAGTGGAAAGACTAAAGTGGACAGAGAATAGTGGAAAGACTAAAGTGGACAGACTATAGTGGAAAGACTATAGTGGAAAGACTTTAGTGAAGACTATAGTGGAAAGACTAAAGTGGACAGAGAATAGTGGAAAGACTAAAGTGGACAGACTATAGTGGAAAGACTATAGTGGAAAGACTAAAGTGGACAGACTAAAGTGGAAAGACTAAAGTGGACAGACTAAAGTGGAAAGACTAAAGTGGAAAGACTAAAGTGGAGACTATAGTGGAAAGACTAAAGTGGACAGAGAATAGTGGAAAGACTAAAGTGGACAGACTATAGTGGAAAGACTATAGTGGAAAGAGTGTAGTGGACAGCATAAAGTGGAGACTATAGTGGAAAGACTAAAGTGGACACAGAATAGTGGAAAGACTAAAGTGGACAGACTATAGTGGAAAGACTATAGTGGACAGACTATAGTGGAAAGACTAAAGTGGATAGACTAAAGTGGAAAGACTAAACTGGACAGACTAAAGTGGAAAGACTAAAGTGGAGACTATAGTGGAAAGACTAAAGTGGACAGAGAATAGTGGAAAGACTAAAGTAGACAGACTATAGTGGAAAGACTATAGTGGAAAGACTGTAGTGGACAGAATAAAGTGGAGACTATAGTGGAAAGACTAAAGTGGACAGAGAATAGTGGAAAGACTATAGTGGAAAGACTGTAGTGGACAGAATAAAGTGGAGAGTATAGTGGAAAGACTAAAGTGGACAGAGAATAGTGGAAAGACTAAAGTGGACAGACTAAAGTGGAAAGACTAAAGTGGACAGACTAAAGTAGAGACTAAAGTGGAAAGACTAAAGTGGACAGACTATAGTGGACAGACTATAGTGGAAAGACTGTAGTGGACAGAATAAAGTGGAGACTATAGTGGAAAGACTAAAGTGGATAGAGAATAGTGGAAAGACTAAAGTGGACAGACTATAGTGGAAAGACTATAGTGGAAAGACTGTAGTGGACAGAATAAAGTGGAGACTATAGTGGAAAGACTAAAGTGGACAGAGAATAGTGGAAAGACTAAAGTGGACAGATTATAGTGGAAAGTCTATAGTGGAAAGACTGTAGTGGAGAGAATAAAGTGGAGACTATAGTGGAAAGAATAAAGTGGACAGAGAATAGTGGAAAGACTAAAGTGGACAGACTATAGTGGAAAGACTATAGTGGAAAGACTGTAGTGGACAGAATAAAGTGGAGACTATAGTGGAAAGACTAAAGTAGACAGAGAATAGTGGAAAGACTAAAGTGGAAAGACTGTAGTGGACAGAATAAAGTGGAGACTATAGTGGAAAGACTAAAGTAGACAGAGAATAGTGGAAAGACTAAAGTGGAAAGACTGTAGTGGACAGAATAAAGTGCAGACTATAGTGGAAAGACTAAAGTGGACAGAGAATAGTGGAAAGACTAAAGTGGACAGACTATAGTGGAAAGACTATAGTGGAAAGACTAAAGTGGACAGACTAAAGTGGAAAGACTAAAGTGGAAAGACTAAATTGGACAGACTATAGTGGAAAGACTATAGTGGAAAGACTGTAGTGGACAGTATAAAGTGGAGACTATAGTGGAAAGACTAAAGTGGACAGAGAATAGTGGAAAGACTAAAGTGGACAGACTATAGTGGAAAGACTATAGTGGAAAGACTGTAGTGGACAGAATAAAGTGGAGACTATAGTGGAAAGACTAAAGTGGACAGAGAATAGTGGAAAGACTAAAGTGGACAGATTATAGTGGAAAGTCTATAGTGAAAAGACTGTAATGGACAGAATAAAGTGGAGACTATAGTGGAAAGAATAAAGTGGACAGAGAATAGTGGAAAGACTAAAGTGGACAGACTATAGTGGAAAGACTAAAGTGGACAGACTAAAGTGGAAAGAAAAAAGTGGAAAGACTAAAGTGGACAGACTATAGTGGAAAGACTATAGTGGAAAGACTGTAGTGGACAAAATAAAGTGGAGAGTATAGTGGAAAGACTAAAGTGGACAGAGAATAGTGGAAAGTCTAAAGTGGACAGACTATAGTGGAAAGACCCTAGCGGAAAGACTGTAGTGGACAGAATAAAGTGGAGACTATAGTGGAAAGACAAAAGTAGACAGAGAATAGTGGAAAGACTAAAGTGGAAAGACTTTAGTGGACTAAATAAAGTGGAGACTATAGTGGAAAGACTAAAGTGGAAAGACTAAAGTGGAAAGACTATAGTGAAAAGACTATAGTGGAAAGACTGTAGTGGACAGAATAAAGTGGAGACGATAGTGGACAGACTAAAGTGGACAGAGAATAGTGGAAAGACTAAAGTGGACAGACTAAAGTGGAAAGACCAAAGTGGACAGACTAAAGTGGAAAGACTAAATTGGAAAGACTAAAGTGGACAGACTATAGTGGAAGACTATAGTGGAAAGACTGTAGTGGACAGAATAAAGTGGAGAGTATAGTGGAAAGACTAAAGTGGACAGAGAATAGTGGAAAGACTAAAGTGGACAGACTATAGTGGAAAGACTATAGTGGAAAGACTGTAGTGGAAAGACTAAAGTGGACAGAGAATAGTGGAAAGATTAAAGTGGACAGACTATAGTGGAAAGACTATAGTGGAAAAACTGAAGTGGACAGAATAAAGTGGAGACTATAGTGGAAAGACTAAAGTGGACAGAGAATAGTGGAAAGACTAAAGTGGACAGACTATAGTGGAAAGACTATAGTTGAAAGACTGTAGTGGACATAATAAAGTGGAGACTATAGTGGAAAGACTAAAGTGGACAGAGAATAGTGGAAAGACTAAAGTGGACAGACTATAGTGGAAAGACTATAGTGGAAAGACTAAAGTGGACAGACTAAAGTGGAAAGACTAAAGTGGACAGACTAAAGTGGAAAGACTAAAGTGGAAAGACTAAAGTGGAGACTATAGTGGAAAGACTAAAGTGGACAGAGAATAGTGGAAAGACTAAAGTGTACAGACTATAGTGGAAAGACTATAGTGGAAAGACTGTAGTGGACAGCATAAAGTGGAGACTTTAGTGGAAAGACTAAAGTGGACAGAGAATAGTGGAAAGACTAAAGTGGACAGACTATAGTGGAAAGACTATAGTGGACAGACTATAGTGGAAAGACTAAAGTGGACAGACTAAAGTGGAAAGACTAAACTGGACAGACTAAAGTGGAAAGACTAAAGTGGAGACTATAGTGGAAAGACTAAAGTGGACAGAGAATAGTGGAAAGACTAAAGTAGACAGACTATAGTGGAAAGACTATAGTGGAAAGACTGTAGTGGACAGAATAAAGTGGAGACTATAGTGGAAAGACTAAAGTGGACAGAGAATAGTGGAAAGACTATAGTGGAAAGACTGCAGTGGACAGAATAAAGTGGAGAGTATAGTGGAAAGACTAAAGTGGACAGAGAATAGTGGAAAGACTAAAGTGGACAGACTAAAGTGGAAAGACTAAAGTGGACAGAATAAAGTAGAGACTAAAGTGGAAAGACTAAAGTGGACAGACTATAGTGGAAAGACTATAGTGGAAAGACTGTAGTGGACAGAATAAAGTGGAGAGTATAGTGGAAAGACTAAAGTGGACAGAGAATAGTGGAAAGACTAAAGTGGACAGACTATAGTGGAAAGACTAAAGTGGAAAGACTGTATTGGACAGAATAAAGTGGAGACTATAGTGGAAAGACTAAAGTAGAATAGTGGAAAGACTAAAGTGGAAAGACTGTAGTGGACCAAATAAAGTGGAGACTATAGTGGAAAGACTAAAGTGGAAAGACTAAAGTGGACAGACTATAGTGGAAAGACTATAGTGAAAAGACTGTAGTGGACAGAATAAAGTGGAGAGTATAGTGGAAAGACTAAAGTGGACAGAGAATAGTGGAAAGACTAAAGTGGACAGATTATAGTGGAAAGACTATAGTGGAAAGACTGTAGTGGACAAAATAAAGTGGAGACTATAGTGGAAGGACGAAAGTGGAAAGACTAAATTGGACAGACTATAGTGGAAAGACTATAGTGAAAAGACTGTAGTGGACAGAATAAAGTGGAGACTATAGTGGAAAGACTAAAGTGGACAGAGAATAGTGGAAAGACTAAAGTGGACAGAGATAAGTGGAAAGACTAAAGTGGACAGACTATATTGGAAAGACTATAGTGGAAAGACTGTAGTGGACAGAATAAAGTGGAGACTGTAGTGGAAAGACTAAAGTGGACAGAGAATAGTGGAAAGACTAAAGTGGACAGACTATAGTGGAAAGACTATAGTGGACAGACTATAGTGGAAAGACTAAAGTGGACAGACTAAAGTGGAAAGACTAAAGTGGACAGACTAAAGTGGAAAGACTAAAGTGGACAGACTAAAGTGGAAAGACTAAAGTGGAAAGACTAAAGTGGACAGACTATAGTGGAAAGACTATAGTGGAAAGACTGTAGTGGACAGAATAAAGTGGAGAGTATAGTGGAAAGACTAAAGTGGACAGAGAATAGTGGAAAGACTAAAGTGGACAGACTATAGTGGAAAGACTATTGTGGAAAGACTGTAGTGGACAGAATAAAGTGGAGACTATAGTGGAAAGACTAAAGTAGACAGAGAATAGTGGAAAGACTATAGTGAAAAGACTGTAGTGGACAGAATAAAGTGGAGACTATAGTGGAAAGACTAAAGTGGACAGAGAATAGTGGAAAGACTAAAGTGGACAGACTATAGTGGAAAGACTATAGTGGAAAGACTGTCGTGGACAGATTAAGTGGAGACTAAAGTGGAAAGACTAAAGTGGAGACTATAGTGGAAAGACTATAATGGAAAGACTGTAGTGGACAGAATAAAGTGGAGACTATAGTGGAAAGACTAAAGTGGACAGAGAATAGTGGAAAGACTAAAGTGGACAGACTATAGTGGAAAGACTATAGTGGACAGACTATAGTGGAAAGACTAAAGTGGACAGACTAAAGTGGAAAGACTAAAGTGGACGGACTAAAGTAGAGACTAAAGTGGAAAGACTAAAGTGGACAGACTATAGTGGAAAGACTATAGTGGAAAGACTGTAGTGGACAGAATAAAGTGGAGAGTATAGTGGAAAGACTAAAGTGGACAGAGAATAGTGGAAAGACTAAAGTGGACAGACTATAGTGGAAAGACTAAAGTGGAAAGACTGTAGTGGACAGAATAAAGTGGAGACTATAGTGGAAAGACTACAGTAGAATAGTGGAAAGACTAAAGTGGAAAGACTGTAGTGGACAAAATAAAGTGGAGACTATAGTGGAAAGACTAAAGTGGAAAGACTAAAGTGGACAGACTATAGTGGAAAGACTATAGTGAAAAGACTGTAGTGGACAGAATAAAGTGGAGAGTATAGTGGAAAGACTAAAGTGGACAGAGAATAGTGGAAAGACTAAAGTGGACAGACTATAGTGGAAAGACTATAGTGGAAAGACTGTAGTGGACAAAATAAAGTGGAGACTATAGTGGAAAGACTAAAATGGAAAGACTAAAGTGGATAGACTATAGTGGAAAGACTATAGTGAAAAGACTGTAGTGGACAGAAGAAAGTGGAGACTATAGTGGAAAGACTAAAGTGGACAGAGAATAGTGGAAAGACTAAAGTGGACAGAGAATAGTGGAAAGACTAAAGCGGACAGACTATATTGGAAAGACTATAGTGGCAAGACTGTAGTGGACAGAATAAAGTGGAGACTGTAGTGGAAAGACTAAAGTGGACAGAGAATAGTGGAAAGACTAAAGTGGACAGACTATAGTGGAAAGACTATAGTGGACAGACTATAGTGGAAAGACTAAAGTGGACAGACTAAAGTGGAAAGACTAAAGTGGACAGACTAAAGTGGAAAGACTAAAGTGGAAAGACTAAAGTGGACAGACTATAGTGGAAAGACTATAGTGGAAAGACTGTAGTGGACAGAATAAAGTGGAGACTATAGTGGAAAGACTAAAGTAGACAGAGAATAGTGGAAAGACTATAGTGAAAAGACTGTAGTGGACAGAATAAAGTGGAGACTATAGTGGAAAGACTAAAGTGGAAAGACTGTAGTGGACAGAATAAAGTGGAGACTATAGTGGAAAGACTAAAGTAGAATAGTGGAAAGACTAAAGTGGAAAGACTGTAGTGGACAAAATAAAGTGGAGACTATAGTGGAAAGACTAAAGTGGAAAGACTAAAGTGGACAGACTATAGTGGAAAGACTATAGTGAAAAGACTGTAGTGGACAGAATAAAGTGGAGAGTATAGTGGAAAGACTAAAGTGGACAGAGAATAGTGGAAAGACTTAAGTGGACAGACTATAGTGGAAAGACTATAGTGGAAAGACTGTAGTGGACAAAATAAAGTGGAGACTATAGTGGAAAGACTAAAGTGGAAAGACTAAAGTGGACAGACTATAGTGGAAAGACTATAGTGAAAAGACTGTAGTGGACAGAAGAAAGTGGAGACTATAGTGGAAAGACTAAAGTGGACAGAGAATAGTGGAAAGACTAAAGTGGACAGAGAATAGTGGAAAGACTAAAGCGGACAGACTATATTGGAAAGACTATAGTGGAAAGACTGTAGTGGACAGAATAAAGTGGAGACTGTAGTGGAAAGACTAAAGTGGACAGAGAATAGTGGAAAGACTAAAGTGGACAGACTATAGTGGAAAGACTACAGTGGACAGACTATAGTGGAAAGACTAAAGTGGACAGACTAAAGTGGAAAGACTAAAGTGGACAGACTAAAGTGGAAAGACTAAAGTGGAAAGACTAAAGTGGACAGACTATAGTGGAAAGACTATAGTGGAAAGACTGTAGTGGACAGAATAAAGTGGAGAGTATAGTGGAAAGACTAAAGTGGACAGAGAATAGTGGAAAGACTAAAGTGGACAGACTATAGTGGAAAGACTATAGTGGACAGACTATAGTGGAAAGACTAAAGTGGACAGACTAAAGTGGAAAGACTAAAGTGGACAGACTAAAGTGGAAAGACTAAAGTGGACAGACTAAAGTGGAAAGACTAAAGTGGAAAGACTAAAGTGGACAGACTATAGTGGAAAGACTATAGTGGAAAGACTGTAGTGGACAGAATAAAGTGGAGAGTATAGTGGAAAGACTAAAGTGGACAGAGAATAGTGGAAAGACTAAAGTGGACAGACTATAGTGGAAAGACTATAGTGGAAAGACTGTAGTGGACAGAATAAAGTGGAGACTATAGTGGACAGACTAAAGTAGACAGAGAATAGTGGAAAGACTATAGTGAAAAGACTGTAGTGGACAGAATAAAGTGGAGACTATAGTGGAAAGACTAAAGTGGACAGAGAATAGTGGAAAGACTAAAGTGGACAGACTATAGTGGAAAGACTATAGTGGAAAGACTTTCGTGGACAGAATAAAGTGGAGACTAAAGTGGAAAGACTAAAGTGGAGACTATAGTGGAAAGACTATAATGGAAAGACTGTAGTGGACAGAATAAAGTGGAGACTATATAGTGGAAAGACTAAAGTGGACAGAGAATAGTGGAAAGACTAAAGTGGACAGACTATAGTGGTAAGACTATAGTGGACAGACTATAGTGGAAAGACTAAAGTGGACAGACTAAAGTGGAAAGATTAAAAGTGGACGGACTAAAGTAGAGACTAAAGTGGAAAGACTAAAGTGGACAGACTATAGTGGAAAGACTATAGTGGAAAGACTGTAGTGGACAGAATAAAGTGGAGAGTATAGTGGAAAGACTAAAGTGGACAGAGAATAGTGGAAAGACTAAAGTGGACAGACTATAGTGGAAAGACTATAGTGGACAGACTATAGTGGAAAGACTAAAGTGGACAGACTAAAGTGGAAAGACTAAAGTGGACGGACTAAAGTAGAGACTAAAGTGGAAAGACTAAAGTGGACAGACTATAGTGGAAAGACTATAGTGGAAAGACTGTAGTGGACAGAATAAAGTGGAGAGTATAGTGGAAAGACTAAAGTGGACAGAGAATAGTGGAAAGACTAAAGTGGATAGACTATAGTGGAAAGACTAAAGTGGAAAGACTGTAGTGGACAGAATAAAGTGGAGACTATAGTGGAAAGACTACAGTAGAATAGTGGAAAGACTAAAGTGGAAAGACTAAAGTGGACAGACTATAGTGGAAAGACTATAGTGAAAAGTGGACAGACTATAGTGGAAAGACTAAAGTGGAAAGACTGTAGTGGACAGAATAAAGTGGAGACTATAGTGGAAAGACTAAAGTAGAATAGTGGAAAGACTAAAGTGGAAAGACTGTAGTGGACAAAATAAAGTGGAGACTATAGTGGAAAGACTAAAGTGGAAAGACTAAAGTGGACAGACTATAGTGGAAAGACTATAGTGAAAAGACTGTAGTGGACGGAATAAAGTGGAGAGTATAGTGGAAAGACTAAAGTGGACAGAGAATAGTGGAAAGACTAAAGTGGACAGACTATAGTGGAAAGACTATAGTGGAAAGACTGTAGTGGACAAAATAAAGTGGAGACTATAGTGGAAAGACTAAAGTGGAAAGACTAAAGTGGACAGACTATAGTGGAAAGACTATAGTGAAAAGACTGTAGTGGACAGAAGAAAGTGGAGACTATAGTGGAAAGACTAAAGTGGACAGAGAATAGTGGAAAGACTAAAGTGGACAGAGAATAGTGGAAAGACTAAAGCGGACAGACTATATTGGAAAGACTATAGTGGAAAGACTGTAGTGGACAGAATAAAGTGGAGACTGTAGTGGAAAGACTAAAGTGGACAGAGAATAGTGGAAAGACTAAAGTGGACAGACTATAGTGGAAAGACTATAGTGGACAGACTATAGTGGAAAGACTAAAGTGGACAGACTAAAGTGGAAAGACTAAAGTGGACAGACTAAAGTGGAAAGACTAAAGTGGAAAGACTAAAGTGGACAGACTATAGTGGAAAGACTATAGTGGAAAGACTGTAGTGGACAGAATAAAGTGGAGAGTATAGTGGAAAGACTAAAGTGGACAGAGAATAGTGGAAAGACTAAAGTTTACAGACTATAGTGGAAAGACTATAGTGGAAAGACTGTAGTGGACAGAATAAAGTGGAGACTATAGTGGAAAGACTAAAGTAGACAGAGAATAGTGGAAAGACTATAGTGAAAAGACTGTAGTGGACAGAATAAAGTGGAGACTATAGTGGAAAGACTAAAGTGGACAGAGAATAGTGGAAAGACTAAAGTGGACAGACTATAGTGGAAAGACTATAGTGGACAGAGAATAGTGGAAAGACTAAAGTGGACAGACTATAGTGGAAAGACTATAGTGGAAAGACTGTAGTGGACAGAATAAAGTGGAGACTATATTGGAAAGACTAAAGTGGACAGAGAATAGTGGAAAGACTAAAGTGGACAGACTATAGTGGAAAGACTATAGTGGACAGACTATAGTGGAAAGACTAAAGTGGACAGACTAAAGTGGAAAGACTAAAGTGGACAGACTAAAGTGGAAAGACTAAAGTGGAAAGACTAAAGTGGACAGACTATAGTGGAAAGACTATAGTGGAAAGACTGTAGTGGACAGAATAAAGTGGAGAGTATAGTGGAAAGACTAAAGTGGACAGAGAATAGTGGAAAGACTAAAGTGGACAGACTATAGTGGAAAGACTATAGTGGAAAGACTATAGTGGAAAGACTAAAGTGGACAGACTAAAGTGGAAAGACTAAAGTGGACAGACTAAAGTGGAAAGACTAATGTGGAAAGACTAAAGTGGAGACTATAGTGGAAAGACTAAAGTGGACAGAGAATAGTGGAAAGACTAAAGTGGACAGAGAATAGTGGAAAGACTAAAGTGGACAGACTATAGTGGAAAGACTATAGTGGACAGACTATAGTGGAATGACTAAAGTGGACAGACTAAAGTGGAAAGACTAAAGTGGACAGACTAAAGTGGAAAGACTAAAGTGGAAAGACTAAAGTGGACAGACTATAGTGGAAAGACTGTAGTGGACAGAATAAAGTGGAGACTATAGTGGAAAGACTAAAGTAGACAGATGATACTGGAAAGACTAAAGTGGAAAGACTGTAGTGGACAGAATAAAGTGGAGACTATAGTGGAAAGACTAAAGCAGACAGAGAATAGTGGAAAGACTAAAGTGGAAAGACTGTAGTGGACAAAATAAAGTGGAGACTATAGTGGAAAGACTAAAGTGGAAAGACTAAAGTGGACAGACTATAGTGGAAAGACTATAGTGAAAAGACTGTAGTGGACAGAATAAAGTGGAGACTATAGTGGAAAGACTAAAGTGGACAGAGAATAGTGGAAAGACTAAAGTGGACAGACTATAGTGGAAAGACTATAGTGGAAAGACTGTAGTGGACAGAATAAAGTGGAGAATATAGTGGAAAGACTAAAGTGGACAGAGAATAGTGGAAAGACTAAAGTGGACAGATTATAGTGGAAAGTCTATAGTGGAAAGACTGTAGTGGACAGAATAAAGTGGAGACTATAGTGGAAAGACTATAATGGAAAGACTGTAGTGGACAGAATAAAGTGGAGACTATAGTGGAAAGACTAAAGTGGACAGAGAATAGTGGAAAGACTAAAGTGGACAGACTATAGTGGAAAGACTAAAGTGGACAGAGAATAGTGGAAAGACTAAAGTGGACAGACTAAAGTGGAAAGACTAAAGTGGACGGACTAAAGTAGAGACTAAAGTGGAAAGACTAAAGTGGACAGACTATAGTGGAAAGACTATAGTGGAAAGACTGTAGTGGACAGAATAAAGTGGAGAGTATAGTGGAAAGACTAAAGTGGACAGAGAATAGTGGAAAGACTAAAGTGGACAGACTATAGTGGAAAGACTAAAGTGGAAAGACTGTAGTGGACAGAATAAAGTGGAGACTATAGTGGAAATACTAAAGTAGAATAGTGGAAAGAATAAAGTGGAAAGACTGTAGTGGACAAAATAAAGTGGAGACTATAGTGGAAAGACTAAAGTGGAAAGACTAAAGTGGACAGACTATAGTGGAAAGACTATAGTGAAAAGACTGTAGTGGACAGAATAAAGTGGAGAGTATAGTGGAAAGACTAAAGTGGACAGAGAATAGTGGAAAGACTAAAGTGGACAGACTATAGTGGAAAGACTATAGTGGAAAGACTGTAGTGGACAAAATAAAGTGGAGACTATAGTGGAAAGACTAAAGTGGAAAGACTAAAGTGGACAGACTATAGTGGAAAGACTATAGTGAAAAGACTGTAGTGGACAGAAGAAAGTGGAGACTATAGTGGAAAGACTAAAGTGGACAGAGAATAGTGGAAAGACTAAAGTGGACAGAGAATAGTGGAAAGACTAAAGCGGACAGACTATATTGGAAAGACTATAGTGGAAAGACTCTAGTGGACAGAATAAAGTGGAGACTGTAGTGGAAAGACTAAAGTGGACAGAGAATAGTGGAAAGACTAAAGTGGACAGACTATAGTGGAAAGACTATAGTGGACAGACTATAGTGGAAAGACTAAAGTGGACAGACTAAAGTGGTAAGACTAAAGTGGACAGACTAAAGTGGAAAGACTAAAGTGGAAAGACTAAAGTGGACAGACTATAGTGGAAAGACTATAGTGGAAAGACTGTAGTGGACAGAATAAAGTGGAGAGTATAGTGGAAAGACTAAAGTGGACAGAGAATAGTGGAAAGACTAAAGTTTACAGACTATAGTGGAAAGACTATAGTGGAAAGACTGTAGTGGACAGACTAAAGTGGAAAGACTATAGTGGAAAGACTAAAGTAGACAGAGAATAGTGGAAAGACTATAGTGAAAAGACTGTAGTGGACAGAATAAAGTGGAGACTATAGTGGAAAGACTAAAGTGGACAGAGAATAGTGGAAAGACTAAAGTGGACAGACTATAGTGGAAAGACTATAGTGGAAAGACTTTCGTGGACAGAATAAAGTGGAGACTAAAGTGGAAAGACTAAAGTGGAGACTATAGTGGAAAGACTATAATGGAAAGACTGTAGTGGACAGAATAAAGTGGAGACTATATAGTGGAAAGACTAAAGTGGACAGACTAAAGTGGAAAGATTAAAAGTGGACGGACTAAAGTAGAGACTAAAGTGGAAAGACTAAAGTGGACAGACTATAGTGGTAAGACTATAGTGGACAGACTATAGTGGAAAGACTAAAGTGGACAGACTAAAGTGGAAAGATTAAAAGTGGACGGACTAAAGTAGAGACTAAAGTGGAAAGACTAAAGTGGACAGACTATAGTGGAAAGACTATAGTGGAAAGACTGTAGTGGACAGAATAAAGTGGAGAGTATAGTGGAAAGACTAAAGTGGACAGAGAATAGTGGAAAGACTAAAGTGGACAGACTATAGTGGAAAGACTATAGTGGACAGACTATAGTGGAAAGACTAAAGTGGACAGACTAAAGTGGAAAGACTAAAGTGGACGGACTAAAGTAGAGACTAAAGTGGAAAGACTAAAGTGGACAGACTATAGTGGAAAGACTATAGTGGAAAGACTGTAGTGGACAGAATAAAGTGGAGAGTATAGTGGAAAGACTAAAGTGGACAGAGAATAGTGGAAAGACTAAAGTGGATAGACTATAGTGGAAAGACTAAAGTGGAAAGACTGTAGTGGACAGAATAAAGTGGAGACTATAGTGGAAAGACTACAGTAGAATAGTGGAAAGACTAAAGTGGAAAGACTAAAGTGGACAGACTATAGTGGAAAGACTATAGTGAAAAGTGGACAGACTATAGTGGAAAGACTAAAGTGGAAAGACTGTAGTGGACAGAATAAAGTGGAGAGTATAGTGGAAAGACTAAAGTAGAATAGTGGAAAGACTAAAGTGGAAAGACTGTAGTGGACAAAATAAAGTGGAGACTATAGTGGAAAGACTAAAGTGGAAAGACTAAAGTGGACAGACTATAGTGGAAAGACTATAGTGAAAAGACTGTAGTGGACAGAATAAAGTGGAGAGTATAGTGGAAAGACTAAAGTGGACAGAGAATAGTGGAAAGACTAAAGTGGACAGACTATAGTGGAAAGACTATAGTGGAAAGACTGTAGTGGACAAAATAAAGTGGAGACTATAGTGGAAAGACTAAAGTGGAAAGACTAAAGTGGACAGACTATAGTGGAAAGACTATAGTGAAAAGACTGTAGTGGACAGAAGAAAGTGGAGACTATAGTGGAAAGACTAAAGTGGACAGAGAATAGTGGAAAGACTAAAGTGGACAGAGAATAGTGGAAAGACTAAAGCGGACAGACTATATTGGAAAGACTATAGTGGAAAGACTGTAGTGGACAGAATAAAGTGGAGACTGTAGTGGAAAGACTAAAGTGGACAGAGAATAGTGGAAAGACTAAAGTGGACAGACTATAGTGGAAAGACTATAGTGGACAGACTATAGTGGAAAGACTAAAGTGGACAGACTAAAGTGGAAAGACTAAAGTGGACAGACTAAAGTGGAAAGACTAAAGTGGAAAGACTAAAGTGGACAGACTATAGTGGAAAGACTATAGTGGAAAGACTGTAGTGGACAGAATAAAGTGGAGAGTATAGTGGAAAGACTAAAGTGGACAGAGAATAGTGGAAAGACTAAAGTTTACAGACTATAGTGGAAAGACTATAGTGGAAAGACTGTAGTGGACAGAATAAAGTGGAGACTATAGTGGAAAGACTAAAGTAGACAGAGAATAGTGGAAAGACTATAGTGAAAAGACTGTAGTGGACAGAATAAAGTGGAGACTATAGTGGAAAGACTAAAGTGGACAGAGAATAGTGGAAAGACTAAAGTGGACAGACTATAGTGGAAAGACTATAGTGGACAGAGAATAGTGGAAAGACTAAAGTGGACAGACTATAGTGGAAAGACTATAGTGGAAAGACTGTAGTGGACAGAATAAAGTGGAGACTATATTGGAAAGACTAAAGTGGACAGAGAATAGTGGAAAGACTAAAGTGGACAGACTATAGTGGAAAGACTATAGTGGACAGACTATAGTGGAAAGACTAAAGTGGACAGACTAAAGTGGAAAGACTAAAGTGGACAGACTAAAGTGGAAAGACTAAAGTGGAAAGACTAAAGTGGACAGACTATAGTGGAAAGACTATAGTGGAAAGACTGTAGTGGACAGAATAAAGTGGAGAGTATAGTGGAAAGACTAAAGTGGACAGAGAATAGTGGAAAGACTAAAGTGGACAGACTATAGTGGAAAGACTATAGTGGAAAGACTATAGTGGAAAGACTAAAGTGGACAGACTAAAGTGGAAAGACTAAAGTGGACAGACTAAAGTGGAAAGACTAATGTGGAAAGACTAAAGTGGAGACTATAGTGGAAAGACTAAAGTGGACAGAGAATAGTGGAAAGACTAAAGTGGACAGAGAATAGTGGAAAGACTAAAGTGGACAGACTATAGTGGAAAGACTATAGTGGACAGACTATAGTGGAATGACTAAAGTGGACAGACTAAAGTGGAAAGACTAAAGTGGACAGACTAAAGTGGAAAGACTAAAGTGGAAAGACTAAAGTGGACAGACTATAGTGGAAAGACTGTAGTGGACAGAATAAAGTGGAGACTATAGTGGAAAGACTAAAGTAGACAGATAATACTGGAAAGACTAAAGTGGAAAGACTGTAGTGGACAGAATAAAGTGGAGAGTATAGTGGAAAGACTAAAGTGGACAGAGAATAGTGGAAAGACTAAAGTGGACAGACTATAGTGGAAAGACTATAGTGGAAAGACTGTAGTGGAAAGACTAAAGTGGACAGAGAATAGTGGAAAGATTAAAGTGGACAGACTATAGTGGAAAGACTATAGTGGAAAAACTGAAGTGGACAGAATAAAGTGGAGACTATAGTGGAAAGACTAAAGTGGACAGAGAATAGTGGAAAGACTAAAGTGGACAGACTATAGTGGAAAGACTATAGTTGAAAGACTGTAGTGGACATAATAAAGTGGAGACTATAGTGGAAAGACTAAAGTGGACAGAGAATAGTGGAAAGACTAAAGTGGACAGACTATAGTGGAAAGACTATAGTGGAAAGACTAAAGTGGACAGACTAAAGTGGAAGGACTAAAGTGGACAGACTAAAGTGGAAAGACTAAAGTGGAAAGACTAAAGTGGAGACTATAGTGGAAAGACTAAAGTGGACAGAGAATAGTGGAAAGACTAAAGTGTACAGACTATAGTGGAAAGACTATAGTGGAAAGACTGTAGTGGACAGCATAAAGTGGAGACTTTAGTGGAAAGACTAAAGTGGACAGAGAATAGTGGAAAGACTAAAGTGGACAGACTATAGTGGAAAGACTATAGTGGACAGACTATAGTGGAAAGACTAAAGTGGACAGACTAAAGTGGAAAGACTAAACTGGACAGACTAAAGTGGAAAGACTAAAGTGGAGACTATAGTGGAAAGACTAAAGTGGACAGAGAATAGTGGAAAGACTAAAGTAGACAGACTATAGTGGAAAGACTATAGTGGAAAGACTGTAGTGGACAGAATAAAGTGGAGACTATAGTGGAAAGACTAAAGTGGACAGAGAATAGTGGAAAGACTATAGTGGAAAGACTGCAGTGGACAGAATAAAGTGGAGAGTATAGTGGAAAGACTAAAGTGGACAGAGAATAGTGGAAAGACTAAAGTGGACAGACTAAAGTGGAAAGACTAAAGTGGACAGAATAAAGTAGAGACTAAAGTGGAAAGACTAAAGTGGACAGACTATAGTGGAAAGACTATAGTGGAAAGACTGTAGTGGACAGAATAAAGTGGAGAGTATAGTGGAAAGACTAAAGTGGACAGAGAATAGTGGAAAGACTAAAGTGGACAGACTATAGTGGAAAGACTAAAGTGGAAAGACTGTATTGGACAGAATAAAGTGGAGACTATAGTGGAAAGACTAAAGTAGAATAGTGGAAAGACTAAAGTGGAAAGACTGTAGTGGACCAAATAAAGTGGAGACTATAGTGGAAAGACTAAAGTGGAAAGACTAAAGTGGACAGACTATAGTGGAAAGACTATAGTGAAAAGACTGTAGTGGACAGAATAAAGTGGAGAGTATAGTGGAAAGACTAAAGTGGACAGAGAATAGTGGAAAGACTAAAGTGGACAGATTATAGTGGAAAGACTATAGTGGAAAGACTGTAGTGGACAAAATAAAGTGGAGACTATAGTGGAAGGACGAAAGTGGAAAGACTAAATTGGACAGACTATAGTGGAAAGACTATAGTGAAAAGACTGTAGTGGACAGAATAAAGTGGAGACTATAGTGGAAAGACTAAAGTGGACAGAGAATAGTGGAAAGACTAAAGTGGACAGAGATAAGTGGAAAGACTACTGTGGACAGACTATATTGGAAAGACTATAGTGGAAAGACTGTAGTGGACAGAATAAAGTGGAGACTGTAGTGGAAAGACTAAAGTGGACAGAGAATAGTGGAAAGACTAAAGTGGACAGACTATAGTGGAAAGACTATAGTGGACAGACTATAGTGGAAAGACTAAAGTGGACAGACTAAAGTGGAAAGACTAAAGTGGACAGACTAAAGTGGAAAGACTAAAGTGGACAGACTAAAGTGGAAAGACTAAAGTGGAAAGACTAAAGTGGACAGACTATAGTGGAAAGACTATAGTGGAAAGACTGTAGTGGACAGAATAAAGTGGAGAGTATAGTGGAAAGACTAAAGTGGACAGAGAATAGTGGAAAGACTAAAGTGGACAGACTATAGTGGAAAGACTAAAGTAGAATAGTGGAAAGACTAAAGTGGAAAGACTGTAGTGGACCAAATAAAGTGGAGACTATAGTGGAAAGACTAAAGTGGAAAGACTAAAGTGGACAGACTATAGTGGAAAGACTATAGTGAAAAGACTGTCGTGGACAGAATAAAGTGGAGAGTATAGTGGAAAGACTAAAGTGGACAGAGATTAGTGGAAAGACTAAAGTGGACAGACTATAGTGGAAAGACTATAGTGGAAAGACTGTAGTGGACAAAATAAAGTGGAGTCTATAATGGAAAGACTAAAGTGGAAAGACTAAAGTGGACAGACAATAGTGGAAAGACTATAGTGAAAAGACTGTAGTGGACAGAATAAAGTGGAGACTATAGTGGAAAGACTAAAGTGGACAGAGAATAGTGGAAAGACTAAAGTGGACAGACTATATTGGAAAGACTATAGTGGAAAGACTGTAGTGGACAGAATAAAGTTGAGACTGTAGTGGAAAGACTAAAGTGGACAGAGAATAGTGGAAAGACTAAAGTGGACAGACTATAGTGGAAAGACTATAGTGGACAGACTATAGTGGAAAGACTAAAGTGGACAGACTAAAGTGGAAAGACTAAAGTGGAAAGACTAAAGTGGACAGACTATAGTGGAAAGACTATAGTGGAAAGACTGTAGTGGACAGAATAAAGTGGGTCGTATAGTGGAAAGACTAAAGTGGACAGAGAATAGTGGAAAGACTAAAGTGGACAGAATATAGTGGAAAGACTATAGTGGAAAGACTGTAGTGGACAGAATAAAGTGGAGACTATAGTGGAAAGACTAAAGTAGACAGAGAATAGTGGAAAGACTATAGTGGAAAGACTGTAGTGGACAGAATAAAGTGGAGACTATAGTGGAAAGACTATAGTGGACAGAGAATAGTGGAAAGACTAAAGTGGACAGACTATAGTGGAAAGACTTAAGTGGAAAGACTGTATTGGACATAATAAAGTGGAGAAAATAGTGGAAAGACTAAAGTGAACAGAGAATAGCGGAAAGACTAAAGTGGACAGACTATGGTGGAAAGACTATAGTGGAAAGACTATAGTGGAAAGACTAAAGTGGACAGACTAAAGTGGAAAGGTAAAGTGGACAGACTAAAGTGGAAAGACTAAAGTGGAGACTATAGTGGAAAGACTAAAGTGGACAGAGAATAGTGGAAAGACTAAAGTGGACAGACTATAGTGGAAAGACTATAGTTGAAAGACTGTAGTGGACAGAATAAAGTGGAGACTATAGTGGAAAGACTAAAGTAGACAGAGAATAGTGGAAAGACTATAGTGAAAAGACTGTAGTGGACAGAATAAAGTGGAGACTATAGTGGAAAGACTAAAGTGGACAGAGAATAGTGGAAAGACTAAAGTGGACAGACTATAGTGGAAAGACTATAGTGGAAAGACTGTCGTGGACAGATTAAGTGGAGACTAAAGTGGAAAGACTAAAGTGGAGACTATAGTGGAAAGACTATAATGGAAAGACTGTAGTGGACAGAATAAAGTGGAGACTATAGTGGAAAGACTAAAGTGGACAGAGAATAGTGGAAAGACTAAAGTGGACAGACTATAGTGGAAAGACTATAGTGGACAGACTATAGTGGAAAGACTAAAGTGGACAGACTAAAGTGGAAAGACTAAAGTGGACGGACTAAAGTAGAGACTAAAGTGGAAAGACTAAAGTGGACAGACTATAGTGGAAAGACTATAGTGGAAAGACTGTAGTGGACAGAATAAAGTGGAGAGTATAGTGGAAAGACTAAAGTGGACAGAGAATAGTGGAAAGACTAAAGTGGACAGACTATAGTGGAAAGACTAAAGTGGAAAGACTGTAGTGGACAGAATAAAGTGGAGACTATAGTGGAAAGACTACAGTAGAATAGTGGAAAGACTAAAGTGGAAAGACTGTAGTGGACAAAATAAAGTGGAGACTATAGTGGAAAGACTAAAGTGGAAAGACTAAAGTGGACAGACTATAGTGGAAAGACTATAGTGAAAAGACTGTAGTGGACAGAATAAAGTGGAGAGTATAGTGGAAAGACTAAAGTGGACAGAGAATAGTGGAAAGACTAAAGTGGACAGACTATAGTGGAAAGACTATAGTGGAAAGACTGTAGTGGACAAAATAAAGTGGAGACTATAGTGGAAAGACTAAAATGGAAAGACTAAAGTGGATAGACTATAGTGGAAAGACTATAGTGAAAAGACTGTAGTGGACAGAAGAAAGTGGAGACTATAGTGGAAAGACTAAAGTGGACAGAGAATAGTGGAAAGACTAAAGTGGACAGAGAATAGTGGAAAGACTAAAGCGGACAGACTATATTGGAAAGACTATAGTGGCAAGACTGTAGTGGACAGAATAAAGTGGAGACTGTAGTGGAAAGACTAAAGTGGACAGAGAATAGTGGAAAGACTAAAGTGGACAGACTATAGTGGAAAGACTATAGTGGACAGACTATAGTGGAAAGACTAAAGTGGACAGACTAAAGTGGAAAGACTAAAGTGGACAGACTAAAGTGGAAAGACTAAAGTGGAAAGACTAAAGTGGACAGACTATAGTGGAAAGACTATAGTGGAAAGACTGTAGTGGACAGAATAAAGTGGAGACTATAGTGGAAAGACTAAAGTAGACAGAGAATAGTGGAAAGACTATAGTGAAAAGAGTGTAGTGGACAGAATAAAGTGGAGACTATAGTGGAAAGACTAAAGTGGAAAGACTGTAGTGGACAGAATAAAGTGGAGACTATAGTGGAAAGACTAAAGTAGAATAGTGGAAAGACTAAAGTGGAAAGACTGTAGTGGACAAAATAAAGTGGAGACTATAGTGGAAAGACTAAAGTGGAAAGACTAAAGTGGACAGACTATAGTGGAAAGACTATAGTGAAAAGACTGTAGTGGACAGAATAAAGTGGAGAGTATAGTGGAAAGACTAAAGTGGACAGAGAATAGTGGAAAGACTAAAGTGGACAGACTATAGTGGAAAGACTATAGTGGAAAGACTGTAGTGGACAAAATAAAGTGGAGACTATAGTGGAAAGACTAAAGTGGAAAGACTAAAGTGGACAGACTATAGTGGAAAGACTATAGTGAAAAGACTGTAGTGGACAGAAGAAAGTGGAGACTATAGTGGAAAGACTAAAGTGGACAGAGAATAGTGGAAAGACTAAAGTGGACAGAGAATAGTGGAAAGACTAAAGCGGACAGACTATATTGGAAAGACTATAGTGGAAAGACTGTAGTGGACAGAATAAAGTGGAGACTGTAGTGGAAAGACTAAAGTGGACAGAGAATAGTGGAAAGACTAAAGTGGACAGACTATAGTGGAAAGACTACAGTGGACAGACTATAGTGGAAAGACTAAAGTGGACAGACTAAAGTGGAAAGACTAAAGTGGACAGACTAAAGTGGAAAGACTAAAGTGGAAAGACTAAAGTGGACAGACTATAGTGGAAAGACTATAGTGGAAAGACTGTAGTGGACAGAATAAAGTGGAGAGTATAGTGGAAAGACTAAAGTGGACAGAGAATAGTGGAAAGACTAAAGTGGACAGACTATAGTGGAAAGACTATAGTGGACAGACTATAGTGGAAAGACTAAAGTGGACAGACTAAAGTGGAAAGACTAAAGTGGACAGACTAAAGTGGAAAGACTAAAGTGGACAGACTAAAGTGGAAAGACTAAAGTGGAAAGACTAAAGTGGACAGACTATAGTGGAAAGACTATAGTGGAAAGACTGTAGTGGACAGAATAAAGTGGAGAGTATAGTGGAAAGACTAAAGTGGACAGAGAATAGTGGAAAGACTAAAGTGGACAGACTATAGTGGAAAGACTATAGTGGAAAGACTGTAGTGGACAGAATAAAGTGGAGACTATAGTGGACAGACTAAAGTAGACAGAGAATAGTGGAAAGACTATAGTGAAAAGACTGTAGTGGACAGAATAAAGTGGAGACTATAGTGGAAAGACTAAAGTGGACAGAGAATAGTGGAAAGACTAAAGTGGACAGACTATAGTGGAAAGACTATAGTGGAAAGACTTTCGTGGACAGAATAAAGTGGAGACTAAAGTGGAAAGACTAAAGTGGAGACTATAGTGGAAAGACTATAATGGAAAGACTGTAGTGGACAGAATAAAGTGGAGACTATATAGTGGAAAGACTAAAGTGGACAGAGAATAGTGGAAAGACTAAAGTGGACAGACTATAGTGGTAAGACTATAGTGGACAGACTATAGTGGAAAGACTAAAGTGGACAGACTAAAGTGGAAAGATTAAAAGTGGACGGACTAAAGTAGAGACTAAAGTGGAAAGACTAAAGTGGACAGACTATAGTGGAAAGACTATAGTGGAAAGACTGTAGTGGACAGAATAAAGTGGAGAGTATAGTGGAAAGACTAAAGTGGACAGAGAATAGTGGAAAGACTAAAGTGGACAGACTATAGTGGAAAGACTATATTGGACAGACTATAGTGGAAAGACTAAAGTGGACAGACTAAAGTGGAAAGACTAAAGTGGACGGACTAAAGTAGAGACTAAAGTGGAAAGACTAAAGTGGACAGACTATAGTGGAAAGACTATAGTGGAAAGACTGTAGTGGACAGAATAAAGTGGAGAGTATAGTGGAAAGACTAAAGTGGACAGAGAATAGTGGAAAGACTAAAGTGGATAGACTATAGTGGAAAGACTAAAGTGGAAAGACTGTAGTGGACAGAATAAAGTGGAGACTATAGTGGAAAGACTACAGTAGAATAGTGGAAAGACTAAAGTGGAAAGACTAAAGTGGACAGACTATAGTGGAAAGACTATAGTGAAAAGTGGACAGACTATAGTGGAAAGACTAAAGTGGAAAGACTGTAGTGGACAGAATGAAGTGGAGACTATAGTGGAAAGACTAAAGTAGAATAGTGGAAAGACTAAAGTGGAAAGACTGTAGTGGACAAAATAAAGTGGAGACTATAGTGGAAAGACTAAAGTGGAAAGACTAAAGTGGACAGACTATAGTGGAAAGACTATAGTGAAAAGACTGTAGTGGACAGAATAAAGTGGAGAGTATAGTGGAAAGACTAAAGTGGACAGAGAATAGTGGAAAGACTAAAGTGGACAGACTATAGTGGAAAGACTATAGTGGAAAGACTGTAGTGGACAAAATAAAGTGGAGACTATAGTGGAAAGACTAAAGTGGAAAGACTAAAGTGGACAGACTATAGTGGAAAGACTATAGTGAAAAGACTGTAGTGGACAGAAGAAAGTGGAGACTATAGTGGAAAGACTAAAGTGGACAGAGAATAGTGGAAAGACTAAAGTGGACAGAGAATAGTGGAAAGACTAAAGCGGACAGACTATATTGGAAAGACTATAGTGGAAAGACTGTAGTGGACAGAATAAAGTGGAGACTGTAGTGGAAAGACTAAAGTGGACAGAGAATAGTGGAAAGACTAAAGTGGACAGACTATAGTGGAAAGACTATAGTGGACAGACTATAGTGGAAAGACTAAAGTGGACAGACTAAAGTGGAAAGACTAAAGTGGACAGACTAAAGTGGAAAGACTAAAGTGGAAAGACTAAAGTGGACAGACTATAGTGGAAAGACTATAGTGGAAAGACTGTAGTGGACAGAATAAAGTGGAGAGTATAGTGGAAAGACTAAAGTGGACAGAGAATAGTGGAAAGACTAAAGTTTACAGACTATAGTGGAAAGACTATAGTGGAAAGACTGTAGTGGACAGAATAAAGTGGAGACTATAGTGGAAAGACTAAAGTAGACAGAGAATAGTGGAAAGACTATAGTGAAAAGACTGTAGTGGACAGAATAAAGTGGAGACTATAGTGGAAAGACTAAAGTGGACAGAGAATAGTGGAAAGACTAAAGTGGACAGACTATAGTGGAAAGACTATAGTGGACAGAGAATAGTGGAAAGACTAAAGTGGACAGACTATAGTGGAAAGACTATAGTGGAAAGACTGTAGTGGACAGAATAAAGTGGAGACTATATTGGAAAGACTAAAGTGGACAGAGAATAGTGGAAAGACTAAAGTGGACAGACTATAGTGGAAAGACTATAGTGGACAGACTATAGTGGAAAGACTAAAGTGGACAGACTAAAGCGGAAAGACTAAAGTGGACAGACTAAAGTGGAAAGACTAAAGTGGAAAGACTAAAGTGGACAGACTATAGTGGAAAGACTATAGTGGAAAGACTGTAGTGGACAGAATAAAGTGGAGAGTATAGTGGAAAGACTAAAGTGGACAGAGAATAGTGGAAAGACTAAAGTGGACAGACTATAGTGGAAAGACTATAGTGGAAAGACTATAGTGGAAAGACTAAAGTGGACAGACTAAAGTGGAAAGACTAAAGTGGACAGACTAAAGTGGAAAGACTAATGTGGAAAGACTAAAGTGGAGACTATAGTGGAAAGACTAAAGTGGACAGAGAATAGTGGAAAGACTAAAGTGGACAGAGAATAGTGGAAAGACTAAAGTGGACAGACTATAGTGGAAAGACTATAGTGGACAGACTATAGTGGAATGACTAAAGTGGACAGACTAAAGTGGAAAGACTAAAGTGGACAGACTAAAGTGGAAAGACTAAAGTGGAAAGACTAAAGTGGACAGACTATAGTGGAAAGACTGTAGTGGACAGAATAAAGTGGAGACTATAGTGGAAAGACTAAAGTAGACAGATAATACTGGAAAGACTAAAGTGGAAAGACTGTAGTGGACAGAATAAAGTGGAGACTATAGTGGAAAGACTAAAGCAGACAGAGAATAGTGGAAAGACTAAAGTGGAAAGACTGTAGTGGACAAAATAAAGTGGAGACTATAGTGGAAAGACTAAAGTGGAAAGACTAAAGTGGACAGACTATAGTGGAAAGACTATAGTGAAAAGACTGTAGTGGACAGAATAAAGTGGAGACTATAGTGGAAAGACTAAAGTGGACAGAGAATAGTGGAAAGACTAAAGTGGACAGACTATAGTGGAAAGACTATAGTGGAAAGACTGTAGTGGACAGAATAAAGTGGAGAATATAGTGGAAAGACTAAAGTGGACAGAGAATAGTGGAAAGACTAAAGTGGACAGATTATAGTGGAAAGTCTATAGTGGAAAGACTGTAGTGGACAGAATAAAGTGGAGACTATAGTGGAAAGACTATAATGGAAAGACTGTAGTGGACAGAATAAAGTGGAGACTATAGTGGAAAGACTAAAGTGGACAGAGAATAGTGGAAAGACTAAAGTGGACAGACTATAGTGGAAAGACTAAAGTGGACAGAGAATAGTGGAAAGACTAAAGTGGACAGACTAAAGTGGAAAGACTAAAGTGGACGGACTAAAGTAGAGACTAAAGTGGAAAGACTAAAGTGGACAGACTATAGTGGAAAGACTATAGTGGAAAGACTGTAGTGGACAGAATAAAGTGGAGAGTATAGTGGAAAGACTAAAGTGGACAGAGAATAGTGGAAAGACTAAAGTGGACAGACTATAGTGGAAAGACTAAAGTGGAAAGACTGTAGTGGACAGAATAAAGTGGAGACTATAGTGGAAAGACTAAAGTAGAATAGTGGAAAGACTAAAGTGGAAAGACTGTAGTGGACAAAATAAAGTGGAGACTATAGTGGAAAGACTAAAGTGGAAAGACTAAAGTGGACAGACTATAGTGGAAAGACTATAGTGAAAAGACTGTAGTGGACAGAATAAAGTGGAGAGTATAGTGGAAAGACTAAAGTGGACAGAGAATAGTGGAAAGACTAAAGTGGACAGACTATAGTGGAAAGACTATAGTGGAAAGACTGTAGTGGACAAAATAAAGTGGAGACTATAGTGGAAAGACTAAAGTGGAAAGACTAAAGTGGACAGACTATAGTGGAAAGACTATAGTGAAAAGACTGTAGTGGACAGAAGAAAGTGGAGACTATAGTGGAAAGACTAAAGTGGACAGAGAATAGTGGAAAGACTAAAGTGGACAGAGAATAGTGGAAAGACTAAAGCGGACAGACTATATTGGAAAGACTATAGTGGAAAGACTCTAGTGGACAGAATAAAGTGGAGACTGTAGTGGAAAGACTAAAGTGGACAGAGAATAGTGGAAAGACTAAAGTGGACAGACTATAGTGGAAAGACTATAGTGGACAGACTATAGTGGAAAGACTAAAGTGGACAGACTAAAGTGGTAAGACTAAAGTGGACAGACTAAAGTGGAAAGACTAAAGTGGAAAGACTAAAGTGGACAGACTATAGTGGAAAGACTATAGTGGAAAGACTGTAGTGGACAGAATAAAGTGGAGAGTATAGTGGAAAGACTAAAGTGGACAGAGAATAGTGGAAAGACTAAAGTTTACAGACTATAGTGGAAAGACTATAGTGGAAAGACTGTAGTGGACAGAATAAAGTGGAGACTATAGTGGAAAGACTAAAGTAGACAGAGAATAGTGGAAAGACTATAGTGAAAAGACTGTAGTGGACAGAATAAAGTGGAGACTATAGTGGAAAGACTAAAGTGGACAGAGAATAGTGGAAAGACTATAGTGGACAGAGAATAGTGGAAAGACTAAAGTGGAAAGACTATAGTGGAAAGACTATAGTGGAAAGACTGTAGTGGACAGAATAAAGTATAGACTATAATGGAAAGACTAAAGTAGACAGAGAATAGTGGAAAGACTATAGTGAAAAGACTGTAGTGGACAGAATAAACTGGAGACTATAGTGGAAAGACTAAAGTGGACAGAGAATAGTGGAAAGACTAAAGTGGACAGACTATAGTGGAAAGACTATAGTGGAAAGACTGTAGTGGACAGAATAAAGTGGAGACGTTATTGGAAAGACTAAAGTGGACAGAGAATAGTGGAAAGACTAAAGTGGACAGACTATAGTGGAAAGACTATAGTGGACAGACTATAGTGGAAAGACTAAAGTGGACAGACTAAAGTGGAAAGACTAAAGTGGACAGACTAAAGTGGAAAGACTAAAGTGGAAAGACTAAAGTGGACAGACTATAGTGGAAAGACTATAGTGGAAAGACTGTAGTGGACAGAATAAAGTGGAGAGTATAGTGGAAAGACTAAAGTGGACAGAGAATAGTGGAAAGACTAAAGTGGACAGACTATAGTGGAAAGACTATAGTGGAAAGACTATAGTGGAAAGACTAAAGTGGACAGACTAAAGTGGAAAGACTAAAGTGGACAGACTAAAGTGGAAAGACTAATGTGGAAAGACTAAAGTGGAGACTATAGTGGAAAGACTAAAGTGGACAGAGAATAGTGGAAAGACTAAAGTGGACAGAGAATAGTGGAAAGACTAAAGTGGACAGACTATAGTGGAAAGACTATAGTGGACAGACTATAGTGGAATGACTAAAGTGGACAGACTAAAGTGGAAAGACTAAAGTGGACAGACTAAAGTGGAAAGACTAAAGTGGAAAGACTAAAGTGGACAGACTATAGTGGAAAGACTGTAGTGGACAGAATAAAGTGGAGACTATAGTGGAAAGACTAAAGTAGACAGAGAATAGTGGAAAGACTAAAGTGGAAAGACTGTAGTGGACAGAATAAAGTGGAGACTATAGTGGAAAGACTAAAGTAGACAGAGAATAGTGGAAAGACTAAAGTGGAAACACTGTAGTGGACAAAATAAAGTGGAGACTATAGTGGAAAGACTAAAGTGGAAAGACTAAAGTGGACAGACTATAGTGGAAAGACTATAGTAAAAAGACTGTAGTGGACAGAATAAAGTGGAGACTATAGTGGAAAGACTAAAGTGGACAGAGAATAGTGGAAAGACTAAAGTGGACAGACTATAGTGGAAAGACTATAGTGGAAAGACTGTAGTGGACAGAATAAAGTGGAGAATATAGTGGAAAGACTAAAGTGGACAGAGAATAGTGGAAAGACTAAAGTGGACAGATTATAGTGGAAAGTCTATAGTGGAAAGACTGTAGTGGACAGAATAAAGTGGAGACTATAGTGGAAAGACTAAAGTAGACAGAGAATGGTGGAAAGACTGTAGTGGACAGAATAAAGTGGAGACTATAGTGGAAAGACTAAAGTAGACAGAGAATAGTTGAAAGACTAAAGTGGAAAGACTGTAGTGGACAAAATAAAGTGGAGACTATAGTGGAAAGACTAAAGTGGAAAGACTAAAGTGGACAGACTATAGTGGAAAGACTATAGTGAAAAGACTGTAGTGGACAGAATAAAGTGGAGACTATAGTGGAAAGACTAAAGTGGACAGATTATAGTGGAAAGTCTATAGTGGAAAGACTGTAGTGGACAGAATAAAGTGGAGACTATAGTGGAAAGAATAAAGTGGACAGAGAATACTGGAAAGACTAAAGTGGACAGACTATAGTGGAAAGACTAAAGTGGACAGACTAAAGTGGAAAGACAAAAGTGGAAAGACTAAAGTGGACAGACTATAGTGGAAAGACTATAGTGGAAAGACTGTAGTGGACAAAATAAAGTGTAGAGTATAGTGGAAAGACTAAAGTGGACAGAGAATAGTGGAAAGTTTAAAGTGGACAGACTATAGTGGAAAGACTATAGTGGACAGACTATAGTGGAAAGACTAAAGTGGACAGAGAATAGTGGAAAGACTAAAGTGGACAGACTATAGTGGAAAGACTATAGTGGACAGACTATAGTGGAAAGACTAAAGTGGACAGACTAAAGTGGAAAGACTAAACTGGACAGACTAAAGTGGAAAGACTAAAGTGGAAAGACTAAAGTGGAGACTATAATGGAAAGACTAAAGTGGACAGAGAATAGTGGAAAGACTAAAGTGGACAGACTATAGTGGAAAGACTATAGTGGAAAGACAGTAGTGGACAGAATAAAGTGGAGACTATAGTGGAAAGACTAAAGTGGACAGAGAATAGTGGAAAGACTAAAGTGGACAGACTATAGTGGAAAGACTATAGTGGACAGACTATAGTGGAAAGACTAAAGTGGACAGACTAAAGTGGAGACTACAGTGGAAAGAATAAAGTGGACAGAGAATAGTGGAAAGACTAAAGTGGACAGACTATAGTGGAAAGACTAAAGTGGACAGAGAATAGTGGAAAGACTAAAGTGGACAGACTATAGTGGAAAGACTATAGTGGACAGACTATAGTGGAAAGACTAAAGTGGACAGACTAAAGTGGAAAGACTAAAGTGGACAGACTAAAGTGGAAAGACTAAACTGGACAGACTAAAGTGGAAAGACTAAAGTGGAAAGACTAAAGTGGAGACTATAATGGAAAGACTAAAGCGGACAGAGAATAGTGGAAAGACTAAAGTGGACAGACTACAGTGGAAAGACTAAAGTGGACAGACTAAAGTGGAAAGACAAAAGTGGAAAGACTAAAGTGGACAGACTATAGTGGAAAGACTATAGTGGACAGACTATAGTGGAAAGACTAAAGTGGACAGACTATAGTGGAAAGACTATAGTGGACAGACTATAGTGGAAAGACTAAAGTGGACAGACTAAAGTGGAAAGACTAAACTGGACAGACTAAAGTGGAAAGACTAAAGTGGAAAGACTAAAGTGGAGACTATAATGGAAAGACTAAAGCGGACAGAGAATAGTGGAAAGACTAAAGTGGACTGAGAATAGTGGAAAGTTTAAAGTGGACAGACTATAGTGGAAAGACTATAGTGGACAGACTATAGTGGAAAGACTAAAGTGGACAGAGAATAGTGGAAAGACTAAAGTGGACAGACTATAGTGGAAAGACTATAGTGGACAGACTATAGTGGAAAGACTAAAGTGGACAGACTAAAGTGGAAAGACTAAACTGGACAGACTAAAGTGGAAAGACTAAAGTGGAAAGACTAAAGTGGAGACTATAATGGAAAGACTAAAGTGGACAGAGAATAGTGGAAAGACTAAAGTGGACAGACTATAGTGGAAAGACTATAGTGGACAGACTATAGTGGAAAGACTAAAGTGGACAGACTAAAGTGGAAAGACTAAAGTGGACAGACTAAAGTAGAGACTAAAGTGGAAAGACTAAAGTGGACAGACTATAGTGGAAAGACTATAGTGGAAAGACTGTAGTGGACAGAATAGAGTGGAGAGTATAGTGGAAAGACTAAAGTGGACAGAGAATAGTGGAAAGACTAAAGTGGACAGACTATAGTGGAAAGACTAAAGTGGAAAGACTGTAGTGGACAGAATAAAGTGGAGACTATAGTGGAAAGACTAAAGTGGAAAGACTAAAGTGGACAGACTATAGTGGAAAGACTATAGTGAAAAGACTGTAGTAGACAGAATAAAGTGGAGAGTATAGTGGAAAGACTAAAGTGGACAGAGAATAGTGGAAAGACTATAGCGGAAAGACTGTAGTGGACAAAATAAAGTGGAGACTATAGTGGAAAGACTAAAGTGGAAAGACTAAAGTGGACAGACTATAGGACAGACTATAGTGGACAGAGAATAGTGGAAAGACTAAATTGGACAGACTATAGTGGAAAGACTATAGTGGAAAGACTGTAGTGGACAGAATAAAGTGGAGACTATAGTGGAAAGACTAAAGTGGACAGAGAACAGTGGAAAGACTAAAGTGGACAGACTATAGTGAAAAGACTCTAGTGGACAGACTATAGTGGAAAGACTAAAGTGGACAGACTAAAGTGGAAAGACTAAAGTGGACAGACTAAAGTGGAAAGATTAAAGTGGAAAGACTAAAGTGGACAGACTATAGTGGAAAGACTATAGTGGAAAGACTGTAGTGGACAGAATAAAGTGGAGAGTATAGTGGAAAGACTAAAGTGGACAGAGAATAGTGGAAAGACTAAAGAGGACAGACTATAGTGGAAAGACTATAATGACTGTAGTGGACAGAATAAAGTTGAGACTATAGTGGAAAGACTAAAGTAGACAGAGAATAGTGGAAAGACTAAAGTGGAAAGACTGTAGTGGACAGAATAAAGTGGAGACTATAGTGGAAAGACTAAAGTAGACAGAGAATAGTGGAAAGACTAAAGTGGAAAGACTGTAGTGGACAAAATAAAGTGGAGACTATAGTGGAAAGATTAAAGTGGAAAGACTAAAGTGGACAGACTATAGAGGAAAGACTATAGTGAAAAGACTGTAGTGGACAGAATAAAGTGGAGACTATAGTGGAAAGACTAAAGTGGACAGAGAATAGTGGAAAGACTAAACTGGACAGACTATAGTGGAAAGACTATAGTGGAAAGACTGTAGTGGACAGAATAAAGTGGAGACTATAGTGGAAAGACTAAAGTGGACAGACTAAAGTGGAAAGACTAAAGTGGAAAGACTAAAGTGGACAGACTATAGTGGAAAGACTATAGTGGAAAGACTGTAGTGGACAGAATAAAGTGGAGAGTATAGTGGAAAGACTAAAGTGGACAGAGAATAGTGGAAAGACTAAAGTTTACAGACTATAGTGGAAAGACTATAGTGGAAAGACTGTAGTGGACAGAATAAAGTGGAGACTATAGTGGAAAGACTAAAGTAGACAGAGAATAGTGGAAAGACTATAGTGAAAAGACTGTAGTGGACAGAATAAAGTGGAGACTATAGTGGAAAGACTAAAGTGGACAGAGAATAGTGGAAAGACTAAAGTGGACAGACTATAGTGGAAAGACTATAGTGGACAGAGAATAGTGGAAAGACTAAAGTGGAAAGACTATAGTGGAAAGACTATAGTGGAAAGACTGTAGTGGACAGAATAAAGTATAGACTATAATGGAAAGACTAAAGTAGACAGAGAATAGTGGAAAGACTATAGTGAAAAGACTGTAGTGGACAGAATAAAGTGGAGACTATAGTGGAAAGACTAAAGTGGACAGAGAATAGTGGAAAGACTAAAGTGGACAGACTATAGTGGAAAGACTATAGTGGAAAGACTGTAGTGGACAGAATAAAGTGGAGACTATATTGGAAAGACTAAAGTGGACAGAGAATAGTGGAAAGACTAAAGTGGACAGACTATAGTGGAAAGACTATAGTGGACAGACTATAGTGGAAAGACTAAAGTGGACAGACTAAAGTGGAAAGACTAAAGTGGACAGACTAAAGTGGAAAGACTAAAGTGGAAAGACTAAAGTGGACAGACTATAGTGGAAAGACTATAGTGGAAAGACTGTAGTGGACAGAATAAAGTGGAGAGTATAGTGGAAAGACTAAAGTGGACAGAGAATAGTGGAAAGACTAAAGTGGACAGACTATAGTGGAAAGACTATAGTGGAAAGACTATAGTGGAAAGACTAAAGTGGACAGACTAAAGTGGAAAGACTAAAGTGGACAGACTAAAGTGGAAAGACTAATGTGGAAAGACTAAAGTGGAGACTATAGTGGAAAGACTAAAGTGGACAGAGAATAGTGGAAAGACTAAAGTGGACAGAGAATAGTGGAAAGACTAAAGTGGACAGACTATAGTGGAAAGACTATAGTGGACAGACTATAGTGGAGTGACTAAAGTGGACAGACTAAAGTGGAAAGACTAAAGTGGACAGACTAAAGTGGAAAGACTAAAGTGGAAAGACTAAAGTGGACAGACTATAGTGGAAAGACTGTAGTGGACAGAATAAAGTGGAGACTATAGTGGAAAGACTAAAGTAGACAGAGAATACTGGAAAGACTAAAGTGGAAAGACTGTAGTGGACAGAATAAAGTGGAGACTATAGTGGAAAGACTAAAGTAGACAGAGAATAGTGGAAAGACTAAAGTGGAAAGACTGTAGTGGACAAAATAAAGTGGAGACTATAGTGGAAAGACTAAAGTGGAAAGACTAAAGTGGACAGACTATAGTGGAAAGACTATAGTGAAAAGACTGTAGTGGACAGAATAAAGTGGAGACTATAGTGGAAAGACTAAAGTGGACAGAGAATAGTGGAAAGACTAAAGTTGACAGACTATAGTGGAAAGACTATAGTGGAAAGACTGTAGTGGACAGAATAAAGTGGAGAATATAGTGGAAAGACTAAAGTGGACAGAGAATAGTGGAAAGACTAAAGTGGACAGATTATAGTGGAAAGTCTATAGTGGAAAGACTGTAGTGGACAGAATAAAGTGGAGACTATAGTGGAAAGACTATAATGGAAAGACTGTAGTGGACAGAATAAAGTGGAGACTATAGTGGAAAGACTAAAGTGGACAGAGAATAGTGGAAAGACTAAAGTGGACAGACTATAGTGGAAAGACTAAAGTGGACAGAGAATAGTGGAAAGACTAAAGTGGACAGACTAAAGTGGAAAGACTAAAGTGGACGGACTAAAGTAGAGACTAAAGTGGAAAGACTAAAGTGGACAGACTATAGTGGAAAGACAATAGTGGAAAGACTGTAGTGGACAGAATAAAGTGGAGAGTATAGTGGAAAGACTAAAGTGGACAGAGAATAGTGGAAAGACTAAAGTGGACAGACTATAGTGGAAAGACTAAAGTGGAAAGACTGTAGTGGACAGAATAAAGTGGAGACTATAGTGGAAAGACTAAAGTAGAATAGTGGAAAGACTAAAGTGGAAAGACTGTAGTGGACAAAATAAAGTGGAGACTATAGTGGAAAGACTAAAGTGGAAAGACTAAAGTGGACAGACTATAGTGGAAAGACTATAGTGAAAAGACTGTAGTGGACAGAATAAAGTGGAGAGTATAGTGGAAAGACTAAAGTGGACAGAGAATAGTGGAAAGACTAAAGTGGACAGACTATAGTGGAAAGACTATAGTGGAAAGACTGTAGTGGACAAAATAAAGTGGAGACTATAGTGGAAAGACTAAAGTGGAAAGACTAAAGTGGACAGACTATAGTGGAAAGACTATAGTGAAAAGACTGTAGTGGACAGAAGAAAGTGGAGACTATAGTGGAAAGACTAAAGTGGACAGAGAATAGTGGAAAGACTAAAGTGGACAGAGAATAGTGGAAAGACTAAAGCGGACAGACTATATTGGAAAGACTATAGTGGAAAGACTGTAGTGGACAGAATAAAGTGGAGACTGTAGTGGAAAGACTAAAGTGGACAGAGAATAGTGGAAAGACTAAAGTGGACAGACTATAGTGGAAAGACTATAGTGGACAGACTATAGTGGAAAGACTAAAGTGGACAGACTAAAGTGGAAAGACTAAAGTGGACAGACTAAAGTGGAAAGACTAAAGTGGAAAGACTAAAGTGGACAGACTATAGTGGAAAGACTATAGTGGAAAGACTGTAGTGGACAGAAGAAAGTGGAGAGTATAGTGGAAAGACTAAAGTGGACAGAGAATAGTGGAAAGACTAAAGTTTACAGACTATAGTGGAAAGACTATAGTGGAAAGACTGTAGTGGACAAAATAAAGTGGAGACTATAGTGGAAAGACTAAAGTAGACAGAGAATAGTGGAAAGACTATAGTGAAAAGACTGTAGTGGACAGAATAAAGTGGAGACTATAGTGGAAAGACTAAAGTGGACAGAGAATAGTGGAAAGACTAAAGTGGACAGACTATAGTGGAAAGACTATAGTGGACAGAGAATAGTGGAAAGACTAAAGTGGAAAGACTATAGTGGAAAGACTATAGTGGAAAGACTGTAGTGGACAGAATAAAGTATAGACTATAATGGAAAGACTAAAGTAGACAGAGAATAGTGGAAAGACTATAGTGAAAAGACTGTAGTGGACAGAATAAAGTGGAGACTATAGTGGAAAGACTAAAGTGGACAGAGAATAGTGGAAAGACTAAAGTGGACAGACTATAGTGGAAAGACTATAGTGGAAAGACTGTAGTGGACAGAATAAAGTGGAGACGTTATTGGAAAGACTAAAGTGGACAGAGAATAGTGGAAAGACTAAAGTGGACAGACTATAGTGGAAAGACTATAGTGGACAGACTATAGTGGAAAGAATAAAGTGGACAGACTAAAGTGGAAAGACTAAAGTGGACAGACTAAAGTGGAAAGACTAAAGTGGAAAGACTAAAGTGGACAGACTATAGTGGAAAGACTATAGTGGAAAGACTGTAGTGGACAGAATAAAGTGGAGAGTATAGTGGAAAGACTAAAGTGGACAGAGAATAGTGGAAAGACTAAAGTGGACAGACTATAGTGGACAAACTAAAGTGGAAAGACTAATGTGGAAAGACTAAAGTGGAGACTATAGTGGAAAGACTAAAGTGGACAGAGAATAGTGGAAAGACTAAAGTGGACAGAGAATAGTGGAAAGACTAAAGTGGACAGACTATAGTGGAAAGACTATAGTGGACAGACTATAGTGGAATGACTAAAGTGGACAGACTAAAGTGGAAAGACTAAAGTGGACAGACTAAAGTGGAAAGACTAAAGTGGAAAGACTAAAGTGGACAGACTATAGTGGAAAGACTGTAGTGGACAGAATAAAGTGGAGACTATAGTGGAAAGACTAAAGTAGACAGAGAATAGTGGAAAGACTAAAGTGGAAAGACTGTAGTGGACAGAATAAAGTGGAGACTATAGTGGAAAGACTAAAGTAGACAGAGAATAGTGGAAAGACTAAAGTGGAAACACTGTAGTGGACAAAATAAAGTGGAGACTATAGTGGAAAGACTAAAGTGGAAAGACTAAAGTGGACAGACTATAGTGGAAAGACTATAGTGAAAAGACTGTAGTGGACAGAATAAAGTGGAGACTATAGTGGAAAGACTAAAGTGGACAGAGAATAGTGGAAAGACTAAAGTGGACAGACTATAGTGGAAAGACTATAGTGGAAAGACTGTAGTGGACAGAATAAAGTGGAGAATATAGTGGAAAGACTAAAGTGGACAGAGAATAGTGGAAAGACTAAAGTGGACAGATTATAGTGGAAAGTCTATAGTGGAAAGACTGTAGTGGACAGAATAAAGTGGAGACTATAGTGGAAAGAATAAAGTGGACAGAGAATAGTGGAGAGACTAAAGTGGACAGACTATAGTGGAAAGACTAAAGTGGACAGATTATAGTGGAAAGTCTATAGTGGAAAAACTGTAGTGGACAGAATAAAGTGGAGACGTATAGTGGAAAGAATAAAGTGGACAGAGAATAGTGGAAAGACTAAAGTGGACAGACTATAGTGGAAAGACTAAAGTGGACAGACTAAAGTGGAAAGACAAAAGTGGAAAGACTAAAGTGGACAGACTATAGTGGAAAGACTATAGTGGACAGACTATAGTGGAAAGACTAAAGTGGACAGAGAATAGTGGAAAGACTAAAGTGGACAGACTATAGTGGAAAGACTATAGTGGACAGACTATAGTGGAAAGACTAAAGTGGACAGACTAAAGTGGAAAGACTAAACTGGACAGACTAAAGTGGAAAGACTAAAGTGGAAAGACTAAAGTGGAGACTATAATGGAAAGACTAAAGCGGACAGAGAATAGTGGAAAGACTAAAGTGGACAGAGAATAGTGGAAAGTTTAAAGTGGACAGACTATAGTGGAAAGACTACAGTGGACAGACTATAGTGGAAAGACTAAAGTGGACAGAGAATAGTGGAAAGACTAAAGTGGACAGACTATAGTGGAAAGACTATAGTGGACAGACTATAGTGGAAAGACTAAAGTGGACAGACTAAAGTGGAAAGACTAAACTGGACAGACTAAAGTGGAAAGACTAAAGTGGAAAGACTAAAGTGGAGACTATAATGGAAAGACTAAAGTGGACAGAGAATAGTGGAAAGACTAAAGTGGACAGACTATAGTGGAAAGACTATAGTGGACAGACTATAGTGGAAAGACTAAAGTGGACAGACTAAAGTGGAAAGACTAAAGTGGACAGACTAAAGTAGAGACTAAAGTGGAAAGACTAAAGTGAACAGAATATAGTGGAAAGACTATAGTGGAAAGACTGTAGTGGACAGAATAAAGTGGAGAGTATAGTGGAAAGACTAAAGTGGACAGAGAATAGTGGAAAGACTAAAGTGGACAGACTATAGTGGAAAGACTAAAGTGGAAAGACTGTAGTGGACAGAATAAAGTGGAGACTATAGTGGAAAGACTAAAGTGGAAAGACTAAAGTGGACAGACTATAGTGGAAAGACTACAGTGAAAAGACTGTAGTAGACAGAATAAAGTGGAGAGTATAGTGGAAAGACTAAAGTGGACAGAGAATAGTGGAAAGACTATAGTGGAAAGACTGTAGTGGACAAAATAAAGTGGAGACTATAGTGGAAAGACTAAAGTGGAAAGACTAAAGTGGACAGACTATAGGACAGACTATAGTGGACAGAGAATAGTGGAAAGACTAAATTGGACAGACTATAGTGGAAAGACTATAGCGGAAAGACTGTAGTGGACAGAATAAAGTGGAGACTATAGTGGAAAGAATAAAGTGGACAGAGAACAGTGGAAAGACTAAAGTGGACAGACTATAGTGGAAAGACTCTAGTGGACAGACTATAGTGGAAAGACTAAAGTGGACAGACTAAAGTGGAAAGACTAAAGTGGACAGACTAAAGTGGAAAGATTAAAGTGGAAAGACTAAAGTGGACAGACTATAGTGGAAAGACTATAGTGGAAAGACTGTAGTGGACAGAATAAAGTGGAGAGTATAGTGGAAAGACTAAAGTGGACAGAGAATAGTGGAAAGACTAAAGTGGACAGACTATAGTGGAAAGACTATAATGACTGTAGTGGACAGAATAAAGTTGAGACTATAGTGGAAAGACTAAAGTAGACAGAGAATAGTGGAAAGACTAAAGTGGAAAGACTGTAGTGGACAGAATAAAGTGGAGACTATAGTGGAAAGACTAAAGTAGACAGAGAATAGTGGAAAGACTAAAGTGGAAAGACTGTAGTGGACAAAATAAAGTGGAGACTATAGTGGAAAGATTAAAGTGGAAAGACTAAAGTGGACAGACTATAGTGGAAAGACTATAGTGGAAAGACTGTAGTGGACAGAATAAAGTGGAGAGTATAGTGGAAAGACTAAAGTGGACAGAGAATAGTGGAAAGACTAAAGTTTACAGACTATAGTGGAAAGACTATAGTGGAAAGACTGTAGTGGACAGAATAAAGTGGAGACTATAGTGGAAAGACTAAAGTAGACAGAGAATAGTGGAAAGACTATAGTGAAAAGACTGTAGTGGACAGAATAAAGTGGAGACTATAGTGGAAAGACTAAAGTGGACAGAGAATAGTGGAAAGACTAAAGTGGACAGACTATAGTGGAAAGACTATAGTGGACAGAGAATAGTGGAAAGACTAAAGTGGAAAGACTATAGTGGAAAGACTATAGTGGAAAGACTGTAGTGGACAGAATAAAGTATAGACTATAATGGAAAGACTAAAGTAGACAGAGAATAGTGGAAAGACTATAGTGAAAAGACTGTAGTGGACAGAATAAAGTGGAGACTATAGTGGAAAGACTAAAGTGGACAGAGAATAGTGGAAAGACTAAAGTGGACAGACTATAGTGGAAAGACTATAGTGGAAAGACTGTAGTGGACAGAATAAAGTGGAGACTATATTGGAAAGACTAAAGTGGACAGAGAATAGTGGAAAGACTAAAGTGGACAGACTATAGTGGAAAGACTATAGTGGACAGACTATAGTGGAAAGACTAAAGTGGACAGACTAAAGTGGAAAGACTAAAGTGGACAGACTAAAGTGGAAAGACTAAAGTGGAAAGACTATAGTGGAAAGACTAAAGTGGACAGACTAAAGTGGAAAGACTAAAGTGGACAGACTAAAGTGGAAAGATTAAAGTGGAAAGACTAAAGTGGACAGACTATAGTGGAAAGACTATAGTGGAAAGACTGTAGTGGACAGAATAAAGTGGAGAGTATAGTGGAAAGACTAAAGTGGACAGAGAATAGTGGAAAGACTAAAGTGGACAGACTATAGTGGAAAGACTATAATGACTGTAGTGGACAGAATAAAGTTGAGACTATAGTGGAAAGACTAAAGTAGACAGAGAATAGTGGAAAGACTAAAGTGGAAAGACTGTAGTGGACAGAATAAAGTGGAGACTATAGTGGAAAGACTAAAGTAGACAGAGAATAGTGGAAAGACTAAAGTGGAAAGACTGTAGTGGACAAAATAAAGTGGAGACTATAGTGGAAAGATTAAAGTGGAAAGACTAAAGTGGACAGACTATAGTGGAAAGACTATAGTGGAAAGACTGTAGTGGACAGAATAAAGTGGAGAGTATAGTGGAAAGACTAAAGTGGACAGAGAATAGTGGAAAGACTAAAGTTTACAGACTATAGTGGAAAGACTATAGTGGAAAGACTGTAGTGGACAGAATAAAGTGGAGACTATAGTGGAAAGACTAAAGTAGACAGAGAATAGTGGAAAGACTATAGTGAAAAGACTGTAGTGGACAGAATAAAGTGGAGACTATAGTGGAAAGACTAAAGTGGACAGAGAATAGTGGAAAGACTAAAGTGGACAGACTATAGTGGAAAGACTATAGTGGACAGAGAATAGTGGAAAGACTAAAGTGGAAAGACTATAGTGGAAAGACTATAGTGGAAAGACTGTAGTGGACAGAATAAAGTATAGACTATAATGGAAAGACTAAAGTAGACAGAGAATAGTGGAAAGACTATAGTGAAAAGACTGTAGTGGACAGAATAAAGTGGAGACTATAGTGGAAAGACTAAAGTGGACAGAGAATAGTGGAAAGACTAAAGTGGACAGACTATAGTGGAAAGACTATAGTGGAAAGACTGTAGTGGACAGAATAAAGTGGAGACTATATTGGAAAGACTAAAGTGGACAGAGAATAGTGGAAAGACTAAAGTGGACAGACTATAGTGGAAAGACTATAGTGGACAGACTATAGTGGAAAGACTAAAGTGGACAGACTAAAGTGGAAAGACTAAAGTGGACAGACTAAAGTGGAAAGACTAAAGTGGAAAGACTATAGTGGAAAGACTAAAGTGGACAGACTAAAGTGGAAAGACTAAAGTGGACAGACTAAAGTGGAAAGATTAAAGTGGAAAGACTAAAGTGGACAGACTATAGTGGAAAGACTATAGTGGAAAGACTGTAGTGGACAGAATAAAGTGGAGAGTATAGTGGAAAGACTAAAGTGGACAGAGAATAGTGGAAAGACTAAAGTGGACAGACTATAGTGGAAAGACTATAATGACTGTAGTGGACAGAATAAAGTTGAGACTATAGTGGAAAGACTAAAGTAGACAGAGAATAGTGGAAAGACTAAAGTGGAAAGACTGTAGTGGACAGAATAAAGTGGAGACTATAGTGGAAAGACTAAAGTAGACAGAGAATAGTGGAAAGACTAAAGTGGAAAGACTGTAGTGGACAAAATAAAGTGGAGACTATAGTGGAAAGATTAAAGTGGAAAGACTAAAGTGGACAGACTATAGTGGAAAGACTATAGTGGAAAGACTGTAGTGGACAGAATAAAGTGGAGAGTATAGTGGAAAGACTAAAGTGGACAGAGAATAGTGGAAAGACTAAAGTTTACAGACTATAGTGGAAAGACTATAGTGGAAAGACTGTAGTGGACAGAATAAAGTGGAGACTATAGTGGAAAGACTAAAGTAGACAGAGAATAGTGGAAAGACTATAGTGAAAAGACTGTAGTGGACAGAATAAAGTGGAGACTATAGTGGAAAGACTAAAGTGGACAGAGAATAGTGGAAAGACTAAAGTGGACAGACTATAGTGGAAAGACTATAGTGGACAGAGAATAGTGGAAAGACTAAAGTGGAAAGACTATAGTGGAAAGACTATAGTGGAAAGACTGTAGTGGACAGAATAAAGTATAGACTATAATGGAAAGACTAAAGTAGACAGAGAATAGTGGAAAGACTATAGTGAAAAGACTGTAGTGGACAGAATAAAGTGGAGACTATAGTGGAAAGACTAAAGTGGACAGAGAATAGTGGAAAGACTAAAGTGGACAGACTATAGTGGAAAGACTATAGTGGAAAGACTGTAGTGGACAGAATAAAGTGGAGACTATATTGGAAAGACTAAAGTGGACAGAGAATAGTGGAAAGACTAAAGTGGACAGACTATAGTGGAAAGACTATAGTGGACAGACTATAGTGGAAAGACTAAAGTGGACAGACTAAAGTGGAAAGACTAAAGTGGACAGACTAAAGTGGAAAGACTAAAGTGGAAAGACTAAAGTGGACAGACTATAGTGGAAAGACTATAGTGGAAAGACTGTAGTGGACAGAATAAAGTGGAGAGTATAGTGGAAAGACTAAAGTGGACAGAGAATAGTGGAAAGACTAAAGTGGACAGACTATAGTGGAAAGACTATAGTGGAAAGACTATAGTGGAAAGACTAAAGTGGACAGACTAAAGTGGAATGACTAAAGTGGACAGACTAAAGTGGAAAGACTAATGTGGAAAGACTAAAGTGGAGACTATAGTGGAAAGACTAAAGTGGACAGAGAATAGTGGAAAGACTAAAGTGGACAGAGAATAGTGGAAAGACTAAAGTGGACAGACTATAGTGGAAAGACTATAGTGGACAGACTATAGTGGAATGACTAAAGTGGACAGACTAAAGTGGAAAGACTAAAGTGGACAGACTAAAGTGGAAAGACTAAAGTGGAAAGACTAAAGTGGACAGACTATAGTGGAAAGACTGTAGTGGACAGAATAAAGTGGAGACTATAGTGGAAAGACTAAAGTAGACAGAGAATACTGGAAAGACTAAAGTGGAAAGACTGTAGTGGACAGAATAAAGTGGAGACTATAGTGGAAAGACTAAAGTAGACAGAGAATAGTGGAAAGACTAAAGTGGAAAGACTGTAGTGGACAAAATAAAGTGGAGACTATAGTGGAAAGACTAAAGTGGAAAGACTAAAGTGGACAGACTATAGTGGAAAGACTATAGTGAAAAGACTGTAGTGGACAGAATAAAGTGGAGACTATAGTGGAAAGACTAAAGTGGACAGAGAATAGTGGAAAGACTAAAGTGGACAGACTATAGTGGAAAGACTATAGTGGAAAGACTGTAGTGGACAGAATAAAGTGGAGAATATAGTAGAAAGACTAAAGTGGACAGAGAATAGTGGAAAGACTAAAGTGGACAGATTATAGTGGAAAGTCTATAGTGGAAAGACTGTAGTGGACAGAATAAAGTGGAGACTATAGTGGAAAGACTATAATGAAAAGACTGTAGTGGACAGAATAAAGTGGAGAGTATAGTGGAAAGACTAAAGTGGACAGAGAATAGTGGAAAGACTAAAGTGGACAGACTATAGTGGAAAGACTATAGTGGAAAGACTGTAGTGGACAAAATAAAGTGGAGACTATAGTGGAAAGACTAAAGTGGAAAGACTAAAGTGGACAGACTATAGTGGAAAGACTAAAGTGGACAGAGAATAGTGGAAAGACTAAACTGGACAGACTATAGTGGAAAGACTATAGTGGAAAGACTGTAGTGGACAGAATAAAGTGGAGACTATAGTGGAAAGACTAAAGTGGACAGACTAAAGTGGAAAGACTAAAGTGGAAAGACTAAAGTGGACAGACTATAGTGGAAAGACTATAGTGGAAAGACTGTAGTGGACAGAATAAAGTGGAGAGTATAGTGGAAAGACTAAAGTGGACAGAGAATAGTGGAAAGACTAAAGTTTACAGACTATAGTGGAAAGACTATAGTGGAAAGACTGTAGTGGACAGAATAAAGTTGAGACTATAGTGGAAAGACTAAAGTAGACAGAGAATAGTGGAAAGACTATAGTGAAAAGACTGTAGTGGACAGAATAAAGTGGAGACTATAGTGGAAAGACTAAAGTGGACAGAGAATAGTGGAAAGACTAAAGTGGACAGACTATAGTGGAAAGACTATAGTGGACAGAGAATAGTGGAAAGACTAAAGTGGAAAGACTATAGTGGAAAGACTATAGTGGAAAGACTGTAGTGGACAGAATAAAGTATAGACTATAATGGAAAGACTAAAGTAGACAGAGAATAGTGGAAAGACCATAGTGAAAAGACTGTAGTGGACAGAATAAAGTGGAGACTATAGTGGAAAGACTAAAGTGGACAGAGAATAGTGGAAAGACTAAAGTGGACAGACTATAGTGGAAAGACTATAGTGGAAAGACTGTAGTGGACAGAATAAAGTGGAGACTATATTGGAAAGACTAAAGTGGACAGAGAATAGTGGAAAGACTAAAGTGGACAGACTATAGTGGAAAGACTATAGTGGACAGACTATAGTGGAAAGACTAAAGTGGACAGACTAAAGTGGAAAGACTAAAGTGGACAGACTAAAGTGGAAAGACTAAAGTGGAAAGACTAAAGTGGACAGACTATAGTGGAAAGACTATAGTGGAAAGACTGTAGTGGACAGAATAAAGTGGAGAGTATAGTGGAAAGACTAAAGTGGACAGAGAATAGTGGAAAGACTAAAGTGGACAGACTATACTGGAAAGACTATAGTGGAAAGACTATAGTGGAAAGACTAAAGTGGACAGACTAAAGTGGAATGACTAAAGTGGACAGACTAAAGTGGAAAGACTAATGTGGAAAGACTAAAGTGGAGACTATAGTGGAAAGACTAAAGTGGACAGAGAATAGTGGAAAGACTAAAGTGGACAGAGAATAGTGGAAAGACTAAAGTGGACAGACTATAGTGGAAAGACTATAGTGGACAGACTATAGTGGAATGACTAAAGTGGACAGACTAAAGTGGAAAGACTAAAGTGGACAGACTAAAGTGGAAAGACTAAAGTGGAAAGACTAAAGTGGACAGACTATAGTGGAAAGACTGTAGTGGACAGAATAAAGTGGAGACTATAGTGGAAAGACTAAAGTAGACAGAGAATACTGGAAAGACTAAAGTGGAAAGACTGTAGTGGACAGAATAAAGTGGAGACTATAGTGGAAAGACTAAAGTAGACAGAGAATAGTGGAAAGACTGTAGTGGACAAAATAAAGTGGAGACTACAGTGGAAAGACTAAAGTGGAAAGACTAAAGTGGACAGACTATAGTGGAAAGACTATAGTGAAAAGACTGTAGTGGACAGAATAAAGTGGAGACTATAGTGGAAAGACTAAAGTGGACAGAGAATAGTGGAAAGACTAAAGTGGACAGACTATAGTGGAAAGACTATAGTGGAAAGACTGTAGTGGACAGAATAAAGTGGAGAATATAGTGGAAAGACTAAAGTGGACAGAGAATAGTTGAAAGACTAAAGTGGACAGATTATAGTGGAAAGTCTATAGTGGAAAGACTGTAGTGGACAGAATAAAGTGGAGACTATAGTGGAAAGACTATAATGGAAAGACTGTAGAGGACAGAATAAAGTGGAGACTATAGTGGAAAGACTAAAGTGGACAGAGAATAGTGGAAAGACTAAAGTGGACAGAGAATAGTGGAAAGACTAAAGCGGACAGACTATATTGGAAAGACTATAGTGGAAAGACTGTAGTGGACAGAATAAAGTGGAGACTGTAGTGGAAAGACTAAAGTGGACAGAGAATAGTGGAAAGACTAAAGTGGACAGACTATAGTGGAAAGACTATAGTGGACAGACTATAGTGGAAAGACTAAAGTGGACAGACTAAAGTGGAAAGACTAAAGTGGACAGACTAAAGTGGAAAGACTAAAGTGGAAAGACTAAAGTGGACAGACTATAGTGGAAAGACTATAGTGGAAAGACTGTAGTGGACAGAATAAAGTGGAGACTATAGTGGAAAGACTAAAGTGGACAGAGAATAGTGGAAAGACTAAAGTTTACAGACTATAGTGGAAAGACTATAGTGGAAAGACTGTAGTGGACAGAATAAAGTGGAGACTATAGTGGAAAGACTAAAGTAGACAGAGAATAGTGGAAAGACTATAGTGAAAAGACTGTAGTGGACAGAATAAAGTGGAAACTATAGTGGAAAGACTAAAGTGGACAGAGAATAGTGTAAAGACTAAAGTGGACAGACTATAGTGGAAAGACTATAGTGGACAGAGAATAGTGGAAAGACTAAAGTGGACAGACTATAGTGGAAAGACTATAGTGGACAGACTATAGTGGAAAGACTAAAGTGGACAGACTAAAGTGGAAAGACTAAACTGGACAGACTAAAGTGGAAAGACTAAAGTGGAAAGACTAAAGTGGAGACTATAATGGAAAGACTAAAGCGGACAGAGAATAGTGGAAAGACTAAAGTGGACAGAGAATAGTGGAAAGTTTAAAGTGGACAGACTATAGTGGAAAGACTATAGTGGACAGACTATAGTGGAAAGACTAAAGTGGACAGAGAATAGTGGAAAGACTAAAGTGGACAGACTATAGTGGAAAGACTATAGTGGACAGACTATAGTGGAAAGACTAAAGTGGACAGACTAAAGTGGAAAGACTAAACTGGACAGACTAAAGTGGAAAGACTAAAGTGGAAAGACTAAAGTGGAGACTATAATGGAAAGACTAAAGTGGACAGAGAATAGTGGAAACACTAAAGTGGACAGACTATAGTGGAAAGATTATAGTGGACAGACTATAGTGGAAAGACTAAAGTGGACAGACTAAAGTGGAAAGACTAAAGTGGACAGACTAAAGTAGAGACTAAAGTGGAAAGACTAAAGTGGACAGACTATAGTGGAAAGACTATAGTGGAAAGACTGTAGTGGACAGAATAAAGTGGAGAGTATAGTGGAAAGACTAAAGTGGACAGAGAATAGTGGAAAGACTAAAGTGGACAGACTATAGTGGAAAGACTAAAGTGGAAAGACTGTAGTGGACAGAATAAAGTGGAGACTATAGTGGAAAGACTAAAGTGGAAAGACTAAAGTGGACAGACTATAGTGGAAAGACTATAGTGAAAAGACTGTAGTAGACAGAATAAAGTGGAGAGTATAGTGGAAAGACTAAAGTGGACAGAGAATAGTGGAAAGACTATAGTGGAAAGACTGTAGTGGACAAAATAAAGTGGAGACTATAGTGGAAAGACTAAAGTGGAAAGACTAAAGTGGACAGACTATAGGACAGACTATAGTGGACAGAGAATAGTGGAAAGACTAAATTGGACAGACTATAGTGGAAAGACTATAGTGGAAAGACTGTAGTGGACAGAATAAAGTGGAGACTATAGTGGAAAGACTAAAGTGGACAGAGAACAGTGGAAAGACTAAAGTGGACAGACTATAGTGGAAAGACTCTAGTGGACAGACTATAGTGGAAAGACTAAAGTGGACAGACTAAAGTGGAAAGACTAAAGTGGACAGACTAAAGTGGAAAGATTAAAGTGGAAAGACTAAAGTGGACAGACTATAGTGGAAAGACTATAGTGGAAAGACTGTAGTGGACAGAATAAAGTGGAGAGTATAGTGGAAAGACTAAAGTGGACAGAGAATAGTGGAAAGACTAAAGTGGACAGACTATAGTGGAAAGACTATAATGACTGTAGTGGACAGAATAAAGTTGAGACTATAGTGGAAAGACTAAAGTAGACAGAGAATAGTGGAAAGACTAAAGTGGAAAGACTGTAGTGGACAGAATAAAGTGGAGACTATAGTGGAAAGACTAAAGTAGACAGAGAATAGTGGAAAGACTAAAGTGGAAAGACTGTAGTGGACAAAATAAAGTGGAGACTATAGTGGAAAGATTAAAGTGGAAAGACTAAAGTGGACAGACTATAGTGGAAAGACTATAGTGAAAAGACTGTAGTGGACAGAATAAAGTGGAGACTATAGTGGAAAGACTAAAGTGGACAGAGAATAGTGGAAAGACTAAACTGGACAGACTATAGTGGAAAGACTATAGTGGAAAGACTGTAGTGGACAGAATAAAGTGGAGACTATAGTGGAAAGACTAAAGTGGACAGACTAAAGTGGAAAGACTAAAGTGGAAAGACTAAAGTGGACAGACTATAGTGGAAAGACTATAGTGGAAAGACTAAAGTGGACAGACTAAAGTGGAATGACTAAAGTGGACAGACTAAAGTGGAAAGACTAATGTGGAAAGACTAAAGTGGAGACTATAGTGGAAAGACTAAAGTGGACAGAGAATAGTGGAAAGACTAAAGTGGACAGAGAATAGTGGAAAGACTAAAGTGGACAGACTATAGTGGAAAGACTATAGTGGACAGACTATAGTGGAATGACTAAAGTGGACAGACTAAAGTGGAAAGACTAAAGTGGACAGACTAAAGTGGAAAGACTAAAGTGGAAAGACTAAAGTGGACAGACTATAGTGGAAAGACTGTAGTGGACAGAATAAAGTGGAGACTATAGTGGAAAGACTAAAGTAGACAGAGAATACTGGAAAGACTAAAGTGGAAAGACTGTAGTGGACAGAATAAAGTGGAGACTATAGTGGAAAGACTAAAGTAGACAGAGAATAGTGGAAAGACTAAAGTGGAAAGACTGTAGTGGACAAAATAAAGTGGAGACTATAGTGGAAAGACTAAAGTGGAAAGACTAAAGTGGACAGACTATTGTGGAAAGACTATAGTGAAAAGACTGTAGTGGACAGAATAAAGTGGAGACTATAGTGGAAAGACTAAAGTGGACAGAGAATAGTGGAAAGACTAAAGTGGACAGACTATAGTGGAAAGACTATAGTGGAAAGACTGTAGTGGACAGAATAAAGTGGAGAATATAGTGGAAAGACTAAAGTGGACAGAGAATAGTGGAAAGACTAAAGTGGACAGATTATAGTGGAAAGTCTATAGTGGAAAGACTGTAGTGGACAGAATAAAGTGGAGACTATAGTGGAAAGACTATAATGGAAAGACTGTAGAGGACAGAATAAAGTGGAGACTATAGTGGAAAGACTAAAGTGGACAGAGAATAGTGGAAAGACTAAAGTGGACAGACTATAGTGGAAAGACTAAAGTGGACAGAGAATAGTGGAAAGACTAAAGTGGACAGACTAAAGTAGAGACTAAAGTGGAAAGACTAAAGTGGACAGACTATAGTGGAAAGACTAAAGTGGACAGAGAATAGTGGAAAGACTAAAGTGGACGGACTAAAGTAGAGACTAAAGTGGAAAGACTAAAGTGGACAGACTATAGTGGAAAGACTATAGTGGAAAGACTGTAGTGGACAGAATAAAGTGGAGAGTATAGTGGAAAGACTAAAGTGGACAGAGAATAGTGGAAAGACTAAAGTGGACAGACTATAGTGGAAAGACTAAAGTGGAAAGACTGTAGTGGACAGAATAAAGTGGAGACTATAGTGGAAAGACTAAAGTAGAATAGTGGAAAGACTAAAGTGGAAAGACTGTAGTGGACAAAATAAAGTGGAGACTATAGTGGAAAGACTAGAGTGGAAAGACTAAAGTGGACAGACTATAGTGGAAAGACTATAGTGAAAAGACTGTAGTGGACAGAATAAAGTGGAGAGTATAGTGGAAAGACTAAAGTGGACAGAGAATAGTGGAAAGACTAAAGTGGACAGACTATAGTGGAAAGACTATAGTGGAAAGACTGTAGTGGACAGAATAAAGTGGAGAGTATAGTGGAAAGACTAAAGTGGACAGAGAATAGTGGAAAGACTAAAGTGGACAGACTATAGTGGAAAGACTATAATGACTGTAGTGGACAGAATAAAGTTGAGACTATAGTGGAAAGACTAAAGTAGACAGAGAATAGTGGAAAGACTAAAGTGGAAAGACTGTAGTGGACAGAATAAAGTGGAGACTATAGTGGAAAGACTAAAGTAGACAGAGAATAGTGGAAAGACTAAAGTGGAAAGACTGTAGTGGACAAAATAAAGTGGAGACTATAGTGGAAAGATTAAAGTGGAAAGACTAAAGTGGACAGACTATAGTGGAAAGACTATAGTGAAAAGACTGTAGTGGACAGAATAAAGTGGAGACTATAGTGGAAAGACTAAAGTGGACAGAGAATAGTGGAAAGACTAAACTGGACAGACTATAGTGGAAAGACTATAGTGGAAAGACTGTAGTGGACAGAATAAAGTGGAGACTATAGTGGAAAGACTAAAGTGGACAGACTAAAGTGGAAAGACTAAAGTGGAAAGACTAAAGTGGACAGACTATAGTGGAAAGACTATAGTGGAAAGACTAAAGTGGACAGACTAAAGTGGAATGACTAAAGTGGAGAGACTAAAGTGGAAAGACTAATGTGGAAAGACTAAAGTGGAGACTATAGTGGAAAGACTAAAGTGGACAGAGAATAGTGTAAAGACTAAAGTGGACAGACTATAGTGGAAAGACTATAGTGGACAGAGAATAGTGGAAAGACTAAAGTGGACAGACTATAGTGGAAAGACTATAGTGGACAGACTATAGTGGAAAGACTAAAGTGGACAGACTAAAGTGGAAAGACTAAACTGGACAGACTAAAGTGGAAAGACTAAAGTGGAAAGACTAAAGTGGAGACTATAATGGAAAGACTAAAGCGGACAGAGAATAGTGGAAAGACTAAAGTGGACAGAGAATAGTGGAAAGTTTAAAGTGGACAGACTATAGTGGAAAGACTATAGTGGACAGACTATAGTGGAAAGACTAAAGTGGACAGAGAATAGTGGAAAGACTAAAGTGGACAGACTATAGTGGAAAGACGATAGTGGACAGACTATAGTGGAAAGACTAAAGTGGACAGACTAAAGTGGAAAGACTAAACTGGACAGACTAAAGTGGAAAGACTAAAGTGGAAAGACTAAAGTGGAGACTATAATGGAAAGACTAAAGTGGACAGAGAATAGTGGAAAGACTAAAGTGGACAGACTATAGTGGAAAGACTATAGTGGACAGACTATAGTGGAAAGACTAAAGTAGACAGACTAAAGTGGAAAGACTAAAGTGGACAGACTAAAGTAGAGACTAAAGTGGAACGACTAAAGTGGACAGACTATAGTGGAAAGACTATAGTGGAAAGACTGTAGTGGACAGAATAAAGTGGAGAGTATAGTGGAAAGACTAAAGTGGACAGAGAATAGTGGAAAGACTAAAGTGGACAGACTATAGTGGAAAGACTAAAGTGGAAAGACTGTAGTGGACAGAATAAAGTGGAGACTATAGTGGAAAGACTAAAGTGGAAAGACTAAAGTGGACAGACTATAGTGGAAAGACTATAGTGAAAAGACTGTAGTAGACAGAATAAAGTGGAGAGTATAGTGGAAAGACTAAAGTGGACAGAGAATAGTGGAAAGACTATAGTGGAAAGACTGTAGTGGACAAAATAAAGTGGAGACTATAGTGGAAAGACTAAAGTGGAAAGACTAAAGTGGACAGACTATAGGACAGACTATAGTGGACAGAGAATAGTGGAAAGACTAAATTGGACAGACTATAGTGGAAAGACTATAGTGGAAAGACTGTAGTGGACAGAATAAAGTGGAGACTATAGTGGAAAGACTAAAGTGGACAGAGAACAGTGGAAAGACTAAAGTGGACAGACTATAGTGGAAAGACTCTAGTGGACAGACTATAGTGGAAAGACTAAAGTGGACAGACTAAAGTGGAAAGACTAAAGTGGACAGACTAAAGTGGAAAGATTAAAGTGGAAAGACTAAAGTGGACAGACTATAGTGGAAAGACTATAGTGGAAAGACTGTAGTGGACAGAATAAAGTGGAGAGTATAGTGGAAAGACTAAAGTGGACAGAGAATAGTGGAAAGACTAAAGTGGACAGACTATAGTGGAAAGACTATAATGACTGTAGTGGACAGAATAAAGTTGAGACTATAGTGGAAAGACTAAAGTAGACAGAGAATAGTGGAAAGACTAAAGTGGAAAGACTGTAGTGGACAGAATAAAGTGGAGACTATAGTGGAAAGACTAAAGTAGACAGAGAATAGTGGAAAGACTAAAGTGGAAAGACTGTAGTGGACAAAATAAAGTGGAGACTATAGTGGAAAGATTAAAGTGGAAAGACTAAAGTGGACAGACTATAGTGGAAAGACTATAGTGAAAAGACTGTAGTGGACAGAATAAAGTGGAGACTATAGTGGAAAGACTAAAGTGGACAGAGAATAGTGGAAAGACTAAACTGGACAGACTATAGTGGAAAGACTATAGTGGAAAGACTGTAGTGGACAGAATAAAGTGGAGACTATAGTGGAAAGACTAAAGTGGACAGACTAAAGTGGAAAGACTAAAGTGGAAAGACTAAAGTGGACAGACTATAGTGGAAAGACTATAGTGGAAAGACTGTAGTGGACAGAATAAAGTGGAGAGTATAGTGGAAAAACTAAAGTGGACAGAGAATAGTGGAAAGACTAAAGTTTACAGACTATAGTGGAAAGACTATAGTGGAAAGACTGTAGTGGACAGAATAAAGTGGAGACTATAGTGGAAAGACTAAAGTAGACAGAGAATAGTGGAAAGACTATAGTGAAAAGACTGTAGTGGACAGAATAAAGTGGAGACTATAGTGGAAAGACTAAAGTGGACAGAGAATAGTGGAAAGACTAAAGTGGACAGACTATAGTGGAAAGACTATAGTGGACAGAGAATAGTGGAAAGACTAAAGTGGAAAGACTATAGTGGAAAGACTATAGTGGAAAGACTGTAGTGGACAGAATAAAGTATAGACTATAATGGAAAGACTAAAGTAGACAGAGAATAGTGGAAAGACTATAGTGAAAAGACTGTAGTGGACAGAATAAAGTGGAGACTATAGTGGAAAGACTAAAGTGGACAGAGAATAGTGGAAAGACTAAAGTGGACAGACTATAGTGGAAAGACTATAGTGAAAAGACTGTAGTGGACAGAATAAAGTGGAGACTATATTGGAAAGACTAAAGTGGACAGAGAATAGTGGAAAGACTAAAGTGGACAGACTATAGTGGAAAGACTATAGTGGACAGACTATAGTGGAAAGACTAAAGTGGACAGACTAAAGTGGAAAGACTAAAGTGGACAGACTAAAGTGGAAAGACTAAAGTGGAAAGACTAAAGTGGACAGACTATAGTGGAAAGACTATAGTGGAAAGACTGTAGTGGACAGAATAAAGTGGAGAGTATAGTGGAAAGACTAAAGTGGACAGAGAATAGTGGAAAGACTAAAGTGGACAGACTATAGTGGAAAGACTATAGTGGAAAGACTATAGTGGAAAGACTAAAGTGGACAGACTAAAGTGGAAAGACTAAAGTGGACAGACTAAAGTGGAAAGACTAATGTGGAAAGACTAAAGTGGAGACTATAGTGGAAAGACTAAAGTGGACAGAGAATAGTGGAAAGACTAAAGTGGACAGAGAATAGTGGAAAGACTAAAGTGGACAGACTATAGTGGAAAGACTATAGTGGACAGACTATAGTGGAATGACTAAAGTGGACAGACTAAAGTGGAAAGACTAAAGTGGACAGACTAAAGTGGAAAGACTAAAGTGGAAAGACTAAAGTGGACAGACTATAGTGGAAAGACTGTAGTGGACAGAATAAAGTGGAGACTATAGTGGAAAGACTAAAGTAGACAGAGAATACTGGAAAGACTAAAGTGGAAAGACTGTAGTGGACAGAATAAAGTGGAGACTATAGTGGAAAGACTAAAGTAGACAGAGAATAGTGGAAAGACTAAAGTGGAAAGACTGTAGTGGACAAAATAAAGTGGAGACTATAGTGGAAAGACTAAAGTGGAAAGACTAAAGTGGACAGACTATAGTGGAAAGACTATAGTGAAAAGACAGTAGTGGACAGAATAAAGTGGAGACTATAGTGGAAAGACTAAAGTGGACAGAGAATAGTGGAAAGACTAAAGTGGACAGACTATAGTGGAAAGACTATAGTGGAAAGACTGTAGTGGACAGAATAAAGTGGAGAATATAGTGGAAAGACTAAAGTGGACAGAGAATAGTGGAAAGACTAAAGTGGACAGATTATAGTGGAAAGTCTATAGTGGAAAGACTGTAGTGGACAGAATAAAGTGGAGACTATAGTGGAAAGACTATAATGGAAAGACTGTAGTGGACAGAATAAAGTGGAGACTATAGTGGAAAGACTAAAGTGGACAGAGAATAGTGGAAAGACTAAAGTGGACAGACTATAGTGGAAAGACTAAAGTGGACAGAGAATAGTGGAAAGACTAAAGTGGACAGACTAAAGTGGAAAGACTAAAGTGGACGGACTAAAGTAGAGACAAAAGTGGAAAGACTAAAGTGGACAGACTATAGTGGAAAGACTATAGTGGAAAGACTGTAGTGGACAGAATAAAGTGGAGAGTATAGTGGAAAGACTAAAGTGGACAGAGAATAGTGGAAAGACTAAAGTGGACAGACTATAGTGGAAAGACTAAAGTGGAAAGACTGTAGTGGACAGAATAAAGTGGAGACTATAGTGGAAAGACTAAAGTAGAATAGTGGAAAGACTAAAGTGGAAAGACTGTAGTGGACAAAATAAAGTGGAGACTATAGTGGAAAGACTAAAGTGGAAAGACTAAAGTGGACAGACTATAGTGGAAAGACTATAGTGAAAAGACTGTAGTGGACAGAATAAAGTGGAGAGTATAGTGGAAAGACTAAAGTGGACAGAGAATAGTGGAAAGACTAAAGTGGACAGACTATAGTGGAAAGACTATAGTGGAAAGACTGTAGTGGACAAAATAAAGTGGAGACTATAGTGGAAAGACTAAAGTGGAAAGACTAAAGTGGACAGACTATAGTGGAAAGACTATAGTGAAAAGACTGTAGTGGATAGAAGAAAGTGGAGACTATAGTGGAAAGACTAAAGTGGACAGAGAATAGTGGAAAGACTAAAGTGGACAGAGAATAGTGGAAAGACTAAAGCGGACAGACTATATTGGAAAGACTATAGTGGAAAGACTGTAGTGGACAGAATAAAGTGGAGACTGTAGTGGAAAGACTAAAGTGGACAGAGAATAGTGGAAAGACTAAAGTGGACAGACTATAGTGGAAAGACTATAGTGGACAGACTATAGTGGAAAGACTAAAGTGGACAGACTAAAGTGGAAAGACTAAAGTGGACAGACTAAAGTGGAAAGACTAAAGTGGAAAGACTAAAGTGGACAGACTATAGTGGAAAGACTATAGTGGAAAGACTGTAGTGGACAGAATAAAGTGGAGACGTTATTGGAAAGACTAAAGTGGACAGAGAATAGTGGAAAGACTAAAGTGGACAAACTATAGTGGAAAGACTATAGTGTACAGACTATAGTGGAAAGACTAAAGTGGACAGACTAAAGTGGAAAGACTAAAGTGGACAGACTAAAGTGGAAAGACTAAAGTGGAAAGACTAAAGTGGACAGACTATAGTGGAAAGACTATAGTGGAAAGACTGTAGTGGACAGAATAAAGTGGAGAGTATAGTGGAAAGACTAAAGTGGACAGAGAATAGTGGAAAGACTAAAGTGGACAGACTATAGTGGAAAGACTATAGTGGAAAGACTATAGTGGAAAGACTAAAGTGGACAGACTAAAGTGGAAAGACTAAAGTGGACAGACTAAAGTGGAAAGACTAATGTGGAAAGACTAAAGTGGAGACTATAGTGGAAAGACTAAAGTGGACAGAGAATAGTGGAAAGACTAAAGTGGACAGAGAATAGTGGAAAGACTAAAGTGGACAGACTATAGTGGAAAGACTATAGTGGACAGACTATAGTGGAATGACTAAAGTGGACAGACTAAAGTGGAAAGACTAAAGTGGACAGACTAAAGTGGAAAGACTAAAGTGGAAAGACTAAAGTGGACAGACTATAGTGGAAAGACTGTAGTGGACAGAATAAAGTGGAGACTATAGTGGAAAGACTAAAGTAGACAGAGAATAGTGGAAAGACTAAAGTGGAAAGACTGTAGTGGACAGAATAAAAAGGAGACTATAGTGGAAAGACTAAAGTAGACAGAGAATAGTGGAAAGACTAAAGTGGAAACACTGTAGTGGACAAAATAAAGTGGAGACTATAGTGGAAAGACTAAAGTGGAAAGACTAAAGTGGACAGACTATAGTGGAAAGACTATAGTGAAAAGACTGTAGTGGACAGAATAAAGTGGAGACTATAGTGGAAAAACTAAAGTGGACAGAGAATAGTGGAAAGACTAAAGTGGACAGACTATAGTGGAAAGACTATAGTGGAAAGACTGTAGTGGACAGAATAAAGTGGAGAATATAGTGGAAAGACTAAAGTGGACAGAGAATAGTGGAAAGACTAAAGTGGACAGATTATAGTGGAAAGTCTATAGTGGAAAGACTGTAGTGGACAGAATAAAGTGGAGACTATAGTGGAAAGAATAAAGTGGACAGAGAATAGTGGAAAAACTAAAGTGGACAGACTATAGTGGAAAGACTAAAGTGGACAGATTATAGTGGAAAGTCTATAGTGGAAAAACTGTAGTGGACAGAATAAAGTGGAGACGTATAGTGGAAAGAATAAAGTGGACAGAGAATAGTGGAAAGACTAAAGTGGACAGACTATAGTGGAAAGACTAAAGTGGACAGACTAAAGTGGAAAGACAAAAGTGGAAAGACTAAAGTGGACAGACTATAGTGGAAAGACTATAGTGGACAGACTATAGTGGAAAGACTAAAGTGGACAGAGAATAGTGGAAAGACTAAAGTGGACAGACTATAGTGGAAAGACTATAGTGGACAGACTATAGTGGAAACACTAAAGTGGAAAGACTAAAGTGGAGACTATAATGGAAAGACTAAAGTGGACAGAGACTAGTGGTTAGACTAAAGTGGACAGACTATAGTGGAAAGACTATAGTGGACAGACTATAGTGGAAAGACTAAAGTGGACAGACTAAAGTGGAAAGACTAAAGTGGACAGACTAAAGTAGAGACTAAAGTGGAAAGACTAAAGTGGACAGACTATAGTGGAAAGACTATAGTGGAAAGACTGTAGTGGACAGAATAAAGTGGAGAGTATAGTGGAAAGACTAAAGTGGACAGAGAATAGTGGAAAGACTAAAGTGGACAGACTATAGTGGAAAGACTAAAGTGGAAAGACTGTAGTGGACAGAATAAAGTGGAGACTATAGTGGAAAGACTAAAGTGGAAAGACTAAAGTGGACAGACTATAGTGGAAAGACTATAGTGAAAAGACTGTAGTAGACAGAATAAAGTGGAGAGTATAGTGGAAAGACTAAAGTGGACAGAGAATAGTGGACAGACTAAAGTGGAAAGACTAAACTGGACAGACTAAAGTGGAAAGACTAAAGTGGAAAGACTAAAGTGGAGACTATAATGGAAAGACTAAAGCGGACAGAGAATAGTGGAAAGACTAAAGTGGACAGAGAATAGTGGAAAGTTTAAAGTGGACAGACTATAGTGGAAAGACTATAGTGGACAGACTATAGTGGAAAGACTAAAGTGGACAGAGAATAGTGGAAAGACTAAAGTGGACAGACTATAGTGGAAAGACTATAGTGGACAGACTATAGTGGAAAGACTAAAGTGGACAGACTAAAGTGGAAAGACTAAAGTGGACAGACTAAAGTAGAGACTAAAGTGGAAAGACTAAAGTGGACAGACTATAGTGGAAAGACTATAGTGGAAAGACTGTAGTGGACAGAATAAAGTGGAGACTATAGTGGAAAGACTAAAGTGGACAGAGAACAGTGGAAAGACTAAAGTGGACAGACTATAGTGGAAAGACTCTAGTGGACAGACTATAGTGGAAAGACTAAAGTGGACAGACTAAAGTGGAAAGACTAAAGTGGACAGACTAAAGTGGAAAGATTAAAGTGGAAAGACTAAAGTGGACAGACTATAGTGGAAAGACTATAGTGGAAAGACTGTAGTGGACAGAATAAAGTGGAGAGTATAGTGGAAAGACTAAAGTGGACAGAGAATAGTGGAAAGACTAAAGTGGACAGACTATAGTGGAAAGACTATAATGACTGTAGTGGACAGAATAAAGTTGAGACTATAGTGGAAAGACTAAAGTAGACAGAGAATAGTGGAAAGACTAAAGTGGAAAGACTGTAGTGGACAGAATAAAGTGGAGACTATAGTGGAAAGACTAAAGTAGACAGAGAATAGTGGAAAGACTAAAGTGGAAAGACTGTAGTGGACAAAATAAAGTGGAGACTATAGTGGAAAGATTAAAGTGGAAAGACTAAAGTGGACAGACTATAGTGGAAAGACTATAGTGGAAAGACTGTAGTGGACAGAATAAAGTGGAGACTATAGTGGAAAGACTAAAGTGGACAGACTAAAGTGGAAAGACTAAAGTGGAAAGACTAAAGCGGACAGACTATAGTGGAAAGACTATAGTGGAAAGACTGTAGTGGACAGAATAAAGTGGAGAGTATAGTGGAAAGACTAAAGTGGACAGAGAATAGTGGAAAGAATAAAGTTTACAGACTATAGTGGAAAGACTATAGTCGAAAGACTGTAGTGGACAGAATAAAGTGGAGACTATAGTGGAAAGACTAAAGTAGACAGAGAATAGTGGAAAGACTATAGTGAAAAGACTGTAGTGGACAGAATAAAGTGGAGACTATAGTGGAAAGACTAAAGTGGACAGAGAATAGTGGAAAGACTAAAGTGGACAGACTATAGTGGAAAGACTATAGTGGACAGAGAATAGTGGAAAGACTAAAGTGGAAAGACTATAGTGGAAAGAATATAGTGGAAAGACTGTAGTGGACAGAATAAAGTATAGACTATAATGGAAAGACTAAAGTAGACAGAGAATAGTGGAAAGACTATAGTGAAAAGACTGTAGTGGACAGAATAAAGTGGAGACTATAGTGGAAAGACTAAAGTGGACAGAGAATAGTGGAAAGACTAAAGTGGACAGACTATAGTGGAAAGACTATAGTGGAAAGACTGTAGTGGACAGAATAAAGTGGAGACTATATTGGAAAGACTAAAGTGGACAGAGAATAGTGGAAAGACTAAAGTGGACAGACTATAGTGGAAAGACTATAGTGGACAGACTATAGTGGAAAGACTAAAGTGGACAGACTAAAGTGGAAAGACTAAAGTGGACAGACTAAAGTGGAAAGACTAAAGTGGAAAGACTAAAGTGGACAGACTATAGTGGAAAGACTATAGTGGAAAGACTGTAGTGGACAGAATAAAGTGGAGAGTATAGTGGAAAGACTAAATTGGACAGAGAATAGTGGAAAGACTAAAGTGGACAGACTATAGTGGAAAGACTATAGTGGAAAGACTATAGTGGAAAGACTAAAGTGGACAGACTAAAGTGGAAAGACTAAAGTGGACAGACTAAAGTGGAAAGACTAATGTGGAAAGACTAAAGTGGAGACTATAGTGGAAAGACTAAAGTGGACAGAGAATAGTGGAAAGACTAAAGTGGACAGAGAATAGTGGAAAGACTAAAGTGGACAGACTATAGTGGAAAGACTATAGTGGACAGACTATAGTGGAATGACTAAAGTGGACAGACTAAAGTGGAAAGACTAAAGTGGACAGACTAAAGTGGAAAGACTAAAGTGGAAAGACTAAAGTGGACAGACTATAGTGGAAAGACTGTAGTGGACAGAATAAAGTGGAGAATATAGTGGAAAGACTAAAGTGGACAGAGAATAGTGGAAAGACTAAAGTGGACAGATTATAGTGGAAAGTCTATAGTGGAAAGACTGTAGTGGACAGAATAAAGTGGAGACTAAAGTGGAAAGACTAAAGTGGACAGAGAATAGTGGAAAGACTAAAGTGGACAGACTATAGTGGAAAGACTAAAGTGGACAGAGAATAGTGGAAAGACTAAAGTGGACAGACTAAAGTGGAAAGACTAAAGTGGACGGACTAAAGTAGAGACTAAAGTGGAAAGACTAAAGTGGACAGACTATAGTGGAAAGACTATAGTGAAAAGACTGTAGTGGACAGAATAAAGTGGAGAGTATAGTGGAAAGACTAAAGTGGACAGAGAATAGTGGAAAGACTAAAGTGGACAGACTATAGTGGAAAGACTAAAGTGGAAAGACTGTAGTGGACAGAATAAAGTGGAGACTATAGTGGAAAGACTAAAGTAGAATAGTGGAAAGACTAAAGTGGAAAGACTGTAGTGGACAAAATAAAGTGGAGACTATAGTGGAAAGACTAAAGTGGAAAGACTAAAGGTGACAGACTATAGTGGAAAGACTATAGTGAAAAGACTGTAGTGGACAGAATAAAGTGGAGAGTATAGTGGAAAGACTAAAGTGGACAGAGAATAGTGGAAAGACTAAAGTGGACAGACTATAGTGGAAAGACTATAGTGGAAAGACTGTAGTGGACAAAATAAAGTGGACAGAGAATAGTGGAAAGACTAAAGTGGACAGACTATAGTGGAAAGACTAAAGTGGACAGAGAATAGTGGAAAGACTAAAGTGGACAGACTAAAGTGGAAAGACTAAAGTGGACGGACTAAAGTAGAGACAAAAGTGGAAAGACTAAAGTGGACAGACTATAGTGGAAAGACTATAGTGGAAAGACTGTAGTGGACAGAATAAAGTGGAGAGTATAGTGGAAAGACTAAAGTGGACAGAGAATAGTGGAAAGACTAAAGTGGACAGACTATAGTGGAAAGACTAAAGTGGAAAGACTGTAGTGGACAGAATAAAGTGGAGACTATAGTGGAAAGACTAAAGTAGAATAGTGGAAAGACTAAAGTGGAAAGACTGTAGTGGACAAAATAAAGTGGAGACTATAGTGGAAAGACTAAAGTGGAAAGACTAAAGTGGACAGACTATAGTGGAAAGACTATAGTGAAAAGACTGTAGTGGACAGAATAAAGTGGAGAGTATAGTGGAAAGACTAAAGTGGACAGAGAATAGTGGAAAGACTAAAGTGGACAGACTATAGTGGAAAGACTATAGTGGAAAGACTGTAGTGGACAAAATAAAGTGGAGACTATAGTGGAAAGACTAAAGTGGAAAGACTAAAGTGGACAGACTATAGTGGAAAGACTATAGTGAAAAGACTGTAGTGGATAGAAGAAAGTGGAGACTATAGTGGAAAGACTAAAGTGGACAGAGAATAGTGGAAAGACTAAAGTGGACAGAGAATAGTGGAAAGACTAAAGCGGACAGACTATATTGGAAAGACTATAGTGGAAAGACTGTAGTGGACAGAATAAAGTGGAGACTGTAGTGGAAAGACTAAAGTGGACAGAGAATAGTGGAAAGACTAAAGTGGACAGACTATAGTGGAAAGACTATAGTGGACAGACTATAGTGGAAAGACTAAAGTGGACAGACTAAAGTGGAAAGACTAAAGTGGACAGACTAAAGTGGAAAGACTAAAGTGGAAAGACTAAAGTGGACAGACTATAGTGGAAAGACTATAGTGGAAAGACTGTAGTGGACAGAATAAAGTGGAGACGTTATTGGAAAGACTAAAGTGGACAGAGAATAGTGGAAAGACTAAAGTGGACAAACTATAGTGGAAAGACTATAGTGTACAGACTATAGTGGAAAGACTAAAGTGGACAGACTAAAGTGGAAAGACTAAAGTGGACAGACTAAAGTGGAAAGACTAAAGTGGAAAGACTAAAGTGGACAGACTATAGTGGAAAGACTATAGTGGAGAGACTGTAGTGGACAGAATAAAGTGGAGAGTATAGTGGAAAGACTAAAGTGGACAGAGAATAGTGGAAAGACTAAAGTGGACAGACTATAGTGGAAAGACTATAGTGGAAAGACTATAGTGGAAAGACTAAAGTGGACAGACTAAAGTGGAAAGACTAAAGTGGACAGACTAAAGTGGAAAGACTAATGTGGAAAGACTAAAGTGGAGACTATAGTGGAAAGACTAAAGTGGACAGAGAATAGTGGAAAGACTAAAGTGGACAGAGAATAGTGGAAAGACTAAAGTGGACAGACTATAGTGGAAAGACTATAGTGGACAGACTATAGTGGAATGACTAAAGTGGACAGACTAAAGTGGAAAGACTAAAGTGGACAGACTAAAGTGGAAAGACTAAAGTGGAAAGACTAAAGTGGACAGACTATAGTGGAAAGACTGTAGTGGACAGAATAAAGTGGAGACTATAGTGGAAAGACTAAAGTAGACAGAGAATAGTGGAAAGACTAAAGTGGAAAGACTGTAGTGGACAGAATAAAAAGGAGACTATAGTGGAAAGACTAAAGTAGACAGAGAATAGTGGAAAGACTAAAGTGGAAACACTGTAGTGGACAAAATAAAGTGGAGACTATAGTGGAAAGACTAAAGTGGAAAGACTAAAGTGGACAGACTATAGTGGAAAGACTATAGTGAAAAGACTGTAGTGGACAGAATAAAGTGGAGACTATAGTGGAAAAACTAAAGTGGACAGAGAATAGTGGAAAGACTAAAGTGGACAGACTATAGTGGAAAGACTATAGTGGAAAGACTGTAGTGGACAGAATAAAGTGGAGAATATAGTGGAAAGACTAAAGTGGACAGAGAATAGTGGAAAGACTAAAGTGGACAGATTATAGTGGAAAGTCTATAGTGGAAAGACTGTAGTGGACAGAATAAAGTGGAGACTATAGTGGAAAGAATAAAGTGGACAGAGAATAGTGGAAAAACTAAAGTGGACAGACTATAGTGGAAAGACTAAAGTGGACAGATTATAGTGGAAAGTCTATAGTGGAAAAACTGTAGTGGACAGAATAAAGTGGAGACGTATAGTGGAAAGAATAAAGTGGACAGAGAATAGTGGAAAGACTAAAGTGGACAGACTATAGTGGAAAGACTAAAGTGGACAGACTAAAGTGGAAAGACAAAAGTGGAAAGACTAAAGTGGACAGACTATAGTGGAAAGACTATAGTGGACAGACTATAGTGGAAAGACTAAAGTGGACAGAGAATAGTGGAAAGACTAAAGTGGACAGACTATAGTGGAAAGACTATAGTGGACAGACTATAGTGGAAACACTAAAGTGGAAAGACTAAAGTGGAGACTATAATGGAAAGACTAAAGTGGACAGAGACTAGTGGTTAGACTAAAGTGGACAGACTATAGTGGAAAGACTATAGTGGACAGACTATAGTGGAAAGACTATAGTGGACAGACTAAAGTGGAAAGACTAAAGTGGACAGACTAAAGTAGAGACTAAAGTGGAAAGACTAAAGTGGACAGACTATAGTGGAAAGACTATAGTGGAAAGACTGTAGTGGACAGAATAAAGTGGAGAGTATAGTGGAAAGACTAAAGTGGACAGAGAATAGTGGAAAGACTAAAGTGGACAGACTATAGTGGAAAGACTAAAGTGGAAAGACTGTAGTGGACAGAATAAAGTGGAGACTATAGTGGAAAGACTAAAGTGGAAAGACTAAAGTGGACAGACTATAGTGGAAAGACTATAGTGAAAAGACTGTAGTAGACAGAATAAAGTGGAGAGTATAGTGGAAAGACTAAAGTGGACAGAGAATAGTGGACAGACTAAAGTGGAAAGACTAAACTGGACAGACTAAAGTGGAAAGACTAAAGTGGAAAGACTAAAGTGGAAACTATAATGGAAAGACTAAAGCGGACAGAGAATAGTGGAAAGACTAAAGTGGACAGAGAATAGTGGAAAGTTTAAAGTGGACAGACTATAGTGGAAAGACTATAGTGGACAGACTATAGTGGAAAGACTAAAGTGGACAGAGAATAGTGGAAAGACTAAAGTGGACAGACTATAGTGGAAAGACTATAGTGGACAGACTATAGTGGAAAGACTAAAGTGGACAGACTAAAGTGGAAAGACTAAACTGGACAGACTAAAGTGGAAAGTCTAAAGTGGAAAGACTAAAGTGGAGACTATAATGGAAAGACTAAAGTGGACAGAGAATAGTGGAAAGACTAAAGTGGACAGACTATAGTGGAAAGACTATAGTGGACAGACTATAGTGGAAAGACTAAAGTGGACAGACTAAAGTGGAAAGACTAAAGTGGACAGACTAAAGTAGAGACTAAAGTGGAAAGACTAAAGTGGACAGACTATAGTGGAAAGACTATAGTGGAAAGACTGTAGTGGACAGAATAAAGTGGAGAGTATAGTGGAAAGACTAAAGTGGACAGAGAATAGTGGAAAGACTAAAGTGGACAGACTATAGTGGAAAGACTAAAGTGGAAAGACTGTAGTGGACAGAATAAAGTGGAGACTATAGTGGAAAGACTAAAGTGGAAAGACTAAAGTGGACAGACTATAGTGGAAAGACTATAGTGAAAAGACTGTAGTAGACAGAATAAAGTGGAGAGTATAGTGGAAAGACTAAAGTGGACAGAGAATAGTGGAAAGACTATAGTGGAAATACTGTAGTGGACAAAATAAAGTGGAGACTATAGTGGAAAGACTAAAGTGGAAAGACTAAAGTGGACAGACTATAGGACAGACTATAGTGGACAGAGAATAGTGGAAAGACTAAATTGGACAGACTATAGTGGAAAGACTATAGTGGAAAGACTGTAGTGGACAGAATAAAGTGGAGACTATAGTGGAAAGACTAAAGTGGACAGAGAACAGTGGAAAGACTAAAGTGGACAGACTATAGTGGAAAGACTCTAGTGGACAGACTATAGTGGAAAGACTAAAGTGGACAGACTAAAGTGGAAAGACTAAAGTGGACAGACTAAAGTGGAAAGATTAAAGTGGAAAGACTAAAGTGGACAGACTATAGTGGAAAGACTATAGTGGAAAGACTGTAGTGGACAGAATAAAGTGGAGAGTATAGTGGAAAGACTAAAGTGGACAGAGAATAGTGGAAAGACTAAAGTGGACAGACTATAGTGGAAAGACTATAATGACTGTAGTGGACAGAATAAAGTTGAGACTATAGTGGAAAGACTAAAGTAGACAGAGAATAGTGGAAAGACTAAAGTGGAAAGACTGTAGTGGACAGAATAAAGTGGAGACTATAGTGGAAAGACTAAAGTAGACAGAGAATAGTGGAAAGACTAAAGTGGAAAGACTGTAGTGGACAAAATAAAGTGGAGACTATAGTGGAAAGATTAAAGTGGAAAGACTAAAGTGGACAGACTATAGTGGAAAGACTATAGTGGAAAGACTGTAGTGGACAGAATAAAGTGGAGACTATAGTGGAAAGACTAAAGTGGACAGACTAAAGTGGAAAGACTAAAGTGGAAAGACTAAAGCGGACAGACTATAGTGGAAAGACTATAGTGGAAAGACTGTAGTGGACAGAATAAAGTGGAGAGTATAGTGGAAAGACTAAAGTGGACAGAGAATAGTGGAAAGAATAAAGTTTACAGACTATAGTGGAAAGACTATAGTCGAAAGACTGTAGTGGACAGAATAAAGTGGAGACTATAGTGGAAAGACTAAAGTAGACAGAGAATAGTGGAAAGACTATAGTGAAAAGACTGTAGTGGACAGAATAAAGTGGAGACTATAGTGGAAAGACTAAAGTGGACAGAGAATAGTGGAAAGACTAAAGTGGACAGACTATAGTGGAAAGACTATAGTGGACAGAGAATAGTGGAAAGACTAAAGTGGAAAGACTATAGTGGAAAGAATATAGTGGAAAGACTGTAGTGGACAGAATAAAGTATAGACTATAATGGAAAGACTAAAGTAGACAGAGAATAGTGGAAAGACTATAGTGAAAAGACTGTAGTGGACGGAATAAAGTGGAGACTATAGTGGAAAGACTAAAGTGGACAGAGAATAGTGGAAAGACTAAAGTGGACAGACTATAGTGGAAAGACTATAGTGGAAAGACTGTAGTGGACAGAATAAAGTGGAGACTATATTGGAAAGACTAAAGTGGACAGAGAATAGTGGAAAGACTAAAGTGGACAGACTATAGTGGAAAGACTATAGTGGACAGACTATAGTGGAAAGACTAAAGTGGACAGACTAAAGTGGAAAGACTAAAGTGGACAGACTAAAGTGGAAAGACTAAAGTGGAAAGACTAAAGTGGACAGACTATAGTGGAAAGACTATAGTGGAAAGACTGTAGTGGACAGAATAAAGTGGAGAGTATAGTGGAAAGACTAAATTGGACAGAGAATAGTGGAAAGACTAAAGTGGACAGACTATAGTGGAAAGACTATAGTGGAAAGACTATAGTGGAAAGACTAAAGTGGACAGACTAAAGTGGAAAGACTAAAGTGGACAGACTAAAGTGGAAAGACTAATGTGGAAAGACTAAAGTGGAGACTATAGTGGAAAGACTAAAGTGGACAGAGAATAGTGGAAAGACTAAAGTGGACAGAGAATAGTGGAAAGACTAAAGTGGACAGACTATAGTGGAAAGACTATAGTGGACAGACTATAGTGGAATGACTAAAGTGGACAGACTAAAGTGGAAAGACTAAAGTGGACAGACTAAAGTGGAAAGACTAAAGTGGAAAGACTAAAGTGGACAGACTATAGTGGAAAGACTGTAGTGGACAGAATAAAGTGGAGAATATAGTGGAAAGACTAAAGTGGACAGAGAATAGTGGAAAGACTAAAGTGGACAGATTATAGTGGAAAGTCTATAGTGGAAAGACTGTAGTGGACAGAATAAAGTGGAGACTAAAGTGGAAAGACTAAAGTGGACAGAGAATAGTGGAAAGACTAAAGTGGACAGACTATAGTGGAAAGACTAAAGTGGACAGAGAATAGTGGAAAGACTAAAGTGGACAGACTAAAGTGGAAAGACTAAAGTGGACGGACTAAAGTAGAGACTAAAGTGGAAAGACTAAAGTGGACAGACTATAGTGGAAAGACTATAGTGAAAAGACTGTAGTGGACAGAATAAAGTGGAGAGTATAGTGGAAAGACTAAAGTGGACAGAGAATAGTGGAAAGACTAAAGTGGACAGACTATAGTGGAAAGACTAAAGTGGAAAGACTGTAGTGGACAGAATAAAGTGGAGACTATAGTGGAAAGACTAAAGTAGAATAGTGGAAAGACTAAAGTGGAAAGACTGTAGTGGACAAAATAAAGTGGAGACTATAGTGGAAAGACTAAAGTGGAAAGACTAAAGTGGACAGACTATAGTGGAAAGACTATAGTGAAAAGACTGTAGTGGACAGAATAAAGTGGAGAGTATAGTGGAAAGACTAAAGTGGACAGAGAATAGTGGAAAGACTAAAGTGGACAGACTATAGTGGAAAGACTATAGTGGAAAGACTGTAGTGGACAAAATAAAGTGGAGACTATAGTGGAAAGACTAAAGTGGAAAGACTAAAGTGGACAGACTATAGTGGAAAGACTATAGTGAAAAGACTGTAGTGGACAGAAGAAAGTGGAGACTATAGTGGAAAGACTAAAGTGGACAGAGAATAGTGGAAAGACTAAAGTGGACAGAGAATAGTGGAAAGACTAAAGCGGACAGACTATATTGGAAAGACTATAGTGGAAAGACTGTAGTGGACAGAATAAAGTGGAGACTGTAGTGGAAAGACTAAAGTGGACAGAGAATAGTGGAAAGACTAAAGTGGACAGACTATAGTGGAAAGACTATAGGACAGACTATAGTGGAAAGACTAAAGTGGACAGACTAAAGTGGAAAGACTAAAGTGGACAGACTAAAGTGGAAAGACTAAAGTGGAAAGACTAAAGTGGACAGACTATAGTGGAAAGACTATAGTGGAAAGACTGTAGTGGACAGAATAAAGTGGAGAGTATAGTGGAAAGACTAAAGTGGACAGAGAATAGTGGAAAGACTAAAGTTTACAGACTATAGTGGAAAGACTATAGTGGAAAGACTGTAGTGGACAGAATAAAGTGGAGACTATAGTGGAAAGACTAAAGTAGACAGAGAATAGTGGAAAGACTATAGTGAAAAGACTGTAGTGGACAGAATAAAGTGGAGACTATAGTGGAAAGACTAAAGTGGACAGAGAATAGTGGAAAGACTAAAGTGGACAGACTATAGTGGAAAGACTATAGTGGACAGAGAATAGTGGAAAGACTAAAGTGGAAAGACTATAGTGGAAAGACTATAGTGGAAAGACTGTAGTGGACAGAATAAAGTATAGACTATAATGGAAAAACTAAAGTAGACAGAGAATAGTGGAAAGACTATAGTGAAAAGACTGTAGTGGACAGAATAAAGTGGAGACTATAGTGGAAAGACTAAAGTGGACAGAGAATAGTGGAAAGACTAAAGTGGACAGACTATAGTGGAAAGACTATAGTGGAAAGACTGTAGTGGACAGAATAAAGTGGAGACGTTATTGGAAAGACTAAAGTGGACAGAGAATAGTGGAAAGACTAAAGTGGACAGACTATAGTGGAAAGACTATAGTGGACAGACTATAGTGGAAAGACTAAAGTGGACAGACTAAAGTGGAAAGACTAAAGTGGACAGACTAAAGTGGAAAGACTAAAGTGGAAAGAGTAAAGTGGACAGACTATAGTGGAAAGACTATAGTGCAAAGACTGTAGTGGACAGAATAAAGTGGAGAGTATAGTGGAAAGACTAAAGTGGACAGAGAATAGTGGAAAGACTAAAGTGGACAGACTATAGTGGAAAGACTATAGTGGAAAGACTATAGTGGAAAGACTAAAGTGGACAGACTAAAGTGGAAAGACTAAAGTGGACAGACTAAAGTGGAAAGACTAATGTGGAAAGACTAAAGTGGAGACTATAGTGGAAAGACTAAAGTGGACAGAGAATAGTGGAAAGACTAAAGTGGACAGAGAATAGTGGAAAGACTAAAGTGGACAGACTATAGTGGAAAGACTATAGTGGACAGACTATAGTGGAATGACTAAAGTGGACAGACTAAAGTGGAAAGACTAAAGTGGACAGACTAAAGTGGAAAGACTAAAGTGGAAAGACTAAAGTGGACAGACTATAGTGGAAAGACTGTAGTGGACAGAATAAAGTGGAGACTATAGTGGAAAGACTAAAGTAGACAGAGAATAGTGGAAAGACTAAAGTGGAAAGACTGTAGTGGACAGAATAAAGTGGAGACTATAGTGGAAAGACTAAAGTAGACAGAGAATAGTGGAAAGACTAAAGTGGAAACACTGTAGTGGACAAAATAAAGTGGAGACTATAGTGGAAAGACTAAAGTGGAAAGACTAAAGTGGACAGACTATAGTGGAAAGACTATAGTGAAAAGACTGTAGTGGACAGAATAAAGTGGAGACTATAGTGGAAAGACTAAAGTGGACAGAGAATAGTGGAAAGACTAAAGTGGACAGACTATAGTGGAAATACTATAGTGGAAAGACTGTAGTGGACAGAATAAAGTGGAGAATATAGTGGAAAGACTAAAGTGGACAGAGAATAGTGGAAAGACTAAAGTGGACAGATTATAGTGGAAAGTCTATAGTGGAAAGACTGTAGTGGACAGAATAAAGTGGAGACTATAGTGGAAAGACTAAAGTAGACAGAGAATAATGGAAAGACTAAAGTGGAAAGACTGTAGTGGACAGAATAAAGTGGAGACTATAGTGGAAAGACTAAAGTAGACAGAGAATAGTGGAAAGACTAAAGTGGAAAGACTGTAGTGGAAAGACTAAAGTGGACAGACTATAGTGGAAAGACTATAGTGGAAAGACTGTAGTGGACAAAATAAAGTGGAGAGTATAGTGGAAAGACTAAAGTGGACAGAGAATAGTGGAAAGTCTAAAGTGGACAGACTATAGTGGAAAGACTATAGTGGACAGACTATAGTGGAAAAACTAAAGTGGACAGAGAATAGTGGAAAGACTAAAGTGGACAGACTATAGTGGAAAGACTATAGGACAGACTATAGTGGAAAGACTAAAGTGGACAGACTAAAGTGGAAAGACTAAAGTGGACAGACTAAAGTGGAAAGACTAAAGTGGAAAGACTAAAGTGGACAGACTATAGTGGAAAGACTATAGTGGAAAGACTGTAGTGGACAGAATAAAGTGGAGAGTATAGTGGAAAGACTAAAGTGGACAGAGAATAGTGGAAAGACTAAAGTTTACAGACTATAGTGGAAAGACTATAGTGGAAAGACTGTAGTGGACAGAATAAAGTGGAGACTATAGTGGAAAGACTAAAGTAGACAGAGAATAGTGGAAAGACTATAGTGAAAAGACTGTAGTGGACAGAATAAAGTGGAGACTATAGTGGAAAGACTAAAGTGGACAGAGAATAGTGGAAAGACTAAAGTGGACAGACTATAGTGGAAAGACTATAGTGGACAGAGAATAGTGGAAAGACTAAAGTGGAAAGACTATAGTGGAAAGACTATAGTGGAAAAACTGTAGTGGACAGAATAAAGTGGAGACTATAGTGGAAAGACTAAAGTAGACAGAGAATAGTGGAAAGACTATAGTGAAAAGACTGTAGTGGACAGAATAAAGTGGAGACTATAGTGGAAAGACTCTAGTGGACAGACTATAGTGGAAAGACTAAAGTGGACAGACTAAAGTGGAAAGACTAAAGTGGACAGACTAAAGTGGAAAGATTAAAGTGGAAAGACTAAAGTGGACAGACTATAGTGGAAAGACTATAGTGGAAAGACTGTAGTGGACAGAATAAAGTGGAGAGTATAGTGGAAAGACTAAAGTGGACAGAGAATAGTGGAAAGACTAAAGTGGACAGACTATAGTGGAAAGACTATAATGACTGTAGTGGACAGAATAAAGTTGAGACTATAGTGGAAAGACTAAAGTAGACAGAGAATAGTGGAAAGACTAAAGTGGAAAGACTGTAGTGGACAGAATAAAGTGGAGACTATAGTGGAAAGACTAAAGTAGACAGAGAATAGTGGAAAGACTAAAGTGGAAAGACTGTAGTGGACAAAATAAAGTGGAGACTATAGTGGAAAGATTAAAGTGGAAAGACTAAAGTGGACAGACTATAATGGAAAGACTATAGTGGAAAGACTGTAGTGGACAGAATAAAGTGGAGACTATAGTGGAAAGACTAAAGTGGACAGACTAAAGTGGAAAGACTAAAGTGGAAAGACTAAAGCGGACAGACTATAGTGGAAAGACTATAGTGGAAAGACTGTAGTGGACAGAATAAAGTGGAGAGTATAGTGGAAAGACTAAAGTGGACAGAGAATAGTGGAAAGAATAAAGTTTACAGACTATAGTGGAAAGACTATAGTGGAAAGACTGTAGTGGACAGAATAAAGTGGAGACTATAGTGGAAAGACTAAAGTGGACAGACTAAAGTGGAAAGACTAAAGTGGAAAGACTAAAGCGGACAGACTATAGTGGAAAGACTATAGTGGAAAGACTGTAGTGGACAGAATAAAGTGGAGAGTATAGTGGAAAGACTAAAGTGGACAGAGAATAGTGGAAAGACTAAAGTGGACAGACTATAGTGGAAATACTATAGTGGAAAGACTGTAGTGGACAGAATAAAGTGGAGAATATAGTGGAAAGACTAAAGTGGACAGAGAATAGTGGAAAGACTAAAGTGGACAGATTATAGTGGAAAGTCTATAGTGGAAAGACTGTAGTGGACAGAATAAAGTGGAGACTATAGTGGAAAGACTAAAGTAGACAGAGAATAATGGAAAGACTAAAGTGGAAAGACTGTAGTGGACAGAATAAAGTGGAGACTATAGTGGAAAGACTAAAGTAGACAGAGAATAGTGGAAAGACTAAAGTGGAAAGACTGTAGTGGAAAGACTAAAGTGGACAGACTATAGTGGAAAGACTATAGTGGAAAGACTGTAGTGGACAAAATAAAGTGGAGAGTATAGTGGAAAGACTAAAGTGGACAGAGAATAGTGGAAAGTCTAAAGTGGACAGACTATAGTGGAAAGACTATAGTGGACAGACTATAGTGGAAAAACTAAAGTGGACAGAGAATAGTGGAAAGACTAAAGTGGACAGACTATAGTGGAAAGACTATAGGACAGACTATAGTGGAAAGACTAAAGTGGACAGACTAAAGTGGAAAGACTAAAGTGGACAGACTAAAGTGGAAAGACTAAAGTGGAAAGACTAAAGTGGACAGACTATAGTGGAAAGACTATAGTGGAAAGACTGTAGTGGACAGAATAAAGTGGAGAGTATAGTGGAAAGACTAAAGTGGACAGAGAATAGTGGAAAGACTAAAGTTTACAGACTATAGTGGAAAGACTATAGTGGAAAGACTGTAGTGGACAGAATAAAGTGGAGACTATAGTGGAAAGACTAAAGTAGACAGAGAATAGTGGAAAGACTATAGTGAAAAGACTGTAGTGGACAGAATAAAGTGGAGACTATAGTGGAAAGACTAAAGTGGACAGAGAATAGTGGAAAGACTAAAGTGGACAGACTATAGTGGAAAGACTATAGTGGACAGAGAATAGTGGAAAGACTAAAGTGGAAAGACTATAGTGGAAAGACTATAGTGGAAAAACTGTAGTGGACAGAATAAAGTGGAGACTATAGTGGAAAGACTAAAGTAGACAGAGAATAGTGGAAAGACTATAGTGAAAAGACTGTAGTGGACAGAATAAAGTGGAGACTATAGTGGAAAGACTCTAGTGGACAGACTATAGTGGAAAGACTAAAGTGGACAGACTAAAGTGGAAAGACTAAAGTGGACAGACTAAAGTGGAAAGATTAAAGTGGAAAGACTAAAGTGGACAGACTATAGTGGAAAGACTATAGTGGAAAGACTGTAGTGGACAGAATAAAGTGGAGAGTATAGTGGAAAGACTAAAGTGGACAGAGAATAGTGGAAAGACTAAAGTGGACAGACTATAGTGGAAAGACTATAATGACTGTAGTGGACAGAATAAAGTTGAGACTATAGTGGAAAGACTAAAGTAGACAGAGAATAGTGGAAAGACTAAAGTGGAAAGACTGTAGTGGACAGAATAAAGTGGAGACTATAGTGGAAAGACTAAAGTAGACAGAGAATAGTGGAAAGACTAAAGTGGAAAGACTGTAGTGGACAAAATAAAGTGGAGACTATAGTGGAAAGATTAAAGTGGAAAGACTAAAGTGGACAGACTATAATGGAAAGACTATAGTGGAAAGACTGTAGTGGACAGAATAAAGTGGAGACTATAGTGGAAAGACTAAAGTGGACAGACTAAAGTGGAAAGACTAAAGTGGAAAGACTAAAGCGGACAGACTATAGTGGAAAGACTATAGTGGAAAGACTGTAGTGGACAGAATAAAGTGGAGAGTATAGTGGAAAGACTAAAGTGGACAGAGAATAGTGGAAAGAATAAAGTTTACAGACTATAGTGGAAAGACTATAGTGGAAAGACTGTAGTGGACAGAATAAAGTGGAGACTATAGTGGAAAGACTAAAGTAGACAGAGAATAGTGGAAAGACTATAGTGAAAAGACTGTAGTGGACAGAATAAAGTGGAGACTATAGTGGAAAGACTAAAGTGGACAGAGAATAGTGGAAAGACTAAAGTGGACAGACTATAGTGGAAAGACTATAGTGGACAGAGAATAGTGGAAAGACTAAAGTGGAAAGACTATAGTGGAAAGAATATAGTGGAAAGACTGTAGTGGACAGAATAAAGTATAGACTATAATGGAAAGACTAAAGTAGACAGAGAATAGTGGAAAGACTATAGTGAAAAGACTGTAGTGGACAGAATAAAGTGGAGACTATAGTGGAAAGACTAAAGTGGACAGAGAATAGTGGAAAGACTAAAGTGGACAGACTATAGTGGAAAGACTATAGTGGAAAGACTGTAGTGGACAGAATAAAGTGGAGACTATATTGGAAAGACTAAAGTGGACAGAGAATAGTGGAAAGACTAAAGTGGACAGACTATAGTGGAAAGACTATAGTGGACAGACTATAGTGGAAAGACTAAAGTGGACAGACTAAAGTGGAAAGACTAAAGTGGACAGACTAAAGTGGAAAGACTAAAGTGGAAAGACTAAAGTGGACAGACTATAGTGGAAAGACTATAGTGGAAAGACTGTAGTGGACAGAATAAAGTGGAGAGTATAGTGGAAAGACTAAATTGGACAGAGAATAGTGGAAAGACTAAAGTGGACAGACTATAGTGGAAAGACTATAGTGGAAAGACTATAGTGGAAAGACTAAAGTGGACAGACTAAAGTGGAAAGACTAAAGTGGACAGACTAAAGTGGAAAGACTAAAGTGGACAGAGAATAGTGGAAAGACTAAAGTGGACAGACTATAGTGGAAAGACTATAGTGGACAGACTATAGTGGAATGACTAAAGTGGACAGACTAAAGTGGAAAGACTAAAGTGGACAGACTAAAGTGGAAAGACTAAAGTGGAAAGACTAAAGTGGACAGACTATAGTGGAAAGACTGTAGTGGACAGAATAAAGTGGAGAATATAGTGGAAAGACTAAAGTGGACAGAGAATAGTGGAAAGACTAAAGTGGACAGATTATAGTGGAAAGTCTATAGTGGAAAGACTGTAGTGGACAGAATAAAGTGGAGACTAAAGTGGAAAGACTAAAGTGGACAGAGAATAGTGGAAAGACTAAAGTGGACAGACTATAGTGGAAAGACTAAAGTGGACAGAGAATAGTGGAAAGACTAAAGTGGACAGACTAAAGTGGAAAGACTAAAGTGGACGGACTAAAGTAGAGACTAAAGTGGAAAGACTAAAGTGGACAGACTATAGTGGAAAGACTATAGTGAAAAGACTGTAGTGGACAGAATAAAGTGGAGAGTATAGTGGAAAGACTAAAGTGGACAGAGAATAGTGGAAAGACTAAAGTGGACAGACTATAGTGGAAAGACTAAAGTGGAAAGACTGTAGTGGACAGAATAAAGTGGAGACTATAGTGGAAAGACTAAAGTAGAATAGTGGAAAGACTAAAGTGGAAAGACTGTAGTGGACAAAATAAAGTGGAGACTATAGTGGAAAGACTAAAGTGGAAAGACTAAAGTGGGCAGACTATAGTGGAAAGACTATAGTGAAAAGACTGTAGTGGACAGAATAAAGTGGAGAGTATAGTGGAAAGACTAAAGTGGACAGAGAATAGTGGAAAGACTAAAGTGGACAGACTATAGTGGAAAGACTATAGTGGAAAGACTGTAGTGGACAAAATAAAGTGGAGACTATAGTGGAAAGACTAAAGTGGAAAGACTAAAGTGGACAGACTAAAGTGGAAAGACTGTAGTGGACAGAATAAAGTGGAGACTATAGTGGAAAGACTAAAGTAGACAGAGAATAGTGGAAAGACTAAAGTGGAAAGACTGTAGTGGAAAGACTAAAGTTGACAGACTAAAGTGGAAAGACAAAAGTGGAAAGACTAAAGTGGACAGACTATAGTGGAAAGACTATAGTGGAAAGACTGTAGTGGACAAAATAAAGTGGAGAGTATAGTGGAAAGACTAAAGTGGACAGAGAATAGTGGAAAGTCTAAAGTGGACAGACTATAGTGGAAAGACTATAGTGGACAGACTATAGTGGAAAAACTAAAGTGGACAGAGAATAGTGGAAAGACTAAAGTGGACAGACTATAGTGGAAAGACTATAGTGGACAGACTATAGTGGAAAGACTAAAGTGGACAGACTAAAGTGGAAAGACTAAACTGGACAGACTAAAGTGGAAAGACTAAAGTGGAAAGACTAAAGTTGACAGACTAAAGTGGAAAGATTAAAGTGGAAAGACTAAAGTGGACAGACTATAGTGGAAAGACTATAGTGGAAAGACTGTAGTGGACAGAATAAAGTGGAGAGTATAGTGGAAAGACTAAAGTGGACAGAGAATAGTGGAAAGACTAAAGTGGACAGACTATAGTGGAAAGACTATAATTACTGTAGTGGACAGAATAAAGTTGAGACTATAGTGGAAAGACTAAAGTAGACAGAGAATAGTGGAAAGACTAAAGTGGAAAGACTGTAGTGGACAGAATAAAGTGGAGACTATAGTGGAAAGACTAAAGTAGACAGAGAATAGTGGAAAGACTAAAGTGGAAAGACTGTAGTGGACAAAATAAAGTGGAGACTATAGTGGAAAGACTAAAGTGGAAAGACTAAAGTGGACAGACTATAGTGGAAAGACTATAGTGAAAAGACTGTAGTGGACAGAATAAAGTGGAGACTATAGTGGAAAGACTAAAGTGGACAGAGAATAGTGGAAAGACTAAACTGGACAGACTATAGTGGAAAGACTATAGTGGAAAGACTGTAGTGGACAGAATAAAGTGGAGACTATAGTGGAAAGACTAAAGTGGACAGAGAATAGTGGAAAGACTAAAGTGGACAGATTATAGTGGAAAGTCTATAGTGGAAAGACTGTAGTGGACAGAATAAAGTGGAGACTATAGTGGAAAGAATAAAGTGGACAGAGAATAGTGGAAAGACTAAAGTGGACAGACTATAGTGGAAAGACTAAAGTTGACAGACTAAAGTGGAAAGACAAAAGTGGAAAGACTAAAGTGGACAGACTATAGTGGAAAGACTATAGTGGAAAGACTGTAGTGGACAAAATAAAGTGGAGAGTATAGTGGAAAGACTAAAGTGGACAGAGAATAGTGAAAAGTCTAAAGTGGACAGACTATAGTGGAAAGACTATAGTGGACAGACAATAGTGGAAAAACTAAAGTGGACAGAGAATAGTGGAAAGACTAAAGTGGACAGACTATAGTGGAAAGACTATAGTGGACAGACTATAGTGGAAAGACTAAAGTGGACAGACTAAAGTGGAAAGACTAAACTGGACAGACTAAAGTGGAAAGACTAAAGTGGAAAGACTAAAGTGGAGACTATAGTGGAAAGACTAAAGTGGACAGAGAATAGTGGAAAGACTAAAGTGGACAGACTATAGTGGAAAGACTATAGTGGAAAGACTGTAGTGGACAGAATAAAGTGAAGACTATAGTGGAAAGACTAAAGTGGACAGAGAATAGCGGAAAGACTAAAGTGGACAGACTAAAGTGGAAAGACTAAAGTGGACAGACTAAAGTAGAGACTAAAGTGGAAAGACTAAAGTGGACAGACTATAGTGGAAAGACTATAGTGGAAAGACTGTAGTGGACAGAATAAAGTGGAGACTATAGTGGAAAGACTATAGTGGACAGACTATAGTGGAAAGACTAAAGTGGACAGACTAAAGCGGAAAGACTAAAGTGGACAGACTAAAGTAGAGACTAAAGTGGAAAGACTAAAGTGGACAGGCTATAGTGGAAAGACTAAAGTGGACAGAGAATAGTGGAAAGACAAAAGTGGACAGACTATAGTGGAAAGACTATAGTGGACAGATTATAGTGGAAAGACTAAAGTGGACAGACTAAAGTGGAAAGACTAAACTGGACAGACTAAAGTGGAAAGACTAAAGTGGAAAGACTAAAGTGGAGACTATAGTGGAAAGACTAAAGTGGACAGAGAATAGTGGAAAGACTAAAGTGGACAGACTAAAGTGGAAAGACTAAACTGGACAGACTAAAGTGGAAAGACTAAAGTGGAAAGACTAAAGTGGAGACTAAAGTGGAAAGACTAAAGTGGACAGACTAAAGCGGAAAGACTAAAGTGGACAGACTAAAGTAGAGACTAAAGTGGAAAGACTAAAGTGGACAGACTATAGTGGAAAGACTAAAGTGGAAAGACTAAAGTGGAGACTATAGTGGAAAGACTAAAGTAGACAGAGAATAGTGGAAAGACTAAAGTGGAAAGACTAAAGTGGAGACTATAGTGGAAAGACTAAAGTGGACAGAGAATAGTGGAAAGACTAAAGTGGACAGACTATAGTGGAAAGACTATAGTGGAAAGACTGTAGTGGACAGAATAAAGTGGAGACTATAGTGGAAAGACTAAAGTGGACAGAGAATAGTGGAAAGACTAAAGTGGACAGACTAAAGTGGAAAGACTAAAGTGGACAGACTAAAGTAGAGACTAAAGTGGAAAGACTAAAGTGGACAGACTATAGTGGAAAGACTATAGTGGAAAGACTGTAGTGGACAGAATAAAGTGGAGACTATAGTAGAAAGACTATAGTGGACAGACTATAGTGGAAAGACTAAAGTGGACAGACTAAAGTGGAAAGACTAAAGTGGACAGACTAAAGTAGAGACTAAAGTGGAAAGACTAAAGTGGACAGACTATAGTGGAAAGACTATAGTGGAAAGACTGTAGTGGACAGAATAAAGTGGAGAGTATAGTGGAAAGACTATAATGACTGTAGTGGACAGAATAAAGGGGAGACTATAGTGGAAAGACTAAAGTAGACAGAGAATAGTGGAAAGACTAAAGTGGAAAGACTGTAGTGGACAGACTAAAGTGGAGACTATAGTGGAAAGACTAAAGTAGACAGAGAATAGTGGAAAGACTAAAGTGGAAAGACTTTAGTGGACAAAATAAAGTGGAGACTATAGTGGAAAGACTAAAGTGGAAAGACTAAAGTGGACAGACTATAGTGGAAAGACTATAGTGAAAAGACTGTAGTGGACAGAATAAAGTGGAGACTATAGTGGAAAGACTAAAGTGGACAGAGAATAGTGGAAAGACTAAAGTGGACAGACTATAGTGGAAAGACTATAGTGGAAAGACTGTAGTGGACAGAATAAAGTGGAGACTATAGTGGAAAGACTAAAGTGGACAGAGAATAGTGGAAAGACTAAAGTGGACAGATTATAGTGGAAAGTCTATAGTGGAAAGACTGTAGTGGACAGAATAATGTGGAGACTATAGTGGAAAGAATAAAGTGGACAGAGAATAGTGGAAAGACTAAAGTGGACAGACTAAAGTGGACAGACTATAGTGGAAAGACTATAGTGAAAAGACTGTAGTGGACAGAATAAAGTGGAGACTATAGTGGAAAGACTAAAGTGGACAGAGAATTGTGGAAAGACTAAAGTGGACAGACTATAGTGGAAAGACTATAGTGGAAAGACTGTAGTGGACAGAATAAAGTGGAGACTATAGTGGAAAGACTAAAGTGGACAGAGAATAGTGGAAAGACTAAAGTGGACAGATTATAGTGGAAAGTCTATAGTGGAAAGACTGTAGTGGGCAGAATAAAGTGGAGACTATAGTGGAAAGAATAAAGTGGACAGAGAATAGTGGAAAGACTAAAGTGGACAGACTATAGTGGAAAGACTAAAGTTGACAGACTAAAGTGGAAAGACAAAAGTGGAAAGACTAAAGTGGACAGACTATAGTGGAAAGACTATAGTGGAAAGACTGTAGTGGACAAAATAAAGTGGAGAGTATAGTGGAAAGACTAAAGTGGACAGAGAATAGTGGAAAGTCTAAAGTGGACAGACTATAGTGGAAAGACTATAGTGGACAGACTATAGTGGAAAGACTAAAGTGGACAGAGAATAGTGGAAAGACTAAAGTGGACAGACTATAGTGGAAAGACTATAGTGGACAGACTATAGTGGAAAGACTAAAGTGGACAGACTAAAGTGGAAAGACTAAACTGGACAGACTAAAGTGGAAAGACTAAAGTGGAAAGACTAAAGTGGAGACTATAGTGGAAAGACTAAAGTGGACAGAGAATAGTGGAAAGACTAAAGTGGACAGACTATAGTGGAAAGACTATAGTGGAAAGACTGTAGTGGACAGACTGTAGTGGACAGAATAAAGTGGAGACTATAGTGGAAAGACTAAAGTGGACAGAGAATAGTGGAAAGACTAAAGTGGACAGACTAAAGTGGAAAGACTAAAGTGGACAGACTAAAGTAGAGACTAAAGTGGAAAGACTAAAGTGGACAGACTATAGCGGAAAGACTATAGTGGAAAGACTGTAGTGGACAGAATAAAGTGGAGACTATAGTGGAAAGACTATAGTGGACAGACTATAGTGGAAAGACTAAAGTGGACAGACTAATGTGGAAAGACTAAAGTGGACAGACTATAGTGGAAAGACTAAAGTGGACAGAGAATAGTGGAAAGATTAAAGTGGACAGACTATAGTGGAAAGACTATAGTGGACAGACTATAGTGGAAAGACTAAAGTGGACAGACTAAAGTGGAAAGACTAAACTGGACAGACTAAAGTGGAAAGACTAAAGTGGAAAGACTAAAGTGGAGACTATAGTGGAAAGACTAAAGTGGACAGAGAATAGTGGAAAGACTAAAGTGGACAGACTATAGTGGAAAGACTATAGTGGAAAGACTGTAGTGGACAGAATAAAGTGGAGACTATAGTGGAAAGACTAAAGTGGACAGAGAATAGTGGAAAGACTAAAGTGGACAGACTAAAGTGGAAAGACTAAAGTGGACAGACTAAAGTAGAGACTAAAGTGGAAAGACGAAAGTGGACAGACTATAGTGGAAAGACTATAGTGGAAAGACTGTAGTGGACAGAATAAAGTGGAGACTATAGTGGAAAGACTATAGTGGACAGACTATAGTGGAAAGACTAAAGTGGACAGACTAAAGTGGAAAGACTAAAGTGGAAAGACTAAAGTGGAGACTATAGTGGAAAGACTAAAGTGGACAGAGAATAGTGGAAAGACTAAAGTGGACAGTATATATGGACAGTATAAGTGGACTATAGTGGACAGAGAATAGTGGAAACACTAAAGTGGACAGACTCTAGTGGAAAGACTATAGTGGAAAGACTGTAGTGGACATAATAAAGTGGAGACTATAGTGGAAAGACTAAAATGGACAGAGAATAGCGGAAAGACTAAAGTGGACAGACTATAGTGGAAAGACTATAGTGGAAAGACTAAAGTGGACAGACTAAAGTGAAAAGACTAAAGTGGACAGACTAAAGTGGAAAGACTAAAGTGGAGAGACTAAAGTGGAGACTATAGTGGAAAGACTAAAGTGGACAGAGAATAATGGAAAGACTATAGTGGAAAGACTGTAGTGGACAAAATAAAGTGGAGAGTATAGTGAAAGACTAAAGTGGACAGAGAATAGTGGAAAGTCTAAAGTGGACAGACTATAGTGGAAAGACTATAGTGGAAAGACTGTAGTGGACAGAATAAAGTGGAGACTATAGCGGAAAGACTAAAGTAGACAGAGAATAGTAGAAAGACTATAGTGAAAAGACTGTAGTGGACAGAATAAAGTGGAGACTATAGTGGAAAGACTAAAGTGGACAGAGAATAGTGGAAAGACTAAAGTGGACAGACTATAGTGGAAAGACTATAGTGGAAAGACTGTAGTGGACAGAATAAAGTGGAGACTATAGTGGAAATACTAAAGTGGACAGAGAATAGTGGAAAGACTAAAGTGGACAGACTATAGTGGAAAGACTATAGTGGAAACACTGTAGTGGACATAATAAAGTGGAGACTATAGTGGAAAGACTAAAGTGGACAGAGAATAGTGGAAAGACTAAAGTGGACAGACTATAGTGGAAAGACTATAGTGGAAAGACTATAGTGGAAAGACTATAGTGGAAAGACTGTAGTGGACAGAATAAAGTGGAGACTATAGTGGAAAGACTAAAGTGGACAGAGAATAGTGGAAAGACTAAAGTGGACAGACTATAGTGGAAAGACTATAGTGGAAAGACTGTAGTGGACAGAATAAAGTGGAGACTATAGTGGAAAGACTAAAGTAGACAGAGAATAGTGGAAAGACTAAAGTGGAAAGACTGTAGTGGACAGAATAAAGTGGAGACTATAGTGGAAAGACTAAAGTGAAAAGACTAAAGTGGACAGACTATAGTGGAAAGACGATAGTGGAAAGACTGTAGTGGACAGAATAAAGTGGAGACTATAGTGGAAAGACTAAAGTGGACAGAGAATAGTGGAAAGACTAAAGTGGAGAGACTATAGTGGAAAGACTATAGTGGAAAGACTGTAGTGGACAGAATAAAGTGGAGACTATAGTGGAAAGACTAAAGTGGACAGAGAATAGTGGAAAGACTAAAGTGGACAGACTATAGTGGAAAGACTAAAGTGGACAGACTAAAGTGGAAAGACTAAAGTGGAAAGACTAAAGTGGACAGACTAAAGTAGACAGACTATAGTGGAAAGACTATAGTGGAAAGACTGTAGTGGACAGAATAAAGTGGAGACTATAGTGGAAAGACTAAAGTGGACAGAGAATAGTGGAAAGACTAAAGTGGACAGACTATAGTGGTAAGACTGTAGTGGACATAATAAAGTGGACATAATAAAGTGGAGACTATAGTGGAAAGACTAAAGTGGACAGAGAATAGTGGAAAGACTAAAGTGGACAGACTATAGTGGAAAGACTATAGTGGAAAGACTATAGTGGAAAGACTAAAGTGGACAGACTAAAGTGGAAAGACTAAAGTGGACAGACTAAAGTGGAAAGACTAAAGTGGAGACTATAGTGGAAAGACTAAAGTGGACAGAGAATAGTGGAAAGACTAAAGTGGACAGACTATAGTGGAAAGACTATAGTGGAAAGACTGTAGTTGACAGAATAAAGTGGAGACTATAGTGGAAAGACTAAAGTGGACAGAGAATAGTGGAAAGACTAAAGTGGACAGACTATAGTGGAAAGACTATAGTGGACAGACTATAGTGGAAAGACTAAAGTGGACAGACTAAAGTGGAAAGACTAAAGTGGAAAGACTAAAGTGGAAAGACTAAAGTGGAAAGACTAAAGTGGACAGACTGTAGTGGAAAGACTATAGTGGAAAGTCTGTAATAGACAGAATAAAGTGGAGAGTATAGTGGAAAGACTAAAGTGGACAGAGAATAGTGGAAAGCAAAAGTGGACAGACTATAGTCTAAAGACTATAGTGGAAAGACTGTAGTGGACAGAATAAAGTGGAGACTATAGTGGAAAGACTAAAGTAGACAGAGAATAGTGGAAAGACTAAAGTGGAAAGACTGTAGTGGACAGAATAAAGTGGAGACTATAGTGGAAAGACTAAAGTAGAAAGAGAATAGTGGAAAGACTAAAGTGGAAAGACTGTAGTGGACAAAATAAAGTGGAGACTATAGTGGAAAGACTAAAGTGGAAAGACTAAAGTGGACAGACTGTAGTGGAAAGACTATAGTGAAAAGACTATAGTGGACAGAATAAAGTGGAGACTATAGTGGAAAGACTAAAGTGGACAGACTATAGTGGAAAGACTATAGTGGAAAGACTAAAGTAGACAGAGAATAGTGGAAAGACTAAAGCGGAAAGACTGTAGTGGACAGAATAAAGTGGAGACTATAGTGGAAAGACTAAAGTAGACAGAGAATAGTGGAAAGACTAAAGTGGAAAGACTGTAGTGGACAAAATAAAGTGGAGACTATAGTGGAAAGACTAAAGTGGAAAGACTAAAGTGGACAGACTATAGTGGAAAGACTATAGTGAAAAGACTATAGTGGACAGAATAAAGTGGAGACTATAGTGGAAAGACTAAAGTGGACAGACTATAGTGGAAAGACTATAGTGGACAGACTATAGTGGAAAGACTAAAGTAGACAGACTAAAGTGGAAAGACTAAAGTGGACAGACTAAAGTGGAAAGACTAAAGTGGAAAGACTAAAGTGGACAGACTATAGTGGAAAGACTACAGTGGAAAGACTGTAGTGGACAGAATAAAGTGGAGAGCATAGTGGAAAGACTAAAGTGGACAGAGAATAGTGGAAAGACTAAAGCGGACAGACTATAGTGGAAAGACTATAATGGAAAGACTAAAGTGGACAGACTAAAGTGGAAAGACTAAAGTGGACAGACTAAAGTGGAAAGACTGTAGTGGAAAGACTAAAGTGGAGACTATAGTGGAAAGACTAAAGTGGACAGAGAATAGTGGAAAGACTAAAGTGGACAGACTAAAGTGGACAGACTATAGTGGAAAGACTATAGTGGACAGACTAAAGTGGAAAGACTAAAGTGGAAAGACTAAAGTGGACAGACTATAGTGGAAAGACTATAGTGGAAAGACTGTAGTGGAAAAAATAAAGTGGAGACTTTAGTGGAAAGACTAAAGTGGACAGAGAATAGTGGAAAGTCTATAGTGGAAAGACTGTAGTGGACAGAATAAAGTGGAGACTATAGTGGAAAGACTAAAGTGGACAGAGAATAGTGGAAAGACTAAAGTGGACAGACTATAGTGGAAAGACTATAGAGGAAAGACTGTAGTGGACAGAATAAAGTGGAGACTTTAGTGGAAAGACTAAAGTGGACAGAGAATAGTGGAAAGACTAAAGTGGACAGATTATAGTGGAAAGACTATAGAGGAAAGACTGTAGTGGACAGAATAAAGTGGAGACTTTAGTGGAAAGACTAAAGTGGACAGAGAATAGTGGAAAGACTAAAGTGGAAAGACTGTAGTGGACAGAATAAAGTGGAGACTATAGTGGAAAGACTAAAGTAGACAGAGAATAGTGGAAAGACTAAAGTGGAAAGACTGTAGTGGACAAAATAAAGTGGAGACTTTAGTGGAAAGACTAAAGAGGACAGAGAATAGTGGAAAGACTAAAGTGGACAGATTATAGTGAAAAGACTATAGTGGACAGAATAAAGTGGAGACTATAGTGGAAAGACTAAAGTAGACAGAGAATAGTGGAAAGACTAAAGTGGAAAGACTGTAGTGGACAGAATAAAGTGGAGACTATAGTGGAAAGACTAAAGTAGACAGAGAATAGTGGAAAGACTAAAGTGGAAAGACTGTAGTGGACAAAATAAAGTGGAGACTTTAGTGGAAAGACTAAAGTGGACAGAGAATAGTGGAAAGACTAAAGTGGACAGATTATAGTGAAAAGACTACAGTGGACAGAATAAAGTGGAGACTATAGTGGAAAGACTAAAGTGGACAGAGAATAGTGGAAAGACTAAAGTGGACAGACTATAGTGGAAAGACTATAGAGGAAAGACTGTAGTGGACAGAATAAAGTGGAGACTTTAGTGGAAAGACTAAAGTGGACAGAGAATAGTGGAAAGACTAAAGTGGACAGATTATAGTGGAAAGTCTATAGTGGAAAGACTGTAGTGGACAGAATAAAGTGGAGACTATAGTGGAAAGACTAAAGTAGACAGAGAATAGTGGAAAGACTAAAGTGGACAGACTATAGTGGAAAGACTATATTGGAAAGACTGTATTGGACAGAATAAAGTGGAGAGTATAATGGAAAGACTAAAGTGAACAGAGAATAGTGAAAAGACTAAAGTGGACAGAATATAGTGGAAAGACTATAGTGGAAAGACTGTAGTGGACAGAATAAAGTGGAGACTATAATGGAAAGACTAAAGTAGACAGAGAATAGTGAAAAGACTAAAGTGGAAAGACTGTAGTGGACAAAATAAAGTGGAGACTATAGTGGAAAGACTAAAGTGGAAAGACTAAAGTGGAAAAACTATAGTGGAAAGACTATAGTGGAAAGACTGTAGTGGACAGAATAAAGTGGAGACTATAGTGGAAAGACTAAAGTGGACAGAGAATAGTGGAAAGACTAAAGAGGACAGACTATAGTGGAAAGACTAAAGTGGACAGACTAAAGTGGAAATACTAAAGTGAGAAGACTAAAGTGGACAGACTATAGTGGAAAGACTATAGTGGAAAGACTGTATTAGACAGAAGAAAGTGGAGAGTATAATGGAAAGACTAAAGTGGACAGAGAATAGTGGAAAGACTAAAATGGACAGAATATAATGGAAAGACTATAGTGGTAAGACTGTAGTGGACAGAATAAAGTGGAGACTATAATGGAAAGACTAAAGTAGACAGAGAATTGTGGAAAGACTAAAGTGGAAAGACTGTAATAGACAAAATAAAGTGGAGACTATAGTGGAAAGACTAAAGTGGAAAGACTAAAGTCGAAAGACTATAGTGGAAACACTATAGTGAAAAGACTGTAGTGGACAGAATAGAGTGGAGACTATAGTGGAAAGACTAAAGTGGACAGAGAATAGTGGAAAGACTAAAGTGGACAGACTATAGTGGAAAGACTATAGTGGAAAGACTGTAGTGGGCAGAAGAAAGTCTAGACTATAGTGGAAAGACTGAATTGGAAAGACTAAAGTGGATAGACTATAGTGGAAAGAATAAGTGGACAGACTAAAGTGGAAAAACTAAAGTGGAAAGACTAAAGTGGGCAGACTATGGAGGAAAGACTATAGTGGAAAGACTGTAGTGGACAGAATAAAGTGGAGACTATAGTGGACAGAATAAAGTGGAAAGACTAAAGTGGAAAGACTAAAGTGGATAGACTATAGTGGAAAGCCTATAGTGTAAAGACTGTATTTGACAGAATAAAGTGGAGACTATAGTGGAAAGACTAAAGTGGACAGAGAATAGTGGAAAGACTAAAGTGGACAGACTATAGTGGAAAGACTGTAGTGGACAGAGAATAGTGGAAAGACTAAAGTGGACAGACTATAGTTGAAAGACTGTAGTGGACAGAATAAAGTGGAGACTATAGTGGAAAGACTAAAGTGGACAGAGAATAGTGGAAAGACTAAAGTGGACAGACTATAGTGGAAAGACTAAAGTGGACAGACTAAAGTGGAAAGACTAAAGTGGAAAGACTAAAGTGGACAGACTATAGTGGAAAGACTATAGTGGAAAGACTGTAGTGGACAGAATAAAGTGGAGAGTATAGTGGAAAGACTAAAGTGGACAGAGAATAGTGGAAAGACTAAAGTGGACAGACTATAGTGGAAAGACTATAGTGGAAAGACTGTAGTGGACAGAATAAAGTGGAGACTATAGTGGAAAGACTAAAGTGAAAAGACTAAAGTGGACAGAGAGTATTGGAAAGACTAAAGTGGAAAGACTGTAGTGGACAGAATAAAGTGGAGACTATAGTGGAAAGACTAAAGTGGAAAGACTAAAGTGGACAGACTATAGTGGAAAGACTGAAGTGGAAAGACTCAGTGGACAGACTAAAGTGTACACACTGAAGTGGACAGAATAAAGTGGAAAGACTAAAGTGGAAAGACAAAAGTGGACAGACTATAGTGGAAAGAATAAAGTGGACAGACTAAAGTGGAAAGATTAAAGTGGAAAGACTAAAGTGGACAGACTATAGTGGAAAGACTATAGTGGACAGAGAATAGTGGAAATGCTAAAGTGGACAGACTGTAGTGGAAAGACTAAAGTGGACAGACTATAGTGGAAAGACTATAGTGGAAAGACTGTAGTGGACAGAATAAAGTGGAGACTATAGTGGGAAGACTAAAGTGGAGAGAGAATAGTGGAAAGACTAAAGTGGACAGACTATAATGGAAAGACTAAAGTGGAAAAATTAAAGTGGAAAGAATAAAGTGGACAGACTATAGTGGAAAGACTATAGTGAAAAGACTGTAGTGGACAGAATAAAGTGGAGACTATAGTGGAAAGACTAAAGTGGAAAGACTGTAGTGGACAGAATAAAGTGGAGACTATAGTGGAAAGACTAAAGTGGAAAGACTAAAGTGGAAAGACTATAGTGGAAAGACTGAAGTGGAAAGACTCAGTGGACAGACTAAAGTGTACACACTGAAGTGGACAGAATATAGTGGAAAGACTAAAGTGGAAAGACTAAAGTGGACAGACTATAGTGGAAAGAATAAAGTGGACTGACTAAAGTGGAAAGATTAAAGTGGAAAGACTAAAGTGGACAGACTATAGTGGAAAGACTATAGTGGACAGAGAATAGTGGAAATACTAAAGTGGACAGACTGTAGTGGAAAGACTAAAGTGGACAGACTAAAGTCGAAAGACTAAAGTGGAAAGACTAAAGTGGACAGACTATAGTGGAAAGACTATAGTCGAAAGACTGTAGTGGACAGAATAAAGTGGAGAGTATAGTGGAAAGACTAAAGTGGACAGAGAATAGTGGAAAGACTAAAGTGGACAGACTATAGTGGAAAGACTATAGTGGAAAGACTGTATTGGACAGAATAAAGTGGATACTATAGTGGAAAGACTAAAGTGGACAGAGAATAGTGGAAAGACTAAAGTGGACAGACTATAGTGGAAAGACTAAAGTGGAAAAACTAAAGTGGAAAGACTAAAGTGGACAGACTATAGTGAAAAGACTATAGTGAAAAGACTGTAGTGGACAGAATAAAGTGGACAGACTATAGTGGAAAGACTAAAGTGGACAGACTAAAGTGGAAAGACTAAAGTGGAAAGACTAAAGTGGACAGACTATAGTGGAAAGACTATAGTGGAAAGACTGTAGTGGACAGAATAAAGTGGAGAGTATAGTGGAAAGACTAAAGTGGACAGAGAATAGTGGAAAGACTAAAGTGGACAGACTATAGTGGAAAGACTATAGTGGAAAGACTGTAGTGGACAGAATAAAGTGGAGACTATAGTGGAAAGACTAAAGTAGACAGAGAATAGTGGAAAGACTAAAGTGGAAAGACTGTAGTGGACAAAATAAAGTGGAGACTATAGTGGAAAGACTAAAGTGGAAAAACTAAAGTGGACAGACTATAGTGAAAAGACTGTAGTGGACAGAATAAAGTGGAGACTATAGTGGAAAGACTAAAGTGGACAGAGAATAGTGGAAAGACTAAAGTGGACAGACTATAGTGGAAAGACTATAGTGGAAAGACTGTAGTGGACAGAATAAAGTGGAGACTATAGTGGAAAGACTAAAGTGAAAAGACTAAAGTGGACAGAGAGTATTGGAAAGACTAAAGTGGAAAGACTGTAGTGGACAGAATAAAGTGGAGACTATAGTGGAAAGACTAAAGTGGAAAGACTAAAGTGGACAGACTATAGTGGAAAGACTGAAGTGGAAAGACTCAGTGGACAGACTAAAGTGTACACACTGAAGTGGACAGAATAAAGTGGAAAGACTAAAGTGGAAAGACTAAAGTGGACAGACTATAGTGGAAAGAATAAAGTGGACAGACTAAAGTGGAAAGATTAAAGTGGAAAGACTAAAGTGGACAGACTATAGTGGAAAGAATATAGTGGACAGAGAATAGTGGAAATGCTAAAGTGGACAGACTGTAGTGGAAAGACTAAAGTGGACAGACTAAAGTGGAAAGACTAAAGTGGAAAGACTAAAGTGGACAGATTATAGTGGAAAGACTATAGTCGAAAGACTGTAGTGGACAGAATAAAGTGGAGAGTATAGTGGAAAGACTAAAGTGGACAGACTATAGTGGAAAGACTATAGTGGAAAGACTGTAGTGGACAGAATAAAGTGGAGACTATAGTGGGAAGACTAAAGTGGAGAGAGAATAGTGGAAAGACTAAAGTGGACAGACTATAATGGAAAGACTAAAGTGGAAAAATTAAAGTGGAAAGACTAAAGTGGACAGACTATAGTGGAAAGACTATAGTGAAAAGACTGTAGTGGACAGAATAAAGTGGAGACTATAGTGGAAAGACTAAAGTGGACAGAGAATAGTGGAAAGACTAAAGTGGACAGACTATAGTGGAAAGACTATAGTGGCAAGACTGTAGTGGACAGAAGAAAGTGGAGACTATAATGGAAAGACTAAAGTGGACAGAGAGTATTGGAAAGACTAAAGTGGAAAGACTGTAGTGGACAGAATAGAGTGGAGACTATACTGGAAAGACTAAAGTGGAAATACTAAAGTGGAAAGACTATAGTGGAAAGACTGAAGTGGAAAGACTAAAGTGGACAGACTATAGTGGAAAGACTATAGTGGACAGAGAATAGTGGAAATACTAAAGTGGACAGACTGTAGTGAAAAGACTAAAGTGGACAGACTAAAGTCGAAAGACTAAAGTGGAAAGACTAAAGTGGACAGACTATAGTGGAAAGACTATAGTCGAAAGACTGTAGTGGACAGAATAAAGTGGAGAGTATAGTGGAAAGACTAAAGTGGACAGAGAATAGTGGAAAGACTAAAGTGGACAGACTAGTGGAAAGACTATAGTGGAAAGACTGTATTGGACAGAATAAAGTGGAGACTATAGTGGAAAGACTAAAGTGGACAGAGAATAGTGGAAAGACTAAAGTGGACAGACTATAGTGGAAAGACTAAAGTGGAAAAACTAAATGGGAAAGACTAAAGTGGACAGACTGTAGTGGAAAGACTATAGTGAAAAGACTGTAGTGGACAGAATAAAGTGGAGACTATAGTGGAAAGACTAAAGTGGACAGAGAATAGTGGAAAAACTAAAGTGGACAGACTGTAGTGGAACGACTATAGTGGAAAGACTGTAGTGGACCGAATAAAGTGGAGACTATAGTGGAAAGACTAAAGTGGACAGAGAGTATTGGAAAGACTAAAGTGGAAAGACTGTAGTGGACAGAATAAAGTGGAGACTATAGTGGAAAGACTAAAGCGGACAGACTAAAGTGGACAGACTATAGTGGAAAGACTGAAGTGGAAAGACTCAGTGGACAGACTAAAGTGTACACACTGAAGTGGACAGAATAAAGTGGAAAGACTAAAGTGGAAAGACTAAAGTGGACAGACTATAGTGGAAAGAATAAAGTGGACAGACTAAAGTGGAAAGATTAAAGTGGAAAGACGAAAGTGGACAGACTATAGTGGAAAGACTATAGTGGACAGAGAATATTGGAAATACTAAAGTGAACAGACTGTAGTGGAAAGACTAAAGTGGACAGAATAAAGTGGAAAGACTATAGTGGAAAGACTAAAGTCGAAAGACTGTAGTGGACAGCATAAAGTGGAGAGTATAGTGGAAAGACTAAAGTGGACAGAGAATAGTGGAAAGACTAAAGTGGACAGACTATAGTGGACAGACTATAGTGGAAAGACTAAAGTCGAAAGACTGTAGTGGAAAGATTAAAGTGGAGAGTATAGTGGAAAGACTAAAGTGGACAGAGAATAGTGGAAAGACTAAAATGGACAGACTATAGTGGAAAGACTATAGTGGAAAGACTGTAGTGGACAGAATAAAGTGGAGACTATAGTGGAAAGACTAAAGTGGAAAGACTAAAGTGGACAGAGAATAGTGGAAAGACTAAAGTGGAAAGACTGTAGTGGACAGAATAAAGTTGAGACTATAGTGGAAAGACTAAAGTGGAAAGATCAAAGTGGACAGACTATAGTGGAAAGACTATAGTGGAAAGACTGTAGTGGACAGAATAAAGTGGAGACTATAGTGGAAAGGCTAAAGTGGACAGAGAATAGTGGAAAGACTAAAGTGGACAGACTATAGTGGAAAGACTATAGTGGAAAGACTGTAGTGGACAGAATAAAGTGGAGACTATAGTGGAAAGACTAAAGTGGAAAGACTAAAGTGGACAGACTATAGTGGAAAGACTGAAGTGGACAGACTAAAGTGGAAAAACTATTGTGGAAAGACTAAAGTAGACAGACTATGGTGGAAAGACTGTAATGGACAGAATAAAGTGGAGACTAAAGTGGAAAGACTAAAGTGGACAGAAAATAGTGGAAAGACTAAATTGGAAAGACTGTAGTGGACAGAATAAAATGGAGACTATAGTGAAAAGACTAAAGTGGACAGAAAATAGTGGAAAGACTAAATTGAAGAGACTGTAGTGGACAGAATAAAATGGAGACTATAGTGGAAAGACTAAAGTGGAAAGACGAAAGTGGACAGACTATAGTGGAAAGACTGAAGTGGAAAGACTCAGTAGACAGACTAAAGTGTACACACTGAAATGGACAGAATAAAGTGGAAAGACTAAAGTGGAAAGACTAAAGTGGATAGACTAAAGTGGAAAGACTAAAGTGTAAAGACTAAAGTGGACAGACTATAGTGGAAAGACTATAGTGGAAACACTGTAGTGGACTACTTTAGTCTTTCCACTATAGTCTCCACTTTATTCTGTCCACTACAGTCTTTCCACTATAGTCTTTCCACTGTAGTCTGTCCACTTTAGTCTTTCCACTATTCTCTGTCCACTTTAGTCTTTCCACTATACTCTCCACTTTATTCTGTCCACTACAGTCTTTCCACTATAGTCTTTCCACTATAGTCTGTCCACTTTAGTCTTTCCACTTTAGTCTTTCCACTTTAGTCTGTCCACTTTAGTCTTTCCACTTTAGTCTGTCCACTTTAGTCTTTCCACTATAGTCTGTCCACTATATTCTTTCCACTATAGTCTGTCCACTTTAGTCTTTCCACTATTCTCTGTCCACTTTAGTCTTTCCACTATAGTCTCCACTTTAGTCTTTCCACTTTAGTCTTTCCACTTTAGTCTTTCCACTATAGTCTTTCCACTAAAGTCTTTCCACTATAGTCTTTCCACTATAGTCTTTCCACTTTAGTCTTTCCACTATTCTCTGTCCACTTTAGTCTTTCCACTATAGTCTCCACTTTATTATGTCCACTATAGTCTTTCCACTATAGTCTTTCCACTATAGTCTGTCCACTTTAGTCTTTCCACTATTCTCTGTCCACTTTAGTCTTTCCACCTATAGTCTCCACTTTATTCTGTCCACTACAGTCTTTCCACTATAGTCTTTCCACTATAGTCTGTCCACTTTAGTCTTTCCACTATTCTCTGTCCACTTTAGTCTTTCCACTATAGTCTCCACTTTATTCTGTCCACTACAGTCTTTTCACTATTGTCTTTCCACTATTCTCTGTCTACTTTAGTCTTTCCACTATAGTCTCCACTTTATTCTGTCCACTGCAGTCTTTCCACTATAGTCTTTCCACTATAGTCTGTCCACTTTAGTCTTTCCACTATTCTCTGTCCACTTTAGTCTTTCCACTATACTCTCTACTTTATTCTGTCCACTACAGTCTTTCCACTATAGTCTTTCCACTATAGTCTTTCCACTATAGTCTGTCCACTTTAGTCTTTCCACTTTAGTCTTTCCACTTTAGTCTTTCTACTTTAGTCTTTCCACTTTAGTCTTTCCACTTTCTTCTGTCCACTATATTCTCCACTTTATTCTGTCCACTACAGTCTTTCCACTATAGTCTTTCCTCTATAGTCTGTCCACTTTAGTCTTTCCACTTTAGTTTTTCCACTTTAGTCTGTCCACTTATTCTTTCCACTATAGTCTATCCACTTTAGTCTTTCCAATTCAGTCTTTCCACTATAGTCTCCACTATTCTCTGTCCACTTTAGTCTTTCCACTATACTCTCCACTTTATTCTGTCCACTACAGTCTTTCCACTATAGTCTTCCCACTATAGTCTTTCCACTATAGTCTGTCCACTTTAGTCTTTCCACTTTAGTCTTTCCACTTTAGTCTTTCCACTTTAGTCTTTCCACTTTAGTCTTTCCACTTTCTTCTGTCCACTATATTCTCCACTTTATTCTGTCCACTACAGTCTTTCCACTATAGTCTTTCCTCTATAGTCTGTCCACTTTAGTCTGTCCACTTTAGTCTTTCCACTATAGTCTGTCCACTATATTCTTTCCACTATAGTCTGTCCACTTTAGTCTCTCCACTATTCTCTGTCCACTTTAGTCTTTCCACTATAGTCTCCACTTTAGTCTTTCCACTTTAGTCTTTCCACTTTAGTCTTTCCACTATAGTCTTTCCACTATAGTCTTTCCACTATAGTCTTTCCACTATAGTCTTTCCACTTTAGTCTTTCCACTATTCTCTGTCCACTTTAGTCTTTCCACTATAGTCTCCACTTTATTATGTCCACTACAGTCTTTCCACTATAGTCTTTCCACTATAGTCTGTCCACTTTAGTCTTTCCACTATTCTCTGTCCACTTTAGTCTTTCCACTATAGTCTCCACTTTATTCTGTCCACTACAGTCTTTCCACCATAGTCTTTCCACTATAGTCTATCCACTTTAGTCTTTCCACTATTCTCTGTCCACTTTAGTCTTTCCACTATAGTCTCCACTTTATTCTGTCCACTACAGTCTTTTCACTATAGTCTTTCCACTATTCTCTGTCTACTTTAGTCTTTCCACTATAGTCTCCACTTTATTCTGTCCACTGCAGTCTTTCCACTATAGTCTTTCCACTATAGTCTGTCCACTTTAGTCTTTCCACTATTCTCTGTCCACTTTAGTCTTTCCACTATACTCTCCACTTTATTCTGTCCACTACAGTCTTTCCACTATAGTCTTTCCACTATAGTCTTTCCACTATAGTCTGTCCACTTTAGTCTTTCCACTTTAGTCTTTCCACTATAGTCTCCACTTTATTCTGTCCACTACAGTCTTTCCACTATAGTCTTTCCACTATAGTCTGTCCACTTTAGTCTTTCCACTTTAGTCTTTCCACTTTAGTCTGTCCACTTTAGTCTTTCCACTTTAGTCTGTCCACTTTAGTCTTTCCACTATTCTCTGTCCACTTTAGTCTTTCCACTATATTCTCCACTTTATTCTGTCCACTACAGTCTTTCCACTATAGTCTTTCCTCTATAGTCTGTCCACTTTAGTCTTTCCACTTTAGTTTTTCCACTTTAGTCTGTCCACTTATTCTTTCCACTATAGTCTATCCACTTTAGTCTTTCCAATTCAGTCTTTCCACTATAGTCTCCACTTTATTCTGTCCACTTTAGTCTTTCCACTATATTCTCCACTTTATTCTGTCCACTACAGTCTTTCCACTATAGTCTTTCCACTATAGTCTTTCCACTTTAGTCTTTCCACTTTAGTCTTTCCACTATAGTCTCAACTTTATTTTGTCCACTACAGTCTTTCCACTTCTGTCTTTCCACTATTCTCTGTCTACTTTAGTCTTTCCACTATAGTCTCCACTTTATTCTGTCCACTACAGTCTTTCCACTATAGTCTTTCCACTATAGTCTGTCCACTTTAGACTTTCCACTATTCTCTGTCCACTTTAGTCTTTCACTATACTCTCCACTTTATTTTGTCCACTACAGTCTTTCCACTATAGTCTTTCCACTATAGTCTGTCCACTTTAGTCTTTCCACTTTAGTCTTTCCACTTTAGTCTGTCCACTATAGTCTTTCCACTATAGTCTGTCCACTTTAGTCTTTCCACTGTTCTCTGTCCACTTTATTCTTTCCACTATAGTCTCCACTTTATTCTGTCCACTACAGTCTTTCCACTATAGACTTTCCACTATAATCTGTCCACTTTAGTCTTTCCACTATTCTCTGTCCACTTTAGTCTTTCCACTATAGTCTCCACTTTATTCTATTACTTTATTGGAAAGACTGTAGTGGACACACTACAGTCTTTCCACTATAGTCTTTCCACTATAGTCTGTCCACTTTAGTCTTTCCACTATTCTCTGTCCACTTTAGTCTTTCCACTATAGTCTCCACTTTATTCTGTCCACTACAGTCTTTTCACTATAGTCTTTCCACTATAGTCTGTCCACTTTAGTCTTTCCACTTTAGTCTTTCCACTATAGTCTCCACTTTATTTTGTCCACTACAGTCTTTCCACTTTAGTCTTTTTACTATTCTCTGTCTACTTTAGTCTTTCGACTATAGTCACCACTTTATTCTGTCCACTACAGTCTTTCCACTATTCTCTGTCTACTTTAGTCTTTCCACTATAGTCTCCACTTTATTCTGTCCACTACAGTCTTTCCACTATAGTCTTTCCACTATAGTCTGTCCACTTTAGTCTTTCCACTATTCTCTGTCCACTTTAGTCTTTCCACTATACTCTCCACTTTATTCTGTCTACTACAGTCTTTCCACTATAGTCTTTCCACTATAGTCTGTCCACTTTAGTCTTTCCACTTTAGTCTTTCCACTTTAGTCTGTCCACTTTAGTCTTTCCACTTTAGTCTGTCCACTTTAGTCTTTCCACTATAGTCTGTCCACTATAGTCTTTCCACTATAGTCTGTCCACTTTAGTCTTTCCAGTATTCTCTGTCCACTTTAGTCTTTCCACTATAGTCTCCACTTTATTCTGTCCACTACAGTCTTTCCACTATAGTCTTTCCACTATAGTTTGTCCACTTTAGTCTTTCCACTATTCTCTGTCCACTTTAGTCTTTCCACTATCGTCTCCACTTTAGTCTTTCCAATTTAGTCTTTCCACTTTAGTCTGTCCACTTTAGTCTTTCCACTTTAGTCTGTCCACTTTAGTCTTTCCACTATAGTCTTTCCACTATAGTCTTTCGACTATAGTCTGTCCACTTTAGTCTTTCCACTATTCTCTGTCCACTTTAGTCTTTCCACTATAGTCTCCACTTTATTATGTCCACTACAGTCTTTCCACTATAGTCTTTCCACTATAGTCTGTCCACTTTAGTCTTTCCACTATTCTCTGTCCACTTTAGTCTTTCCACTATAGTCTCCACTTTATTCTGTCCACTACAGTCTTTCCACTATAGTCTGTCCACTTTAGTCTTTCCACTATTCTCTGTCCACTTTAGTCTTTACACTATAGTCTCCACTTTATTCTGTCCACTACAGTCTTTTCACTATAGTCTTTCCACTTTTCTCTGTCTACTTTAGTCTTTCCACTATAGTCTCCACTTTATTCTGTCCACTACAGTCTTTCCACTATAGTCTTTCGACTATAGTCTGTCCACTTTAGTCTTTCCCCTATTCTCTGTCCACTTTAGTCTTTCCACAATACTCTCCACTTTATTCTGTCCACTATAGTCTTTCCACTATAGTCTTTCCACTATAGTCTGTCCACTTTAGTGTTTCCACTTTAGTCTTTCCACTTTAGTCTGTCCACTTTAGTCTTTCCACTTTAGTCTGTCCACTTTAGTCTTTCCACTATTCTCTGTCCACTTTAGTCTTTCCACTATCGTCTCCACTTTATTCTGTCCACTACAGTCTTTCCACTATAGTCTTTCCACTATGGTCTTTCCACTTTAGTCTTTCCACTTTAGTCTTTCCACTATAGTCTCCACTTTATTTTGTCCACTACAGTCTTTCCACTTTAGTCTTTCCACTATGGTCTTTCCACTTTAGTCTTTCCACTTTAGTCTTTCCACTATAGTCTCCACTTTATTTTGTCCACTACAGTCTTTCCACTTTAGTCTTTCCACTATTCTCTGTCTACTTTAGTCTTTCCACTATAGTCTCCACTTTATTCTGTCTACTACAGTCTTTCCACTATAGTCTTTCCACTATAGTCTGTCCACTTTAGACTTTCCACTATTCTCTGTCCACTTTAGTCTTTCCACTATACTCTCCACTTTATTTTGTCCACTACTATTCTGGTACTATTCTGGTATAGTCTTTCCACTATAGTCTGTCCACTTTAGACTTTCCACTATTCTCTGTCCACTTTAGTCTTTCCACTATACTCTCCACTTTATTTTGTCCACTACAGTCTTTCCACTATAGTCTTTCCACTATAGTCTGTCCACTTTAGTCTTTCCACTTTTGTCTTTCCACTTTAGTCTGTCCACTTTAGTCTTTCCACTATAGTCTGTCCACTTTAGTCTTTCCACTATTCTCTGTCCACTTTATTCTTTCCACTATAGTCTCCACTTTATTCTGTCCACTACAGTCTTTCCACTATAGACTTTCCACTATAATCTGTCCACTTTAGTCTTTCCACTATTCTCTGTCCACTTTAGTCTTTCCACTATAGTCTCCACTTTATTCTGTCCACTACAGTCTTTCCACTATAGTCTTTCCACTATAGTCTGTCCACTTTAGTCTTTCCACTTTAGTCTTTCCACTATAGTCTCCACTTTATTTTGTCCACTACAGTCTTTCCACTATTCTCTGTCTACTTTAGTCTTTCCACTATAGTCTCCACTTTATTCTGTCCACTACAGTCTTTCCACTTTAGTCTTTCCACTATTCTCTGTCTACTTTAGTCTTTCCACTATAGTCTCGACTTTATTCTGTCCACTACAGTCTTTCCATTATAGTCTTTCCACTATAGTCTGTCCACTTTAGTCTTTCCACTATTCTCTGTCCACTTTAGTCTTTCCACTATGCTCTCCACTTTATTCTGTCCACTACAGTCTTTCCACTATAGTCTTTCCACTATAGTCTGTCCACTTTAGTCTTTCCACTTTAGTCTTTCCACTTTAGTCTGTCCACTTTAGTCTTTCCACTTTAGTCTGTCTACATTAGTCTTTCCACTATAGTCTGTCCACTATAGTCTTTCCACTATAGTCTGTCCACTTTAGTCTTTCCACTATTCTCTGTAAACTTTAATCTTTCCACTATAGTCTCCACTTTATTCTGTCCACTACAGTCTTTCCACTATAGTCTTTCCACTATAGTCTGTCCACTTTAGTCTTTCCCCTATTCTCTGTCCACTTTAGTCTTTCCACTATAGTCTCCACTTTAGTCTTTCCACTTTAGTCTTTCCACTTTAGTCTGTCCACTTTAGTCTTTCCACTTTAGGCTGTCCACTTTAGTCTTTCCACTATAGTCTTTCCACTATAGTCTTTCCACTATAGTCTGTCCACTTTAGTCTTTCCGCTATTCTCTGTCCATTTTAGTCTTTCCACTATAGTCTCCACTTTATTATGTCCACTACAGTCTTTCCACTATAGTCTTTCCACTATAGTCTGTCCACTTTAGTCTTTCCACTATTCTCTGTCCACTATAGTCTTTCCACTATAGTCTCCACTTTATTCTGTCCACTACAGTCTTTCCACTATAGTCTTTCCACTATATTCTGTCCACTTTAGTCTTTCCACTATTCTCTGTCCACTTTAGTCTTTCCACTATAGTCTCCACTTTAGTCTTTCCACTATTCTCTGTCCACTATAGTCTTTCCACTATAGTCTCCACTTTATTCTGTCCACTACAGTCTTTCCACTATAGTCTGTCCAGTATAGTCTTTCCACTATAGTCTCCATTTTATTCTGTCCACTACAGTCTTTCCACTATAGTCTTTCCACTATAGTCTGTCCACTTTAGTCTTTCCACTATTCTCTGTCCACTATAGTCTTTCCACTATAGTCTCCACTTTATTCTGTCCACTACAGTCTTTCCACTATAGTCTGTCCACTATAGTTTTTCCACTATAGTCTGTCCACTTTAGTCTTTCCACTATTCTCTGTCCACTTTAGTCTTTCCACTACAGTCTCCACTTTATTCTGTCCACTACAGTCTTTCCACTATAGTCTTTCCAATATAGTCTGTCCACTTTAGTCTGTCCACTTTAGTCTTTCCACTATTTTCTTTCCACTATAGTCTTTCCACTATAGTCTGTCCACTTTAGTCTTTCCGCTATTCTCTGTCCACTTTAGTCTTTCCACTATAGTCTCCACTTTATTATGTCCACTACAGTCTTTCCACTATAGTCTTTCCACTATAGTCTGTCCACTTTAGTCTTTCCACTATTCTCTGTCCACTATAGTCTTTCCACTATAGTCTCCACTTTATTCTGTCCCCTACAGTCTTTCCACAATAGTCTTTCCACTATAGTCTGTCCACTTTAGTCTTTCCACTATTCTCTGTCCACTTTAGTCTTTCCACTATAGTCTCCACTTTATTCTGTCCACTACAGTCTTTTCACTATAGTCTTTCCACTATTCTCTGTCTACTTTAGTCTTTCCACTATAGTCTCCACTTTATTCTGTCCACTAAGGTCTTTCCACTATAGTCTTTCCACTATAGTCTGTCCACTTTAGTCTTTCCACTATTCTCTGTCCACTTTAGTCTTTCCACTATACTCTCCACTTTATTCTGTCCACTACATTCTTTCCACTATAGTCTTTCCACTATAGTCTGTCCGCTTCAGTCTTTCCACTTTAGTCTTTCCACTTTAGTCTGTCCACTTTAGTCTTTCCACTTTAGTCTGTCCACTTTAGTCTTTCCACTATAGTCTGTCCACTATAGTCTTTCCACTATAGTCTGTCCACTTTAGTCTTTCCACTATTCTCTGTCCCCTTTAGTCTTTCCACTACAGTCTCCACTTTATTCTGTCCACTACAGTCTTTCCACTATAGTCTTTCCAATATAGTCTGTCCACTTTAGTCTTTCCACTATTCTCTGTCCACTTTAGTCTTTCCACTATTCTCTGTCCACTTTAGTCTTTCCACTATAGTCTCCACTTTATTCTGTCCACTACAGTCTTTTCACTATAGTCTTTCCACTATAGTCTGTCCACTTTAGTCTTTCCTCTTTAGTCTTTCCACTATAGTCTTCACTTTATTTTGTCCACTACAGTCTTTCCACTATAGTCTTTCCACTATAGTCTGTCCACTTTAGTCTTTCCCCTTATTCTCTGTCCACTTTAGTCTTTTCACTATTCTCTGTCCACTTTAGTCTTTCCACTATAGTCTCCACTTTATTCTGTCCACTACAGTCTTTTCACTATAGTCTTTCCACTATAGTCTGTCCACTTTAGTCTTTCCTCTTTAGTCTTTCCACTATAGTCTCCACTTTATTTTGTCCACTACAGTCTTTCCACTATAGTCTTTCAACTATAGTCTGTCCACTTTAGTCTTTCCACTATTCTCTGTCCACTTTAGTCTTTCCACTATACTCTCCACTTTATTCTGTCCACTACAGTCTTTTCACTATAGTCTTTCCACTATAGTCTTTCCACTATAGTCTTTCCACTATAGTCTGTCCACTTTAGTCTTTCCACTATTCTCTGTCCACTTTAGTCTTTCCACTATACTCTCCACTTTATTCTGTCCACTACAGTCTTTTCACTATAGTCTTTCCACTATAGTCTTTCCACTATAGTCTTTCCACTATAGTCTGTCCACTTTAGTCTTTCCGCTTTTCTCTGTCCACTTTAGTCTTTCCACTATAGTCTCCACTTTATTATGTCCACTACAGTCTTTCCACTATAGTCTTTCCACTATAGTCTGTCCACTTTAGTCTTTCCACTATTCTCTGTCCACTATAGTCTTTCCACTATAGTCTCCACTTTATTCTGTCCCCTACAATCTTTCCACTATAGGCTTTCCACTATAGTCTGTCTACTTTAGTCTTTCCACTATTCTCTGTCCACTTTAGTCTTTCCACTATAGTCTCCACTTTATTCTGTCCACTACAGTCTTTTCACTATAGTTTTTCCACTACTCTCCGTCTACTTTAGTCTTTCCACTATAGTCTCCACTTTATTCTGTCCACTACAGTCTTTCCACTATAGTCTTTCCACTATAGTCTGTCCACTTTAGTCTTTCCACTATTCTCTGTCCACTTTAGTCTTTCCACTATACTCTCCACTTTATTCTGTCCACTACATTCTTTCCACTATAGTCTTTCCACTATAGTCTGTCCACTTTAGTCTTTCCACTTTAGTCTTTCCACTATAGTCTGTCCACTTTAGTCTTTCCACTTTAGTCTGTCCACTTTAGTCTTTCCACTATAGTCTGTCCACTATAGTCTTTCCACTATAGTCTTTCCACTTTAGTCTGTCCACTTTAGTCTTCCCACTTTAGTCTGTCCACTTTAGTCTTTCCACTATTCTCTGTCCACTTTAGTCTTTCCACTATAGTCTCCACTTTATTCTGTCCACTACAGTCTTTCCACTATAGTCTTTCCACTATAGTCTGTCCACTTTAGTCTTTCCACTTTAGTCTTTCCACTTTAGTCTGTCTACATTAGTCTTTCTACTATAGTCTGTCCACTATAGTCTTTCCACTATAGTCTGTCCACTTTAGTCTTTCCACTATTCTCTGTCCACTTTAATCTTTCCACTATAGTCTCCACTTTATTCTGTCCACTACAGTCTTTCCACTATAGTCTTTCCACTATAGTCTGTCCACTTTAGTCTTTCCACTATTCTCTGTCCACTTTAGTCTTTCCACTATAGTCTCCACTTTAGTCTTTCCACTTTAGTCTTTCCACTTTAGTCTGTCCACTTTAGTCTTTCCCCTATTCTCTGTCCACTTTAGTCTTTCCACTATAGTCTCCACTTTAGTCTTTCCACTTTAGTCTTTCCACTTTAGTCTGTCCACTTTAGTCTTTCCACTTTAGTCCGTCCACTTTAGTCTTTCCACTATAGTCTTTCCACTATAGTCTTTCCACTATAGTCTGTCCACTTTAGTCTTTCCACTATTCTCTGTCCATTTTAGTCTTTCCACTATAGTCTCCACTTTATTATGTCCACTACAGTCTTTCCACTATAGTCTTTCCACTATAGTCTGTCCACTTTAGTCTTTCCACGATTCTCTGTCCACTATAGTCTTTCCACTATAGTCTCCACTTTATTCTGTCCACTACAGTCTTTCCACTATAGTCTTTCCACTATATTCTGTCCACTTTAGTCTTTCCACTATTCTCTGTCCACTTTATTCTTTCCACTATAGTCTCCACTTTAGTCTTTCCACTATTCTCTGTCCACTATAGTCTTTCCACTATAGTCTCCACTTTATTCTGTCCACTACAGTCTTTCCACTATAGTCTGTCCACTATAGTCTTTCCACTATAGTCTCCATTTTATTCTGTCCACTACAGTCTTTCCACTATAGTCTTTCCACTATAGTCTGTCCACTTTAGTCTTTCCACTATTCTCTGTCCACTATAGTCTTTCCACTATAGTCTCCACTTTATTCTGTCCCCTACAATCTTTCCACTATAGGCTTTCCACTATAGTCTGTCTACTTTAGTCTTTCCACTATTCTCTGTCCACTTTAGTCTTTCCACTATAGTCTCCACTTTATTCTGTCCACTACAGTCTTTTCACTATAGTTTTTCCACTACTCTCCGTCTACTTTAGTCTTTCCACTATAGTCTCCACTTTATTCTGTCCACTACAGTCTTTCCACTATAGTCTTTCCACTATAGTCTGTCCACTTTAGTCTTTCCACTATTCTCTGTCCACTTTAGTCTTTCCACTATACTCTCCACTTTATTCTGTCCACTACATTCTTTCCACTATACTCTTTCCACTATAGTCTGTCCACTTTAGTCTTTCCACTTTAGTCTTTCCACTTTAGTCTGTCCACTTTAGTCTTTCCACTTTAGTCTGTCCACTTTAGTCTTTCCACTATAGTCTGTCCACTATAGTCTTTCCACTATAGTCTTTCCACTTTAGTCTGTCCACTTTAGTCTTTCCACTTTAGTCTGTCCACTTTAGTCTTTCCACTATTCTCTGTCCACTTTAGTCTTTCCACTATAGTCTCCACTTTATTCTGTCCACTACAGTCTTTCCACTATAGTCTTTCCACTATAGTCTGTCCACTTTAGTCTTTCCACTTTAGTCTTTCCACTTTAGTCCGTCCACTTTAGTCTTTCCACTTTAGTCTGTCTACATTAGTCTTTCTACTATAGTCTGTCCACTATAGTCTTTCCACTATAGTCTGTCCACTTTAGTCTTTCCACTATTCTCTGTCCACTTTAATCTTTCCACTATAGTCTCCACTTTATTCTGTCCACTACAGTCTTTCCACTATAGTCTTTCCACTATAGTCTGTCCACTTTAGTCTTTCCACTATTCTCTGTCCACTTTAGTCTTTCCACTATAGTCTCCACTTTAGTCTTTCCACTTTAGTCTTTCCACTTTAGTCTGTCCACTTTAGTCTTTCCCCTATTCTCTGTCCACTTTAGTCTTTCCACTATAGTCTCCACTTTAGTCTTTCCACTTTAGTCTTTCCACTTTAGTCTGTCCACTTTAGTCTTTCCACTTTAGTCTGTCCACTTTAGTCTTTCCACTATAGTCTTTCCACTATAGTCTTTCCACTATAGTCTGTCCACTTTAGTCTTTCCGCTATTCTCTGTCCATTTTAGTCTTTCCACTATAGTCTCCACTTTATTATGTCCACTACAGTCTTTCCACTATAGTCTTTCCACTATAGTCTGTCCACTTTAGTCTTTCCACTATTCTCTGTCCACTATAGTCTTTCCACTATAGTCTCCACTTTATTCTGTCCACTACAGTCTTTCCACTATAGTCTTTCCACTATATTCTGTCCACTTTAGTCTTTCCACTATTCTCTGTCCACTTTAGTCTTTCCACTATAGTCTCCACTTTAGTCTTTCCACTATTCTCTGTCCACTATAGTCTTTCCACTATAGTCTCCACTTTGTTCTGTCCACTACAGTCTTTCCACTATAGTCTGTCCACTATAGTCTTTCCACTATAGTCTCCATTTTATTCTGTCCACTACAGTCTTTCCACTATAGTCTTTCCACTATAGTCTGTCCACTTTAGTCTTTCCACTATTCTCTGTCCACTATAGTCTTTCCACTATAGTCTCCACTTTATTCTGTCCACTACAGTCTTTCCACTATAGTCTGTCCACTATAGTCTTTCCACTATAGTCTGTCCACTTTAGTCTTTCCACTATTCTCTGTCCACTTTAGTCTTTCCACTACAGTCTCCACTTTATTCTGTCCACTACAGTCTTTCCACTATAGTCTTTCCAATATAGTCTGTCCACTTTAGTCTGTCCACTTTAGTCTTTCCACTATTTTCTTTCCACTATAGTCTTTCCACTATAGTCTGTCCACTTTAGTCTTTCCGCTATTCTCTGTCCACTTTAGTCTTTCCACTATAGTCTCCACTTTATTATGTCCACTACAGTCTTTCCACTATAGTCTTTCCACTATAGTCTGTCCACTTTAGTCTTTCCACTATTCTCTGTCCACTATAGTCTTTCCACTATAGTCTCCACTTTATTCTGTCCCCTACAGTCTTTCCACTATAGTCTTTCCACTATAGTCTGTCCACTTTAGTCTTTCCACTATTCTCTGTCCACTTTAGTCTTTCCACTATAGTCTCCACTTTATTCTGTCCACTACAGTCTTTTCACTATAGTCTTTCCACTATTCTCTGTCTACTTTAGTCTTTCCACTATAGTCTCCACTTTATTCTGTCCACTAAGGTCTTTCCACTATAGTCTTTCCACTATAGTCTGTCCACTTTAGTCTTTCCACTATTCTCTGTCCACTTTAGTCTTTCCACTATACTCTCCACTTTATTCTGTCCACTACATTCTTTCCACTATAGTCTTTCCACTATAGTCTGTCCGCTTCAGTCTTTCCACTTTAGTCTTTCCACTTTAGTCTGTCCACTTTAGTCTTTCCACTTTAGTCTGTCCACTTTAGTCTTTCCACTATAGTCTGTCCACTATAGTCTTTCCACTATAGTCTGTCCACTTTAGTCTTTCCACTATTCTCTGTCCCCTTTAGTCTTTCCACTACAGTCTCCACTTTATTCTGTCCACTACAGTCTTTCCACTATAGTCTTTCCAATATAGTCTGTCCACTTTAGTCTTTCCACTATTCTCTGTCCACTTTAGTCTTTCCACTATTCTCTGTCCACTTTAGTCTTTCCACTATAGTCTCCACTTTATTCTGTCCACTACAGTCTTTTCACTATAGTCTTTCCACTATAGTCTGTCCACTTTAGTCTTTCCTCTTTAGTCTTTCCACTATAGTCTCCACTTTATTTTGTCCACTACAGTCTTTCCACTATAGTCTTTCCACTATAGTCTGTCCACTTTAGTCTTTCCACTATTCTCTGTCCACTTTAGTCTTTCCACTATTCTCTGTCCACTTTAGTCTTTCCACTATAGTCTCCACTTTATTCTGTCCACTACAGTCTTTTCACTATAGTCTTTCCACTATAGTCTGTCCACTTTAGTCTTTCCTCTTTAGTCTTTCCACTATAGTCTCCACTTTATTTTGTCCACTACAGTCTTTCCACTATAGTCTTTCAACTATAGTCTGTCCACTTTAGTCTTTCCACTATTCTCTGTCCACTTTAGTCTTTCCACTATACTCTCCACTTTATTCTGTCCACTACAGTCTTTTCACTATAGTCTTTCCACTATAGTCTTTCCACTATAGTCTTTCCACTATAGTCTGTCCACTTTAGTCTTTCCACTATTCTCTATCCACTTTAGTCTTTCCACTATACTCTCCACTTTATTCTGTCCACTACAGTCTTTTCACTATAGTCTTTCCACTATAGTCTTTCCACTATAGTCTTTCCACTATAGTCTGTCCACTTTAGTCTTTCCGCTATTCTCTGTCCACTTTAGTCTTTCCACTATAGTCTCCACTTTATTATGTCCACTACAGTCTTTCCACTATAGTCTTTCCACTATAGTCTGTCCACTTTAGTCTTTCCACTATTCTCTGTCCACTATAGTCTTTCCACTATAGTCTCCACTTTATTCTGTCCCCTACAATCTTTCCACTATAGGCTTTCCACTATAGTCTGTCTACTTTAGTCTTTCCACTATTCTCTGTCCACTTTAGTCTTTCCACTATAGTCTCCACTTTATTGTGTCCACTACACTCTTTTCACTATAGTTTTTCCACTACTCTCCGTCTACTTTAGTCTTTCCACTATAGTCTCCACTTTATTCTGTCCACTACAGTCTTTCCACTATAGTCTTTCCACTATAGTCTGTCCACTTTAGTCTTTCCACTATTCTCTGTCCACTTTAGTCTTTCCACTATACTCTCCACTTTATTCTGTCCACTACATTCTTTCCACTATAGTCTTTCCACTATAGTCTGTCCACTTTAGTCTTTCCACTTTAGTCTTTCCACTTTAGTCTGTCCACTTTAGTCTTTCCACTTTAGTCTGTCCACTTTAGTCTTTCCACTATAGTCTGTCCACTATAGTCTTTCCACTATAGTCTTTCCACTTTAGTCTGTCCACTTTAGTCTTTCCACTTTAGTCTGTCCACTTTAGTCTTTCCACTATTCTCTGTCCACTTTAGTCTTTCCACTATAGTCTCCACTTTATTCTGTCCACTACAGTCTTTCCACTATAGTCTTTCCACTATAGTCTGTCCACTTTAGTCTTTCCACTTTAGTCTTTCCACTTTAGTCCGTCCACTTTAGTCTTTCCACTTTAGTCTGTCTACATTAGTCTTTCTACTATAGTCTGTCCACTATAGTCTTTCCACTATAGTCTGTCCACTTTAGTCTTTCCACTATTCTCTGTCCACTTTAATCTTTCCACTATAGTCTCCACTTTATTCTGTCCACTACAGTCTTTCCACTATAGTCTTTCCACTATAGTCTGTCCACTTTAGTCTTTCCACTATTCTCTGTCCACTTTAGTCTTTCCACTATAGTCTCCACTTTAGTCTTTCCACTTTAGTCTTTCCACTTTAGTCTGTCCACTTTAGTCTTTCCACTTTAGTCTGTCCACTTTAGTCTTTCCACTATAGTCTTTCCACTATAGTCTTTCCACTATAGTCTGTCCACTTTAGTCTTTCCGCTATTCTCTGTCCATTTTAGTCTTTCCACTATAGTCTCCACTTTATTATGTCCACTACAGTCTTTCCACTATAGTCTTTCCACTATAGTCTGTCCACTTTAGTCTTTCCACTATTCTCTGTCCACTATAGTCTTTCCACTATAGTCTCCACTTTATTCTGTCCACTACAGTCTTTCCACTATAGTCTTTCCACTATATTCTGTCCACTTTAGTCTTTCCACTATTCTCTGTCCACTTTAGTTTTTCCACTATAGTCTCCACTTTAGTCTTTCCACTATTCTCTGTCCACTATAGTCTTTCCACTATAGTCTCCACTTTATTCTGTCCACTAGAGTCTTTCCACTATAGTCTGTCCACTATAGTCTTTCCACTATAGTCTCCATTTTATTCTGTCCACTACAGTCTTTCCACTATAGTCTTTCCACTATAGTCTGTCCACTTTAGTCTTTCCACTATTCTCTGTCCACTATAGTCTTTCCACTATAGTCTCCACTTTATTCTGTCCACTACAGTCTTTCCACTATAGTCTGTCCACTATAGTCTTTCCACTATAGTCTGTCCACTTTAGTCTTTCCACTATTCTCTGTCCACTTTAGTCTTTCCACTACAGTCTCCACTTTATTCTGTCCACTACAGTCTTTCCACTATAGTCTTTCCAATATAGTCTGTCCACTTTAGTCTGTCCACTTTAGTCTTTCCACTATTGTCTTTCCACTATAGTCTTTCGACTATAGTCTGTCCACTTTAGTCTTTCCGCTATTCTCTGTCCACTTTAGTCTTTCCACTATAGTCTCCACTTTATTATGTCCACTACAGTCTTTCCACTATAGTCTTTCCACTATAGTCTGTCCACTTTAGTCTTTCCACTATTCTCTGTCCACTATAGTCTTTCCACTATAGTCTCCACTTTATTCTGTCCCCTACAGTCTTTCCACTATAGTCTGTCCACTTTAGTCTTTCCACTATTCTCTGTCCACTTTAGTCTTTCCAATATAGTCTCCACTTTATTCTGTCCACTACAGTCTTTTCACTATAGTCTTTCCACTATTCTCTGTCTACTTTAGTCTTTCCACTATAGTCTCCACTTTATTCTGTCCACTAAGGTCTTTCCACTATAGTCTTTCCACTATAGTCTGTCCACTTTAGTCTTTCCACTATTCTCTGTCCACTTTAGTCTTTCCACTATACTCTCCACTTTATTCTGTCCACTACATTCTTTCCACTATAGTCTTTCCACTATAGTCAGTCCGCTTCAGTCTTTCCACTTTAGTCTTTCCACTTTAGTCTGTCCACTTTAGTCTTTCCACTTTAGTCTGTCCACTTTAGTCTTTCCACTATAGTCTGTCCACTATAGTCTTTCCACTATAGTCTGTCCACTTTAGTCTTTCCACTATTCTCTGTCCCCTTTAGTCTTTCCACTACAGTCTCCACTTTATTCTGTCCACTACAGTCTTTCCACTATAGTCTTTCCAATATAGTCTGTCCACTTTAGTCTTTCCACTATTCTCTGTCCACTTTAGTCTTTCCACTATTCTCTGTCCACTTTAGTCTTTCCACTATAGTCTGTCCACTATAGTCTTTCCACTATAGTCTGTCCACTTTAGACTTTCCACTATTCTCTGTCCACTTTAGTCTTTCCACTATACTCTCCACTTTATTTTGTCCACTACAGTCTTTCCACTATAGTCTTTCCACTATAGTCTGTCCACTTTAGTCTTTCCACTTTTGTCTTTCCACTTTAGTCTGTCAACTTTAGTCTTTCCACTATAGTCTGTCCACTTTAGTCTTTCCACTATTCTCTGTCCACTTTATTCTTTCCACTATAGTCTCCACTTTATTCTGCCCACTACAGTCTTTCCACTATAGACTTTCTACTATAATCTGTCCACTTTAGTCTTTCCACTATTCTCTGTCCACTTTAGTCTTTCCACTATAGTCTCCACTTTAGTCTTTCCACTATTCTCTGTCCACTATAGTCTTTCCACTATAGTCTCCACTTTATTCTGTCCACTAAGGTCTTTCCACTTTAGTCTTTCCACTATACTCTCCACTTTATTTTGTCCACTACAGTCTTTCCACTATAGTCTTTCCAATATAGTCTGTCCACTTTAGTCTTTCCACTATTCTCTGTCCACTTTAGTCTTTCCACTATTCTCTGTCTACTTTAGTCTTTCCACTATAGTCTCCACTTTATTCTGTCCACTAAGGTCTTTCCACTATAGTCTTTCCACTATAGTCTGTCCACTTTAGTCTTTCCACTATTCTCTGTCCACTTTAGTCTTTCCACTATACTCTCCACTTTATTCTGTCCACTACATTCTTTCCACTATAGTCTTTCCACTATAGTCTGTCCGCTTCAGTCTTTCCACTTTAGTCTTTCCACTTTAGTCTGTCCACTTTAGTCTTTCCACTTTAGTCTGTCCACTTTAGTCTTTCCACTATAGTCTGTCCACTATAGTCTTTCCACTATAGTCTGTCCACTTTAGTCTTTCCACTATTCTCTGTCCTCTTTAGTCTTTCCACTACAGTCTCCACTTTATTCTGTCCACTACAGTCTTTCCACTATAGTCTTTCCAATATAGTCTGTCCACTTTAGTCTTTCCACTATTCTCTGTCCACTTTAGTCTTTCCACTATTCTCTGTCCACTTTAGTCTTTCCACTATAGTCTCCACTTTATTCTGTCCACTACAGTCTTTTCACTATAGTCTTTCCACTATAGTCTGTCCACTTTAGTCTTTCCTCTTTAGTCTTTCCACTATAGTCTCCACTTTATTTTGTCCACTAGAGTCTTTCCACTATAGTCTTTCCACTATAGTCTGTCCACTTTAGTCTTTCCACTATTCTCTGTCCACTTTAGTCTTTCCACTATTCTCTGTCCACTTTAGTCTTTCCACTATAGTCTCCACTTTATTCTGTCCGCTACAGTCTTTTCACTATAGTCTTTCCACTATAGTCTGTCCACTTTAGTCTTTCCTCTTTAGTCTTTCCACTATAGTCTCCACTTTATTTTGTCCACTACAGTCTTTCCACTATAGTCTTTCCACTATAGTCTGTCCACTTTAGTCTTTCCACTATTCTCTGTCCACTTTAGTCTTTCCAATATACTCTCCACTTTATTCTGTCCACTACAGTCTTTTCACTATAGTCTTTCCACTATAGTCTTTCCAATATAGTCTGTCCACTTTAGTCTGTCCACTTTAGTCTTTCCACTATAGTCTTTCCACTATAGTCTTTCCACTATAGTCTGTCCACTTTAGTCTTTCCGCTATTCTCTGTCCACTTTAGTCTTTCCACTATAGTCTCCACTTTATTATGTCCACTACAGTCTTTCCACTATAGTCTTTCCACTATAGTCTGTCCACTTTAGTCTTTCCACTATTCTCTGTCCACTATAGTCTTTCCACTATAGTCTCCACTTTATTCTGTCCCCTACAATCTTTCCACTATAGGCTTTCCACTATAGTCTGTCTACTTTAGTCTTTCCACTATTCTCTGTCCACTTTAGTCTATCCACTATAGTCTCCACTTTATTCTGTCCACTACAGTCTTTTCACTATAGTTTTTCCACTATTCTCTGTCTACTTTAGTCTTTCCACTATAGTCTCCACTTTAGTCTGTCCACTACAGTCTTTCCACTATAGTCTTTCCACTATAGTCTGTCCACTTTAGTCTTTCCACTATTCTCTGTCCACTTTAGTCTTTCCACTATACTCTCCACTTTATTCTGTCCACTACATTCTTTCCACTATAGTCTTTCCACTATAGTCTGTCCGCTTCAGTCTTTCCACTTTAGTCTTTCCACTTTAGTCTGTCCACTTTAGTCTTTCCACTTTAGTCTGTCCACTTTAGTCTTTCCACTATAGTCTGTCCACTATAGTCTTTCCACTATAGTCTGTCCACTTTAGTCTTTCCACTATTCTCTGTCCCCTTTAGTCTTTCCACTACAGTCTCCACTTTATTCTGTCCACTACAGTCTTTCCACTATAGTCTTTCCAATATAGTCTGTCCACTTTAGTCTTTCCACTATTCTCTGTCCACTTTAGTCTTTCCACTATTCTCTGTCCACTTTAGTCTTTCCACTATAGTCTCCACTTTATTCTTTCCACTACAGTCTTTTCACTATAGTCTTTCCACTATAGTCTGTCCACTTTAGTCTTTCCTCTTTAGTCTTTCCACTATAGTCTCCACTTTATTTTGTCCACTAGAGTCTTTCCACTATAGTCTTTCCACTATAGTCTGTCCACTTTAGTCTTTCCACTATTCTCTGTCCACTTTAGTCTTTCCACTATTCTCTGTCCACTTTAGTCTTTCCACTATAGTCTCCACTTTATTCTGTCCACTACAGTCTTTTCACTATAGTCTTTCCACTATAGTCTGTCCACTTTAGTCTTTCCTCTTTAGTCTTTCCACTATAGTCTCCACTTTATTTTGTCCACTACAGTCTTTCCACTATAGTCTTTCCACTATAGTCTGTCCACTTTAGTCTTTCCACTATTCTCTGTCCACTTTAGTCTTTCCACTATACTCTCCACTTTATTCTGTCCACTACAGTCTTTTCACTATAGTCTTTCCACTATAGTCTTTCCAATATAGTCTGTCCACTTTAGTCTGTCCACTTTAGTCTTTCCACTATAGTCTTTCCACTATAGTCTTTCCACTATAGTCTGTCCACTTTAGTCTTTCCGCTATTCTCTGTCCACTTTAGTCTTTCCACTATAGTCTCCACTTTATTATGTCCACTACAGTCTTTCCACTATAGTCTTTCCACTATAGTCTGTCCACTTTAGTCTTTCCACTATTCTCTGTCCACTATAGTCTTTCCACTATCGTCTCCACTTTATTCTGTCCCCTACAATCTTTCCACTATAGGCTTTCCACTATAGTCTGTCTACTTTAGTCTTTCCACTATTCTCTGTCCACTTTAGTCTTTCCACTATAGTCTCTACTTTATTCTGTCCATAACAGTCTTTTCACTATAGTTTTTCCCCTATTCTCTGTCTACATTAGTCTTTCCACTATAGTCTCCACTTTATTCTGTCCACTACAGTCTTTCCACTATAGTCTTTCCACTATAGTCTGTCCACTTTAGTCTTTCCACTATTCTCTGTCCACTTTAGTCTTTCCACTATACTCTCCACTTTATTCTGTCCACTACATTCTTTCCACTATAGTCTTTCCACTATAGTCTGTCCACTTTAGTCTTTCCACTTTAGTCTTTCCACTTTAGTCTGTCCACTTTAGTCTTTCCACTTTAGTCTGTCCACTTTAGTCTTTCCACTATAGTCTGTCCACTATAGTCTTTCCACTATAGTCTGTCCACTTTAGTCTTTCCACTATTTTCTGTCCACTTTAGTCTTTCCACGACAGTCTCCACTTTATTCTGTCCACTACAGTCTTTCCACTATAGTCTTTCCAATATAGTCTGTCCACTTTAGTCTTTCCACTATTCTCTGTCCACTTTAGTCTTTCCACTATTCTCTGTCCACTTTAGTCTTTCCACTATAGTCTCCACTTTATTCTGTCCACTACAGTCTTTTCACTATAGTCTTTCCACTATAGTCTGTCCGCTTCAGTCTTTCCACTTTAGTCTTTCCACTTTAGTCTGTCCACTTTAGTCTTTCCACTTTAGTCTGTCCACTTTAGTCTTTCCACTATAGTCTGTCCACTATAGTCTTTCCACTATAGTCTGTCCACTTTAGTCTTTCCACTATTCTCTGTCCCCTTTAGTCTTTCCACTACAGTCTCCACTTTATTCTGTCCACTACAGTCTTTCCACTATAGTCTTTCCAATATAGTCTGTCCACTTTAGTCTTTCCACTATTCTCTGTCCACTTTAGTCTTTCCACTATTCTCTGTCCACTTTAGTCTTTCCACTATAGTCTCCACTTTATTCTGTCCACTACAGTCTTTTCACTATAGTCTTTCCACTATAGTCTGTCCACTTTAGTCTTTCCTCTTTAGTCTTTCCACTATAGTCTCCACTTTATTTTGTCCACTACAGTTTTTCCACTATAGTCTTTCCACTATAGTCTGTCCACTTTAGTCTTTCCACTATTCTCTGTCCACTTTAGTCTTTCCACTATTCTCTGTCCACTTTAGTCTTTCCACTATAGTCTCCACTTTATTCTGTCCACTACAGTCTTTTCACTATAGTCTTTCCACTATAGTCTGTCCACTTTAGTCTTTCCTCTTTAGTCTTTCCACTATAGTCTCCACTTTATTTTGTCCACTACAGTCTTTCCACTATAGTCTTTCCACTATAGTCTGTCCACTTTAGTCTTTCCACTATTCTCTGTCCACTTTAGTCTTTCCACTATACTCTCCACTTTATTCTGTCCACTACAGTCTTTTCACTATAGTCTTTCCACTATAGTCTTTCCAATATAGTCTGTCCACTTTAGTCTGTCCACTTTAGTCTTTCCACTATAGTCTTTCCACTATAGTCTTTCCACTATAGTCTGTCCACTTTAGTCTTTCCGCTATTCTCTGTCCACTTTAGTCTTTCCACTATAGTCTCCACTTTATTATGTCCACTACAGTCTTTCCACTATAGTCTTTCCACTATAGTCTGTCCACTTTAGTCTTTCCACTATTCTCTGTCCACTATAGTCTTTCCACTATAGTCTCCACTTTATTCTGTCCCCTACAATCTTTCCACTATAGGCTTTCCACTATAGTCTGTCTACTTTAGTCTTTCCACTATTCTCTGTCCACTTTAGTCTTTCCACTATAGTCTCCACTTTATTCTGTCCACTACAGTCTTTTCACTATAGTTTTTCCACTATTCTCTGTCTACTTTAGTCTTTCCACTATAGTCTCCACTTTATTCTGTCCACTACAGTCTTTCCAATATAGTCTTTCCACTATAGTCTGTCCACTTTAGTCTTTCCACTATTCTCTGTCCACTTTAGTCTTTCCACTATACTCTCCACTTTATTCTGTCCACTACATTCTTTCCACTATAGTCTTTCCACTATAGTCTGTCCACTTTAGTCTTTCCACTTTAGTCTTTCCACTTTAGTCTGTCCACTTTAGTCTTTCCACTTTAGTCTGTCCACTTTAGTCTTTCCACTATAGTCTGTCCACTATCGTCTTTCCACTATAGTCTTTCCACTTTAGTCTGTCCACTTTAGTCTTTCCACTTTAGTCTGTCCACTTTAGTCTTTCCACTATTCTCTGTCCACTTTAGTCTTTCCATTATAGTCTCCACTTTATTCTGTCCACTACAGTCTTTCCACTATAGTCTTTCCACTATAGTCTGTCCACTTTAGTCTTTCCACTTTAGTCTTTCCACTTTAGTCTGTCCACTTTAGTCTTTCCACTTTAGTCTGTCTACATTAGTCTTTCTACTATAGTCTGTCCACTATATTCTTTCCACTATAGTCTGTCCACTTTAGTCTTTCCACTATTCTCTGTCCACTATAGTCTTTCCACTATAGTCTCCACTTTATTCTGTCCACTACAGTCTTTCCACTATAGTCTTTCCACTATAGTCTGTCCACTTTAGTCTTTCCACTTTAGTCTTTCCACTTTAGTCTGTCCACTTTAGTCTTTCCACTTTAGTCTGTCTACATTAGACTTTCTACTATAGTCTGTCCACTATAGTCTTTCCACTATAGTCTGTCCACTTTAGTCTTTCCACTATTCTCTGTCCACTATAGTCTTTCCACTATAGTCTCCATTTTATTCTGTCCACTACAGTCTTTCCACTATAGTCTTTCCACTATAGTCTGTCCACTTTAGTCTTTCCACTCTTCTCTGTCCACTATAGTCTTTCCACTATAGTCTCCACTTTATTCTGTCCACTACAGTCTTTCCACTATAGTCTGTCCACTATAGTCTTTCCACTATAGTCTGTCCACTTTAGTCTTTCCACTATTCTCTGTCCACTTTAGTCTTTCCACTACAGTCTCCACTTTATTCTGTCCACTACAGTCTTTCCACTATAGTCTTTCCAATATAGTCTGTCCACTTTAGTCTGTCCACTTTAGTCTTTCCACTATTGTCTTTCCACTATAGTCTTTCGACTATAGTCTGTCCACTTTAGTCTTTCCGCTATTCTCTGTCCACTTTAGTCTTTCCACTATAGTCTCCACTTTATTATGTCCACTACAGTCTTTCCACTATAGTCTTTCCACTATAGTCTGTCCACTTTAGTCTTTCCACTATTCTCTGTCCACTATAGTCTTCCCACTATAGTCTCCACTTTATTCTGTCCCCTACAGTCTTTCCACTATAGTCTTTCCACTATAGTCTGTCCACTTTAGTCTTTCCACTATTCTCTGTCCACTTTAGTCTTTCCACTATAGTCTCCACTTTATTCTGTCCACTACAGTCTTTTCACTATAGTCTTTCCACTATTCTCTGTCTACTTTAGTCTTTCCACTATAGTCTCCACTTTATTCTGTCCACTAAGGTCTTTCCACTATAGTCTGTCCACTTTAGTCTTTCCACTATTCTCTGTCCACTTTAGTCTTTCCACTATACTCTCCACTTTATTCTGTCCACTACATTCTTTCCACTATAGTCTTTCCACTATAGTCTGTCCGCTTCAGTCTTTCCACTTTAGTCTTTCCACTTTAGTCTGTCCACTTTAGTCTTTCCACTTTAGTCTGTCCACTTTAGTCTTTCCACTATAGTCTGTCCACTATAGTCTTTCCACTATAGTCTGTCCACTTTAGTCTTTCCACTATTCTCTGTCCCCTTTAGTCTTTCCACTACAGTCTCCACTTTATTCTGTCCACTACAGTCTTTCCACTATAGTCTTTCCAATATAGTCTGTCCACTTTAGTCTTTCCACTATTCTCTGTCCACTTTAGTCTTTCCACTATTCTCTGTCCACTTTAGTCTTTCCACTATAGTCTGTCCACTATAGTCTTTCCACTATAGTCTGTCCACTTTAGACTTTCCACTATTCTCTGTCCACTTTAGTCTTTCCACTATACTCTCCACTTTATTTTGTCCACTACAGTCTTTCCACTATAGTCTTTCCACTATAGTCTGTCCACTTTAGTCTTTCCACTTTTGTCTTTCCACTTTAGTCTGTCAACTTTAGTCTTTCCACTATAGTCTGTCCACTTTAGTCTTTCCACTATTCTCTGTCCACTTTATTCTTTCCACTATAGTCTCCACTTTATTCTGCCCACTACAGTCTTTCCACTATAGACTTTCCACTATAATCTGTCCACTTTAGTCTTTCCACTATTCTCTGTCCACTTTAGTCTTTCCACTATAGTCTCCACTTTATTCTGTCCACTACAGTCTTTCCACTATAGTCTTTCCAATATAGTCTGTCCACTTTAGTCTTTCCACTATTCTCTGTCCACTTTAGTCTTTCCACTATTCTCTGTCCACTTTAGTCTTTCCACTATAGTCTGTCCACTATAGTCTTTCCACTATAGTCTGTCCACTTTAGACTTTCCGCTATTCTCTGTCCACTTTAGTCTTTCCACTATACTCTCCACTTTATTTTGTCCACTACAGTCTTTCCACTATAGTCTTTCCACTATAGTCTGTCCACTTTAGTCTTTCCACTATTCTCTGTCTACTTTAGTCTTTCCACTATAGTCTCCACTTTATTCTGTCCACTAAGGTCTTTCCACTATAGTCTTTCCACTATAGTCTGTCCACTTTAGTCTTTCCACTATTCTCTGTCCACTTTAGTCTTTCCACTATACTCTCCACTTTATTCTGTCCACTACATTCTTTCCACTATAGTCTTTCCACTATAGTCTGTCCGCTTCAGTCTTTCCACTTTAGTCTTTCCACTTTAGTCTGTCCACTTTAGTCTTTCCACTTTAGTCTGTCCACTTTAGTCTTTCCACTATAGTCTGTCCACTATAGTCTTTCCACTATAGTCTGTCCACTTTAGTCTTTCCACTATTCTCTGTCCCCTTTAGTCTTTCCACTACAGTCTCCACTTTATTCTGTCCACTACAGTCTTTCCACTATAGTCTTTCCAATATAGTCTGTCCACTTTAGTCTTTCCACTATTCTCTGTCCACTTTAGTCTTTCCACTATTCTCTGTCCACTTTAGTCTTTCCACTATAGTCTCCACTTTATTCTGTCCACTACAGTCTTTTCACTATAGTCTTTCCACTATAGTCTGTCCACTTTAGTCTTTCCTCTTTAGTCTTTCCACTATAGTAACCACTTTATTTTGTCCACTAGAGTCTTTCCACTATAGTCTTTACACTATAGTCTGTCCACTTTAGTCTTTCCACTATTCTCTGTCCACTTTAGTCTTTCCACTATTCTCTGTCCACTTTAGTCTTTCCACTATAGTCTCCACTTTATTCTGTCCACTACAGTCTTTTCACTATAGTCTTTCCACTATAGTCTGTCCACTTTAGTCTTTCCTCTTTAGTCTTTCCACTATAGTCTCCACTTTATTTTGTCCACTACAGTCTTTCCACTATAGTCTTTCCACTATAGTCTGTCCACTTTAGTCTTTCCACTATTCTCTGTCCACTTTAGTCTTTCCACTATACTCTCCACTTTATTCTGTCCACTACAGTCTTTTCACTCCACTTTAGTCTTTCCACTATTCTCTGTCCCCTTTAGTCTTTCCACTACAGTCTCCACTTTATTCTGTCCACTACAGTCTTTCCACTATAGTCTTTCCAATATAGTCTGTCCACTTTAGTCTTTCCACTATTCTCTGTCCACTTTAGTCTTTCCACTATTCTCTGTCCACTTTAGTCTTTCCACTATAGTCTCCACTTTATTCTGTCCACTACAGTCTTTTCACTATAGTCTTTCCACTATAGTCTGTCCACTTTAGTCTTTCCTCTTTAGTCTTTCCACTATAGTCTCCACTTTATTTTGTCCACTAGAGTCTTTCCACTATAGTCTTTCCACTATAGTCTGTCCACTTTAGTCTTTCCACTATTCTCTGTCCACTTTAGTCTTTCCACTATTCTCTGTCCACTTTAGTCTTTCCACTATAGTCTCCACTTTATTCTGTCCACTACAGTCTTTTCACTATAGTCTTTCCACTATAGTCTGTCCACTTTAGTCTTTCCTCTTTAGTCTTTCCACTATAGTCTCCACTTTATTTTGTCCACTACAGTCTTTCCACTATAGTCTTTCCACTATAGTCTGTCCACTTTAGTCTTTCCACTATTCTCTGTCCACTTTAGTCTTTCCACTATACTCTCCACTTTATTCTGTCCACTACAGTCTTTTCACTATAGTCTTTCCACTATAGTCTTTCCAATATAGTCTGTCCACTTTAGTCTGTCCACTTTAGTCTTTCCACTATAGTCTTTCCACTATAGTCTTTCCACTATAGTCTGTCCACTTTAGTCTTTCCGCTATTCTCTGTCCACTTTAGTCTTTCCACTATAGTCTCCACTTTATTATGTCCACTACAGTCTTTCCACTATAGTCTTTCCACTATAGTCTGTCCACTTTAGTCTTTCCACTATTCTCTGTCCACCATAGTCTTTCCACTATAGTCTCCACTTTATTCTGTCCCCTACAATCTTTCCACTATAGGCTTTCCACTATAGTCTGTCTACTTTAGTCTTTCCACTATTCTCTGTCCACTTTAGTCTTTCCACTATAGTCTCCACTTTATTCTGTCCACTACAGTCTTTTCACTATAGTTTTTCCACTATTCTCTGTCTACTTTAGTCTTTCCACTATAGTCTCCACTTTATTCTGTCCACTACAGTCTTTCCACTATAGTCTTTCCACTATAGTCTGTCCACTTTAGTCTTTCCACTATTCTCTGTCCACTTTAGTCTTTCCACTATACTCTCCACTTTATTCTGTCCACTACATTCTTTCCACTATAGTCTTTCCACTATAGTCTGTCCACTTTAGTCTTTCCACTTTAGTCTTTCCACTTTAGTCTGTCCACTTTAGTCTTTCCACTTTAGTCTGTCCACTTTAGTCTTTCCACTATAGTCTGTCCACTATAGTCTTTCCACTATAGTCTGTCCACTTTAGTCTTTCCACTATTTTCTGTCCACTTTAGTCTTTCCACTATAGTCCACTACAGTCTTTCCACTATAGTCTTTCCAATATAGTCTGTCCACTTTAGTCTTTCCACTATTCTCTGTCCACTTTAGTCTTTCCACTATTCTCTGTCCACTTTAGTCTTTCCACTATAGTCTCCACTTTATTCTGTCCACTACAGTCTTTTCACTATAGTCTTTCCACTATAGTCTGTCCACTTTAGTCTTTCCTCTTTAGTCTTTCCACTATAGTCTCCACTTTATTTTGTCCACTACAGTCTTTCCACTATAGTCTGTCCACTTTAGTCTTTCCACTGTTCTCTGTCCACTTTAGTCTTTCCACTATACTCTCCACTTTATTCTGTCCACTACAGTCTTTTCACTATAGTCTTTCCACTATAGTCTGTCTACTTTAGTCTTTCCACTTTAGTGTTTCCACTATAGTCTCCACTTTATTTTGTCCACTACAGTCTTTCCACTTTAGTCTTTCCACTATTCTACTTTAGTCTTTCCACTATAGTCTCCACTTTATTTTGTCCATTACAGTCTTTCCACTTTAGTCTTTCCACTATTCTCTGTCTACTTTAGTCTTTCCTCTCCACTTTATTCTGTCCACTACAGTCTTTCCACTATAGTCTTTCCACTATAGTCTGTCCACTTTAGTCTTTCCACTATTCTCTGTCCACTATAGTCTTTCCACTATAGTCTCCACTTTATTCTGTCCCCTACAATCTTTCCACTATAGGCTTTCCACTATAGTCTGTCTACTTTAGTCTTTCCACTATTCTCTGTCCACTTTAGTCTTTCCACTATAGTCTCCACTTTATTCTGTCCACTACAGTCTTTTCACTATAGTTTTTCCACTATTCTCTGTCTACTTTAGTCTTTCCACTATAGTCTCCACTATATTCTGTCCACTACAGTCTTTCCACTATAGTCTTTCCACTATAGTCTGTCCACTTTAGTCTTTCCACTATTCTCTGTCCACTTTAGTCTTTCCACTATACTCTCCACTTTATTCTGTCCACTACATTCTTTCCACTATAGTCTTTCCACTATAGTCTGTCCGCTTCAGTCTTTCCACTTTAGTCTTTCCACTTTAGTCTGTCCACTTTAGTCTTTCCACTTTAGTCTGTCCACTTTAGTCTTTCCACTATAGTCTGTCCACTATAGTCTTTCCACTATAGTCTGTCCACTTTAGTCTTTCCACTATTCTCTGTCCCCTTTAGTCTTTCCACTACAGTCTCCACTTTATTCTGTCCACTACAGTCTTTCCACTATAGTCTTTCCAATATAGTCTGTCCACTTTAGTCTTTCCACTATTCTCTGTCCACTTTAGTCTTTCCACTATTCTCTGTCCACTTTAGTCTTTCCACTATAGTCTCCACTTTATTCTGTCCACTACAGTCTTTTCACTATAGTCTTTCCACTATAGTCTGTCCACTTTAGTCTTTCCTCTTTAGTCTTTCCACTATAGTCTCCACTTTATTTTGTCCACTAGAGTCTTTCCACTATAGTCTTTCCACTATAGTCTGTCCACTTTAGTCTTTCCACTATTCTCTGTCCACTTTAGTCTTTCCACTATTCTCTGTCCACTTTAGTCTTTCCACTTTAGTCTGTCTACTTTAGTCTTTCCACTATAGTCTGTCCACTATAGTCTTTCCACTATAGTCTGTCCACTTTAGTCTTTCCACTATTCTCTGTCCACTTTAGTCTTTCCACTATAGTCTCCACTTTATTCTGTCCACTACAGTCTTTTCACTATAGTCTTTCCACTATAGTCTGTCCACTTTAGTCTTTCCTCTTTAGTCTTTCCACTATAGTCTCCACTTTATTTTGTCCACTACAGTCTTTCCACTATAGTCTTTCCACTATAGTCTGTCCACTTTAGTCTTTCCACTATTCTCTGTCCACTTTAGTCTTTCCACTATACTCTCCACTTTATTCTGTCCACTACAGTCTTTTCACTATAGTCTTTCCACTATAGTCTTTCCAATATAGTCTGTCCACTTTAGTCTGTAAACTTTAGTCTTTCCACTATAGTCTTTCCACTATAGTCTTTCCACTATAGTCTGTCCACTTTAGTCTTTCCGCTATTCTCTGTCCACTTTAGTCTTTCCACTATAGTCTCCACTTTATTATGTCCACTACAGTCTTTCCACTATAGTCTTTCCACTATAGTCTGTCCACTTTAGTCTTTCCACTATTCTCTGTCCACTATATTCTTTCCACTATAGTCTCCACTTTATTCTGTCCCCTACAATCTTTCCACTATACGCTTTCCACTATAGTCTGTCTACTTTAGTCTTTCCACTATTCTCTGTCAACTTTAGTCTTTCCACTATAGTCTCCACTTTATTCTGTCCACTACAGTCTTTTCACTATAGTTTTTCCACTATTCTCTGTCTACTTTAGTCTTTCCACTATAGTCTCCACTTTATTCTGTCCACTACAGTCTTTCCACTATAGTCTTTCCACTATAGTCTGTCCACTTTAGTCTTTCCACTATTCTCTGTCCACTTTAGTCTTTCCACTATACTCTCCACTTTATTCTGTCCACTACATTCTTTCCACTATAGTCTTTCCACTATAGTCTGTCCACTTTAGTCTTTCCACTTTAGTCTTTCCACTTTAGTTTGTCCACTTTAGTCTTTCCACTTTAGTCTGTCCACTTTAGTCTTTCCACTATAGTCTGTCCACTATAGTCTTTCCACTATAGTCTGTCCACTTTAGTCTTTCCACTATTTTCTGTCCACTTTAGTCTTTCCACTACAGTCTCCACTTTATTCTGTCCACTACAGTCTTTCCACTATAGTCTTTCCAATATAGTCTGTCCACTTTAGTCTTTCCACTATTCTCTGTCCACTTTAGTCTTTCCACTATTCTCTGTCCACTTTAGTCTTTCCACTATAGTCTCCACTTTATTCTGTCCACTACAGTCTTTTCACTATAGTCTTTCCACTATAGTCTGTCCACTTTAGTCTTTCCTCTTTAGTCTTTCCACTATAGTCTCCACTTTATTTTGTCCACTACAGTCTTTCCACTATAGTCTGTCCACTTTAGTCTTTCCACTGTTCTCTGTCCACTTTAGTCTTTCCACTATACTCTCCACTTTATTCTGTCCACTACAGTCTTTTCACTACAGTCTTTCCACTATAGTCTGTCTACTTTAGTCTTTCCACTTTAGTGTTTCCACTATAGTCTCCACTTTATTTTGTCCACTACAGTCTTTCCACTTTAGTCTTTCCACTATTCTACTCTAGTCTTTCCACTGTAGTCTCCACTTTATTTTGTCCATTACAGTCTTTCCACTTTAGTCTTTCCACTATTCTCTGTCTACTTTAGTCTTTCCTCTCCACTTTATTCTGTCCAATACAGTCTTTCCACTATAGTCTTTCCACTATAGTTTGTCCACTTTAGACTTTCCACTATTCTCTGTCCACTTTAGTCTTTCCACTATACTGTCCACTTTATTTTGTCCACTAGAGTCTGTCCACTTTAGTCTTTCCACTTTTGTCTTTCCACTTTAGTCTTTCCACTATTCTCTGTCCACTTTATTCTTTCCACTATAGTCTCCACTTTATTCTGTCCACTACAGTCTTTCCACTATAGACTTTCCACTATAATCTGTCCACTTTAGTCTTTCCACTATTCTCTGTCCACTTTAGTATTTCCACTATAGTCTCCACTTTATTCTGTCCACTACAGTCTTTCCACTATAGTCTTTCCACTATAGTCTGTCCACTTTAGTCTTTCCACTATAGTCTCCACTTTATTTTGTCCACTACAGTCTTTCCACTATTCTCTGTCTACTTTAGTCTTTCCACTATAGTCTCCACTTTATTCTGTCCACTACAGTCTTTCCACTTTAGTCTTTCCACTATTCTCTGTCTACTTTAGTCTTTCCACTATAGTCTCCACTTTATTCTGTCCACTACAGTCTTTCCATTATAGTCTTTCCACTATAGTTTGTCCACTTTAGTCTTTCCACTATTCTCTGTCCACTTTAGTCTTTCCACTATGCTCTCCACTTTATTCTGTCCACTACAGTCTTTCCACTATAGTCTTTCCACTATAGTCTGTCCACTTTAGTCTTTCCACTTTAGTCTTTCCACTTTAGTCTGTCCACTTTAGTCTTTCCACTTTAGTCTGTCTACATTAGTCTTTCCACTATAGTCTGTCCACTATAGTCTTTCCACTATAGTCTGTCCACTTTAGTCTTTCCACTATTCTCTGTCCACTTTAATCTTTCCACTATAGCCTCCACTTTATTCTGTCCACTACAGTCTTTCCACTATAGTCTTTCCACTATAGTCTGTCCACTTTAGTCTTTCCACTATTCTCTGTCCACTTTAGTCTTTCCACTATAGTCTCCACTTTAGTCTTTCCACTTTAGTCTTTCCACTTTAGTCTGTCCACTTTAGTCTTTCCACTTTAGTCTGTCCACTTTAGTCTTTCCACTATAGTCTTTCCACTATAGTCTTTCCACTATAGTCTGTCCACTTTAGTCTTTCCGCTATTCTCTGTCCATTTTAGTCTTTCCACTATAGTCTCCACTTTATTATGTCCACTACAGTCTTTCCACTATAGTCTTTCCACTATAGTCTGTCCACTTTAGTCTTTCCACTATTCTCTGTCCACTATAGTCTTTCCACTATAGTCTCCACTTTATTCTGTCCACTACAGTCTTTCAATTATAGTCTTTCCACTATATTCTGTCCACTTTAGTCTTTCCACTATTCTCTGTCCACTTTAGTCTTTCCACTATAGTCTCCACTTTAGTCTTTCCACTATTCTCTGTCCACTATAGTCTTTCCACTATAGTCTCCACTTTATTCTGTCCACTACAGTCTTTCCACTATAGTCTGTCCACTATAGTCTTTCCACTATAGTCTCCATTTTATTCTGTCCACTACAGTCTTTCCACTATAGTCTTTCCACTATAGTCTGTCCACTTTAGTCTTTCCACTATTCTCTGTCCACTATAGTCTTTCCACTATAGTCTCCACTTTATTCTGTCCACTACAGTCTTTCCACTATAGTCTGTCCACTATAGTCTTTCCACTATAGTCTGTCCACTTTAGTCTTTCCACTATTCTCTGTCCACTTTAGTCTTTCCACTACAGTCTCCACTTTATTCTGTCCACTACAGTCTTTCCACTATAGTCTTTCCAATATAGTCTGTCCACTTTAGTCTGTCCACTTTAGTCTTTCCACTATTGTCTTTCCACTATAGTCTTTCCACTATAGTCTGTCCACTTTAGTCTTTCCGCTATTCTCTGTCCACTTTAGTCTTTCCACTATAGTCTCCACTTTATTATGTCCACTACAGTCTGTCCACTATAGTCTTTCCACTATAGTCTCCACTTTATTCTGTCCCCTACAGTCTTTCCACTATAGTCTTTCCACTATAGTCTGTCCACTTTAGTCTTTTCACTATTCTCTGTCCACTTTGGTCTTTCCACTATAGTCTCCACTTTATTCTGTCCACTTCAGTCTTTTCACTATAGTCTTTCCACTATTCTCTGTCTACTTTAGTCTTTCCACTATAGTCTCCACTTTATTCTGTCCACTACAGTCTTTCCACTATAGTCTTTCCACTATAGTCTGTCCACTTTAGTCTTTCCACTATTCTCTGTCCACTTTAGTCTTTCCACTATACTCTCCACTTTATTCTGTCCACTACATTCTTTCCACTATAGTCTTTCCACTATAGTCTGTCCGCTTCAGTCTTTCCACTTTAGTCTTTCCACTTTAGTCTGTCCACTTTAGTCTTTCCACTTTAGTCTGTCCACTTTAGTCTTTCCACTATAGTCTGTCCACTATAGTCTTTCCACTATAGTCTGTCCACTTTAGTCTTTCCACTATTCTCTGTCCCCTTTAGTCTTTCCACTACAGTCTCCACTTTATTCTGTCCACTACAGTCTTTCCACTATAGTCTTTCCAATATAGTCTGTCCACTTTAGTCTTTCCACTATTCTCTGTCCACTTTAGTCTTTCCACTATTCTCTGTCCACTTTAGTCTTTCCACTATAGTCTCCACTTTATTCTGTCCACTACAGTCTTTTCACTATTGTCTTTCCACTATAGTCTGTCCACTTTAGTCTTTCCTCTTTAGTCTTTCCACTATAGTCTCCACTTTATTTTGTCCACTACAGTCTTTCCACTATAGTCTTTCCACTATAGTCTGTCCACTTTAGTCTTTCCACTATTCTCTGTCCACTTTAGTCTTTCCACTATTCTCTGTCCACTTTAGTCTTTCCACTATAGTCTCCACTTTATTCTGTCCACTACAGTCTTTTCACTATTGTCTTTCCACTATAGTCTGTCCACTTTAGTCTTTCCTCTTTAGTCTTTCCACTATAGTCTCCACTTTATTTTGTCCACTACAGTCTTTCCACTATAGTCTTTCCACTATAGTCTGTCCACTTTAGTCTTTCCACTATTCTCTGTCCACTTTAGTCTTTCCACTATTCTCTGTCCACTTTAGTCTTTCCACTATAGTCTCCACTTTATTCTGTCCACTACAGTCTTTTCACTATAGTCTTTCCACTATAGTCTGTCCACTTTAGTCTTTCCTCTTTAGTCTTTCCACTATAGTCTCCACTTTATTTTGTCCACTACAGTCTTTCCACTATAGTCTGTCCACTTTAGTCTTTCCGCTATTCTCTGTCCACTTTAGTCTTTCCACTATAGTCTCCACTTTATTATGTCCACTACAGTCTTTCCACTATAGTCTGTCCACTTTAGTCTTTCCACTATTCTCTGTCCACTATAGTCTTTCCACTATAGTCTCCACTTTCTTCTGTCCCCTACAATCTTTCCACTATAGGCTTTCCACTATAGTCTGTCTACTTTAGTCTTTCCACTATTCTCTGTCCACTTTAGTCTTTCCACTATAGTCTCCACTTTATTCTGTCCACTACAGTCTTTTCACTATAGTTTTTCCACTATTCTCTGTCTACTTTAGTCTTTCCACTATAGTCTCCACTTTATTCTGTCCACTACAGTCTTTCCACTATAGTCTTTCCACTATAGTCTGTCCACTTTAGTCTTTCCACTATTCTCTGTCCACTTTAGTCTTTCCACTATACTCTCCACTTTATTCTGTCCACTACATTCTTTCCACTATAGTCTTTCCACTATAGTCTGTCCACTTTAGTCTTTCCACTTTAGTCTTTCCACTTTAGTCTGTCCACTTTAGTCTTTCCACTTTAGTCTGTCCACTTTAGTCTTTCCACTATAGTCTGTCCACTATAGTCTTTCCACTATAGTCTGTCCACTTTAGTCTTTCCACTATTCTCTGTCCACTTTAGTCTTTCCACTACAGTCTCCACTTTATTCTGTCCACTACAGTCTTTCCACTATAGTCTTTCCAATATAGTCTGTCCACTTTAGTCTTTCCACTATTCTCTGTCCACTTTAGTCTTTCCACTATTCTCTGTCCACTTTAGTCTTTCCGCTATAGTCTCCACTTTATTCTGTCCACTACAGTCTTTTCACTATAGTCTTTCCACAATAGTCTGTCCACTTTAGTCTTTCCTCTTTAGTCTTTCCACTATAGTCTCCACTTTATTTTGTCCACTACGGTCTTTTCACTATAGTCTTTCCACTTTAGTCTTTCCACTTTAGTCTGTCCACTTTAGTCTTTCCACTATAGTCTGTCCACTATAGTCTTTCCACTATTCTCTGTCCACTTTAGTCTTTCCACTATAGTCTCCACTTTATTCTGTCCACTACAGTCTTTTCACTATAGTTTTTCCACTATTCTCTGTCTACTTTAGTCTTTCCACTATAGTCTCCACTTTATTCTGTCCACTACAGTCTTTCCACTTTAGTCTTTCCACTTTAGTCTGTCCACTTTAGTCTTTCCACTATAGTCTGTCCACTATAGTCTTTCCACTATTCTCTGTCCACTTTAGTCTTTCCACTTTAGTCTTTCCACTTTAGTCTGTCCACTTTAGTCTTTCCACTATAGTCTGTCCACTTTAGTCTTTCCACTATTCTCTGTCCACTTTAGTCTTTCCACTACAGTCTCCACTTTATTCTGTCCACTACAGTCTTTCCACTATAGTCTTTCCACTATAGTCTGTCCACTTTAGTCTTTCCACTATTCTCTGTCCACTTTAGTCTTTCCACTATACTCTCCATTTTATTCTGTCCTCTACAGTCTTTTCACTAAAGTCTTTCCACTATAGTCTGTCCACTTTAGTCTTTCCACTTTAGTGTTTCCACTATAGTCTCCACTTTATTTTGTCCACTACAGTCTTTCCACTTTAGTCTTTCCACTATTCTACTTTAGTCTTTCCACTATAGTCTCCACTTTAGTCTTTCCACTTTAGTCTTTCCACTTTAGTCTGTCCACTTTAGTCTTTCCACTTTAGTCTGTCCACTTTAGTCTTTCCACTATAGTCTTTCCACTATAGTCTTTCCACTATAGTCTGTCCACTTTAGTCTTTCCGCTATTCTCTGTCCATTTTAGTCTTTCCACTAAAGTCTCCACTTTATTATGTCCACTACAGTCTTTCCACTATAGTCTTTCCACTATAGTCTGTCCACTTTAGTCTTTCCACTATTCTCTGTCCACTATAGTCTTTCCACTATAGTCTCCACTTTATTCTGTCCACTACAGTCTTTCCACTATAGTCTTTCCACTATATTCTGTCCACTTTAGTCTTTCCACTATTCTCTGTCCACTTTAGTCTTTCCACTATAGTCTCCACTTTAGTCTTTCCACTATTCTCTGTCCACTATAGTCTTTCCACTATAGTCTCCACTTTATTCTGTCCACTACAGTCTTTCCACTATAGTCTGTCCACTATAGTCTTTCCACTATAGTCTCCATTTTATTCTGTCCACTACAGTCTTTCCACTATAGTCTTTCCACTATAGTCTGTCCACTTTAGTCTTTCCACTATTCTCTGTCCACTATAGTCTTTCCACTATAGTCTCCACTTTATTCTGTCCACTACAGTCTTTCCACTATAGTCTGTCCACTATAGTCTTTCCACTATAGTCTGTCCACTTTAGTCTTTCCACTATTCTCTGTCCACTTTAGTCTTTCCACTACAGTCTCCACTTTATTCTGTCCACTACAGTCTTTCCACTATAGTCTTTCCAATATAGTCTGTCCACTTTAGTCTGTCCACTTTAGTCTTTCCACTATTGTCTTTCCACTATAGTCTTTCCACTATAGTCTGTCCACTTTAGTCTTTCCGCTATTCTCTGTCCACTTTAGTCTTTCCACTATAGTCTCCACTTTATTATGTCCACTACAGTCTTTCCACTATAGTCTTTCCACTATAGTCTGTCCACTTTAGTCTTTCCACTATTCTCTGTCCACTATAGTCTTTCCACTATAGTCTCCACTTTATTCTGTCCCCTACAGTCTTTCCACTATAGTCTTTCCACTATAGTCTGTCCACTTTAGTCTTTCCACTATTCTCTGTCCACTTTAGTCTTTCCACTATAGTCTCCACTTTATTCTGTCCACTACAGTCTTTTCACTATAGTCTTTCCACTATTCTCTGTCTACTTTAGTCTTTCCACTATAGTCTCCACTTTATTCTGTCCACTACAGTCTTTCCACTATAGTCTTTCCACTATAGTCTGTCCACTTTAGTCTTTCCACTATTCTCTGTCCACTTTAGTCTTTCCACTATACTCTCCACTTTATTCTGTCCACTACATTCTTTCCACTATAGTTTTATCACTATAGTCTGTCCGCTTCAGTCTTTCCACTTTAGTCTTTCCACTTTAGTCTGTCCACTTTAGTCTGTCCACTTTAGTCTGTCCACTTTAGTCTTTCCACTATAGTCTGTCCACTATAGTCTTTCCACTATAGTCTGTCCACTTTAGTCTTTCCACTATTCTCTGTCCCCTTTAGTCTTTCCACTACAGTCTCCACTTTATTCTGTCCACTACAGTCTTTCCACTATAGTCTTTCCAATATAGTCTGTCCACTTTAGTCTTTCCACTATTCTCTGTCCACTTTAGTCTTTCCACTATTCTCTGTCCACTTTAGTCTTTCCACTATAGTCTCCACTTTATTCTGTCCACTACAGTCTTTTCACTATAGTCTTTCCACTATAGTCTGTCCACTTTAGTCTTTCCTCTTTAGTCTTTCCACTATAGTCTCCACTTTATTTTGTCCACTACAGTCTTTCCACTATAGTCTTTCAACTATAGTCTGTCCACTTTAGTCTTTCCACTATTCTCTGTCCACTTTAGTCTTTCCACTATTCTCTGTCCACTTTAGTCTTTCCACTATAGTCTCCACTTTATTCTGTCCACTACAGTCTTTTCACTATAGTCTTTCCACTATAGTCTGTCCACTTTAGTCTTTCCTCTTTAGTCTTTCCACTATAGTCTCCACTTTATTTTGTCCACTACAGTCTTTCCACTATAGTCTTTCCACTATAGTCTGTCCACTTTAGTCTTTCCACTATTCTCTGTCCACTTTAGTCTTTCCACTATACTCTCCACTTTATTCTGTCCACTACAGTCTTTTCACTATAGTCTTTCCACTATAGTCTTTCCAATATAGTCTGTCCACTTTAGTCTGTCCACTTTAGTCTTTCCACTATAGTCTTTCCACTATAGTCTTTCCACTATAGTCTGTCCACTTTAGTCTTTCCGCTATTCTCTGTCCACTTTAGTCTTTCCACTATAGTCTCCACTTTATTATGTCCACTACAGTCTGTCCACTATAGTCTTTCCACTATAGTCTGTCCACTTTAGTCTTTCCACTATTCTCTGTCCACTATAGTCTTTCCACTATAGTCTCCACTTTATTCTGTCCCCTACAATCTTTCCACTATAGTCTTTCCACTATAGTCTGTCCACTTTAGTCTTTCCACTTTAGTGTTTCCACTATAGTCTCCACTTTATTTTGTCCACTACAGTCTTTCCACTTTAGTCTTTCCACTATTCTACTTTAGTCTTTCCACTATAGTCTCCACTTTAGTCTTTCCACTTTAGTCTTTCCACTTTAGTCTGTCCACTTTAGTCTTTCCACTTTAGTCTGTCCACTTTAGTCTTTCCACTATAGTCTTTCCACTATAGTCTTTCCACTATTCTACTTTAGTCTTTCCACTATAGTCTCCACTTTAGTCTTTCCACTTTAGTCTTTCCACTTTAGTCTGTCCACTTTAGTCTTTCCACTTTAGTCTGTCCACTTTAGTCTTTCCACTATAGTCTTTCCACTATAGTCTTTCCACTATAGTCTGTCCACTTTAGTCTTTCCGCTATTCTCTGTCCATTTTAGTCTTTCCACTATAGTCTCCACTTTATTATGTCCACTACAGTCTTTCCACTATAGTCTTTCCACTATAGTCTGTCCACTTTAGTCTTTCCACTATTCTCTGTCCACTATAGTCTTTCCACTATAGTCTCCACTTTATTCTGTCCACTACAGTCTTTCCACTATAGTCTTTCCACTATATTCTGTCCACTTTAGTCTTTCCACTATTCTCTGTCCACTTTAGTCTTTCCACTATAGTCTCCACTTTAGTCTTTCCACTATTCTCTGTCCAATATAGTCTTTCCACTATAGTCTCCACTTTATTCTGTCCACTACAGTCTTTCCACTATAGTCTGTCCACTATAGTCTTTCCACTATAGTCTCCATTTTATTCTGTCCACTACAGTCTTTCCACTATAGTCTTTCCACTATAGTCCGTCCACTTTAGTCTTTCCACTATTCTCTGTCCACTATAGTCTTTCCACTATAGTCTCCACTTTATTCTGTCCACTACAGTCTTTCCACTATAGTCTGTCCACTATAGTCTTTCCACTATAGTCTGTCCACTTTAGTCTTTCCACTATTCTCTGTCCACTTTAGTCTTTCCACTACAGTCTCCACTTTATTCTGTCCACTACAGTCTTTCCACTATAGTCTTTCCAATATAGTCTGTCCACTTTAGTCTGTCCACTTTAGTCTTTCCACTATTGTCTTTCCACTATAGTCTTTCCACTATAGTCTGTCCACTTTAGTCTTTCCGCTATTCTCTGTCCACTTTAGTCTTTCCACTATAGTCTCCACTTTATTATGTCCACTACAGTCTTTCCACTATAGTCTTTCCACTATAGTCTGTCCACTTTAGTCTTTCCACTATTCTCTGTCCACTATAGTCTTTCCACTATAGTCTCCACTTTATTCTGTCCCCTACAGTCTTTCCACTATAGTCTTTCCACTATAGTCTGTCCACTTTAGTCTTTCCACTATTCTCTGTCCACTTTAGTCTTTCCACTATAGTCTCCACTTTATTCTGTCCACTACAGTCTTTTCACTATAGTCTTTCCACTATTCTCTGTCTACTTTAGTCTTTCCACTATTGTCTCCACTTTATTCTGTCCACTACAGTCTTTCCACTATAGTCTTTCCACTATAGTCTGTCCACTTTAGTCTTTCCACTATTCTCTGTCCACTTTAGTCTTTCCACTATACTCTCCACTTTATTCTGTCCACTACATTCTTTCCACTATAGTCTTTCCACTATAGTCTGTCCGCTTCAGTCTTTCCACTTTAGTCTTTCCACTTTAGTCTGTCCACTTTAGTCTTTCCACTTTAGTCTGTCCACTTTAGTCTTTCCACTATAGTCTGTCCACTATAGTCTTTCCACTATAGTCTGTCCACTTTAGTCTTTCCACTATTCTCTGTCCCCTTTAGTCTTTCCAATACAGTCTCCACTTTATTCTGTCCACTACAGTCTTTCCACTATAGTCTTTCCAATATAGTCTGTCCACTTTAGTCTTTCCACTATTCTCTGTCCACTTTAGTCTTTCCACTATTCTCTGTCCACTTTAGTCTTTCCACTATAGTCTCCACTTTATTCTGTCCACTACAGTCTTTTCACTATAGTCTTTCCACTATAGTCTGTCCACTTTAGTCTTTCCTCTTTAGTCTTTCCACTATAGTCTCCACTTTATTTTGTCCACTACAGTCTTTCCACTATAGTCTTTCAACTATAGTCTGTCCACTTTAGTCTTTCCACTATTCTCTGTCCACTTTAGTCTTTCCACTATTCTCTGTCCACTTTAGTCTTTCCACTATAGTCTCCACTTTATTCTGTCCACTACAGTCTTTTCACTATAGTCTTTCCACTATAGTCTGTCCACTTTAGTCTTTCCTCTTTAGTCTTTCCACTATAGTCTCCACTTTATTTTGTCCACTACAGTCTTTCCACTATAGTCTGTCCACTTTAGTCTTTCCACTATTCTCTGTCCACTTTAGTCTTTCCACTATACTCTCCACTTTATTCTGTCCACTACAGTCTTTTCACTATAGTCTTTCCACTATAGTCTTTCCAATATAGTCTGTCCACTTTAGTCTGTCCACTTTAGTCTTTCCACTATAGTCTTTCCACTATAGTCTTTCCACTATAGTCTGTCCACTTTAGTCTTTCCGCTATTCTCTGTCCACTTTAGTCTTTCCACTATAGTCTCCACTTTATTATGTCCACTACAGTCTTTCCACTATAGTCTTTCCACTATAGTCTGTCCACTTTAGTCTTTCCACTATTCTCTGTCCACTATAGTCTTTCCACTATAGTCTCCACTTTATTCTGTCCCCTACAATCTTTCCACCATAGGCTTTCCACTATAGTCTGTCTACTTTAGTCTTTCCACTATTCTCTGTCCACTTTAGTCTTTCCACTATAGTCTCCACTTTATTCTGTCCACTACAGTCTTTTCACTATAGTTTTTCCACTATTCTCTGTCTACTTTAGTCTTTCCACTATAGTCTCCACTTTATTCTGTCCACTACAGTCTTTCCACTATAGTCTTTCCACTATAGTCTGTCCACTTTAGTCTTTCCACTATTCTCTGTCCACTTTAGTCTTTCCACTATACTCTCCACTTTATTCTGTCCACTACATTCTTTCCACTATAGTCTTTCCACTATAGTCTGTCCACTTTAGTCTTTCCACTTTAGTCTTTCCACTTTAGTCTCTCCACTTTAGTCTTTCCACTTTAGTCTGTCCACTTTAGTCTTTCCACTATAGTCTGTCCACTATAGTCTTTCCACTATAGTCTGTCCACTTTAGTCTTTCCACTATTCTCTGTCCACTTTAGTCTTTCCACTACAGTCTCCACTTTATTCTGTCCACTACAGTCTTTCCACTATAGTCTTTCCAATATAGTCTGTCCACTTTAGTCTTTCCACTATTCTCTGTCCACTTTAGTCTTTCCACTATTCTCTGTCCACTTTAGTCTTTCCACTATAGTCTCCACTTTATTCTGTCCACTACAGTCTTTTCACTATAGTCTTTCCACTATAGTCTGTCCACTTTAGTCTTTCCTCTTTAGTCTTTCCACTATAGTCTCCACTTTATTTTGTCCACTACAGTCTTTCCACTATAGTCTGTCCACTTTAGTCTTTCCACTATTCTCTGTTCACTTTAGTCTTTCCACTATACTCTCCACTTTATTCTGTCCACTACAGTCTTTTCACTATAGTCTTTCCACTATAGTCTGTCCACTTTAGTCTTTCCACTTTAGTGTTTCCACTATAGTCTCCACTTTATTTTGTCCACTACAGTCTTTCCACTTTAGTCTTTCCACTATTCTACTTTAGTCTTTCCACTATAGTCTCCACTTTATTTTGTCCACTACAGTCTTTCCACTTTAGTCTTTCCACTATTCTCTGTCTACTTTAGTCTTTCCTCTCCACTTTATTCGGTCCACTACAGTCTTTCCACTATAGTCTTTCCACTATAGTTTGTCCACTTTAGACTTTCCACTATTCTCTGTCCACTTTAGTCTTTCCACTATACTGTCCACTTTATTTTGTCCTCTACAGTCTGTCCACTTTAGTCTTTCCACTTTTGTCTTTCCACTTTAGTCTTTCCACTATTCTCTGTCCACTTTATTCTGTCCACTATAGTCTCCACTTTATTCTGTCCACTACAGTCTTTCCACTATAGACTTTCCACTATAATCTGTCTACTTTAGTCTTTCCACTATTCTCTTTCCACTTTAGTATTTCCACTATAGTCTCCACTTTATTCTGTCCACTACAGTCTTTCCACTATAGTCTTTCCACTATAGTCTGTCCACTTTAGTCTTTCCACTTTAGTCTTTCCACTATAGTCTCCACTTTATTTTGTCCACTACAGTCTTTCCACTATTCTCTGTCTACTTTAGTCTTTCCACTATAGTCTCCACTTTATTCTGTCCACTACAGTCTTTCCACTTTAGTCTTTCCACTGTTCTCTGTCTACTTTAGTCTTTCCACTATAGTCTCCACTTTATTCTGTCCACTACAGTCTTTCCATTATAGTCTTTCCACTATAGTCTGTCCACTTTAGTCTTTCCACTATTCTCTGTCCACTTTAGTCTTTCCACTATGCTCTCCACTTTATTCTGTCCACTACAGTCTTTCCACTATAGTCTTTCCACTATAGTCTGTCCACTTTAGTCTTTCCACTTTAGTCTTTCCACTTTAGTCTGTCCACTTTAGTCTTTCCACTTTAGTCTGTCTACATTAGTCTTTCCACTATAGTCTGTCCACTATAGTCTTTCCACTATAGTCTGTCCACTTTAGTCTTTCCACTATAGTCTTTCCACTATAGTCTTTCCACTATAGTCTGTCCACTTTAGTCTTTCCGCTATTCTCTGTCCATTTTAGTCTTTCCACTATAGTCTCCACTTTATTATGTCCACTACAGTCTTTCCACTATAGTCTTTCCACTATAGTCTGTCCACTTTAGTCTTTCCACTATTCTCTGTCCACTATAGTCTTTCCACTATAGTCTCCACTTTATTCTGTCCACTACAAAATCCAATCCCCACAAAACATTAAATAATTAAATCTTTAACTAAATCTAAACATTTACTAAATCTAAACTAAAGTTTAATTAAATCTAAACATTTCAAGGAAAGGAATGAAATGGGCTCTTGTTGGTGATATTAACACTAATCTTCTAACTTCTTCTGTACGGACTGATTTATTTTTCGATTCTTTACCGGTAGCTCACAGTCTCATTCAGAAGTCTCTACCCTTTTCATATATACATAATCGTGGCGCTAATGTTTCCAACCTTGATCATTTGATTGTTTCTGAAACAAGTCTCATTGACGGTATTGTTGAGGTTGATGAGGAGAAAATTGAGGACGACCATCTGCCTCTGTCTTTCTGTTTGGTTGTCCCTGTTGCTCGAATCAGTTGTCCAAATCCCAAGAAGGCTTGGATCCAAAAGCGTAACTGGAATTGTATAGATACTGTGCTCTACATTTCTACATTAACTAATCTTCTCTCGCTTTTAAAAGTTCCTTTTCACCTTCTTCAGACTGGTATAGCAGCTACTACTTCGTCCGTTGATATTAATTGTTATTATAGCAAGCTTGTCCATTGCTTGAAATTGGCAGCCGATATTGCTGTACCGACTGAGAGAATTCGAGTTGGTACAAGGAAACCTATTTGGAAAGTCAGTCCTGAAGTTAAGAAGGCAAAAAACACGGCAAAATTTTGGCTAAAAATCTGGATTGCTTGTGGACGCCCAGGGAATGGTACTGTTTTTAATCTAAAAGCTAAAACGAAGCGTGAATACAAATCTTCACTTAAAAATGCTCGTTTGAATGGCTTAGATGCTCCCAGTGACAAAAAAGCGTGGCAAAAGGTCCTTCGTACAGATAAAGGTTCAGCTGTACCTCCTTCCGCGCTAACTATGGCTGACTGGACCAACCACTACCGTGGTCTATTCAGTGGTTGCAAAAACCAGATTCAGCAGCACTTTGAAAATTTACTTCTTAAATACCTACCAAGGAAAATATTTCAACCTTCTGTTCTTCCCGTTACTTGTTCTTCCATCGAAATTGCTTTCCGAAAATTAAGAAGAACTGGTTCTACAGATTCTGATGGCCTTAGTGCCGATTTTTTCAAAATTGAGTGTCCAGCTTTAACACAACACCTTCAGCTGCTATTTCAAATTTGTTTATGCCAGGGTTTGGTTCCGAATAGTTTCCTCCTGGGTACTATAACATCGGTGATTAAGCGAGGGAAAGACGCGGACCTTTGCAAAAGCTATCGGCCAATTACAGTTTCTTGTACCATAAGCAAAATCCTGGAATACGTCCTTCTTCCAGAACTAGTTGAAAAATGTAGCTTTGGTTCAATGCAGTTTGGATTCCGTTCGAGCGCCAGTTGTGCGCATGCTCATCACATATTGACAAAAATGATGAAACAGGCTACCCGCGACAAGTCTTCTATACATATATGTTCTATAGATATAGCTGGTGCTTTTGACAATATAACGCATTCTCAGGCCCTATTTTCTCTCATTACTTCTGGCGTGAATCTGTCTGTCGTCTATCTGTTAAAATTTTGGTACTGTCATTCTTCAGTAAGGTTCAAATGGCAAGGTAGCTTGTCAGAGATTATTTCTGTCCGAACTGGTGTTCGCCAAGGGGGAGTCTTATCTCCCTACATCTTCAAATCGGCCATATCTTCTTGTCTCGATTCTTTGCTTCCTGCTTACTTCTATAAAGACTATGCCTTCAGCTACATAGCCTATGCGGACGACTTGCTCTTAGTAAGCCGTAGCCGATCCACACTCACAAAAAATGTAAGTAAGCTGTCGTCAGAACTTCTGAAAATTGGCCTTGAAGTTAACCTTTCAAAATGTGAGTACCTGCATTTCAACCCTTCGTCAAATTGTTCGAGTGCATCTAAAGCTTCTATATCTCTTGGATCGTTCATCGTCAAATCAACAGACTCTCTACGGTGGCTCGGCATAACATTCAAATCTTCATTGTCAAAATTTTGCTCATCGGTTGTTCAAGAAGTTTATAAGTCGATCCGTAGCGCCTATGGGCGCATCGTCCCCAACCGGGGGCGCTATAATCGTAAAGCTTTGGGAAATTTGTACAGCACCTTCTGCGCTCCTTCTATACTATTTCGTTCTGGCGTCACTCATGTTCTGCGAAAGAAGGAGATTAAAAAGATGAGATCATGTTATTTTAAATATGCAAAGCACCTGCTCCACTTGTCGAAATTATGTCATAACCATACATTGACGGAGAAATTCAAAATTCAAGACGCAAGTGTTACCCTTTTGGATGTTTCGTCATCACTTTCAAAACTCATGGACAACAAGGCCCAACCAGCACACGATGTCGTCCACTGCTTCCTGACCGAAGATTAAAAATTAAGTGTCTTTTTCTGTGTGTATATATGTGTTTTGTTTATTTTCTTTACTTTCGTCATTTACTCCGCCTTTTCAAAATGGCGGGTCATAAATAAATTACTTACTTACTTACTTACAGTCTTTCCACTATAGTCTTTCCACTATAATCTGTCCACTTTAGTCTTTCCACTATTCTCTGTCCACTTTAGTCTTTCCACTATAGTCTCCACTTTAGTCTTTCCACTATTCTCTGTCCACTATAGTCTTTCCACTATAGTCTCCACTTTATTCTGTCCACTACAGTCTTTCCACTATAGTCTGTCCACTATAGTCTTTCCACTATAGTCTCCATTTTATTCTGTCCACTACAGTCTTTCCACTATAGTCTTTCCACTATAGTCTGTCCACTTTAGTCTTTCCACTATTCTCTGTCCACTATAGTCTTTCCACTATAGTCTCCACTTTATTCTGTCCACTACAGTCTTTCCACTATAGTCTGTCCACTATAGTCTTTCCACTATAGTCTGTCCACTTTAGTCTTTCCACTATTCTCTGTCCACTTTAGTCTTTCCACTACAGTCTCCACTTCATTCTGTCCACTACAGTCTTTCCACTATAGTCTTTCCAATATAGTCTGTCCACTTTAGTCTGTCCACTTTAGTCTTTCCACAATTGTCTTTCCACTATAGTCTTTCCACTATAGTCTGTCCACTTTAGTCTTTCCGCTATTCTCTGTCCACTTTAGTCTTTCCACTATAGTCTCCACTTTATTATGTCCACTAAAGTCTTTCCACTATAGTCTTTCCACTATAGTCTGTCCACTTTAGTCTTTCCACTATTCTCTGTCCACTACAGTCTTTCCACTATAGTCTGTCCACTATAGTCTTTCCACTATAGTCTCCATTTTATTCTGTCCACTACAGTCTTTCCACTATAGTCTTTCCACTATAGTCTGTCCGCTTCAGTCTTTCCACTTTAGTCTTTCCACTTTAGTCTGTCCACTTTAGTCTTTCCACTTTAGTCTGTCCACTTTAGTCTTTCCACTATAGTCTGTCCACTATAGTCTTTCCACTATAGTCTGTCCACTTTAGTCTTTCCACTATTCTCTGTCCCCTTTAGTCTTTCCAATACAGTCTCCACTTTATTCTGTCCACTACAGTCTTTCCACTATAGTCTTTCCAATATAGTCTGTCCACTTTAGTCTTTCCACTATTCTCTGTCCACTTTAGTCTTTCCACTATTCTCTGTCCACTTTAGTCTTTCCACTATAGTCTCCACTTTATTCTGTCCACTACAGTCTTTTTACTATAGTCTTTCCACTATAGTCTGTCCACTTTAGTCTTTCCTCTTTAGTCTTTCCACTATAGTCTCCACTTTTTTTTGTCCACTACAGTCTTTCCACTATAGTCTTTCCACTATAGTCTGTCCACTTTAGTCTTTCCACTATTCTCTGTCCACTTTAGTCTTTCCACTATTCTCTGTCCACTTTAGTCTTTCCACTATAGTCTCCACTTTATTCTGTCCACTACAGTCTTTTCACTATAGTCTTTCCACTATAGTCTGTCCACTTTAGTCTTTCCTCTTTAGTCTTTCCACTATAGTCTCCACTTTATTTTGTCCACTACAGTCTTTCCACTATAGTCTTTCCACTATAGTCTGTCCACTTTAGTCTTTCCACTATTCTCTGTCCACTTTAGTCTTTCCACTATACTCTCCACTTTATTCTGTCCACTACAGTCTTTTCACTATAGTCTTTCCACTATAGTCTTTCCAATATAGTCTGTCCACTTTAGTCTGTCCACTTTAGTCTTTCCACTATAGTCTTTCCACTATAGTCTTTCCACTATAGTCTGTCCACTTTAGTCTTTCCACTATTCTCTGTCCACTTTAGTCTTTCCACTATAGTCTCCACTTTATTATGTCCACTACAGTCTTTCCACTATAGTCTTTCCACTATAGTCTGTCCACTTTAGTCTTTCCACTATTCTCTGTCCACTATAGTCTTTCCACTATAGTCTCCACTTTATTCTGTCCCCTACAATCTTTCCACTATAGTCTGTCTACTTTAGTCTGTCCACTATTCTCTGTCCACTTTAGTCTTTCCACTATAGTCTCCACTTTATTCTGTCCACTACAGTCTTTTCACTATAGTTTTTCCACTATTCTCTGTCTACTTTAGTCTTTCCACTATAGTCTCCACTTTATTCTGTCCACTACAGTCTTTCCACTATAGTCTTTCCACTATAGTCTGTCCACTTTAGTCTTTCCACTATTCTCTGTCCACTTTAGTCTTTCCACTATACTCTCCACTTTATTCTGTCCACTACATTCTTTCCACTATAGTCTTTCCACTATAGTCTGTCCACTTTAGTCTTTCCACTTTAGTCTTTCCAGTTTAGTCTGTCCACTTTAGTCTTTCCACTTTAGTCTGTCCACTTTAGTCTTTCCACTATAGTCTGTCCACTATAGTCTTTCCACTATAGTCTGTCCACTTTAGTCTTTCCACTATTCTCTGTCCACTTTAGTCTTTCCACTACAGTCTCCACTTTATTCTGTCCACTACTGTCTTTCCACTATAGTCTTTCCAATATAGTCTGTCCACTTTAGTCTTTCCACTATTCTCTGTCCACTTTAGTCTTTCCACTATTCTCTGTCCACTTTAGTCTTTCCACTATAGTCTCCACTTTATTCTGTCCACTACAGTCTTTTCACTATAGTCTTTCCACTATAGTCTGTCCACTTTAGTCTTTCCTCTTTAGTCTTTCCACTATAGTCTCCACTTTATTTTGTCCACTACAGTCTTTCCACTATAGTCTGTCCACTTTAGTCTTTCCACTATTCTCTGTCCACTTTAGTCTTTCCACTATACTCTCCACTTTATTCTGTCCACTACAGTCTTTTCACTATAGTCTTTCCACTATAGTCTGTCCACTTTAGTCTTTCCACTTTAGTTTTTCCACTATAGTCTCCACTTTATTTTGTCCACTACAGTCTTTCCACTTTAGTCTTTCCACTATTCTACTTTAGTCTTTCCACTATAGTCTCCACTTTATTTTGTCCACTACAGTCTTTCCACTTTAGTCTTTCCACTATTCTCTGTCTACTTTAGTCTTTCCTCTCCACTTTATTCTGTCCACTACAGTCTTTCCACTATAGTCTTTCCACTATAGTTTGTCCACTTTAGACTTTCCACTATTCTCTGTCCACTTTAGTCTTTCCACTATACTGTCCACTTTATTTTTTATTTTTCCACTATACTCTCCACTTTATTTTGTCCACTACAGTCTTTCCACTTTAGTCTTTCCACTATTCTACTTTAGTCTTTCCACTATAGTCTCCACTTTATTTTGTCCACTACAGTCTTTCCACTTTAGTCTTTCCACTATTCTCTGTCTACTTTAGTCTTTCCTCTCCACTTTATTCTGTCCACTACAGTCTTTCCACTATAGTCTTTCCACTATAGTTTGTCCACTTTAGTCTTTCCACTATAGTCTTTCCACTATAGTTTGTCCACTTTAGACTTTCCACTATTCTCTGTCCACTGTAGTCTTTCCACTATACTGTCCACTTTATTTTGTCCACTACAGTCTTTCCACTATAGACTTTCTACTATAATCTGTCCACTTTAGTCTTTCCACTATTCTCTGTCCACTTTAGTATTTCCACTATAGTCTCCACTTTATTCTGTCCACTACAGTCTTTCCACTATAGTCTTTCCACTATAGTCCGTCCACTTTAGTCTTTCCACTATTCTCTGTCCACTTTAGTCTTTCCACTATAGTGTCCACTTTATTCTGTCCACTACAGTCTTTTCACTATAGTCTTTCCACTATAGTCTGTCCACTTTAGTCTTTCCACTTTAGTCTTTCCACTATAGTCTCCACTTTATTTTGTCCACTTTAGTCTTTCCACTATTCTCTGTCTACTTTAGTCTTTCCACTATAGTCTCCACTTTATTCTGTCCACTACAGTCTTTCCACTTTAGTCTTTCCACTATTCTCTGTCTACTTTAGTCTTTCCACTATAGTCTCCACTTTATTCTGTCCACTACAGTCTTTCCATTATAGTCTTTCCACTATAGTCTGTCCACTTTAGTCTTTCCACTATTCTCTGTCCACTTTAGTCTTTCCACTATACTCTCCACTTTATTCTGTCCACTACAGTCTTTCCACTATAGTCTTCCCACTATAGTCTGTCCACTTTAGTCTTTCCACTTTAGTCTTTCCACTTTAGTCTGTCCACTTTAGTCTTTCCACTTTAGTCTGTCCACTTTAGTCTTTCCACTATAGTCTGTCCACTATAGTCTTTCCACTATAGTCTGTCCACTTTAGTCTTTCCACTATTCTCTGTCCACTTTAGTCTTTCCACTATAGTCTCCACTTTATTCTGTCCACTACAGTCTTTCCACTATAGTCTTTCCACTATAGTCTGTCCACTTTAGTCTTTCCACTATTCTCTGTCCACTTTAGTCTTTCCACTATAGTCTGTCCACTATAGTCTTTCCACTATAGTCTGTCCACTTTAGTCTTTCCACTATTCTCTGTCCACTTTAGTCTTTCCACTATAGTCTCCACTTTATTCTGTCCACTACATTCTTTCCACTATAGTCTTTCCACTATAGTCTGTCCGCTTCAGTCTTTCCACTTTAGTCTTTCCACTTTAGTCTGTCCACTTTAGTCTTTCCACTTTAGTCTGTCCACTTTAGTCTTTCCACTATAGTCTGTCCACTATAGTCTTTCCACTATAGTCTGTCCACTTTAGTCTTTCCACTATTCTCTGTCCCCTTTAGTCTTTCCACTACAGTCTCCACTTTATTCTGTCCACTACAGTCTTTCCACTATAGTCTTTCCAATATAGTCTGTCCACTTTAGTCTTTCCACTATTCTCTGTCCACTTTAGTCTTTCCACTATTCTCTGTCCACTTTAGTCTTTCCACTATAGTCTCCACTTTATTCTGTCCACTACAGTCTTTTCACTATAGTCTTTCCACTATAGTCTGTCCACTTTAGTCTTTCCTCTTTAGTCTTTCCACTATAGTCTCCACTTTATTTTGTCCACTACAGTCTTTCCACTATAGTCTTTCCACTATAGTCTGTCCACTTTAGTCTTTCCACTATTCTCTGTCCACTTTAGTCTTTCCACTATTCTCTGTCCACTTTAGTCTTTCCACTATAGTCTCCACTTTATTCTGTCCACTACAGTCTTTTTACTATAGTCTTTCCACTATAGTCTGTCCACTTTAGTCTTTCCTCTTTAGTCTTTCCACTATAGTCTCCACTTTATTTTGTCCACTACAGTCTTTCCACTATAGTCTTTCCAGTATAGTCTGTCCACTTTAGTCTTTCCACTATTCTCTGTCCACTTTAGTCTTTCCACTATACTCTCCACTTTATTCTGTCCACTACAGTCTTTTCACTATAGTCTTTCAACTATAGTCTTTCCAATATAGTCTGTCCACTTTAGTCTGTCCACTTTAGTCTTTCCACTATAGTCTTTCCACTATAGTCTTTCCACTATAGTCTGTCCACTTTAGTCTTTCCGCTATTCTCTGTCCACTTTAGTCTTTCCACTATAGTCTCCACTTTATTATGTCCACTACAGTCTTTCCACTATAGTCTTTCCACTATAGTCTGTCCACTTTAGTCTTTCCACTATTCTCTGTCCACTTTAGTCTTTCCACTACAGTCTCCACTTTATTCTGTCCACTACAGTCTTTCCACTATAGTCTTTCCAATAAAGTCTGTCCACTTTAGTCTGTCCACTTTAGTCTTTCCACTATAGTCTTTCCACTATAGTCTTTCCACTATAGTCTGTCCACTTTAGTCTTTCCACTATTCTCTGTCCACTTTAGTCTTTCCACTATAGTCTCCACTTTAGTCTTTCCACTTTAGTCTTTCCACTTTAGTCTGTCCACTTTAGTCTTTCCACTTTAGTCTGTCCACTTTAGTCTTTCCACTATTGTCTTTCCACTATAGTCTGTCCACTTTAGTCTTTCCACTATTCTCTGTCCACTTTAGTCTTTCCACTACAGTCTCCACTTTATTCTGTCCACTACAGTCTTTCCACTATAGTCTTTCCAATAAAGTCTGTCCACTTTAGTCTGTCCACTTTAGTCTTTCCACTATAGTCTTTCCACTATAGTCTTTCCACTATAGTCTGTCCACTTTAGTCTTTCCACTATTCTCTGTCCACTTTAGTCTTTCCACTATAGTCTCCACTTTAGTCTTTCCACTTTAGTCTGTCCACTTTAGTCTCTCCACTTTAGTCTGTCCACTTTAGTCTTTCCACTATTATCTTTCCACTATAGTCTTTCCACTATAGTCTGTCCACTTTAGTCTTTCCGCTATTCTCTGTCCATTTTAGTCTTTCCACTATAGTCTCCACTTTATTATGTCCACTACAGTCTTTCCACTATAGTCTGTCCACTTTAGTCTTTCCACTATTCTCTGTCCACTTTAGTCTTTCCACTATAGTCTCCACTTTATTCTGTCCACTACAGTCTTTTCACTATAGTCTTTCCACTATAGTCTGTCCACTTTAGTCTTTCCTCTTTAGTCTTTCCACTATAGTCTCCACTTTATTTTGTCCACTACAGTCTTTCCACTATAGTCTTTCCACTATAGTCTGTCCACTTTAGTCTTTCCACTATTCTCTGTCCACTTAAGTCTTTCCACTATTCTCTGCCCACTTTAGTCTTTCCACTATAGTCTCCACTTTATTCTGTCCACTACAGTCTCTTCCCTATAGTCTTTCCACTATAGTCTGTCCACTTTAGTCTTTCCTCTTTAGTCTTTCCACTATAGTCTCCACTTTATTTTGTCCACTACAGTCTTTCCACTATAGTCTTTCCACTATAGTCTGTCCACTTTAGTCTTTCCACTATTCTCTGTCCACTTTAGTCTTTCCACTACACTCTCCACTTTATTCTGTCCACTACAGTCTTTTCACTATAGTCTTTCCACTATAGTCTTTCCAATATAGTCTGTCCACTTTAGTCTGTCCACTTTAGTCTTTCCACTATAGTCTTTCCACTATAGTCTTTCCACTATAGTCTGTCCACTTTAGTCTTTCCGCTATTTTCTGTCCACTTTAGTCTTTCCACTATAGTCTCCACTTTATTATGTCCACTACAGTCTTTCCACTATAGTCTTTCCACTATAGTCTGTCCACTTTAGTCTTTCCACTATTCTCTGTCCACTTTAGTCTTTCCACTACAGTCTCCACTTTATTCTGTCCACTACAGTCTTTCCACTATAGTCTTTCCAATAAAGTCTGTCCACTTTAGTCTGTCCACTTTAGTCTTTCCACTATAGTCTTTCCACTATAGTCTTTCCACTATAGTCTGTCCACTTTAGTCTTTCCACTATTCTCTGTCCACTTTAGTCTTTCCACTATAGTCTCCACTTTAGTCTTTCCACTTTATTCTGTCTACTACAGTCTTTCCACTATAGTCTTTCCACTATATTCTGTCCACTTTAGTCTTTCCACTATTCTCTGTCCACTTTAGTCTTTCCACTATAGTCTCCACTTTAGTCTTTCCACTATTCTCTGTCCACTATAGTCTTTCCACTATAGTCTCCACTTTATTCAGTCCACTACAGTCTTTCCACTATAGTCTGTCCACTATAGTCTTTCCACTATAGTCTCCATTTTATTCTGTCTACTACAGTCTTTCCACTATAGTCTTTCCACTATAGTCTGTCCACTTTAGTCTTTCCACTATTCTCTGTCCACTATAGTCTTTCCACTATAGTCTCCACTTTATTCTGTCCACTACAGTCTTTCCACTATAGTCTGTCCACTATAGTCTTTCCACTATAGTCTGTCCACTTTAGTCTTTCCACTATTCTCTGTCCACTTTAGTCTTTCCACTACAGTCTCCACTTTATTCTGTCCACTACAGTCTTTCAACTATAGTCTTTCCAATAAAGTCTATCCACTTTAGTCTGTCCACTTTAGTCTTTCCACTATAGTCTTTCCACTATAGTCTTTCCACTATAGTCTGTCCACTTTAGTCTTTCCGCTATTCTCTGTCCACTTTAGTCTTTCCACTATAGTCTCCACTTTATTATGTCCACTACAGTCTTTCCACTATAGTCTTTCCACTATAGTCTGTCCACTTTAGTCTTTCCACTATTCTCTGTCCACTATAGTCTTTCCACTATAGTCTCCACTTTATTCTGTCCCCTACAGTCTTTCCACTATAGTCTTTCCACTATAGTCTGTCCACTTTAGTCTTTCCAATATTCTCTGTCCACTTTAGTCTTTCCACTATAGTCTCCACTTTATTCTGTCCACTACAGTCTTTTCACTATAGTCTTTCCACTATTCTCTGTCTACTTTAGTCTTTCCACTATAGTCTCCACTTTATTCTGTCCACTACAGTCTTTCCACTATAGTCTTTCCACTATAGTCTGTCCACTTTAGTCTTTCCACTATTCTCTGTCCACTTTAGTCTTTCCACTATACTCTCCACTTTATTCTGTCCACTACATTCTTTCCACTATAGTCTTTCCACTATAGTCTGTCCGCTTCAGTCTTTCCACTTTAGTCTTTCCGATTTAGTCTGTCCACTTTAGTCTTTCCACTTTAGTCTGTCCACTTTAGTCTTTCCACTATAGTCTGTCCACTATAGTCTTTCCAATATAGTCTGTCCACTTTAGTCTTTCCACTATTCTCTGTCCCCTTTAGTCTTTCCACTACAGTCTCCACTTTATTCTGTCCACTACAGTCTTTCCACTATAGTCTTTCCAATATAGTATGTCCACTTTAGTCTTTCCACTATTCTCTGTCCACTTTAGTCTTTCCACTATTCTCTGTCCACTTTAGTCTTTCCACTATAGTCTCCACTTTATTCTGTCCACTACAGTCTTTTCACTATAGTCTTTCCACTATAGTCTGTCCACTTTAGTCTTTCCTCTTTAGTCTTTCCACTATAGTCTCCACTTTATTTTGTCCACTACAGTCTTTCCACTATAGTCTTTCCACTATAGTCTGTCCACTTTAGTCTTTCCACTATTCTCTGTCCACTTTAGTCTTTCCACTATTCTCTGTCCACTTTAGTCTTTCCACTATAGTCTCCACTTTATTCTGTCCAATACAGTCTTTTCACTATAGTCTTTCCACTATAGTCTGTCCACTTTAGTCTTTCCTCTTTAGTCTTTCCACTATAGTCTCCACTTTATTTTGTCCACTACAGTCTTTCCACTATAGTCTTTCCACTATAGTCTGTCCACTTTAGTCTTTCCACTATTCTCTGTCCACTTTAGTCTTTCCACTATACTCTCCACTTTATTCTGTCCACTACAGTCTTTTCACGATAGTCTTTCCACTATAGTCTTTCCAATATAGTCTGTCCACTTTAGTCTGTCCACTTTAGTCTTTCCACTATAGTCTTTCCACTATAGTCTTTCCACTATAGTCTGTCCACTTTAGTCTTTCTGCTATTCTCTGTCCACTTTAGTCTTTCCACTATAGTCTCCACTTTATTATGTCCACTACAGTCTTTCCACTATAGTCTTTCCACTATAGTCTGTCTACTTTAGTCTTTCCACTATTCTCTGTCCACTTTAGTCTTTCCACTATAGTCTCCACTTTATTCTGTCCACTACAGTCTTTTCACTATAGTTTTTCCACTATTCTCTGTCTACTTTAGTCTTTCCACTATAGTCTCCACTTTATTCTGTCCACTACAGTCTTTCCACTATAGTCTTTCCACTATAGTCTGTCCACTTTAGTCTTTCCACTATTCCCTGTCCACTTTAGTCTTTCCACTATACTCTCCACTTTATTCTGTCCACTACATTCTTTCCACTATGGTCTTTCCACTATAGTCTGTCCACTTTAGTCTTTCCACTTTAGTCTGTCCACTTTAGTCTTTCCACTTTAGTCTGTCCACTTTAGTCTTTCCACTACAGTCTGTCCAGTATAGTCTTTCCACTATTCTCTGTCCACTTTAGTCTTTCCACTACAGTCTCCACTTTATTCTGTCCACTACAGTCTTTCCACTATAGTCTTTCCAATATAGTCTGTCCACTTTAGTCTTTCCACTATTCTCTGTCCACTTTAGTCTTTCCACTATTCTCTGTCCACTTTAGTCTTTCCACTATAGTCTCCACTTTATTCTGTCCACTACAGTCTTTTCACTATAGTCTTTCCACTATAGTCTGTCCACTTTAGTCTTTCCTCTTTAGTCTTTCCACTATAGTCTCCACTTTATTTTGTCCACTACAGTCTTTCCACTATAGTCTGCCCACTTTAGTCTTTCCACTGTTCTCTGTCCACTTTAGTCTTTCCACTATACTCTCCACTTTATTCTGTCCACTACAGTCTTTTCACTATAGTCTTTCCACTATAGTCTGTCCACTTTAGTCTTTCCACTTTAGTGTTTCCACTATAGTCTCAACTTTATTTTGTCCACTACAGTCTTTCCACTTTATTCTTTCCACTATTCTACTTTAGTCTTTCCACTATAGTCTCTACTTTATTTTGTCCACTACAGTCTTTCCACTTTAGTCTTTCCACTATTCTCTGTCTACTTTAGTCTTTCCTCTCCACTTTATTCTGTCCACTACAGTCTTTCCACTATAGTCTTTCCACTATAGTTTGTCCACTTTAGACTTTCCACTATTCTCTGTCCACTTTAGTCTTTCCACTATACTGTCCACTTTATTTTGTCCACTACAGTCTGTCCACTTTAGTCTTTCCACTTTTGTCTTTCCACTTTAGTCTTTCGACTATTCTCTGTCCACTTTATTCTTTCCACTATAGTCTCCACTTTATTCTGTCCACTACAGTCTTTCCACTATAGACTTTCCACTATAATCTGTCCACTTTAGTCTTTCCACTATTCTCTGTCCACTTTAGTATTTCCACTATAGTCTCCACTTTATTCTGTCCACTACAGTCTTTCCACTATAGTCTTTCCACTATAGTCCGTCCACTTTAGTCTTTCCACTATTCTCTGTCCACTTTAGTCTTTCCACTATAGTCTCCACTTTATTCTGTCCACTACAGTCTTTTCACTATAGTCTTTCCACTATAGTCTGTCCACTTTAGTCTTTCCACTTTAGTCTTTCCACTATAGTCTCCACTTTATTTTGTCCACTAAAGTCTTTCCACTTTAGTCTTTCCACTATTCTCTGTCTACTTTAGTCTTTCCACTATAGTCTCCACTTTATTCTGTCCACTACAGTCTTTCCACTTTAGTCTTTCCACTATTCTCTGTCTACTTTAGTCTTTCCACTATAGTCTCCACTTTATTCTGTCCACTACAGTCTTTCCATTATAGTCTTTCCACTATAGTCTGTCCACTTTAGTCTTTCCACTATTCTCTGTCCACTTTAGTCTTTCCACTATACTCTCCACTTTATTCTGTCCACTACAGTCTTTCCACTATAGTCTTCCCACTATAGTCTGTCCACTTTAGTCTTTCCACTTTAGTCTTTCCACTTTAGTCTGTCCACTTTAGCCTTTCCACTTTAGTCTGTCCACTTTAGTCTTTCCACTATAGTCCGTCCACTATAGTCTTTCCACTATAGTCTGTCCACTTTAGTCTTTCCACTATTCTCTGTCCACTTTAGTCTTTCCACTATAGTCTCCACTTTATTCTGTCCACTACAGTCTTTCCACTATAGTCTTTCCACTATAGTCTGTCCACTTTAGTCTTTCCACTATTCTCTGTCCACTTTAGTCTTTCCACTATTCTCTGTCCACTTTAGTCTTTCCACTATAGTCTCCACTTTATTCTGTCCAATACAGTCTTTTCACTATAGTCTTTCCACTATAGTCTGTCCACTTTAGTCTTTCCTCTTTAGTCTTTCCACTATAGTCTCCACTTTATTTTGTCCACTACAGTCTTTCCACTATAGTCTTTCCACTATAGTCTGTCCACTTTAGTCTTTCCACTATTCTCTGTCCACTTTAGTCTTTCCACTATACTCTCCACTTTATTCTGTCCACTACAGTCTTTTCACGATAGTCTTTCCACTATAGTCTTTCCAATATAGTCTGTCCACTTTAGTCTGTCCACTTTAGTCTTTCCACTATAGTCTTTCCACTATAGTCTTTCCACTATAGTCTGTCCACTTTAGTCTTTCTGCTATTCTCTGTCCACTTTAGTCTTTCCACTATAGTCTCCACTTTATTATGTCCACTACAGTCTTTCCACTATAGTCTTTCCACTATAGTCTGTCTACTTTAGTCTTTCCACTATTCTCTGTCCACTTTAGTCTTTCCACTATAGTCTCCACTTTATTCTGTCCACTACAGCCTTTTCACTATAGTTTTTCCACTATTCTCTGTCTACTTTAGTCTTTCCACTATAGTCTCCACTTTATTCTGTCCACTACAGTCTTTCCACTATAGTCTTTCCACTATAGTCTGTCCACTTTAGTCTTTCCACTATTCCCTGTCCACTTTAGTCTTTCCACTATACTCTCCACTTTATTCTGTCCACTACATTCTTTCCACTATGGTCTTTCTACTATAGTCTGTCCACTTTAGTCTTTCCACTTTAGTCTGTCCACTTTAGTCTTTCCACTTTAGTCTGTCCACTTTAGTCTTTCCACTACAGTCTGTCCAGTATAGTCTTTCCACTATTCTCTGTCCACTTTAGTCTTTCCACTACAGTCTCCACTTTATTCTGTCCACTACAGTCTTTCCACTATAGTCTTTCCAATATAGTCTGTCCACTTTAGTCTTTCCACTATTCTCTGTCCACTTTAGTCTTTCCACTATTCTCTGTCCACTTTAGTCTTTCCACTATAGTCTCCACTTTATTCTGTCCACTACAGTCTTTTCACTATAGTCTTTCCACTATAGTCTGTCCACTTTAGTCTTTCCTCTTTAGTCTTTCCACTATAGTCTCCACTTTATTTTGTCCACTACAGTCTTTCCACTATAGTCTGCCCACTTTAGTCTTTCCACTATTCTCTGTCCACTTTAGTCTTTCCACTATACTCTCCACTTTATTCTGTCCACTACAGTCTTTTCACTATAGTCTTTCCACTATAGTCTGTCCACTTTAGTCTTTCCACTTTAGTGTTTCCACTATAGTCTCAACTTTATTTTGTCCACTACAGTCTTTCCACTTTATTCTTTCCACTATTCTACTTTAGTCTTTCCACTATAGTCTCTACTTTATTTTGTCCACTACAGTCTTTCCACTTTAGTCTTTCCACTATTCTCTGTCTACTTTAGTCTTTCCTCTCCACTTTATTCTGTCCACTACAGTCTTTCCACTATAGTCTTTCCACTATAGTTTGTCCACTTTAGACTTTCCACTATTCTCTGTCCACTTTAGTCTTTCCACTATACTGTCCACTTTATTTTGTCCACTACAGTCTGTCCACTTTAGTCTTTCCACTTTTGTCTTTCCACTTTAGTCTTTCGACTATTCTCTGTCCACTTTATTCTTTCCACTATAGTCTCCACTTTATTCTGTCCACTACAGTCTTTCCACTATAGACTTTCCACTATAATCTGTCCACTTTAGTCTTTCCACTATTCTCTGTCCACTTTAGTATTTCCACTATAGTCTCCACTTTATTCTGTCCACTACAGTCTTTCCACTATAGTCTTTCCACTATAGTCCGTCCACTTTAGTCTTTCCACTATTCTCTGTCCACTTTAGTCTTTCCACTATAGTCTCCACTTTATTCTGTCCACTACAGTCTTTTCACTATAGTCTTTCCACTATAGTCTGTCCACTTTAGTCTTTCCACTTTAGTCTTTCCACTATAGTCTCCACTTTATTTTGTCCACTAAAGTCTTTCCACTTTAGTCTTTCCACTATTCTCTGTCTACTTTAGTCTTTCCACTATAGTCTCCACTTTATTCTGTCCACTACAGTCTTTCCACTTTAGTCTTTCCACTATTCTCTGTCTACTTTAGTCTTTCCACTATAGTCTCCACTTTATTCTGTCCACTACAGTCTTTCCATTATAGTCTTTCCACTATAGTCTGTCCACTTTAGTCTTTCCACTATTCTCTGTCCACTTTAGTCTTTCCACTATACTCTCCACTTTATTCTGTCCACTACAGTCTTTCCACTATAGTCTTCCCACTATAGTCTGTCCACTTTAGTCTTTCCACTTTAGTCTTTCCACTTTAGTCTGTCCACTTTAGCCTTTCCACTTTAGTCTGTCCACTTTAGTCTTTCCACTATAGTCCGTCCACTATAGTCTTTCCACTATAGTCTGTCCACTTTAGTTTTTCCACTATTCTCTGTCCACTTTAGTCTTTCCACTATAGTCTCCACTTTATTCTGTCCACTACAGTCTTTCCACTATAGTCTTTCCACTATAGTCTGTCCACTTTAGTCTTTCCACTATTCTCTGTCCACTTTAGTCTTTCCACTATAGTCTCCACTTTAGTCTTTCCACTTTAGTCTTTCCACTTTAGTCTGCCCACTTTAGTCTTTCCACTTTAGTCTGTCCACTTTAGTCTTTCCACTATAGTCTTTCCACTATAGTCTGTCCACTTTAGTCTTTCCCTATTCTCTGTCCACAGTCTTTCCACTATAGTCTCCACTTTATTATGTCCACTACAGTCTTTCCACTATGGTCTTTCCACTATAGTCTGTCCACTTTAGTCTTTCCACTATTCTCTGTCCACTATAGTCTTTCCAATATAGTCTCCACTTTATTCTGTCCACTACAGTCTTTCCACTATAGTCTTTCCACTATAGTCTGTCCACTATAGTCTTTCCACTATTCTCTGTCCACTTTAGTCTTTCCACTATAGTCTCCACTTTATTCTGTCCACTACAGTCTTTTCACTATAGTCTTTCCACTATTCTCTGTCTACTTTAGTCTTTCCACTATAGTCTCCACTTTATTCTGTCCACTACAGTCTTTCCACTATAGTCTTTCCACTATAGTCTGTCCACTTTAGTCTTTCCACTATTCTCTGTCCACTTTAGTCTATCCACTATACTCTCCACTTTATTCTGTCCACTACAGTCTTTCCACTATAGTCTTTCCACTATAGTCTGTCCACTTTAGTCTTTCCACTTTAGTCTTTCCACTTTGGTCTGTCCACTTTAGTCTTTCCACTATTCTCTGTCCACTTTAGTCTTTTCACTACAGTCTCCACTTTATTCTGTCCACTACAGTCTTTCCACTATAGTCTTTCCAATATAGTCTTTCCACTTTAGTCTTTCCACTATTCTCTGTCCACTACAGTCTTTCCACTATAGTCTTTCCACTATAGTCTGTCCACTTTAGACTTTCCACTATTCTCTGTCCACTTTAGTCTTTCCACTATACTCTCCACTTTATTTTGTCAACTAGAGTCTTTCCACTATAGTCTTTCCACTATAGTCTGTCCACTTTAGTCTTTCCACTTTTGTCTTTCCACTTTAGTCTGTCCACTTTAGTCTTTCCACTATAGTCTGTCCACTTTAGTCTTTCCACTATTCTCTGTCCACTTTATTCTTTCCACTATAGTCTCCACTTTATTCTGTCCACTACAGTCTTTCCACTATAGACTTTCCACTATAATCTGTCCACTTTAGTCTTTCCACTATTCTCTGTCCACTTTAGTCTTTCCACTATAGTCTCCACTTTATTCTGTCCACTACAGTCTTTCCACTATAGTCTTTCCACTATAGTCTGTCCACTTTAGTCTTTCCACTTTAGTCTTTCCACTATAGTCTCCACTTTATTTTGTCCACTACAGTCTTTCCACTATTCTCTGTCTACTTTAGTCTTTCCACTATAGTCTCCACTTTATTCTGTCCACTACAGTCTTTCCACTTTAGTCTTTCCACTATTCTCTGTCTACTTTAGTCTTTCCACTATAGTCTCCACTTTATACTGTCCACTACAGTCTTTCCATTATAGTCTTTCCACTATAGTCTGTCCACTTTAGTCTTTCCACTATTCTCTGTCCACTTTAGTCTTTCCACTATGCTCTTCACTTTATTCTGTCCACTACAGTCTTTCCACTATAGTCTTTCCACTATAGTCTGTCCACTTTAGTCTTTCCACTTTAGTCTTTCCACTTTAGTCTGTCCACTTTAGTCTTTCCACTTTAGTCTGTCTACTTTAGTCTTTCCACTATAGTCTGTCCACTATAGTCTTTCCACTATAGTCTGTCCACTTTAGTCTTTCCACTATTCTCTGTCCACTTTAGTCTTTCCACTATAGTCTCCACTTTAGTCTTTCCACTTTAGTCTTTCCACTTTAGTCTGTCCACTTTAGTCTTTCCACTTTAGTCTGTCCACTTTCGTCTTTCCATTATAGTCTTTCCACTATAGTCTGTCCACTATAGTCTTTCCACTATTCTCTGTCCACTTTAGTCTTTCCACTATAGTCTCCACTTTAGTCTGTCCACTTTAGTCTTTCCACTTTAGTCTGTCTACTTTAGTCTTTCCACTATAGTCTGTCCACTATAGTCTTTCCACTATAGTCTGTCCACTACAGTCTTTCCACTATAGTCTTTCCACTATAGTCTGTCCACTTTAGTCTTTCCACTTTAGTCTTTCCACTTTAGTCTGTCTACTTTAGTCTTTCCACTATAGTCTGTCCACTATAGTCTCCACTTTATTCTGTCCACTACAGTCTTTCCACTATAGTCTTTCCACTATAGTCTGTCCAATTTAGTCTTTCCACTATTCTCTGTCCACTTTAGTCTTTCCACTATAGTCTCCACTTTAGTCTTTCCACTTTAGTCTTTCCAATTTAGTCTATTCTCTGTCCACTTTAGTCTTTCCACTATAGTCTCCACTTTATTATGTCCACTACAGTCTTTCCACTATGGTCTTTCCACTATAGTCTGTCCACTTTAGTCTTTCCACTATTCTCTGTCCACTATAGTCTTTCCACTATAGTCTCCACTTTATTCTGTCCACTACAGTCTTTCCACTATAGTCTTTCCACTATAGTCTGTCCACTTTAGTCTTTCCACTATTCTCTGTCCACTTTAGTCTTTCCACTATAGTCTCCACTTTATTCTGTCCACTACAGTCTTTTCACTATAGTCTTTCCACTATTCTCTGTCTACTTTAGTCTTTCCACTATAGTCTCCACTTTATTCTGTCCACTACAGTCTTTCCACTATAGTCTTTCCACTATAGTCTGTCCACTTTAGTCTTTCCACTATTCTCTGTCCACTTTAGTCTATCCACTATACTCTCCACTTTATTCTGTCCACTACAGTCTTTCAACTATAGTCTTTCCACTATAGTCTGTCCACTTTAGTCTTTCCACTTTAGTCTCTCCACTTTGGTCTGTCCACTTTAGTCTTTCCACTTTAGTCTGTCCACTTTAGTCTTTCCACTATAGTCTGTCCACTATAGTCTTTCCACTATAGTCTGTCCACTTTAGTCTTTCCACTATTCTCTGTCCACTTTAGTCTTTCCACTACAGTCTCCACTTTATTCTGTCCACTACAGTCTTTCCACTATAGTCTTTCCAATATAGTCTGTCCACTTTAGTCTTTCCACTATTCTCTGTCCACTTTAGTCTTTCCACTATTCTCTGTCCACTTTAGTCTTTCCAGTATAGTCTCCACTTTATTCTGTCCACTACAGTCTTTTCACTATAGTCTTTCCACTATAGTCTGTCCACTTTAGTCTTTCCACTATAGTCTCCACTTTATTTTGTCCACTACAGTCTTTAGACTATAGTCTTTCCACTTTAGTCTTTCCACTTAAGTCTCCACTTTATTTTGTCCACTACAGTCTTTCCACTTTAGTCTTTCCACTATTCTCTGTCTACTTTAGTCTTTCCACTATAGTCTCCACTTTATTCTGTCCACTACAGTCTTTCCACTATAGTCTGTCCACTTTAGTCTTTCCACTATTCTCTGTCCACTTTAGTCTATCCACTATACTATCCACTTTATTCTGTCCACTACAGTCTTTCCACTATAGTCTTTCCACTATAGTCTGTCCACTTTAGTCTTTCCACTTTAGTCTTTCCACTTTGGTCTGTCCACTTTAGTCTTTCCACTTTAGTCTGTCCACTTTAGTCTTTCCACTATAGTCTGTCCACTATAGTCTTTCCACTATAGTCTGTCCACTTTAGTCTTTCCACTATTCTCTGTCCACTTTAGTCTTTCCACTACAGTCTCCACTTTATTCTGTCCACTACAGTTTTTCCACTATAGTCTTTCCAATATAGTCTGTCCACTTTAGTCTTTCCACTATTCTCTGTCCACTTTAGTCTTTCCACTATAGTCTCCACTTTATTCTGTCCACTACAGTCTTTTCATTATAGTCTTTCCACTATAGTCTGTCCACTTTAGTCTTTCCACTATAGTCTCCACTTTATTTTGTCCACTACAGTCTTTCCACTATAGTCTTTTCACTTTAGTCTTTCCACTTAAGTCTCCACTTTATTTTGTCCACTACAGTCTTTCCACTTCAGTCTTTCCACTATTCTCTGTCCACTTTATTCTTTCCACTATAGTCTCCACTTTATTCTGTCCACTACAGTCTTTCCACTATAGACTTTCCACTACAATCTGTCCACTTTAGTCTTTCCACTATTCTCTGTCCACTTTAGTCTTTCCACTATAGTCTCCACTTTATTCTGTCCACTACAGTCTTTCCACTATAGTCTTTCCACTATAGTCTGTCCACTTTAGTCTTTCCACTTTAGTCTTTCCACTATAGTCTCCACTTTATTTTGTCCACTACAGTCTTTCCACTATTCTCTGTCTACTTTAGTCTTTCCACTATAGTCTCCACTTTATTCTGTCCACTACAGTCTTTCCACTTTAGTCTTTCCACTATTCTCTGTCTACTTTAGTCTTTCCACTATAGTCTCCAGTTTATTCTGTCCACTACAGTCTTTCCATTATAGTCTTTCCACTATAGTCTGTCCACTTTAGTCTTTCCACTATTCTCTGTCCACTTTAGTCTTTCCACTATGCTCTCCACTTTATTCTGTCCACTACAGTCTTTCCACTATAGTCTTTCCACTATAGTCTGTCCACTTTAGTCTTTCCACTTTAGTCTTTCCACTTTAGTCTGTCCACTTTAGTCTTTCCACTTTAGTCTGTCTACTTTAGTCTTTCCACTATAGTCTGTCCACTATAGTCTTTCCACTATAGTCTGTCCACTTTAGTCTTTCCACTATTCTCTGTCCACTTTAGTCTTTCCACTACAGTCTTTCCACTATAGTCTGTCCACTTTAGTCTTTCCACTATTCTCTGTCCACTTTAGTCTTTCCATTATGCTCTCCACTTTATTCTGTCCACTACAGTCTTTCCACTATAGTCTTTCCACTATAGTCTGTCCACTTTAGTCTTTCCACTTTAGTCTTTCCACTTTAGTCTGTCCACTTTAGTCTTTCCACTTTAGTCTGTCTACTTTAGTCTTTCCACTATAGTCTGTCCACTATAGTCTTTCCACTATAGTCTGTCCACTTTAGTCTTTCCACTATTCTCTGTCCACTTTAGTCTTTCCACTATAGTCTCCACTATAGTCTTTCCACTTTAGTCTGTCCACTTTAGTCTTTCCACTTTAGTCTTTCCACTTTAGTCTGTCCACTTTAGTCTTTCCACTTTAGTCTGTCTACTTTAGTCTTTCCACTATAGTCTGTCCACTATAGTCTTTCCACTATAGTCTGTCCACTTTAGTCTTTCCACTATTCTCTGTCCACTTTAGTCTTTCCACTATAGTCTCCACTTTAGTCTTTCCACTTTAGTCTTTCCACTTTAGTCTGTCCACTTTAGTCTTTCCACTTTAGTCTGTCCACTTTAGTCTTTCCATTATAGTCTTTCCACTATAGTCTGTCCACTATAGTCTTTCCACTATTCTCTGTCCACTTTAGTCTTTCCACTATAGTCTCCACTTTAGTCTGTCCACTTTAGTCTTTCCACTTTAGTCTGTCTACTTTAGTCTTTCCACTATAGTCTGTCCACTATAGTCTTTCCACTATAGTCTGTCCACTACAGTCTTTCCACTATAGTCTTTCCACTATAGTCTGTCCACTTTAGTCTTTCCACTTTAGTCTTTCCACTTTAGTCTGTCCACTTTAGCCTTTCCACTTTAGTCTGTCTACTTTAGTCTTTCCACTATAGTCTGTCCACTATAGTCTTTCCACTATAGTCTGTCCACTTTAGTCTTTCCACTATTCTCTGTCCACTTTAGTCTTTCCACTATAGTCTCCACTTTATTCTGTCCACTACAGTCTTTCCACTATAGTCTTTCCACTATAGTCTGTCCACTTTAGTCTTTCCACTATTCTCTGTCCACTTTAGTCTTTCCACTATAGTCTCCACTTTAGTCTAGTCTTTCCACTATAGTCTTTCCACTATAGTCTGTCCACTTTAGTCTTTCCCTATTCTCTGTCCACAGCCTTTCCACTATAGTCTCCACTTTATTATGTCCACTACAGTCTTTCCACTATGGTCTTTCCACTATAGTCTGTCCACTTTAGTCTTTCCACTATTCTCTGTCCACTATAGTCTTTCCACTATAGTCTCCACTTTATTCTGTCCACTACAGTCTTTCCACTATAGTCTTTCCACTATAGTCTGTCCACTATAGTCTTTCCACTATTCTCTGTCCACTTTAGTCTTTCCACTATAGTCTCCACTTTATTCTGTCCACTACAGTCTTTTCACTATAGTCTTTCCACTATTCTCTGTCTACTTTAGTCTTTCCACTATAGTCTCCACTTTATTCTGTCCACTACAGTCTTTCCACTATAGTCTTTCCACTATAGTCTGTCCACTTTAGTCTTTCCACTATTCTCTGTCCACTTTAGTCTATCCACTATACTCTCCACTTTATTCTGTCCACTACAGTCTTTCCACTATAGTCTTTCCACTATAGTCTGTCCACTTTAGTCTTTCCACTTTAGTCTTTCCACTTTGGTCTGTCCACTTTAGTCTTTCCACTTTAGTCTGTCCACTTTAGTCTTTCCACTATAGTCTGTCCACTATAGTCTTTCCACTATAGTCTGTCCACTTTAGTCTTTCCACTATTCTCTGTCCACTTTAGTCTTTTCACTACAGTCTCCACTTTATTCTGTCCACTACAGTCTTTCCACTATAGTCTTTCCAATATAGTCTGTCCACTTTAGTCTTTCCACTATTCTCTGTCCACTTTAGTCTTTCCACTATTCTCTGTCCACTTTAGTCTTTCCACTACAGTCTCCACTTTATTCCGTCCACTACAGTCTTTTCACTATAGTCTTTCCACTATAGTCTGTCCACTTTAGTCTTTCCACTATAGTCTCCACTTTATTTTGTCCACTACAGTCTTTCCACTATAGTCTTTCCACGTTAGTCTTTCCACTTAAGTCGCCACTTTATTTTGTCCACTACAGTCTTTCCACTTTAGTCTTTCCACTATTCTCTGTCCACTACAGTCTTTCCACTATAGTCTTTCCACTATAGTCTGTCCACTTTAGACTTTCCACTATTCTCTGTCCACTTTAGTCTTTCCACTATACTCTCCACTTTATTTTGTCAACTAGAGTCTTTCCACTATAGTCTTTCCACTATAGTCTGTCCACTTTAGTCTTTCCACTTTTGTCTTTCCACTTTAGTCTGTCCACTTTAGTCTTTCCACTATAGTCTGTCCACTTTAGTCTTTCCACTATTCTCTGTCCACTTTATTCTTTCCACTATAGTCTCCACTTTATTCTGTCCACTACAGTCTTTCCACTATAGACTTTCCACTATAATCTGTCCACTTTAGTCTTTCCACTATTCTCTGTCCACTTTAGTCTTTCCACTATAGTCTCCACTTTATTCTGTCCACTACAGTCTTTCCACTATAGTCTTTCCACTATAGTCTGTCCACTTTAGTCTTTCCACTTTAGTCTTTCCACTATAGTCTCCACTTTATTTTGTCCACTACAGTCTTTCCACTATTCTCTGTCTACTTTAGTCTTTCCACTATAGTCTCCACTTTATTCTGTCCACTACAGTCTTTCCACTATAGTCTGTCCACTTTAGTCTTTCCACTATTCTCTGTCCACTTTAGTCTTTCCATTATGCTCTCCACTTTATTCTGTCCACTACAGTCTTTCCACTATAGTCTTTCCACTATAGTCTGTCCACTTTAGTCTTTCCACTTTAGTCTTTCCACTTTAGTCTGTCCACTTTAGTCTTTCCACTTTAGTCTGTCTACTTTAGTCTTTCCACTATAGTCTGTCCACTATAGTCTTTCCACTATAGTCTGTCCACTTTAGTCTTTCCACTATTCTCTGTCCACTTTAGTCTTTCCACTATAGTCTCCACTATAGTCTTTCCACTTTAGTCTGTCCACTTTAGTCTTTCCACTTTAGTCTTTCCACTTTAGTCTGTCCACTTTAGTCTTTCCACTTTAGTCTGTCTACTTTAGTCTTTCCACTATAGTCTGTCCACTATAGTCTTTCCACTATAGTCTGTCCACTTTAGTCTTTCCACTATTCTCTGTCCACTTTAGTCTTTCCACTATAGTCTCCACTTTAGTCTTTCCACTTTAGTCTTTCCACTTTAGTCTGTCCACTTTAGTCTTTCCACTTTAGTCTGTCCACTTTAGTCTTTCCATTATAGTCTTTCCACTATAGTCTGTCCACTATAGTCTTTCCACTATTCTCTGTCCACTTTAGTCTTTCCACTATAGTCTCCACTTTAGTCTGTCCACTTTAGTCTTTCCACTTTAGTCTGTCTACTTTAGTCTTTCCACTATAGTCTGTCCACTATAGTCTTTCCACTATAGTCTGTCCACTACAGTCTTTCCACTATAGTCTTTCCACTATAGTCTGTCCACTTTAGTCTTTCCACTTTAGTCTTTCCACTTTAGTCTGTCCACTTTAGCCTTTCCACTTTAGTCTGTCTACTTTAGTCTTTCCACTATAGTCTGTCCACTATAGTCTTTCCACTATAGTCTGTCCACTTTAGTCTTTCCACTATTCTCTGTCCACTTTAGTCTTTCCACTATAGTCTCCACTTTATTCTGTCCACTACAGTCTTTCCACTATAGTCTTTCCACTATAGTCTGTCCACTTTAGTCTTTCCACTATTCTCTGTCCACTTTAGTCTTTCCACTATAGTCTCCACTTTAGTCTAGTCTTTCCACTATAGTCTTTCCACTATAGTCTGTCCACTTTAGTCTTTCCCTATTCTCTGTCCACAGCCTTTCCACTATAGTCTCCACTTTATTATGTCCACTACAGTCTTTCCACTATGGTCTTTCCACTATAGTCTGTCCACTTTAGTCTTTCCACTATTCTCTGTCCACTATAGTCTTTCCACTATAGTCTCCACTTTATTCTGTCCACTACAGTCTTTCCACTATAGTCTTTCCACTATAGTCTGTCCACTATAGTCTTTCCACTATTCTCTGTCCACTTTAGTCTTTCCACTATAGTCTCCACTTTATTCTGTCCACTACAGTCTTTTCACTATAGTCTTTCCACTATTCTCTGTCTACTTTAGTCTTTCCACTATAGTCTCCACTTTATTCTGTCCACTACAGTCTTTCCACTATAGTCTTTCCACTATAGTCTGTCCACTTTAGTCTTTCCACTATTCTCTGTCCACTTTAGTCTATCCACTATACTCTCCACTTTATTCTGTCCACTACAGTCTTTCCACTATAGTCTTTCCACTATAGTCTGTCCACTTTAGTCTTTCCACTTTAGTCTTTCCACTTTGGTCTGTCCACTTTAGTCTTTCCACTTTAGTCTGTCCACTTTAGTCTTTCCACTATAGTCTGTCCACTATAGTCTTTCCACTATAGTCTGTCCACTTTAGTCTTTCCACTATTCTCTGTCCACTTTAGTCTTTTCACTACAGTCTCCACTTTATTCTGTCCACTACAGTCTTTCCACTATAGTCTTTCCAATATAGTCTGTCCACTTTAGTCTTTCCACTATTCTCTGTCCACTTTAGTCTTTCCACTATTCTCTGTCCACTTTAGTCTTTCCACTACAGTCTCCACTTTATTCCGTCCACTACAGTCTTTTCACTATAGTCTTTCCACTATAGTCTGTCCACTTTAGTCTTTCCACTATAGTCTCCACTTTATTTTGTCCACTACAGTCTTTCCACTATAGTCTTTCCACGTTAGTCTTTCCACTTAAGTCGCCACTTTATTTTGTCCACTACAGTCTTTCCACTTTAGTCTTTCCACTATTCTCTGTCCACTACAGTCTTTCCACTATAGTCTTTCCACTATAGTCTGTCCACTTTAGACTTTCCACTATTCTCTGTCCACTTTAGTCTTTCCACTATACTCTCCACTTTATTTTGTCAACTAGAGTCTTTCCACTATAGTCTTTCCACTATAGTCTGTCCACTTTAGTCTTTCCACTTTTGTCTTTCCACTTTAGTCTGTCCACTTTAGTCTTTCCACTATAGTCTGTCCACTTTAGTCTTTCCACTATTCTCTGTCCACTTTATTCTTTCCACTATAGTCTCCACTTTATTCTGTCCACTACAGTCTTTCCACTATAGACTTTCCACTATAATCTGTCCACTTTAGTCTTTCCACTATTCTCTGTCCACTTTAGTCTTTCCACTATAGTCTCCACTTTATTCTGTCCACTACAGTCTTTCCACTATAGTCTTTCCACTATAGTCTGTCCACTTTAGTCTTTCCACTTTAGTCTTTCCACTATAGTCTCCACTTTATTTTGTCCACTACAGTCTTTCCACTATTCTCTGTCTACTTTAGTCTTTCCACTATAGTCTCCACTTTATTCTGTCCACTACAGTCTTTCCACTTTAGTCTTTCCACTATTCTCTGTCTACTTTAGTCTTTCCACTATAGTCTCCACTTTATACTGTCCACTACAGTCTTTCCATTATAGTCTTTCCACTATAGTCTGTCCACTTTAGTCTTTCCACTATTCTCTGTCCACTTTAGTCTTTCCACTATGCTCTCCACTTTATTCTGTCCACTACAGTCTTTCCACTATAGTCTTTCCACTATAGTCTGTCCACTTTAGTCTTTCCACTTTAGTCTTTCCACTTTAGTCTGTCCACTTTAGTCTTTCCACTTTAGTCTGTCTACTTTAGTCTTTCCACTATAGTCTGTCCACTATAGTCTTTCCACTATAGTCTGTCCACTTTAGTCTTTCCACTATTCTCTGTCCACTTTAGTCTTTCCACTATAGTCTCCACTTTAGTCTTTCCACTTTAGTCTTTCCACTTTAGTCTGTCCACTTTAGTCTTTCCACTTTAGTCTGTCCACTTTCGTCTTTCCATTATAGTCTTTCCACTATAGTCTGTCCACTATAGTCTTTCCACTATTCTCTGTCCACTTTAGTCTTTCCACTATAGTCTCCACTTTAGTCTGTCCACTTTAGTCTTTCCACTTTAGTCTGTCTACTTTAGTCTTTCCACTATAGTCTGTCCACTATAGTCTTTCCACTATAGTCTGTCCACTACAGTCTTTCCACTATAGTCTTTCCACTATAGTCTGTCCACTTTAGTCTTTCCACTTTAGTCTTTCCACTTTAGTCTGTCCACTTTAGTCTTTCCACTTTAGTCTGTCTACTTTAGTCTTTCCACTATAGTCTGTCCACTATAGTCTTTCCACTATTCTCTGTCCACTTTAGTCTTTCCACTATAGTCTCCACTTTATTCTGTCCACTACAGTCTTTCCACTATAGTCTTTCCACTATAGTCTGTCCACTTTAGTCTTTCCACTATTCTCTGTCCACTTTAGTCTTTCCACTATAGTCTCCACTTTATTCTGTCCACTACAGTCTTTTCACTATAGTCTTTCCACTATTCTCTGTCTACTTTAGTCTTTCCACTATAGTCTCCACTTTATTCTGTCCACTACAGTCTTTCCACTATAGTCTTTCCACTATAGTCTGTCCACTTTAGTCTTTCCACTATTCTCTGTCCACTTTAGTCTATCCACTATACTCTCCACTTTATTCTGTCCACTACAGTCTTTCCACTATAGTCTTTCCACTATAGTCTGTCCACTTTAGTCTTTCCACTTTAGTCTTTCCACTTTGGTCTGTCCACTTTAGTCTTTCCACTTTAGTCTGTCCACTTTAGTCTTTCCACTATAGTCTGTCCACTATAGTCTTTCCACTATAGTCTGTCCACTTTAGTCTTTCCACTATTCTCTGTCCACTTTAGTCTTTCCACTACAGTCTCCACTTTATTCTGTCCACTACAGTCTTTCCACTATAGTCTTTCCAATATAGTCTGTCCACTTTAGTCTTTCCACTATTCTCTGTCCACTTTAGTCTTTCCACTATTCTCTGTCCACTTTAGTCTTTCCACTATAGTCTCCACTTTATTCTGTCCACTACAGTCTTTTCACTATAGTCTTTCCACTATAGTCTGTCCACTTTAGTCTTTCCACTATAGTCTCCACTTTATTTTGTCCACTACAGTCTTTAGACTATAGTCTTTCCACTTTAGTCTTTCCACTTAAGTCTCCACTTTATTTTGTCCACTACAGTCTTTCCACTTTAGTCTTTCCACTATTCTCTGTCTACTTTAGTCTTTCCACTATACTCTCCACTTTATTCTGTCCACTACAGTCTTTCAACTATAGTCTTTCCACTATAGTCTGTCCACTTTAGTCTTTCCACTTTAGTCTTTCCACTTTGGTCTGTCCACTTTAGTCTTTCCACTTTAGTCTGTCCACTTTAGTCTTTCCACTATAGTCTGTCCACTATAGTCTTTCCACTATAGTCTGTCCACTTTAGTCTTTCCACTATTCTCTGTCCACTTTAGTCTTTCCACTACAGTCTCCACTTTATTCTGTCCACTACAGTCTTTCCACTATAGTCTTTCCAATATAGTCTGTCCACTTTAGTCTTTCCACTATTCTCTGTCCACTTTAGTCTTTCCACTATTCTCTGTCCACTTTAGTCTTTCCAGTATAGTCTCCACTTTATTCTGTCCACTACAGTCTTTTCACTATAGTCTTTCCACTATAGTCTGTCCACTTTAGTCTTTCCACTATAGTCTCCACTTTATTTTGTCCACTACAGTCTTTAGACTATAGTCTTTCCACTTTAGTCTTTCCACTTAAGTCTCCACTTTATTTTGTCCACTACAGTCTTTCCACTTTAGTCTTTCCACTATTCTCTGTCTACTTTAGTCTTTCCACTATAGTCTCCACTTTATTCTGTCCACTACAGTCTTTCCACTATAGTCTGTCCACTTTAGTCTTTCCACTATTCTCTGTCCACTTTAGTCTATCCACTATACTATCCACTTTATTCTGTCCACTACAGTCTTTCCACTATAGTCTTTCCACTATAGTCTGTCCACTTTAGTCTTTCCACTTTAGTCTTTCCACTTTGGTCTGTCCACTTTAGTCTTTCCACTTTAGTCTGTCCACTTTAGTCTTTCCACTATAGTCTGTCCACTATAGTCTTTCCACTATAGTCTGTCCACTTTAGTCTTTCCACTATTCTCTGTCCACTTTAGTCTTTCCACTACAGTCTCCACTTTATTCTGTCCACTACAGTTTTTCCACTATAGTCTTTCCAATATAGTCTGTCCACTTTAGTCTTTCCACTATTCTCTGTCCACTTTCGTCTTTCCACTATAGTCTCCACTTTATTCTGTCCACTACAGTCTTTTCATTATAGTCTTTCCACTATAGTCTGTCCACTTTAGTCTTTCCACTATAGTCTCCACTTTATTTTGTCCACTACAGTCTTTCCACTATAGTCTTTTCACTTTAGTCTTTCCACTTAAGTCTCCACTTTATTTTGTCCACTACAGTCTTTCCACTTCAGTCTTTCCACTATTCTCTGTCCACATTATTCTTTCCACTATAGTCTCCACTTTATTCTGTCCACTACAGTCTTTCCACTATAGACTTTCCACTATAATCTGTCCACTTTAGTCTTTCCACTATTCTCTGTCCACTTTAGTCTTTCCACTATAGTCTCCACTTTATTCTGTCCACTACAGTCTTTCCACTATAGTCTTTCCACTATAGTCTGTCCACTTTAGTCTTTCCACTTTAGTCTTTCCACTATAGTCTCCACTTTATTTTGTCCACTACAGTCTTTCCACTATTCTCTGTCTACTTTAGTCTTTCCACTATAGTCTCCACTTTATTCTGTCCACTACAGTCTTTCCACTTTAGTCTTTCCACTATTCTCTGTCTACTTTAGTCTTTCCACTATAGTCTCCAGTTTATTCTGTCCACTACAGTCTTTCCATTATAGTCTTTCCACTATAGTCTGTCCACTTTAGTCTTTCCACTATTCTCTGTCCACTTTAGTCTTTCCACTATGCTCTCCACTTTATTCTGTCCACTACAGTCTTTCCACTATAGTCTTTCCACTATAGTCTGTCCACTTTAGTCTTTCCACTTTAGTCTTTCCACTTTGGTCTGTCCACTTTAGTCTTTCCACTTTAGTCTGTCCACTTTAGTCTTTCCACTATAGTCTTTCCACTATAGTCTCCACTTTATTCTGTCCACTACAGTCTTTCCACTATAGTCTTTCCACTATAGTCTGTCCACTTTAGTCTTTCCACTATTCTCTGTCCACTTTAGTCTTTCCACTATAGTCTCCACTTTATTCTGTCCACTACAGTCTTTTCACTATAGTCTTTCCACTATTCTCTGTCTACTTTAGTCTTTCCACTATAGTCTCCACTTTATTCTGTCCACTACAGTCTCCACTTTATTCCGTCCACTACAGTCTTTTCACTATAGTCTTTCCACTATAGTCTGTCCACTTTAGTCTTTCCACTATTCTCTGTCCACTTTAGTCTTTCCACTATTCTCTGTCCACTTTAGTCTTTCCACTACAGTCTCCACTTTATTCCGTCCACTACAGTCTTTTCACTATAGTCTTTCCACTATAGTCTGTCCACTTTAGTCTTTCCACTATAGTCTCCACTTTATTTTGTCCACTACAGTCTTTCCACTATAGTCTTTCCACGTTAGTCTTTCCACTTAAGTCGCCACTTTATTTTGTCCACTACAGTCTTTCCACTTTAGTCTTTCCACTATTCTCTGTCCACTACAGTCTTTCCACTATAGTCTTTCCACTATAGTCTGTCCACTTTAGACTTTCCACTATTCTCTGTCCACTTTAGTCTTTCCACTATACTCTCCACTTTATTTTGTCAACTAGAGTCTTTCCACTATAGTCTTTCCACTATAGTCTGTCCACTTTAGTCTTTCCACTTTTGTCTTTCCACTTTAGTCTGTCCACTTTAGTCTTTCCACTATAGTCTGTCCACTTTAGTCTTTCCACTATTCTCTGTCCACTTTATTCTTTCCACTATAGTCTCCACTTTATTCTGTCCACTACAGTCTTTCCACTATAGACTTTCCACTATAATCTGTCCACTTTAGTCTTTCCACTATTCTCTGTCCACTTTAGTCTTTCCACTATAGTCTCCACTTTATTCTGTCCACTACAGTCTTTCCACTATAGTCTTTCCACTATAGTCTGTCCACTTTAGTCTTTCCACTTTAGTCTTTCCACTATAGTCTCCACTTTATTTTGTCCACTACAGTCTTTCCACTATTCTCTGTCTACTTTAGTCTTTCCACTATAGTCTCCACTTTATTCTGTCCACTACAGTCTTTCCACTTTAGTCTTTCCACTATTCTCTGTCTACTTTAGTCTTTCCACTATAGTCTCCACTTTATACTGTCCACTACAGTCTTTCCATTATAGTCTTTCCACTATAGTCTGTCCACTTTAGTCTTTCCACTATTCTCTGTCCACTTTAGTCTTTCCACTATGCTCTCCACTTTATTCTGTCCACTACAGTCTTTCCACTATAGTCTTTCCACTATAGTCTGTCCACTTTAGTCTTTCCACTTTAGTCTTTCCACTTTAGTCTGTCCACTTTAGTCTTTCCACTTTAGTCTGTCTACTTTAGTCTTTCCACTATAGTCTGTCCACTATAGTCTTTCCACTATAGTCTGTCCACTTTAGTCTTTCCACTATTCTCTGTCCACTTTAGTCTTTCCACTATAGTCTCCACTTTAGTCTTTCCACTTTAGTCTTTCCACTTTAGTCTGTCCACTTTAGTCTTTCCACTTTAGTCTGTCCACTTTCGTCTTTCCATTATAGTCTTTCCACTATAGTCTGTCCACTATAGTCTTTCCACTATTCTCTGTCCACTTTAGTCTTTCCACTATAGTCTCCACTTTAGTCTGTCCACTTTAGTCTTTCCACTTTAGTCTGTCTACTTTAGTCTTTCCACTATAGTCTGTCCACTATAGTCTTTCCACTATAGTCTGTCCACTACAGTCTTTCCACTATAGTCTTTCCACTATAGTCTGTCCACTTTAGTCTTTCCACTTTAGTCTTTCCACTTTAGTCTGTCCACTTTAGTCTTTCCACTTTAGTCTGTCTACTTTAGTCTTTCCACTATAGTCTGTCCACTATAGTCTTTCCACTATTCTCTGTCCACTTTAGTCTTTCCACTATAGTCTCCACTTTATTCTGTCCACTACAGTCTTTCCACTATAGTCTTTCCACTATAGTCTGTCCACTTTAGTCTTTCCACTATTCTCTGTCCACTTTAGTCTTTCCACTATAGTCTCCACTTTATTCTGTCCACTACAGTCTTTTCACTATAGTCTTTCCACTATTCTCTGTCTACTTTAGTCTTTCCACTATAGTCTCCACTTTATTCTGTCCACTACAGTCTTTCCACTATAGTCTTTCCACTATAGTCTGTCCACTTTAGTCTTTCCACTATTCTCTGTCCACTTTAGTCTATCCACTATACTCTCCACTTTATTCTGTCCACTACAGTCTTTCCACTATAGTCTTTCCACTATAGTCTGTCCACTTTAGTCTTTCCACTTTAGTCTTTCCACTTTGGTCTGTCCACTTTAGTCTTTCCACTTTAGTCTGTCCACTTTAGTCTTTCCACTATAGTCTGTCCACTATAGTCTTTCCACTATAGTCTGTCCACTTTAGTCTTTCCACTATTCTCTGTCCACTTTAGTCTTTCCACTACAGTCTCCACTTTATTCTGTCCACTACAGTCTTTCCACTATAGTCTTTCCAATATAGTCTGTCCACTTTAGTCTTTCCACTATTCTCTGTCCACTTTAGTCTTTCCACTATTCTCTGTCCACTTTAGTCTTTCCACTATAGTCTCCACTTTATTCTGTCCACTACAGTCTTTTCACTATAGTCTTTCCACTATAGTCTGTCCACTTTAGTCTTTCCACTATAGTCTCCACTTTATTTTGTCCACTACAGTCTTTAGACTATAGTCTTTCCACTTTAGTCTTTCCACTTAAGTCTCCACTTTATTTTGTCCACTACAGTCTTTCCACTTTAGTCTTTCCACTATTCTCTGTCTACTTTAGTCTTTCCACTATACTCTCCACTTTATTCTGTCCACTACAGTCTTTCAACTATAGTCTTTCCACTATAGTCTGTCCACTTTAGTCTTTCCACTTTAGTCTTTCCACTTTGGTCTGTCCACTTTAGTCTTTCCACTTTAGTCTGTCCACTTTAGTCTTTCCACTATAGTCTGTCCACTATAGTCTTTCCACTATAGTCTGTCCACTTTAGTCTTTCCACTATTCTCTGTCCACTTTAGTCTTTCCACTACAGTCTCCACTTTATTCTGTCCACTACAGTCTTTCCACTATAGTCTTTCCAATATAGTCTGTCCACTTTAGTCTTTCCACTATTCTCTGTCCACTTTAGTCTTTCCACTATTCTCTGTCCACTTTAGTCTTTCCAGTATAGTCTCCACTTTATTCTGTCCACTACAGTCTTTTCACTATAGTCTTTCCACTATAGTCTGTCCACTTTAGTCTTTCCACTATAGTCTCCACTTTATTTTGTCCACTACAGTCTTTAGACTATAGTCTTTCCACTTTAGTCTTTCCACTTAAGTCTCCACTTTATTTTGTCCACTACAGTCTTTCCACTTTAGTCTTTCCACTATTCTCTGTCTACTTTAGTCTTTCCACTATAGTCTCCACTTTATTCTGTCCACTACAGTCTTTCCACTATAGTCTGTCCACTTTAGTCTTTCCACTATTCTCTGTCCACTTTAGTCTATCCACTATACTATCCACTTTATTCTGTCCACTACAGTCTTTCCACTATAGTCTTTCCACTATAGTCTGTCCACTTTAGTCTTTCCACTTTAGTCTTTCCACTTTGGTCTGTCCACTTTAGTCTTTCCACTTTAGTCTGTCCACTTTAGTCTTTCCACTATAGTCTGTCCACTATAGTCTTTCCACTATAGTCTGTCCACTTTAGTCTTTCCACTATTCTCTGTCCACTTTAGTCTTTCCACTACAGTCTCCACTTTATTCTGTCCACTACAGTTTTTCCACTATAGTCTTTCCAATATAGTCTGTCCACTTTAGTCTTTCCACTATTCTCTGTCCACTTTCGTCTTTCCACTATAGTCTCCACTTTATTCTGTCCACTACAGTCTTTTCATTATAGTCTTTCCACTATAGTCTGTCCACTTTAGTCTTTCCACTATAGTCTCCACTTTATTTTGTCCACTACAGTCTTTCCACTATAGTCTTTTCACTTTAGTCTTTCCACTTAAGTCTCCACTTTATTTTGTCCACTACAGTCTTTCCACTTCAGTCTTTCCACTATTCTCTGTCCACATTATTCTTTCCACTATAGTCTCCACTTTATTCTGTCCACTACAGTCTTTCCACTATAGACTTTCCACTATAATCTGTCCACTTTAGTCTTTCCACTATTCTCTGTCCACTTTAGTCTTTCCACTATAGTCTCCACTTTATTCTGTCCACTACAGTCTTTCCACTATAGTCTTTCCACTATAGTCTGTCCACTTTAGTCTTTCCACTTTAGTCTTTCCACTATAGTCTCCACTTTATTTTGTCCACTACAGTCTTTCCACTATTCTCTGTCTACTTTAGTCTTTCCACTATAGTCTCCACTTTATTCTGTCCACTACAGTCTTTCCACTTTAGTCTTTCCACTATTCTCTGTCTACTTTAGTCTTTCCACTATAGTCTCCAGTTTATTCTGTCCACTACAGTCTTTCCATTATAGTCTTTCCACTATAGTCTGTCCACTTTAGTCTTTCCACTATTCTCTGTCCACTTTAGTCTTTCCACTATGCTCTCCACTTTATTCTGTCCACTACAGTCTTTCCACTATAGTCTTTCCACTATAGTCTGTCCACTTTAGTCTTTCCACTTTAGTCTTTCCACTTTGGTCTGTCCACTTTAGTCTTTCCACTTTAGTCTGTCCACTTTAGTCTTTCCACTATAGTCTTTCCACTATAGTCTCCACTTTATTCTGTCCACTACAGTCTTTCCACTATAGTCTTTCCACTATAGTCTGTCCACTTTAGTCTTTCCACTATTCTCTGTCCACTTTAGTCTTTCCACTATAGTCTCCACTTTATTCTGTCCACTACAGTCTTTTCACTATAGTCTTTCCACTATTCTCTGTCTACTTTAGTCTTTCCACTATAGTCTCCACTTTATTCTGTCCACTACAGTCTTTCCACTATAGTCTTTCCACTATAGTCTGTCCACTTTAGTCTTTCCACTATTCTCTGTCCACTTTAGTCTATCCACTATACTCTCCACTTTATTCTGTCCACTACAGTCTTTCCACTATAGTCTTTCCACTATAGTCTGTCCACTTTAGTCTTTCCACTTTAGTCTTTCCACTTTGGTCTGTCCACTTTAGTCTTTCCACTTTAGTCTGTCCACTTTAGTCTTTCCACTATAGTCTGTCCACTATAGTCTTTCCACTATAGTCTGTCCACTTTAGTCTTTCCACTATTCTCTGTCCACTTTAGTCTTTCCACTACAGTCTCCACTTTATTCTGTCCACTACAGTCTTTCCACTATAGTCTTTCCAATATAGTCTGTCCACTTTAGTCTTTCCACTATTCTCTGTCCACTTTAGTCTTTCCACTATTCTCTGTCCACTTTAGTCTTTCCACTATAGTCTCCACTTTATTCTGTCCACTACAGTCTTTTCACTATAGTCTTTCCACTATAGTCTGTCCACTTTAGTCTTTCCACTATAGTGTCCACTTTATTTTGTCCACTACAGTCTTTAGACTATAGTCTTTCCACTTTAGTCTTTCCACTTAAGTCTCCACTTTATTTTGTCCACTACAGTCTTTCCACTTTAGTCTTTCCACTATTCTCTGTCTACTTTAGTCTTTCCACTATACTCTCCACTTTATTCTGTCCACTACAGTCTTTCAACTATAGTCTTTCCACTATAGTCTGTCCACTTTAGTCTTTCCACTTTAGTCTTTCCACTTTGGTCTGTCCACTTTAGTCTTTCCACTTTAGTCTGTCCACTTTAGTCTTTCCACTATAGTCTGTCCACTATAGTCTTTCCACTATAGTCTGTCCACTTTAGTCTTTCCACTATTCTCTGTCCACTTTAGTCTTTCCACTACAGTCTCCACTTTATTCTGTCCACTACAGTCTTTCCACTATAGTCTTTCCAATATAGTCTGTCCACTTTAGTCTTTCCACTATTCTCTGTCCACTTTAGTCTTTCCACTATTCTCTGTCCACTTTAGTCTTTCCAGTATAGTCTCCACTTTATTCTGTCCACTACAGTCTTTTCACTATAGTCTTTCCACTATAGTCTGTCCACTTTAGTCTTTCCACTATAGTCTCCACTTTATTTTGTCCACTACAGTCTTTAGACTATAGTCTTTCCACTTTAGTCTTTCCACTTAAGTCTCCACTTTATTTTGTCCACTACAGTCTTTCCACTTTAGTCTTTCCACTATTCTCTGTCTACTTTAGTCTTTCCACTATAGTCTCCACTTTATTCTGTCCACTACAGTCTTTCCACTATAGTCTGTCCACTTTAGTCTTTCCACTATTCTCTGTCCACTTTAGTCTATCCACTATACTATCCACTTTATTCTGTCCACTACAGTCTTTCCACTATAGTCTTTCCACTATAGTCTGTCCACTTTAGTCTTTCCACTTTAGTCTTTCCACTTTGGTCTGTCCACTTTAGTCTTTCCACTTTAGTCTGTCCACTTTAGTCTTTCCACTATAGTCTGTCCACTATAGTCTTTCCACTATAGTCTGTCCACTTTAGTCTTTCCACTATTCTCTGTCCACTTTAGTCTTTCCACTACAGTCTCCACTTTATTCTGTCCACTACAGTTTTTCCACTATAGTCTTTCCAATATAGTCTGTCCACTTTAGTCTTTCCACTATTCTCTGTCCACTTTAGTCTTTCCACTATAGTCTCCACTTTATTCTGTCCACTACAGTCTTTTCATTATAGTCTTTCCACTATAGTCTGTCCACTTTAGTCTTTCCACTATAGTCTCCACTTTATTTTGTCCACTACAGTCTTTCCACTATAGTCTTTTCACTTTAGTCTTTCCACTTAAGTCTCCACTTTATTTTGTCCACTACAGTCTTTCCACTTCAGTCTTTCCACTATTCTCTGTCCACTTTATTCTTTCCACTATAGTCTCCACTTTATTCTGTCCACTACAGTCTTTCCACTATAGACTTTCCACTATAATCTGTCCACTTTAGTCTTTCCACTATTCTCTGTCCACTTTAGTCTTTCCACTATAGTCTCCACTTTATTCTGTCCACTACAGTCTTTCCACTATAGTCTTTCCACTATAGTCTGTCCACTTTAGTCTTTCCACTTTAGTCTTTCCACTATAGTCTCCACTTTATTTTGTCCACTACAGTCTTTCCACTATTCTCTGTCTACTTTAGTCTTTCCACTATAGTCTCCACTTTATTCTGTCCACTACAGTCTTTCCACTTTAGTCTTTCCACTATTCTCTGTCTACTTTAGTCTTTCCACTATAGTCTCCAGTTTATTCTGTCCACTACAGTCTTTCCATTATAGTCTTTCCACTATAGTCTGTCCACTTTAGTCTTTCCACTATTCTCTGTCCACTTTAGTCTTTCCACTATGCTCTCCACTTTATTCTGTCCACTACAGTCTTTCCACTATAGTCTTTCCACTATAGTCTGTCCACTTTAGTCTTTCCACTTTAGTCTTTCCACTTTAGTCTGTCCACTTTAGTCTTTCCACTTTAGTCTGTCTACTTTAGTCTTTCCACTATAGTCTGTCCACTATAGTCTTTCCACTATAGTCTGTCCACTTTAGTCTTTCCACTATTCTCTGTCCACTTTAGTCTTTCCACTACAGTCTTTCCACTATAGTCTGTCCACTTTAGTCTTTCCACTATTCTCTGTCCACTTTAGTCTTTCCACTATGCTCTCCACTTTATTCTGTCCACTACAGTCTTTCCACTATAGTCTTTCCACTATAGTCTGTCCACTTTAGTCTTTCCACTTTAGTCTTTCCACTTTAGTCTGTCCACTTTAGTCTTTCCACTTTAGTCTGTCTACTTTAGTCTTTCCACTATAGTCTGTCCACTATAGTCTTTCCACTATAGTCTGTCCACTTTAGTCTTTCCACTATTCTCTGTCCACTTTAGTCTTTCCACTATAGTCTCCACTATAGTCTTTCCACTTTAGTCTGTCCACTTTAGTCTTTCCACTTTAGTCTTTCCACTTTAGTCTGTCCACTTTAGTCTTTCCACTTTAGTCTGTCTACTTTAGTCTTTCCACTATAGTCTGTCCACTATAGTCTTTCCACTATAGTCTGTCCACTTTAGTCTTTCCACTATTCTCTGTCCACTTTAGTCTTTCCACTATAGTCTCCACTTTAGTCTTTCCACTTTAGTCTTTCCACTTTAGTCTGTCCACTTTAGTCTTCCCACTTTAGTCTGTCCACTTTAGTCTTTCCATTATAGTCTTTCCACTATAGTCTGTCCACTATAGTCTTTCCACTATTCTCTGTCCACTTTAGTCTTTCCACTATAGTCTCCACTTTAGTCTGTCCACTTTAGTCTTTCCACTTTAGTCTGTCTACTTTAGTCTTTCCACTATAGTCTGTCCACTATAGTCTTTCCACTATAGTCTGTCCACTACAGTCTTTCCACTATAGTCTTTCCACTATAGTCTGTCCACTTTAGTCTTTCCACTTTAGTCTTTCCACTTTAGTCTGTCCACTTTAGTCTTTCCACTTTAGTCTGTCTACTTTAGTCTTTCCACTATAGTCTGTCCACTATAGTCTTTCCACTATAGTCTGTCCACTTTAGTCTTTCCACTATTCTCTGTCCACTTTAGTCTTTCCACTATAGTCTCCACTTTATTCTGTCCACTACAGTCTTTCCACTATAGTCTTTCCACTATAGTCTGTCCACTTTAGTCTTTCCACTATTCTCTGTCTACTTTAGTCTTTCCACTATAGTCTCCACTTTATTCTGTCCACTACAGTCTTTCCACTATAGTCTTTCCACTATAGTCTGTCCACTTTAGTCTTTCCACTATTCTCTGTCCACTTTAGTCTATCCACTATACTCTCCACTTTATTCTGTCCACTACAGTCTTTCCACTATAGTCTTTCCACTATAGTCTGTCCACTTTAGTCTTTCCACTTTAGTCTTTCCACTTTGGTCTGTCCACTTTAGTCTTTCCACTTTAGTCTGTCCACTTTAGTCTTTCCACTATAGTCTGTCCACTATAGTCTTTCCACTATAGTCTGTCCACTTTAGTCTTTCCACTATTCTCTGTCCACTTTAGTCTTTCCACTACAGTCTCCACTTTATTCTGTCCACTACAGTCTTTCCACTATAGTCTTTCCAATATAGTCTGTCCACTTTAGTCTTTCCACTATTCTCTGTCCACTTTAGTCTTTCCACTATTCTCTGTCCACTTTAGTCTTTCCACTATAGTCTCCACTTTATTCTGTCCACTACAGTCTTTTCACTATAGTCTTTCCACTATAGTCTGTCCACTTTAGTCTTTCCACTATAGTCTCCACTTTATTTTGTCCACTACAGTCTTTAGACTATAGTCTTTCCACTTTAGTCTTTCCACTTAAGTCTCCACTTTATTTTGTCCACTACAGTCTTTCCACTTTAGTCTTTCCACTATTCTCTGTCTACTTTAGTCTTTCCACTATACTCTCCACTTTATTCTGTCCACTACAGTCTTTCAACTATAGTCTTTCCACTATAGTCTGTCCACTTTAGTCTTTCCACTTTAGTCTTTCCACTTTGGTCTGTCCACTTTAGTCTTTCCACTTTAGTCTGTCCACTTTAGTCTTTCCACTATAGTCTGTCCACTATAGTCTTTCCACTATAGTCTGTCCACTTTAGTCTTTCCACTATTCTCTGTCCACTTTAGTCTTTCCACTACAGTCTCCACTTTATTCTGTCCACTACAGTCTTTCCACTATAGTCTTTCCAATATAGTCTGTCCACTTTAGTCTTTCCACTATTCTCTGTCCACTTTAGTCTTTCCACTATTCTCTGTCCACTTTAGTCTTTCCAGTATAGTCTCCACTTTATTCTGTCCACTACAGTCTTTTCACTATAGTCTTTCCACTATAGTCTGTCCACTTTAGTCTTTCCACTATAGTCTCCACTTTATTTTGTCCACTACAGTCTTTAGACTATAGTCTTTCCACTTTAGTCTTTCCACTTAAGTCTCCACTTTATTTTGTCCACTACAGTCTTTCCACTTTAGTCTTTCCACTATTCTCTGTCTACTTTAGTCTTTCCACTATAGTCTCCACTTTATTCTGTCCACTACAGTCTTTCCACTATAGTCTGTCCACTTTAGTCTTTCCACTATTCTCTGTCCACTTTAGTCTATCCACTATACTATCCACTTTATTCTGTCCACTACAGTCTTTCCACTATAGTCTTTCCACTATAGTCTGTCCACTTTAGTCTTTCCACTTTAGTCTTTCCACTTTGGTCTGTCCACTTTAGTCTTTCCACTTTAGTCTGTCCACTTTAGTCTTTCCACTATAGTCTGTCCACTATAGTCTTTCCACTATAGTCTGTCCACTTTAGTCTTTCCACTATTCTCTGTCCACTTTAGTCTTTCCACTACAGTCTCCACTTTATTCTGTCCACTACAGTTTTTCCACTATAGTCTTTCCAATATAGTCTGTCCACTTTAGTCTTTCCACTATTCTCTGTCCACTTTAGTCTTTCCACTATAGTCTCCACTTTATTCTGTCCACTACAGTCTTTTCATTATAGTCTTTCCACTATAGTCTGTCCACTTTAGTCTTTCCACTATAGTCTCCACTTTATTTTGTCCACTACAGTCTTTCCACTATAGTCTTTTCACTTTAGTCTTTCCACTTAAGTCTCCACTTTATTTTGTCCACTACAGTCTTTCCACTTCAGTCTTTCCACTATTCTCTGTCCACTTTATTCTTTCCACTATAGTCTCCACTTTATTCTGTCCACTACAGTCTTTCCACTATAGACTTTCCACTATAATCTGTCCACTTTAGTCTTTCCACTATTCTCTGTCCACTTTAGTCTTTCCACTATAGTCTCCACTTTATTCTGTCCACTACAGTCTTTCCACTATAGTCTTTCCACTATAGTCTGTCCACTTTAGTCTTTCCACTTTAGTCTTTCCACTATAGTCTCCACTTTATTTTGTCCACTACAGTCTTTCCACTATTCTCTGTCTACTTTAGTCTTTCCACTATAGTCTCCACTTTATTCTGTCCACTACAGTCTTTCCACTTTAGTCTTTCCACTATTCTCTGTCTACTTTAGTCGTTCCACTATAGTCTCCAGTTTATTCTGTCCACTACAGTCTTTCCATTATAGTCTTTCCACTATAGTCTGTCCACTTTAGTCTTTCCACTATTCTCTGTCCACTTTAGTCTTTCCACTATGCTCTCCACTTTATTCTGTCCACTACAGTCTTTCCACTATAGTCTTTCCACTATAGTCTGTCCACTTTAGTCTTTCCACTTTAGTCTTTCCACTTTAGTCTGTCCACTTTAGTCTTTCCACTTTAGTCTGTCTACTTTAGTCTTTCCACTATAGTCTGTCCACTATAGTCTTTCCACTATAGTCTGTCCACTTTAGTCTTTCCACTATTCTCTGTCCACTTTAGTCTTTCCACTACAGTCTTTCCACTATAGTCTGTCCACTTTAGTCTTTCCACTATTCTCTGTCCACTTTAGTCTTTCCACTATGCTCTCCACTTTATTCTGTCCACTACAGTCTTTCCACTATAGTCTTTCCACTATAGTCTGTCCACTTTAGTCTTTCCACTTTAGTCTTTCCACTTTAGTCTGTCCACTTTAGTCTTTCCACTTTAGTCTGTCTACTTTAGTCTTTCCACTATAGTCTGTCCACTATAGTCTTTCCACTATAGTCTGTCCACTTTAGTCTTTCCACTATTCTCTGTCCACTTTAGTCTTTCCACTATAGTCTCCACTATAGTCTTTCCACTTTAGTCTGTCCACTTTAGTCTTTCCACTTTAGTCTTTCCACTTTAGTCTGTCCACTTTAGTCTTTCCACTTTAGTCTGTCTACTTTAGTCTTTCCACTATAGTCTGTCCACTATAGTCTTTCCACTATAGTCTGTCCACTTTAGTCTTTCCACTATTCTCTGTCCACTTTAGTCTTTCCACTATAGTCTCCACTTTAGTCTTTCCACTTTAGTCTTTCCACTTTAGTCTGTCCACTTTAGTCTTCCCACTTTAGTCTGTCCACTTTAGTCTTTCCATTATAGTCTTTCCACTATAGTCTGTCCACTATAGTCTTTCCACTATTCTCTGTCCACTTTAGTCTTTCCACTATAGTCTCCACTTTAGTCTGTCCACTTTAGTCTTTCCACTTTAGTCTGTCTACTTTAGTCTTTCCACTATAGTCTGTCCACTATAGTCTTTCCACTATAGTCTGTCCACTACAGTCTTTCCACTATAGTCTTTCCACTATAGTCTGTCCACTTTAGTCTTTCCACTTTAGTCTTTCCACTTTAGTCTGTCCACTTTAGTCTTTCCACTTTAGTCTGTCTACTTTAGTCTTTCCACTATAGTCTGTCCACTATAGTCTTTCCACTATAGTCTGTCCACTTTAGTCTTTCCACTATAGTCTCCACTTTATTCTGTCCACTACAGTCTTTCCACTATAGTCTTTCCACTATAGTCTGTCCACTTTAGTCTTTCCACTATTCTCTGTCCACTTTAGTCTTTCCACTATAGTCTCCACTTTAGTCTTTCCACTTTAGTCTTTCCACTTTAGTCTGCCCACTTTAGTCTTTCCACTTTAGTCTGTCCACTTTAGTCTTTCCACTATAGTCTTTCCACTATAGTCTTTCCACTATAGTCTGTCCACTTTAGTCTTTCCACTATAGTCTCCACTTTATTCTGTCCACTACAGTCTTTCCACTATAGTCTTTCCACTATAGTCTGTCCACTTTAGTCTTTCCACTATTCTCTGTCCACTTTAGTCTTTCCACTATAGTCTCCACTTTAGTCTTTCCACTTTAGTCTTTCCACTTTAGTCTGCCCACTTTAGTCTTTCCACTTTAGTCTGTCCACTTTAGTCTTTCCACTATAGTCTTTCCACTATAGTCTGTCCACTTTAGTCTTTCCCTATTCTCTGTCCACAGTCTTTCCACTATAGTCTCCACTTTATTATGTCCACTACAGTCTTTCCACTATGGTTTTTCCACTATAGTCTGTCCACTTTAGTCTTTCCACTATTCTCTGTCCACTATAGTCTTTCCACTATAGTCTCCACTTTATTCTGTCCACTACAGTCTTTCCACTATAGTCTTTCCACTATTCTCTGTCTACTTTAGTCTTTCCACTATAGTCTCCACTTTATTCTGTCCACTACAGTCTTTCCACTATAGTCTTTCCACTATAGTCTGTCCACTTTAGTCTTTCCACTATTCTCTGTCCACTTTAGTCTATCCACTATACTCTCCACTTTATTCTGTCCACTACAGTCTTTCCACTATAGTCTTTCCACTATAGTCTGTCCACTTTAGTCTTTCCACTATAGTCTCCACTTTATTCTGTCCACTACAGTCTTTCCACTATAGTCTTTCCACTATAGTCTGTCCACTTTAGTCTTTCCACTATTCTCTGTCCACTTTAGTCTATCCACTATACTCTCCACTTTATTCTGTCCACTACAGTCTTTCCACTATAGTCTTTCCACTATAGTCTGTCCACTTTAGTCTTTCCACTATTCTCTGTCCACTTTAGTCTATCCACTATACTCTCCACTTTATTCTGTCCACTACAGTCTTTCCACTATAGTCTTTCCACTATAGTCTGTCCACTTTAGTCTTTCCACTTTAGTCTTTCCACTTTGGTCTGTCCACTTTAGTCTTTCCACTTTAGTCTGTCCACTTTAGTCTTTCCACTATAGTCTGTCCACTATAGTCTTTCCACTATAGTCTGTCCACTTTAGTCTTTCCACTATTCTCTGTCCACTTTAGTCTTTTCACTACAGTCTCCACTTTATTCTGTCCACTACAGTCTTTCCACTATAGTCTTTCCAATATAGTCTGTCCACTTTAGTCTTTCCACTATTCTCTGTCCACTTTAGTCTTTCCACTCTTCTCTGTCCACTTTAGTCTTTCCACTACAGTCTCCACTTTATTCTGTCCACTACAGTCTTTTCACTATAGTCTTTCCACTATAGTCTGTCCACTTTAGTCTTTCCACTATAGTCTCCACTTTATTTTGTCCACTACAGTCTTTCCACTATAGTCTTTCCACGTTAGTCTTTCCACTTAAGTCGCCACTTTATTTTGTCCACTACAGTCTTTCCACTTTAGTCTTTCCACTATTCTCTGTCCACTACAGTCTTTCCACTATAGTCTTTCCACTATAGTCTGTCCACTTTAGACTTTCCACTATTCTCTGTCCACTTTAGTCTTTCCACTATACTCTCCACTTTATTTTGTCAACTAGAGTCTTTCCACTATAGTCTTTCCACTATAGTCTGTCCACTTTAGTCTTTCCACTTTTGTCTTTCCACTTTAGTCTGTCCAATTTAGTCTTTCCACTATAGTCTGTCCACTTTAGTCTTTCCACTATTCTCTGTCCACTTTATTCTTTCCACTATAGTCTCCACTTTATTCTGTCCACTACAGTCTTTCCACTATAGACTTTCCACTATAATCTGTCCACTTTAGTCTTTCCACTATTCTCTGTCCACTTTAGTCTTTCCACTATAGTCTCCACTTTATTCTGTCCACTACAGTCTTTCCACTATAGTCTTTCCACTATAGTCTGTCCACTTTAGTCTTTCCACTTTAGTCTTTCCACTATAGTCTCCACTTTATTTTGTCCACTACAGTCTTTCCACTATTCTCTGTCTACTTTAGTCTTTCCACTATAGTCTCCACTTTATTCTGTCCACTACAGTCTTTCCACTTTAGTCTTTCCACTATTCTCTGTCTACTTTAGTCTTTCCACTATAGTCTCCACTTTATACTGTCCACTACAGTCTTTCCATTATAGTCTTTCCACTATAGTCTGTCCACTTTAGTCTTTCCACTATTCTCTGTCCACTTTAGTCTTTCCACTATGCTCTCCACTTTATTCTGTCCACTACAGTCTTTCCACTATAGTCTTTCCACTATAGTCTGTCCACTTTAGTCTTTCCACTTTAGTCTTTCCACTTTAGTCTGTCCACTTTAGTCTTTCCACTTTAGTCTGTCTACTTTAGTCTTTCCACTATAGTCTGTCCACTATAGTCTTTCCACTATAGTCTGTCCACTTTAGTCTTTCCACTATTCTCTGTCCACTTTAGTCTTTCCACTATAGTCTCCACTTTAGTCTTTCCACTTTAGTCTTTCCACTTTAGTCTGTCCACTTTAGTCTTTCCACTTTAGTCTGTCCACTTTCGTCTTTCCATTATAGTCTTTCCACTATAGTCTGTCCACTATAGTCTTTCCACTATTCTCTGTCCACTTTAGTCTTTCCACTATAGTCTCCACTTTAGTCTGTCCACTTTAGTCTTTCCACTTTAGTCTGTCTACTTTAGTCTTTCCACTATAGTCTGTCCACTATAGTCTTTCCACTATAGTCTGTCCACTACAGTCTTTCCACTATAGTCTTTCCACTATAGTCTGTCCACTTTAGTCTTTCCACTTTAGTCTTTCCACTTTAGTCTGTCCACTTTAGTCTTTCCACTTTAGTCTGTCTACTTTAGTCTTTCCACTATAGTCTGTCCACTATAGTCTTTCCACTATTCTCTGTCCACTTTAGTCTTTCCACTATAGTCTCCACTTTATTCTGTCCACTACAGTCTTTCCACTATAGTCTTTCCACTATAGTCTGTCCACTTTAGTCTTTCCACTATTCTCTGTCCACTTTAGTCTTTCCACTATAGTCTCCACTTTAGTCTTTCCACTTTAGTCTTTCCAATTTAGTCTATTCTCTGTCCACTTTAGTCTTTCCACTATAGTCTCCACTTTGTTATGTCCACTACAGTCTTTCCACTATGGTCTTTCCACTATAGTCTGTCCACTTTAGTCTTTCCACTATTCTCTGTCCACTATAGTCTTTCCACTATAGTCTCCACTTTATTCTGTACACTACAGTCTTTCCACTATAGTCTTTCCACTATAGTCTGTCCACTTTAGTCTTTCCACTATTCTCTGTCCACTTTAGTCTTTCCACTATAGTCTCCACTTTATTCTGTCCACTACAGTCTTTTCACTATAGTCTTTCCACTATTCTCTGTCTACTTTAGTCTTTCCACTATAGTCTCCACTTTATTCTGTCCACTACAGTCTTTCCACTATAGTCTTTCCACTATAGTCTGTCCACTTTAGTCTTTCCACTATTCTCTGTCCACTTTAGTCTATCCACTATACTCTCCACTTTATTCTGTCCACTACAGTCTTTCCACTATAGTCTTTCCACTATAGTCTGTCCACTTTAGTCTTTCCACTTTAGTCTTTCCACTTTGGTCTGTCCACTTTAGTCTTTCCACTTTAGTCTGTCCACTTTAGTCTTTCCACTATAGTCTGTCCACTATAGTCTTTCCACTATAGTCTGTCCACTTTAGTCTTTCCACTATTCTCTGTCCACTTTAGTCTTTCCACTACAGTCTCCACTTTATTCTGTCCACTACAGTCTTTCCACTATAGTCTTTCCAATATAGTCTGTCCACTTTAGTCTTTCCACTATTCTCTGTCCACTTTAGTCTTTCCACTATTCTCTGTCCACTTTAGTCTTTCCACTATAGTCTCCACTTTATTCTGTCCACTACAGTCTTTTCACTATAGTCTTTCCACTATAGTCTGTCCACTTTAGTCTTTCCACTATAGTCTCCACTTTATTTTGTCCACTACAGTCTTTAGACTATAGTCTTTCCACTTTAGTCTTTCCACTTAAGTCTCCACTTTATTTTGTCCACTACAGTCTTTCCACTTTAGTCTTTCCACTATTCTCTGTCTACTTTAGTCTTTCCACTATAGTCTCCACTTTATTCTGTCCACTACAGTCTTTCCACTATAGTCTGTCCACTTTAGTCTTTCCACTATTCTCTGTCCACTTTAGTCTATCCACTATACTCTCCACTTTATTCTGTCCACTACAGTCTTTCCACTATAGTCTTTCCACTATAGTCTGTCCACTTTAGTCTTTCCACTTTAGTCTTTCCACTTTGGTCTGTCCACTTTAGTCTTTCCACTTTAGTCTGTCCACTTTAGTCTTTCCACTATAGTCTGTCCACTATAGTCTTTCCACTATAGTCTGTCCACTTTAGTCTTTCCACTATTCTCTGTCCACTTTAGTCTTTTCACTACAGTCTCCACTTTATTCTGTCCACTACAGTTTTTCCACTATAGTCTTTCCAATATAGTCTGTCCACTTTAGTCTTTCCACTATTCTCTGTCCACTTTAGTCTTTCCACTATAGTCTCCACTTTATTCTGTCCACTACAGTCTTTTCATTATAGTCTTTCCACTATAGTCTGTCCACTTTAGTCTTTCCACTATAGTCTCCACTTTATTTTGTCCACTACAGTCTTTCCACTATAGTCTTTTCACTTTAGTCTTTCCACTTAAGTCTCCACTTTATTTTGTCCACTACAGTCTTTCCACTTCAGTCTTTCCACTATTCTCTGTCCACTTTATTCTTTCCACTATAGTCTCCACTTTATTCTGTCCACTACAGTCTTTCCACTATAGACTTTCCACTATAATCTGTCCACTTTAGTCTTTCCACTATTCTCTGTCCACTTTAGTCTTTCCACTATAGTCTCCACTTTATTCTGTCCACTACAGTCTTTCCACTATAGTCTTTCCACTATAGTCTGTCCACTTTAGTCTTTCCACTTTAGTCTTTCCACTATAGTCTCCACTTTATTTTGTCCACTACAGTCTTTCCACTATTCTCTGTCTACTTTAGTCTTTCCACTATAGTCTCCACTTTATTCTGTCCACTACAGTCTTTCCACTTTAGTCTTTCCACTATTCTCTGTCTACTTTAGTCTTTCCACTATAGTCTCCAGTTTATTCTGTCCACTACAGTCTTTCCATTATAGTCTTTCCACTATAGTCTGTCCACTTTAGTCTTTCCACTATTCTCTGTCCACTTTAGTCTTTCCACTATGCTCTCCACTTTATTCTGTCCACTACAGTCTTTCCACTATAGTCTTTCCACTATAGTCTGTCCACTTTAGTCTTTCCACTTTAGTCTTTCCACTTTAGTCTGTCCACTTTAGTCTTTCCACTTTAGTCTGTCTACTTTAGTCATTCCACTATAGTCTGTCCACTATAGTCTTTCCACTATAGTCTGTCCACTTTAGTCTTTCCACTATTCTCTGTCCACTTTAGTCTTTCCACTATAGTCTGTCCACTTTAGTCTTTCCACTATTCTCTGTCCACTTTAGTCTTTCCACTATGCTCTCCACTTTATTCTGTCCACTACAGTCTTTCCACTATAGTCTTTCCACTATAGTCTGTCCACTTTAGTCTTTCCACTTTAGTCTTTCCACTTTAGTCTGTCCACTTTAGTCTTTCCACTTTAGTCTGTCTACTTTAGTCTTTCCACTATAGTCTGTCCACTATAGTCTTTCCACTATAGTCTGTCCACTTTAGTCTTTCCACTATTCTCTGTCCACTTTAGTCTTTCCACTATAGTCTCCACTATAGTCTTTCCACTTTAGTCTGTCCACTTTAGTCTTTCCACTTTAGTCTTTCCACTTTAGTCTGTCCACTTTAGTCTTTCCACTTTAGTCTGTCTACTTTAGTCTTTCCACTATAGTCTGTCCACTATAGTCTTTCCACTATAGTCTGTCCACTTTAGTCTTTCCACTATTCTCTGTCCACTTTAGTCTTTCCACTATAGTCTCCACTTTAGTCTTTCCACTTTAGTCTTTCCACTTTAGTCTGTCCACTTTAGTCTTTCCACTTTAGTCTGTCCACTTTAGTCTTTCCATTATAGTCTTTCCACTATAGTCTGTCCACTATAGTCTTTCCACTATTCTCTGTCCACTTTAGTCTTTCCACTATAGTCTCCACTTTAGTCTGTCCACTTTAGTCTTTCCACTTTAGTCTGTCTACTTTAGTCTTTCCACTATAGTCTGTCCACTATAGTCTTTCCACTATAGTCTGTCCACTACAGTCTTTCCACTATAGTCTTTCCACTATAGTCTGTCCACTTTAGTCTTTCCACTTTAGTCTTTCCACTTTAGTCTGTCCACTTTAGTCTTTCCACTTTAGTCTGTCTACTTTAGTCTTTCCACTATAGTCTGTCCACTATAGTCTTTCCACTATAGTCTGTCCACTTTAGTCTTTCCACTATTCTCTGTCCACTTTAGTCTTTCCACTACAGTCTCCACTTTATTCTGTCCACTACAGTCTTTCCACTATAGTCTTTCCACTATAGCCTGTCCACTTTAGTCTTTCCACTATTCTCTGTCCACTTTAGTCTTTCCACTATAGTCTCCACTTTAGTCTTTCCACTTTAGTCTTTCCACTTTAGTCTTTCCACTATAGTCTCCACTTTATTATGTCCACTACAGTCTTTCCACTATGGTCTTTCCACTATAGTCTGTCCACTTTAGTCTTTCCACTATTCTCTGTCCACTATAGTCTTTCCACTATAGTCTCCACTTTATTCTGTCCACTACAGTCTTTCCACTATAGTCTTTCCACCATAGTCTGTCCACTTTAGTCTTTCCACTATTCTCTGTCCACTTTAGTCTTTCCACTATAGTCTCCACTTTATTCTGTCCACTACAGTCTTTTCACTATAGTCTTTCCACTATTCTCTGTCTACTTTAGTCTTTCCACTATAGTCTCCACTTTATTCTGTCCCCTACAGTCTTTCCACTATAGTCTTTCCACTATAGTCTGTCCACTTTAGTCTTTCCACTATTCTCTGTCCACTTTAGTCTATCCACTATACTCTCCACTTTATTCTGTCCACTACAGTCTTTCCACTATAGTCTTTCCACTATAGTCTGTCCACTTTAGTCTTTCCACTTTAGTCTTTCCACTTTGGTCTGTCCACTTTAGTCTTTCCACTTTAGTCTGTCCACTTTAGTCTTTCCACTATAGTCTGTCCACTATAGTCTTTCCACTATAGTCTGTCCACTTTAGTCTTTCCACTATTCTCTGTCCACTTTAGTCTTTCCACTACAGTCTCCACTTTATTCTGTCCACTACAGTCTTTCCACTATAGTCTTTCCAATATAGTCTGTCCACTTTAGTCTTTCCACTATTCTCTGTCCACTTTAGTCTTTCCACTATTCTCTGTCCACTTTAGTCTTTCCACAATAGTCTCCACTTTATTCTGTCCACTACAGTCTTTTCACTATAGTCTTTCCACTATAGTCTGTCCACTTTAGTCTTTCCACTATAGTCTCCACTTTATTTTGTCCACTACAGTCTTTCCACTTTAGTCTTTCCACTATTCTCTGTCTACTTTAGTCTTTCCACTATAGTCTCCAGTTTATTCTGTCCACTAAAGTCTTTCCATTATAGTCTTTCCACTATAGTCTGTCCACTTTAGTTTTTCCACTATTCTCTGTCCACTTTAGTCTTTCCACTATGCTCTCCACTTTATTCTGTCCACTACAGTCTTTCCACTATAGTCTTTCCACTATAGTCTGTCCACTTTAGTCTTTCCACTTTAGTCTTTCCACTTTAGTCTGTCCACTTTAGTCTTTCCACTTTAGTCTGTCTACTTTAGTCTTTCCACTATAGTCTGTCCACTATAGTCTTTCCACTATAGTCTGTCCACTTTAGTCTTTCCACTATTCTCTGTCCACTTTAGTCTTTCCACTATAGTCTCCACTATAGTCTTTCCACTTTAGTCTGTCCACTTTAGTCTTTCCACTTTAGTCTTTCCACTTTAGTCTGTCCACTTTAGTCTTTCCACTTTAGTCTGTCTACTTTAGTCTTTCCACTATAGTCTGTCCACTATAGTCTTTCCACTATAGTCTGTCCACTTTAGTCTTTCCACTATTCTCTGTCCACTTTAGTCTTTCCACTATAGTCTCCACTTTAGTCTTTCCACTTTAGTCTTTCCACTTTAGTCTGTCCACTTTAGTCTTTCCACTTTAGTCTGTCCACTTTAGTCTTTCCATTATAGTCTTTCCACTATAGTCTGTCCACTATAGTCTTTCCACTATTCTCTGTCCACTTTAGTCTTTCCACTATAGTCTCCACTTTAGTCTGTCCACTTTAGTCTTTCCACTTTAGTCTGTCTACTTTAGTCTTTCCACTATAGTCTGTCCACTATAGTCTTTCCACTATAGTCTGTCCACTACAGTCTTTCCACTATAGTCTTTCCACTATAGTCTGTCCACTTTAGTCTTTCCACTTTAGTCTTTCCACTTTAGTCTGTCCACTTTAGTCTTTCCACTTTAGTCTGTCTACTTTAGTCTTTCCACTATAGTCTGTCCACTATAGTCTTTCCACTATAGTCTGTCCACTTTAGTCTTTCCACTATTCTCTGTCCACTTTAGTCTTTCCACTACAGTCTCCACTTTATTCTGTCCACTACAGTCTTTCCACTATAGTCTTTCCACTATAGCCTGTCCACTTTAGTCTTTCCACTATTCTCTGTCCACTTTAGTCTTTCCACTATAGTCTTCACTTTAGTCTTTCCACTTTAGTCTTTCCACTTTAGTCTTTCCACTATAGTCTCCACTTTATTATGTCCACTACAGTCTTTCCACTATGGTCTTTCCACTATAGTCTGTCCACTTTAGTCTTTCCACTATTCTCTGTCCACTATAGTCTTTCCACTATAGTCTCCACTTTATTCTGTCCACTACAGTCTTTCCACTATAGTCTTTCCACCATAGTCTGTCCACTTTAGTCTTTCCACTATTCTCTGTCCACTTTAGTCTTTCCACTATAGTCTCCACTTTATTCTGTCCACTACAGTCTTTTCACTATAGTCTTTCCACTATTCTCTGTCTACTTTAGTCTTTCCACTATAGTCTCCACTTTATTCTGTCCCCTACAGTCTTTCCACTATAGTCTTTCCACTATAGTCTGTCCACTTTAGTCTTTCCACTATTCTCTGTCCACTTTAGTCTATCCACTATACTCTCCACTTTATTCTGTCCACTACAGTCTTTCCACTATAGTCTTTCCACTATAGTCTGTCCACTTTAGTCTTTCCACTTTAGTCTTTCCACTTTGGTCTGTCCACTTTAGTCTTTCCACTTTAGTCTGTCCACTTTAGTCTTTCCACTATAGTCTGTCCACTATAGTCTTTCCACTATAGTCTGTCCACTTTAGTCTTTCCACTATTCTCTGTCCACTTTAGTCTTTCCACTACAGTCTCCACTTTATTCTGTCCACTACAGTCTTTCCACTATAGTCTTTCCAATATAGTCTGTCCACTTTAGTCTTTCCACTATTCTCTGTCCACTTTAGTCTTTCCACTATTCTCTGTCCACTTTAGTCTTTCCACAATAGTCTCCACTTTATTCTGTCCACTACAGTCTTTTCACTATAGTCTTTCCACTATAGTCTGTCCACTTTAGTCTTTCCACTATAGTCTCCACTTTATTTTGTCCACTACAGTCTTTCCACTATAGTCTTTCCACTTTAGTCTTTCCACTTAAGTCTCCACTTTATTTTGTCCACTACAGTCTTTCCACTTTAGTCTTTCCACTATTCTCTGTCTACTTTAGTCTTTCCACTATAGTCTCCACTTTATTCTGTCCACTACAGTCTTTCCACTATAGTCTTTCCACTATAGTCTGTCCACTTTAGACTTTCCACTATTCTCTGTCCACTTTAGTCTTTCCACTATACTCTCCACTTTATTTTGTCAACTACAGTCTTTCCACTATAGTCTTTCCACTATAGTCTGTCCACTTTAGTCTTTCCACTTTTGTCTTTCCACTTTAGTCTGTCCACTTTAGTCTTTCCACTATAGTCTGTCCACTTTAGTCTTTCCACTATTCTCTGTCCACTTTATTCTTTCCACTATAGTCTCCACTTTATTCTGTCCACTACAGTCTTTCCACTATAGACTTTCCACTATAATCTGTCCACTTTAGTCTTTCCACTATTCTCTGTCCACTTTAGTCTTTCCACTATAGTCTCCACTTTATTCTGTCCACTACAGTCTTTCCACTATAGTCTTTCCACTATAGTCTGTCCACTTTAGTCTTTCCACTTTAGTCTTTCCACTATAGTCTCCACTTTATTTTGTCCACTACAGTCTTTCCACAATTCTCTGTCTACTTTAGTCTTTCCACTATAGTCTCCACTTTATTCTGTCCACTACAGTCTTTCCACTTTAGTCTTTCCACTATTCTCTGTCTACTTTAGTCTTTCCACTACAGTCTCCAGTTTATTCTGTCCACTAAAGTCTTTCCATTATAGTCTTTCCACTATAGTCTGTCCACTTTAGTTTTTCCACTATTCTCTGTCCACTTTAGTCTTTCCACTATGCTCTCCACTTTATTCTGTCCACTACAGTCTTTCCACTATAGTCTTTCCACTATAGTCTGTCCACTTTAGTCTTTCCACTTTAGTCTTTCCACTTTAGTCTGTCCACTTTAGTCTTTCCACTTTAGTCTGTCTACTTTAGTCTTTCCACTATAGTCTGTCCACTATAGTCTTTCCACTATAGTCTGTCCACTTTAGTCTTTCCACTATTCTCTGTCCACTTTAGTCTTTCCACTATAGTCTCCACTTTAGTCTTTCCACTTTAGTCTGTCCACTTTAGTCTTTCCACTTTAGTCTGTCTACTTTAGTCTTTCCACTATAGTCTCCACTTTAGTCTTTCCACTACAGTCTTTCCACTTTAGTCTGTCCACTTTAGTCTTTCCACTTTAGTCTTTCCACTTTAGTCTGTCCACTTTAGTCTTTCCACTTTAGTCTGTTTACTTTAGTCTTTCCACTATAGTCTGTCCACTATAGTCTTTCCACTATCGTCTGTCCACTTTAGTCTTTCCACTATTCTCTGTCCACTTTAGTCTTTCCACTATAGTCTCCACTATAGTCTTTCCACTTTGGTCTGTCCACTTTAGTCTTTCCACTTTAGTCTTTCCACTTTAGTCTGTCCACTTTAGTCTTTCCACTTTAGTCTGTCCACTTTAGTCTTTCCACTATAGTCTCCACTTTAGTCTTTCCACTTTAGTCTTTCCACTTTAGTCTGTCCACTTTAGTCTTTCCACTTTAGTCTGTCCACTTTAGTCTTTCCATTATAGTCTTTCCACTATAGTCTGTCCACTATAGTCTTTCCACTATTCTCTGTCCCCTTTAGTCTTTCCACTATAGTCTCCACTTTAGTCTTTCCACTTTAGTCTTTCCACTTTAGTCTGTCCACTTTAGTCTTTCCACTTTAGTCTGTCCACTTTAGTCTTTCCACTATAGTCTTTCCACTATAGTCTGTCCACTTTAGTCTTTCCGCTATTCTCTGTCCATTTTAGTCTTTCCACTATAGTCTCCACTTTATTATGTCCACTACAGTCTTCCCACTATAGTCTTTCCACTATAGTCTGTCCACTTTAGTGTTTCCACTATTCTCTGTCCACTATAGTCTTTCCACTATAGTCTCCACTTTATTCTGTCCACTACAGTCTTTCCACTATAGTCTTTCCACTATAGTCTGTCCACTTTAGTCTTTCCACTATTCTCTGTCCACTTTAGTCTTTCCACTATAGTCTTCACTTTATTCTGTCCACTAGAGTCTTTTCACTATAGTCTTTCCACTATTCTCTGTCCACTTTAGTCTTTCCACTTTAGTCTTTCCACTTTAGTCTGTCCACTTTAGTCTTTCCACTTTAGTCTGTCCACTTTAGTCTTTCCACTTTAGTCTGTCCACTTTAGTCTTTCCACTTTAGTCTTTCCACTATAGTCTCCACTTTATTTTGTCCACTACAGTCTTTCCACTATAGTCTTTCCACTATAGTCTGTCCACTTTAGTCTTTCCACTATTCTCTGTCCACTTTAGTCTTTCCACTATACTCTCCACTTTATTCTGTCCACTACAGTCTTTTCACTATAGTCTTTCCACTATAGTCTGTCCACTTTAGTCTTTCCACTTTAGTCTTTCCACTATAGTCTCCACTTTATTTTGTCCACTACAGTCTTTCCACTTTAGTCTTTCCACTATTCTACTTTAGTCTTTCCACTATAGTCTCCACTTTATTTCGTCCACTACAGTCTTTCCACTTTAGTCTTTCCACTATAGTCTGTCCACTTTAGTCTTTCCACTATTCTCTGTCCACTTTAGTCTTTCCACTATACTCTCCACTTTATTCTGTCCACTACAGTCTTTCCACTATAGTCTTTCCACTATAGTCTGTCCACTTTAGTCTTTCCACTTTAGTCTCTACTTTAGTCTGTCCACTTTAGTCTTTCCACTTTAGTCTTTCCACTTTAGTCTTTCCACTATAGTCTGTCCACTATAGTCTTTCCACTATAGTCTGTCCACTTTAGTCTTTCCACTATTCTCTGTCCACTTTAGTCTTTCCACTATAGACTCCACTTTATTATGTCCACTACAGTCTTTCCACTATAGTCTTTCCACTATAGTCTGTCCACTTTAGTCTTTCCACTATTCTCTGTCCACTTTAGTCTTTCCACTATAGTCTCCACTTTAGTCTTTCCACTTTAGTCTTTCCACTTTAGTCTGTCCAGTTTAGTCTTTCCACTTTAGTCTGTCCACTTTAGTCTTTCCACTATAGTCTGTCCACTATAGTCTTTCCACTATAGTCTGTCCACTTTAGTCTTTCCACTATTCTCTGTCCACTTTAGTCTTTCCACTATAGTCTGTCCACTATAGTCTTTCCACTATAGTCTGTCCACTTTAGACTTTCCACTATTCTTTGTCCACTTTAGTCTTTCCACTATACTCTCCACTTTATTTTGTCCACTACAGTCTTTCCACTATAGTCTTTCCACTATAGTCTGTCCACTTTAGTCTATCCACTTTTGTCTTTCCACTTTAGTCTGTCCACTTTAGTCTTTCCACTATTCTCTGTCCACTTTATTCTTTCCACTATAGTCTCCACTTTATTCTGTCCACTACAGTCTTTCCACTATGGACTTTCCACTATAATCTGTCCACTTTAGTCTTTCCACTATTCTCTGTCCACTTTAGTCTTTCCACTATAGTCTCCACTTTATTCTGTCCACTACAGTCTTTCCACTATAGTCTTTCCACTATAGTCTGTCCACTTTAGTCTTTCCACTATTCTCTGTCCACTTTAGTCTTTCCACTATTCTCTGTCCACTTTAGTCTTTCCACTATAGTCTCCACTTTATTCTGTCCACTACAGTCTTTTCACTGTAGTCTTTCCACTATAGTCTGTCCACTTTAGTCTTTCCACTATAGTCTCCACTTTATTTTGTCCACTACAGTCTTTCCACTATAGTCTTTCCACTTTAGTCTTTCCACTTAAGTCTCCACTTTATTTTGTCCACTACAGTCTTTCCACTTTAGTCTTTCCACTATTCTCTGTCTACTTTAGTCTTTCCACTATAGTCTCCACTTTATTCTGTCCACTACAGTCTTTCCACTATAGTCTTTCCACTATAGTCTGTCCACTTTAGTCTTTCCACTATTCTCTGTCCACTTTAGTCTATCCACTATACTCTCCACTTTATTCTGTCCACTACAGTCTTTCCACTATAGTCTTTCCACTATAGTCTGTCCACTTTAGTCTTTCCACTTTAGTCTTTCCACTTTGGTCTGTCCACTTTAGTCTTTCCACTTTAGTCTGTCCACTTTAGTCTTTCCACTATAGTCTGTCCACTATAGTCTTTCCACTATAGTCTGTCCACATTAGTCTTACCACTATTCTCTGTCCACTTTAGTCTTTCCACTACAGTCTCCACTTTATTCTGTCCACTACAGTTTTTCCACTATAGTCTTTCCAATATAGTCTGTCCACTTTAGTCTTTCCACTATTCTCTGTCCACTTTAGTCTTTCCACTATAGTCTTTCCACTTTAGTCTTTCCACTTAAGTCTCCACTTTATTTTGTCCACTACAGTCTTTCCACTTTAGTCTTTCCACTATTCTCTGTCTACTTTAGTCTTTCCACTATAGTCTCCACTTTATTCTGTCCACTACAGTCTTTCCACTATAGTCTTTCCACTATAGTCTGTCCACTTTAGTCTTTCCACTATTCTCTGTCCACTTTAGTCTATCCACTATACTCTCCACTTTATTCTGTCCACTACAGTCTTTCCACTATAGTCTTTCCACTATAGTCTGTCCACTTTAGTCTTTCCACTTTAGTCTTTCCACTTTGGTCTGTCCACTTTAGTCTTTCCACTTTAGTCTGTCCACTTTAGTCTTTCCACTATAGTCTGTCCACTATAGTCTTTCCACTATAGTCTGTCCACTTTAGTCTTACCACTATTCTCTGTCCACTTTAGTCTTTCCACTACAGTCTCCACTTTATTCTGTCCACTACAGTTTTTCCACTATAGTCTTTCCAATATAGTCTGTCCACTTTAGTCTTTCCACTATTCTCTGTCCACTTTAGTCTTTCCACTATAGTCTCCACTTTATTCTGTCCACTACAGTCTTTTCACTATAGTCTTTCCACTATAGTCTGTCCACTTTAGTCTTTCCACTATAGTCTCCACTTTATTTTGTCAACTACAGTCTTTCCACTATAGTCTTTTCACTTTAGTCTTACCACTATTCTCTGTCCACTTTAGTCTTTCCACTACAGTCTCCACTTTATTCTGTCCACTACAGTCTTTCCACTATAGACTTTCCACTATAATCTGTCCACTTTAGTCTTTCCACTATTCTCTGTCCACTTTAGTCTTTCCACTATAGTCTCCACTTTATTCTGTCCACTACAGTCTTTCCACTATAGTCTTTCCACTATAGTCTGTCCACTTTAGTCTTTCCACTTTAGTCTTTCCACTATAGTCTCCACTTTATTTTGTCCACTACAGTCTTTCCACTATTCTCTGTCTACTTTAGTCTTTCCACTATAGTCTCCACTTTATTCTGTCCACTACAGTCTTTCCACTTTAGTCTTTCCACTTTAGTCTGTCTACTTTAGTCTTTCCACTATAGTCTGTCCACTATAGTCTTTCCACTATAGTCTGTCCACTTTAGTCTTTCCACTATTCTCTGTCCACTTTAGTCTTTCCACTATAGTCTCCACTATAGTCTTTCCACTTTAGTCTGTCCACTTTAGTCTTTCCACTTTAGTCTTTCCACTATAGTCTTTTCACTTTAGTCTTTCCACTTAAGTCTCCACTTTATTTTGTCCACTACAGTCTTTCCACTTTAGTCTTTCCACTATTCTCTGTCCACTTTATTCTTTCCACTATAGTCTCCACTTTATTCTGTCCACTACAGTCTTTCCACTATAGACTTTCCACTATAATCTGTCCACTTTAGTCTTTCCACTATTCTCTGTCCACTTTAGTCTTTCCACTTTAGTCTGTCCACTTTAGTCTTTCCACTTTAGTCTGTCTACTTTAGTCTTTCCACTATAGTCTGTCCACTATAGTCTTTCCACTATAGTCTGTCCACTTTAGTCTTTCCACTATTCTCTGTCCACTTTAGTCTTTCCACTATAGTCTCCACTTTAGTCTTTCCACTACAGTCTTTCCATTATAGTCTGTCCACTTTAGTCTTTCCACTATTCTCTGTCCACTTTAGTCTTTCCACTATGGTCTCCACTTTATTCTGTCCACTACAGTCTTTCCACTATAGTCTTTCCACTATAGTCTGTCCTCTTTAGTCTTTCCACTTTAGTCTTTCCACTTTAGTCTGTCCACTTTAGTCTTTCCACTTTAGTCTGTCTACTTTAGTCTTTCCACTATAGTCTGTCCACTATAGTCTTTCCACTATAGTCTGTCCACTTTAGTCTTTCCACTATTCTCTGTCCACTTTAGTAATTCCACTATAGTCTCCACTTTATTCTGTCCACTACAGTCTTTCCACTATAGTCTTTCCACTATAGTCTGTCCACTTTAGTCTTTCCACTATTCTCTGTCCACTTTAGTCTTTCCACTATAGTCTCCACTTTAGTCTTTCCACTTTAGTCTTTCCACTTTAGTCTGCCCACTTTAGTCTTTCCACTTTAGTCTGTCCACTTTAGTCTTTCCACTATAGTCTTTCCACTATAGTCTTTCGACTATAGTCTTTCCACTATAGTCTGTCCACTTTAGTCTTTCCGCTATTCTCTGTCCACTTTAGTCTTTCCACTATAGTCTCCACTTTATTATGTCCACTACAGTCTTTCCACTATGGTCTTTCCACTATAGTCTGTCCACTTTAGTCTTTCCACTATTCTCTGTCCACTATAGTCTTTCCACTATAGTCTCCACTTTATTCTGTCCACTACAGTCTTTCCACTATAGTCTTTCCACCATAGTCTGTCCACTTTAGTCTTTCCACTATTCTCTGTCCACTTTAGTCTTTCCACTATAGTCTCCACTTTATTCTGTCCACTACAGTCTTTTCACTATAGTCTTTCCACTATTCTCTGTCTATTTTAGTCTTTCCACTATAGTCTCCACTTTATTCTGTCCACTACAGTCTTTCCACTATAGTCTTTCCACTATAGTCTGTCCACTTTAGTCTTTCCACTATTCTCTGTCCACTTTAGTCTATCCACTATACTCTCCACTTTATTCTGTCCACTACAGTCTTTCCACTATAGTCTTTCCACTATAGTCTGTCCACTTTAGTCTTTCCACTTTAGTCTTTCCACTTTGGTCTGTCCACTTTAGTCTTTCCACTTTAGTCTGTCCACTTTAGTCTTTCCACTATAGTCTGTCCACTATAGTCTTTCCACTATAGTCTGTCCACTTTAGTCTTTCCACTATTCTCTGTCCACTTTAGTCTTTCCACTACAGTCTCCACTTTATTCTGTCCACTACAGTCTTTCCACTATAGTCTTTCCAATATAGTCTGTCCACTTTAGTCTTTCCACTATTCTCTGTCCACTTTAGTCTTTCCACTATTCTCTGTCCACTTTAGTCTTTCCACAATAGTCTCCACTTTATTCTGTCCACTACAGTCTTTTCACTATAGTCTTTCCACTATAGTCTGTCCACTTTAGTCTTTCCACTATAGTCTCCACTTTATTTTGTCCACTACAGTCTTTCCACTATAGTCTTTCCACTTTAGTCTTTCCACTTTAGTCTGTCTACTTTAGTCTTTCCACTATAGTCTGTCCACTATAGTCTTTCCACTAGTCTTTCCATTCTCTGTCCACTTTAGTCTTTCCACTATTCTCTGTCCACTTTAGTCTTTCCACTATAGTCTCCACTTTATTCTGTCCACTACAGTCTTTTCACTATAGTCTTTCCACTATAGTCTGTCCACTTTAGTCTTTCCACTATAGTCTCCACTTTATTTTGTCCACTACAGTCTTTCCACTATAGTCTTTCCACTTTAGTCTTTCCACTTAAGTCTCCACTTTATTTTGTCCACTACAGTCTTTCCACTTTAGTCTTTCCACTATTCTCTGTCTACTTTAGTCTTTCCACTATAGTCTCCACTTTATTCTGTCCACTACAGTCTTTCCACTATAGTCTTTCCACTATAGTCTGTCCACTTTAGTCTTTCCACTATTCTCTGTCCACTTTAGTCTATCCACTATACTCTCTACTTTATTCTGTACACTACAGTCTTTCCACTATAGTCTTTCCACTATAGTCTGTCCACTTTAGTCTTTCTACTTTAGTCTTTCCACTTTGGTCTGTCCACTTTAGTCTTTCCACTTTAGTCTGTCCACTTTAGTCTTTCCACTATAGTCTGTCCACTATAGTCTTTCCACTATAGTCTGTCCACTTTAGTCTTACCACTATTCTCTGTCCACTTTAGTCTTTCCACTACAGTCTCCACTTTATTCTGTCCACTACAGTTTTTCCACTATAGTCTTTCCACTATAGTCTGTCCACTTTAGTCTTTCCACTTTAGTCTGTCCACTTTAGTCTTTCCACTATAGTCTGTCCACTATAGTCTTTCCACTATAGTCTGTCCTCTTTAGTCTTTCCACTATTCTCTGTCCACTTTAGTCTTTCCACTATAGTCTCCACTTTATTCTGTCCACTACAGTCTTTCCACTATAGTCTTTCCACTATAGTCTGTCCACTTTAGTCTTTCCACTATTCTCTGTCCACTTTAGTCTTTCCACTATTCTCTGTCCACTTTATTCTTTCCACTATAGTCTCCACTTTATTCTGTCCACTACAGTCTTTCCACTATAGACTTTCCACTATAATCTGTCCACTTTAGTCTTTCCACTATTCTCTGTCCACTTTAGTCTTTCCACTATAGTCTCCACTTTATTCTGTCCACTACAGTCTTTCCACTATAGTCTTTCCACTATAGTCTGTCCACTTTAGTCTTTCCACTTTAGTCTTTCCACTTTGGTCTGTCCACTTTAGTCTTTCCACTTTAGTCCGTCCACTTTAGTCTTTCCACTATAGTCTGTCCACTATAGTCTTTCCACTATAGTCTGTCCACTTTAGTCTTTCCACTATTCTCTGTCCACTTTAGTCTTTCCACTACAGTCTCCACTTTATTCTGTCCACTACAGTCTTTCCACTATAGTCTTTCCAATATAGTCTGTCCACTTTAGTCTTTCCACTATTCTCTGTCCACTTTAGTCTTTCCACTATTCTCTGTCCACTTTAGTCTTTCCACAATAGTCTCCACTTTATTCTGTCCACTACAGTCTTTTCACTATAGTCTTTCCACTATAGTCTGTCCACTTTAGTCTTTCCACTATAGTCTCCACTTTATTTTGTCCACTACAGTCTTTCCACTATAGTCTTTCCACTTTAGTCTTTCCACTTTAGTCTGTCTACTTTAGTCTTTCCACTATAGTCTGTCCACTATAGTCTTTCCACTATAGTCTGTCCACTTTAGTCTTTCCACTATTCTCTGTCCACTTTAGTCTTTCCACTATAGTCTCCACTTTATTCTGTCCACTACAGTCTTTCCACTATAGTCTTTCCACTATAGTCTGTCCACTTTAGTCTTTCCACTATTCTCTGTCCACTTTAGTCTTTCCACTATAGTCTCCACTTTAGTCTTTCCACTTTAGTCTTTCCACTTTAGTCTGCCCACTTTAGTCTTTCCACTTTAGTCTGTCCACTTTAGTCTTTCCACTATAGTCTTTCCACTATAGTCTTTCCACTATAGTCTGTCCACTTTAGTCTTTCCGCTATTCTCTGTCCACTTTAGTGTTTCCACTATAGTCTCCACTTTATTATGTCCACTACAGTCTTTCCACTATGGTCTTTCCACTATAGTCTGTCCACTTTATTCTTTCCACTATTCTCTGTCCACTATAGTCTTTCCACTATAGTCTCCACTTTATTCTGTCCACTACAGTCTTTCCACTATAGTCTTTCCACCATAGTCTGTCCACTTTAGTCTTTCCACTATTCTCTGTCCACTTTAGTCTTTCCACTATAGTCTCCACTTTATTCTGTCCACTACAGTCTTTTCACTATAGTCTTTCCACTATTCTCTGTCTACTTTAGTCTTTCCACTATAGTCTCCACTTTATTCTGTCCACTACAGTCTTTCCACTATAGTCTGTCCACTTTAGTCTTTCCACTTTAGTCTTTCCACTTTGGTCTGTCCACTTTAGTCTATCCACTATACTCTCCACTTTATTCTGTCCACTACAGTCTTTCCACTATAGTCTTTCCACTATAGTCTGTCCACTTTAGTCTTTCCACTTTAGTCTGTCCACTTTAGTCTTTCCACTTTAGTCTTTCCACTTTAGTCTGTCCACTTTAGTCTTTCCACTTTAGTCTGTCTACTTTAGTCTTTCCACTATAGTCTGTCCACTACAGTCTTTCCACTATAGTCTGTCCACTTTCGTCTTTCCACTATTCTCTGTCCACTTTAGTCTTTCCACTATAGTCTCCACTTTAGTCTTTCCACTTTAGTCTTTCCACTTTAGTCTGTCCACTTTAGTCTTTCCACTTTAGTCTGTCCACTTTAGTCTTTCCACTATAGTCTCCACTATAGTCTTTCCACTTTAGTCTGTCCACTTTAGTCTTTCCACTTTAGTCTTTCCACTTTAGTCTGTCCACTTTAGTCTTTCCACTTTAGTCTGTCTAATTTAGTCTTTCCACTATAGTCTGTCCACTATAGTCTTTCCACTATAGTCTGTCCACTTTAGTCTTTCCACTATTCTCTGTCCACTTTAGTCTTTCCACTATAGTCTCCACTTTAGTCTTTCCACTTTAGTCTTTCCACTTTAGTCTGTCCACTTTAGTCTTTCCACTTTAGTCTTTCCACTTTAGTCTTTCCACTTTAGTCTGTCCACTTTAGTCTTTCCACTTTAGTCTGTCCACTTTAGTCTTTCCACTTTAGTCTGTCCACTTTAGTCTTTCCACTTTAGTCTTTCCACTATAGTCTCCACTTTATTTTGTCCACTACAGTCTTTCCACTATAGTCTTTCCACTATAGTCTGTCCACTTTAGTCTTTCCACTATTCTCTGTCCACTTTAGTCTTTCCACTATAGTCTCCACTTTAGTCTTTCCACTTTAGTCTTTCCACTTTAGTCTGTCCAGTTTAGTCTTTCCACTTTAGTCTGTCCACTTTAGTCTTTCCACTATAGTCTGTCCACTATAGTCTTTCCACTATAGTCTGTCCACTTTAGTCTTTCCACTATTCTCTGTCCACTTTAGTCTTTCCACTATAGTCTGTCCACTATAGTCTTTCCACTATAGTCTGTCCACTTTAGACTTTCCACTATTCTTTGTCCACTTTAGTCTTTCCACTATGCTCTCCACTTTATTTTGTCCACTACAGTCTTTCCACTATAGTCTTTCCACTATAGTCTGTCCACTTTAGTCTATCCACTTTTGTCTTTCCACTTTAGTCTGTCCACTTTAGTCTTTCCACTATTCTCTGTCCACTTTATTCTTTCCACTATAGTCTCCACTTTATTCTGTCCACTACAGTCTTTCCACTATGGACTTTCCACTATAATCTGTCCACTTTAGTCTTTCCACTTTTCTCTGTCCACTTTAGTCTTTCCACTATAGTCTCCACTTTATTCCGTCCACTACAGTCTTTCCACTATAGTCTTTCCACTATAGACTGTCCACTTTAGTCTTTCCACTATTCTCTGTCCACTTTAGTCTTTCCACTATTCTCTGTCCACTTTAGTCTTTCCACTATAGTCTCCACTTTATTCTGTCCACTACAGTCTTTTCACTATAGTCTTTCCACTATAGTCTGTCCACTTTAGTCTTTCCACTATAGTCTCCACTTTATTTTGTCCACTACAGTCTTTCCACTATAGTCTTTCCACTTTAGTCTTTCCACTTAAGTCTCCACTTTATTTTGTCCACTACAGTCTTTCCACTTTAGTCTTTCCACTATTCTCTGTCTACTTTAGTCTTTCCACTATAGTCTCCACTTTATTCTGTCCACTACAGTCTTTCCACTATAGTCTTTCCACTATAGTCTGTCCACTTTAGTCTTTCCACTATTCTCTGTCCACTTTAGTCTATCCACTATACTCTCCACTTTATTCTGTACACTACAGTCTTTCCACTATAGTCTTTCCACTATAGTCTGTCCACTTTAGTCTATCCACTTTTGTCTTTCCACTTTAGTCTGTCCACTTTAGTCTTTCCACTATAGTCTTTCCACTATAGTCTTTCTACTATAGTCTGTCCACTTTAGTCTTTCCGCTATTCTCTGTCCACTTTAGTCTTTCCACTATAGTCTCCACTTTATTATGTCCACTACAGTCTTTCCACTATGGTCTTTCCACTATAGTCTGTCCACTTTATTCTTTCCACTATTCTCTGTCCACTATAGTCTTTCCACTATAGTCTCCACTTTATTCTGTCCACTACAGTCTTTCCACTATAGTCTTTCCACCATAGTCTGTCCACTTTAGTCTTTCCACTATTCTCTGTCCACTTTAGTCTTTCCACTATAGTCTCCACTTTATTCTGTCCACTACAGTCTTTTCACTATAGTCTTTCCACTATTCTCTGTCTACTTTAGTCTTTCCACTATAGTCTCCACTTTATTCTGTCCACTACAGTCTTTCCACTATAGTCTGTCCACTTTAGTCTTTCCACTTTAGTCTTTCCACTTTGGTCTGTCCACTTTAGTCTATCCACTTTACTCTCCACTTTATTCTGTCCACTACAGTCTTTCCACTATAGTCTTTCCACTATAGTCTGTCCACTTTAGTCTTTCCACTTTAGTCTGTCCACTTTAGTCTTTCCACTTTAGTCTTTCCACTTTAGTCTGTCCACTTTAGTCTTTCCACTTTAGTCTGTCCACTTTAGTCTTTCCACTTTAGTCTGTCCACTTTAGTCTTTCCACTATAGTCTGTCCACTATAGTCTTTCCACTATAGTCTGTCCACTTTAGTCTTACCACTATTCTCTGTCCACTTTAGTCTTTCCACTATAGTCTCCACTTTATTTTGTCCACTACAGTCTTTCCACTATAGTCTTTCCACTATAGTCTGTCCACTTTAGTCTTTCCACTATTCTCTGTCCACTTTAGTCTTTCCACTATAGTCTCCACTTTAGTCTTTCCACTTTAGTCTTTCCACTTTAGTCTGTACAGTTTAGTCTTTCCACTTTAGTCTGTCCACTTTAGTCTTTCCACTATAGTCTGTCCACTATAGTCTTTCCACTATAGTCTGTCCACTTTAGTCTTTCCACTATTCTCTGTCCACTTTAGTCTTTCCACTATAGTCTGTCCACTATAGTCTTTCCACTATAGTCTGTCCACTTTAGACTTTCCACTATTCTTTGTCCACTTTAGTCTTTCCACTATACTCTCCACTTTATTTTGTCCACTACAGTCTTTCCACTATAGTCTTTCCACTATAGTCTGTCCACTTTAGTCTATCCACTTTTGTCTTTCCACTTTAGTCTGTCCACTTTAGTCTTTCCACTATTCTCTGTCCACTTTATTCTTTCCACTATAGTCTCCACTTTATTCTGTCCACTACAGTCTTTCCACTATGGACTTTCCACTATAATCTGTCCACTTTAGTCTTTCCACTATTCTCTGTCCACTTTAGTCTTTCCACTATAGTTACCACTTTATTCTGTCCACTACAGTCTTTCCACTATAGTCTTTCCACTATAGTCTGTCCACTTTAGTCTTTCCACTATTCTCTGTCCACTTTAGTCTTTCCACTATTCTCTGTCCACTTTAGTCTTTCCACTATAGTCTCCACTTTATTCTGTCCACTACAGTCTTTTCACTATAGTCTTTCCACTATAGTCTGTCCACTTTAGTCTTTCCACTATAGTCTCCACTTTATTTTGTCCACTACAGTCTTTCCACTATAGTCTTTCCACTTTAGTCTTTCCACTTAAGTCTCCACTTTATTTTGTCCACTACAGTCTTTCCACTTTAGTCTTTCCACTATTCTCTGTCTACTTTAGTCTTTCCACTATAGTCTCCACTTTATTCTGTCCACTACAGTCTTTCCACTATAGTCTTTCCACTATAGTCTGTCCACTTTAGTCTTTCCACTATTCTCTGTCCACTTTAGTCTATCCACTATACTCTCCACTTTATTCTGTACACTACAGTCTTTCCACTATAGTCTTTCCACTATAGTCTGTCCACTTTAGTCTTTCCACTTTAGTCTTTCCACTTTGGTCTGTCCACTTTAGTCTTTCCACTTTAGTCTGTCCACTTTAGTCTTTCCACTATAGTCTGTCCACTATAGTCTTTCCACTATAGTCTGTCCACTTTAGTCTTACCACTATTCTCTGTCCACTTTAGTCTTTCCACTACAGTCTCCACTTTATTCTGTCCACTACAGTTTTTCCACTATAGTCTTTCCACTATAGTCTGTCCACTTTAGTCTTTCCACTTTAGTCTGTCCACTTTAGTCTTTCCACTATAGTCTGTCCACTATAGTCTTTCCACTATAGTCTGTCCACTTTAGTCTTTCCACTATTCTCTGTCCACTTTAGTCTTTCCACTATAGTCTCCACTTTATTATGTCCACTACAGTCTTTCCACTATGGTCTTTCCACTATAGTCTGTCCACTTTATTCTTTCCACTATTCTCTGTCCACTATAGTCTTTCCACTATAGTCTCCACTTTATTCTGTCCACTACAGTCTTTCCACTATAGTCTTTCCACCATAGTCTGTCCACTTTAGTCTTTCCACTATTCTCTGTCCACTTTAGTCTTTCCACTATAGTCTCCACTTTATTCTGTCCACTACAGTCTTTTCACTATAGTCTTTCCACTATTCTCTGTCTACTTTAGTCTTTCCACTATAGTCTCCACTTTATTCTGTCCACTACAGTCTTTCCACTATAGTCTGTCCACTTTAGTCTTTCCACTTTAGTCTTTCCACTTTGGTCTGTCCACTTTAGTCTATCCACTATACTCTCCACTTTATTCTGTCCACTACAGTCTTTCCACTATAGTCTTTCCACTATAGTCTGTCCACTTTAGTCTTTCCACTTTAGTCTGTCCACTTTAGTCTTTCCACTTTAGTCTTTCCACTTTAGTCTGTCCACTTTAGTCTTTCCACTTTAGTCTGTCTACTTTAGTCTTTCCACTATAGTCTGTCCACTATAGTCTTTCCACTATAGTCTGTCCACTTTCGTCTTTCCACTATTCTCTGTCCACTTTAGTCTTTCCACTATAGTCTCCACTTTAGTCTTTCCACTTTAGTCTTTCCACTTTAGTCTGTCCACTTTAGTCTTTCCACTTTAGTCTGTCCACTTTAGTCTTTCCACTATAGTCTCCACTATAGTCTTTCCACTTTAGTCTGTCCACTTTAGTCTTTCCACTTTAGTCTTTCCACTTTAGTCTGTCCACTTTAGTCTTTCCACTTTAGTCTGTCTACTTTAGTCTTTCCACTATAGTCTGTCCACTATAGTCTTTCCACTATAGTCTGTCCACTTTAGTCTTTCCACTATTCTCTGTCCACTTTAGTCTTTCCACTATAGTCTCCACTTTAGTCTTTCCACTTTAGTCTTTCCACTTTAGTCTGTCCACTTTAGTCTTTCCACTTTAGTCTTTCCACTTTAGTCTTTCCACTTTAGTCTGTCCACTTTAGTCTTTCCACTTTAGTCTGTCCACTTTAGTCTTTCCACTTTAGTCTGTCCACTTTAGTCTTTCCACTTTAGTCTTTCCACTATAGTCTCCACTTTATTTTGTCCACTACAGTCTTTCCACTATAGTCTTTCCACTATAGTCTGTCCACTTTAGTCTTTCCACTATTCTCTGTCCACTTTAGTCTTTCCACTATAGTCTCCACTTTAGTCTTTCCACTTTAGTCTTTCCACTTTAGTCTGTCCACTTTAGTCTTTCCACTATAGTCTGTCCACTATAGTCTTTCCACTATAGTCTGTCCACTTTAGTCTTTCCACTATTCTCTGTCCACTTTAGTCTTTCCACTATAGTCTGTCCACTATAGTCTTTCCACTATAGTCTGTCCACTTTAGACTTTCCACTATTCTTTGTCCACTTTAGTCTTTCCACTATACTCTCCACTTTATTTTGTCCACTACAGTCTTTCCGCTATAGTCTTTCCACTATAGTCTGTCCACTTTAGTCTATCCACTTTTGTCTTTCCACTTTAGTCTGTCCACTTTAGTCTTTCCACTATTCTCTGTCCACTTTATTCTTTCCACTATAGTCTCCACTTTATTCTGTCCACTACAGTCTTTCCACTATGGACTTTCCACTATAATCTGTCCACTTTAGTCTTTCCACTTTTCTCTGTCCACTTTAGTCTTTCCACTATAGTCTCCACTTTTTTCCGTCCACTACAGTCTTTCCACTATAGTCTTTCCACTATAGTCTGTCCACTTTAGTCTTTCCACTATTCTCTGTCCACTTTAGTCTTTCCACTATTCTCTGTCCACTTTAGTCTTTCCACTATAGTCTCCACTTTATTCTGTCCACTACAGTATTTTCACTATAGTCTTTCCACTATAGTCTGTCCACTTTAGTCTTTCCACTATAGTCTCCACTTTATTTTGTCCACTACAGTCTTTCCACTATAGTCTTTCCACTTTAGTCTTTCCACTTAAGTCTCCACTTTATTTTGTCCACTACAGTCTTTCCACTTTAGTCTTTCCACTATTCTCTGTCTACTTTAGTCTTTCCACTATAGTCTCCACTTTATTCTGTCCACTACAGTCTTTCCACTATAGTCTTTCCACTATAGTCTGTCCACTTTAGTCTTTCCACTATTCTCTGTCCACTTTAGTCTATCCACTATACTCTCCACTTTATTCTGTACACTACAGTCTTTCCACTATAGTCTTTCCACTATAGTCTGTCCACTTTAGTCTATCCACTTTTGTCTTTCCACTTTAGTCTGTCCACTTTAGTCTTTCCACTATAGTCTTTCCACTATAGTCTTTCCACTATAGTCTGTCCACTTTAGTCTTTCCGCTATTCTCTGTCCACTTTAGTCTTTCCACTATAGTCTCCACTTTATTATGTCCACTACAGTCTTTCCACTATGGTCTTTCCACTATAGTCTGTCCACTTTATTCTTTCCACTATTCTCTGTCCACTATAGTCTTTCCACTATAGTCTCCACTTTATTCTGTCCACTACAGTCTTTCCACTATAGTCTTTCCACCATAGTCTGTCCACTTTAGTCTTTCCACTATTCTCTGTCCACTTTAGTCTTTCCACTATAGTCTCCACTTTATTCTGTCCACTACAGTCTTTTCACTATAGTCTTTCCACTATTCTCTGTCTACTTTAGTCTTTCCACTATAGTCTCCACTTTATTCTGTCCACTACAGTCTTTCCACTATAGTCTGTCCACTTTAGTCTTTCCACTTTAGTCTTTCCACTTTGGTCTGTCCACTTTAGTCTATCCACTTTACTCTCCACTTTATTCTGTCCACTACAGTCTTTCCACTATAGTCTTTCCACTATAGTCTGTCCACTTTAGTCTTTCCACTTTAGTCTGTCCACTTTAGTCTTTCCACTTTTGTCTTTCCACTTTAGTCTGTCCACTTTAGTCTTTCCACTTTAGTCTGTCCACTTTAGTCTTTCCACTTTAGTCTGTCCACTTTAGTCTTTCCACTATAGTCTGTCCACTATAGTCTTTCCACTATAGTCTGTCCACTTTAGTCTTACCACTATTCTCTGTCCACTTTAGTCTTTCCACTATAGTCTCCACTTTATTTTGTCCACTACAGTCTTTCCACTATAGTCTTTCCACTATAGTCTGTCCACTTTAGTCTTTCCACTATTCTCTGTCCACTTTAGTCTTTCCACTATAGTCTCCACTTTAGTCTTTCCACTTTAGTCTTTCCACTTTAGTCTGTCCAGTTTAGTCTTTCCACTTTAGTCTGTCCACTTTAGTCTTTCCACTATAGTCTGTCCACTATAGTCTTTCCACTATAGTCTGTCCACTTTAGTCTTTCCACTATTCTCTGTCCACTTTAGTCTTTCCACTATAGTCTGTCCACTATAGTCTTTCCACTATAGTCTGTCCACTTTAGACTTTCCACTATTCTTTGTCCACTTTAGTCTTTCCACTATACTCTCCACTTTATTTTGTCCACTACAGTCTTTCCACTATAGTCTTTCCACTATAGTCTGTCCACTTTAGTCTATCCACTTTTGTCTTTCCACTTTAGTCTGTCCACTTTAGTCTTTCCACTATTCTCTGTCCACTTTATTCTTTCCACTATAGTCTCCACTTTATTCTGTCCACTACAGTCTTTCCACTATGGACTTTCCACTATAATCTGTCCACTTTAGTCTTTCCACTATTCTCTGTCCACTTTAGTCTTTCCACTATAGTCTCCACTTTATTCTGTCCACTACAGTCTTTCCACTATAGTCTTTCCACTATAGTCTGTCCACTTTAGTCTTTCCACTATTCTCTGTCCACTTTAGTCTTTCCACTATTCTCTGTCCACTTTAGTCTTTCCACTATAGTCTCCACTTTATTCTGTCCACTACAGTCTTTTCACTATAGTCTTTCCACTATAGTCTGTCCACTTTAGTCTTTCCACTATAGTCTCCACTTTATTTTGTCCACTACAGTCTTTCCACTATAGTCTTTCCACTTTAGTCTTTCCACTTAAGTCTCCACTTTATTTTGTCCACTACAGTCTTTCCACTTTAGTCTTTCCACTATTCTCTGTCTACTTTAGTCTTTCCACTATAGTCTCCACTTTATTCTGTCCACTACAGTCTTTCCACTATAGTCTTTCCACTATAGTCTGTCCACTTTAGTCTTTCCACTATTCTCTGTCCACTTTAGTCTATCCACTATACTCTCCACTTTATTCTGTACACTACAGTCTTTCCACTATAGTCTTTCCACTATAGTCTGTCCACCTTAGTCTTTCCACTTTAGTCTTTCCACTTTGGTCTGTCCACTTTAGTCTTTCCACTTTAGTCTGTCCACTTTAGTCTTTCCACTATAGTCTGTCCACTATAGTCTTTCCACTATAGTCTGTCCACTTTAGTCTTACCACTATTCTCTGTCCACTTTAGTCTTTCCACTACAGTCTCCACTTTATTCTGTCCACTACAGTTTTTCCACTATAGTCTTTCCACTATAGTCTGTCCACTTTAGTCTTTCCACTTTAGTCTGTCCACTTTAGTCTTTCCACTATAGTCTGTCCACTATAGTCTTTCCACTATAGTCTGTCCACTTTAGTCTTTCCACTATTCTCTGTCCACTTTAGTCTTTCCACTATAGTCTCCACTTTATTCTGTCCACTACAGTCTTTCCACTATAGTCTTTCCACTATAGTCTGTCCACTTTAGTCTTTCCACTATTCTCTGTCCACTTTAGTCTTTCCACTATTCTCTGTCCACTTTAGTCTTTCCACTATAGTCTCCACTTTATTCTGTCCACTACAGTCTTTTCACTATAGTCTTTCCACTATAGTCTGTCCACTTTAGTCTTTCCACTATAGTCTCCACTTTATTTTGTCCACTACAGTCTTTCCACTATAGTCTTTTCACTTTAGTCTTTCCACTTAAGTCTCCACTTTATTTTGTCCACTACAGTCTTTCCACTTTAGTCTTTCCACTATTCTCTGTCCACTTTATTCTTTCCACTATAGTCTCCACTTTATTCTGTCCACTACAGTCTTTCCACTATAGACTTTCCACTATAATCTGTCCACTTTAGTCTTTCCACTATTCTCTGTCCACTTTAGTCTATCCACTATACTCTCCACTTTATTCTGTACACTACAGTCTTTCCACTATAGTCTTTCCACTATAGTCTGTCCAATTTAGTCTTTCCACTTTAGTCTTTCCACTTTGGTCTGTCCACTTTAGTCTTTCCACTTTAGTCTGTCCACTTTAGTCTTTCCACTATAGTCTGTCCACTATAGTCTTTCCACTATAGTCTGTCCACTTTAGTCTTACCACTATTCTCTGTCCACTTTAGTCTTTCCACTACAGTCTCCACTTTATTCTGTCCACTACAGTTTTTCCACTATAGTCTTTCCACTATAGTCTGTCCACTTTAGTCTTTCCACTTTAGTTTGTCCACTTTAGTCTTTCCACTATAGTCTGTCCACTATAGTCTTTCCACTATAGTCTGTCCACTTTAGTCTTTCCACTATTCTCTGTCCACTTTAGTCTTTCCACTATAGTCTCCACTTTATTATGTCCACTACAGTCTTTCCACTATGGTCTTTCCACTATAGTCTGTCCACTTTATTCTTTCCACTATTCTCTGTCCACTATAGTCTTTCCACTATAGTCTCCACTTTATTCTGTCCACTACAGTCTTTCCACTATAGTCTTTCCACCATAGTCTGTCCACTTTAGTCTTTCCACTATTCTCTGTCCACTTTAGTCTTTCCACTATAGTCTCCACTTTATTCTGTCCACTACAGTCTTTTCACTATAGTCTTTCCACTATTCTCTGTCTACTTTAGTCTTTCCACTATAGTCTCCACTTTATTCTGTCCACTACAGTCTTTCCACTATAGTCTGTCCACTTTAGTCTTTCCACTTTAGTCTTTCCACTTTGGTCTGTCCACTTTAGTCTATCCACTATACTCTCCACTTTATTCTGTCCACTACAGTCTTTCCACTATAGTCTTTCCACTATAGTCTGTCCACTTTAGTCTTTCCACTTTAGTCTGTCCACTTTAGTCTTTCCACTTTAGTCTTTCCACTTTAGTCTGTCCACTTTAGTCTTTCCACTTTAGTCTGTCTACTTTAGTCTTTCCACTATAGTCTGTCCACTATAGTCTTTCCACTATAGTCTGTCCACTTTCGTCTTTCCACTATTCTCTGTCCACTTTAGTCTTTCCACTATAGTCTCCACTTTAGTCTTTCCACTTTAGTCTTTCCACTTTAGTCTGTCCACTTTAGTCTTTCCACTTTAGTCTGTCCACTTTAGTCTTTCCACTATAGTCTCCACTATAGTCTTTCCACTTTAGTCTGTCCACTTTAGTCTTTCCACTTTAGTCTTTCCACTTTAGTCTGTCAACTTTAGTCTTTCCACTTTAGTCTGTCTACTTTAGTCTTTCCACTATAGTCTGTCCACTATAGTCTTTCCACTATAGTCTGTCCACTTTAGTCTTTCCACTATTCTCTGTCCACTTTAGTCTTTCCACTATAGTCTCCACTTTAGTCTTTCCACTTTAGTCTTTCCACTTTAGTCTGTCCACTTTAGTCTTTCCACTTTAGTCTTTCCACTTTAGTCTTTCCACTTTAGTCTGTCCACTTTAGTCTTTCCACTTTAGTCTGTCCACTTTAGTCTTTCCACTTTAGTCTGTCCACTTTAGTCTTTCCACTTTAGTCTTTCCACTATAGTCTCCACTTTATTTTGTCCACTACAGTCTTTCCACTATAGTCTTTCCACTATAGTCTGTCCACTTTAGTCTTTCCACTATTCTCTGTCCACTTTAGTCTTTCCACTATAGTCTCCACTTTAGTCTTTCCACTTTAGTCTTTCCACTTTAGTCTGTCCACTTTAGTCTTTCCACTATAGTCTGTCCACTATAGTCTTTCCACTATAGTCTGTCCACTTTAGTCTTTCCACTATTCTCTGTCCACTTTAGTCTTTCCACTATAGTCTGTCCACTATAGTCTTTCCACTATAGTCTGTCCACTTTAGACTTTCCACTATTCTTTGTCCACTTTAGTCTTTCCACTATACTCTCCACTTTATTTTGTCCACTACAGTCTTTCCACTATAGTCTTTCCACTATAGTCTGTCCACTTTAGTCTATCCACTTTTGTCTTTCCACTTTAGTCTGTCCACTTTAGTCTTTCCACTATTCTCTGTCCACTTTATTCTTTCCACTATAGTCTCCACTTTATTCTGTCCACTACAGTCTTTCCACTATGGACTTTCCACTATAATCTGTCCACTTTAGTCTTTCCACTTTTCTCTGTCCACTTTAGTCTTTCCACTATAGTCTCCACTTTTTTCCGTCCACTACAGTCTTTCCACTATAGTCTTTCCACTATAGTCTGTCCACTTTAGTCTTTCCACTATTCTCTGTCCACTTTAGTCTTTCCACTATTCTCTGTCCACTTTAGTCTTTCCACTATAGTCTCCACTTTATTCTGTCCACTACAGTCTTTTCACTATAGTCTTTCCACTATAGTCTGTCCACTTTAGTCTTTCCACTATAGTCTCCACTTTATTTTGTCCACTACAGTCTTTCCACTATAGTCTTTCCACTTTAGTCTTTCCACTTAAGTCTCCACTTTATTTTGTCCACTACAGTCTTTCCACTTTAGTCTTTCCACTATTCTCTGTCTACTTTAATCTTTCCACTATAGTCTCCACTTTATTCTGTCCACTACAGTCTTTCCACTATAGTCTTTCCACTATAGTCTGTCCACTTTAGTCTTTCCACTATTCTCTGTCCACTTTAGTCTATCCACTATACTCTCCACTTTATTCTGTACACTACAGTCTTTCCACTATAGTCTTTCCACTATAGTCTGTCCACTTTAGTCTATCCACTTTTGTCTTTCCACTTTAGTCTGTCCACTTTAGTCTTTCCACTATAGTCTTTCCACTATAGTCTTTCCACTATAGTCTGTCCACTTTAGTCTTTCCGCTATTCTCTGTCCACTTTAGTCTTTCCACTATAGTCTCCACTTTATTATGTCCACTACAGTCTTTCCACTATGGTCTTTCCACTATAGTCTGTCCACTTTATTCTTTCCACTATTCTCTGTCCACTATAGTCTTTCCACTATAGTCTCCACTTTATTCTGTCCACTACAGTCTTTCCACTATAGTCTTTCCACCATAGTCTGTCCACTTTAGTCTTTCCACTATTCTCTGTCCACTTTAGTCTTTCCACTATAGTCTCCACTTTATTCTGTCCACTACAGTCTTTTCACTATAGTCTTTCCACTATTCTCTGTCTACTTTAGTCTTTCCACTATAGTCTCCACTTTATTCTGTCCACTACAGTCTTTCCACTATAGTCTGTCCACTTTAGTCTTTCCACTTTAGTCTTTCCACTTTGGTCTGTCCACTTTAGTCTATCCACTTTACTCTCCACTTTATTCTGTCCACTACAGTCTTTCCACTATAGTCTTTCCACTATAGTCTGTCCACTTTAGTCTTTCCACTTTAGTCTGTCCACTTTAGTCTTTCCACTTTTGTCTTTCCACTTTAGTCTGTCCACTTTAGTCTTTCCACTTTAGTCTGTCCACTTTAGTCTTTCCACTTTAGTCTGTCCACTTTAGTCTTTCCACTATAGTCTGTCCACTATAGTCTTTCCACTATAGTCTGTCCACTTTAGTCTTACCACTATTCTCTGTCCACTTTAGTCTTTCCACTATAGTCTCCACTTTATTTTGTCCACTACAGTCTTTCCACTATAGTCTTTCCACTATAGTCTGTCCACTTTAGTCTTTCCACTATTCTCTGTCCACTTTAGTCTTTCCACTATAGTCTCCACTTTAGTCTTTCCACTTTAGTCTTTCCACTTTAGTCTGTCCAGTTTAGTCTTTCCACTTTAGTCTGTCCACTTTAGTCTTTCCACTATAGTCTGTCCACTATAGTCTTTCCACTATAGTCTGTCCACTTTAGTCTTTCCACTATTCTCTGTCCACTTTAGTCTTTCCACTATAGTCTGTCCACTATAGTCTTTCCACTATAGTCTGTCCACTTTAGACTTTCCACTATTCTTTGTCCACTTTAGTCTTTCCACTATACTCTCCACTTTATTTTGTCCACTACAGTCTTTCCACTATAGTCTTTCCACTATAGTCTGTCCACTTTAGTCTATCCACTTTTGTCTTTCCACTTTAGTCTGTCCACTTTAGTCTTTCCACTATTCTCTGTCCACTTTATTCTTTCCACTATAGTCTCCACTTTATTCTGTCCACTACAGTCTTTCCACTATGGACTTTCCACTATAATCTGTCCACTTTAGTCTTTCCACTATTCTCTGTCCACTTTAGTCTTTCCACTATAGTCTCCACTTTATTCTGTCCACTACAGTCTTTCCACTATAGTCTTTCCACTATAGTCTGTCCACTTTAGTCTTTCCACTATTCTCTGTCCACTTTAGTCTTTCCACTATTCTCTGTCCACTTTAGTCTTTCCACTATAGTCTCCACTTTATTCTGTCCACTACAGTCTTTTCACTATAGTCTTTCCACTATAGTCTGTCCACTTTAGTCTTTCCACTATAGTCTCCACTTTATTTTGTCCACTACAGTCTTTCCACTATAGTCTTTCCACTTTAGTCTTTCCACTTAAGTCTCCACTTTATTTTGTCCACTACAGTCTTTCCACTTTAGTCTTTCCACTATTCTCTGTCTACTTTAGTCTTTCCACTATAGTCTCCACTTTATTCTGTCCACTACAGTCTTTCCACTATAGTCTTTCCACTATAGTCTGTCCACTTTAGTCTTTCCACTATTCTCTGTCCACTTTAGTCTATCCACTATACTCTCCACTTTATTCTGTACACTACAGTCTTTCCACTATAGTCTTTCCACTATAGTCTGTCCACTTTAGTCTTTCCACTTTAGTCTTTCCACTTTGGTCTGTCCACTTTAGTCTTTCCACTTTAGTCTGTCCACTTTAGTCTTTCCACTATAGTCTGTCCACTATAGTCTTTCCACTATAGTCTGTCCACTTTAGTCTTACCACTATTCTCTGTCCACTTTAGTCTTTCCACTACAGTCTCCACTTTATTCTGTCCACTACAGTTTTTCCACTATAGTCTTTCCACTATAGTCTGTCCACTTTAGTCTTTCCACTTTAGTCTGTCCACTTTAGTCTTTCCACTATAGTCTGTCCACTATAGTCTTTCCACTATAGTCTGTCCACTTTAATCTTTCCACTATTCTCTGTCCACTTTAGTCTTTCCACTATAGTCTCCACTTTATTCTGTCCACTACAGTCTTTCCACTATAGTCTTTCCACTATAGTCTGTCCACTTTAGTCTTTCCACTATTCTCTGTCCACTTTAGTCTTTCCACTATTCTCTGTCCACTTTAGTCTTTCCACTATAGTCTCCACTTTATTCTGTCCACTACAGTCTTTTCACTATAGTCTTTCCACTATAGTCTGTCCACTTTAGTCTTTCCACTATAGTCTCCACTTTATTTTGTCCACTACAGTCTTTCCACTATAGTCTTTTCACTTTAGTCTTTCCACTTAAGTCTCCACTTTATTCTGTCCACTACAGTCTTTCCACTATAGACTTTCCACTATAATCTGTCCACTTTAGTCTTTCCACTATTCTCTGTCCACTTTAGTCTTTCCACTTTGGTCTGTCCACTTTAGTCTTTCCACTTTAGTCTGTCCACTTTAGTCTTTCCACTATAGTCTGTCCACTATAGTCTTTCCACTATAGTCTCCACTTTATTTTGTCCACTACAGTCTTTCCACTATAGTCTTTCCACTATAGTCTGTCCACTTTAGTCTTTCCACTATTCTCTGTCCACTTTAGTCTTTCCACTATAGTCTCCACTTTAGTCTTTCCACTTTAGTCTTTCCACTTTAGTCTGTCCAGTTTAGTCTTTCCACTTTAGTCTGTCCACTTTAGTCTTTCCACTATAGTCTGTCCACTATAGTCTTTCCACTATAGTCTGTCCACTTTAGTCTTTCCACTATTCTCTGTCCACTTTAGTCTTTCCACTATAGTCTGTCCACTATAGTCTTTCCACTATAGTCTGTCCACTTTAGACTTTCCACTATTCTTTGTCCACTTTAGTCTTTCCACTATACTCTCCACTTTATTTTGTCCACTACAGTCTTTCCACTATAGTCTTTCCACTATAGTCTGTCCACTTTAGTCTATCCACTTTTGTCTTTCCACTTTAGTCTGTCCACTTTAGTCTTTCCACTATTCTCTGTCCACTTTATTCTTTCCACTATAGTCTCCACTTTATTCTGTCAACTACAGTCTTTCCACTATGGACTTTCCACTATAATCTGTCCACTTTAGTCTTTCCACTATTCTCTGTCCACTTTAGTCTTTCCACTATAGTCTCCACTTTATTCTGTCCACTACAGTCTTTCCACTATAGTCTTTCCACTATAGTCTGTCCACTTTAGTCTTTCCACTATTCTCTGTCCACTTTAGTCTTTCCACTATTCTCTGTCCACTTTAGTCTTTCCACTATAGTCTCCACTTTATTCTGTCCACTACAGTCTTTTCACTATAGTCTTTCCACTATAGTCTGTCCACTTTAGTCTTTCCACTATAGTCTCCACTTTATTTTGTCCACTACAGTCTTTCCACTATAGTCTTTCCACTTTAGTCTTTCCACTTAAGTCTCCACTTTATTTTGTCCACTACAGTCTTTCCACTTTAGTCTTTCCACTATTCTCTGTCTACTTTAGTCTTTCCACTATAGTCTCCACTTTATTCTGTCCACTACAGTCTTTCCACTATAGTCTTTCCACTATAGTCTGTCCACTTTAGTCTTTCCACTATTCTCTGTCCACTTTAGTCTATCCACTATACTCTCCACTTTATTCTGTACACTACAGTCTTTCCACTATAGTCTTTCCACTATAGTCTGTCCACTTTAGTCTTTCCACTTTAGTCTTTCCACTTTGGTCTGTCCACTTTAGTCTTTCCACTTTAGTCTGTCCACTTTAGTCTTTCCACTATAGTCTGTCCACTATAGTCTTTCCACTATAGTCTGTCCACTTTAGTCTTACCACTATTCTCTGTCCACTTTAGTCTTTCCACTACAGTCTCCACTTTATTCTGTCCACTACAGTTTTTCCACTATAGTCTTTCCACTATAGTCTGTCCACTTTAGTCTTTCCACTTTAGTCTGTCCACTTTAGTCTTTCCACTATAGTCTGTCCACTATAGTCTTTCCACTATAGTCTGTCCACTTTAGTCTTTCCACTATTCTCTGTCCACTTTAGTCTTTCCACTATAGTCTCCACTTTATTCTGTCCACTACAGTCTTTCCACTATAGTCTTTCCACTATAGTCTGTCCACTTTAGTCTTTCCACTATTCTCTGTCCACTTTAGTCTTTCCACTATTCTCTGTCCACTTTAGTCTTTCCACTATAGTCTCCACTTTATTCTGTCCACTACAGTCTTTTCACTATAGTCTTTCCACTATAGTCTGTCCACTTTAGTCTTTCCACTATAGTCTCCACTTTATTTTGTCCACTACAGTCTTTCCACTATAGTCTTTTCACTTTAGTCTTTCCACTTAAGTCTCCACTTTATTTTGTCCACTACAGTCTTTCCACTTTAGTCTTTCCACTATTCTCTGTCCACTTTATTCTTTCCACTATAGTCTCCACTTTATTCTGTCCACTACAGTCTTTCCACTATAGACTTTCCACTATAATCTGTCCACTTTAGTCTTTCCACTATTCTCTGTCCACTTTAGTCTTTCCACTTTAGTCTTTCCACTTTGGTCTGTCCACTTTAGTCTTTCCACTTTAGTCTGTCCACTTTAGTCTTTCCACTATAGTCTGTCCACTATAGTCTTTCCACTATAGTCTGTCCACTTTAGTCTTTCCACTATTCTCTGTCCACTTTAGTCTTTCCACTACAGTCTCCACTTTATTCTGTCCACTACAGTCTTTCCACTATAGTCTTTCCAATATAGTCTGTCCACTTTAGTCTTTCCACTATTCTCTGTCCACTTTAGTCTTTCCACTATTCTCTGTCCACTTTAGTCTTTCCACAATAGTCTCCACTTTATTCTGTCCACTACAGTCTTTTCACTATAGTCTTTCCACTATAGTCTGTCCACTTTAGTCTTTCCACTATAGTCTCCACTTTATTTTGTCCACTACAGTCTTTCCACTATAGTCTTTCCACTTTAGTCTTTCCACTTTAGTCTGTCTACTTTAGTCTTTCCACTATAGTCTGTCCACTATAGTCTTTCCACTATAGTCTGTCCACTTTAGTCTTTCCACTATTCTCTGTCCACTTTAGTCTTTCCACTATAGTCTCCACTTTATTCTGTCCACTACAGTCTTTCCACTATAGTCTTTCCACTATAGTCTGTCCACTTTATTCTTTCCACTATTCTCTGTCCACTATAGTCTTTCCACTATAGTCTCCACTTTATTCTGTCCACTACAGTCTTTCCACTATAGTCTTTCCACTATAGTCTGTCCACTTTAGTCTTTCCACTATAGTCTCCACTTTATTCTGTCCACTACAGTCTTTCCACTATAGTCTTTCCACTATAGTCTGTCCACTTTATTCTTTCCACTATTCTCTGTCCACTATAGTCTTTCCACTATAGTCTCCACTTTATTATGTCCACTACAGTCTTTCCACTATGGTCTTTCCACTATAGTCTGTCCACTTTATTCTTTCCACTATTCTCTGTCCACTATAGTCTTTCCACTATAGTCTCCACTTTATTCTGTCCACTACAGTCTTTCCACTATAGTCTTTCCACCATAGTCTGTCCACTTTAGTCTTTCCACTATTCTCTGTCCACTTTAGTCTTTCCACTATAGTCTCCACTTTATTCTGTCCACTACAGTCTTTTCACTATAGTCTTTCCACTATTCTCTGTCTACTTTAGTCTTTCCACTATAGTCTCCACTTTATTCTGTCCACTACAGTCTTTCCACTATAGTCTGTCCACTTTAGTCTTTCCACTTTAGTCTTTCCACTTTGGTCTGTCCACTTTAGTCTATCCACTATACTCTCCACTTTATTCTGTCCACTACAGTCTTTCCACTATAGTCTTTCCACTATAGTCTGTCCACTTTAGTCTTTCCACTTTAGTCTGTCCACTTTAGTCTTTCCACTTTAGTCTTTCCACTTTAGTCTGTCCACTTTATTCTTTCCACTTTAGTCTGTCTACTTTAGTCTTTCCACTATAGTCTGTCCACTATAGTCTTTCCACTATAGTCTGTCCACTTTCGTCTTTCCACTATTCTCTGTCCACTTTAGTCTTTCCACTATAGTCTCCACTTTAGTCTTTCCACTTTAGTCTTTCCACTTTAGTCTGTCCACTTTAGTCTTTCCACTTTAGTCTGTCCACTTTAGTCTTTCCACTATAGTCTCCACTATAGTCTTTCCACTTTAGTCTGTCCACTTTAGTCTTTCCACTTTAGTCTTTCCACTTTAGTCTGTCCACTTTAGTCTTTCCACTTTAGTCTGTCTACTTTAGTCTTTCCACTATAGTCTGTCCACTATAGTCTTTCCACTATAGTCTGTCCACTTTAGTCTTTCCACTATTCTCTGTCCACTTTAGTCTTTCCACTATAGTCTCCACTTTAGTCTTTCCACTTTAGTCTTTCCACTTTAGTCTGTCCACTTTAGTCTTTCCACTTTAGTCTTTCCACTTTAGTCTTTCCACTTTAGTCTGTCCACTTTAGTCTTTCCACTTTAGTCTGTCCACTTTAGTCTTTCCACTTTAGTCTGTCCACTTTAGTCTTTCCACTTTAGTCTTTCCACTATAGTCTCCACTTTATTTTGTCCACTACAGTCTTTCCACTATAGTCTTTCCACTATAGTCTGTCCACTTTAGTCTTTCCACTATTCTCTGTCCACTTTAGTCTTTCCACTATAGTCTCCACTTTAGTCTTTCCACTTTAGTCTTTCCACTTTAGTCTGTCCAGTTTAGTCTTTCCACTTTAGTCTGTCCACTTTAGTCTTTCCACTATAGTCTGTCCACTATAGTCTTTCCACTATAGTCTGTCCACTTTAGTCTTTCCACTATTCTCTGTCCACTTTAGTCTTTCCACTATAGTCTGTCCACTATAGTCTTTCCACTATAGTCTGTCCACTTTAGACTTTCCACTATTCTTTGTCCACTTTAGTCTTTCCACTATACTCTCCACTTTATTTTGTCCACTACAGTCTTTCCACTATAGTCTTTCCACTATAGTCTGTCCACTTTAGTCTATCCACTTTTGTCTTTCCACTTTAGTCTGTCCACTTTAGTCTTTCCACTATTCTCTGTCCACTTTATTCTTTCCACTATAGTCTCCACTTTATTCTGTCCACTACAGTCTTTCCACTATGGACTTTCCACTATAATCTGTCCACTTTAGTCTTTCCACTATTCTCTGTCCACTTTAGTCTTTCCACTATAGTCTCCACTTTATTCTGTCCACTACAGTCTTTCCACTATAGTCTTTCCACTATAGTCTGTCCACTTTAGTCTTTCCACTATTCTCTGTCCACTTTAGTCTTTCCACTATTCTCTGTCCACTTTAGTCTTTCCACTATAGTCTCCACTTTATTCTGTCCACTACAGTCTTTTCACTATAGTCTTTCCACTATAGTCTGTCCACTTTAGTCTTTCCACTATAGTCTCCACTTTATTTTGTCCACTACAGTCTTTCCACTATAGTCTTTCCACTTTAGTCTTTCCACTTAAGTCTCCACTTTATTTTGTCCACTACAGTCTTTCCACTTTAGTCTTTCCACTATTCTCTGTCTACTTTAGTCTTTCCACTATAGTCTCCACTTTATTCTGTCCACTACAGTCTTTCCACTATAGTCTTTCCACTATAGTCTGTCCACTTTAGTCTTTCCACTATTCTCTGTCCACTTTAGTCTATCCACTATACTCTCCACTTTATTCTGTACACTACAGTCTTTCCACTATAGTCTTTCCACTATAGTCTGTCCACTTTAGTCTATCCACTTTTGTCTTTCCACTTTAGTCTGTCCACTTTAGTCTTTCCACTATAGTCTTTCCACTATAGTCTTTCCACTATAGTCTGTCCACTTTAGTCTTTCCGCTATTCTCTGTCCACTTTAGTCTTTCCACTATAGTCTCCACTTTATTATGTCCACTACAGTCTTTCCACTATGGTCTTTCCACTATAGTCTGTCCACTTTATTCTTTCCACTATTCTCTGTCCACTATAGTCTTTCCACTATAGTCTCCACTTTATTCTGTCCACTACAGTCTTTCCACTATAGTCTTTCCACCATAGTCTGTCCACTTTAGTCTTTCCACTATTCTCTGTCCACTTTAGTCTTTCCACTATAGTCTCCACTTTATTCTGTCCACTACAGTCTTTTCACTATAGTCTTTCCACTATTCTCTGTCTACTTTAGTCTTTCCACTATAGTCTCCACTTTATTCTGTCCACTACAGTCTTTCCACTATAGTCTGTCCACTTTAGTCTTTCCACTTTAGTCTTTCCACTTTGGTCTGTCCACTTTAGTCTATCCACTTTACTCTCCACTTTATTCTGTCCACTACAGTCTTTCCACTATAGTCTTTCCACTATAGTCTGTCCACTTTAGTCTTTCCACTTTAGTCTGTCCACTTTAGTCTTTCCACTTTAGTCTTTCCACTTTAGTCTGTCCACTTTAGTCTTTCCACTTTAGTCTGTCCACTTTAGTCTTTCCACTTTAGTCTGTCCACTTTAGTCTTTCCACTATAGTCTGTCCACTATAGTCTTTCCACTATAGTCTGTCCACTTTAGTCTTACCACTATTCTCTGTCCACTTTAGTCTTTCCACTATAGTCTCCACTTTATTTTGTCCACTACAGTCTTTCCACTATAGTCTTTCCACTATAGTCTGTCCACTTTAGTCTTTCCACTATTCTCTGTCCACTTTAGTCTTTCCACTATAGTCTCCACTTTAGTCTTTCCACTTTAGTCTTTCCACTTTAGTCTGTCCAGTTTAGTCTTTCCACTTTAGTCTGTCCACTTTAGTCTTTCCACTATAGTCTGTCCACTATAGTCTTTCCACTATAGTCTGTCCACTTTAGTCTTTCCACTATTCTCTGTCCACTCTAGTCTTTCCACTATAGTCTGTCCACTATAGTCTTTCCACTATAGTCTGTCCACTTTAGACTTTCCACTATTCTTTGTCCACTTTAGTCTTTCCACTATACTCTCCACTTTATTTTGTCCACTACAGTCTTTCCACTATAGTCTTTCCACTATAGTCTGTCCACTTTAGTCTATCCACTTTTGTCTTTCCACTTTAGTCTGTCCACTTTAGTCTTTCCACTATTCTCTGTCCACTTTATTCTTTCCACTATAGTCTCCACTTTATTCTGTCCACTACAGTCTTTCCACTATGGACTTTCCACTATAATCTGTCCACTTTAGTCTTTCCACTATTCTCTGTCCACTTTAGTCTTTCCACTATAGTCTCCACTTTATTCTGTCCACTACAGTCTTTCCACTATAGTCTTTCCACTATAGTCTGTCCACTTTAGTCTTTCCACTATTCTCTGTCCACTTTAGTCTTTCCACTATTCTCTGTCCACTTTAGTCTTTCCACTATAGTCTCCACTTTATTCTGTCCACTACAGTCTTTTCACTATAGTCTTTCCACTATAGTCTGTCCACTTTAGTCTTTCCACTATAGTCTCCACTTTATTTTGTCCACTACAGTCTTTCCACTATAGTCTTTCCACTTTAGTCTTTCCACTTAAGTCTCCACTTTATTTTGTCCACTACAGTCTTTCCACTTTAGTCTTTCCACTATTCTCTGTCTACTTTAGTCTTTCCACTATAGTCTCCACTTTATTCTGTCCACTACAGTCTTTCCACTATAGTCTTTCCACTATAGTCTGTCCACTTTAGTCTTTCCACTATTCTCTGTCCACTTTAGTCTATCCACTATACTCTCCACTTTATTCTGTACACTACAGTCTTTCCACTATAGTCTTTCCACTATAGTCTGTCCACTTTAGTCTTTCCACGTTAGTCTTTCCACTTTGGTCTGTCCACTTTAGTCTTTCCACTTTAGTCTGTCCACTTTAGTCTTTCCACTATAGTCTGTCCACTATAGTCTTTCCACTATAGTCTGTCCACTTTAGTCTTACCACTATTCTCTGTCCACTTTAGTCTTTCCACTACAGTCTCCACTTTATTCTGTCCACTACAGTTTTTCCACTATAGTCTTTCCACTATAGTCTGTCCACTTTAGTCTTTCCACTTTAGTCTGTCCACTTTAGTCTTTCCACTATAGTCTGTCCACTATAGTCTTTCCACTATAGTCTGTCCACTTTAGTCTTTCCACTATTCTCTGTCCACTTTAGTCTTTCCACTATAGTCTCCACTTTATTCTGTCCACTACAGTCTTTCCACTATAGTCTTTCCACTATAGTCTGTCCACTTTAGTCTTTCCACTATTCTCTGTCCACTTTAGTCTTTCCACTATTCTCTGTCCACTTTAGTCTTTCCACTATAGTCTCCACTTTATTCTGTCCACTACAGTCTTTTCACTATAGTCTTTCCACTATAGTCTGTCCACTTTAGTCTTTCCACTATAGTCTCCACTTTATTTTGTCCACTACAGTCTTTCCACTATAGTCTTTTCACTTTAGTCTTTCCACTTAAGTCTCCACTTTATTTTGTCCACTACAGTCTTTCCACTTTAGTCTTTCCACTATTCTCTGTCCACTTTATTCTTTCCACTATAGTCTCCACTTTATTCTGTCCACTACAGTCTTTCCACTATAGACTTTCCACTATAATCTGTCCACTTTAGTCTTTCCACTATTCTCTGTCCACTTTAGTCTTTCCACTTTAGTCTTTCCACTTTGGTCTGTCCACTTTAGTCTTTCCACTTTAGTCTGTCCACTTTAGTCTTTCCACTATAGTCTGTCCACTATAGTCTTTCCACTATAGTCTGTCCACTTTAGTCTTTCCACTATTCTCTGTCCACTTTAGTCTTTCCACTACAGTCTCCACTTTATTCTGTCCACTACAGTCTTTCCACTATAGTCTTTCCAATATAGTCTGTCCACTTTAGTCTTTCCACTATTCTCTGTCCACTTTAGTCTTTCCACTATTCTCTGTCCACTTTAGTCTTTCCACAATAGTCTCCACTTTATTCTGTCCACTACAGTCTTTTCACTATAGTCTTTCCACTATAGTCTGTCCACTTTAGTCTTTCCACTATAGTCTCCACTTTATTTTGTCCACTACAGTCTTTCCACTATAGTCTTTCCACTTTAGTCTTTCCACTTTAGTCTGTCTACTTTAGTCTTTCCACTATAGTCTGTCCACTATAGTCTTTCCACTATAGTCTGTCCACTTTAGTCTTTCCACTATTCTCTGTCCACTTTAGTCTTTCCACTATAGTCTCCACTTTATTCTGTCCACTACAGTCTTTCCACTATAGTCTTTCCACTATAGTCTGTCCACTTTAGTCTTTCCACTATTCTCTGTCCACTTTAGTCTTTCCACTATAGTCTCCACTTTAGTCTTTCCACTTTAGTCTTTCCACTTTAGTCTGCCCACTTTAGTCTTTCCACTTTAGTCTGTCCACTTTAGTCTTTCCACTATAGTCTTTCCACTATAGTCTTTCCACTATAGTCTGTCCACTTTAGTCTTTCCGCTATTCTCTGTCCACTTTAGTCTTTCCACTATAGTCTCCACTTTATTATGTCCACTACAGTCTTTCCACTATGGTCTTTCCACTATAGTCTGTCCACTTTAGTCTTTCCACTATTCTCTGTCCACTATAGTCTTTCCACTATAGTCTCCACTTTATTCTGTCCACTACAGTCTTTCCGCTATAGTCTTTCCACCATAGTCTGTCCACTTTAGTCTTTCCACTATTCTCTGTCCACTTTAGTCTTTCCACTATAGTCTCCACTTTATTCTGTCCACTACAGTCTTTTCACTATAGTCTTTCCACTATTCTCTGTCTACTTTAGTCTTTCCACTATAGTCTCCACTTTATTCTGTCCACTACAGTCTTTCCACTATAGTCTGTCCACTTTAGTCTTTCCACTTTAGTCTTTCCACTTTGGTCTGTTCACTTTAGTCTATCCACTATACTCTCCACTTTATTCTGTCCACTACAGTCTTTCCACTATAGTCTTTCCACTATAGTCTGTCCACTTTAGTCTTTCCACTTTAGTCTGTCCACTTTAGTCTTTCCACTTTAGTCTTTCCACTTTAGTCTGTCCACTTTAGTCTTTCCACTTTAGTCTGTCTACTTTAGTCTTTCCACTATAGTCTGTCCACTATAGTCTTTCCACTATAGTCTGTCCACTTTCGTCTTTCCACTATTCTCTGTCCACTTTAGTCTTTCCACTATAGTCTCCACTTTAGTCTTTCCACTTTAGTCTTTCCACTTTAGTCTGTCCACTTTAGTCTTTCCACTTTAGTCTGTCCACTTTAGTCTTTCCACTATAGTCTCCACTATAGTCTTTCCACTTTAGTCTGTCCACTTTAGTCTTTCCACTTTAGTCTTTCCACTTTAGTCTGTCCACTTTAGTCTTTCCACTTTAGTCTGTCTACTTTAGTCTTTCCACTATAGTCTGTCCACTATAGTCTTTCCACTATAGTCTGTCCACTTTAGTCTTTCCACTATTCTCTGTCCACTTTAGTCTTTCCACTATAGTCTCCACTTTAGTCTTTCCACTTTAGTCTTTCCACTTTAGTCTGTCCACTTTAGTCTTTCCACTTTAGTCTGTCCACTTTAGTCTTTCCATTATAGTCTTTCCACTATTCTCTGTCCACTTTAGTCTTTCCACTTTAGTCTTTCCACTTTAGTCTGTCCACTTTAGTCTTTCCACTTTAGTCTGTCCACTTTAGTCTTTCCACTTTAGTCTGTCCACTTTAGTCTTTCCACTTTAGTCTGTCCACTTTAGTCTTTCCACTATAGTCTGTCCACTATAGTCTTTCCACTATAGTCTGTCCACTTTAGTCTTTCCACTATTCTCTGTCCACTTTAGTCTTTCCACTATAGTCTCCACTTTATTCTGTCCACTACAGTCTTTCCACTATAGTCTTTCCACTATAGTCTGTCCACTTTAGTCTTTCCACTATTCTCTGTCCACTTTAGTCTTTCCACTATTCTCTGTCCACTTTAGTCTTTCCACTATAGTCTCCACTTTATTCTGTCCACTACAGTCTTTTCACTATAGTCTTTCCACTATAGTCTGTCCACTTTAGTCTTTCCACTATAGTCTCCACTTTATTTTGTCCACTACAGTCTTTCCACTATAGTCTTTTCACTTTAGTCTTTCCACTTAAGTCTCCACTTTATTTTGTCCACTACAGTCTTTCCACTTTAGTCTTTCCACTATTCTCTGTCCACTTTATTCTTTCCACTATAGTCTCCACTTTATTCTGTCCACTACAGTCTTTCCACTATAGACTTTCCACTATAATCTGTCCACTTTAGTCTTTCCACTATTCTCTGTCCACTTTAGTCTTTCCACTTTAGTCTTTCCACTTTGGTCTGTCCACTTTAGTCTTTCCACTTTAGTCTGTCCACTTTAGTCTTTCCACTATAGTCTGTCCACTATAGTCTTTCCACTATAGTCTGTCCACTTTAGTCTTTCCACTATTCTCTGTCCACTTTAGTCTTTCCACTACAGTCTCCACTTTATTCTGTCCACTACAGTCTTTCCACTATAGTCTTTCCAATATAGTCTGTCCACTTTAGTCTTTCCACTATTCTCTGTCCACTTTAGTCTTTCCACTATTCTCTGTCCACTTTAGTCTTTCCACAATAGTCTCCACTTTATTCTGTCCACTACAGTCTTTTCACTATAGTCTTTCCACTATAGTCTGTCCACTTTAGTCTTTCCACTATAGTCTCCACTTTATTTTGTCCACTACAGTCTTTCCACTATAGTCTTTCCACTTTAGTCTTTCCACTTTAGTCTGTCTACTTTAGTCTTTCCACTATAGTCTGTCCACTATAGTCTTTCCACTATAGTCTGTCCACTTTAGTCTTTCCACTATTCTCTGTCCACTTTAGTCTTTCCACTATAGTCTCCACTTTATTCTGTCCACTACAGTCTTTCCACTATAGTCTTTCCACTATAGTCTGTCCACTTTAGTCTTTCCACTATTCTCTGTCCACTTTAGTCTTTCCACTATAGTCTCCACTTTAGTCTTTCCACTTTAGTCTTTCCACTTTAGTCTGCCCACTTTAGTCTTTCCACTTTAGTCTGTCCACTTTAGTCTTTCCACTATAGTCTTTCCACTATAGTCTTTCCACTATAGTCTGTCCACTTTAGTCTTTCCGCTATTCTCTGTCCACTTTAGTCTTTCCACTATAGTCTCCACTTTATTATGTCCACTACAGTCTTTCCACTATGGTCTTTCCACTATAGTCTGTCCACTTTAGTCTTTCCACTATTCTCTGTCCACTATAGTCTTTCCACTATAGTCTCCACTTTATTCTGTCCACTACAGTCTTTCCGCTATAGTCTTTCCACCATAGTCTGTCCACTTTAGTCTTTCCACTATTCTCTGTCCACTTTAGTCTTTCCACTATAGTCTCCACTTTATTCTGTCCACTACAGTCTTTTCACTATAGTCTTTCCACTATTCTCTGTCTCCTTTAGTCTTTCCACTATAGTCTCCACTTTATTCTGTCCACTACAGTCTTTCCACTATAGTCTGTCCACTTTAGTCTTTCCACTTTAGTCTTTCCACTTTGGTCTGTTCACTTTAGTCTATCCACTATACTCTCCACTTTATTCTGTCCACTACAGTCTTTCCACTATAGTCTTTCCACTATAGTCTGTCCACTTTAGTCTTTCCACTTTAGTCTGTCCACTTTAGTCTTTCCACTTTAGTCTTTCCACTTTAGTCTGTCCACTTTAGTCTTTCCACTTTAGTCTGTCTACTTTAGTCTTTCCACTATAGTCTGTCCACTATAGTCTTTCCACTATAGTCTGTCCACTTTCGTCTTTCCACTATTCTCTGTCCACTTTAGTCTTTCCACTATAGTCTCCACTTTAGTCTTTCCACTTTAGTCTTTCCACTTTAGTCTGTCCACTTTAGTCTTTCCACTTTAGTCTGTCCACTTTAGTCTTTCCACTATAGTCTCCACTATAGTCTTTCCACTTTAGTCTGTCCACTTTAGTCTTTCCACTTTAGTCTTTCCACTTTAGTCTGTCCACTTTAGTCTTTCCACTTTAGTCTGTCTACTTTAGTCTTTCCACTATAGTCTGTCCACTATAGTCTTTCCACTATAGTCTGTCCACTTTAGTCTTTCCACTATTCTCTGTCCACTTTAGTCTTTCCACTATAGTCTCCACTTTAGTCTTTCCACTTTAGTCTTTCCACTTTAGTCTGTCCACTTTAGTCTTTCCACTTTAGTCTGTCCACTTTAGTCTTTCCATTATAGTCTTTCCACTATTCTCTGTCCACTTTAGTCTTTCCACTTTAGTCTTTCCACTTTAGTCTTTCCACTTTAGTCTGTCCACTTTAGTCTTTCCACTATAGTCTCCACTATAGTCTTTCCACTTTAGTCTGTCCACTTTAGTCTTTCCACTTTAGTCTTTTCACTATAGTCTTTCCACTATTCTCTGTCTACTTTAGTCTTTCCACTATAGTCTCCACTTTATTCTGTCCACTACAGTTTTTCCACTATAGTCTTTCCACTATAGTCTGTCCACTTTAGTCTTTCCACTTTAGTCTGTCCACTTTAGTCTTTCCACTATAGTCTGTCCACTATAGTCTTTCCACTATAGTCTGTCCACTTTAGTCTTTCCACTATTCTCTGTCCACTTTAGTCTTTCCACTATAGTCTCCACTTTATTCTGTCCACTACAGTCTTTCCACTATAGTCTTTCCACTATAGTCTGTCCACTTTAGTCTTTCCACTATTCTCTGTCCACTTTAGTCTTTCCACTATTCTCTGTCCACTTTAGTCTTTCCACTATAGTCTCCACTTTATTCTGTCCACTACAGTCTTTTCACTATAGTCTTTCCACTATAGTCTGTCCACTTTAGTCTTTCCACTATAGTCTCCACTTTATTTTGTCCACTACAGTCTTTCCACTATAGTCTTTTCACTTTAGTCTTTCCACTTAAGTCTCCACTTTATTTTGTCCACTACAGTCTTTCCACTTTAGTCTTTCCACTATTCTCTGTCCACTTTATTCTTTCCACTATAGTCTCCACTTTATTCTGTCCACTACAGTCTTTCCACTATAGACTTTCCACTATAATCTGTCCACTTTAGTCTTTCCACTATTCTCTGTCCACTTTAGTCTTTCCACTTTAGTCTTTCCACTTTGGTCTGTCCACTTTAGTCTTTCCACTTTAGTCTGTCCACTTTAGTCTTTCCACTATAGTCTGTCCACTATAGTCTTTCCACTATAGTCTGTCCACTTTAGTCTTTCCACTATTCTCTGTCCACTTTAGTCTTTCCACTACAGTCTCCACTTTATTCTGTCCACTACAGTCTTTCCACTATAGTCTTTCCAATATAGTCTGTCCACTTTAGTCTTTCCACTATTCTCTGTCCACTTTAGTCTTTCCACTATTCTCTGTCCACTTTAGTCTTTCCACAATAGTCTCCACTTTATTCTGTCCACTACAGTCTTTTCACTATAGTCTTTCCACTATAGTCTGTCCACTTTAGTCTTTCCACTATAGTCTCCACTTTATTTTGTCCACTACAGTCTTTCCACTATAGTCTTTCCACTTTAGTCTTTCCACTTTAGTCTGTCTACTTTAGTCTTTCCACTATAGTCTGTCCACTATAGTCTTTCCACTATAGTCTGTCCACTTTAGTCTTTCCACTATTCTCTGTCCACTTTAGTCTTTCCACTATAGTCTCCACTTTATTCTGTCCACTACAGTCTTTCCACTATAGTCTTTCCACTATAGTCTGTCCACTTTAGTCTTTCCACTATTCTCTGTCCACTTTAGTCTTTCCACTATAGTCTCCACTTTAGTCTTTCCACTTTAGTCTTTCCACTTTAGTCTGCCCACTTTAGTCTTTCCACTTTAGTCTGTCCACTTTAGTCTTTCCACTATAGTCTTTCCACTATAGTCTTTCCACTATAGTCTGTCCACTTTAGTCTTTCCGCTATTCTCTGTCCACTTTAGTCTTTCCACTATAGTCTCCACTTTATTATGTCCACTACAGTCTTTCCACTATGGTCTTTCCACTATAGTCTGTCCACTTTAGTCTTTCCACTATTCTCTGTCCACTATAGTCTTTCCACTATAGTCTCCACTTTATTCTGTCCACTACAGTCTTTCCGCTATAGTCTTTCCACCATAGTCTGTCCACTTTAGTCTTTCCACTATTCTCTGTCCACTTTAGTCTTTCCACTATAGTCTCCACTTTATTCTGTCCACTACAGTCTTTTCACTATAGTCTTTCCACTATTCTCTGTCTACTTTAGTCTTTCCACTATAGTCTCCACTTTATTCTGTCCACTACAGTCTTTCCACTATAGTCTGTCCACTTTAGTCTTTCCACTTTAGTCTTTCCACTTTGGTCTGTTCACTTTAGTCTATCCACTATACTCTCCACTTTATTCTGTCCACTACAGTCTTTCCACTATAGTCTTTCCACTATAGTCTGTCCACTTTAGTCTTTCCACTTTAGTCTGTCCACTTTAGTCTTTCCACTTTAGTCTTTCCACTTTAGTCTGTCCACTTTAGTCTTTCCACTTTAGTCTGTCTACTTTAGTCTTTCCACTATAGTCTGTCCACTATAGTCTTTCCACTATAGTCTGTCCACTTTCGTCTTTCCACTATTCTCTGTCCACTTTAGTCTTTCCACTATAGTCTCCACTTTAGTCTTTCCACTTTAGTCTTTCCACTTTAGTCTGTCCACTTTAGTCTTTCCACTTTAGTCTGTCCACTTTAGTCTTTCCACTATAGTCTCCACTATAGTCTTTCCACTTTAGTCTGTCCACTTTAGTCTTTCCACTTTAGTCTTTCCACTTTAGTCTGTCCACTTTAGTCTTTCCACTTTAGTCTGTCTACTTTAGTCTTTCCACTATAGTCTGTCCACTATAGTCTTTCCACTATAGTCTGTCCACTTTAGTCTTTCCACTATTCTCTGTCCACTTTAGTCTTTCCACTATAGTCTCCACTTTAGTCTTTCCACTTTAGTCTTTCCACTTTAGTCTGTCCACTTTAGTCTTTCCACTTTAGTCTGTCCACTTTAGTCTTTCCATTATAGTCTTTCCACTATTCTCTGTCCACTTTAGTCTTTCCACTTTAGTCTTTCCACTTTAGTCTGTCCACTTTAGTCTTTCCACTTTAGTCTGTCCACTTTAGTCTTTCCACTTTAGTCTGTCCACTTTAGTCTTTCCACTTTAGTCTTTCCACTATAGTCTCCACTTTATTTTGTCCACTACAGTCTTTCCACTATAGTCTTTCCACTATAGTCTGTCCACTTTAGTCTTTCCACTATTCTCTGTCCACTTTAGTCTTTCCACTATAGTCTCCACTTTAGTCTTTCCACTTTAGTCTTTCCACTTTAGTCTGTCCAGTTTAGTCTTTCCACTTTAGTCTGTCCACTTTAGTCTTTCCACTATAGTCTGTCCACTATAGTCTTTCCACTATAGTCTGTCCACTTTAGTCTTTCCACTATTCTCTGTCCACTTTAGTCTTTCCACTATAGTCTGTCCACTATAGTCTTTCCACTATAGTCTGTCCACTTTAGACTTTCCACTATTCTTTGTCCACTTTAGTCTTTCCACTATACTCTCCACTTTATTTTGTCCACTACAGTCTTTCCACTATAGTCTTTCCACTATAGTCTGTCCACTTTAGTCTATCCACTTTTGTCTTTCCACTTTAGTCTGTCCACTTTAGTCTTTCCACTATTCTCTGTCCACTTTATTCTTTCCACTATAGTCTCCACTTTATTCTGTCCACTACAGTCTTTCCACTATGGACTTTCCACTATAATCTGTCCACTTTAGTCTTTCCACTATTCTCTGTCCACTTTAGTCTTTCCACTATAGTCTCCACTTTATTCTGTCCACTACAGTCTTTCCACTATAGTCTTTCCACTATAGTCTGTCCACTTTAGTCTTTCCACTATTCTCTGTCCACTTTAGTCTTTCCACTATTCTCCGTCCACTTTAGTCTTTCCACTATAGTCTCCACTTTATTCTGTCCACTACAGTCTTTTCACTATAGTCTTTCCACTATAGTCTGTCCACTTTAGTCTTTCCACTATAGTCTCCACTTTATTTTGTCCACTACAGTCTTTCCACTATAGTCTCTCCACTTTAGTCTTTCCACTTAAGTCTCCACTTTATTTTGTCCACTACAGTCTTTCCACTTTAGTCTTTCCACTATTCTCTGTCTACTTTAGTCTTTCCACTATAGTCTCCACTTTATTCCGTCGACTACAGTCTTTCCACTATAGTCTTTCCACTATAGTCTGTCCACTTTAGTCTTTCCACTATTCTCTGTCCACTTTAGTCTATCCACTATACTCTCCACTTTATTCTGTACACTACAGTCTTTCCACTATAGTCTTTCCACTATAGTCTGTCCACTTTAGTCTTTCCACTTTAGTCTTTCCACTTTGGTCTGTCCACTTTAGTCTTTCCACTTTAGTCTGTCCACTTTAGTCTTTCCACTATAGTCTGTCCACTATAGTCTTTCCACTATAGTCTGTCCACTTTAGTCTTACCACTATTCTCTGTCCACTTTAGTCTTTCCACTATAGTCTCCACTTTATTTTGTCCACTACAGTCTTTCCACTATAGTCTTTCCACTATAGTCTGTCCACTTTAGTCTTTCCACTATTCTCTGTCCACTTTAGTCTTTCCACTATAGTCTCCACTTTAGTCTTTCCACTTTAGTCTTTCCACTTTAGTCTGTCCAGTTTAGTCTTTCCACTTTAGTCTGTCCACTTTAGTCTTTCCACTATAGTCTGTCCACTATAGTCTTTCCACTATAGTCTGTCCACTTTAGTCTTTCCACTATTCTCTGTCCACTTTAGTCTTTCCACTATAGTCTGTCCACTATAGTCTTTCCACTATAGTCTGTCCACTTTAGACTTTCCACTATTCTTTGTCCACTTTAGTCTTTCCACTATACTCTCCACTTTATTTTGTCCACTACAGTCTTTCCACTATAGTCTTTCCACTATAGTCTGTCCACTTTAGTCTATCCACTTTTGTCTTTCCACTTTAGTCTGTCCACTTTAGTCTTTCCACTATTCTCTGTCCACTTTATTCTTTCCACTATAGTCTCCACTTTATTCTGTCCACTACAGTCTTTCCACTATGGACTTTCCACTGTAATCTGTCCACTTTAGTCTTTCCACTATTCTCTGTCCACTTTAGTCTTTCCACTATAGTCTCCACTTTATTCTGTCCACTACAGTCTTTCCACTATAGTCTTTCCACTATAGTCTGTCCACTTTAGTCTTTCCACTGTTCTCTGTCCACTTTAGTCTTTCCACTATTCTCTGTCCACTTTAGTCTTTCCACTATAGTCTCCACTTTATTCTGTCCACTACAGTCTTTTCACTATAGTCTTTCCACTATAGTCTGTCCACTTTAGTCTTTCCACTATAGTCTCCACTTTATTTTGTCCACTACAGTCTTTCCACTATAGTCTTTCCACTTTAGTCTTTCCACTTAAGTCTCCACTTTATTTTGTCCACTACAGTCTTTCCACTTTAGTCTTTCCACTATTCTCTGTCTACTTTAGTCTTTCCACTATAGTCTCCACTTTATTCTGTCCACTACAGTCTTTCCACTATAGTCTTTCCACTATAGTCTGTCCACTTTAGTCTTTCCACTATTCTCTGTCCACTTTAGTCTATCCACTATACTCTCCACTTTATTCTGTACACTACAGTCTTTCCACTATAGTCTTTCCACTATAGTCTGTCCACTTTAGTCTTTCCACTTTAGTCTTTCCACTTTGGTCTGTCCACTTTAGTCTTTCCACTTTAGTCTGTCCACTTTAGTCTTTCCACTATAGTCTGTCCACTATAGTCTTTCCACTATAGTCTGTCCACTTTAGTCTTACCACTATTCTCTGTCCACTTTAGTCTTTCCACTACAGTCTCCACTTTATTCTGTCCACTACAGTTTTTCCACTATAGTCTTTCCAATATAGTCTGTCCACTTTAGTCTTTCCACTATTCTCTGTCCACTTTAGTCTTTCCACTATAGTCTCCACTTTATTCTGTCCACTACAGTCTTTTCACTATAGTCTTTCCACTATAGTCTGTCCACTTTAGTCTTTCCACTATAGTCTCCACTTTATTTTGTCCACTACAGTCTTTCCACTATAGTCTTTTCACTTTAGTCTTTCCACTTAAGTCTCCACTTTATTTTGTCCACTACAGTCTTTCCACTTTAGTCTTTCCACTATTCTCTGTCCACTTTATTCTTTCCACTATAGTCTCCACTTTATTCTGTCCACTACAGTCTTTCCACTATAGACTTTCCACTATAATCTGTCCACTTTAGTCTTTCCACTATTCTCTGTCCACTTTAGTCTTTCCACTATAGTCTCCACTTTATTCTGTCCACTACAGTCTTTCCACTATAGTCTTTCCACTATAGTCTGTCCACTTTAGTCTTTCCACTTTAGTCTTTCCACTATAGTCTCCACTTTATTTTGTCCACTACAGTCTTTCCACTATTCTCTGTCTACTTTAGTCTTTCCACTATAGTCTCCACTTTATTCTGTCCACTACAGTCTTTCCACTTTAGTCTTTCCACTATTCTCTGTCTACTTTAGTCTTTCCACTATAGTCTCCAGTTTATTCTGTCCACTACAGTCTTTCCATTATAGTCTTTCCACTATAGTCTGTCCACTTTAGTCTTTCCACTATTCTCTGTCCACTTTAGTCTTTCCACTATGCTCTCCACTTTATTCTGTCTACTACAGTCTTTCCACTATAGTCTTTCCACTATAGTCTGTCCACTTTAGTCTTTCCACTTTAGTCTTTCCACTTTAGTCTGTCCACTTTAGTCTTTCCACTTTAGTCTGTCTACTTTAGTCTTTCCACTATAGTCTGTCCACTATAGTCTTTCCACTATAGTCTGTCCACTTTAGTCTTTCCACTATTCTCTGTCCACTTTAGTCTTTCCACTATAGTCTCCACTTTAGTCTTTCCACTACAGTCTTTCCATTATAGTCTTTCCACTATAGTCTGTCCACTTTAGTCTTTCCACTTTAGTCTTTCCACTTTAGTCTGTCCACTTTAGTCTTTCCACTTTAGTCTGTCTACTTTAGTCTTTCCACTATAGTCTGTCCACTATAGTCTTTCCACTATAGTCTGTCCACTTTAGTCTTTCCACTATTCTCTGTCCACTTTAGTCTTTCCACTATAGTCTCCACTATAGTCTTTCCACTTTAGTCTGTCCACTTTAGTCTTTCCACTTTAGTCTTTCCACTTTAGTCTGTCCACTTTAGTCTTTCCACTTTAGTCTGTCTGCTTTAGTCTTTACACTATAGTCTGTCCACTATAGTCTTTCCACTATAGTCTGTCCACTTTAGTCTTTCCACTATTCTCTGTCCACTTTAGTCTTTCCACTATAGTCTCCACTTTAGTCTTTCCACTTTAGTCTTTCCACTTTAGTCTGTCCACTTTAGTCTTTCCACTTTAGTCTGTCCACTTTAGTCTTTCCATTATAGTCTTTCGAACTATAGTCTGTCCACTATAGTCTTTCCACTATTCTCTGTCCACTTTAGTCTTTCCACTATAGTCTCCACTTTAGTCTGTCCACTTTAGTCTTTCCACTTTAGTCTGTCTACTTTAGTCTTTCCACTATAGTCTGTCCACTATAGTCTTTCCACTATAGTCTGTCCACTACAGTCTTTCCACTATAGTCTTTCCACTATAGTCTGTCCACTTTAGTCTTTCCACTTTAGTCTTTCCACTTTAGTCTGTCCACTTTAGTCTTTCCACTTTAGTCTGTCTACTTTAGTCTTTCCACTATAGTCTGTCCACTATAGTCTTTCCACTATAGTCTGTCCACTTTAGTCTTTCCACTATTCTCTGTCCACTTTAGTCTTTCCACTATAGTCTCCACTTTATTCTGTCCACTACAGTCTTTCCACTATAGTCTTTCCACTATAGTCTGTCCACTTTAGTCTTTCCACTATTCTCTGTCCACTTTAGTCTTTCCACTATAGTCTCCACTTTAGTCTTTCCACTTTAGTCTTTCCACTTTAGTCTGCCCACTTTAGTCTTTCCACTTTAGTCTGTCCACTTTAGTCTTTCCACTATAGTCTTTCCACTATAGTCTTTCCACTATAGTCTGTCCACTTTAGTCTTTCCGCTATTCTCTGTCCACTTTAGTCTTTCCACTATAGTCTCCACTTTATTATGTCCACTACAGTCTTTCCACTATGGTCTTTCCACTATAGTCTGTCCACTTTAGTCTTTCCACTATTCTCTGTCCACTTTAGTCTTTCCACTATAGTCTCCACTTTAGTCTTTCCACTTTAGTCTTTCCACTTTAGTCTGCCCACTTTAGTCTTTCCACTTTAGTCTGTCCACTTTAGTCTGTCCACTTTAGTCTTTCCACTTTAGTCTGTCCACTTTAGTCTTTCCACTTTAGTCTGTCCACTTTAGTCTTTCCACTTTAGTCTTTCCACTATAGTCTCCACTTTATTTTGTCCACTACAGTCTTTCCACTATAGTCTTTCCACTATAGTCTGTCCACTTTAGTCTTTCCACTATTCTCTGTCCACTTTTGTCTTTCCACTATAGTCTCCACTTTAGTCTTTCCACTTTAGTCTTTCCACTTTAGTCTGTCCAGTTTAGTCTTTCCACTTTAGTCTGTCCACTTTAGTCTTTCCACTATAGTCTGTCCACTATAGTCTTTCCACTATAGTCTGTCCACTTTAGTCTTTCCACTATTCTCTGTCCACTTTAGTCTTTCCACTATAGTCTGTCCACTATAGTCTTTCCACTATAGTCTGTCCACTTTAGACTTTCCACTATTCTTTGTCCACTTTAGTCTTTCCACTATACTCTCCACTTTATTTTGTCCACTACAGTCTTTCCACTATAGTCTTTCCACTATAGTCTGTCCACTTTAGTCTATCCACTTTTGTCTTTCCACTTTAGTCTGTCCACTTTAGTCTTTCCACTATTCTCTGTCCACTTTATTCTTTCCACTATAGTCTCCACTTTATTCTGTCCACTACAGTCTTTCCACTATGGACTTTCCACTATAATCTGTCCACTTTAGTCTTTCCACTATTCTCTGTCCACTTTAGTCTTTCCACTATAGTCTCCACTTTATTCTGTCCACTACAGTCTTTCCACTATAGTCTTTCCACTATAGTCTGTCCACTTTAGTCTTTCTACTATTCTCTGTCCACTTTAGTCTTTCCACTATTCTCTGTCCACTTTAGTCTTTCCACTATAGTCTCCACTTTATTCTGTCCACTACAGTCTTTTCACTATAGTCTTTCCACTATAGTCTGTCCACTTTAGTCTTTCCACTATAGTCTCCACTTTATTTTGTCCACTACAGTCTTTCCACTATAGTCTTTCCACTTTAGTCTTTCCACTTAAGTCTCCACTTTATTTTGTCCACTACAGTCTTTCCACTTTAGTCTTTCCACTATTCTCTGTCTACTTTAGTCTTTCCACTATAGTCTCCACTTTATTCTGTCCACTACAGTCTTTCCACTATAGTCTTTCCACTATAGTCTGTCCACTTTAGTCTTTCCACTATTCTCTGTCCACTTTAGTCTATCCACTATACTCTCCACTTTATTCTGTACACTACAGTCTTTCCACTATAGTCTTTCCACTATAGTCTGTCCACTTTAGTCTTTCCACTTTAGTCTTTCCACTTTGGTCTGTCCACTTTAGTCTGTCCACTTTAGTCTGTCCACTTTAGTCTTTCCACTATAGTCTGTCCACTATAGTCTTTCCACTATAGTCTGTCCACTTTAGTCTTACCACTATTCTCTGTCCACTTTAGTCTTTCCACTACAGTCTCCACTTTATTCTGTCCACTACAGTTTTTCCACTATAGTCTTTCCAATATAGTCTGTCCACTTTAGTCTTTCCACTATTCTCTGTCCACTTTAGTCTTTCCACTATAGTCTCCACTTTATTCTGTCCACTACAGTCTTTTCACTATAGTCTTTCCACTATAGTCTGTCCACTTTAGTCTTTCCACTATAGTCTCCACTTTATTTTGTCCACTACAGTCTTTCCACTATAGTCTTTTCACTTTAGTCTTTCCACTGAAGTCTCCACTTTATTTTGTCCACTACAGTCTTTCCACTTTAGTCTTTCCACTATTCTCTGTCCACTTTATTCTTTCCACTATAGTCTCCACTTTATTCTGTCCACTACAGTCTTTCCACTATAGACTTTCCACTATAATCTGTCCACTTTAGTCTTTCCACTATTCTCTGTCCACTTTAGTCTTTCCACTATAGTCTCCACTTTATTCTGTCCACTACAGTCTTTCCACTATAGTCTTTCCACTATAGTCTGTCCACTTTAGTCTTTCCACTTTAGTCTTTCCACTATAGTCTCCACTTTATTTTGTCCACTACAGTCTTTCCACTATTCTCTGTCTACTTTAGTCTTTCCACTATAGTCTCCACTTTATTCTGTCCACTACAGTCTTTCCACTTTAGTCTTTCCACTATTCTCTGTCTACTTTAGTCTTTCCACTATAGTCTCCAGTTTATTCTGTCCACTACAGTCTTTCCATTATAGTCTTTCCACTATAGTCTGTCCACTTTAGTCTTTCCACTATTCTCTGTCCACTTTAGTCTTTCCACTATGCTCTCCACTTTATTCTGTCCACTACAGTCTTTCCACTATAGTCTTTCCACTATAGTCTGTCCACTTTAGTCTTTCCACTTTAGTCTTTCCACTTTAGTCTGTCCACTTTAGTCTTTCCACTTTAGTCTGTCTACTTTAGTCTTTCCACTATAGTCTGTCCACTATAGTCTTTCCACTATAGTCTGTCAACTTTAGTCTTTCCACTATTCTCTGTCCACTTTAGTCTTTCCACTATAGTCTCCACTTTAGTCTTTCCACTACAGTCTTTCCATTATAGTCTGTCCACTTTAGTCTTTCCACTATTCTCTGTCCACTTTAGTCTTTCCACTATGCTCTCCACTTTATTCTGTCCACTACAGTCTTTCCACTATAGTCTTTCCACTATAGTCTGTCCACTTTAGTCTTTCCACTTTAGTCTTTCCACTTTAGTCTGTCCACTTTAGTCTTTCCACTTTAGTCTGTCTACTTTAGTCTTTCCACTATAGTCTGTCCACTATAGTCTTTCCACTATAGTCTGTCCACTTTAGTCTTTCCACTATTCTCTGTCCACTTTAGTCTTTCCACTATAGTCTCCACTATAGTCTTTCCACTTTAGTCTGTCCACTTTAGTCTTTCCACTTTAGTCTTTCCACTTTAGTCTGTCCACTTTAGTCTTTCCACTTTAGTCTGTCTGCTTTAGTCTTTCCACTATAGTCTGTCCACTATAGTCTTTCCACTATAGTCTGTCCACTTTAGTCTTTCCACTATTCTCTGTCCACTTTAGTCTTTCCACTATAGTCTCCACTTTAGTCTTTCCACTTTAGTCTTTCCACTTTAGTCTGTCCACTTTAGTCTTTCCACTTTAGTCTGTCCACTTTAGTCTTTCCATTATAGTCTTTCCACTATAGTCTGTCCACTATAGTCTTTCCACTATTCTCTGTCCACTTTAGTCTTTCCACTATAGTCTCCACTTTAGTCTGTCCACTTTAGTCTTTCCACTTTAGTCTGTCTACTTTAGTCTTTCCACTATAGTCTGTCCACTATAGTCTTTCCACTATAGTCTGTCCACTACAGTCTTTCCACTATAGTCTTTCCACTATAGTCTGTCCACTTTAGTCTTTCCACTTTAGTCTTTCCACTTTAGTCTGTCCACTTTAGTCTTTCCACTTTAGTCTGTCTACTTTAGTCTTTCCACTATAGTCTGTCCACTATAGTCTTTCCACTATAGTCTGTCCACTTTAGTCTTTCCACTATTCTTTGTCCACTTTAGTCTTTCCACTATAGTCTCCACTTTATTCTGTCCACTACAGTCTTTCCACTATAGTCTTTCCACTATAGTCTGTCCACTTTAGTCTTTCCACTATTCTCTGTCCACTTTAGTCTTTCCACTATCGTCTCCACTTTAGTCTTTCCACTTTAGTCTTTCCACTTTAGTCTGCCCACTTTAGTCTTTCCACTTTAGTCTGTCCACTTTAGTCTTTCCACTATAGTCTTTCCACTATAGTCTTTCCACTATAGTCTGTCCACTTTAGTCTTTCCGCTATTCTCTGTCCACTTTAGTCTTTCCACTATAGTCTCCACTTTATTATGTCCACTACAGTCTTTCCACTATGGTCTTTCCACTATAGTCTGTCCACTTTAGTCTTTCCACTATTCTCTGTCCACTATAGTCTTTCCACTATAGTCTCCACTTTATTCTGTCCACTACAGTCTTTCCACTATAGTCTTTCCACCATAGTCTGTCCACTTTAGTCTTTCCACTATTCTCTGTCCACTTTAGTCTTTCCACTATAGTCTCCACTTTATTCTGTCCACTACAGTCTTTTCACTATAGTCTTTCCACTATTCTCTGTCTACTTTAGTCTTTCCACTATAGTCTCCACTTTATTCTGTCCACTACAGTCTTTCCACTATAGTCTTTCCACTATAGTCTTTCCACTATAGTCTGTCCACTTTAGTCTTTCCACTATTCTCTGTCCACTTTAGTCTATCCACTATACTCTCCACTTTATTCTGTCCACTACAGTCTTTCCACTATAGTCTTTCCACTATAGTCTGTCCACTTTAGTCTTTCCACTTTAGTCTTTCCACTTTGGTCTGTCCACTTTAGTCTTTCCACTTTAGTCTGTCCACTTTAGTCTTTCCACTATAGTCTGTCCACTATAGTCTTTCCACTATAGTCTGTCCACTTTAGTCTTTCCACTATTCTCTGTCCACTTTAGTCTTTCCACTACAGTCTCCACTTTATTCTGTCCACTACAGTCTTTCCACTATAGTCTTTCCAATATAGTCTGTCCACTTTAGTCTTTCCACTATTCTCTGTCCACTTTAGTCTTTCCACTATTCTCTGTCCACTTTAGTCTTTCCACAATAGTCTCCACTTTATTCTGTCCACTACAGTCTTTTCACTATAGTCTTTCCACTATAGTCTGTCCACTTTAGTCTTTCCACTATAGTCCCCACTTTATTTTGTCCACTACAGTCTTTCCACTATAGTCTTTCCACTTTAGTCTTTCCACTTTAGTCTGTCTACTTTAGTCTTTCCACTATAGTCTGTCCACTATAGTCTTTCCACTATAGTCTGTCCACTTTAGTCTTTCCACTATTCTCTGTCCACTTTAGTCTTTCCACTATAGTCTCCACTTTATTCTGTCCACTACAGTCTTTCCACTATAGTCTTTCCACTATAGTCTGTCCACTTTAGTCTTTCCACTATTCTCTGTCCACTTTAGTCTTTCCACTATAGTCTCCACTTTAGTCTTTCCACTTTAGTCTGCCCACTTTAGTCTTTCCACTTTAGTCTGTCCACTTTAGTCTTTCCACTATAGTCTTTCCACTATAGTCTTTCCACTATAGTCTGTCCACTTTAGTCTTTCCGCTATTCTCTGTCCACTTTAGTCTTTCCACTATAGTCTCCACTTTATTATGTCCACTACAGTCTTTCCACTATGGTCTTTCCACTATAGTCTGTCCACTTTAGTCTTTCCACTATTCTCTGTCCACTTTAGTCTTTCCACTATAGTCTCCACTTTATTCTGTCCACTACAGTCTTTTCACTATAGTCTTTCCACTATTCTCTGTCTACTTTAGTCTTTCCACTATAGTCTCCACTTTAGTCTGTCCACTTTAGTCTTTCCACTTTAGTCTTTCCACTTTAGTCTGTCCACTTTAGTCTTTCCACTTTAGTCTGTCTACTTTAGTCTTTCCACTATAGTCTGTCCACTATAGTCTTTCCACTATAGTCTGTCCACTTTCGTCTTTCCACTATTCTCTGTCCACTTTAGTCTTTCCACTATAGTCTCCACTTTAGTCTTTCCACTTTAGTCTTTCCACTTTAGTCTGTCCACTTTAGTCTTTCCACTTTAGTCTGTCCACTTTAGTCTTTCCACTATAGTCTCCACTATAGTCTTTCCACTTTAGTCTGTCCACTTTACTCTTTCCACTTTAGTCTTTCCACTTTAGTCTGTCCACTTTAGTCTTTCCACTTTAGTCTGTCTACTTTAGTCTTTCCACTATAGTCTGTCCACTATAGTCTTTCCACTATAGTCTGTCAACTTTAGTCTTTCCACTATTCTCTGTCCACTTTAGTCTTTCCACTACAGTCTCCACTTTAGTCTTTCCACTTTAGTCTTTCCACTTTAGTCTGTCCACTTTAGTCTTTCCACTTTAGTCTGTCCACTTTAGTCTTTCCATTATAGTCTTTCCACTATTCTCTGTCCACTTTAGTCTTTCCACTTTAGTCTTTCCACTTTAGTCTGTCCACTTTAGTCTTTCCACTTTAGTCTGTCCACTTTAGTCTTTCCACTTTAGTCTGTCCACTTTAGTCTTTCCACTTTAGTCTTTCCACTATAGTCTCCACTTTATTTTGTCCACTACAGTCTTTCCACTATAGTCTTTCCACTATAGTCTGTCCACTTTAGTCTTTCCATTATTCTCTGTCCACTTTAGTCTTTCCACTATACTCTCCACTTTATTCTGTCCACTACAGTCTTTTCACTATAGTCTTTCCACTATAGTCTGTCCACTTTAGTCTTTCCACTTTAGTCTTTCCACTATAGTCTCCACTTTATTTTGTCCACTACAGTCCTTCCACTTTAGTCTTTCCACTATTCTACTTTAGTCTTTCCACTATAGTCTCCACTTTATTTCGTCCACTACAGTCTTTCCACTTTAGTCTTTCCACTATAGTCTGTCCACTTTAGTCTTTCCACTATTCTCTGTCCACTTTAGTCTTTCCACTATACTCTCCACTTTATTCTGTCCACTACAGTCTTTCCACTATAGTCTTTCCACTATAGTCTGTCCACTTTAGTCTATCAACTTTTGTCTTTCCACTTTAGTCTGTCCACTTTAGTCTTTCCACTATTCTCTGTCCACTTTATTCTTTCCACTATAGTCTCCACTTTATTCTGTTCACTACAGTCTTTCCACTATGGACTTTCCACTATAATCTGTCCACTTTAGTCTTTCCACTATTCTCTGTCCACTTTAGTCTTTCCACTATAGTCTCCACTTTATTCTGTCCACTACAGTCTTTCCACTATAGTCTTTCCACTATAGTCTGTCCACTTTAGTCTTTCCACTTTAGTCTGTCCACTTTAGTCTTTCCACTATAGTCTGTCCACTATAGTCTTTCCACTATAGTCTGTCCACTTTAGTCTTTCCACTATTCTCTGTCCACTTTAGTCTTTCCACTATAGTCTCCAGTTTATTATGTCTTTCCTCTTTCCACTATTTCCACTATAGTCTTTCCACTATAGTCTGTCCACTTTAGTCTTTCCACTATTCTCTGTCCACTTTAGTCTTTCCACTATACTCTCCACTTTATTCTGTCCACTACAGTCTTTTCACTATAGTCTTTCCACTATAGTCTGTCCACTTTAGTCTTTCCACTTTAGTCTTTCCACTATAGTCTCCACTTTATTTTGTCCACTACAGTCCTTCCACTTTAGTCTTTCCACTATTCTACTTTAGTCTTTCCACTATAGTCTCCACTTTATTTCGTCCACTACAGTCTTTCCACTTTAGTCTTTCCACTATAGTCTGTCCACTTTAGTCTTTCCACTATTCTCTGTCCACTTTAGTCTTTCCACTATACTCTCCACTTTATTCTGTCCACTACAGTCTTTCCACTATAGTCTTTCCACTATAGTCTGTCCACTTTAGTCTATCAACTTTTGTCTTTCCACTTTAGTCTGTCCACTTTAGTCTTTCCACTATTCTCTGTCCACTTTATTCTTTCCACTATAGTCTCCACTTTATTCTGTTCACTACAGTCTTTCCACTATGGACTTTCCACTATAATCTGTCCACTTTAGTCTTTCCACTATTCTCTGTCCACTTTAGTCTTTCCACTATAGTCTCCACTTTATTCTGTCCACTACAGTCTTTCCACTATAGTCTTTCCACTATAGTCTGTCCACTTTAGTCTTTCCACTATAGTCTGTCCACTTTAGTCTTTCCACTATTCTCTGTCCACTTTAGTCTTTCCACTATAGTCTCCACTTTAGTCTTTCCACTTTAGTCTTTCCACTTTAGTCTGTCCAGTTTAGTCTTTCCACTTTAGTCTGTCCACTTTAGTCTTTCCACTATAGTCTGTCCACTATAGTCTTTCCACTATAGTCTGTCCACTTTAGTCTTTCCACTATTCTCTGTCCACTTTAGTCTTTCCACTATAGTCTGTCCACTATAGTCTGTCCACTTTAGACTTTCCACTATTCTTTGTCAACTTTAGTCTTTCCACTATACTCTCCACTTTATTTTGTCCACTACAGTCTTTCCACTATAGTCTTTCCACTATAGTCTGTCCACTTTAGTCTATCAACTTTTGTCTTTCCACTTTAGTCTGTCCACTTTAGTCTGTCCACTATTCTCTGTCCACTTTATTCTTTCCACTATAGTCTCCACTTTATTCTGTCCACTACAGTCTTTCCACTATGGACTTTCCACTATAATCTGTCCACTTTAGTCTTTCCACTATTCTCTGTCCACTTTAGTCTTTCCACTATAGTCTCCACTTTATTCTGTCCACTACAGTCTTTCCACTATAGTCTTTCCACTATAGTCTGTCCACTTTAGTCTTTCCACTATTCTCTGTCCACTTTAGTCTTTCCACTATTGTCTGTCCACTTTAGTCTTTCCACTATAGTCTCCACTTTATTCTGTCCACTACAGTCTTTTCACTATAGTCTTTCCACTATAGTCTGTCCACTTTAGTCTTTCCACTATAGTCTCCACTTTATTTTGTCCACTACAGTCTTTCCACTATAGTCTTTCCACTTTAGTCTTTCCACTTAAGTCTCCACTTTATTTTGTCCACTACAGTATTTCCACTATAGTCTTTCCACTATAGTCTGTCCACTTTAGTCTATCCACTTTTGTCTTTCCACTTTAGTCTGTCCACTTTAGTCTTTCCACTATTCTCTGTCCACTTTATTCTTTCCACTATAGTCTCCACTTTATTCTGTCCACTACAGTCTTTCCACTATGGACTTTCCACTATAATCTGTCCACTTTAGTCTTTCCACTATTCTCTGTCCACTTTAGTCTTTCCACTATAGTCTCCACTTTATTCTGTCCACTACAGTCTTTCCACTATAGTCTTTCCACTATAGTCTGTCCCCTTTAGTCTTTCCACTATTCTCTGTCCACTTTAGTCTTTCCACTATTCTCTGTCCACTTTAGTCTTTCCACTATAGTCTCCACTTTATTCTGTCCACTACAGTCTTTTCGCTATAGTCTTTCCACTATAGTCTGTCCACTTTAGTCTTTCCACTATAGTCTCCACTTTATTTTGTCCACTACAGTCTTTCCACTATAGTCTTTCCACTTTAGTCTTTCCACTTAAGTCTCCACTTTATTTTGTCCACTACAGTCTTTCCACTATAGTCTTTCCACTATAGTCTGTCCACTATAGTCTTTCCACTATAGTCTGTCCACTTTAGACTTTCCACTATTCTTTGTCAACTTTAGTCTTTCCACTATACTCTCCACTTTATTTTGTCCACTACAGTCTTTCCACTATAGTCTTTCCACTATAGTCTGTCCACTTTAGTCTATCCACTTTTGTCTTTCCACTTTAGTCTGTCCACTTTAGTCTTTCCACTATTCTCTGTCCACTTTATTCTTTCCACTATAGTCTCCACTTTATTCTGTCCACTACAGTCTTTCCACTATGGACTTTCCACTATAATCTGTCCACTTTAGTCTTTCCACTATTCTCTGTCCACTTTAGTCTTTCCACTATAGTCTCCACTTTATTCTGTCCACTACAGTCTTTCCACTATAGTCTTTCCACTATAGTCTGTCCACTTTAGTCTTTCCACTATTCTCTGTCCACTTTAGTCTTTCCACTATTCTCTGTCCACTTTAGTCTATCCACTATACTCTCCACTTTATTCTGTCCACTACAGTCTTTCCACTATAGTCTTTCCACTATAGTCTGTCCACTTTAGTCTTTCCACTTTAGTCTTTCCACTTTGGTCTGTCCACTTTAGTCTTTCCACTTTAGTCTGTCCACTTTAGTCTTTCCACTATAGTCTGTCCACTATAGTCTTTCCACTATAGTCTGTCCACTTTAGTCTTTCCACTATTCTCTGTCCACTTTAGTCTTTCCACTACAGTCTCCACTTTATTCTGTCCACTACAGTTTTTCCACTATAGTCTTTCCAATATAGTCTGTCCACTTTAGTCTTTCCACTATTCTCTGTCCACTTTAGTCTTTCCACTATAGTCTCCACTTTATTCTGTCCACTACAGTCTTTTCACTATAGTCTTTCCACTATAGTCTGTCCACTTTAGTCTTTCCACTATAGTCTCCACTTTATTTTGTCCACTACAGTCTTTCCACTATAGTCTTTTCACTTTAGTCTTTCCACTTAAGTCTCCACTTTATTTTGTCCACTACAGTCTTTCCACTTTAGTCTTTCCACTATTCTCTGTCCACTTTATTCTTTCCACTATAGTCTCCACTTTATTCTGTCCACTACAGTCTTTCCACTATAGACTTTCCACTATAATCTGTCCACTTTAGTCTTTCCACTATTCTCTGTCCACTTTAGTCTTTCCACTATAGTCTCCACTTTATTCTGTCCACTACAGTCTTTCCACTATAGTCTTTCCACTATAGTCTGTCCACTTTAGTCTTTCCACTTTAGTCTTTCCACTATAGTCTCCACTTTATTTTGTCCACTACAGTCTTTCCACTATTCTCTGTCTACTTTAGTCTTTCCACTATAGTCTCCACTTTATTCTGTCCACTACAGTCTTTCCACTTTAGTCTTTCCACTATTCTCTGTCTACTTTAGTCTTTCCACTATAGTCTCCAGTTTATTCTGTCCACTACAGTCTTTCCATTATAGTCTTTCCACTATAGTCTGTCCACTTTAGTCTTTCCACTATTCTCTGTCCACTTTAGTCTTTCCACTATGCTCTCCACTTTATTCTGTCCACTACAGTCTTTCCACTATAGTCTTTCCACTATAGTCTGTCCACTTTAGTTTTTCCACTTTAGTCTTTCCACTTTAGTCTGTCCACTTTAGTCTTTCCACTTTAGTCTGTCTACTTTAGTCTTTCCACTATAGTCTGTCCACTATAGTCTTTCCACTATAGTCTGTCCACTTTAGTCTTTCCACTATTCTCTGTCCACTTTAGTCTTTCCACTATAGTCTCCACTTTAGTCTTTCCACTACAGTCTTTCCACTATAGTCTGTCCACTTTAGTCTTTCCACTATTCTCTGTCCACTTTAGTCTTTCCACTATGCTCTCCTCTTTATTCTGTCCACTACAGTCTTTCCACTATAGTCTTTCCACTATAGTCTGTCCACTTTAGTCTTTCCACTTTAGTCTTTCCACTTTATTCTGTCCACTTTAGTCTTTCCACTTTAGTCTGTCTACTTTAGTCTTTCCACTATAGTCTGTCCACTATAGTCTTTCCACTATAGTCTGTCCACTTTAGTCTTTCCACTATTCTCTGTCCACTTTAGTCTTTCCACTACAGTCTCCACTTTATTCTGTCCACTACAGTCTTTCCACTATAGTCTTTCCAATATAGTCTGTCCACTTTAGTCTTTCCACTATTCTCTGTCCACTTTAGTCTTTCCACTATTCTCTGTCCACTTTAGTCTTTCCACAATAGTCTCCACTTTATTCTGTCCACTACAGTCTTTTCACTATAGTCTTTCCACTATAGTCTGTCCACTTTAGTCTTTCCACTATAGTCTCCACTTTATTTTGTCCACTACAGTCTTTCCACTATAGTCTTTCCACTTTAGTCTTTCCACTTAAGTCTCCACTTTATTTTGTCCACTACAGTCTTTCCACTTTAGTCTTTCCACTATTCTCTGTCTACTTTAGTCTTTCCACTATAGTCTCCACTTTATTCTGTCCACTACAGTCTTTCCACTATAGTCTTTCCACTATAGTCTGTCCACTTTAGACTTTCCACTATTCTCTGTCCACTTTAGTCTTTCCACTATACTCTCCACTTTATTTTGTCAACTACAGTCTTTCCACTATAGTCTTTCCACTATAGTCTGTCCACTTTAGTCTTTCCACTTTTGTCTTTCCACTTTAGTCTGTCCACTTTAGTCTTTCCACTATAGTCTGTCCACTTTAGTCTTTCCACTATTCTCTGTCCACTTTATTCTTTCCACTATAGTCTCCACTTTATTCTGTCCACTACAGTCTTTCCACTATAGACTTTCCACTATAATCTGTCCACTTTAGTCTTTCCACTATTCTCTGTCCACTTTAGTCTTTCCACTATAGTCTCCACTTTATTCTGTCCACTACAGTCTTTCCACTATAGTCTTTCCACTATAGTCTGTCCACTTTAGTCTTTCCACTTTAGTCTTTCCACTATAGTCTCCACTTTATTTTGTCCACTACAGTCTTTCCACAATTCTCTGTCTACTTTAGTCTTTCCACTATAGTCTCCACTTTATTCTGTCCACTACAGTCTTTCCACTTTAGTCTTTCCACTATTCTCTGTCTACTTTAGTCTTTCCACTATAGTCTCCAGTTTATTCTGTCCACTACAGTCTTTCCATTATAGTCTTTCCACTATAGTCTGTCCACTTTAGTTTTTCCACTATTCTCTGTCCACTTTAGTCTTTCCACTATGCTCTCCACTTTATTCTGTCCACTACAGTCTTTCCACTATAGTCTTTCCACTATAGTCTGTCCACTTTAGTCTTTCCACTTTAGTCTTTCCACTTTAGTCTGTCCACTTTAGTCTTTCCACTTTAGTCTGTCTACTTTAGTCTTTCCACTATAGTCTGTCCACTATAGTCTTTCCACTATAGTCTGTCCACTTTAGTCTTTCCACTATTCTCTGTCCACTTTAGTCTTTCCACTATAGTCTCCACTTTAGTCTTTCCACTACTGTCTTTCCACTTTAGTCTGTCCACTTTAGTCTTTCCACTTTAGTCTGTCCACTTTAGTCTTTCCATTATAGTCTTTCCACTATAGTCTGTCCACTTTAGTCTTTCCACTATTCTCTGTCCACTTTAGTCTTTCCACTATGCTCTCCACTTTATTCTGTCCACTACAGTCTTTCCACTATAGTCTTTCCACTATAGTCTGTCCACTTTAGTCTTTCCACTTTAGTCTTTCCACTTTAGTCTGTCCACTTTAGTCTTTCCACTTTAGTCTGTCTACTTTAGTCTTTCCACTATAGTCTGTCCACTATAGTCTTTCCACTATAGTCTGTCCACTTTAGTCTTTCCACTATTCTCTGTCCACTTTAGTCTTTCCACTATAGTCTCCACTATAGTCTTTCCACTTTAGTCTGTCCACTTTAGTCTTTCCACTTTAGTCTTTCCACTTTAGTCTGTCCACTTTAGTCTTTCCACTTTAGTCTGTCTACTTTAGTCTTTCCACTATAGTCTGTCCACTATAGTCTTTCCACTATAGTCTGTCCACTTTAGTCTTTCCACTATTCTCTGTCCACTTTAGTCTTTCCACTATAGTCTCCACTTTAGTCTTTCCACTTTAGTCTTTCCACTTTAGTCTGTCCACTTTAGTCTTTCCACTTTAGTCTGTCCACTTTAGTCTTTCCATTATAGTCTTTCCACTATAGTCTGTCCACTATAGTCTTTCCACTATTCTCTGTCCACTTTAGTCTTTAGAGTATAGTCTCCACTTTAGTCTTTCCACTTTAGTCTTTCCACTTTAGTCTGTCCACTTTAGTCTTTCCACTTTAGTCTGTCCACTTTAGTCTTTCCACTATAGTCTTTCCACTATAGTCTGTCCACTTTAGTCTTTCCGCTATTCTCTGTCCATTTTAGTCTTTCCACTATAGTTTCCACTTTATTATGTCCACTACAGTCTTCCCACTATAGTCTTTCCACTATAGTCTGTCCACTTTAGTGTTTCCACTATTCTCTGTCCACTATAGTCTTTCCACTATAGTCTCCACTTTATTCTGTCCACTACAGTCTTTCCACTATAGTCTTTCCACTATAGTCTGTCCACTATAGTCTGTCCACTTTAGTCTTTCCACTATTCTCTGTCCACTTTAGTCTTTCCACTATAGTCTCCACTTTATTCTGTCCACTAGAGTCTTTTCACTATAGTCTTTCCACTATTCTCTGTCCACTTTAGTCTTTCCACTTTAGTCTTTCCACTTTAGTCTGTCCACTTTAGTCTTTCCACTTTAGTCTGTCCACTTTAGTCTTTCCACTTTAGTCTGTCCACTTTAGTCTTTCCACTTTAGTCTTTCCACTATAGTCTCCACTTTATTTTGTCCACTACAGTCTTTACACTATAGTCTTTCCACTATAGTCTGTCCACTTTAGTCTTTCCACTATTCTCTGTCCACTTTAGTCTTTCCACTATACTCTCCACTTTATTCTGTCCACTACAGTCTTTTCACTATAGTCTTTCCACTATAGTCTGTCCACTTTAGTCTTTCCACTTTAGTCTTTCCACTATAGTCTCCACTTTATTTTGTCCACTACAGTCTTTCCACTTTAGTCTTTCCACTATTCTACTTTAGTCTTTCCACTATAGTCTCCACTTTATTTCGTCCACTACAGTCTTTCCACTTTAGTCTTTCCACTATAGTCGGTCCACTTTAGTCTTTCCACTATTCTCTGTCCACTTTAGTCTTTCCACTATACTCTCCACTTTATTCTGTCCACTACAGTCTTTCCACTATAGTCTTTCCACTATTGTCTGTCCACTTTAGTCTTTCCACTATAGTCTGTCCACTTTAGTCTTTCCACTATTCTCTGTCCACTTTAGTCTTTCAACTATACTCTCCACTTTATTCTGTCCACTACAGTCTTTTCACTATAGTCTTTCCACTATAGTCTGTCCACTTTAGTCTTTCCACTTTAGTCTTTCCACTATAGTCTCCACTTTATTTTGTCCAGTGGAAAGTGGAAAGTGGAAAGACTAAAGTGGACAGACTATAGTGGAAAGACTATAGTGGAAAGACTGTAGTGGACAAAATAAAGTGGAGAGTATAGTGGAAAGACTAAAGTGGACAGAGAATAGTGGAAAGTTTAAAGTGGACAGACTATAGTGGAAAGACTATAGTGGACAGACTATAGTGGAAAGACTAAAGTGGACAGAGAATAGTGGAAAGACTAAAGTGGACAGACTATAGTGGAAAGACTATAGTGGACAGACTATAGTGGAAAGACTAAAGTGGACAGACTAAAGTGGAAAGACTAAACTGGACAGACTAAAGTGGAAAGACTAAAGTGGAAAGACTAAAGTGGAGACTATAATGGAAAGACTAAAGTGGACAGAGAATAGTGGACAGACTAAAGTGGACAGACGATAGTGGAAAGACTATAGTGAAAAGACTGTAGTGGACAGAATAAAGTGGAGACTATAGTGGAAAGAATGAAGTGGAAAGACTAAAGTGGACAGAGAATAGAGGAAAGACTAAATTGGAAAGACTATAGTGGAAAGACTGTAGTGGACAGAATAAAGTGGAGACTATAGTGGAAAGACTAAAGTGGACAGAGAATAGTGGAAAGACGAAAGTGGAAAGACTGTAGTGGACAGAATAAAGTGGAGACTATAGTGGAAGGCTGTAGTGGCCAGAATAAAGTGGAGACTATAGTGGAAAGACTGAAGTGGACAGACTAAGGTGGAAAAACTAAATTGGAAAGACTAAAGTGGACAGACTATAGTGGAAAGACTTAGTGGAAAGACTGTAGTGGACAGAATAATGGAGACTATAGTGGAAAGACTAAAGTGGACAGAGATTAGTGGAAAGACTAAAGTGGAAAGACGATAGTGGAAACACTATAGTGGAAAGACTGTAGTGGACAGACTATAGTGGAAAGACTAAAGTGGACAGACTAAAGTGGAAAGACTAAAGTGGAAAGACTAAAGTGGACCGACGATAGTGGAAAGACTAAAGTGGAAAGACTGTAGTGGACAGAATAATGGAGACTATAGTGGAAAGACTAAAGTGGACAGAGATTAGTGGAAAGAATAAAGTGGACAGACGATAGTGGAAAGACTATAGTGGAAAGACTGTAGTGTACAGAAGAAAGTGGAGACTATAGTGGAAAGAATAAAGTGGAAAGACTAAAGTGGACAGAGAATAGTGGAAGACTAAAGTGGACAGACTATAGTGGAAAAACTAAATTGGAAAGACTAAAGTGGACAGGCTATAGTGGAAAGACTATGGTGGAAAGACTGTAGTGGACAGAATAAAGTGGAGACTAAAGTGGAAAGACTATAGTTGAAAGACTGTAGTGGCCAGAATAAAGTGGAGACTTTAGTGGAAAGACTAAAGTGGAAAGACTAAAGTGGACAGACTATAGTGGAAAGACTGAAGTGGACAGACTAAAGTGGAAAAACTAAATTGGAAAGACTAAAGTGGACAGACTATAGTGGAAAGACTATAGTGGAAAGACTGTAGTGGACATAATAAAGTGGAGACTATAGTGGAAAGACTAAAGTGGACAGAGAATAGTGGAAAGACTAAATTGGACAGACTATTGTGGAAAGACTATAGTGGAAAGACTGTAGTGGACAGAATAAAGTGGAGACTATAGTGGAAAGACTATAGTGGAAAGACTGTAGTGGACAGAATAAAGTTGAGACTATAGTTGAAAGACTGAAGTGGAAAGACAGAGACAGAGAAGACTAGTGGAAAGACTGAAGTGGAAAGACTCAGTGGACAGACTAAAGTGGAAAGACTAAAGTTGAAAGACTAAAGTGGACAGACTATAGTGGAAAGACTAAAGTGGACAGACTAAAGTTTAAAGATTAAAGTGGAAAGACTAAAGTGGACAGACTATAGTGGAAAGACTATAGTGGAAAGACTAAAGTGGAAAGACTAAAGTGGACAGAGAATAGTGGAAAGACTAAAGTGGACAGACTATAGTGGAAAGACTAAAGTGGACAGACTAAAGTGGAAAGACTAAAGTGGACAGACTAAAGTGGAAAGACTAAAGTGGAAAGACAAAAGTGGACAGACTATAGTGGAAAGACTGTAGTGGACAGAATAAAGTAGAGACTATAGTGGAAAGACTAAAGTGGAAAGACTAAAGTGGACAGAGAATAGTGGAAAGACTAAAGTGGACAGACTATAGTGGAAAGACTAAAGTGGACAGACTAAAGTGGACACACTAAAGCGGAAAGACTAAAGTGGAAAGACCAAAGTGGACAGACTATAGTGGAAAGACTAAAGTGGACAGACTAAAGTGGAAAGACTAAAGTGGAAAGACTAAAGTGGACAGACTAAAGTGGAAAGACTAAAGTGGAAAGACTAAAGTGGACAGCCTATAGTGGAAAGAATGTAGTGGACAGAATAAAGTGGAGACTATAGTGGAAAGACAAAAGTGGACAGAGAATAGTGGAAAGACTAAAGTGGACAGACTATAGTGGAAAGACTATAGTGGAAAGACTATAGTGGAAAGACTGTAGTGGCCAGAATAAAGTGGAGACCATAGTGGAAAGACTGAAGTGGAAAAACTAAATTGGAAAGACTAAAGTGGACAGACTATAGTGGAAAGACTATAGTGGAAAGACTGTAGTGGACAGAATAAAGTGGAGACTATAGTGGAAAGACTAAAGTGGACAGAGAATAGTGGAAAGACTAAAGTGGACAGACTATTGTGGAAAAACTATAGTGGAAAGACTGTAGTGGACAGAATAAAGTGGAGACTATAGTGGAAAGACCATAGTGGAAAGACTGTAGTGGACAGAATAAAGTGGAAACTATAGTGGAAAGACTAAAGTGGAAAGACTAAAGTGGAAAGACTATAGTGGAAAGACTGAAGTGGAAAGACTAAGTGGACAGACTAAAGTGGAAAGACTCTAGTGGAAAGACTAAAGTGGACAGACTATAGTGGAAAGATTGAAGTGGAAAGACTCAGTGGACAAACTAAAGTGTACACACTGAAGTGGAGAGAATAAAGTGGAAAGACTAAAGTGGAAAGACTCAAGTGGACAGACTATAGTGGAAAGACTAAAGTGGACAGACTAAAGTGGAAAGACTAAAGTGGACGGACTATAGTGGAAAGACTAAAGTGGAAAGACTAAAGTGGACCGACTATAGTGGAAAGACTATAGTGGAAAGACTGTAGTGGACAGAATAATGGAGACGATAGTGGAAAGACTATAGTGGAAAGACTAAAGTATACAAACTGAAGTGGAAAGACTATAGTGGAAAGACTAAAGTGGAAAGACTAAAGTGGACAGACTATAGTGGAAAGAGTGAAGTGGAAAGACTCAGTGGACAAACTAAAGTGTACACACTGAAGTGGAGAGAATAAAGTGGAAAGACTAAAGTGGAAAGACTCAAGTGGACAGACTATAGAGGAAAGACTAAAGTGGACAGACTAAAGTGGAAAGACTAAAGTGGACGGACTATAGTGGAAAGACTAAAGTGGAAAGACTAAAGTGGACAGACTATAGTGGAAAGACTAAAGTGGACCGACTATAGTGGAAAGACTATAGTGGAAAGACTGTAGTGGACAGAATAATGGAGACTATAGTGGAAAGACTAAAGTGGACAGAGATTAGTGGAAAGACTAAAGTGGACAGACGATAGTGGAAAGACTATAGTGGAAAGACTGTAGTGGACAGAATAAAGTGGAGACTATAGTGGAAAGAATAAAGTGGAAAGACTAAAGTGGACAGAGAATAGTGGAAAGACTAAAGTGGACAGACTATAGTGGAAAGACTATAGTGGAAAGACTGTAGTGGACAGAATAAAGTGGAGACTATAGTGGAAAGAATAAAGTGGAAAGACTAAAGTGGACAGAGAATAGTGGAAAGACTGAAGTGGACAGACTAAGGTGGAAAGACTAATGTGGACCGGCTATAGTGGAAAGACTATAGTGGAAAGACTGTAGTGGAAGGAACAAAGTGGAGACTATAGTGGAAAGACTAAAGTGGAAAGACTAAAGTGGACAGACTATAGTGGAAAGACTATAGTGGAAAGACTAAAGTGGACAGAGATTAGTGGAAAGACTAAAGTGGACAGACGATAGTGGAAAGTCTATAGTGGAAAGACTGTAGTGGACAGAATAAAGTGGAGACTATAGTGGAAAGAATGAAGTGGAAAGACTAAAGTGGACAGAGAATAGCGGAAAGACTAAATTGGAAAGACTATAGTGGAAAGACTATATTGGAAAGACTGTAGTGGAAAGACTAAAGTGGACAGAGAATAGTGGAAAGACGAAAGTGGAAAGACTGTAGTGAACAGAATAAAGTGGAGACTGTAGTGGAAAGACTGTAGTGGACAGAATAAAGTGGAGACTGTAGTGGAAAGACTAAAGTGGAAAGACCAAAGTGGACAGACTATAGTGGAAAGACTAAAGTGGACAGACTAAAGTGGAAAGACTAAAGTGGAAAGACTAAAGTGGACAGACTAAAGTGGAAAGACTAAAGTGGACGGATTATAGTGGAAAGACTAAAGTGGAAAGACTAAAGTGGACCGACTATAGTGGAAAGACTATAGTGGAAAGAATGTAGTGGACAGAATAAAGTGGAGACTATAGTGGAAAGACTGAAGTGGAAAAACTAAATTGGAAAGACTAAAGTGGACAGACTATAGTGGAAAGACTATTGTGGAAAGACTGTAGTGGACAGAATAAAGTGGAGACTATAGTGGAAAAACTATAGTGGAAAGACTGTAGTGGACAGAATAAAGTGGAGACTATAGTGGAAAGACTAAAGTGGAAAGACTAAAGTGGAAAGACTATAGTGGAAAGACTGAAGTGGAAAGACTAAGTGGACAGACTAAAGTGGAAAGACTGTAGTGGAAAGACTAAAGTGGAAAGACTAAAGTGGAAAGACTAAAGTGGACAGACTAAAGTGGAAAGACTAAAGTGGAAAGACTAAAGTGGACAAACTCTAGTGGAAAGACTAAGTGGATAGACTAAAGCGAAAAGACTAGGGTGGAAAGACTAAAGTGGACAGACTATAGTGGAAAGACTGAAGTGGAAAGACTCAGTGGACAGACTACAGTGTACACACTGCAGTGGACAGAATAAAGTGGATAGACTAAAGTGGAAAGACTAAAGTGGACAGACTATAGTGGAAAGACTATAGAGGAGAGACTGTAGTGGACAGAATAAAGTGGAGACTATAGTGGAAAGACTAAAGTGGAAAGACTAAAGTGGAGAATAGTGGAAAGACTAAAGTGGACAGACTATAGTGGAAAGACTAAAGTGGACAGACTAAAGTGGAAAGACTAAAGTGGAAAGACTAAAGTGGACCGACTATAGTGGAAAGACTATAGAGGAAAGACTGTAGTGGACAGAATAATGGAGACTATAGTGGAAAGACTAAAGTGGACAGAGATTAGTGGAAAGACTATAGAAGAGAAACTGTAGTGGACAGAATAAAGTATAGACTATAGTGGAAAGACTAAAGTGGAAAGACTAAAGTGGAGAATAGTGGAAAGACTAAAGTGGACAGACTATAGTGGAAAGACTAAAGTGGACAGACTAAAGTGGAAAGACTAAAGTGGAAAGACTAAAGTGGACCGACTATAGTGGAAAGACTATAGTGGAAAGACTGTAGTGGACAGAATAATGGAGACTATAGTGGAAAGACTAAAGTGGACAGAGATTAGTGGAAAGACTAAAGTGGACAGACGATAGTGGAAAGACTATAGTGGAAAGACTGTAGTGGACAGAATAAAGTGGAGACTATCGTGGAAAGAATAAAGTGGTAAGACTAAAGTGGACAGACTATAGTGGAAAGACTATAGTGAAAAGACTGTAGTGGACAGAATAATGGAGACTATAGTGGAAAGACTAAAGTGGACAGAGATTAGTGGAAAGACTAAAGTGGACAGACGATAGTGGAAAGACTATAGTGGAAAGACTGTAGTGGACAGCTTAAAGTGGAGACTATATTGGAAAGAATAAAGTGGAAAGACTAAAGTGGACAGACTAAAGTGGAAAGACTAAGGCGGAAAGACTAAAGTGGACCGACTATAGTGGAAAGACTATAGTGGAAAGACTGTAGTGGAAGGAATCAAGTGGAGACTATAGTGGAAAGACTAAAGTGGAAAGACTAAAGTGGACAGACTATAGTGGAAAGACTATAGTGGAAAGACTGTAGTGGACAGAATAATGGAGACTATAGTGGAAAGACTAAAGTGGACAGAGATTAGTGGAAAGACTATAGTGGAAAGACTGTAGTGGACAGAATAAAGTGGAGACTACAGTGGAAAGAATAAAGTGGTAAGACTAAAGTGGACAGACTAAAGTGGAAAGACTAAGGCGGAAAGACTAAAGTGGACCGACTATAGTGGAAAGACTATAGTGGAAAGACTGTAGTGGAAGGAATCAAATGGAGACTATAGTGGAAAGACTAAAGTGGAAAGACTAAAGTGGACAGACTATAGTGGAAAGACTATAGTGGAAAGACTAAAGTGGACAGAGATTAGTGGAAAGACTAAAGTGGACAGACGATAGTGGAAAGACTATAGTGGAAAGACTGTAGTGGACAGAATAAAGTGGAGACTATAGTGGAAAGAATGAAGTGGAAAGACTAAAGTGGACAGAGAATAGTGGAAAGACTAAAGTGGACCGACTATAGTGGAAAGACTATAGTGAAAAGACTGTAGTGGACAGAATAATGGAGACTATAGTGGAAAGACTAAAGTGGACAGAGATTAGTGGAAAGACTAAAGTGGACAGACGATAGTGGAAAGACTATAGTGGAAAGACTGTAGTGGACAGCTTAAAGTGGAGACTATATTGGAAAGAATAAAGTGGAAAGACTAAAGTGGACAGACTAAAGTGGAAAGACTAAGGCGGAAAGACTAAAGTGGACCGACTATAGTGGAAAGACTATAGTGGAAAGACTGTAGTGGAAGGAATCAAGTGGAGACTATAGTGGAAAGACTAAAGTGGAAAGACTAAAGTGGACAGACTATAGTGGAAAGACTAAAGTGGAAAGACTAAAGTGGACAGAGATTAGTGGAAAGACTAAAGTGGACAGACGATAGTGGAAAGACTATAGTGGAAAGACTGTAGTGGACAGAATAAAGTGGAGACTATAGTGGAAAGAATAAAGTGGAAAGACTAAAGTGGACAGACTAAAGTGGAAAGACTAAGGCGGAAAGACTAAAGTGGACCGACTATAGTGGAAAGACTATAGTGGAAAGACTGTAGTGGAAGGAATCAAGTGGAGACTATAGTGGAAAGACTAAAGTGGAAAGACTAAAGTGGACAGACTATAGTGGAAAGACAATAGTGGAAAGACTAAAGTGGACAGAGATTAGTGGAAAGACTAAAGTGGACAGACGATAGTGGAAAGACTATAGTGGAAAGACTGTAGTGGACAGAATAAAGTGGAGACTATAGTGGAAAGAATGAAGTGGAAAGACTAAAGTGGACAGAGAATAGTGGAAAGACTAAATTGGAAAGACTATAGTGGAAAGACTATAGTAGAAAGACTGTAGTGGACAGAATAAAGTGGAGACGATAGTGGAAAGACTAAAGTGGAAAGACTAAAGTGGACAGACTATAGTGGAAAGACTATAGAGGAAAGACTGTAGTGGACAGAATAAAGTGGAGACTATAGTGGTAAAACTAAAGTGGACAGAGTGTTTTGGAAAGACTAAAGTGGAAAGACTGTAGTGGACAGAATAAAGTGGAGACTATAGTGGAAAGACTAAAGTGGAAAGACTAAAGTGGACAGACTATAGTGGAAAGACTGAAGTGGACCGACTATAGTGGAAAGACTATAGTGGAAAGACTGTAGTGGACAGAATAATGGAGACTATAGTGGAAAGACTAAAGTGGACAGAGATTAGTGGAAAGACTAAAGTGGACAGACGATAGTGGAAAGACTATAGTGGAAAGACTGTAGTGGACAGAATAAAGTGGAGAGTATAGTGGAAAGAAGAAAGTGGAAAGACTAAAGTGGACAGACTATAGTGGAAAGACTAAAGTGGACAGACTAAAGTGGAAAGACTAAAGTGGAAATACTAAAGTGGACCGACTATAGTGGAAAGACTATAGTGGAAAGACTGTAGTGGACAGAATAATGGAAACTATAGTGGAAAGACTAAAGTGGACAGAGATTAGTGGAAAGACTAAAGTGGACAGACGATAGTGGAAAGACTATAGTGGAAAGACTGTAGTGGACAGAATAAAGTGGAGACTATAGTGGAAAGAATAAAGTGGAAAGACTAAAGTGGACAGACTATAGTGGAAAGACTAAAGTGGACAGACTAAAGTGGAAAGACTAAAGTGGAAAGACTAAAGTGGACCGACTATAGTGGAAAGACTGTAGTGAAAAGACTGTAGTGGACAGAATAATGGAGACTATAGTGGAAAGACTAAAGTGGACAGAGATTAGTGGAAAGACTAAAGTGGACAGACGATAGTGGAAAGACTATAGTGGAAAGTCTGTAGTGGAAAGACTGTAGTGGACAGAATAATGGAGACTATAGTGGAAAGACTAAAGTTGACAGAGATTAGTGGAAAGACTAAAGTGGACAGACGATAGTGGAAAGACTATAGTGGAAAGACTATAGTGGAAAGACTGTAGTGGACAGAATAATGGAGACTATAGTGGAAAGACTAAAGTGGACAGAGATTAGTGGAAAGACTAAAGTGGACAGACGATAGTGGAAAGACTATAGTGGAAAGTCTGTAGTGGACAGAATAAAGTGGAGACTATAGTGGAAAGAATAAAGTGGAAAGACTAAAGTGGACAGACTATAGTGGAAAGACTAAAGTGGACAGACTAAAGTGGAAAGACTAAAGTGGACAGACTAAAGTGGAAAGACTAAGGCGGAAAGACTAAAGTGGACCGACTATAGTGGAAAGACTATAGTGGAAAGACTGTAGTGGAAGGAATCAAGTGGAGACTATAGTGGAAAGAATAAAGCGGAAAGACTAAAGTGGACCGACTATAGTGGAAAGACTATAGTGGAAAGACTGTAGTGGAAGGAATCAAGTGGAGACTATAGTGGAAAGACTAAAGTGGAAAGACTAAAGTGGACAGACTATAGTGGAAAGACAATAGTGGAAAGACTAAAGTGGACAGAGATTAGTGGAAAGACTAAAGTGGACAGACGATAGTGGAAAGACTGTAGTGAAAAGACTGTAATGGACAGAATAATGGAGACTATAGTGGAAAGACTAAAGTTGACAGAGATTAGTGGAAAGACTAAAGTGGACAGACGATAGTGGAAAGACTATAGTGGAAAGACTATAGTGGAAAGACTGTAGTGGACAGAATAATGGAGACTATAGTGGAAAGACTAAAGTGGACAGAGATTAGTGGAAAGACTAAAGTGGACGGACGATAGTGGAAAGACTATAGTGGAAAGTCTGTAGTGGACAGAATAAAGTGGAGACTATAGTGGAAAGAATAAAGTGGAAAGACTAAAGTGGACAGACTATAGTGGAAAGACTAAAGTGGACAGACTAAAGTGGAAAGACTAAAGTGGACAGACTAAAGTGGAAAGACTAAGGCGGAAAGACTAAAGTGGACCGACTATAGTGGACAGACGATAGTGGAAAGACTATAGTTGAAAGTCTGTAGTGGAAAGACTGTAGTGGACAGAATAATGGAGACTATAGTGGAAAGACTAAAGTTGACAGAGATTAGTGGAAAGACTAAAGTGGACAGACGATAGTGGAAAGACTATAGTGGAAAGACTATAGTGGAAAGACTGTAGTGGACAGAATAATGGAGACTATAGTGGAAAGACTAAAGTGGACAGAGATTAGTGGAAAGACTAAAGTGGACAGACGATAGTGGAAATACTATAGTGGAAAGTCTGTAGTGGACAGAATAAAGTGGAGACTATAGTGGAAAGAATAAAGTGGAAAGACTAAAGTGGACAGACTATAGTGGAAAGACTAAAGTGGACAGACTAAAGTGGAAAGACTAAAGTGGAAAGACTAAAGTGGACCGACTATAGTGGAAAGACTGTAGTGAAAAGACTGTAGTGGACAGAATAATGGAGACTATAGTGGAAAGACTAAAGTTGACAGAGATTAGTGGAAAGACTAAAGTGGACAGACGATAGTGGAAAGACTATAGTGGAAAGACTATAGTGGAAAGACTGTAGTGGACAGAATAATGGAGACTATAGTGGAAAGACTAAAGTGGACAGAGATTAGTGGAAAGACTAAAGTGGACAGACGATAGTGGAAAGACTATAGTGGAAAGTCTGTAGTGGACAGAATAAAGTGGAGACTATAGTGGAAAGAATAAAGTGGAAAGACTAAAGTGGACAGACTATAGTGGAAAGACTAAAGTGGACAGACTAAAGTGGAAAGACTAAAGTGGACAGACTAAAGTGGAAAGACTAAGGCGGAAAGACTAAAGTGGACCGACTATAGTGGAAAGACTATAGTGGAAAGACTGTAGTGGAAGGAATCAAGTGGAGACTATAGTGGAAAGACTAAAGTGGAAAGACTAAAGTGGACAGACTATAGTGGAAAGACTATAGTGGAAAGACTGTAGTGGACAGCTTAAAGTGGAGACTATAGTGGAAAGAATAAAGTGGAAAGACTAAAGTGGACAGACTATAGTGGAAAGACTATAGTGGAAAGACTGTAGTGGACAGAATATAGTGGAGACTATAGTGGAAAGAATAAAGTGGAAAGACTAAAGTGGACAGAGAATAGTGGAAAGACTAAAGTGGACAGACTATAGTGGAAAGACTAAAGTGGACAGACTAAAGTGGAAAGACTAAGGCGGAAAGACTAAAGTGGACCGACTATAGTGGAAAGACTATAGTGGAAAGACTGTAGTGGAAGGAATCAAATGGAGACTATAGTGGAAAGACTAAAGTGGAAAGACTAAAGTGGACAGACTATAGTGGAAAGACTATAGTGGAAAGACTAAAGTGGACAGAGATTAGTGGAAAGACTAAAGTGGACAGACGATAGTGGAAAGACTATAGTGGAAAGACTGTAGTGGACAGAATAAAGTGGAGACTATAGTGGAAAGAATGAAGTGGAAAGACTAAAGTGGACAGAGAATAGTCGAAAGACTAAATTGGAAAGACTATAGTGGAAAGACTATAGTGGAAAGACTGTAGTGGACAGAATAAAGTGGAGACTATAGTGGTAAAACTAAAGTGGACAGAGTGTATTGGAAAGACTAAAGTGGAAAGACTGTAGTGGACAGAATAAAGTGGAGACTATAGTGGAAAGACTAAAGTGGAAAGACTAAAGTGGACGGACTATAGTGGAAAGACTGAAGTGGACCGACTATAGTGGAAAGACTATAGTGGAAAGACTGTAGTGGACAGAATAATGGAGACTATAGTGGAAAGACTAAAGTGGACAGAGATTAGTGGAAAGACTAAAGTGGACGGACGATAGTGGAAAGACTATAGTGGAAAGACTGTAGTGGACAGAATAAAGTGGAGAGTATAGTGGAAAGAAGAAAGTGGAAAGACTAAAGTGGACAGACTATAGTGGAAAGACTAAAGTGGACAGACTAAAGTGGAAAGACTATAGTGGAAAGACTGTAGTGGACAGAATAATGGAGACTATAGTGGAAAGACTAAAGTGGACAGAGATTAGTGGAAAGACTAAAGTGGACAGACGATAGTGGAAAGACTATAGTGGAAAGACTGTAGTGGACAGAATAAAGTGGAGACTATAGTGGAAAGAATATAGTGGAAAGACTGTAGTGGACAGAATAAAGTGGAGAGTATAGTGGAAAGAAGAAAGTGGAAAGACTAAAGTGGACAGACTATAGTGGAAATACTAAAGTGGACCGACTATAGTGGAAAGACTATAGTGGAAAGACTGTAGTGGACAGAATAATGGAGACTATAGTGGAAAGACTAAAGTGGACAGAGATTAGTGGAAAGACTAAAGTGGACAGACGATAGTGGAAAGACTATAGTGGAAAGACTGTAGTGGACAGAATAAAGTGGAGACTATAGTGGAAAGAATAAAGTGGAAAGACTAAAGTGGACAGACTATAGTGGAAAGACTAAAGTGGACAGACTAAAGTGGAAAGACTAAAGTGGAAAGACTAAAGTGGACCGACTATAGTGGAAAGACTGTAGTGAAAAGACTGTAGTGGACAGAATAATGGAGACTATAGTGGAAAGACTAAAGTTGACAGAGATTAGTGGAAAGACTAATGTGGACAGACGATAGTGGAAAGACTATAGTGGAAAGACTATAGTGGAAAGACTGTAGTGGACAGAATAATGGAGACTATAGTGGAAAGACTAAAGTGGACAGAGATTAGTGGAAAGACTAAAGTGGAAAGACGATAGTGGAAAGACTATAGTGGAAAGACTGTAGTGGACAGAATAAAGTGGGGACTATAGTGGAAAGAATAAAGTGGAAAGACTAAAGTGGACAGACTATAGTGGAAAGACTAAAGTGGACAGACTATAGTGGAAAGACTATAGTGGAAAGACTGTAGTGGACAGAATAAAGTGGAGACTATAGTGGAAAGACTAAAGTGGAAAGACTAAAGTGGAGAATAGTGGAAAGACTAAAGTGGACAGACTATAGTGGAAAGACTAAAGTGGACAGACTAAAGTGGAAAGACTAAAGTGGAAAGACTAAAGTGGACCGACTATAGTGGAAAGACTATAGAGGAAAGACTGTAGTGGACAGAATAATGGAGACTATAGTGGAAAGACTAAAGTGGACAGAGATTAGTGGAAAGACTATAGAGGAGAGACTGTAGTGGACAGAATAAAGTGGAGACTATAGTGGAAAGACTAAAGTGGAAAGACTAAAGTGGAGAATAGTGGAAAGACTAAAGTGGACAGACTATAGTGGAAAGACTAAAGTGGACAGACTAAAGTGGAAAGACTAAAGTGGAAAGACTAAAGTGGACCGACTATAGTGGAAAGACTATAGTGGAAAGACTGTAGTGGACAGAATAATGGAGACTATAGTGGAAAGACTAAAGTGGACAGAGATTAGTGGAAAGACTAAAGTGGACAGACGATAGTGGAAAGACTATAGTGGAAAGACTGTAGTGGACAGAATAAAGTGGAGACTATCGTGGAAAGAATAAAGTGGTAAGACTAAAGTGGACAGACTATAGTGGAAAGACTAAAGTGGACAGACTAAAGTGGAAAGACTAAAGTAGAAAGACTAAAGTGGACCGACTATAGTGGAAAGACTATAGTGAAAAGACTGTAGTGGACAGAATAATGGAGACTATAGTGGAAAGACTAAAGTGGACAGAGATTAGTGGAAAGACTAAAGTGGACAGACGATAGTGGAAAGACTATAGTGGAAAGACTGTAGTGGACAGCTTAAAGTGGAGACTATAGTGGAAAGAATAAAGTGGAAAGAATAAAGTGGACAGACTAAAGTGGAAAGACTAAGGCGGAAAGACTAAAGTGGACCGACTATAGTGGAAAGACTATAGTGGAAAGACTGTAGTGGAAGGAATCAAGTGGAGACTATAGTGGAAAGACTAAAGTGGAAAGACTAAAGTGGACAGACTATAGTGGAAAGACTATAGTGGAAAGACTAAAGTGGACAGAGATTAGTGGAAAGACTAAAGTGGACAGACGATAATGGAAAGACTATAGTGGAAAGACTGTAGTGGACAGAATAAAGTGGAGACTATAGTGGAAAGAATAAAGTGGAAAGACTAAAGTGGACAGACTAAAGTGGAAAGACTAAGGCGGAAAGACTAAAGTGGACCGACTATAGTGGAAAGACTATAGTGGAAAGACTATAGTGGAAAGACTGTAGTGGAAAGAATCAAGTGGAGACTATAGTGGAAAGACTAAAGTGGAAAGACTAAAGTGGACAGACTATAGTGGAAAGACTATAGTGGAAAGACTAAAGTGGACAGAGATTAGTGGAAAGACTAAAGTGGACAGACGATAGTGGAAAGACTATAGTGGAAAGACTGTAGTGGACAGAATAAAGTGGAGACTATAGTGGAAAGAATGAAGTGGAAAGACTAAAGTGGACAGAGAATAGTGGAAAGACTAAATTGGAAAGACTATAGTGGAAAGACTATAGTGGAAAGACTGTAGTGGACAGAATAAAGTGGAGGCGATAGTGGGAAGACTAAAGTGGAAAGACTAAAGTGGACAGACTATAGTGGAAAGACTATAGAGGAAAGACTGTAGTGGACAGAATAAAGTGGAGACTATAGTGGTAAAACTAAAGTGGACAGAGTGTATTGGAAAGACTAAAGTGGAAAGACTGTAGTGGACAGAATAAAGTGGAGACTATAGTGGAAAGACTAAAGTGGAAAGACTAAAGTGGACGGACTATAGTGGAAAGACTGAAGTGGACCGACTATAGTGGAAAGACTATAGTGGAAAGACTGTAGTGGACAGAATAATGGAGACTATAGTGGAAAGACTAAAGTGGACAGAGATTAGTGGAAAGACTAAAGTGGACGGACGATAGTGGAAAGACTATAGTGGAAAGACTGTAGTGGACAGAATAAAGTGGAGAGTATAGTGGAAAGAAGAAAGTGGAAAGACTAAAGTGGACAGACTATAGTGGAAAGACTAAAGTGGACAGACTAAAGTGGAAAGACTATAGTGGAAAGACTGTAGTGGACAGAATAATGGAGACTATAGTGGAAAGACTAAAGTGGACAGAGATTAGTGGAAAGACTAAAGTGGACAGACGATAGTGGAAAGACTATAGTGGAAAGACTGTAGTGGACAGAATAAAGTGGAGACTATAGTGGAAAGAATATAGTGGAAAGACTGTAGTGGACAGAATAAAGTGGAGAGTATAGTGGAAAGAAGAAAGTGGAAAGACTAAAGTGGACAGACTATAGTGGAAATACTAAAGTGGACCGACTATAGTGGAAAGACTATAGTGGAAAGACTGTAGTGGACAGAATAATGGAGACTATAGTGGAAAGACTAAAGTGGACAGAGATTAGTGGAAAGACTAAAGTGGACAGACGATAGTGGAAAGACTATAGTGGAAAGACTGTAGTGGACAGAATAAAGTGGAGACTATAGTGGAAAGAATAAAGTGGAAAGACTAAAGTGGACAGACTATAGTGGAAAGACTAAAGTGGACAGACTAAAGTGGAAAGACTAAAGTGGAAAGACTAAAGTGGACCGACTATAGTGGAAAGACTGTAGTGAAAAGACTGTAGTGGACAGAATAATGGAGACTATAGTGGAAAGACTAAAGTTGACAGAGATTAGTGGAAAGACTAATGTGGACAGACGATAGTGGAAAGACTATAGTGGAAAGACTATAGTGGAAAGACTGTAGTGGACAGAATAATGGAGACTATAGTGGAAAGACTAAAGTGGACAGAGATTAGTGGAAAGACTAAAGTGGAAAGACGATAGTGGAAAGACTATAGTGGAAAGACTGTAGTGGACAGAATAAAGTGGGGACTATAGTGGAAAGAATAAAGTGGAAAGACTAAAGTGGACAGACTATAGTGGAAAGACTAAAGTGGACAGACTAAAGTGGAAAGACTAAAGTGGACAGACTAAAGTGGAAAGACTGAGGCGGAAAGACTAAAGTGGACCGACTATAGTGGAAAGACTATAGTGGAAAGACTGTAGTGGAAGGAATCAAGTGGAGACTATAGTGGAAAGACTAAAGTGGAAAGACTAAAGTGGACAGACTATAGTGGAAAGACTATAGTGGAAAGACTGTAGTGGACAGCTTAAAGTGGAGACTATAGTGGAAAGAATAAAGTGGAAAGACTAAAGTGGACAGACTATAGTGGAAAGACTATAGTGGAAAGACTGTAGTGGACAGAATAAAGTGGAGACTATAGTGGAAAGAATAAAGTGGAAAGACTAAAGTGGACAGAGAATAGTGGAAAGACTAAAGTGGACAGACTATAGTGGAAAGACTAAAGTGGACAGACTAAAGTGGAAAGACTAATCCGGAAAGACTAAAGTGGACCGACTATAGTGGAAAGACTATAGTGGAAAGACTGTAGTGGAAGGAATCAAGTGGAGACTATAGTGGAAAGACTAAAGTGGAAAGACTAAAGTGGACAGACTATAGTGGAAAGACTATAGTATAAAGACTAAAGTGGACAGAGATTAGTGGAAAGACTAAAGTGGACAGACGATAGTGGAAAGACTATAGTGGAAAGACTGTAGTGGACAGAATAAAGTGGAGACTATAGTGGAAAGAATGAAGTGGAAAGACTAAAGTGGACAGAGAATAGTGGAAAGACTAAATTGGAAAGACTATAGTGGAAAGACTATAGTGGAAAGACTGTAGTGGACAGAATAAAGTGGAGACTATAGTGGAAAGACTAAAGTGGAAAGACTAAAGTGGACAGACTATAGTGGAAAGACTATAGAGGAAAGACTGTAGTGGACAGAATAAAGTGGAGACTATAGTGGTAAAACTAAAGTGGACAGAGAGTATTGGAAAGACTGTAGTGGACAGAATAAAGTGGAGACTATAGTGGAAAGACTAAAGTGGAAAGACTAAAGTGGACAGACTATAGTGGAAAGACTGAAGTGGACCGACTATAGTGGAAAGACTATAGTGGAAAGACTGTAGTGGACAGAATGATGGAGACTATAGTGGAAAGACTAAAGTGGACAGAGATTAGTGGAAAGACTAAAGTGGACAGACGATAGTGGAAAGACTATATGGAAAGACTGTGGTGGACAGAATAAAGTGGAGACTATAGTGGAAAGAATAAAGTGGAAAGACTAAAGTGGACAGACTATAGTGGAAAGACTAAAGTGGACAGAGATTAGTGGAAAGACTAAAGTGGACAGACGATAGTGGAAAGACTATAGTGGAAAGACTGTAGTGGACAGAATAAAGTGGAGACTATAGTGGAAAGAATAAAGAGGAAAGACTAAAGTGGACAGACTATAGTGGAAAGACTAAAGTGGACAGACTAAAGTGGAAAGACTAAAGTGGAAAGACTAAAGTGGACCGACTATAGTGGAAAGACTGTAGTGAAAAGACTGTAGTGGACAGAATAATGGAGACTATAGTGGAAAGACTAAAGTGGACAGAGATTAGTGGAAAGACTAAAGTGGACAGACGATAGTGGAAAGACTATAGTGGAAAGACTGTAGTGGACAGCTTAAAGTGGAGACTATAGTGGAAAGAATAAAGTGGAAAGACTAAAGTGGACAGACTATAGTGGAAAGACTATAGTGGAAAGACTGTAGTGGACAGAATAAAGTGGAGACTATAGTGGAAAGACTAAAGTGGAAAGACTAAAGTGGACAGAGAATAGTGGAAAGACTAAAGTGGACAGACTATAGTGGAAAGACTAAAGTGGACAGACTAAAGTGGACAGACTAAAGCGGAAAGACTAAAGTGGAAAGACCAAAGTGGACAGACTATAGTGGAAAGACTAAAGTTGACAGACAAAAGTTGACAGACTAAAGTGGAAAGACTAAAGTGGAAAGACTAAAGTGGACAGACTATAGTGGAAAGACTAAAGTGGACAGACTAAGTTGTACACACTGAAGTGGACAGAATAAAGTGGAAAGACTATAGTGGAAAGACTAAAGTGGACAGAGAATAGTGGAAACACTAAAGTGGACAGACTATAGTGGAAAGACTAAAGTGGAAAGACCAAAGTGGAAAGACTAAAGTGGACAGACTATAGTGGAAAGACTAAAGTGGACAGACTAAGTTGTACACACTGAAGTGGACAGAATAAAGTGGAAAGACTATAGTGGAAAGACTAAAGTGGACAGAGAATAGTGGAAACACTAAAGTGGACAGACTATAGTGGAAAGACTAAAGTGGACAGACTAAAGTGGAAAGACTAAGGCGGAAAGACTAAAGTGGACCGACTATAGTGGAAAGACTATAGTGGAAAGACTGTAGTGGAAGGAATCAAGTGGAGACGATAGTGGAAAGACTAAAGTGGAAAGACTAAAGTGGACAGACTATAGTGGAAAGACTATAGTGGAAAGACTAAAGTGGACAGAGAATAGTGGAAAGACTAAATTGGAAAGACTATAGTGGAAAGACTATAGTGGAAAGACTGTAGTGGACAGAATAAAGTGGAGACTATAGTGGAAAGACTAAAGTGGAAAGACTAAAGTGGACAGACTATAGTGGAAAGACTATAGAGGAAAGACTGTAGTGGACAGAATAAAGTGGAGACTATAGTGGAAAGACTAAAGTGGAAAGACTAAAGTGGACAGACTATAGTGGAAAGACTGAAGTGGACAGAATAAAGTGGAGACTATAGTGGAAAGACTAAAGTGGAAAGACTAAAGTGGACAGAGAATAGTGGAAAGACTAAAGTGGACAGACTGTAGTGGAAAGACTAAAGTGGACAGACTAAAGTGGACAGACTAAAGCGGAAAGACTAAAGTGGAAAGACCAAAGTGTACAGACTATAGTGGAAAGACTAAAGTTGACAGACAAAAGTTGACAGACTAAAGTGGAAAGACTAAAGTGGAAAGACTGTAGTGGACAGAATAAAGTGGAGACTATAGTTGAAAGACTAAAGTGGAAAGACCAAAGTGGAAAGACTAAAGTGGACAGACTATAGTGGAAAGACTAAAGTGGACAGACTAAGTTGTACACACTGAAGTGGACAGAATAAAGTGGAAAGACTATAGTGGAAAGACTAAAGTGGACAGAGATTAGTGGAAAGACTATAGTGGAAAGACTATAGTGGAAAGACTAAAGTGGAAAAACTAAAGTGGACAGAGAATAGTGGAAAGACTAAAGTGGACAGACTATAGTGGAAAGACTAAAGTGGACGGACTAAAGTGGAAAGACTAAAGTGGACAGACTAAAGTGGAAAGACTAAAGTGGAAAGACTAAAGTGGACAGACTATAGTGGAAAGACTGTAGTGGACAGAATAAAGTGGAGACTATGGTGGAAAGACTAAAGTGGACAGAGAATAGTGGAAAGACTAAAGTGGACAGACTATAGTGGAAAGACTAAAGTGGAAAGACTAAAGTGGACAGACTATAGTGGAAAGACTGAAGTGGACAGACTAAAGTGGAAAAACTAAATTGGAAAGACTAAAGTGGACAAACTATAGTGGAAAGACTAGAGTGGAAAGACTGTAGTGGACAGAATAAAGTGGAGACTATAGTGGAAAGACTAAAGTGGACAGAGAATAGTGGAAAGACTAAAGTGGACAGACTATTGTGGAAAGACTATAGTGGAAAGACTGTAGTGGACAGAATAAAGTGGAGACTATAGTGGAAAGACTAAAGTGGACAGAGAATAGTGGAAAGACTAAAGTGGAAAGACTGTAGTGGACAGAATAAAGTGGAGACTATAGTGGAAAGACTAAAGTGGAAAGACTAAAGTGGACAGACTATAGTGGAAAGACTGAAGTGGAAAGACTAAGTGGACAGACTAAAGTGGAACGACTATAGTGGAAAGACTAAAGTGGACAGACTATAGTGGAAAGACTAAAGTATAAAAACTGAAGTGGAAAGACTATAGTGGAAAGACTAAAGTGGAAAGACTAAAGTGGACAGACTATAGTGGAAAGATTGAAGTGGAAAGACTCAGTGGACAAACTAAAGTGTACACACTGAAGTGGAGAGAATAAAGTGGAAAGACTAAAGTGGAAAGACTCAAGTGGACAGACTGTGGTGGAAAGACTAAAGTGGACAGACTAAAGTGGAAAGACTAAAGTGGAAAGACTAAAGTTGACGGACTATAGTGGAAAGACTAAAGTGGACAGACTATATTGGAAAGACTAAAGTGGACAGACTAAAGTGGAAAGACTAAAGTGGACAGACGATAGTGGAAATGACTAAAGTGGAAAGACTAAAGTGGATAGACTAAAGTGGAAAGACTAAAGTGGACTATAGTTGAAAGACTAAAGTGGAAAGACCAAAGTGGAAAGACTAAAGTGGACAGACTATAGTGGAAAGACTAAAGTGGACAGACTAAGTTGTACACACTGAAGTGGACAGAATAAAGTGGAAAGACTATAGTGGAAAGACTAAAGTGGACAGAGATTAGTGGAAAGACTATAGTGGAAAGACTATAGTGGAAAGACTAAAGTGGAAAAACTAAAGTGGACAGAGAATAGTGGAAAGACTAAAGTGGACAGACTATAGTGGAAAGACTAAAGTGGACGGACTAAAGTGGAAAGACTAAAGTGGACAGACTAAAGTGGAAAGACTAAAGTGGAAAGACTAAAGTGGACAGACTATAGTGGAAAGACTGTAGTGGACAGAATAAAGTGGAGACTATGGTGGAAAGACTAAAGTGGACAGAGAATAGTGGAAAGACTAAAGTGGACAGACTATAGTGGAAAGACTATAGTGGAAAGACCGTAGTGGCCAGAATAAAGTGGAGACTATAGTGGAAAGACTAAAGTGGAAAGACTAAAGTGGACAGACTATAGTGGAAAGACTGAAGTGGACAGACTAAAGTGGAAAAACTAAATTGGAAAGACTAAAGTGGACAGACTATAGTGGAAAGACTAGAGTGGAAAGACTGTAGTGGACAGAATAAAGTGGAGACTATAGTGGAAAGACTAAAGTGGACAGAGAATAGTGGAAAGACTAAAGTGGACAGACTATTGTGGAAAGACTATAGTGGAAAGACTGTAGTGGACAGAATAAAGTGGAGACTATAGTGGAAAGACTAAAGTGGACAGAGAATAGTGGAAAGACTAAAGTGGAAAGACTGTAGTGGACAGAATAAAGTGGAGACTATAGTGGAAAGACTAAAGTGGAAAGACTAAAGTGGACAGACTATAGTGGAAAGACTGAAGTGGAAAGACTAAGTGGACAGACTAAAGTGGAACGACTATAGTGGAAAGACTAAAGTGGACAGACTATAGTGGAAAGACTAAAGTATACAAACTGAAGTGGAAAGACTATAGTGGAAAGACTAAAGTGGAAAGACTAAAGTGGACAGACTATAGTGGAAAGATTGAAGTGGAAAGACTCAGTGGACAAACTAAAGTGTACACACTGAAGTGGAGAGAATAAAGTGGAAAGACTAAAGTGGAAAGACTCAAGTGGACAGACTATGGTGGAAAGACTAAAGTGGACAGACTAAAGTGGAAAGACTAAAGTGGAAAGACTAAAGTTGACGGACTATAGTGGAAAGACTAAAGTGGACAGACTATATTGGAAAGACTAAAGTGGACAGACTAAAGTGGAAAGACTAAAGTGGACAGACGATAGTGGAAATGACTAAAGTGGAAAGACTAAAGTGGATAGACTAAAGTGGAAAGACTAAAGTGGACAGACTCTAGTGGAAAGACTAATCGGACAAACTAAAGCGAAACGACTAGGGTGGAAAGACTAAAGTGGACAGACTATAGTGGAAAGACTGAAGTGGAAAGACTCAGTGGACAGACTAAAGTGTACACACTGCAGTGGACAGAATAAAGTGGAAAGACTAAAGTGGAAAGAATAAAGTGGACAGACTATAGTGGAAAGACTAAAGTGGACAGACTATGGTGGAAAGACTATAGAGGAGAGACTGTAGTGGACTGAATAAAGTGGAGACTATAGTGGAAAGACTAAAGTGGAAAGACTAAAGTGGACAGACTATAGTGGAAAGACTAAAGTGGACAGACTAAAGTGGAAAAACTAAAGTGGTCCGACTATAGTGGAAAGACTATAGTGGAAAGACTGTAATGGACAGAATAAAGTGGAGACTATAGTGGAAAGAAGATAGTGGAAAGACTAAAGTGGACAGAGAATAGTGAAAGACTAAAGTGGACAGACTATAGTGGAAAGACTAATGTGGACAGACTAAAGTGGAAAGACTAAAGTGGAAAGACTAAAGTGGACAAACTATAGTGGAAAGACTATAGTGGAAAGACTGTAGTGGACAGAATAAAGTGGAGAGTATAGTGGAAATACTAAAGTGGACAGAGAATAGTGAAAGACTAAAGTGGACAGACCATAGTGGAAAGACTAATGTGGACAGACTAAAGTGGAAAGACTAAAGTGGAAAGACTAAAGTGGACAGACTATAGTGGAAAGACTATAGTGGAAAGACTGTAGTGGACAGAATAAAGTGGAGAGTATAGTGGAAAGACTAAAGTGGACAGAGAATAGTGGAAAGACTAAAGTGGAGAGACTATAGTGGAAAGACTATAGTGGAGAGACTGTAGTGGAAAGAATAAAGTGGAGACTATAGTGGAAAGACTAAAGTGGAAAGACTAAAGTGGACAGAGAATAGTGGAAAGACTGTAGTGGACAGAATAAATTGGAGACTATAGTGGAAAGACTAAAGTGGAAAGACTAAAGTGGACAGACTATAGTGGAAAGACTATAGTGGAAAGACTATAGTGGAAAGACTGTAGTGGCCAGAATAAAGTTGAGACTATAGTGGAAAGACTAAAGTGGAAAGACTAAAGTGGACAAACTATAGTGGAAAGACCAAAGTGGACAGACTATAGTGAAAAGACTATAGTGGAAAGACTGTAGTGGACAGAATAAAGTGGAGACTATAGTGGAAAGACTAAAGTGGAAAGACTATAGTGGAAAGACTATAGTGGAAAGACTATAGTGGAAAGACTGTAGTTGCCAGAATAAAGTTGAGACTATAGTGGAAAGACTAAAGTGGAAAGACTATAGTGGAAAGACTAAAGTGGACAGACGATAGTGGAAAGACTGAAGTGGAAAGACTATGTGGACAGACTAAAGTGGAAAGACTATAGTGGAAATACTAAAGTGGACAGACTATAGTGGAAAGACTAAAGTGGACAAACTGAAGTGGAAAGACTATAGTGGAAAGACTATAGTGGAAAGACTAAAGTGGACAGACTATAGTGGAAAGATTGAAGTTGAAAGACTAAAGTGGAAAGACTAAAGTGGACAGACTATAGTGGAAAGACTATATGGAAAGACTAAAGTGGACAGAGATTAGTGGAAAGACTAAAGTGGACAGACGATAGTGGAAAGACTATAGTGGAAAGACTGTAGTGGACAGAATAAAGTGGAGACTATAGTGGAGAATGAAGTGGAAAGACTAAAGTGGACAGAGAATAGTGGAAAGACTAAATTGGAAAGACTATAGTGGAAAGACTATAGTGGAAAGACTGTAGTGGAAAGACTAAAGTGGACAGAGAATAGTGGAAAGACGAAAGTGGAAAGACTGTAGTGGACAGAATAAAGTGGAGACTGTAGTGGAAAGACTGTAGTGGACAGAATAAAGTGGAGACTGTAGTGGAAAGACTAAAGTGGAAAGACCAAAGTGGACAGACTATAGTGGAAAGACTAAAGTGGACAGACTAAAGTGGAAAGACTAAAGTGGACAGACTAAAGTGGAAAGACTAAAGTGGAAAGACTAAAGTGGACAGCCTATAGTGGAAAGACTATAGTGGAAAGAATGTAGTGGACAGAATAAAGTGGAGACTATAGTGGAAAGACTAAAGTGGACAGAGAATAGTGGAAAAACTAAATTGGAAAGACTAAAGTGGACAGACTATAGTGGAAAGACTATAGTGGAAAGACTGTAGTGGACAGAATAAAGTGGAGACTATAGTGGAAAGACTAAAGTGGACAGAGAATAGTGGAAAGACTAAAGTGGACAGACTATTGTGGAAAAACTATAGTGGAAAGACTGTAGTGGACAGAATAAAGTGGAGACTATAGTGGAAAGACTATAGTGGAAAGACTGTAGTGGACAGAATAAAGTGGAGACTATAGTGGAAAGACTAAAGTGGAAAGACTAAATTGGAAAGACTATAGTGGAAAGACTGAAGTGGAAAGACTAAGTGGACAGACTAAAGTGGAAAGACTGTAGTGGAAAGACTAAAGTGCACAGACTATAGTGGAAAGACTAAAGTATACAAACTGAAGTGGAAAGACTATAGTGGAAAGACTAAATTGGAAAGACTAAAGTGGACAGACTATAGTGGAAAGATTGAAGTGGAAAGACTCAGTGGACAAACTAAAGTGTACACACTGAAGTGGAGAGAATAAAGTGGAAAGACTAAAGTGGAAAGACTCAAGTGGACAGACTATAGTGGAAAGACTAAAGTGGACAGACTAAAGTGGAAAGACTAAAGTGGACGGACTATAGTGGAAAGACTATAGTGGAAAGACTAAAGTGGACAGAGATTAGTGGAAAGACTGTAGTGAAAAGACTGTAATGGACAGAATAATGGAGACTATAGTGGAAAGACTAAAGTTGACAGAGATTAGTGGAAAGACTAAAGTGGACAGACGATAGTGGAAAGACTATAGTGGAAAGACTATAGTGGAAAGACTGTAGTGGACAGAATAATGGAGACTATAGTGGAAAGACTAAAGTGGACAGAGATTAGTGGAAAGACTAAAGTGGACAGACGATAGTGGAAAGACTATAGTGGAAAGTCTGTAGTGGACAGAATAAAGTGGAGACTATAGTGGAAAGAATAAAGTGGAAAGACTAAAGTGGACAGACTATAGTGGAAAGACTAAAGTGGACAGACTAAAGTGGAAAGACTAAAGTGGACAGACTAAAGTGGAAAGACTAAGGCGGAAAGACTAAAGTGGACCGACTATAGTGGACAGACGATAGTGGAAAGACTATAGTTGAAAGTCTGTAGTGGAAAGACTGTAGTGGACAGAATAATGGAGACTATAGTGGAAAGACTAAAGTTGACAGAGATTAGTGGAAAGACTAAAGTGGACAGACGATAGTGGAAAGACTATAGTGGAAAGACTATAGTGGAAAGACTGTAGTGGACAGAATAATGGAGACTATAGTGGAAAGACTAAAGTGGACAGAGATTAGTGGAAAGACTAAAGTGGACAGACGATAGTGGAAATACTATAGTGGAAAGTCTGTAGTGGACAGAATAAAGTGGAGACTATAGTGGAAAGAATAAAGTGGAAAGACTAAAGTGGACAGACTATAGTGGAAAGACTAAAGTGGACAGACTAAAGTGGAAAGACTAAAGTGGAAAGACTAAAGTGGACCGACTATAGTGGAAAGACTGTAGTGAAAAGACTGTAGTGGACAGAATAATGGAGACTATAGTGGAAAGACTAAAGTTGACAGAGATTAGTGGAAAGACTAAAGTGGACAGACGATAGTGGAAAGACTATAGTGGAAAGACTATAGTGGAAAGACTGTAGTGGACAGAATAATGGAGACTATAGTGGAAAGACTAAAGTGGACAGAGATTAGTGGAAAGACTAAAGTGGACAGACGATAGTGGAAAGACTATAGTGGAAAGTCTGTAGTGGACAGAATAAAGTGGAGACTATAGTGGAAAGAATAAAGTGGAAAGACTAAAGTGGACAGACTATAGTGGAAAGACTAAAGTGGACAGACTAAAGTGGAAAGACTAAAGTGGACAGACTAAAGTGGAAAGACTAAGGCGGAAAGACTAAAGTGGACCGACTATAGTGGAAAGACTATAGTGGAAAGACTGTAGTGGAAGGAATCAAGTGGAGACTATAGTGGAAAGACTAAAGTGGAAAGACTAAAGTGGACAGACTATAGTGGAAAGACTATAGTGGAAAGACTGTAGTGGACAGCTTAAAGTGGAGACTATAGTGGAAAGAATAAAGTGGAAAGACTAAAGTGGACAGACTATAGTGGAAAGACTATAGCGGAAAGACTGTAGTGGACAGAATATAGTGGAGACTATAGTGGAAAGAATAAAGTGGAAAGACTAAAGTGGACAGAGAATAGTGGAAAGACTAAAGTGGACAGACTATAGTGGAAAGACTAAAGTGGACAGACTAAAGTGGAAAGACTAAGGCGGAAAGACTAAAGTGGACCGACTATAGTGGAAAGACTATAGTGGAAAGACTGTAGTGGAAGGAATCAAATGGAGACTATAGTGGAAAGACTAAAGTGGAAAGACTAAAGTGGACAGACTATAGTGGAAAGACTATAGTGGAAAGACTAAAGTGGACAGAGATTAGTGGAAAGACTAAAGTGGACAGACGATAGTGGAAAGACTATAGTGGAAAGACTGTAGTGGACAGAATAAAGTGGAGACTATAGTGGAAAGAATGAAGTGGAAAGACTAAAGTGGACAGAGAATAGTCGAAAGACTAAATTGGAAAGACTATAGTGGAAAGACTATAGTGGAAAGACTGTAGTGGACAGAATAAAGTGGAGACTATAGTGGAAAGACTAAAGTGGAAAGACTAAAGTGGACAGACTATAGTGGAAAGACTATAGATGAAAGACTGTAGTGGACAGAATAAAGTGGAGACTATAGTGGTAAAACTAAAGTGGACAGAGAGTATTGGAAAGACTAAAGTGGAAAGACTGTAGTGGACAGAATAAAGTGGAGACTATAGTGGAAAGACTAAAGTGGAAAGACTAAAGTGGACAGACTATAGTGGAAAGACTGAAGTGGACCGACTATAGTGGAAAGACTATAGTGGAAAGACTGTAGTGGACAGAATAAAGTGGAGACTATAGTGGAAAGACTAAAGTGGAAAGACTAAAGTGGAGAATAGTGGAAAGACTAAAGTGGACAGACTATAGTGGAAAGACTAAAGTGGACAGACTAAAGTGGAAAGACTAAAGTGGAAAGACTAAAGTGGACCGACTATAGTGGAAAGACTATAGAGGAAAGACTGTAGTGGACAGAATAATGGAGACTATAGTGGAAAGACTAAAGTGGACAGAGATTAGTGGAAAGACTATAGAGGAGAGACTGTAGTGGACAGAATAAAGTGGAGACTATAGTGGAAAGACTAAAGTGGAAAGACTAAAGTGGAGAATAGTGGAAAGACTAAAGTGGACAGACTATAGTGGAAAGACTAAAGTGGACAGACTAAAGTGGAAAGACTAAAGTGGAAAGACTAAAGTGGACCGACTATAGTGGAAAGACTATAGTGGAAAGACTGTAGTGGACAGAATAATGGAGACTATAGTGGAAAGACTAAAGTGGACAGAGATTAGTGGAAAGACTAAAGTGGACAGACGATAGTGGAAAGACTATAGTGGAAAGACTGTAGTGGACAGAATAAAGTGGAGACTATCGTGGAAAGAATAAAGTGGTAAGACTAAAGTGGACAGACTATAGTGGAAAGACTAAAGTGGACAGACTAAAGTGGAAAGACTAAAGTGGAAAGACTAAAGTGGACCGAACATAGTGGAAAGACTATAGTGAAAAGACTGTAGTGGACAGAATAATGGAGACTATAGTGGAAAGACTAAAGTGGACAGAGATTAGTGGAAAGACTAAAGTGGACAGACGATAGTGGAAAGACTATAGTGGAAAGACTGTAGTGGACAGCTTAAAGTGGAGACTATAGTGGAAAGAATAAAGTGGAAAGAATAAAGTGGACAGACTAAAGTGGAAAGACTAAGGCGGAAAGACTAAAGTGGACCGACTATAGTGGAAAGACTATAGTGGAAAGACTGTAGTGGAAGGAATCAAGTGGAGACTATAGTGGAAAGACTAAAGTGGAAAGACTAAAGTGGACAGACTATAGTGGAAAGACTATAGTGGAAAGACTAAAGTGGACAGAGATTAGTGGAAAGACTAAAGTGGACAGACGATAATGGAAAGACTATAGTGGAAAGACTGTAGTGGACAGAATAAAGTGGAGACTATAGTGGAAAGAATAAAGTGGAATGACTAAAGTGGACAGACTAAAGTGGAAAGACTAAGGCGGAAAGACTAAAGTGGACCGACTATAGTGGAAAGACTATAGTGGAAAGACTATAGTGGAAAGACTGTAGTGGAAGGAATCAAGTGGAGACTATAGTGGAAAGACTAAAGTGGAAAGACTAAAGTGGACAGACTATAGTGGAAAGACTATAGTGGAAAGACTAAAGTGGACAGAGATTAGGGGAAAGACTAAAGTGGACAGACGATAGTGGAAAGACTATAGTGGAAAGACTGTAGTGGACAGAATAAAGTGGAGACTATAGTGGAAAGAATGAAGTGGAAAGACTAAAGTGGACAGAGAATAGTGGAAAGACTAAATTGGAAAGACTATAGTGGAAAGACTATAGTGGAAAGACTGTAGTGGACAGAATAAAGTGGAGGCGATAGTGGGAAGACTAAAGTGGAAAGACTAAAGTGGACAGACTATAGTGGAAAGACTATAGAGGAAAGACTGTAGTGGACAGAATAAAGTGGAGACTATAGTGGTAAAACTAAAGTGGACAGAGTGTATTGGAAAGACTAAAGTGGAAAGACTGTAGTGGACAGAATAAAGTGGAGACTATAGTGGAAAGACTAAAGTGGAAAGACTAAAGTGGACGGACTATAGTGGAAAGACTGAAGTGGACCGACTATAGTGGAAAGACTATAGTGGAAAGACTGTAGTGGACAGAATAATGGAGACTATAGTGGAAAGACTAAAGTGGACAGAGATTAGTGGAAAGACTAAAGTGGACGGACGATAGTGGAAAGACTATAGTGGAAAGACTGTAGTGGACAGAATAAAGTGGAGAGTATAGTGGAAAGAAGAAAGTGGAAAGACTAAAGTGGACAGACTATAGTGGAAAGACTAAAGTGGACAGACTAAAGTGGAAAGACTATAGTGGAAAGACTGTAGTGGACAGAATAATGGAGACTATAGTGGAAAGACTAAAGTGGACAGAGATTAGTGGAAAGACTAAAGTGGACAGACGATAGTGGAAAGACTATAGTGGAAAGACTGTAGTGGACAGAATAAAGTGGAGACTATAGTGGAAAGAATATAGTGGAAAGACTGTAGTGGACAGAATAAAGTGGAGAGTATAGTGGAAAGAAGAAAGTGGAAAGACTAAAGTGGACAGACTATAGTGGAAATACTAAAGTGGACCGACTATAGTGGAAAGACTATAGTGGAAAGACTGTAGTGGACAGAATAATGGAGACTATAGTGGAAAGACTAAAGTGGACAGAGATTAGTGGAAAGACTAAAGTGGACAGACGATAGTGGAAAGACTATAGTGGAAAGACTGTAGTGGACAGAATAAAGTGGAGACTATAGTGGAAAGAATAAAGTGGAAAGACTAAAGTGGACAGACTATAGTGGAAAGACTAAAGTGGACAGACTAAAGTGGAAAGACTAAAGTGGAAAGACTAAAGTGGACCGACTATAGTGGAAAGACTGTAGTGAAAAGACTGTAGTGGACAGAATAATGGAGACTATAGTGGAAAGACTAAAGTTGACAGAGATTAGTGGAAAGACTAATGTGGACAGACGATAGTGGAAAGACTATAGTGGAAAGACTATAGTGGAAAGACTGTAGTGGACAGAATAATGGAGACTATAGTGGAAAGACTAAAGTGGACAGAGATTAGTGGAAAGACTAAAGTGGAAAGACGATAGTGGAAAGACTATAGTGGAAAGACTGTAGTGGACAGAATAAAGTGGGGACTATAGTGGAAAGAATAAAGTGGAAAGACTAAAGTGGACAGACTATAGTGGAAAGACTAAAGTGGACAGACTAAAGTGGAAAGACTAAAGTGGACAGACTAAAGTGGAAAGACTAAGGCGGAAAGACTAAAGTGGACCGACTATAGTGGAAAGACTATAGTGGAAAGACTGCAGTGGAAGGAATCAAGTGGAGACTATAGTGGAAAGACTAAAGTGGAAAGACTAAAGTGGACAGACTATAGTGGAAAGACTATAGTGGAAAGACTGTAGTGGACAGCTTAAAGTGGAGACTATAGTGGAAAGAATAAAGTGGAAAGACTAAAGTGGACAGACTATAGTGGAAAGACTATAGTGGAAAGACTGTAGTGGACAGAATAAAGTGGAGACTATAGTGGAAAGAATAAAGTGGAAAGACTAAAGTGGACAGAGAATAGTGGAAAGACTAAAGTGGACAGACTATAGTGGAAAGACTAAAGTGGACAGACTAAAGTGGAAAGACTAATCCGGAAAGACTAAAGTGGACCGACTATAGTGGAAAGACTATAGTGGAAAGACTGTAGTGGAAGGAATCAAGTGGAGACTATAGTGGAAAGACTAAAGTGGAAAGACTAAAGTGGACAGACTATAGTGGAAAGACTATAGTGGAAAGACTAAAGTGGACAGAGATTAGAGGAAAGACTAAAGTGGACAGACGATAGTGGAAAGACTATAGTGGAAAGACTGTAGTGGACAGAATAAAGTGGAGACTATAGTGGAAAGAATGAAGTGGAAAGACTAAAGTGGACAGAGAATAGTGGAAAGACTAAATTGGAAAGACTATAGTGGAAAGACTATAGTGGAAAGACTGTAGTGGACAGAATAAAGTGGAGACTATAGTGGAAAGACTAAAGTGGAAAGACTAAAGTGGACAGACTATAGTGGAAAGACTATAGAGGAAAGACTGTAGTGGACAGAATAAAGTGGAGACTATAGTGGTAAAACTAAAGTGGACAGAGAGTATTGGAAAGACTGTAGTGGACAGAATAAAGTGGAGACTATAGTGGAAAGACTAAAGTGGAAAGACTAAAGTGGACAGACTATAGTGGAAAGACTGAAGTGGACCGACTATAGTGGAAAGACTATAGTGGAAAGACTGTAGTGGACAGAATGATGGAGACTATAGTGGAAAGACTAAAGTGGACAGAGATTAGTGGAAAGACTAAAGTGGACAGACGATAGTGGAAAGACTATACGGAAAGACTGTGGTGGACAGAATAAAGAGGAGACTATAGTGGAAAGAATAAAGTGGAAAGACTAAAGTGGACAGACTATAGTGGAAAGACTAAAGTGGACAGAGATTAGTGGAAAGACTAAAGTGGACAGACGATAGTGGAAAGACTATAGTGGAAAGACTGTAGTGGACAGAATAAAGTGGAGACTATAGTGGAAAGAATAAAGAGGAAAGACTAAAGTGGACAGACTATAGTGGAAAGACTAAAGTGGACAGACTAAAGTGGAAAGACTAAAGTGGAAAGACTAAAGTGGACCGACTATAGTGGAAAGACTGTAGTGAAAAGACTGTAGTGGACAGAATAATGGAGACTATAGTGGAAAGACTAAAGTGGACAGAGATTAGTGGAAAGACTAAAGTGGACAGACGATAGTGGAAAGACTATAGTGGAAAGACTGTAGTGGACAGCTTAAAGTGGAGACTATAGTGGAAAGAATAAAGTGGAAAGACTAAAGTGGACAGACTATAGTGGAAAGACTATAGTGGAAAGACTGTAGTGGACAGAATAAAGTGGAGACTATAGTGGAAAGACTAAAGTGGACAGAGAATAGTGGAAACACTAAAGTGGACAGACTATAGTGGAAAGACTAAAGTGGACAGACTAAAGTGGAAAGACTAAGGCGGAAAGACTAAAGTGGACCGACTATAGTGGAAAGACTATAGTGGAAAGACTGTAGTGGAAGGAATCAAGTGGAGACGATAGTGGAAAGACTAAAGTGGAAAGACTAAAGTGGACAGACTATAGTGGAAAGACTATAGTGGAAAGACTAAAGTGGACAGAGAATAGTGGAAAGACTAAATTGGAAAGACTATAGTGGAAAGACTATAGTGGAAAGACTGTAGTGGACAGAATAAAGTGGAGACTATAGTGGAAAGACTAAAGTGGAAAGACTAAAGTGGACAGACTATAGTGGAAAGACTATAGAGGAAAGACTGTAGTGGACAGAATAAAGTGGAGACTATAGTGGAAAGACTAAAGTGGAAAGACTAAAGTGGACAGACTATAGTGGAAAGACTGAAGTGGACAGAATAAAGTGGAGACTATAGTGGAAAGACTAAAGTGGAAAGACTAAAGTGGACAGAGAATAGTGGAAAGACTAAAGTGGACAGACTATAGTGGAAAGACTAAAGTGGACAGACTAAAGTGGACAGACTAAAGCGGAAAGACTAAAGTGGAAAGACCAAAGTGGACAGACTATAGTGGAAAGACTAAAGTTGACAGACAAAAGTTGACAGACTAAAGTGGAAAGACTAAAGTGGAAAGACTAAAGTGAACAGACTATAGTGGAAAGACTATAGTCGAAAGACTGTAGTGGACAGAATAAAGTGGAGACTATAGTTGAAAGACTAAAGTGGAAAGACCAAAGTGGAAAGACTAAAGTGGACAGACTATAGTGGAAAGACTAAAGTGTACAGACTAAGTTGTACACACTGAAGTGGACAGAATAAAGTGGAAAGACTATAGTGGAAAGACTAAAGTGGACAGAGATTAGTGGAAAGACTATAGTGGAAAGACTATAATGGAAAGACTAAAGTGGAAAAACTAAAGTGGACAGAGAATAGTGGAAAGACTAAAGTGGACAGACTATAGTGGAAAGACTAAAGTGGACGGACTAAAGTGGAAAGACTAAAGTGGACAGACTAAAGTGGAAAGACTAAAGTGGAAAGACTAAAGTGGACAGACTATAGTGGAAAGACTGTAGTGGACAGAATAAAGTGGAGACTATGTTGGAAAGACTAAAGTGGACAGAGAATAGTGGAAAGACTAAAGTGGACAGACTATAGTGGAAAGACTATAGTGGAAAGACCGTAGTGGCCAGAATAAAGTGGAGACTATAGTGGAAAGACTAAAGTGGAAAGACTAAAGTGGACAGACTATAGTGGAAAGACTGAAGTGGACAGACTAAAGTGGAAAAACTAAATTGGAAAGACTAAAGTGGACAGACTATAGTGGAAAGACTAGAGTGGAAAGACTGTAGTGGACAGAATAAAGTGGAGACTATAGTGGAAAGACTAAAGTGGACAGAGAATAGTGGAAAGACTAAAGTGGACAGACTATTGTGGAAAGACTATAGTGGAAAGACTGTAGTGGACAGAATAAAGTGGAGACTATAGTGGAAAGACTAAAGTGGACAGAGAATAGTGGAAAGACTAAAGTGGAAAGACTGTAGTGGACAGAATAAAGTGGAGACTATAGTGGAAAGACTAAAGTGGAAAGACTAAAGTGGACAGACTATAGTGGAAAGACTGAAGTGGAAAGACTAAGTGGACAGACTAAAGTGGAACGACTATAGTGGAAAGACTAAAGTGGACAGACTATAGTGGAAAGACTAAAGTATACAAACTGAAGTGGAAAGACTATAGTGGAAAGACTAAAGTGGAAAGACTAAAGTGGACAGACTATAGTGGAAAGATTGAAGTGGAAAGACTCAGTGGACAAACTAAAGTGTACACACTGAAGTGGAGAGAATAAAGTGGAAAGACTAAAGTGGAAAGACTAAAGTGGAAAGACTAAAGTGGAAAGACTAAAGTTGACGGACTATAGTGGAAAGACTAAAGTGGACAGACTATATTGGAAAGACTAAAGTGGACAGACTAAAGTGGAAAGACTAAAGTGGACAGACGATAGTGGAAATGACTAAAGTGGAAAGACTAAAGTGGATAGACTAAAGTGGAAAGACTAAAGTGGACAGACTCTAGTGGAAAGACTAATCGGACAAACTAAAGCGAAACGACTAGGGTGGAAAGACTAAAGTGGACAGACTATAGTGGAAAGACTGAAGTGGAAAGACTCAGTGGACAGACTAAAGTGTACACACTGCAGTGGACAGAATAAAGTGGAAAGACTAAAGTGGAAAGAATAAAGTGGACAGACTATAGTGGAAAGACTAAAGTGGACAGACTATGGTGGAAAGACTATAGAGGAGAGACTGTAGTGGACTGAATAAAGTGGAGACTATAGTGGAAAGACTAAAGTGGAAAGACTAAAGTGGACAGACTATAGTGGAAAGACTAAAGTGGACAGACTAAAGTGGAAAAACTAAAGTGGTCCGACTATAGTGGAAAGACTATAGTGGAAAGACTGTAATGGACAGAATAAAGTGGAGACTATAGTGGAAAGAAGATAGTGGAAAGACTAAAGTGGACAGAGAATAGTGAAAGACTAAAGTGGACAGACTATAGTGGAAAGACTAATGTGGACAGACTAAAGTGGAAAGACTAAAGTGGAAAGACTAAAGTGGACAAACTATAGTGGAAAGACTATAGTGGAAAGACTGTAGTGGACAGAATAAAGTGGAGAGTATAGTGGAAAGACTAAAGTGGACAGAGAATAGTGAAAGACTAAAGTGGACAGACCATAGTGGAAAGACTAATGTGGACAGACTAAAGTGGAAAGACTAAAGTGGAAAGACTAAAGTGGACAGACTATAGTGGAAAGACTATAGTGGAAAGACTGTAGTGGACAGAATAAAGTGGAGAGTATAGTGGAAAGACTAAAGTGGACAGAGAATAGTGGAAAGACTAAAGTGGAGAGACTATAGTGGAAAGACTATAGTGGAGAGACTGTAGTGGAAAGAATAAAGTGGAGACTATAGTGGAAAGACTAAAGTGGAAAGACTAAAGTGGACAGAGAATAGTGGAAAGACTGTAGTGGACAGAATAAATTGGAGACTATAGTGGAAAGACTAAAGTGGAAAGACTAAAGTGGACAGACTATAGTGGAAAGACTATAGTGGAAAGACTATAGTGGAAAGACTGTAGTGGCCAGAATAAAGTTGAGACTATAGTGGAAAGACTAAAGTGGAAAGACTAAAGTGGACAGACTATAGTGGAAAGACCAAAGTGGACAGACTATAGTGAAAAGACTATAGTGGAAAGACTGTAGTGGGCAGAATAAAGTGGAGACTATAGTGGAAAGACTAAAGTGGAAAGACTATAGTGGAAAGACTATAGTGGAAAGACTATAGTGGAAAGACTGTAGTGGCCAGAATAAAGTTGAGACTATAGTGGAAAGACTAAAGTGGAAAGACTATAGTGGAAAGACTAAAGTGGACAGACGATAGTGGAAAGACTGAAGTGGAAAGACTATGTGGACAGACTAAAGTGGAAAGACTATAGTGGAAATACTAAAGTGGACAGACTATAGTGGAAAGACTAAAGTGGACAAACTGAAGTGGAAAGACTATAGTGGAAAGACTATAGTGGAAAGACTAAAGTGGACAGACTATAGTGGAAAGACTATATGGAAAGACTAAAGTGGACAGAGATTAGTGGAAAGACTAAAGTGGACAGACGATAGTGGAAAGACTATAGTGGAAAGACTGTAGTGGACAGAATAAAGTGGAGACTATAGTGGAGAATGAAGTGGAAAGAATAAAGTGGACAGAGAATAGTGGAAAGACTAAATTGGAAAGACTATAGTGGAAAGACTATAGTGGAAAGACTGTAGTGGAAAGACTAAAGTGGACAGAGAATAGTGGAAAGACGAAAGTGGAAAGACTGTAGTGGACAGAATAAAGTGGAGACTGTAGTGGAAAGACTGTAGTGGACAGAATAAAGTGGAGACTGTAGTGGAAAGACTAAAGTGGAAAGACCAAAGTGGACAGACTATAGTGGAACGACTAAAGTGGACAGACTAAAGTGGAAAGACTAAAGTGGACAGACTAAAGTGGAAAGACTAAAGTGGAAAGACTAAAGTGGACAGCCTATAGTGGAAAGACTATAGTGGAAAGAATGTAGTGGACAGAATAAAGTGGAGACTATAGTGGAAAGACTAAAGTGGACAGAGAATAGTGGAAAAACTAAATTGGAAAGACTAAAGTGGACAGACTATAGTGGAAAGACTATAGTGGAAAGACTGTAGTGGACAGAATAAAGTGGAGACTATAGTGGAAAGACTAAAGTGGACAGAGAATAGTGGAAAGACTAAAGTGGACAGACTATTGTGGAAAAACTATAGTGGAAAGACTGTAGTGGACAGAATAAAGTGGAGACTATAGTGGAAAGACTACAGTGGAAAGACTGTAGTGGACAGAATAAAGTGGAGACTATAGTGGAAAGACTAAAGTGGAAAGACTAAAGTGGAAAGACTATAGTGGAAAGACTGAAGTGGAAAGACTAAGTGGACAGACTAAAGTGGAAAGACTGTAGTGGAAAGACTAAAGTGCACAGACTATAGTGGAAAGACTAAAGTATACAAACTGAAGTGGAAAGACTATAGTGGAAAGACTAAATTGGAAAGACTAAAGTGGACAGACTATAGTGGAAAGATTGAAGTGGAAAGACTCAGTGGACAAACTAAAGTGTACACACTGAAGTGGAGAGAATAAAGTGGAAAGACTAAAGTGGAAAGACTCAAGTGGACAGACTATAGTGGAAAGACTAAAGTGGACAGACTAAAGTGGAAAGACTAAAGTGGACGGACTATAGTGGAAAGACTATAGTGGAAAGACTAAAGTGGACAGAGATTAGTGGAAAGACTAAAGTGGACAGACAATAGTGGAAAGACTATAGTGGAAAGACTGTAGTGGAAAGAATAAAGTGGAGACTATAGTGGAAAGAATACAGTGGAAAGACTAAAGTGGACAGACTATAGTGGAAAGACTAAAGTGGACAGACTAAAGTGGAAAGACTAAAGTGGAAAGACTAAAGTGGACCGACTATAGTGGAAAGACTATAGTGGAAAGACTGTAGTGGACAGAATAAAGGAGACTATAGTGGAAAGACTAAAGTGGACAGAGATTAGTGGAAAGACTAAAGTGGACAGACGATAGTGGAAAGACTGTAGTGAACAGAATAAAGTGGAGACTATAGTGGAAAGAATAAAGTGGAAAGACTAAAGTGGACAGAGAATAGTGGAAAGACTAAAGTGGACAGACTATTGTGGAAAGACTATAGTGGAAAGACTTTAGTGGACAGAATAAAGTGGAGACTATAGTGGAAAGAATAAAGTGGAAAGACTAAAGTGGACAGAGAATAGTGGAAAGACTAAATTGGAAAGACTATAGTGGAAATACTATAGTGGAAAGACTATAGTGGAAAAACTGTAGTGGACAGAATAAAGTAGAGACTATAGTGGAAAGAATGAAGTGGAAAGACTAAAGTGGACAGAGAATAGTGGAAAGACTAAATTGGAAAGACCATAGTGGAAAGACTATAGTGGAAAGACTGTAGTGGAAAGACTAAAGTGGACAGACTATAGTGGAAAGACTATAGTGGAAAGACTGTAGTGGACAGAATAAAGTGGAGACTATAGTGGAAAGAATGAAGTGGAAAGACTAAAGTGGACAGAGAATAGTGGAAAGACTAAATTGGAAAGACTATAGTGGAAAGACTATAGTGGAAAGACTGTAGTGGAAAGACTAAAGTGGACAGAGAATAGTGGAAAGACGAAAGTGGAAAGACTGTAGTGGACAGAATAAAGTGGAGACTGTAGTGGAAAGACTAAAGTGGAAAGACTAAAGTGGACAGACTATAGTGGAAAGACTATAGAGGAAAGACTGTAGTGGACAAAATAAAGTGGAGACTATAGTGGTAAAACTAAAGTGGATAGAGAGTATTGGAAAGACTAAAGTGGAAAGACTGTAGTGGACAGAATAAAGTGGAGACTATAGTGGAAAGACTAAAGTGGAAAGACTAAAGTGGACAGACTGTAGTGGAAAGACTAAAGTGGACAGACTAAAGTGGAAAGATTAAAGTGGAAAGACTAAAGTGGACAGACTATAGTGTAAAGACTATAGTGGAAAGACTAAAGTGGAAAGACTAAAGTGGACAGAGAATAGTGGAAAGACTAAAGTGGACAGACAATAGTGGAAAGACTAAAGTGGACAGACTAAAGTGGAAAGACTAAAGTGGACAGACTAAAGTGGAAAGACTAAAGTGGAAAGACTAAAGTTGACAGACTATAGTGGAAAGACTGTAGTGGACAGAATAAAGTGGAGACTATAGTGGAAAGACTAAAGTGGAAAGACTAAAGTGGACAGAGAATAGTGGAAAGACTAAAGTGGACAGACTAAGTGGACAGACTAAAGTGGAAAGACTATAGTGGAAAGACTAAAGTGGACAGACTATAGTGGAAAGACTAAAGTATACAAACTGAAGTGGAAAGACTGTAGTGGAAAGACTAAAGGGGAAAGACTAAAGTGGACAGACTATAGTGGAAAGATTGAAGTGGAAAGACTAAGTGGACAAACTAAAGTGTACACACTGAAGTGAAGAGAATAAAGTGGAAAGACTAAAGTGGAAAGACTCAAGTGGACAGACTATAGTGGAAAGACTAAAGTGGACAGACTAAAGTGGAAAGACTAAAGTGGACGGACTATAGTGGAAAGACTAAAGTGGACAGACTAAAGTGGAAAGACTAAAGTGGACAGACGATAGTGGAAAGACTAAGTGGATAGACTAAAGCGAAAAGACTAGGGTGGAAAGACTAAAGTGGACAGACTAACGTGTACACACTGCAGTGGACAGAATAAAGTGGAAAGACTAAAGTGGACAAACTCTAGTGGAAAGACTAAGTGGATAGACTAAAGCGAAAAGACTAGGGTGGAAAGACTAAAGTGGACAGACTAACGTGTACACACTGCAGTGGACAGAATAAAGTGGATAGACTAAAGTGGAAAGACTAAAGTGGACAGACTATAGTGGAAAGACTATAGAGGAGAGACTGTAGTGGACAGAATAAAGTGGAGACTATAGTGGAAAGACTAAAGTGGAAAGACTAAAGTGGAGAATAGTGGAAAGACTAAAGTGGACAGACTATAGTGGAAAGACTATAGTGGACAGACTAAGGTGGAAAGACTAAAGTGGAAAGACTAAAGTGGACCGACTATAGTGGAATGACTATAGAGGAAAGACTGTAGTGGACAGAATAAAGTGGAGACTATAGTGGAAAGACTATAGTGGAAAGACTGTAGTGGACAGAATAAAGTGGAGACTATAGTGGAAAGACTCAAGTGGAAAGACTAAAGTGGAAAGACTATAGTGGAAAGACTGAAGTGGAAAGCCTAAGTGGAAAGACTAAAGTGGAAAGGCTGTAGTGGAAAGACTAAAGTGGACAGACTATAGTGGAAAGACTAAAGTATACAAACTGAAGTGGAAAGACTATAGTGGAAAGACTAAAGTGGAAAGACTAAAGTGGACAGACTATAGTGGAAAGATTGAAGTGGAAAGACTCAGTGGACAAACTAAAGTGTACACACTGAAGTGGAGAGAATAAAGTGGAAAGACTAAAGTGGAAAGACTCAAGTGGACAGACTATAGTGGAAAGACTAAAGTGGACAGACTAAAGTGGAAAGACTAAAGTGGACGGACTATAGTGGAAAGACTAAAGTGGAAAGACTAAAGTGGACCGACTATAGTGGAAAGACTATAGTGGAAACACTGTAGTGGAAAGAATAATGGAGACTATTGTGGAAAGACTAAAGTGGACAGAGATTAGTGGAAAGACTAAAGTGGACAGACTAACGTGTACACACTGCAGTGGACAGGATAAAGTGGATAGACTAAAGTGGAAAGACTAAAGTGGACAGACTATAGTGGAAAGACTATAGAGGAGAGACTGTAGTGGACAGAATAAAGTGGAGACTATAGTGGAAAGACTAAAGTGGAAAGACTAAAGTGGAGAATAGTGGAAAGACTAAAGTGGACAGACTATAGTGGAAAGACTATAGTGGACAGACTAAGGTGGAAAGACTAAAGTGGAAAGACTAAAGTGGACCGACTATAGTGGAAAGACTATAGAGGAAAGACTGTAGTGGACAGAATAAAGTGGAGACTATAGTGGAAAGACTGTAGTGGACAGAATAAAGTGGAGACTATAGTGGAAAGACTAAAGTGGAAAGACTAAAGTGGAAAGACTATAGTGGAAAGACTGAAGTGGAAAGCCTAAGTGGACAGACTAAAGTGGAAAGGCTGTAGTGGAAAGACTAAAGTTGACAGACTATAGTGGAAAGACTAAAGTATACAAACTGAAGTGGAAAGACTATAGTGGAAAGACTAAAGTGGAAAGACTAAAGTGGACATACTATAGTGGAAAGATTGAAGTGGAAAGACTCAGTGGACAAACTAAAGTGTACACACTGAAGTGGAGAGAATAAAGTGGAAAGACTAAAGTGGAAAGACTCAAGTGGACAGACTATAGTGGAAAGACTAAAGTGGACAGACTAAAGTGGAAAGACTAAAGTGGACGGACTATAGTGGAAAAACTAAAGTGGAAAGACTAAAGTGGACCGACTATAGTGGAAAGACTATAGTGGAAACACTGTAGTGGAAAGAATAATGGAGACTATTGTGGAAAGACTAAAGTGGACAGAGATTAGTGGAAAGACTAAAGTGGACAGACAATAGTGGAAAGACTATAGTGGAAAGACTGTAGTGGAAAGAATAAAGTGGAGACTATAGTGGAAAGAATAAAGTGGAAAGACTAAAGTGGACAGACTATAGTGGAAAGACTAAAGTGGACAGACTAAAGTGGAAAGACTAAAGTGGAAAGACTAAAGTGGACCGACTAGAGTGGAAAGACTATAGTGGAAAGACTGTAGTGGACAGAATAATGGAGACTATAGTGGAAAGACTAAAGTGGACAGAAATTAGTGGAAAGACTAAAGTGGACAGACGATAGTGGAAAGACTGTAGTGGACAGAATAAAGTGGAGACTATAGTGGAAAGAATAAAGTGGAAAGACTAAAGTGGACAGAGAATAGTGGAAAGACTAAAGTGGACAGACTATAGTGGAAAGACTATAGTGGAAAGACTGTAGTGGACAGAATAAAGTGGAGACTATAGTGGAAAGAATAAAGTGGAAAGACTAAAGTGGACAGAGAATAGTAGAAAGACTAAAGTGGACAGACTAAGGTGGAAAGACTAAAGTGGACCGACTATAGTGGAAAGACTATAGTGGAAAGACTAAAGTGGACAGAGAATAGTGGAAAGACGAAAGTGGAAAGACTGTAGTGGACAGAAGAAAGTGGAGACTGTAGTGGAAAGACTAAAGTGGAAAGACTAAAGTGGACAGACTATAGTGGAAAGACTAAAGTGGACAGACTAAAGTGGAAAGACTAAAGTGGACGGACTATAGTGGAAAGACTATAGTGGAAAGACTAAAGTGGACAGAGATTAGTGGAAAGACTAAAGTGGACAGATAATAGTGGAAAGACTATAGTGGAAAGACTGTAGTGGAAAGAATAAAGTGGAGACTATAGTGGAAAGAATACAGTGGAAAGACTAAAGTGGACAGACTATAGTGGAAGGACTAAAGTGGACAGACTAAAGTGGAAAGACTAAAGTGGAAAGACTAAAGTGGACCGACTATAGTGGAAAGACTATAGTGGAAAGACTGTAGTGGACAGAATAAAGGAGACTATAGTGGAAAGACTAAAGTGGACAGAGATTAGTGGAAAGACTAAAGTGGACAGACGATAGTGGAAAGACTGTAGTGAACAGAATAAAGTGGAGACTATAGTGGAAAGAATAAAGTGGAAAGACTAAAGTGGACAGAGAATAGTGGAAAGACTAAAGTGGACAGACTATAGTGGAAAGACTATAGTGGAAAGACTGTAGTGGACAGAATAAAGTTGAGACTATAGTGGAAAGAATGAAGTGGAAAGACTAAGGTGGACAGAGAATAGTGGAAAGACTAAATTGGAAAGACCATAGTGGAAAGACTATAGTGGAAAGACTGTAGTGGAAAGACTAAAGTGGACAGACTATAGTGGAAAGACTATAGTGGAAAGACTGTAGTGGACAGAATAAAGTGGAGACTATAGTGGAAAGAATGAAGTGGAAAGACTAAAGTGGACAGAGAATAGTGGAAAGACTAAATTGGAAAGACTATAGTGGAAAGACTATAGTGGAAAGACTGTAGTGGAAAGACTAAAGTGGACAGAGAATAGTGGAAAGACGAAAGTGGAAAGACTGTAGTGGACAGAATAAAGTGGAGACTGTAGTGGAAAGACTAAAGTGGAAAGACTAAAGTGGACAGACTATAGTGGAAAGACTATAGAGGAAAGACTGTAGTGGACAAAATAAAGTGGAGACTATAGTGGTAAAACTAAAGTGGATAGAGAGTATTGGAAAGAATAAAGTGGAAAGACTGTAGTGGACAGAATAAAGTGGAGACTATAGTGGAAAGACTAAAGTGGAAAGACTAAAGTGGACAGACTGTAGTGGAAAGACTAAAGTGGACAGACTAAAGTGGAAAGATTAAAGTGGAAAGACTAAAGTGGACAGACTATAGTGTAAAGACTATAGTGGAAAGACTAAAGTGGAAAGACTAAAGTGGACACAGAATAGTGGAAAGACTAAAGTGGACAGACAATAGTGGAAAGACTAAAGTGGACAGACTAAAGTGGAAAGACTAAAGTGGACAGACTAAAGTGGAAAGACTAAAGTGGAAAGACTAAAGTTGACAGACTATAGTGGAAAGACTGTAGTGGACAGAATAAAGTGGAGAGTATAGTGGAAAGACTAAAGTGGAAAGACTAAAGTGGACAGAGAATAGTGGAAAGACTAAAGTGGACAGACTAAGTGGACAGACTAAAGTGGAAAGACTATAGTGGAAAGACTAAAGTGGACAGACTATAGTGGAAAGACTAAAGTATACAAACTGAAGTGGAAAGACTGTAGTGGAAAGACTAAAGTGGAAAGACTAAAGTGGACAGACTATAGTGGAAAGATTGAAGTGGAAAGACTAAGTGGACAAACTAAAGTGTACACACTGAAGTGGAGAGAATAAAGTGGAAAGACTAAAGTGGAAAGACTCAAGTGGACAGACTATAGTGGAAAGACTAAAGTGGACAGACTAAAGTGGAAAGACTAAAGTGGACGGACTATAGTGGAAAGACTAAAGTGGACAGACTAAAGTGGAAAGACTAAAGTGGACAGACGATAGTGGAAATGACTAAAGTGGAAAGACTAAAGTGGACAGACTAAAGTGGAAAGACTAAAGTGGACAAACTCTAGTGGAAAGACTAAGTGGATAGACTAAAGCGAAAAGCCTAGGGTGGAAAGACTAAAGTGGACAGACTAACGTGTACACACTGCAGTGGACAGGATAAAGTGGATAGACTAAAGTGGAAAGACTAAAGTGGACAGACTATAGTGGAAAGACTATAGAGGAGAGACTGTAGTGGACAGAATAAAGTGGAGACTATAGTGGAAAGACTAAAGTGGAAAGACTAAAGTGGAGAATAGTGGAAAGACTAAAGTGGACAGACTATAGTGGAAAGACTATAGTGGACAGACTAAGGTGGAAAGACTAAAGTGGAAAGACTAAAGTGGACCGACTATAGTGGAAAGACTATAGAGGAAAGACTGTAGTGGACAGAATAAAGTGGAGACTATAGTGGAAAGACTGTAGTGGACAGAATAAAGTGGAGACTATAGTGGAAAGACTAAAGTGGAAAGACTAAAGTGGAAAGACTATAGTGGAAAGACTGAAGTGGAAAGCCTAAGTGGACAGACTAAAGTGGAAAGACTGTAGTGGAAAGACTAAAGTGGACAGACTATAGTGGAAAGACTAAAGTATACAAACTGAAGTGGAAAGACTATAGTGGAAAGACTAAAGTGGAAAGACTAAAGTGGACAGACTATAGTGGAAAGATTGAAGTGGAAAGACTCAGTGGACAAACTAAAGTGTACACACTGAAGTGGAGAGAATAAAGTGGAAAGACTAAAGTGGAAAGACTCAAGTGGACAGACTATAGTGGAAAGACTAAAGTGGACAGACTAAAGTGGAAAGACTAAAGTGGACGGACTAGAGTGGAAAGACTAAAGTGGAAAGACTAAAGTGGACCGACTATAGTGGAAAGACTATAGTGGAAACACTGTAGTGGACAGAATAATGGAGACTATAGTGGAAAGACTAAAGTGGACAGAGATTAGTGGAAAGACTAAAGTGGACAGACAATAGTGGAAAGACTATAGTGGAAAGACTGTAGTGGAAAGAATAAAGTGGAGACTATAGTGGAAAGAATAAAGTGGAAAGACTAAAGTGGACAGACTATAGTGGAAAGACTAAAGTGGACAGACTAAAGTGGAAAGACTAAAGTGGAAAGACTAAAGTGGACCGACTATAGTGGAAAGACTATAGTGGAAAGACTGTAGTGGACAGAATAATGGAGACTATAGTGGAAAGACTAAAGTGGACAGAGATTAGTGGAAAGACTAAAGTGGACAGACGATAGTGGAAAGACTGTGGTGGACAGAATAAAGTGGAGACTATAGTGGAAAGAATAAAGTGGAAAGACTAAAGTGGACAGAGAATAGTGGAAAGACTAAAGTGGACAGACTATAGTGGAAAGACTATAGTGGAAAGACTGTAGTGGACAGAATAAAGTGGAGACTATAGTGGAAAGAATAAAGTGGAAAGACTAAAGTGGACAGAGAATAGTGGAAAGACTAAAGTGGACAGACTAAGGTGGAAAGACTAAAGTGGACCGACTATAGTGGAAAGACTATAGTGGAAAGACTAAAGTGGACAGAGAATAGTGGAAAGACGAAAGTGGAAAGACTGTAGTGGACAGAAGAAAGTGGAGACTGTAGTGGAAAGACTAAAGTGGAAAGACTAAAGTGGACAGACTATAGTGGAAAGACTATGGAGGAAAGACTGTAGTGGACAAAATAAAGTGGAGACTATAGTGGTAAAACTAAAGTGGACAGAGAGTATTGGAAAGACTAAAGTGGAAAGACTGTAGTGGACAGAATAAAGTGGAGACTATAGTGGAAAGACTAAAGTGGAAAGACTAAAGTGGACAGACTATAGTGGAAAGACTGAAGTGGAAAGACTCAGTGGACATACTAAATTGTACACACTGAAGTGGACAGAATAAAGTGGAAAGAGTAAAGTGGAAAGAGTAAAGTGGACAGACTATAGTGGAAAGACTAAAGTGGACAGACTAAAGTGGAAAGATTAAAGTGGAAAGACTAAAGTGGACAGACTATAGTGTAAAGACTATAGTGGAAAGACTAAAGTGGAAAGACTAAAGTGGACAGAGAATAGTGGACAGACTAAAGTGGAAAGACTAAAGTGGACAGACTATAGTGGAAAGACTGTAGTGGACAGAATAAAGTGGAGACTATGGTGGAAAGACTAAAGTGGAAAGACTAAAGTGGACAGAGAATAGTGGAAAGACTAAAGTGGACAGACTAAGTGGACAGACTAAAGTGGAAAGACTATAGTGGAAAGACTAAAGTGGACAGACTATAGTGGAAAGACTAAAGTATACAAACTGAAGTGGAAAGACTATAGTGGAAAGACTAAAGTGGAAAGACTAAAGTGGACAGACTATAGTGGAAAGATTGAAGTGGAAAGACTAAGTGGACAAACTAAAGTGTACACACTGAAGTGGAGAGAATAAAGTGGAAAGACTAAAGTGGAAAGACTCAAGTGGACAGACTATAGTGGAAAGACTAAAGTGGACAGACTAAAGTGGAAAGACTAAAGTGGACGGACTAAAGTGGAAAGACTAAAGTGGACAGACTATTGTGGAAAGACTAAAGTGGACAGACTAAAGTGGAAAGACTAAAGTGGACAGACGATAGTGGAAATGACTAAAGTGGAAAGACTAAAGTGGACAGAATAAAGTGGAAAGACTAAAGTGGACAAACTCTAGTGGAAAGACTAAGTGGATAGACTAAAGCGAAAAGACAAGGGTGGAAAGACTAAAGTGGAGAGACTATAGTGGAAAGACTGAAGTGGAAAGACTCAGTGGACAGACTAAAGTGTACACACTGCAGTGGACAGAATAAAGTGGACAGACTAAAGTGGAAAGACTAAAGTGGACAGACTATAGTTGAAAGACTATAGAGGAGAGACTGTAGTGGACAGAATAAAGTGGAGACTATAGTGGGAAGACTAAAGTGGAAAGACTAAAGTGGAGAATAGTGGAAAGACTAAAGTGGACAGACTATAGTGGACAGAGAATAGTGGAAAGACTAAATTGGAAAGACTATAGTGGAAAGACTATAGTGGAAAGACTGTAGTGGAAAGACTAAAGTGGACAGACTATAGTGGAAAGACTATAGTGGAAAGACTGTAGTGGACAGAATAAAGTGGAGACTATAGTGGAAAGAATGAAGTGGAAAGACTAAAGTGGACAGAGAATAGTGGAAAGACTAAATTGGAAAGACTATAGTGGAAAGACTTTAGTGGAAAGACTGTAGTGGACAGAATAAAGTGGAGACTATAGTGGAAAGAATGAAGTGGAAAGACTAAAGTGGACAGAGAATAGTGGAAAGACTAAATTGGAAAGACTATAGTGGAAAGACTATAGTGGAAAGACTGTAGTGGAAAGACTAAAGTGGACAGACTATAGTGGAAAGACTATAGTGGAAAGACTGTAGTGGACAGAATAAAGTGGAGACTATAGTGGAAAGAATGAAGTGGAAAGACTAAAGTGGACAGAGAATAGTGGAAAGACTAAATTGGAAAGACTATAGTGGAAAGACTATAGTGGAAAGACTGTAGTGGAAAGACTAAAGTGGACAGAGAATAGTGGAAAGACGAAAGTGGAAAGACTGTAGTGGACAGAATAAAGTGGAGACCGTAGTGGAAAGACTAAAGTGGAAAGACTAAAGTGGACAGACTATAGTAGAAAGACCATAGAGGAAAGACTGTAGTGGACAAAATAAAGTGGAGACTATAGTGGTAAAACTAAACTGGACAGAGAGTATTGGAAAGACTAAAGTGGAAAGACTGTAGTGGACAGAATAAAGTGGAGACTATAGTGGAAAGACTAAAGTGGAAAGACTATAGTGGAAAGACTGAAGTGAAAGACTCAGTGGACATACTAAATTGTACACACTGAAGTGGACAGAATAAAGTGGAAAGAGTAAAGTGGAAAGACTAAAGTGGACAGACTATAGTGGAAAGACTAAAGTGGACAGACTAAAGTGGAAAGATTAAAGTGGAAAGACTAAAGTGGACAGACTAAAGTGGAAAGACTAAAGTGGACAGACTAAAGTGGAAAGACTAAAGTGGAAAGACTAAAGTGGACAGACTATAGTGGAAAGACTGTAGTGGACAGAATAAAGTGGAGACTATAGTGGAAAGACTAAAGTGGAAAGACTAAAGTGGAAAGACTAAAGTGGACAGAGAATAGTGGAAAGACTAAAGTGGACAGACTAAGTGGACAGACTAAAGTGGAAAGACTATAGTGGAAAGACTAAAGTGGACAGACTATGGTGGAAAGACTAAAGTATACAAACTGAAGTGGAAAGACTATAGTGGAAAGACTAAAGTGGAAAGACTAAAGTGGACAGACTATAGTGGAAAGATTGAAGTGGAAAGACTAAGTGGACAAACTAAAGTGTACACACTGAAGTGGAGAGAATAAAGTGGAAAGACTAAAGTGGAAAGACTCAAGTGGACAGACTATAGTGGAAAGACTAAAGTGGACAGACTAAAGTGGAAAGACTAAAGTGGACGGACTAAAGTGGAAAGACTAAAGTGGACAGACTATAGTGGAGAGACTAAAGTGGACAGACTAAAGTGGAAAGATTAAAGTGGAAAGACTAAAGTGGACAGACTATAGTGTAAAGACTATAGTGGAAAGACTAAAGTGGAAAGACTAAAGTGGACAGAGAATAGTGGAAAGACTAAAGTGGACAGACTATAGTGGAAAGACTAAAGTGGACAGACTAAAGTGGAAAGACTAAAGTGGACAGACTAAAGTGGAAAGACTAAAGTGGAAAGACTAAAGTTGACAGACTATAGTGGAAAGACTGTAGTGGACAGAATAAAGTGGAGACTATAGTGGAAAGACTAAAGTGGAAAGACTAATGTGGACAGAGAATAGTGGAAAGACTAAAGTGGACAGACTAAGTGGACAGACTAAAGTGGAAAGACTATAGTGGAAAGACTAAAGTGGACAGACTATAGTGGAAAGACTAAAGTATACAAACTGAAGTGGAAAGACTGTAGTGGAAAGACTAAAGTGGAAAGACTAAAGTGGACAGACTATAGTGGAAAGATTGAAGTGGAAAGACTAAGTGGACAAACTAAAGTGTACACACTGAAGTGGAGAGAATAAAGTGGAAAGACTAAAGTGGAAAGACTCAAGTGGACAGACTATAGTGGAAAGACAAAAGTGGACAGACTAAAGTGGAAAGACTAAAGTGGACGGACTATAGTGGAAAGACTAAAGTGGACAGACTAAAGTGGAAAGACTAAAGTGGACAGACGATAGTGGAAATGACTAAAGTGGAAAGACTAAAGTGGACAGACTAAAGTGGAAAGACTAAAGTGGACAAACTCTGGTGGAAAGACTAAGTGGATAGACTAAAGCGAAAAGACTAGGGTGGAAAGACTAAAGTGGACAGACTAACGTGTACACACTGCAGTGGACAGAATAAAGTGGATAGACTAAAGTGGAAAGACTAAAGTGGACAGACTATAGTGGAAAGACTATAGAGGAGAGACTGTAGTGGACAGAATAAAGTGGAGACTATAGTGGAAAGACTAAAGTGGAAAGACTAAAGTGGAGAATAGTGGAAAGACTAAAGTGGACAGACTATAGTGGAAAGACTATAGTGGACAGACTAAGGTGGAAAGACTAAAGTGGAAAGACTAAAGTGGACCGACTATAGTGGAAAGACTATAGAGGAAAGACTGTAGTGGACAGAATAAAGTGGAGACTATAGTGGAAAGACTATACTGGAAAGACTGTAGTGGACAGAATAAAGTGGAGACTATAGTGGAAAGACTAAATTGGAAAGACTAAAGTGGAAAGACTATAGTGGAAAGACTGAAGTGGAAAGCCTAAGTGGACAGACTAAAGTGGAAAGACTGTAGTGGAAAGACTAAAGTGGACAGACTATAGTGGAAAGACTAAAGTATACAAACTGAAGTGGAAAGACTATAGTGGAAAGACTAAAGTGGAAAGACTAAAGTGGACAGACTATAGTGGAAAGATTGAAGTGGAAAGACTCAGTGGACAAACTAAAGTGTACACACTGAAGTGGAGAGAATAAAGTGGAAAGACTAAAGTGGAAAGACTCAAGTGGACAGACTATAGTGGAAAGACTAAAGTGGACAGACTAAAGTGGAAAGACTAAAGTGGACGGACTATAGTGGAAAGACTAAAGTGGAAAGACTAAAGTGGACCGACTATAGTGGAAAGACTATAGTGGAAACACTGTAGTGGACAGAATAATGGAGACTATAGTGGAAACACTGTAGTTGACAGAATAATGGAGACTATAGTGGAAAGACTAAAGTGGACAGAGATTAGTGGAAAGACTAAAGTGGACAGACAATAGTGGAAAGATTATAGTGGAAAGACTGTAGTGGAAAGAATAAAGTGGAGACTATAGTGGAAAGAATAAAGTGGAAAGACTAAAGTGGACAGACTATAGTGGAAAGACTAAAGTGGACAGACTAAAGTGGAAAGACTAAAGTGGAAAGACTAAAGTTTACCGACTATAGTGGAAAGACTATAGTGGAAAGACTGTAGTGGACAGAATAATGGAGACTATAGTGGAAAGACTAAAGTGGACAGAGATTATTGGAAAGACTAAAGTGGACAGACGATAGTGGAAAGACTGTAGTGGACAGAATAAAGTGGAGACTATAGTGGAAAGAATAAAGTGGAAAGACTAAAGTGGACAGAGAATAGTGGAAAGACTAAAGTGGACAGACTATAGTGGAAAGACTATAGTGGAAAGACTGTAGTGGACAGAATAAAGTGGAGACTATAGTGGAAAGACTAAAGTGGACAGAGAATAGTGGAAAGACTAAAGTGGACAGACTAAGGTGGAAAGACTAAAGTGGACCGACTATAGTGGAAAGACTATAGTGGAAAGACAGTAGTGGAAGGAATAAAGTGGAGACTATAGTGGAAAGACTAAAGTGGAAAGACTAAAGTGGACAGACTATAGTGGAAAGACTATAGTGGAAAGACTGAAGTGGACAGAGATTAGTGGAAAGACTAAAGTGGACAGACGATAGTGGAAAGACTATAGTGGAAAGAATGAAGTGGAAAGACTAAAGTGGACAGAGAATAGTGGAAAGACTAAATTGGAAAGACTATAGTGGAAAGACTATAGTGGAAAGACTGTAGTGGAAAGACTAAAGTTTACAGAGAATAGTGGAAAGACGAAAGTGGAAAGACTGTAGTGGACAGAATAAAGTGGAGACTGTAGTGGAAAGACTAAAGTGGAAAGACTAAAGTGGACAGACTATAGTGGAAAGACTATAGAGGAAAGACTGTAGTGGACAAAATAAAGTGGAGACTATAGTGGTAAAACTAAAGTGGACAGAGAGTATTGGAAAGACTAAAGTGGAAAGACTGTAGTGGACAGAATAAAGTGGAGACTATAGTGGAAAGACTAAAGTGGAAAGACTAAAGTGGACAGACTATAGTGGAAAGACTGAAGTGGAAAGACTCAGTGGACATACTAAATTGTACACACTGAAGTGGACAGAATAAAGTGGAAAGAGTAAAGTGGAAAGAGAAAAGTGGACAGACTATAGTGGAAAGACTAAAGTGGACAGACTAAAGTGGAAAGATTAAAGTGGAAAGACTAAAGTGGACAGACTATAGTGTAAAGACTATAGTGGAAAGACTAAAGTGGAAAGACTAAAGTGGACAGAGAATAGTGGACAGACTAAAGTGGAAAGACTAAAGTGGAAAGACTAAAGTGGACAGACTATAGTGGAAAGACTGTAGTGGACAGAATAAAGTGGAGACTATAGTGGAAAGACTAAAGTGGAAAGACTAAAGTGGACAGAGAATAGTGGAAAGACTAAAGTGGACAGACTAAGTGGACAGACTAAAGTGGGAAGACTATAGTGGAAAGACTAAAGTGGACAGACTATAGTGGAAAGACTAAAGTATACAAACTGAAGTGGAAAGACTATAGTGGAAAGACTAAAGTGGAAAGACTAAAGTGGACAGACTATAGTGGAAAGATTGAAGTGGAAAGACTAAGTGGACAAACTAAAGTGTACACACTGAAGTGGAGAGAATAAAGTGGAAAGACTAAAGTGGAAAGACTCAAGTGGACAGACTATAGTGGAAAGACTAAAGTGGACAGACTAAAGTGGAAAGACTAAAGTGGACGGACTATAGTGGAAAGACTAAAGTGGACAGACTATTGTGGAAAGACTAAAGTGGACAGACTAAAGTGGAAAGACTAAAGTGGACAGACGATAATGGAAATGACTAAAACGGAAAGACTAAAGTGGACAGAATAAAGTGGAAAGACTAAAGTGGACAAACTCTAGTGGAAAGACTAAGTGGATAGACTAAAGCGAAAAGACTAGGGTGGAAAGACTAAAGTGGACAGACTATAGTGGAAAGACTGAAGTGGAAAGACTCAGTGGACAGACTAAAGTGTACACACTACAGTGGACAGAATAAAGTGGACAGACTAAAGTGGAAAGACTAAAGTGGACAGACTATAGTTGAAAGACTATAGAGGAGAGACTGTAGTGGACAGAATAAAGTGGAGACTATAGTGGGAAGACTAAAGTGGAAAGACTAAAGTGGAGAATAGTGGAAAGACTAAAGTGGACAGACTATAGTGGACAGAGAATAGTGGAAAGACTAAATTGGAAAGACTATAGTGGAAAGACTATAGTGGAAAGACTGTAGTGGAAAGACTAAAGTGGACAGACTATAGTGGAAAGACTATAGTGGAAAGACTGTCGTGGACAGAATAAAGTGGAGACTATAGTGGAAAGAATGAAGTGGAAAGACTAAAGTGGACAGAGAATAGTGGAAAGACTAAATTGGAAAGACTATAGTGGAAAGACTATAGTGGAAAGACTGTAGTGATCAGAATAAAGTGGAGACTATAGTGGAAAGAATGAAGTGGAAAGACTAAAGTGGACAGAGAATAGTGGAAAGACTAAATTGGAAAGACTATAGTGGAAAGACTATAGTGGAAAGACTGTAGTGGAAAGACTAAAGTGGACAGAGAATAGTGGAAAGACGAAAGTGGAAAGACTGTAGTGGACAGAATAAAGTGGAGACTGTAGTGGAAAGACTAAAGTGGAAAGACTAAAGTGGACAGACTATAGTAGAAAGACTATAGAGGAAAGACTGTAGTGGACAAAATAAAGTGGAGACTATAGTGGTAAAACTAAAGTGGACAGAGAGTATTGGAAAGACTAAAGTGGAAAGACTGTAGTGGACAGAATAAAGTGGAGACTATAGTGGAAAGACTAAAGTGGAAAGACTAAAGTGGACAGACTATAGTGGAAAGACTGAAGTGAAAGACTCAGTGGACATACTAAATTGTACACACTGAAGTGGACAGAATAAAGTGGAAAGAGTAAAGTGGAAAGACTAAAGTGGACAGACTATAGTGGAAAGACTAAAGTGGACAGACTAAAGTGGAAAGATTAAAGTGGAAAGACTAAAGTGGACAGACTAAAGTGGAAAGACTAAAGTGGACAGACTAAAGTGGAAAGACTAAAGTGGAAAGACTAAAGTGGACAGACTATAGTGGAAAGACTGTAGTGGACAGAATAAAGTGGAGACTATAGTGGAAAGACTAAAGTGGAAAGACTAAAGTGGACAGAGAATAGTGGAAAGACTAAAGTGGACAGACTAAGTGGACAGACTAAAGTGGAAAGACTATAGTGGAAAGACTAAAGTGGACAGACTATAGTGGAAAGACTAAAGTATACAAACTGAAGTGGAAAGACTATAGTGGAAAGACTAAAGTGGAAAGACTAAAGTGGACAGACTATAGTGGAAAGATTGAAGTGGAAAGACTAAGTGGACAAACTAAAGTGTACACACTGAAGTGGAGAGAATAAAGTGGAAAGACTAAAGTGGAAAGACTCAAGTGGACAGACTATAGTGGAAAGACTAAAGTGGACAGACTAAAGTGGAAAGACTAAAGTGGACGGACTATAGTGGAAAGACTAAAGTGGACAGACTAAAGTGGAAAGACTAAAGTGGACAGACGATAGTGGAAATGACTAAAATGGAAAGACTAAAGTGGACAGACTAAAGTGGAAAGACTAAAGTGGACAAACTCTAGTGGAAAGACTAAGTGGATAGACTAAGCGAAAAGACTAGGGTGAAAAGACTAAAGTGGACAGACTATAGTGGAAAGACTGAAGTGGAAAGACTCAGTGGACAGACTAAAGTGTACACGCTGCAGTGGACAGAATAAAGTGGATAGACTAAAGTGGAAAGACTAAAGTGGACAGACTATAGTGGAAAGACTATAGAGGAGAGACTGTAGTGGACAGAATAAAGTGGAGACTATAGTGGAAAGACTAAAGTGGAAAGACTAAGTGGAGAATAGTGGAAAGACTAAAGTGGACAGACTATAGTGGAAAGACTAAAGTGGACAGACTAAGGTGGAAAGACTAAAGTGGAAAGACTAAAGTGGACCGACTATAGTGGAAAGACTATAGAGGAAAGACTGTAGTGGACAGAATAAAGTGGAGACTATAGTGGAAAGACTATAGTGGAAAGACTGTAGTGGACAGAATAAAGTGGAGACTATAGTGGAAAGACTAAAGTGGAAAGACTAACGTGGAAAGACTATAGTGGAAAGACTGAAGTGGAAAGACTAAGTGGACAGACTAAAGTGGAAAGACTGTAGTGGAAAGACTAAAGTGGACAGACTATAGTGGAAAGACTAAAGTATACAAACTGAAGTGGAAAGACTATAGTGGAAAGACTAAAGTGGAAAGACTCAAGTGGACAGACTATAGTGGAAAGACTAAAGTGGACAGACTAAAGTGGAAAGACTAAAGTGGACGGACTATAGTGGAAAGACTAAAGTGGAAAGACTAAAGTGGACCGACTATAGTGGAAAGACTATAGTGGAAACACTGTAGTGGACAGAATAATGGAGACTATAGTGGAAAGACTAAAGTGGACAGAGATTAGTGGAAAGACTAAAGTGGACAGACTATAGTGGAAAGACTAAAGTGGACAGACTAAAGTGGAAAGATTAAAGTGGAAAGACTAAAGTGGACAGACTAAAGTGGAAAGACTAAAGTGGACAGACTAAAGTGGAAAGACTAAAGTGGACAGACTATAGTGGAAAGACTGTAGTGGACAGAATAAAGTGGAGACTATAGTGGAAAGACTAAAGTGGAAAGACTAAAGTGGACAGAGAATAGTGGAAAGACTAAAGTGGACAGACTAAGTGGACAGACTAAACTGGAAAGACTATAGTGGAAAGACTAAAGTGGACAGACTATAGTGGAAAGACTAAAGTATACAAACTGAAGTGGAAAGACTATAGTGGAAAGACTAAAGTGGAAAGACTAAAGTGGACAGACTATAGTGGAAAGATTGAAGTGGAAAGACTAAGTGGACAAACTAAAGTGTACACACTGAAGTGGAGAGAATAAAGTGGAAAGACTAAAGTGGAAAGACTCAAGTGGACAGACTATAGTGGAAAGACTAAAGTGGACAGACTAAAGTGGAAAGACTAAAGTGGACGGACTATAGTGGAAAGACTAAAGTGGACAGACTAAAGTGGAAAGACTAAAGTGGACAGACGATAGTGGAAATGACTAAAGTGGAAAGACTAAAGTGGACAGACTAAAGTGGAAAGACTAAAGTGGACAAACTCTAGTGGAAAGACTAAGTGGATAGACGAAGCGAAAAGACTAGGGTGGAAAGACTAAAGTGGACAGACTATAGTGGAAAGACTGAAGTGGAAAGACTCAGTGGACAGACTAAAGTGTACACGCTGCAGTGGACAGAATAAAGTGGATAGACTAAAGTGGAAAGACTAAAGTGGACAGACTATAGTGGAAAGACTATAGAGGAGAGACTGTAGTGGACAGAATAAAGTGGAGACTATAGTGGAAAGACTAAAGTGGAAAGACTAAAGTGGAGAATAGTTGAAAGACTAAAGTGGACAGACTATAGTGGAAAGACTAAAGTGGACAGACTAAGGTGGAAAGACTAAAGTGGAAAGACTAAAGTGGACCGACTATAGTGGAAAGACTATAGAGGAAAGACTGTAGTGGACAGAATAAAGTGGAGACTGTAGTGGAAAGACTATAGTGGAAAGACTGTAGTGGACAGAATAAAGTGGAGACTATAGTGGAAAGACTAAAGTGGAAAGACTAAAGTGGAAAGACTATAGTGGAAAGACTGAAGTGGAAAGGCTAAGTTGACAGACTAAAGTGGAAAGACTGTAGTGGAAAGACTAAAGTGGACAGACTATAGTGGAAAGACTAAAGTATACAAACTGAAGTGGAAAGACTATAGTGGAAAGACTAAAGTGGAAAGACTAAAGTGGACAGACTATAGTGGAAAGACTAAAGTGGACAGACTAAAGTGGAAAGACTAAAGTGGACGGACTATAGTGGAAAGACTAAAGTGGAAAGACTATAGTGGAAACACTGTATTGGACAGAATAATGGAGACTATAGTGGAAAGACTAAAGTGGACAGAGATTAGTGGAAAGACTAAAGTGGACAGACAATAGTGGAAAGACTATAGTGGAAAGACTGTAGTGGAAAGAATATAGTGGAGACTATAGTGGAAAGAGTAAAGTGGAAAGACTAAAGTGGACAGACTATAGTGGAAAGACTAAAGTGGACAGACTAAAGTGGAAAGACTAAAGTGGAAAGACTAAAGTGGACCAACTATAGTGGAAAGACTATAGTGGAAAGACTGTAGTGGACAGAATAATGGAGATGATAGTGGAAAGACTAAAGTGGACAGAGATTAGTGGAAAGACTAAAGTGGAAAGACGATAGTGGAAAGACTGTAGTGGACAGAATAAAGTGGAGACTATAGTGGAAAGAATAAAGTGGAAAGACTAAAGTGGACAGAGAATAGTGGAAAGACTAAAGTGGACAGACTATAGTGGAAAGACTATAGTGGAAAGACAGTAGTGGAAGGAATAAAGTGGAGACTATAGTGGAAAGACTAAAGTGGAAAGACTAAAGTGGACAGACTATAGTGGAAAGACTATAGTGGAAAGACTAAAGTGGACAGAGATTAGTGGAAAGACTAAAGTGGACAGACGATAGTGGAAAGACTATAGTGGAAAGACTGTAGTGGACAGAATAAAGTGGAGACTATAGTGGAAAGAATGAAGTGGAAAGACTAAAGTGGACAGAGAATAGTGGAAAGACTAAATTGGAAAGACTATAGTGGAAAGACTATAGTGGAAAGACTGTAGTGGAAAGACTAAAGTGGACAGAGAATAGTGGAAAGACGAAAGTGGAAAGAATGTAGTGGACAGAATAAAGTGGAGACTGTAGTGGAAAGACTAAAGTGGAAAGACTAAAGTGGACAGACTATGGTGGAAAGACTATAGAGGAAAGACTGCAGTGGACAAAATAAAGTGGAGACTATAGTGGTAAAACTAAAGTGGACAGAGAGTATTGGAAAGACTAAAGTGGAAAGACTGTAGAGGACAGAATAAAGTGGAGACTATAGTGGAAAGACTAAAGTGGAAAGACTAGAGTGGACAGACTATAGTGGAAAGACTGAAGTGGAAAGACTCAGTGGACATACTAAATTGTACACACTGAAGTGGACAGAATAAAGTGGAAAGAGTAAAGTGGAAAGACTAAAGTGGACAGACTATAGTGGAAAGACTAAAGTGGACAGACTAAAGTGGAAAGACTAAATTGGACAGACTAAAGTGGAAAGACTAAAGTGGAAAGACTAAAGTGGACAGACTATAGTGGAAAGACTGTAGAGGACAGAATAAAGTGGAGACTATAGTGGAAAGACTAAAGTGGAAAGACTAAAGTGGACAGAGAATAGTGGAAAGACTAAAGTGGACAGACTAAGTGGACAGACTAAAGTGGAAAGACTATAGTGGAAAGACTAAAGTGGACAGACTATAGTGGAAAGACTAAAGTATACAAACTGAAGTGGAAAGACTATAGTGGAAAGACTAAAGTGGAAAGACTAAAGTGGACAGACTATAATGGAAAGATTGAAGTGAAAAGACTAAGTGGACAAACTAAAGTGTACACACTGAAATGAAGAGAATAAAGTGGAAAGACTAAAGTGGAAAGACTCAAGTGGACAGACTAAAGTGGAAAGACTAAAGTGGACGGACTATAGTGGAAAGACTAAAGTGGACAGACTATTGTGGAAAGACTAAAGTGGACAGACTAAAGTGGAAAGACTAAAGTGGACAGACGATAGTGGAAATGACTAAAGTGGAAAGACTAAAGTGGACAGACTAAAGTGGAAAGACTAAAGTGGACAAACTCTAAAGGAAAGACTAAGTGGATAGACTAAAGCGAAAAGACTAGGGTGGAAAGACTAAAGTGGACAGACGATAGTGGAAAGACTGAAGTGGAAAGACTCAGTGGACAGACTAAAGTGTAAACACTGCAGTGGACAGAATAAAGTGGATAGACTAAAGTGGAAAGACTAAAGTGGACAGACTATAGTGGAAAGACTATAGAGGAGAGACTGTAGTGGACAGAATAAAGTGGAGACTAAAGTGGGAAGACTAAAGTGGAAAGACTAAAGTGCAGAATAGTGGAAAGACTAAAGTGGACAAACTATAGTGGAAAGACTAAAGTGGACAGACTAAAGTGGAAAGATTAAAGTGGAAAGACTAAAGTGGACAGACAAAAGTGGAAAGACTAAAGTGGACAGACTAAAGTGGAAAGACTAAAGTGGACAGACTAAAGTGGAAAGACTAAAGTGGAAAGACTAAAGTGGACAGACTATAGTGGAAAGACTGTAGTGGACAGAATAAAGTGGAGACTATAGTGGAAAGACTAAAGTGGAAAGACTAAAGTGGACAGAGAATAGTGGAAAGACTAAAGTGGACAGACTAAGTGGACAGACTAAAGTGGAAAGACTATAGTGGAAAGACTAAAGTGGACAGACTATAGTGGAAAGACTAAAGTGGACAGACTAAAGTGGAAAGATTAAAGTGGAAAGACTAAAGTGGACAGACTAAAGTGGAAAGACTAAAGTGGACAGACTAAAGTGGAAAGACTAAAGTGGAAAGACTAAAGTGGACAGACTATAGTGGAAAGACTGTAGTGGACAGAATAAAGTGGAGACTATAGTGGAAAGACTAAAGTGGAAAGACTAAAGTGGACAGAGAATAGTGGAAAGACTAAAGTGGACAGACTAAGTGGACAGACTAAAGTGGAAAGACTATAGTGGAAAGACTAAAGTGGACAGACTATAGTGGAAAGACTAAAGTATACAAACTGAAGTGGAAAGACTATAGTGGAAAGACTAAAGTGGAAAGACTAAAGTGGACAGACTATAGTGGAAAGATTGAAGTGGAAAGACTAAGTGGACAAACTAAAGTGTACACACTGAAGTGGAGAGAATAAAGTGGAAAGACTAAAGTGGACAGACTATAGTGGAAAGACTAAAGTGGACAGACTAAAGTGGAAAGATTAAAGTGGAAAGACTAAAGTGGACAGACTAAAGTGGAAAGACTAAAGTGGACAGACTAAAGTGGAAAGACTAAAGTGGAAAGACTAAAGTGGACAGACTATAGTGGAAAGACTGTAGTGGACAGAATAAAGTGGAGACTATAGTGGAAAGACTAAAGTGGAAAGACTAAAGTGGACAGAGAATAGTGGAAAGACTAAAGTGGACAGACTAAGTGGACAGACTAAAGTGGAAAGACTATAGTGGAAAGACTAAAGTGGACAGACTATAGTGGAAAGACTAAAGTATACAAACTGAAGTGGAAAGACTATAGTGGAAAGACTAAAGTGGAAAGACTAAAGTGGACAGACTATAGTGGAAAGATTGAAGTGGAAAGACTAAGTGGACAAACTAAAGTGTACACACTGAAGTGGAGAGAATAAAGTGGAAAGACTAAAGTGGAAAGACTCAAGTGGACAGACTATAGTGGAAAGACTAAAGTGGACAGACTAAAGTGGAAAGACTAAAGTGGACGGACTATAGTGGAAAGACTAAAGTGGACAGACTAAAGTGGAAAGACTAAAGTGGACAGACGATAGTGGAAATGACTAAAGTGGAAAGACTAAAGTGGACAGACTAAAGTGGAAAGACTAAAGTGGACAAACTCTAGTGGAAAGACTAAGTGGATAGACTAAGCGAAAAGACTAGGGTGAAAAGACTAAAGTGGACAGACTATAGTGGAAAGACTGAAGTGGAAAGACTCAGTGGACAGACTAAAGTGTACACGCTGCAGTGGACAGAATAAAGTGGATAGACTAAAGTGGAAAGACTAAAGTGGACAGACTATAGTGGAAAGACTATAGAGGAGAGACTGTAGTGGACAGAATAAAGTGGAGACTATAGTGGAAAGACTAAAGTGGAAAGACTAAGTGGAGAATAGTGGAAAGACTAAAGTGGACAGACTATAGTGGAAAGACTAAAGTGGACAGACTAAGGTGGAAAGACTAAAGTGGAAAGACTAAAGTGGACCGACTATAGTGGAAAGACTATAGAGGAAAGACTGTAGTGGACAGAATAAAGTGGAGACTATAGTGGAAAGACTATAGTGGAAAGACTGTAGTGGACAGAATAAAGTGGAGACTATAGTGGAAAGACTAAAGTGGAAAGACTAACGTGGAAAGACTATAGTGGAAAGACTGAAGTGGAAAGACTAAGTGGACAGACTAAAGTGGAAAGACTGTAGTGGAAAGACTAAAGTGGACAGACTATAGTGGAAAGACTAAAGTATACAAACTGAAGTGGAAAGACTATAGTGGAAAGACTAAAGTGGAAAGACTCAAGTGGACAGACTATAGTGGAAAGACTAAAGTGGACAGACTAAAGTGGAAAGACTAAAGTGGACGGACTATAGTGGAAAGACTAAAGTGGAAAGACTAAAGTGGACCGACTATAGTGGAAAGACTATAGTGGAAACACTGTAGTGGACAGAATAATGGAGACTATAGTGGAAAGACTAAAGTGGACAGAGATTAGTGGAAAGACTAAAGTGGACAGACTATAGTGGAAAGACTAAAGTGGACAGACTAAAGTGGAAAGATTAAAGTGGAAAGACTAAAGTGGACAGACTAAAGTGGAAAGACTAAAGTGGACAGACTAAAGTGGAAAGACTAAAGTGGACAGACTATAGTGGAAAGACTGTAGTGGACAGAATAAAGTGGAGACTATAGTGGAAAGACTAAAGTGGAAAGACTAAAGTGGACAGAGAATAGTGGAAAGACTAAAGTGGACAGACTAAGTGGACAGACTAAACTGGAAAGACTATAGTGGAAAGACTAAAGTGGACAGACTATAGTGGAAAGACTAAAGTATACAAACTGAAGTGGAAAGACTATAGTGGAAAGACTAAAGTGGAAAGACTAAAGTGGACAGACTATAGTGGAAAGATTGAAGTGGAAAGACTAAGTGGACAAACTAAAGTGTACACACTGAAGTGGAGAGAATAAAGTGGAAAGACTAAAGTGGAAAGACTCAAGTGGACAGACTATAGTGGAAAGACTAAAGTGGACAGACTAAAGTGGAAAGACTAAAGTGGACGGACTATAGTGGAAAGACTAAAGTGGACAGACTAAAGTGGAAAGACTAAAGTGGACAGACGATAGTGGAAATGACTAAAGTGGAAAGACTAAAGTGGACAGACTAAAGTGGAAAGACTAAAGTGGACAAACTCTAGTGGAAAGACTAAGTGGATAGACGAAGCGAAAAGACTAGGGTGGAAAGACTAAAGTGGACAGACTATAGTGGAAAGACTGAAGTGGAAAGACTCAGTGGACAGACTAAAGTGTACACGCTGCAGTGGACAGAATAAAGTGGATAGACTAAAGTGGAAAGACTAAAGTGGACAGACTATAGTGGAAAGACTATAGAGGAGAGACTGTAGTGGACAGAATAAATTGGAGACTATAGTGGAAAGACTAAAGTGGAAAGACTAAAGTGGAGAATAGTTGAAAGACTAAAGTGGACAGACTATAGTGGAAAGACTAAAGTGGACAGACTAAGGTGGAAAGACTAAAGTGGAAAGACTAAAGTGGACCGACTATAGTGGAAAGACTATAGAGGAAAGACTGTAGTGGACAGAATAAAGTGGAGACTGTAGTGGAAAGACTATAGTGGAAAGACTGTAGTGGACAGAATAAAGTGGAGACTATAGTGGAAAGACTAAAGTGGAAAGACTAAAGTGGAAAGACTATAGTGGAAAGACTGAAGTGGAAAGGCTAAGTTGACAGACTAAAGTGGAAAGACTGTAGTGGAAAGACTAAAGTGGACAGACTATAGTGGAAAGACTAAAGTATACAAACTGAAGTGGAAAGACTATAGTGGAAAGACTAAAGTGGAAAGACTAAAGTGGACAGACTATAGTGGAAAGACTAAAGTGGACAGACTAAAGTGGAAAGACTAAAGTGGACGGACTATAGTGGAAAGACTAAAGTGGAAAGACTATAGTGGAAACACTGTATTGGACAGAATAATGGAGACTATAGTGGAAAGACTAAAGTGGACAGAGATTAGTGGAAAGACTAAAGTGGACAGACAATAGTGGAAAGACTATAGTGAAAAGACTGTAGTGGAAAGAATATAGTGGAGACTATAGTGGAAAGAGTAAAGTGGAAAGACTAAAGTGGACAGACTATAGTGGAAAGACTAAAGTGGACAGACTAAAGTGGAAAGACTAAAGTGGAAAGACTAAAGTGGACCAACTATAGTGGAAAGACTATAGTGGAAAGACTGTAGTGGACAGAATAATGGAGATGATAGTGGAAAGACTAAAGTGGACAGAGATTAGTGGAAAGACTAAAGTGGAAAGACGATAGTGGAAAGACTGTAGTGGACAGAATAAAGTGGAGACTATAGTGGAAAGAATAAAGTGGAAAGACTAAAGTGGACAGAGAATAGTGGAAAGACTAAAGTGGACAGACTATAGTGGAAAGACTATAGTGGAAAGACAGTAGTGGAAGGAATAAAGTGGAGACTATAGTGGAAAGACTAAAGTGGAAAGACTAAAGTGGACAGACTATAGTGGAAAGACTATAGTGGAAAGACTAAAGTGGACAGAGATTAGTGGAAAGACTAAAGTGGACAGACGATAGTGGAAAGACTATAGTGGAAAGACTGTAGTGGACAGAATAAAGTGGAGACTATAGTGGAAAGAATGAAGTGGAAAGACTAAAGTGGACAGAGAATAGTGGAAAGACTAAATTGGAAAGACTATAGTGGAAAGACTATAGTGGAAAGACTGTAGTGGAAAGACTAAAGTGGACAGAGAATAGTGGAAAGACGAAAGTGGAAAGAATGTAGTGGACAGAATAAAGTGGAGACTGTAGTGGAAAGACTAAAGTGGAAAGACTAAAGTGGACAGACTATGGTGGAAAGACTATAGAGGAAAGACTGTAGTGGACAAAATAAAGTGGAGACTATAGTGGTAAAACTAAAGTGGACAGAGAGTATTGGAAAGACTAAAGTGGAAAGACTGTAGAGGACAGAATAAAGTGGAGACTATAGTGGAAAGACTAAAGTGGAAAGACTAAAGTGGACAGACTATAGTGGAAAGACTGAAGTGGAAAGACTCAGTGGACATACTAAATTGTACACACTGAAGTGGACAGAATAAAGTGGAAAGAGTAAAGTGGAAAGACTAAAGTGGACAGACTATAGTGGAAAGACTAAAGTGGACAGACTAAAGTGGAAAGACTAAATTGGACAGACTAAAGTGGAAAGACTAAAGTGGAAAGACTAAAGTGGACAGACTATAGTGGAAAGACTGTAGAGGACAGAATAAAGTGGAGACTATAGTGGAAAGACTAAAGTGGAAAGACTAAAGTGGACAGAGAATAGTGGAAAGACTAAAGTGGACAGACTAAGTGGACAGACTAAAGTGGAAAGACTATAGTGGAAAGACTAAAGTGGACAGACTATAGTGGAAAGACTAAAGTATACAAACTGAAGTGGAAAGACTATAGTGGAAAGACTAAAGTGGAAAGACTAAAGTGGACAGACTATAGTGGAAAGATTGAAGTGAAAAGACTAAGTGGACAAACTAAAGTGTACACACTGAAATGAAGAGAATAAAGTGGAAAGACTAAAGTGGAAAGACTCAAGTGGACAGACTAAAGTGGAAAGACTAAAGTGGACGGACTATAGTGGAAAGACTAAAGTGGACAGACTATTGTGGAAAGACTAAAGTGGACAGACTAAAGTGGAAAGACTAAAGTGGACAGACGATAGTGGAAATGACTAAAGTGGAAAGACTAAAGTGGACAGACTAAAGTGGAAAGACTAAAGTGGACAAACTCTAAAGGAAAGACTAAGTGGATAGACTAAAGCGAAAAGACTAGGGTGGAAAGACTAAAGTGGACAGACGATAGTGGAAAGACTGAAGTGGAAAGACTCAGTGGACAGACTAAAGTGTAAACACTGCAGTGGACAGAATAAAGTGGATAGACTAAAGTGGAAAGACTAAAGTGGACAGACTATAGTGGAAAGACTATAGAGGAGAGACTGTAGTGGACAGAATAAAGTGGAGACTAAAGTGGGAAGACTAAAGTGGAAAGACTAAAGTGGAGAATAGTGGAAAGACTAAAGTGGACAAACTATAGTGGAAAGACTAAAGTGGACAGACTAAAGTGGAAAGACTAAAGTGGAAAGACTAAAGTGGACCGACTAAAGTGGAAAGACTACAGTGAAAAGACTGTAGTGGACAGAATAATGGAGACTATAGTTCAAAGACTAAAGTGGACAGAGATTAGTGGAAAGACTAAAGTGGACAGACGATAGTGGAAAGACTATAGTGGAAAGACTGTAGTGGACAGCTTAAAGTGGAGACTATAGTGGAAAGAATAAAGTGGAAAGACTAAAGTGGACAGACTATAGTGGAAAGACTATAGTGGAAAGACTAAAGTGGACAGAGATTAGTGGAAAGACTAAAGTGGACAGACGACAGTGGAAAGACTATAGTGGAAAGACTGTAGTGGACAGAATAAAGTGGAGACTATAGTGGAAAGACTAAAGTGGAAAGACTAAAGTGGACAGACTATAGTGGAAAGACTATAGAGGAAAGACTGTAGTGGACAGAATAAAGTGGAGACCATAGTGGTAAAACTAAAGTGGACAGAGAGTATTGGAAAGACTAAAGTGGAAAGACTATAGTGGACAGAATAAAGTGGAGACTATAGTGGAAAGACTAAAGTGGAAAGACTAAAGTGGACAGACTATAGTGGAAAGACTGAAGTGGATCGACTATAGTGGAAAGACTATAGTGGAAAGACTGTAGTGGACAGAATAATGGAGACTATAGTGGAAAGACTAAATTGGACAGAGATTAGTGGAAAGACTAAAGTGGACAGACGATAGTGGAAAGACTATAGTGGAAAGACTGTAGTGGACAGAATAAAGTGGAGACTATAGTGGAAAGAATAAAGTGGAAAGACTAAAGTGGACAGACTATACTGGAAAGACTAAAGTGGACAGACTAAAGTGGAAAGACTAAAGTGGAAAGACTAACGTGGACCGACTATAGTGGAAAGACTAAAGTGGACAGACGATAGTGGAAAGACTTTAGTGGAAAGACTGTAGTGGACAGAATAAAGTGGAGACTATAGTGGAAAGAATAAAGTGGAAAGACTGAAGTGGACAGACTATAGTGGAAAGGCTAAAGTGGACAGACTAAAGTGGAAAGACTAAAGTGGAAAGACTAAAGTGGACCGACTATAGTGGAAAGACTATAGTGAAAAGACTGTAGTGGACAGACTATAGTGGAAACACTGTATTGGACAGAATAATGGAGACTATAGTGGAAAGACTAAAGTGGACAGAGATTAGTGGAAAGACTAAAGTGGACAGACAATAGTGGAAAGACTATAGTGGAAAGACTGTAGTGGAAAGAATATAGTGGAGACTATAGTGGAAAGAGTAAAGTGGAAAGACTAAAGTGGACAGACTATAGTGGAAAGACTAAAGTGGACAGACTAAAGTGGAAAGACTAAAGTGGAAAGACTAAAGTGGACCAACTATAGTGGAAAGACTATAGTGGAAAGACTGTAGTGGACAGAATAATGGAGATGATAGTGGAAAGACTAAAGTGGACAGAGATTAGTGGAAAGACTAAAGTGGAAAGACGATAGTGGAAAGACTGTAGTGGACAGAATAAAGTTGAGACTATAGTGGAAAGAATAAAGTGGAAAGACTAAAGTTGACAGAGAATAGTGGAAAGACTAAAGTGGACAGACTATAGTGGAAAGACTATAGTGGAAAGACAGTAGTGGAAGGAATAAAGTGGAGACTATAGTGGAAAGACTAAAGTGGAAAGACTAAAGTGGACAGACTATAGTGGAAAGACTATAGTGGAAAGACTAAAGTGGACAGAGATTAGTGGAAAGACTAAAGTGGACAGACGATAGTGGAAAGACTATAGTGGAAAGACTGTAGTGGACAGAATAAAGTGGAGACTATAGTGGAAAGAATGAAGTGGAAAGACTAAAGTGGACAGAGAATAGTGGAAAGACTAAATTGGAAAGACTATAGTGGAAAGACTATAGTGGAAAGACTGTAGTGGAAAGACTAAAGTGGACAGAGAATAGTGGAAAGACGAAAGTGGAAAGAATGTAGTGGACAGAATAAAGTGGAGACTGTAGTGGAAAGACTAAAGTGGAAAGACTAAAGTGGACAGACTATGGTGGAAAGACTATAGAGGAAAGACTGTTGTGGACAAAATAAAGTGGAGACTATAGTGGTAAAACTAAAGTGGACAGAGAGTATTGGAAAGACTAAAGTGGAAAGACTGTAGAGGACAGAATAAAGTGGAGACTATAGTGGAAAGACTAAAGTGGAAAGACTAAAGTGGACAGACTATAGTGGAAAGACTGAAGTGGAAAGACTCAGTGGACATACTAAATTGTACACACTGAAGTGGACAGAATAAAGTGGAAAGAGTAAAGTGGAAAGACTAAAGTGGACAGACTATAGTGGAAAGACTAAAGTGGACAGACTAAAGTGGAAAGACTAAATTGGACAGACTATAGTGGAAAGACTAAAGTGGAAAGACTAAAGTGGACAGACTATAGTGGAAAGACTGTAGAGGACAGAATAAAGTGGAGACTATAGTGGAAAGACTAAAGTGGAAAGACTAAAGTGGACAGAGAATAGTGGAAAGACTAAAGTGGACAGACTAAGTGGACAGACTAAAGTGGAAAGACTATAGTGGAAAGACTAAAGTGGACAGACTATAGTGGAAAGACTAAAGTATACAAACTGAAGTGGAAAGACTATAGTGGAAAGACTAAAGTGGAAAGACTAAAGTGGACAGACTAAAGTGTACACACTGAAGTGAAGAGAATAAAGTGGAAAGACTAAAGTGGAAAGACTCAAGTGGACAGACTAAAGTGGAAAGACTAAAGTGGACGGACTATAGTGGAAAGACTAAAGTGGACAGACTATTGTGGAAAGACTAAAGTGGACAGACTAAAGTGGAAAGACTAAAGTGGACAGACTAAAGTATACAAACTGAAGTGGAAAGACTATAGTGGAAAGATTGAAGTGAAAAGACTAAGTGGACAAACTAAAGTGTACACACTGAAGTGAAGAGAATAAAGTGGAAAGACTAAAGTGGAAAGACTCAAGTGGACAGACTAAAGTGGAAAGACTAAAGTGGACGGACTATAGTGGAAAGACTAAAGTGGACAGACTATTGTGGAAAGACTAAAGTGGACAGACTAAAGTGGAAAGACTAAAGTGGACAGACGATAGTGGAAATGACTAAAGTGGAAAGACTAAAGTGGACAGACTAAAGTGTACACACTGAAGTGAAGAGAATAAAGTGGAAAGACTAAAGTGGAAAGACTCAAGTGGACAGACTAAAGTGGAAAGACTAAAGTGGACGGACTATAGTGGAAAGACTAAAGTGGACAGACTATTGTGGAAAGACTAAAGTGGACAGACTAAAGTGGAAAGACTAAAGTGGACAGACGATAGTGGAAATGACTAAAGTGGAAAGACTAAAGTGGACAGACTAAAGTGGAAAGACTAAAGTGGACAAACTCTAAAGGAAAGACTAAGTGGATAGACTAAAGCGAAAAGACTAGGGTGGAAAGACTAAAGTGGACAGACGATAGTGGAAAGACTGAAGTGGAAAGACTCAGTGGACAGACTAAAGTGTAAACACTGCAGTGGACAGAATAAAGTGGATAGACTAAAGTGGAAAGACTAAAGTGGACAGACTATAGTGGAAAGACTATAGAGGAGAGACTGTAGTGGACAGAATAAAGTGGAGACTAAAGTGGGAAGACTAAAGTGGAAAGACTAAAGTGGAGAATAGTGGAAAGACTAAAGTGGACAGACTATAGTGGAAAGACTAAAGTGGACAGACTAAAGTGGAAAGACTAAAGTGGAAAGACTAAAGTGGACCGACTAAAGTGGAAAGACTACAGTGAAAAGACTGTAGTGGACAGAATAATGGAGACTATAGTTCAAAGACTAAAGTGGACAGAGATTAGTGGAAAGACTAAAGTGGACAGACGATAGTGGAAAGACTATAGTGGAAAGACTGTAGTGGACAGCTTAAAGTGGAGACTATAGTGGAAAGAATAAAGTGGAAAGACTAAAGTGGACAGACTATAGTGGAAAGACTATAGTGGAAAGACTAAAGTGGACAGAGATTAGTGGAAAGACTAAAGTGGACAGACGACAGTGGAAAGACTATAGTGGAAAGACTGTAGTGGACAGAATAAAGTGGAGACTATAGTGGAAAGACTAAAGTGGAAAGACTAAAGTGGACAGACTATAGTGGAAAGACTATAGAGGAAAGACTGTAGTGGACAGAATAAAGTGGAGACCATAGTGGTAAAACTAAAGTGGACAGAGAGTATTGGAAAGACTAAAGTGGAAAGACTATAGTGGACAGAATAAAGTGGAGACTATAGTGGAAAGACTAAAGTGGAAAGACTAAAGTGGACAGACTATAGTGGAAAGACTGAAGTGGATCGACTATAGTGGAAAGACTATAGTGGAAAGACTGTAGTGGACAGAATAATGGAGACTATAGTGGAAAGACTAAATTGGACAGAGATTAGTGGAAAGACTAAAGTGGACAGACGATAGTGGAAAGACTATAGTGGAAAGACTGTAGTGGACAGAATAAAGTGGAGACTATAGTGGAAAGAATAAAGTGGAAAGACTAAAGTGGACAGACTATACTGGAAAGACTAAAGTGGACAGACTAAAGTGGAAAGACTAAAGTGGAAAGACTAACGTGGACCGACTATAGTGGAAAGACTAAAGTGGACAGACGATAGTGGAAAGACTTTAGTGGAAAGACTGTAGTGGACAGAATAAAGTGGAGACTATAGTGGAAAGAATAAAGTGGAAAGACTGAAGTGGACAGACTATAGTGGAAAGGCTAAAGTTGACAGACTAAAGTGGAAAGACTAAAGTGGAAAGACTAAAGTGGACCGACTATAGTGGAAAGACTATAGTGAAAAGACTGTAGTGGACAGAATAATGGAGACTATAGTGGAAAGACTAAAGTGGACAGAGATTAGTGGAAAAACTAAAGTTGACAGACGATAGTGGAAAGACTATAGTGGAAAGACTGTAGTGGACAGAATAAAGTGGAGAGTATAGTGGAAAGACTAAAGTGGACAGAGAATAGTGGAAAGACTAAAGTGGACAGACTATAGTGGAAAGACTATAGTGGAAAGACTGTAGTGGACAGAAGAAAGTGGAGACTATAGTGGAAAGACTAAAGTAGACAAAGAATAGTGGAAAGACTAAAGTGGAAAGACTGTAGTGGACAAAATAAAGTGGGGACTATAGTGGAAAGACTAAAGTGGAAAGACTAAAGTGGACGGACTATAGTGGAAAGACTATAGTGAAAAGACTGTAGTGGACAGAATAAAGTGGAGACTATAGTGGAAAGACTAAAGTGGACAGAGAATAGTGGAAAGACTAAAGTGGACAGACTATAGTGGAAAGACTGTAGTAGACAAAATAAAGTGGAGACTATAGTGGAAAGACTAAAGTGGACAGAGAATAGTGGAAAGACTAAAGTGGACAGACTATAGTGGAAAAACTGTAGTGGACAGACTATAGTGGAAAGACTAAAGTGGACAGACTAAAGTGGAAAGACTAAAGTGGAAAGACTAAAGTGGACAGACTATAGTGGAAAGCATATAGTGGAAAGACTGTAGTGGAAAGAATAAAATGGAGAGTATAGTGGAAAGACTAAAGTGGACAGAGAATAGTGGAAAGACTAAAGTGGACAGACTATAGTGGAAAGACTATAGTGGAAAGACTGTAGTGGACAGAATAAAGTGGAGACTAAAGTGGAAAGACTAAAGTAGACAGAGAATAGTGGAAAGACTATAGTGAAAAGACTGTAGTGGACAGAATAAAGTGGAGACTATAGTGGAAAGACTAAAGTGGACAAAGAATAGTGGAAAGACTAAAGTGGACAGACTATAGTGGAAAGACTATAGTGGAAAGACTGTAGTGGACAGAATAAAGTGGAGACTATAGTGGAAAGACTAAAGTGGACAGAGAATAGTGGAAAGACTAAAGTGGACAGACTATAGTGGAAAGACTATAGTGGAAAGACTGTAGTGGACAGAATAAAGTGGAGACTATAGTGGAAAGACTAAAGTGGACAGAGAATAGTGGAAAGACTATAGTGGAAAGACTGTAGTGGACAGAATAAAGTGGAGACTATAGTGGAAAGACTAAAGTGGACAGAGAATAGTGGAAAGACTAAAGTGGACAGACTATAGTGGAAAGACTATAGTGGAAAGACTGTAGTGGACAGAATAAAGTGGAGAGTATAGTGGAAAGACTAAAGTAGACAGAGAATAGTGGAAAGACTAAAGTGGAAAGACTGCAGTGGACAAAATAAAGTGGAGACTGTAGTGGAAAGACTAAAGTGGAAAGACTAAAGTGGAAAGACTATATTGGAAAGACTGTAGTGGACAAAATAAAGTGGAGACTATAGTGGAAAGACTAAAGTGGAAAGACTAAAGTGGAAAGACTATAGTGGAAAGACTGTAGTGGACAGAATAAAGTGGAGACTATAGTGGAAAGACTAAAGTGGACAGAGAATAGTGGAAAGACTAAAGTGGACAGACTATAGTGGAAAGACTATAGTGGAAAGACTGTAGTGGACAGAATAAAGTGGAGACTATAGTGGAAAGACTGAATTGGAAAGACTAAAGTGGATAGACTATAGTGGAAAGAATAAGTGGACAGAATAAAGTGGAAAGAGTAAAGTGGAAAGACTAAAGTGGACAGACTATAGTGGAAAGACTAAAGTGGACAGACTAAAGTGGAAAGATTAAAGTGGAAAGACTAAAGTGGACAGACTAAAGTGGAAAGACTAAAGTCGACAGACTAAAGTGGAAAGACTAAAGTGGAAAGACTAAAGTGGACAGACTATAGTGGAAAGACTGTAGTGGACAGAATAAAGTGGAGACTATAGTGGAAAGACTAAAGTGGAAAGACTAAAGTGGAAAGACTAAAGTGGACAGAGAATAGTGGAAAGACTAAAGTGGACAGACTAAGTGGACAGACTAAAGTGGAAAGACTATAGTGGAAAGACTAAAGTGGACAGACTATGGTGGAAAGACTAAAGTATACAAACTGAAGTGGAAAGACTATAGTGGAAAGACTAAAGTTGAAAGACTAAAGTGGACAGACTATAGTGGAAAGATTGAAGTGGAAAGACTAAGTGGACAAACTAAAGTGTACACACTGAAGTGGAGAGAATAAAGTGGAAAGACTAAAGTGGAAAGACTCAAGTGGACAGACTATAGTGGAAAGACTAAAGTGGACAGACTAAAGTGGAAAGACTAAAGTGGACGGACTAAAGTGGAAAGACTAAAGTGGACAGACTATAGTGGAAAGACTAAAGTGGACAGACTAAAGTGGAAAGATTAAAGTGGAAAGACTAAAGTGGACAGACTATAGTGGAAAGACTATAGTGGAAAGACTAAAGTGGAAAGACTAAAGTGGACAGAGAATAGTGGAAAGACTAAAGTGGACAGACTATAGTGGAAAGACTAAAGTGGACAGACTAAAGTGGAAAGACTAAAGTGGACAGACTAAAGTGGAAAGACTAAAGTGGAAAGACTAAAGTTGACAGACTATAGTGGAAAGACTGTAGTGGACAGAATAAAGTGGAGACTATAGTGGAAAGACTAAAGTGGAAAGACTAATGTGGACAGAGAATAGTGGAAAGACTAAAGTGGACAGACTAAGTGGACAGACTAAAGTGGAAAGACTATAGTGGAAAGACTAAAGTGGACAGACTATAGTGGAAAGACTAAAGTATACAAACTGAAGTGGAAAGACTGTAGTGGAAAGACTAAAGTGGAAAGACTAAAGTGGACAGACTATAGTGGAAAGATTGAAGTGGAAAGACTAAGTGGACAAACTAAAGTGTACACACTGAAGTGGAGAGAATAAAGTGGAAAGACTAAAGTGGAAAGACTCAAGTGGACAGACTATAGTGGAAAGACAAAAGTGGACAGACTAAAGTGGAAAGACTAAAGTGGACGGACTATAGTGGAAAGACTAAAGTGGACAGACTAAAGTGGAAAGACTAAAGTGGACAGACGATAGTGGAAATGACTAAAGTGGAAAGACTAAAGTGGACAGACTAAAGTGGAAAGACTAAAGTGGACAAACTCTAGTGGAAAGACTAAGTGGATAGACTAAAGCGAAAAGACTAGGGTGGAAAGACTAAAGTGGACAGACTAACGTGTACACACTGCAGTGGACAGAATAAAGTGGATAGACTAAAGTGGAAAGACTAAAGTGGACAGACTATAGTGGAAAGACTATAGAGGAGAGACTGTAGTGGACAGAATAAAGTGGAGACTATAGTGGAAAGACTAAAGTGGAAAGACTAAAGTGGAGAATAGTGGAAAGACTAAAGTGGACAGACTATAGTGGAAAGACTATAGTGGACAGACTAAGGTGGAAAGACTAAAGTGGAAGGACTAAAGTGGACCGACTATAGTGGAAAGACTATAGAGGAAAGACTGTAGTGGACAGAATAAAGTGGAGACTATAGTGGAAAGACTATACTGGAAAGACTGTAGTGGACAGAATAAAGTGGAGACTATAGTGGAAAGACTAAAGTGAAAAGACTAAAGTGGAAAGACTATAGTGGAAAGACTGAAGTGGAAAGCCTAAGTGGACAGACTAAAGTGGAAAGACTGTAGTGGAAAGACTAAAGTGGACAGACTATAGTGGAAAGACTAAAGTATACAAACTGAAGTGGAAAGACTATAGTGGAAAGACTAAAGTGGAAAGACTAAAGTGGACAGACTATAGTGGAAAGATTGAAGTGGAAAGACTCAGTGGACAAACTAAAGTGTACACACTGAAGTGGAGAGAATAAAGTGGAAAGACTAAAGTGGAAAGACTCTAGTGGACAGACTATAGTGGAAAGACTAAAGTGGACAGACTAAAGTGGAAAGACTAAAGTGGACGGACTATAGTGGAAAGACTAAAGTGGAAAGACTAAAGTGGACCGACTATAGTGGAAAGACTATAGTGGAAACACTTTAGTGGACAGAATAATGGAGACTATAGTGGAAACACTGTAGTTGACAGAATAATGGAGACTATAGTGGAAAGACTAAAGTGGACAGAGATTAGTGGAAAGACTAAAGTGGACAGACAATAGTGGAAAGATTATAGTGGAAAGACTGTAGTGGAAAGAATAAAGTGGAGACTATAGTGGAAAGAATAAAGTGGAAAGACTAAAGTGGACAGACTATAGTGGAAAGACTAAAGTGGACAGACTAAAGTGGAAAGACTAAAGTGGAAAGACTAAAGTTTACCGACTATAGTGGAAAGACTATAGTGGAAAGACTGTAGTGGACAGAATAATGGAGACTATAGTGGAAAGACTAAAGTGGACAGAGATTATTGGAAAGACTAAAGTGGACAGACGATAGTGGAACGACTGTAGTGGACAGAATAAAGTGGAGACTATAGTGGAAAGAATAAAGTGGAAAGACTAAAGTGGACAGAGAATAGTGGAAAGACTAAAGTGGACAGACTATAGTGGAAAGACTATAGTGGAAAGACTGTAGTGGACAGAATAAAGTGGAGACTATAGTGGAAAGAATAAAGTGGAAAGACTAAAGTGGACAGAGAATAGTGGAAAGACTAAAGTGGACAGACTAAGGTGGAAAGACTAAAGTGGACCGACTATAGTGGAAAGACTATAGTGGAAAGACAGTAGTGGAAGGAATAAAGTGGAGACTATAGTGGAAAGACTAAAGTGGAAAGACTAAAGTGGACAGACTATAGTGGAAAAACTATAGTGGAAAGACTGAAGTGGACAGAGATTAGTGGAAAGACTAAAGTGGACAGACGATAGTGGAAAGACTATAGTGGAAAGACTGTAGTGGACAGAATAAAGTGGAGACTATAGTGGAAAGAATGAAGTGGAAAGACTAAAGTGGACAGAGAATAGTGGAAAGACTAAATTGGAAAGACTCTAGTGGAAAGACTATAGTGGAAAGACTGTAGTGGAAAGACTAAAGTGGACAGAGAATAGTGGAAAGACGAAAGTGGAAAGACTGTAGTGGACAGAATAAAGTGGAGACTGTAGTGGAAAGACTAAAGTGGAAAGACTAAAGTGGACAGACTATAGTGGAAAGACTATAGAGGAAAGACTGTAGTGGACAAAATAAAGTGGAGACTATAGTGGTAAAACTAAAGTGGACAGAGAGTATTGGAAAGACTAAAGTGGAAAGACTGTAGTGGACAGAATAAAGTGGAGACTATAGTGGAAAGACTAAAGTGGAAAGACTAAAGTGGACAGACTATAGTGGAAAGACTGAAGTGGAAAGACTGTAGTGGACAGAATAAAGTGGAGACTGTAGTGGAAAGACTAAAGTGGAAAGACTAAAGTGGACAGACTATAGTGTAAAGACTATAAATTGTACACACTGAAGTGGACAGAATAAAGTGGAAAGAGTAAAGTGGAAAGAGAAAAGTGGACAGACTATAGTGGAAAGACTAAAGTGGACAGACTAAAGTGGAAAGATTAAAGTGGAAAGACTAAAGTGGACAGACTATAGTGTAAAGACTATAGTGGAAAGACTAAAGTGGAAAGACTAAAGTGGACAGAGAATAGTGGACAGACTAAAGTGGAAAGACTAAAGTGGAAAGACTAAAGTGGACAGACTATAGTGGAAAGACTGTAGTGGACAGAATAAAGTGGAGACTATAGTGGAAAGACTAAAGTGGAAAGACTAAAGTGGACAGAGAATAGTGGAAAGACTAAAGTGGACAGACTAAGTGGACAGACTAAAGTGGGAAGACTATAGTGGAAAGACTAAAGTGGACAGACTATAGTGGAAAGACTAAAGTATACAAACTGAAGTGGAAAGACTATAGTGGAAAGACTAAAGTGGAAAGACTAAAGTGGACAGACTATAGTGGAAAGATTGAAGTGGAAAGACTAAGTGGACAAACTAAAGTGTACACACTGAAGTGGAGAGAATAAAGTGGAAAGACTAAAGTGGAAAGACTCAAGTGGACAGACTATAGTGGAAAGACTAAAGTGGACAGACTAAAGTGGAAAGACTAAAGTGGACGGACTAAAGTGGAAAGACTAAAGTGGACAGACTATAGTGGAAAGACTAAAGTGGACAGACTAAAGTGGAAAGATTAAAGTGGAAAGACTAAAGTGGACAGACTATAGTGGAAAGACTATAGTGGAAAGACTAAAGTTGAAAGACTAAAGTGGACAGACTATAGTGGAAAGATTGAAGTGGAAAGACTAAGTGGACAAACTAAAGTGTACACACTGAAGTGGAGAGAATAAAGTGGAAAGACTAAAGTGGAAAGACTCAAGTGGACAGACTATAGTGGAAAGACTAAAGTGGACAGACTAAAGTGGAAAGACTAAAGTGGACGGACTAAAGTGGAAAGACTAAAGTGGACAGACTATAGTGGAAAGACTAAAGTGGACAGACTAAAGTGGAAAGATTAAAGTGGAAAGACTAAAGTGGACAGACTATAGTGGAAAGACTATAGTGGAAAGACTAAAGTGGAAAGACTAAAGTGGACAGAGAATAGTGGAAAGACTAAAGTGGACAGACTATAGTGGAAAGACTAAAGTGGACAGACTAAAGTGGAAAGACTAAAGTGGACAGACTAAAGTGGAAAGACTAAAGTGGAAAGACTAAAGTTGACAGACTATAGTGGAAAGACTGTAGTGGACAGAATAAAGTGGAGACTATAGTGGAAAGACTAAAGTGGAAAGACTAATGTGGACAGAGAATAGTGGAAAGACTAAAGTGGACAGACTAAGTGGACAGACTAAAGTGGAAAGACTATAGTGGAAAGACTAAAGTGGACAGACTATAGTGGAAAGACTAAAGTATACAAACTGAAGTGGAAAGACTGTAGTGGAAAGACTAAAGTGGAAAGACTAAAGTGGACAGACTATAGTGGAAAGATTGAAGTGGAAAGACTAAGTGGACAAACTAAAGTGTACACACTGAAGTGGAGAGAATAAAGTGGAAAGACTAAAGTGGAAAGACTCAAGTGGACAGACTATAGTGGAAAGACAAAAGTGGACAGACTAAAGTGGAAAGACTAAAGTGGACGGACTATAGTGGAAAGACTAAAGTGGACAGACTAAAGTGGAAAGACTAAAGTGGACAGACGATAGTGGAAATGACTAAAGTGGAAAGACTAAAGTGGACAGACTAAAGTGGAAAGACTAAAGTGGACAAACTCTAGTGGAAAGACTAAGTGGATAGACTAAAGCGAAAAGACTAGGGTGGAAAGACTAAAGTGGACAGACTAACGTGTACACACTGCAGTGGACAGAATAAAGTGGATAGACTAAAGTGGAAAGACTAAAGTGGACAGACTATAGTGGAAAGACTATAGAGGAGAGACTGTAGTGGACAGAATAAAGTGGAGACTATAGTGGAAAGACTAAAGTGGAAAGACTAAAGTGGAGAATAGTGGAAAGACTAAAGTGGACAGACTATAGTGGAAAGACTATAGTGGACAGACTAAGGTGGAAAGACTAAAGTGGAAGGACTAAAGTGGACCGACTATAGTGGAAAGACTATAGAGGAAAGACTGTAGTGGACAGAATAAAGTGGAGACTATAGTGGAAAGACTATACTGGAAAGACTGTAGTGGACAGAATAAAGTGGAGACTATAGTGGAAAGACTAAAGTGGAAAGACTAAAGTGGAAAGACTATAGTGGAAAGACTGAAGTGGAAAGCCTAAGTGGACAGACTAAAGTGGAAAGACTGTAGTGGAAAGACTAAAGTGGACAGACTATAGTGGAAAGACTAAAGTATACAAACTGAAGTGGAAAGACTATAGTGGAAAGACTAAAGTGGAAAGACTAAAGTGGACAGACTATAGTGGAAAGATTGAAGTGGAAAGACTCAGTGGACAAACTAAAGTGTACACACTGAAGTGGAGAGAATAAAGTGGAAAGACTAAAGTGGAAAGACTCTAGTGGACAGACTATAGTGGAAAGACTAAAGTGGACAGACTAAAGTGGAAAGACTAAAGTGGACGGACTATAGTGGAAAGACTAAAGTGGAAAGACTAAAGTGGACCGACTATAGTGGAAAGACTATAGTGGAAACACTTTAGTGGACAGAATAATGGAGACTATAGTGGAAACACTGTAGTTGACAGAATAATGGAGACTATAGTGGAAAGACTAAAGTGGACAGAGATTAGTGGAAAGACTAAAGTGGACAGACAATAGTGGAAAGATTATAGTGGAAAGACTGTAGTGGAAAGAATAAAGTGGAGACTATAGTGGAAAGAATAAAGTGGAAAGACTAAAGTGGACAGACTATAGTGGAAAGACTAAAGTGGACAGACTAAAGTGGAAAGACTAAAGTTTACCGACTATAGTGGAAAGACTATAGTGGAAAGACTGTAGTGGACAGAATAATGGAGACTATAGTGGAAAGACTAAAGTGGACAGAGATTATTGGAAAGACTAAAGTGGACAGACGATAGTGGAACGACTGTAGTGGACAGAATAAAGTGGAGACTATAGTGGAAAGAATAAAGTGGAAAGACTAAAGTGGACAGAGAATAGTGGAAAGACTAAAGTGGACAGACTATAGTGGAAAGACTATAGTGGAAAGACTGTAGTGGACAGAATAAAGTGGAGACTATAGTGGAAAGAATAAAGTGGAAAGACTAAAGTGGACAGAGAATAGTGGAAAGACTAAAGTGGACAGACTAAGGTGGAAAGACTAAAGTGGACCGACTATAGTGGAAAGACTATAGTGGAAAGACAGTAGTGGAAGGAATAAAGTGGAGACTATAGTGGAAAGACTAAAGTGGAAAGACTAAAGTGGACAGACTATAGTGGAAAAACTATAGTGGAAAGACTGAAGTGGACAGAGATTAGTGGAAAGACTAAAGTGGACAGACGATAGTGGAAAGACTATAGTGGAAAGACTGTAGTGGACAGAATAAAGTGGAGACTATAGTGGAAAGAATGAAGTGGAAAGACTAAAGTGGACAGAGAATAGTGGAAAGACTAAATTGGAAAGACTCTAGTGGAAAGACTATAGTGGAAAGACTGTAGTGGAAAGACTAAAGTGGACAGAGAATAGTGGAAAGACGAAAGTGGAAAGACTGTAGTGGACAGAATAAAGTGGAGACTGTAGTGGAAAGACTAAAGTGGAAAGACTAAAGTGGACAGACTATAGTGGAAAGACTATAGAGGAAAGACTGTAGTGGACAAAATAAAGTGGAGACTATAGTGGTAAAACTAAAGTGGACAGAGAGTATTGGAAAGACTAAAGTGGAAAGACTGTAGTGGACAGAATAAAGTGGAGACTATAGTGGAAAGACTAAAGTGGAAAGACTAAAGTGGACAGACTATAGTGGAAAGACTGAAGTGGAAAGACTGTAGTGGACAGAATAAAGTGGAGACTGTAGTGGAAAGACTAAAGTGGAAAGACTAAAGTGGACAGACTATAGTGTAAAGACTATAAATTGTACACACTGAAGTGGACAGAATAAAGTGGAAAGAGTAAAGTGGAAAGAGAAAAGTGGACAGACTATAGTGGAAAGACTAAAGTGGACAGACTAAAGTGGAAAGATTAAAGTGGAAAGACTAAAGTGGACAGACTATAGTGTAAAGACTATAGTGGAAAGACTAAAGTGGAAAGACTAAAGTGGACAGAGAATAGTGGACAGACTAAAGTGGAAAGACTAAAGTGGAAAGACTAAAGTGGACAGACTATAGTGGAAAGACTGTAGTGGACAGAATAAAGTGGAGACTATAGTGGAAAGACTAAAGTGGAAAGACTAAAGTGGACAGAGAATAGTGGAAAGACTAAAGTGGACAGACTAAGTGGACAGACTAAAGTGGGAAGACTATAGTGGAAAGACTAAAGTGGACAGACTATAGTGGAAAGACTAAAGTATACAAACTGAAGTGGAAAGACTATAGTGGAAAGACTAAAGTGGAAAGACTAAAGTGGACAGACTATAGTGGAAAGATTGAAGTGGAAAGACTAAGTGGACAAACTAAAGTGTACACACTGAAGTGGAGAGAATAAAGTGGAAAGACTAAAGTGGAAAGACTCAAGTGGACAGACTATAGTGGAAAGACTAAAGTGGACAGACTAAAGTGGAAAGACTAAAGTGGACGGATTATAGTGGAAAGACTAAAGTGGACAGACTATTGTGGAAAGACTAAAGTGGACAGACTAAAGTGGAAAGACTAAAGTGGACAGACGATAGTGGAAATGACTAAAACGGAAAGACTAAAGTGGACAGAATAAAGTGGAAAGACCAAAGTGGACAAACTCTAGTGGAAAGACTAAGTGGATAGACTAAAGCGAAAATACTAGGGTGGAAAGACTAAAGTGGACAGACTATAGTGGAAAGACTGAAGTGGAAAGACTCAGTGGACAGACTAAAGTGTACACACTACAGTGGACAGAATAAAGTGGACAGACTAAAGTGGAAAGACTAAAGTGGACAGACTATAGTTGAAAGACTATAGAGGAGAGACTGTAGTGGACAGAATAAAGTGGAGACTATAGTGGGAAGACTAAAGTGGAAAGACAAAAGTGGAGAATAGTGGAAAGACTAAAGTGGACAGACTATAGTGGACAGAGAATAGTGGAAAGACTAAATTGGAAAGACTATAGTGGAAAGACTATAGTGGAAAGACTGTAGTGGAAAGACTAAAGTGGACAGACTATAGTGGAAAGACTATAGTGGAAAGACTGTAGTGGACAGAATAAAGTGGAGACTATAGTGGAAAGAATGAAGTGGAAAGACTAAAGTGGACAGAGAATAGTGGAAAGACTAAATTGGAAAGACTCTAGTGGAAAGACTATAGTGGAAAGACTGTAGTGGACAGAATAAAGTGGAGACTATAGTGGAAAGAATGAAGTGGAAAGACTAAAGTGGACAGAGAATAGTGGAAAGACTAAATTGGAAAGACTATCGTGGAAAGACTATAGTGGAAAAACTGTAGTGGAAAGACTAAAGTGGACAGAGAATAGTGGAAAGACGAAAGTGGAAAGACTGTAGTGGACAGAATTAAGTGGAGACTGTAGTGGAAAGACTAAAGTGGAAAGACTAAAGTGGACAGACTATAGTAGAAAGACTATAGAGGAAAGACTGTAGTGGACAAAATAAAGTGGAGACTATAGTGGTAAAACTAAAGTGGACAGAGAGTATTGGAAAGACTAAAGTGGAAAGACTGTAGTGGACAGAATAAAGTGGAGACTATAGTGGAAAGACTAAAGTAGAAAGACTAAAGTGGACAGACTATAGTGGAAAGACTGAAGTGAAAGACTCAGTGGACATACTAAATTGTACACACTGAAGTGGACAGAATAAAGTGGAAAGAGTAAAGTGGAAAGACTAAAGTGGACAGACTATAGTGGAAAGACTAAAGTGGACAGACTAAAGTGGAAAGATTAAAGTGGAAAGACTAAAGTGGACAGACTAAAGTGGAAAGACTAAAGTGGACAGACTAAAGTGGAAAGACTAAAGTGGAAAGACTAAAGTGGACAGACTATAGTGGAAAGACTATAGTGGACAGAATAAAGTGGAGACTATAGTGGAAAGACTAAAGTGGAAAGACTAAAGTGGACAGAGAATAGTGGAAAGACTAAAGTGGACAGACTAAGTGGACAGACTAAAGTGGAAAGACTATAGTGGAAAGACTAAAGTGGACAGACTATAGTGGAAAGACTAAAGTATACAAACTGAAGTGGAAAGACTATAGTGGAAAGACTAAAGTGGAAAGACTAAAGTGGACAGACTATAGTGGAAAGATTGAAGTGGAAAGACTAAGTGGACAAACTAAAGTGTACACACTGAAGTGGAGAGAATAAAGTGGAAAGACTAAAGTGGAAAGACTCAAGTGGACAGACTATAGTGGAAAGACTAAAGTGGACAGACTAAAGTGGAATGACTAAAGTGGACGGACTATAGTGGAAAGACTAAAGTGGACAGACTAAAGTGGAAAGACTAAAGTGGACAGACGATAGTGGAAATGACTAAAGTGGAAAGACTAAAGTGGACAGACTAAAGTGGAAAGACTAAAGTGGACAAACTCTAGTGGAAAGACTAAGTGGATAGACTAAGCGAAAAGACTAGGGTGAAAAGACTAAAGTGGACAGACTATAGTGGAAAGACTGAAGTGGAAAGACTCAGTGGACAGACTAAAGTGTACACGCTGCAGTGGACAGAATAAAGTGGATAGACTAAAGTGGAAAGACTAAAGTGGACAGACTATAGTGGAAAGACTATAGAGGAGAGACTGTAGTGGACAGAATAAAGTGGAGACTATACTAAAGTGGACAGAGATTAGTGGAAAGACTAAAGTGGACAGACGATAGTGGAAAGACTGTAGTGGACAGAATAAAGTGGAGACTATAGTGGAAAGAATAAAGTGGAAAGACTAAAGTGGACAGAGAATAGTGGAAAGACTAAAGTGGACAGACTATAGTGGAAAGACTATAGTGGAAAGACAGTAGTGGAAGGAATAAAGTGGAGACTATAGTGGAAAGACTAAAGTGGAAAGACTAAAGTGGACAGACTATAGTGGAAAGACTATAGTGGAAAGACTAAGTGGACAGAGATTAGTGGAAAGACTAAAGTGGACAGACGATAGTGGAAAGACTATAGTGGAAAGACTGTAGTGGACAGAATAAAGTGGAGACTATAGTGGAAAGACTAAAGTGGACAGAGATTAGTGGAAAGACTAAAGTGGACAGACGATAGTGGAAAGACTATAGTGGAAAGACTGTAGTGGACAGAATAAAGTGGAGACTATAGTGGAAAGAATGAAGTGGAAAGACTAAAGTGGACAGAGAATAGTGGAAAGACTAAATTGGAAAGACTATAGTGGAAAGACTATAGTGGAAAGACTGTAGTGGAAAGACTAAAGTGGACAGAGAATAGTGGAAAGACGAAAGTGGAAAGAATGTAGTGGACAGAATAAAGTGGAGACTGTAGTGGAAAGACTAAAGTGGACAGACTATAGTGGAAAGACTATAGTGGAAAGACTAAAGTGGACAGAGGTTAGTGGAAAGACTAAAGTGGACAGACGATAGTGGAAAGACTATAGTGGAAAGACTGTAGTGGACAGAATAAAGTGGAGACTATAGTGGAAAGAATGAAGTGGAAAGACTAAAGTGGACAGAGAATAGTGGAAAGACTAAATTGGAAAGACTATAGTGGAAAGACTATAGTGGAAAGACTGTAGTGGAAAGACTAAAGTGGACAGAGAATAGTGGAAAGACGAAAGTGGAAAGAATGTAGTGGACAGAATAAAGTGGAGACTGTAGTGGAAAGACTAAAGTGGAAAGACTAAAGTGGACAGACTATGGTGGAAAGACTATAGAGGAAAGACTGTAGTGGACAAAATAAAGTGGAGACTATAGTGGTAAAACTAAAGTGGACAGAGAGTATTGGAAAGACTAAAGTGGAAAGACTGTAGAGGACAGAATAAAGTGGAGACTATAGTGGAAAGACTAAAGTGGAAAGACTAAAGTGGACAGACTATAGTGGAAAGACTGAAGTGGAAAGACTCAGTGGACATACTAAATTGTACACACTGAAGTGGACAGAATAAAGTGGAAAGAGTAAAGTGGAAAGACTAAAGTGGACAGACTATAGTGGAAAGACTAAAGTGGACAGACTAAAGTGGAAAGATTAAAGTGGAAAGACTAAAGTGGACAGACTATAGTGTAAAGACTATAGTGGAAAGACTAAAGTGGAAAGACTAAAGTGGACAGAGAATAGTGGAAAGACTAAAGTGGACAGACTATAGTGGAAAGACTAAAGTGGACAGACTAAAGTGGAAAGACTAAATTGGACAGACTAAAGTGGAAAGACTAAAGTGGAAAGACTAAAGTGGACAGACTATAGTGGAAAGACTGTAGAGGACAGAATAAAGTGGAGACTATAGTGGAAAGACTAAAGTGGAAAGACTTAAGTGGACAGAGAATAGTGGAAAGACTAAAGTGGACAGACTAAGTGGACAGACTAAAGTGGAAAGACTATAGTGGAAAGACTAAAGTGGACAGACTATAGTGGAAAGACTAAAGTATACAAACTGAAGTGGAAAGACTATAGTGGAAAGACTAAAGTGGAAAGACTAAAGTGGACAGACTATAGTGGAAAGATTGAAGTGGAAAGACTAAGTGGACAAACTAAAGTGTACACACTGAAGTGAAGAGAATAAAGTGGAAAGACTAAAGTGGAAAGACTCAAGTGGACAGACTAAAGTGGAAAGACTAAAGTGGACGGACTATAGTGGAAAGACTAAAGTGGACAGACTATTGTGGAAAGACTAAAGTGGACAGACTAAAGTGGAAAGACTAAAGTGGACAGACGATAGTGGAAATGACTAAAGTGGAAAGACTAAAGTGGACAGACTAAAGTGGAAAGACTAAAGTGGACAAACTCTAAAGGAAAGACTAAGTGGATAGACTAAAGCGAAAAGACTAGGGTGGAAAGACTAAAGTGGACAGACGATAGTGGAAAGACTGAAGTGGAAAGACTCAGTGGACAGACTAAAGTGTACACACTGCAGTGGACAGAATAAAGTGGATAGACTAAAGTGGAAAGACTAAAGTGGACAGACTATAGTGGAAAGACTATAGAGGAGAGACTGTAGTGGACAGAATAAAGTGGAGACTAAAGTGGGAAGACTAAAGTGGAAAGACTAAAGTGGAGAATAGTGGAAAGACTAAAGTGGACAGACTATAGTGGAAAGACTAAAGTGGACAGACTAAAGTGGAAAGACTAAAGTGGAAAGACTAAAGTGGACCGACTAAAGTGGAAAGACTACAGTGAAAAGACTGTAGTGGACAGAATAATGGAGACTATAGTTCAAAGACTAAAGTGGACAGAGATTAGTGGAAAGACTAAAGTGGACAGACGATAGTGGAAAGACTATAGTGGAAAGACTGTAGTGGACAGCTTAAAGTGGAGACTATAGTGGAAAGAATAAAGTGGAAAGACTAAAGTGGACAGACTATAGTGGAAAGACTATAGTGGAAAGACTAAAGTGGACAGAGATTAGTGGAAAGACTAAAGTGGACAGACGACAGTGGAAAGACTATAGTGGAAAGACTGTAGTGGACAGAATAAAGTGGAGACTATAGTGGAAAGACTAAAGTGGAAAGACTAAAGTGGACAGACTATAGTGGAAAGACTATAGAGGAAAGACTATAGTGGACAGAATAAAGTGGAGACCATAGTGGTAAAACTAAAGTGGACAGAGAGTATTGGAAAGACTAAAGTGGAAAGACTATAGTGGACAGAATAAAGTGGAGACTATAGTGGAAAGACTAAAGTGGAAAGACTAAAGTGGACAGACTATAGTGGAAAGACTGAAGTGGATCGACTATAGTGGAAAGACTATAGTGGAAAGACTGTAGTGGACAGAATAATGGAGACTATAGTGGAAAGACTAAAGTGAACAGAGATTAGTGGAAAGACTAAAGTGGACAGACGATAGTGGAAAGACTATAGTGGAAAGACTGTAGTGGACAGAATAAAGTGGAGACTATAGTGGAAAGAATAAAGTGGAAAGACTAAAGTGGACAGACTATACTGGAAAGACTAAAGTGGACAGACTAAAGTGGAAAGACTAAAGTGGAAAGACTAACGTGGACCGACTATAGTGGAAAGACTAAAGTGGACAGACGATAGTGGAAAGACTATAGTGGAAAGACTGTAGTGGACAGAATAAAGTGGAGACTATAGTGGAAACAATAAAGTGGAAAGACTAAAGTGGACAGACTATAGTGGAAAGGCTAAAGTGGACAGACTAAAGTGGAAAGACTAAAGTGGAAAGACTAAAGTGGACCGACTATAGTGGAAAGACTATAGTGAAAAGACTGTAGTGGACAGAATAATGGAGACTATAGTGGAAAGACTAAAGTGGACAGAGATTAGTGGAAAAACTAAAGTTGACAGACGATAGTGGAAAGACTATAGTGGAAAGACTGTAGTGGACAGAATAAAGTGGAGAGTATAGTGGAAAGACTAAAGTGGACAGAGAATAGTGGAAAAACTAAAGTGGACAGACTATAGTGGAAAGACTATAGTGGAAAGACTGTAGTGGACAGAAGAAAGTGGAGACTATAGTGGAAAGACTAAAGTAGACAAAGAATAGTGGAAAGACTAAAGTGGAAAGACTGTAGTGGACAAAATAAAGTGGGGACTATAGTGGAAAGACTAAAGTGGAAAGACTAAAGTGGACGGACTATAGTGGAAAGACTATAGTGGAAAGACTAAAGTGGACAGACGATAGTGGAAAGACTATAGTGGAAAGACTGTAGTGGACAGAATAAAGTGGAGACTATAGTGGAAAGAATAAAGTGGAAAGACTAAAGTGGACAGACTATAGTGGAAAGGCTAAAGTGGACAGACTAAAGTGGAAAGACTAAAGTGGAAAGACTAAAGTGGACCGACTATAGTGGAAAGACTATAGTGAAAAGACTGTAGTGGACAGAATAAAGTGGAGACTATAGTGGAAAGACTAAAGTGGACAGAGAATAGTGGAAAGACTAAAGTGGACAGACTATGGTGGAAAGACTGTAGTAGACAAAATAAAGTGGAGATTATAGTGGAAAGACTAAAGTGGACAGAGAATAGTGGAAAGACTAAAGTGGACAGACTATAGTGGAAAAACTGTAGTGGACAGACTATAGTGGAAAGACTAAAGTGGACAGACTAAAGTGGAAAGACTAAAGTGGAAAGACTAAAGTGGACAGACTATAGTGGAAAGCATATAGTGGAAAGACTGTAGTGGAAAGAATAAAATGGAGAGTATAGTGGAAAGACTAAAGTCGACAGAGAATAGTGGAAAGACTAAAGTGGACAGACTATAGTGGAAAGACTATAGTGGAAAGACTGTAGTGGACAGAATAAAGTGGAGACTAAAGTGGAAAGACTAAAGTAGACAGAGAATAGTGGAAAGACTATAGTGAAAAGACTGTAGTGGACAGAATAAAGTGGAGACTATAGTGGAAAGACTAAAGTGGACAGAGAATAGTGGAAAGACTAAAGTGGACAGACTATAGTGGAAAGACTATAGTGGAAAGACTGTAGTGGACAGAATAAAGTGGAGACTATAGTGGAAAGACTAAAGTGGACAGAGAATAGTGGAAAGACTAAAGTGGACAGACTATAGTGGAGAGACTAAAGTGGACAGACTAAAGTGGAAAGACTAAAGTTGAAAGACTAAAGTGGACAGACTATAGTGGAAAGACTATAGTGGAAAGACTGTAGTGGACAGAATAAAGTGGAGAGTATAGTGGAAAGACTAAAGTAGACAGAGAATAGTGGAAAGACTAAAGTGGAAAGACTGCAGTGGACAAAATAAAGTGGAGACTGTAGTGGAAAGACTAAAGTGGAAAGACTAAAGTGGAAAGACTATATTGGAAAGACTGTAGTGGACAAAATAAAGTGGAGACTATAGTGGAAAGACTAAAGTGGAAAGACTAAAGTGGAAAGACTATAGTGGAAAGACTGTAGTGGACAGAATAAAGTGGAGACTATAGTGGAAAGACTAAAGTGGACAGAGAATAGTGGAAAGACTAAAGTGGACAGACTATGGTGGAAAGACTATAGTGGAAAGACTGTAGTGGACAGAATAAAGTGGAGACTATAGTGGAAAGACTGAATTGGAAAGACTAAAGTGGATAGACTATAGTGGAAAGAATAAGTGGACAGACTAAAGTGGAAAAACTAAAGTGGAAAGACTAAAGTGGACAGACTATAGAGGAAAGACTATAGTGGAAAGACTGTAGTCGACAGAATAAAGTTGAAACTATAGTGGACAGAATAAAGTGGAAAGACTAAAGTGGAAAGACTAAAGTGGATAGACTATAGTGGAAAGTCTATAGTGGAAAGACTGTAGTGGACAGAATAAAGTGGAGACTATAGTGGAAAGACTAAAGTGGACAGAGAATAGTGGAAAGACTAAAGTGGACAGACTATAGTGGAAAGACTGTAGTGGACAGAGAATAGTGGAAAGACTAAAGTGGACAGACTATAGTGGAAAGACTATAGTGCAAAGACTCTAGTGGACAGAATAAAGTGTAGACTATAGTGGAAAGACTTTAGTGGACAGAATAAAGTGGAGACTATAGTGGAAAGACTAAAGTGGACAGAGAATAGTGGAAAGACTAAAGTGGACAGACTAATGTGGAAAGACTAAAGTGGAAAGACTAAAGTGGACAGACTATAGTGGAAAGACTATAGTGGAAAGACTGTAGTGGACAGATTAAAGTGGAGAGTATAGTGGAAAGACTAAAGTGGACAGAGAATAGTGGAAAGAATAAAGTGGACAGACTATAGTGGAGAGACTATAGTGGAAAGACTGTAGTGGACAGAATAAAGTGGAGACTATAGTGGAAAGACTAAAGTAGACAGAAAATAGTGGAAAGACTAAAGTGGAAAGACTGTAGTGGACAGAATAAAGTGGAGACTATAGTGGAAAGACTAAAGTAGACAGAGAATAGTGGAAAGACTAAAGTGGAAAGACTGTAGTTGACAAAATAAAGTGGAGACTATAGTGGAAAGATCTGTCCACTTTAGTCTTTCCACTATAGTCTGTCCACTTTAGTCTTTCCACTTTAGTCTTTCCACTATAGTCCCCACTTTATTTTGTCCACTACAGTCTTTCCACTTTAGTCTTTCCACTATTCTTTGTCTACTTTAGTCTTTCCACTATAGTCTCCACTTTCTTCTGTCCACTACAGTCTTTCCACTATAGTCTTTCCACTATAGTCTTTCCACTATAGTCTGTCCACTTTAGTCTTTCCACTTTAGTCTGTCCACTTTAGTCTTTCCACTTTAGTCTGTCCACTTTAGTCTTTCCACTATAGTCTGTCCACTATAGTCTTTCCACTATAGTCTGTCCACTTTAGTCCACTACAGTCTTTCCACTATAGTCTTTCCACTAATGTCTGTCCACTCTAGTCTTTCCACTTTAGTCTCTACTTTAGTCTGTCCACTTTAGTCTTTCCACTTTAGTCTGTCCACCTTAGTCTTTCCACTATAGTCTGTCCACTATAGTCTTTCCACTATAGTCTGTCCACTTTAGTCTTTCCACTATTCTCTGTCCACTTTAGTCTTTCCACTATAGTCTCCACTTTATTCTGTCCACTACAGTCTTTCCACTTTCGTCTTTCCACTATTCTCTGTCCACTTTAGTCTTTCCACTATAGTCTCCACTTTATTCTGTCCACTACAGTCTTTCCACTATAGTCTTTCCAATTTAGTCTTTCCTCTATTCTCTGTCCACTTTAGTCTTTCCACTTCATTCTTTCCACTATAGTCTCCACTTTATTCTGTCCACTACAGTCTTTCCACTATAGTCTTTCCACTATCGTCTGTCCACTTTAGTCTGTCCACTAATCTCTGTCCACTTTAGTCTTTCCACTATAGTCTTTCCACTATAGTCCGTCCACTTTAGTCTTTCCACTTTAGTCTTTGCACTATAGTCTCCACTTTATTCTGTCCACTACAGTCTTTCCACTATAGTCTTTCCACTATCGTCGGTCCACTTTAGTCTTTCCACTTTACTCTGTCCACTTTAGTCTTCCCACTATAGTCTGTCCACTTTAGTCTTTCCACTTTATTCTTTCCACTATAGTCTCCACTTTCTTCTGTCCACTACAGTCTTTCCACTATAGTCTTTCCACTATCGTCTGTCCACTTTAGTCTTTCCACTAATCTCTGTCCACTTTAGTCTTTCCACTATCGTCTTTCCACTTTATTCTTTCCACTATAGTCTCCACTTTATTCTGGCCACTACAGTCTTTCCACTATAGTCTCCACTTTATTCTGTCCACTACAGTCTTTCCACTTTCGTCTTTCCACTATTCTCTGTCCACTTTAGTCTTTCCACTATAGTCTCCACTTTATTCTGTCCACTACAGTCTTTCCACTATAGTCTTTCCACTATAGTCTGTCCTCTTTAGTCTTTCCAATTTAGTTTTTCCACTTCAGTCTTTCCACTATAGTCTCCACTTTATTCTGGCCACTACAGTCTTTCCACTATAGTCTTTCCACTATAGTCTGTCCACTTTAGTCTTTCCACTATTCTCTGTCCACTTTAGTCTTTCCACTATAGTCTCCACTTTGTTCTTTCCACTACATTCTTTCCACTATAGTCTTTCCACTATAGGCTGTCCACTTTAGTCTTTCCACTTTAGTCTTTCCACTTTAGTCTGTCCACTTTAGTCTTTCCACTTTAGTCTTTCCACTTTAGTCTGTCCACTTTCGTCTTTCCACTATAGTCTGTCCACTTTGGTCTTTACACTTTAGTCGTTCCGCTTTAGTGTGTCCACTTTAGTCTGTCCACTTTAGTCTTTCCACTATAGTCTGTCCACTTTAGTCTTTCCACTATTCTCTGTCCACGTTAGTCTTTCCACTTTAGTCTTTCCACTATAGTCTCCACTTTATTCTGTCCACTACAGTCTTTGTACTATAGTCTGTCCACTTTAGTCTTTCCACTTTAGTCTTTCCACTATAGTCTCCACTTTATTCTGGCCACTACAGTCTTTCCACTATAGTCTTTCCAGTATAGTCTGTCCACTATAGTCTGTCCACTTTAGTCTTTCCACTATTCTCTGTCCACTTTAGTCTTTCCACTATAGTCTCCACTTTATTCTGTCCACTACATTCTTTCTACTATAGTCTTTCCACTATAGGATGTCCACTTTAGTCTTTCCACTTTAGTCTTTCCACTTTAGTCTGTCCACTTTAGTCTTTCCACTTTAGTCTTTCCACTTTAGTCTGTCCACTTTAGTCTTTCCACTATAGTCTGTCCACTTTGGTCTTTCCACTTTAGTCTTTCCGCTTTAGTGTGTCCACTTTAGTCTTTCCACTTTATTCTTTCCACTATAGTCTCCACTTTATTCTGTCCACTACAGTCTTTCCACTATAGTGTTTCCACTATCGTCTGTCCACTTTAGTCTTTCCACTAATCTCTGTCCACTTTAGTCTTTCCACTATAGTCTCCATTATTCTGTCCACTACAGTCTTTCCACTATATTCTTTCCACTATATTCTGTCCACTTTAGTCTTTCCAATTTAGTTTTTCCACCTTAGTCTGTCCACTTCAGTCTTTCCACTATAGTCTCCACTTTATTCTGGCCACTACAGCCTTCCACTATAGTCTCCACTTTATTCTGTCCACTACAGTCTTTCCACTTTCGTCTTTCCACTATTCTCTGTCCACTTTAGTCTTTCCACTATAGTCTCCACTTTATTCTGTCCACTAAAGTCTTTCCAATATAGTCTTTCCAATTTAGTCTTTCCTCTATTCTCTGTCCACTTTAGTCTTTCCACTTTATTCTTTCCACTATAGTCTCCACTTCATTCTGTCCACTACAGTCTTTCCACTATAGTCTTTCCACTATCGTCTGTCCACTTTAGTCTGTCCACTAATCTCTGTCCACTTTAGTCTTTCCACTATAGTCTTTCCACTATAGTCTGTCCACTTTAGTCTTTCCACTTTAGTCTTTGCACTATAGTCTCCACTTTATTCTGTCCACTAAAGTCTTTCCACTATAGTCTTTCCAATTTAGTCTTTCCTCTATTCTCTGTCCACTTTAGTCTTTCCACTTTATTCTTTCCACTATAGTCTCCACTTTATTCTGTCCACTACAGTCTCTCCACTATAGTCTTTCCACTATCGTCTGTCCACTTTAGTCTGTCCACTAATCTCTGTCCACTTTAGTCTTTCCACTATAGTCTTTCCACTTTATACTGTCCACTACAGTCTTTCCACTATAGTCTTTCCACTATCGTCGGTCCACTTTAGTCTTTCCACTTTAGTCTTTCCACTTTAGTCTGTCCACTTTAGTCTTTCCACTATAGTCTGTCCACTTTAGTCTTTCCACTTTATTCTTTCCACTATAGTCTCCACTTTCTTCTGTCCACTACAGTCTTTCCACTATAGTCTTTCCACTATCGTCTGTCCACTTTAGTCTTTCCACTAATCTCTGTCCCCTTTAGTCTTTCCACTATAGTCTCCATTATTCTGTCCACTAAAGTCTTTCCACTATAGTCTTTCCACTATAGTTTGTCCACTTTAGTCTTTCCAATTTAGTTTTTCCACCTTAGTCTGTCCACTTCAGTCTTTCCACTATAGTCTCCACTTTATTCTGGCCAATACAGCCTTTCCACTATAGTCTCCACTTTATTCTGTCCACTACAGTCTTTCCACTTTCGTCTTTCCACTATTCTCTGTCCACTTTAGTCTTTCCACTATAGTCTCCACTTTATTCTGTCCACTACAGTCTTTCCACTATAGTCTTTCCACTATAGTCTTTCCAATTTAGTCTTTCCTCTATTCTCTGTCCACTTTAGTCTTTCCACTTTATTCTTTCCACTATATTCTCCACTTTATTCTGTCCACTACAGTCTTTCCACTATAGTCTTTCCACTATAGTCGGTCCACTTCAGTCTTTCCACCTTAGTCTTTCCACTTTAGTCTGTCCACTTTCGCTTTTCCACTATAGTCTGTCCACGTTAGTCTTTCCACTATTCTCCACTTTAGTCTTTCCACTAGTCTCCACTTTATTCTTTCCACTACAGTCCTTCCTCTATAGTCTTTCCACTATAGTCTGTCCACTTTAGTCTTTCCACTACAGTCCTTCCTCTATAGTCTTTCCACTATAGTCTGTCCACTTTAGTCTTTCAACTTTATTCTGTCCACTGCAGTGTGTCCACTTTAGTCTGTCCACTGAGACTTTCCACTTCAGTCTGTCCACTTTAGTCATCCACTTTAGTCTTTCCACTATAGTCTGTCCTCTTTAGTCTTTCCACTTTAGTCTTTCCACTTTATTCTGTCCACTGCAGTGTGTACACTTTAGTCTGTCCACTGAGTCTTTCCACTTCAGTCTTTCCACTATAGTCTGTCCACTTTAGTCTTTCCACCATAGTCTGTCCACTTTGGTCTTTCCACTTTAGTCTTTCCGCTTTAGTCTGTCCACTTTAGTCTGTCCACTTTAGTCTTTCCACTAAAGTCTGTCCACTTTAGTCTTTCCACTATTCTCTGTCCACTTTAGTCTTTCCACTTTAGTCTTTCCACTATAGTCTCCACTTTATTCTGTCCACTACAGTCTTTCCACTATAGTCTGTCCACTTTAGTCTTTCCACTTTAGTCTGTCCACTTTAGTCTTTCCACTATAGTCTGTCCACTTTAGTCTTTCCACTATTCTCTGTCCACTTTAGTCTTTCCACTTTAGTCTTTCCACTATAGTCTTTCCACTATAGTCTGTCCACTTTAGTCTTTCCACTTTAATCTTTCCACTTTAGTCTGTCCACTTTAGTCTTTCCACTATAGTCTGTCCACTTTAGTCTTTCCACTTTTAGTCTTTCCACTTTATTCTGTCCACTTCAGTGTGTACACTTTAGTCTGTCCACTGAGTCTTTCCACTTCAGTCTTTCCACTATAGTCGGTCCACTTTAGTCTTTTCACTATAGTCTCCACTTTATTCTGTCCACTACAGTCTTTCCACTTTAGTCTTTCCAATACTCTCTGTCCACTTTAGTTTTTCCACTATAGTGTCCACTTTATTCTGTCCATTACAGTCTTTCCTCTATAGTCTTTCCACTATAGTCTGTCCACTTTAGTCTTTCCACTTTAGTCTTTCCACTATAGTCTCCACTTTATTCTGTCCACTACAGTCTTTCCACTTTCGTCTTTCCACTATTCTCTGTCCACTTTAGTCTTTCCACTATAGTCTCCACTTTATTCTGTCCACTACAGTCTTTCCACTATAGTCTTTCCACTATAGTCTTTCCAATTTAGTCTTTCCACTATTCTCTGTCCACTTTAGTCTTTCCACTTTATTCTTTCCACTATAGTCTCCACTTTATTCTGTCCACTACAGTCTTTCCACTATAGTCTTTCCACTATCGTCTGTCCACTTTAGTCTTTCAACTAATCTCTGTCCACTTTAGTCTTTCCACTATAGTCTTTCCACTATAGTCTGTCAACTTTAGTCTTTCCACTTTAGTCTTTCCACTATAGTCTCCACTTTATTCTGTCCACTACAGTCTTTCCACTTTCGTCTTTCCACTATTCTCTGTCCACTTTAGTCTTTCCACTATAGTCTCCACTTTACTCTGTCCACTACAGTCTTTCCACTATAATCTTTCCACTATAGTCTTTCCAATTTAGTCTTTCCACTATTCTCTGTCCACTTTAGTCTTTCCACTTTAGTCTTTCCACTTTATTCTTTCCACTATAGTCTCCACTTTATTCTGTAAACTACAGTCTTTCCACTATAGTCTTTCCACTATAGTCGGTCCACTTTAGTCTTTCCACCTTAGTCTTTCCACTTTAGTCTGTCAACTTTAGTCTTTCCACTATAGTCTGTCCACTTTAGTCTTTCCACTATTCTCCACTTTAGTCTTTCCACTAGTCTCCACTTTATTCTGTCCACTACAGTCTCTCCTCTATAGTCTTTCCACTATGGTCTGTCCACTTTAGTCTTTTCACTTTAGTCTGTCTACTTTAGTCTTTCCACTATAGTCTGTCCACTTTAGTCTTTCCACTTTAGTCTTTCCACTTTATTCTGTCCACTGTAGTGTGTACACTTTAGTCTGTCCACTGAGTCTTTCCACTTCAGTCTTTCCACTATAGTCAATCCACTTTAGTCTTTCCACTTTAGTCTTTCCACTTTATTCTGTCCACTGCAGTGTGTACACTTTAGTCTGTCCACTGAGTCTTTCCACTAGAGTCTGTCCACTTTAGTCTTTCCACTTTAGTCTGTCCACTTTAGTCTTTCCACTTTAGTCATTTCCACTATCGTCTGTCCACTTTAGTCTTTCCACTATCGTCTGTCCACTTTAGTCTGTCCACTAATCTCTGTCCACTTTAGTCTTTCCACTATAGTCTTTCCACTATAGTCTGTCCACTTTAGTCTTTCCACTTTAGTCTTTGCACTATAGTCTCCACTTTATTCTGTCCACTACAGTCTTTCCACTTTCGTCTTTCCACTATTCTCTGTCCACTTTAGTCTTTCCACTATAGTCTCCACTTTATTCTGTCTACTACAGTCTTTCCACTATAATCTTTCCACTATAGTCCTTCCAATTTAGTCTTTCCACTATTCTCTGTCCACTTTAGTCTTTCCACTTTATTCTTTCCACTATAGTCTCCACTTTATTCTGTCCACTACAGTCTTTCCACTATAGTCTTTCCATTATAGTCGGTCCACTTTAGTCTTTCCACCTTAGTCTTTCCACTTTAGTCTGTCCACTTTAGCTTTTCCACTATAGTCTGTCCACGTTAGTCTTTCCACTATTCTCCACTTTAGTCTTTCCACTAGTCTCCACTTTATTCTTTCCACTACAGTCTCTCCTCTATAGTCTTTCCACTATAGTCTGTCCACTTTAGTCTTTCCACTTTAGTCTGTCCACTTTAGTCTTTCCACTATAGTCTGTCCACTTTAGTCTTTCCACTTTAGTCTTTCCACTTTATTCTGTCCACTGCAGTGTGTACACTTTAGTCTGTCCACTGAGACTTTCCACTTCAGTCTGTCCACTTTAGTCTTTCCACTTTTTTCTTTCCACTTTATTCTGTCCACTGCAGTGTGTACACTTTAGTCAGTCCACTGAGTCTTTCCACTTCAGTCTGTCCACTTTAGTCTTTCCACTATAGTCTGTCCACTTTAGTCTTTCCACTTTATTCTGTCCACTGCTGTGTGTACACTTTAGTCGGTCCACTGAGTCTTTCCACTTTAGTCTGTCCACTTTAGTTTTTCCACTATAGTCTGTCCACTTTAGTCTTTCAACCATAGTTTGTCCACTTTGGTCTTTCCACTTTAGTCTTTCCGCTTTAGTCTGTCCACTTTTGTCTGTCCACTTTAGTCTTTCCACTATAGTCTGTCCACTTTAGTCTTTCCACTATTCTCTGTCCACTTTAGTCTTTCCACTTTAGTCTTTCCACTATAGTCTCCACTTTATTCTGTCCACTACAGTCTTTCCACTATAGTCTGTCCACTTTAGTCTTTCCACTTTAGTCTTTCCACTTTAGTCTGTCCACTTTAGTCTTTCCACTTTAGTCTGTCCACTTTAGTCTTTCCACTATAGTCTGTCCACTTTAGTCTTTCCACTATTCTCTGTCCACTCTAGTCTTTCCCCTTTAGTCTTTCCACTATAGTCTTTCCACTATAGTCTGTCCAATTTAGTCTTTCCACTTTAATCTTTCCACTTTAGTCTGTCCACTTTAGTCTTTCCACTATAGTCTGTCCACTTTAGTCTTTCCACTTTAGTCTTTCCACTTTATTCTGTCCACTTCAGTGTGTACACTTTAGTCTGTCCACTGAGTCTTTCCACTTCAGTCTTTCCACTATAGTCTGTCCACTTTAGTCATTTCCACTATCGTCTGTCCACTTTAGTCTTTCCACTATCGTCTGTCCACTTTAGTCTTTCCACTATAGTCTGTCCACTTTAGTCTTTCAACCATAGTTTGTCCACTTTGGTCTTTCCACTTTAGTCTTTCCGCTTTAGTCTGTCCACTTTAGTCTGTCCACTTTAGTCTTTCCACTATAGTCTGTCCACTTTAGTCTTTCCACTATTCTCTGTCCACTTTAGTCTTTCCACTTTAGTCTTTCCACTATAGTCTCCACTTTATTCTGTCCACTACAGTCTTTCCACTATAGTCTGTCCACTTTAGTCTTTCCACTTTAGTCTTTCCACTTTAGTCTGTCCACTTTAGTCTTTCCACTTTAGTCTGTCCACTTTAGTCTTTCCACTATAGTCTGTCCAATTTAGTCTTTCCACTATTCTCTGTCCACTCTAGTCTTTCCACTTTAGTCTTTCCACTATAGTCTTTCCACTATAGTCTGTCCAATTTAGTCTTTCCACTTCAGTCTTTCCACTATAGTCTGTCCACTTTAGTCATTTCCACTATCGTCTGTCCACTTTAGTCTTTCCACTATCGTCTGTCCACTTTAGTCTTTCCACTATAGTCTGTCCACTTTAGTCTTTCAACCATAGTTTGTCCACTTTAGTCTGTCCACTTTAGTCTTTCCACTATAGTCTGTCCACTTTAGTCTTTCCACTATAGTCTCCACTTTATTCTGTCCACTACAGTCTTTCCACTATAGTCTTTCCACTATAGTCTTTCCAATTTAGTCTTTCCACTATTCTCTGTCCACTTTAGTCTTTCCACTTTATTCTTTCCACTATAGTCTCCACTTTATTCTGTCCACTACAGTCTTTCCACTATAGTCTTTCCACTATCGTCTGTCCACTTTAGTCTTTCAACTAATCTCTGTCCACTTTAGTCTTTCCACTATAGTCTTTCCACTATAGTCTGTCAACTTTAGTTTTTTCACTTTAGTCTTTCCACTATAGTCTCCACTTTATTCTGTCCACTACAGTCTTTCCACTTTCGTCTTTCCACTATTCTCTGTCCACTTTAGTCTTTCCACTATAGTCTCCACTTTACTCTGTCCACTACAGTCTTTCCACTATAATCTTTCCACTATAGTCTTTCCAATTTAGTCTTTCCACTATTCTCTGTCCACTTTAGTCTTTCCACTTTAGTCTTTCCACTTTATTCTTTCCACTATAGTCTCCACTTTATTCTGTAAACTACAGTCTTTCCACTATAGTCTTTCCACTATAGTCGGTCCACTTTAGTCTTTCCACCTTAGTCTTTCCACTTTAGTCTGTCCAATTTAGTCTTTCCACTATAGTCTGTCCACTTTAGTCTTTCCACTATTCTCCACTTTAGTCTTTCCACTAGTCTCCACTTTATTCTGTCCACTACAGTCTCTCCTCTATAGTCTTTCCACTATGGTCTGTCCACTTTAGTCTTTTCACTTTAGTCTGTCTACTTTAGTCTTTCCACTATAGTCTGTCCACTTTAGTCTTTCCACTTTAGTCTTTCCACTTTATTCTGTCCACTGTAGTGTGTACACTTTAGTCTGTCCACTGAGTCTTTCCACTTCAGTCTTTCCACTATAGTCAATCCACTTTAGTCTTTCCACTTTAGTCTTTCCACTTTATTCTGTCCACTGCAGTGTGTACACTTTAGTCTGTCCACTGAGTCTTTCCACTAGAGTCTGTCCACTTTAGTCTTTCCACTTTAGTCTGTCCACTTTAGTCTTTCCACTTTAGTCATTTCCACTATCGTCTGTCCCCTTTATCTTTCCACTATCGTCTGTCCACTTTAGTCTGTCCACTAATCTCTGTCCACTTTAGTCTTTCCACTATAGTCTTTCCACTATAGTCTGTCCACTTTAGTCTTTCCACTTTAGTCTTTGCACTATAGTCTCCACTTTATTCTGTCCACTACAGTCTTTCCACTTTCGTCTTTCCACTATTCTCTGTCCACTTTAGTCTTTCCACTATAGTCTCCACTTTATTCTGTCTACTACAGTCTTTCCACTATAATCTTTCCACTATAGTCCTTCCAATTTAGTCTTTCCACTATTCTCTGTCCACTTTAGTCTTTCCACTTTATTCTTTCCACTATAGTCTCCACTTTATTCTGTCCACTACAGTCTTTCCACTATAGTCTTTCCATTATAGTCGGTCCACTTTAGTCTTTCCACCTTAGTCTTTCCACTTTAGTCTGTCCACTTTAGCTTTTCCACTATAGTCTGTCCACGTTAGTCTTTCCACTATTCTCCACTTTAGTCTTCCACTAGTCTCCACTTTATTCTTTCCACTACAGTCTCTCCTCTATAGTCTTTCCACTATAGTCTGTCCACTTTAGTCTTTCCACTTTAGTCTGTCCACTTTAGTCTTTCCACTATAGTCTGTCCACTTTAGTCTTTCCACTTTAGTCTTTCCACTTTATTCTGTCCACTGCAGTGTGTACACTTTAGTCTGTCCACTGAGACTTTCCACTTCAGTCTGTCCACTTTAGTCTTTCCACTTTTGTCTTTCCACTTTATTCTGTCCACTGCAGTGTGTACACTTTAGTCAGTCCACTGAGTCTTTCCACTTCAGTCTGTCCACTTTAGTCTTTCCACTATAGTCTGTCCACTTTAGTCTTTCCACTTTATTCTGTCCACTGCTGTGTGTACACTTTAGTCGGTCCACTGAGTCTTTCCACTTTAGTCTGTCCACTTTAGTTTTTCCACTATAGTCTGTCCACTTTAGTCTTTCAACCATAGTTTGTCCACTTTGGTCTTTCCACTTTAGTCTTTCCGCTTTAGTCTGTCCACTTTTGTCTGTCCACTTTAGTCTTTCCACTATAGTCTGTCCACTTTAGTCTTTCCACTATTCTCTGTCCACTTTAGTCTTTCCACTTTAGTCTTTCCACTATAGTCTCCACTTTATTCTGTCCACTACAGTCTTTCCACTATAGTCTGTCCACTTTAGTCTTTCCACTTTAGTCTTTCCACTTTAGTCTGTCCACTTTAGTCTTTCCACTTTAGTCTGTCCACTTTAGTCTTTCCACTATAGTCTGTCCACTTTAGTCTTTCCACTATTCTCTGTCCACTCTAGTCTTTCCACTTTAGTCTTTCCACTATAGTCTTTCCACTATAGTCTGTCCAATTTAGTCTTTCCACTTTAATCTTTCCACTTTAGTCTGTCCACTTTAGTCTTTCCACTATAGTCTGTCCACTTTAGTCTTTCCACTTTAGTCTTTCCACTTTATTCTGTCCACTTCAGTGTGTACACTTTAGTCTGTCCACTGAGTCTTTCCACTTCAGTCTTTCCACTATAGTCTGTCCACTTTAGTCATTTCCACTATCGTCTGTCCACTTTAGTCTTTCCACTATCGTCTGTCCACTTTAGTCTTTCCACTATAGTCTGTCCACTTTAGTCTTTCAACCATAGTTTGTCCACTTTGGTCTTTCCACTTTAGTATTTCCGCTTTAGTCTGTCCACTTTAGTCTGTCCACTTTAGTCTTTCCACTATAGTCTGTCCACTTTAGTCTTTCCACTATTCTCTGTCCACTTTAGTCTTTCCACTTTAGTCTTTCCACTATAGTCTCCACTTTATTCTGTCCACTACAGTCTTTCCACTATAGTCTGTCCACTTTAGTCTTTCCACTTTAGTCTTTCCACTTTAGTCTGTCCACTTTAGTCTTTCCACTTTAGTCTGTCCACTTTAGTCTTTCCACTATAGTCTGTCCAATTTAGTCTTTCCACTATTCTCTGTCCACTCTAGTCTTTCCACTTTAGTCTTTCCACTATAGTCTTTCCACTATAGTCTGTCCAATTTAGTCTTTCCACTTTAATCTTTCCACTTTAGTCTGTCCACTTTAGTCTTTCCACTATAGTCTGTCCACTTTAGTCTTTCCACTTTAGTCTTTCCACTTTATTCTGTCCACTTCAGTGTGTACACTTTAGTCTGTCCACTGAGTCTTTCCACTTCAGTCTTTCCACTATAGTCTGTCCACTTTAGTCATTTCCACTATCGTCTGTCCACTTTAGTCTTTCCACTATCGTCTGTCCACTTTAGTCTGTCCACTAATCTCTGTCCACTTTAGTCTTTCCACTATAGTCTTTCCACTATAGTCTGTCCACTTTAGTCTTTCCACTTTAGTCTTTGCACTATAGTCTCCACTTTATTCTGTCCACTACAGTCTTTCCACTTTCGTCTTTCCACTATTCTCTGTCCACTTTAGTCTTTCCACTATAGTCTCCACTTTATTCTGTCTACTACATTCTTTCCACTATAATCTTTCCACTATAGTCTTTCCAATTTAGTCTTTCCACTATTCTCTGTCCACTTTAGTCTTTCCACTTTATTCTTTCCACTATAAGTAGTATAGAAAAAGGGGGGACTAGACCAACAACCCCCAAATTTCAAAACCCCATTTTAACATCGATTTCTTAAATTTTAACATGCTTTTTTCCAAATTATCCCCCTTTTTAAAGATATTTGTATTTTCTTTTTTCCCGAAAAAAGGGCCCAAGAAATAGGAAATATTAACCTTTATACTACATATAAACTACTACTTTTTTTTTATCCAAATATCATTTTTTCATTTTTATCCAAATATCAATTACTGAGTAAACAGTTCCAAGTCAACATATTGTTCCGAGTTCTTATTTACACGCAAAATAGGCTGTAAAATAAGATTGTTCTTTAGAAGTAACTCATCAGAAATTGCATTGTATCTCTGTGGTATAAACAGATCACACATCTTCTTGTTATGATTGATAACTACAACTAACTTATCTCCATATTTTGTTTTAGCCATTCTCATTTTAACGATGGTATATTTCAAGCCTAATACCAACTGTTCTTTCTTGATTGTCTATGATTGTCTCATTGTATTTATTCATGCTGATTGTATTCAAGACCTCCATTTATTAGCGGCTGATTTTCTTTAATAAAAATCCAAATCACAAACTCACATACATATTTTTATTAATGATATCCAATGTAGCTTTTCTTTCATAATATAGAACACAGTAAATATTGTATGGTACGGGTTGAGGATCATTTAAAGTTATACTAATTTCAATATCAGCAGTGGTTCCATTATAAATATTTGACTCGTGTTTAGAAACATCGAAACAAAATAGTGGATATACTTCTTTAAATTCTTCGATATTGACTACACTACCAGTATCAAACGCTAATTGCTTATAGCCCATGTGTATGTATCTGTTGTAAAGATTCGAGTATGTGCATTTTTCCTCACTAAAGTCGCATTTGAGGGGTTCTTCTGGATATTTATCCCCGTTTATTCTAACCTCTATATCCGTCAAATTCATATGATCAAATACCATATTATTCTTTTTTTGGTTGTTATGCTTTTCATTTTTCTGTAACATCACAGCGATTTTCGTAGGACTATTTCTCTCAGACACAAGTTTCCAGGTGTGTTCCTTATTCTGACTAACATCACTTTTATAAGTATTACAAGCTTCCCACATCAAATTATACTTTTTATCCTTTGCCAAACCCTTTTCCAATTGACTCATCATTTCAATACTAGGAGCTATAACAGGAATTTTCCAGGATAAATACTCAATGACGACTTTAAAATTAGTATTTCCATTTTTTACAATCATATTATTATCATCATTTCTTCTTAGACATATTCTGTGTGATGCACCTCTAAAAAATCGTTTGTTTCCTTTCAAGAATCCAAACAACTCTGATAATGGTAAATACATTTTCACTAATTTGCTGTTTTTAGTTCTATTATATCTCTTTTCAAACCCTTTATTGTAATTAGGATTAGGTTTAGAAGTGACATCCACATTTCCTGCTGTTAGTACCCCACCTGCAGGTACGGTAAATGAACTAGTTATAGGGTTGATATCAGTTCCTTGATTATAATCCTTATACCAAAAATGATTTCTAGCAGCACTTCTAGAGTAATCATCGGAGTATTCAATCAACTTTGTAACGGTAGTTGTAATACCAACATGATTAATTTTTTCAACAGGTGTATCGTTTATGACATACTTAGCGGTACTAAATAAATTAAATCCATTATTCGTCAACGTAGAGACATCAGTTGCAGCTATATTAGTTCCGTCAGCTTTTACTATCCTTACGCCTACCTCAAGATAACTTTCACTTGGATAGAACCAGGAATCTAATTTCTTTGTTACAAATTCAAACTCTGACTTATTGGATACATTCACATCTGTTTCTCGAATTTCTTTAAATTCATATTTGACCACTGAATCATCCACAAGTGGCTCATCAAATATGTTCCATTGGGGACTAATAATTTTATTTACTGCCATTTATATAAGAAAGAAATTATTCGATAAAAATCATTTCAGAATCTTTAACCCATTTCCAGTCATTAAAGTTTTGATCAAATCTTGACTCCTTTGATTTAAAATCCTTTTATTTGTACCCAGAAGATCCTTCATCGATTTCTTATTTCCAATCACATCAATCAGTTCCTTCTTGTTGACATCAATCAAATCTTTTCCATATTCTATTGCTCTGTTTTTCAGCAACTCAAATCTCGGTTTTATAATATTATTATACATTGACAATGCTCCATCTCTAATTTGTTTTGCTGACGTCTGGAATAACTGGGAATTAGCAATATTTTTGAATAGACTGCCGATTCCACTTCCGTACTGCTTATTGTAAAGTAATCGCTTATTATTTAACAACATTTATAAGTAAATAATTTTATTTCAATAATCCTTTAAGCTTTTCTTAAATGCAGTACGTATCCTACGTTATCACCATTCAGATCAATCGGTCTTCCAAGCTGATCAGTTATTGTCATTCTCAACGAGTAAATAAAGTCTTTTGTGTTGATAGGAAGATATATTAATTGTCTAGGATTCTCAACAATTTGGCAACCCGGTTCAGTATTCGGAACAAATGTCCAAATGACATCTGATTTACTTTTGTTTACGATAGAACTGTTTACAAGAGAGCAGTGAATTTGAATTTTATCGACACTTCTTGTTATATTTGGAAGCTTTGTACCTTCATTGATTTTCTTAGAAATCTCAATATCCTTTTCAAAGCCTAAAATCTGACACAAGTCACTATTAAATCTAAACACATATTTTTCTTGTAATACTATGACAAATCTCATAGATGCTGGATTGGATGAGATTACAATAGGACATTTATCTTTTGGTGCATCAAAATACTGACACAAAAAATAATTCAAACAATCATCGTTATACATCCCGTTAGGAATACTAACATTCACCCATCCCCCCTCTTCATCTTTCCTGTATTGAAATGTATTATTCCCAAATTTATCACTTATATTATGCCACGAATACCACAAAGTACACTGATTCAAACCTATTTCATAATCCCAATTACGATTCAATTCGATTGGTTGACTAAATGTTATATCAATGATACTTTCATTACCTTCAATGTTTAACAACACCATTTATTAGAAATATTTTTAATATATTGAATTGTATTCTCTCTTGTTTAAGAATTTATTTCGCATTAACGAATCCAAAATATCAATAGCTTCATTCCTCACCTCATCAGATGTATTCCCGTTCACTCTACTACCTATCAAAGTGTACAATTTTTTAATCATTTCATCACAATTCATAAAGATTCCAGTTCCTTGTTGTTTGATAAAGGGTCTACTAGATTGAATTTTTTTTAATCTATCCTTATAGTCTTGAATAAATAAAATAATTTTATCAAACTTACTAGAACTACTTTTACTTTTCAAACCACCATAACTTTGACTTATAGGTGTTAATTCAGACAAAGCATCTTCTATATTCTCTGGGTTATCAAAGTAATAATTAGGCATCTCAAAATATTCTCCTTTATATCTTGTATGATTCTCTCTATATTTTACATTAAGTGCTTTTAATAACTCTTTATCAACACCTGGATCCATATCAACGATTTTGATACTTGTTGGTAAATCTGGAGATGCTTCTAAAGCGGTAGATTGTGTTGACTGCGTTTCTACCTCTGAAACTGGAATCTGATATGGTTGTCTTTGTAAAGCTGATTTATACGGTTCACTTAATTGGAGAAGCCGGCTTCTTGAATTAATATCCACCTCCTCTAATTTTTCGATGATAGCTTCAGTGTTTTCTTGTAATTTTTTGATGGTATCTTTAGTGTTTTCTTTTTGTGCCATAACAACTGGAGCGTTTAATTCTGAAGCATATTCCCGAAACCCTGCTTTCTCCATCTCGTATTGTTGAACTTGTTTTCTTTGAATTTCTCTGTTCTTAACTATACCCGATAACATATCACTCAAGCGTCTTGAATCCATTTATATACAAGTAATTTTATTTCATAATAAATTTTGAAAGTTCTTTTTCATAAAACCCTCCTTGAATTAATTCCCCACTTTTGTCAGATATTTCATAAGTAATGGGAATGGTAGGTCTAACGGTTGCTATCTGGAATACTTCATTCGTGTAGTTAGGTAAATAACCTTTATCAAAAATACTTTTTTCTTTTTTAATTCTAACTAAATCTCCTACTTTGTAATTTCCTATGACTTTGTAATCACATGGAGGAAACAAAGCATTGTAAACCTTTTTCTGATTTACCTTTTTACTAGCATCTACTGGTTTCATTTGTATTGAACGATGATAAGAGTTATTATAATTACTAACAAATAAAGGTAAAATATCAATCCATTTAGTAGTGTTATTGTGAGTGAAATATTTCCATAACTTTTCTTTCAGTGTTCTGTTGAATCGTTCAACGATTTGCGCTTTCAATTCACTTTCAGATGCAAACCAGTGTATGTCGTTATTTTTCAAAAATGTTTGAACATTTCTCATTACAAATTCTTTACCTTTATCAGTTTGTAGTTTCTTAGGAATTCTTTCTTTAAATATATAACTGAATGCCTTGATTATTTCAGCACCCGTTTTATCTTTCAAAGAGACACACCAAGCATATTTACTAAAGCAATCAATAATAGTTAAAATGTAATTTGTTTTATTATTTTCTTTTTTATATTTCTGCATGTCAACTAAATCAGCTTGCCATTGCTCGTCTACATGGTGAACATACACTCGTCTCCTTTCAAAATTGTGATAGGAAGGTTTGTGTAACGTATACACATTCTCATTTTGCAACACATTTTTTATTTTATCCTTGGAAACCTTCACTCCATTTTCTTTTAATTTTCTGTAAATATCATCAACACCTGAATAATGAGAACAATACGTCTTTAAAATATCTGTTTCTGCGTTGAGGTTTTTTTTAAAAAGCGATTTTTCATTGAACCACAGATAACGCAATTACCTTTCACCATTGGAACATTATTTTTCTGTGACACTGCTTTAAACATTGATTCAGTGTCAGTTTTCTTTTTACATTTCATACAATAAATCTCCATTTATTAGAAAACAATTTTTATAAACAAAAAGACGAGAGATGAATAAACTAAGAACTGCGCTTAATGTAGGAAATACAATGCAATCCACAGTTTAATTCATCTATATTCTGAACGGCAAGATTTTCATAAGCTATTTTTTTCTTTGAAGTTTTTAGATGTTTAATTATTTCTTTTCCTGGGGGTATACCGAAAGAATCAAAAAATTCTACATAAGGATTATCAGGTAGATTACAGTACGCCACCCAGTGAGTTCCAGGCATTCCGAGTTTATCATAATTAACTACACCACATTCTATACTATTTATCTCTTTGGGTAGCGTATCTATAGAGAAAACACCTCTAAAATGTGGTATACTCTCTAATGCATCCATAATATCAAAATTGGTTAGAGGTCCTACTTTACTTTTGCTTCTTTTTTGATGTCCCCGTTTTTTGCCTTCCTAGGCCTTCCCCGTACACCATGACCTACAACTTTTTGTGTTCCAGGAAGTGTAAGCGCACCACCTGTGTTGACATCATCGGTTTCCTTCTTAGGCCTCCCACGTCCCACGACTTTTTGTGTTCCAGGAAGTGTAAGCGCCCCACCTGTGTTGGTTACGTTATCCACCAATTTCTTACCAGTGAATGTACCCAAAGCAGCAGCTCCGCTTGTTAAAGCTGCCTTTCCAAGGGTAATTGCCAACGGTATTAGGAAAGGAAGTAATCCACCCTTTTGAATCGCTTCTTTCATCTGTTTGTATGATACATCAATATCACAGCCCTTATTATTCATTTTACATGTTTCAATTTTATCAATTTGTCGTTTACTTAAAAGTAACTTGACTGGTTCTCGTTCATTCTGTCTGCTATGACTAACACGTATCTGACATTTTTGTTTAGCGCCAAAGCATTTCTTCAGCTTTCCTTTCTGAAGCTTTGACAAATAAACTGTATACTCCATTGTTTCAACCATTTATTAGAAAAATAATTTAGCATATAAATTTATTTACCAGCCATCATTTTTTCTATTCTCGAAACGAATGGTTTGTCAACAGGTTTCTGCTCTAGAAGCCTTTTTAAAATGTTTACGATTGCTCTTTCAATATTATCGATATGGGTTTGTTGGTCAGCAATTTTTGTTAGAATAGTATTGCTAAGGGTTTGTTGGGTTTCGAGCTTTTTTTCCAAATCTAAAAGATGTGTAATTAACGTTCCTAGATTAACAGCGTCATTTTTGTTTCTAGGGTCTTGAACATTTGTTATCAACTTGTTTTCAGCGCTAATTTCTTTATCATTAACTCGAATTATTTCTTTTACAAATAACCCTTTACCTTTAATCCTTACCAATAAATTATCAAGAGAATCATGTACAGCAGTTAATTTGTTGATATCTTCGCTAAAATACTGATTTATCCCCACTTGTTCTGCGGTAATTTCTTCTTTAAATTGGTTCAAAATAGTAGTCATAGATCTGAAACTAATAGCGTCCTGGTCTGCTTTCGCATCCCCTAAATTAATGATTCTCTTATCTTGTAGGTTAATGTTACCATTTTCATCAGTAACTTTCGATTCGTTACCAACCTTTTTTCCAACACTACCAAATTTATTCATTTATTATGGAAAGAAATTATCCGGTAAATTTTTCAAAGTTTTTCCTGTACTTAAGGGTTGTATCTTTTGTTTTTAAATCTATGAAGAAAAAACCGTAGCCCTTGGTTGCAACCTCGAATTGTTTGAGAAAGTTTTCATTGTCTATACTAGATACATGGCTTTGTCTTATTAATTTTACTTCTTTTGGATTAGAACACTGAAAGAATGCGAAATAATTACATTGAAGTCTTACCACCTTTGGCGTTTTATGATAGCTCTGTGATAAATAAACAATCGAAGCATTTTTCTTTCTTCCTCTTATGAATAAATCTTCTATTTTCTTCTGGTCTTTTTCAGTGACAAAATCGTCAAAGATAATCAAGTTCTGATACTTGGGGTCTAGGTCGTCAACATCGACAATATCATCAAGATTGTTACTTGTTGTTAAGACTTTCGATTTGCATTGTGACTCCAAAGTGTTTAAATTGGCTATGAGATCTGTATATTTATCTTCTTCAAGATCTTTTGCATACAAGTATATTCGGTTGAAACAGATGTATTCATAAATTAAATTCAAGAGTAAATTGGTTTTCCCTGTTCCTGAACTTCCACAAATTAATAACCTAAATGGCCACTGAGGTGCAAGTTCGTGCTTATTCTGATAGTTATTCTTTTCGCTGAAATCATACACTTTGATTGGTGCCTTTTCATTCATTTATTTAGGAAGAATTTTTCATTATAAGATTTACCGAAGTAGGTACTTGAATTTTTTAACTAGGTACTTGAAATTTTTAACTAGGTACTTGATTTTTTTAACTAGGTACTTGAAATTTTTAACTAGGTAGCTAACTTTTTTAACTAGGTAGTTGAATTTTTTAACTAGGTAGCTAACTTTTTTAACCAGATACTTGACTTTTTTAACTAGGTACTTGACTTTTTTAACTATATACTTGAATTTTTTAAGTAGGTACTTGAATATCTATTGTTTGTAACCTAATGGAAAAGTTGTGAATTTATCACTGGATACAATCCTTTTATCATCCTTAGGATCTAGGGCTTTTTTATTCTGTTCTTCTAGAAACATATTGTGTTTGTATGACCTTAAGTTGTACTGGGTAACTGAAAAGTCTCCAACGTTTCCAAATAGAACATCCTTATAGTTCTGAATCGTAATTTTATCTTTCACTATGTTTGTTTTTATTCCTTTTAGTCTTTTGCTAGCTTTTGAAAGGTCTTGGTTGTCCTTTAAATAAGCATATACTTTCGACCACAACCCAACAAACTCTGTCATCACTTGTCCTGCTAATTCATCTTTCATCATTCCTATCACTTTCTTGTTTACATTAGGAAACCCGTATGGATTATCTTTTGCATAATCAGATGTATCGAACCTCTCATTCAAATCCGGTTTAATATCTTGATAGAAATCCTCGGTTCGTATGTCATAGATGAAAGAATCAGTATCCATATAACATAAATCTATTTTATCCCCATATTTAGGTTTCATATAATCATAATGGAATTCATACATCAATAGTTTGGATAGTTCCAGTACAGCAAAACCGATATACATTGGTTTGTCTAGTTTTATCTTTTCCTTTGACATTCTTGCCACAGAAAAGTTTTCACTGAAAATAATTTCAGATTTAAAGTTGGGTTTCTTTATTATTTTTTCTCTTGTTTTATCATCCGTTATTATTTCCATATCAGCTCGTTTCCTCACATTTTCCATGGTTTTTCCAAAGCAAGCGTTATTCATCAGCTTAAAAAAGTCCTTTTCAAAATCATTCGTACCTTTAGTTCTTAGTGCTGTGTTGTGATCTATGTATCCTTGTAAGTAAGCACTTTCAGTGAATCCTAGTATTCTATGTACTTTTTTCAATGTCAACCCCATTTGTAAATAGAATTCTAGGCTCCTGTGGTGAACTACGTAGTTGTTTTTATCCAGTAAGGTCGTACATAGTTTGCCATTGAAATGTTCGGGTGCTAATGGTAAATCTTTGTGTAAGTGGAAAAGTTCTTTCGGGTATTCCAAATCTACTTCATAGATAGCACCTACATTCGGTAATTGTATCACCGAGTTAACATGATTTTTTAGATGGTTATAATACTCGAGTGAACTGTTTTCATTTCTCTCTTTCAAAGCTTCTGGTACGGAAATGAATTGGAAATCTTTTGCGGGTAATTTTTGCGACATCGCCCACCCATACAAATTATTCTTGTCAAAATACATTAGATAATTAGATGATTTATTCTTATCATAACCGCTCATATATTTATTATTTGCTTTCGCATATCTTTTTATACACTGAGATACACCACCTCTTATCCCCTTTTCAACGAATGTATACATGTCTTCCTTTGAGAATAACGGTAATTCTACTGTTGAATGCTTTAGGAAAGCATCCCATGTTAGTCCTGGAGCTGAGAAGTAATGAAGTGGATCCAAGTCATAATTATGTATACATACATTTCTGAAATTCTCTACAACATCTGATAATATTAAAACGTCACTTTTTAGGTACAACTTGGTATAATCAAGTAACGTTTCACCGGTAAATTGTTCCCAGATAGACACCGCTCTTTTATAATCAGCTTTGTCAATACCTTTTCCCGTTAACCTAGAATAAAAGCTTTCTATGGGTGGTAACTTTGTACAATCCATTTTACTGAAACTATCCACAAATTCATAAGGATACACCCCCTTTTTAATTATTTCTTTAAATTCAGCATCGTTTCTGAAACTGTCAGATGTGTACTTGAAATTCTCTCTCAGATGATTACAGGATATTTTACAGTCACATTTCGCTAAATTTGCTGATAGTTTGTCCAGTGATGAAGCCATGAATCGTATAGAATCTATAAATCTGATTTCATATTTTATTTCCTTATCCTGTCTTGGAATACTTATTGATTTCGAAAATGAAATGAAACTTTCAGCACTTTCAAAAATCCCGTTATCAGGTACTAATTCTTTCACAAATAGATGGGAGTCATACTTGGATAAGTTGTGTAGGACTACAGGGATATGCTTGGGAATCCTGTATTTCATGTTACATTCAGCGTGTGTGAAACCTCTATCCTTTCCTGTCATATGATCGTGATCAAAGTGGGGATTTTCAGTAATTTCTGTGTTACAGATATGGCAAGTCTTGTTCGTTAGGGTCTTCCGTTTTTCTTTAATTTCTTCGTCAGTATAAGTGTGATTTCTTTGTCTGTTTTCATACTTGTATGCTATTTCTGTGGATACTTCTGTAATGGTTTTCACAAAATGTTTTGCAGCGTCTTCACCAAAATAATCATAGTATTTATTCTGCTTTGAATCAAAAGAACAGCACACCTGAATTCCGCATGCAAACGCTTTCTGTTCAGCTACTTTGATTGTTTTCTTTCCGTGTACTTGATTGTATTCTTCGTTATAAGACTCAAAGTCTGCGATTATGCAGTACGGTACTTTCATCTGTTTTGAAATATTTTTAAATTGAATTTTAGAACCGTCAGGAGGCATTATAATATCAGGATCTTCACAGTTATGTTTCAGTTCATGTTTTTCAAATTGTTCTTCCTTTTTAAAATGCCTTCCACAAAAAGTGCAGAGGTATGTCTTTGTTTTCTTTTTAGAGATTTGAGTACCGACTAATCTGTTCAAGTCCTTTACTAGTACATAATGATTATCGAAATATAATAAATTAATGATATGTTTTGCTGTTTTACCATTAATTGTACTTTTTAGTACATGACTTCTGATTATTTTTTCTTTGTCCAATCGGAATAAGCAAATCTTGATGTTGTATTTGTTTTCAAATTTGTGAATTTCTTTGGTATCCATCGGGTAGTTGGTAATTCCTTTGAAATCAAATTCATTTTCATACTGTTTATAATTTGATAGTCTGTCAACATGATCTTTAGCTGGGTATAAATGTGCCAAGATACACCAAAGAAAGCATTTTTGATCTTTATTTTTTATATTTATGCAAGCCTTTTTATTTTTTACGAAATCTGGCAGTGTTTTGTACGTTCCTCCCATGTAGGATTCGATTCGAGTCATCCTATAGTCGATTGCATCATATCGCCTAAATTGTAATCCAGATCGAGGGGTATTACTCAGAGAACTAAGTCTTCTGTTGTTATCATCTAAATGGTTAGGAGTAAGAACGCTATTTTTGTTTAAAATCCAAGAAGTACTGTTGTAAAATACTTCTACTTCCTCATCGTTCTCTTGCCGATAAAAAATAACCTTGGTCACAAACTGAACTCTGTATTGGTATATTTCATTCATTCTTCGTTGCAAATCCTCAAAAACAAAATTAATGAGAGTATTTTCGTCTCTTCCGTTGCTTTGGATTGATACGTTTACTGTGTAAATGTTTTCATTTTCTCTTACAATAGCGGGGTGTTGTTCTTCTTCTGTTTTAAACATATAATTGGGAATCGCTGTTTCTTCTTTGATTTGTTTCTTATTTATAAAGAGATTAGATAAATCGATAAGTTTGTGTTTATTCTTATTACTTCTTTCTATTTGATCTTTTAGTATATCTCTATTTTTGTTTATAGTTTCTTTGTGCTTTTTAATTATACTACCATAGTATTCCGTAACACGTATTGTAACTTCATCTCGGTTACCACGAGTGGGTAGGCTTTTGTTTTTTAGAAACCTTTTTAATTCACTTGTATCCTTTTCGAGTATCCTTTTCTCCTCTTTTTTTATATTTCCAATAGCAATATTATTTTCTTTTATATCATCTTCCAAAATCTTCCTTAATGCTGGCTCTGGTGTATAATTTGATGGTCTATTTTTGTTCCGAATCCTTTCATTTCTACGCCGAATATTAATTGTATCTTCCGCAAGCAAAATATTCCTATTAAGTTGCTTTATTATCTTATCGGTTATTTCCTTTTTTGTTATACCATTTGTTTTGATATTATTAATTTTTGCATATGTGCGCAGTTCGTTAATTTTGTATTTCGGCAACCTTTGAATGATCGATTCATTCTTAGATATTATCGTTTTACAACGCTGAATAACCTCTGCAGTTTCCATCATTTAATAGTACAATATTTGTATTAATAAATTTCCACTGACTGAGTTTTCTCAGACGTAAAGAAATTCACTTGTTTCAGTATGTGTTTCATGGAGCAAAGGCTATCTCATTTTCTCCGACTGGACAATGAGACAGCACAGTTGACAGAGAGCACAGAGAGCACAGTTGCCGAGACGGCTGATTTGTTTGTATTTCTCGGAGCATACGCGATCTAGATTGCCTCTGACCAGTTAAGAAAGAAATAGTGGAGTTGCGCAGGTGGCAGAAGTGTTTTGCGTTCACGTAGTATGCACCGGCTGGATTACATCCGACTGATCATGCTATCTGCAGTATTGTTTACGAGATGGCGTACGTGTTCCTGAATTTGGAGGCAAACCTAAAGAAGTAATTTTTGAAACAATTTAGTTTTATTATAAATGGAAGATTTGGAAAAGAAAATGTTTGTATATCGCCGAAGCTATAAATATTACAATAATGTGAGTAACGGTCTACTTTTATCCAAATTTGCCTTTTCGGCAGCAGGATTAAGTGCGTTTCTGATGCTACCTTTAGCGTCTTTAAGCTTGGGTTCCGTCGTCATTGAAATAATCGAAAAACGTTTAAATATTGCAGATAGAAAAGCTGAATACAGAACCACGTATAATTTTTACACTGAACTGGTATCCTTGCTCAAATGTGGTCAATTGTCGATCGAAGAGGTTATTCAACGCGAAGCGGAAATGCGTAAAACTTTTCGATTTTTTCCTCGCGAAAAATATATGAAACAGGTTCGCTTAAACGGTTATAAATATTGTAATAATGAATCTATGAGAAAACGAGAAAATTTACCAAAAATATGAAGTTTTTGCAAAACCTCCCACCCCAGACAATGAAGATTGAAGATGTTGTCAAAATATCTAACACACACACATATATACAGATATGTCTGGGGTAGCCCCGTGAGGGGAGGAACTCATCTCTGAGTTTTTTCGCCATCTCTCACTATCAACGGATTGCTGGTAGCGGAATTCGATCTCACGGCTGTTGATTCAATGGGTGATAAGATTGCAACAGCTTGGTCCATTGGACCAACGGGGCCCGAAAAATCTCTCGAACCAAATGTTTTCCGATGCTAAATGCTAATGCGCAAAGAGATTTTCTATTTTTTGCTAGCCCAAAGAGCTTTTTCCGTACTAGAGATAGATCTTTTGGGTTTGTTGAGAAGATTTAATTTTGATGATGTGATGAATAGTGAAGTTTGGATTTTTATTAAAGAAAATCAGCCGCTAATAAATGGAGGTCTTGAATACAATCAGCATGAATAAATACAATGAGACAATCAAGAAAGAACAGTTGGTATTAGGCTTGAAATATACCATCGTTAAAATGAGAATGGCTAAAACAAAATATGGAGATAAGTTAGTTGTAGTTATCAATCATAACAAGAAGATGTGTGATCTGTTTATACCACAGAGATACAATGCAATTTCTGATGAGTTACTTCTAAAGAACAATCTTATTTTACAGCCTATTTTGCGTGTAAATAAGAACTCGGAACAATATGTTGACTTGGAACTGTTTACTCAGTAATTGATATTTGGATAAAAATGAAAAAATGATATTTGGATAAAAAAAAAGTAGTAGTTTATATGTAGTATAAAGGTTAATATTTCCTATTTCTTGGGCCCTTTTTTCGGGAAAAAAGAAAATACAAATATCTTTAAAAAGGGGGATAATTTGGAAAAAAGCATGTTAAAATTTAAGAAATCGATGTTAAAATGGGGTTTTGAAATTTGGGGGTTGTTGGTCTAGTCCCCCCTTTTTCTATACTACTACTATAGTCTCCACTTTATTCTGTCCACTACAGTCTTTCCACTATAGTCTTTCCACTATAGTCGGTCCACTTTAGTCTTTCCACCTTAGTCTTTCCACTTTAGTCTGTCCACTTTAGCTTTTCCACTATAGTCTGTCCACGTTAGTCTTTCCACTATTCTCCACTTTAGTCTTTCCACTAGTCTCCACTTTATTCTTTCCACTACAGTCTCTCCTCTATAGTCTTTCCACTATAGTCTGTCCACTTTAGTCTTTCCACTTTAGTCTGTCCACTTTAGTCTTTCCACTATAGTCTGTCCACTTTAGTCTTTCCACTTTAGTCTTTCCACTTTATTCTGTCCACTGCAGTGTGTACACTTTAGTCTGTCCACTGAGACTTTCCACTTCAGTCTGTCCACTTTAGTCTTTCCACTTTAGTCTTTCCACTTTATTCTGTCCACTGCAGTGTGTACACTTTAGTCTGTCCACTGAGACTTTCCACTTCAGTCTGTCCACTTTAGTCTTTCCACTTTAGTCTTTCCACTTTATTCTGTCCACTGTAGTGTGTACACTTTAGTCAGTCCACTGAGTCTTTCCACTTCAGTCTGTCCACTTTAGTCTTTCCAATATAGTCTGTCCACTTTAGTCTTTCCACTTTATTCTGTCCACTGCAGTGTGTACACTTTAGTCTGTCCACTGAGTCTTTCCACTTTAGTCTGTCCACTTTAGTCTTTCCACTATAGTCTGTCCACTTTAGTCTTTCAACCATAGTTTGTCCACTTTGGTCTTTCCACTTTAGTCTTTCCGCTTTAGTCTGTCAACTTTAGTCTGTCCACTTTAGTCTTTCCACTATAGTCTGTACACTTTAGTCTTTCCACTATTCTCTGTCCACTTTAGTCTTTCCACTTTAGTCTTTCCACTATAGTCTCCACTTTATTCTGTCAACTACAGTCTTTCCACTATAGTCTGTCCACTTTAGTCTTTCCACTTTAGTCTTTCCACTTTAGTCTGTCCACTTTAGTCTTTCCACTTTAGTCTGTCCACTTTAGTCTTTCCACTATAGTCTGTCCACTTTAGTCTTTCCACTATTCTCTGTCCACTCTAGTCTTTCCACTTTAGTCTTTCCACTATAGTCTTTCCACTATAGTCTGTCCAATTTAGTCTTTCCACTTTAATCTTTCCACTTTAGTCTGTCCACTTTAGTCTTTCCACTATAGTCTGTCCACTTTAGTCTTTCCACTTTAGTCTTTCCACTTTATTCTGTCCACTTCAGTGTGTACACTTTAGTCTGTCCACTGAGTCTTTCCACTTCAGTCTTTCCACTATAGTCTGTCCACTTTAGTCATTTCCACTATCGTCTGTCCACTTTAGTCTTTCCACTATCGTCTGTCCACTTTAGTCTGTCCACTAATCTTTGTCCACTTTAGTCTTTCCACTATAGTCTTTCCACTATAGTCTGTCCACTTTAGTCTTTCCACTTTAGTCTTTGCACTATAGTCTCCACTTTATTCTGTCCACTACAGTCTTTCCACTTTCGTCTTTCCACTATTCTCTGTCCACTTTAGTCTTTCCACTATAGTCTCCACTTTATTCTGTCTACTACATTCTTTCCACTATAATCTTTCCACTATAGTCTTTCCAATTTAGTCTTTCCACTATTCTCTGTCCACTTTAGTCTTTCCACTTTATTCTTTCCACTATAGTCTCCACTTTATTCTGTCCACTACAGTCTTTCCACTATAGTCTTTCCACTATAGTCGGTCCACTTTAGTCTTTCCACCTTAGTCTTTCCACTTTAGTCTGTCCACTTTAGCTTTTCCACTATAGTCTGTCCACGTTAGTCTTTCCACTATTCTCCACTTTAGTCTTTCCACTAGTCTCCACTTTATTCTTTCCACTACAGTCTCTCCTCTATAGTCTTTCCACTATAGTCTTTCCACTCTAGTCTTTCCACTTTAGTCTGTCCACTTTAGTCTTTCCACTATAGTCTGTCCACTTTAGTCTTTCCACTTTAGTCTTTCCACTTTATTCTGTCCACTGCAGTGTGTACACTTTAGTCTGTCCACTGAGACTTTCCACTTCAGTCTGTCCACTTTAGTCTTTCCACTTTAGTCTTTCCACTTTATTCTGTCCACTGCAGTGTGTACACTTTAGTCAGTCCACTGAGTCTTTCCACTTCAGTCTGTCCACTTTAGTCTTTCCACAATAGTCTGTCCACTTTAGTCTTTCCACTTTATTCTGTCCACTGCAGTGTGTACACTTTAGTCTGTCCACTGAGTCTTTCCACTTTAGTCTGTCCACTTTAGTCTTTCCACTATAGTCTGTCCACTTTAGTCTTTCAACCATAGTTTGTCCACTTTGGTCTTTCCACTTTAGTCTTTCCGCTTTAGTCTGTCCACTTTAGTCTGTCCACTTTAGTCTTTCCACTATAGTCTGTCCACTTTAGTCTTTCCACTATTCTCTGTCCACTTTAGTCTTTCCACTTTAGTCTTTCCACTATAGTCTCCACTTTATTCTGTCCACTACAGTCTTTCCACTATAGTCTGTCCACTTTAGTCTTTCCACTTTAGTCTTTCCACTTTAGTCTGTCCACTTTAGTCTTTCCACTTTAGTCTGTCCACTTTAGTCTTTCCACTATAGTCTGTCCACTTTAGTCTTTCCACTATTCTCTGTCCACTCTAGTCTTTCCACTTTAGTCTTTCCACTATAGTCTTTCCACTATAGTCTGTCCAATTTAGTCTTTCCACTTTAATCTTTCCACTTTAGTCTGTCCACTTTAGTCTTTCCACTATAGTCTGTCCACTTTAGTCTTTCCACTTTAGTCTTTCCACTTTATTCTGTCCACTTCAGTGTGTACACTTTAGTCTGTCCACTGAGTCTTTCCACTTCAGTCTTTCCACTATAGTCTGTCCACTTTAGTCTTTTCACTATAGTCTCCACTTTATTCTGTCCACTACAGTCTTTCCACTTTAGTCTTTCCAATACTCTCTGTCCACTTTAGTTTTTCCACTATAGTCTCCACTTTATTCTGTCCATTACAGTCTTTCCTCTATAGTCTTTCCACTATAGTCTGTCCACTTTAGTCTTTCCACTTTAGTCTTTCCACTATTGTCTCCACTTTATTCTGTCCACTACAGTCTTTCCACTATAGTCTTTCCACTATAGTCTTTCCAATTTAGTCTTTCCACTATTCTCTGTCCACTTTAGTCTTTCCACTTTATTCTTTCCACTATAGTCTCCACTTTATTCTGTCCACTACAGTCTTTCCACTATAGTCTTTCCACTATCGTCTGTCCACTTTAGTCTTTCCACTAATCTCTGTCCACTTTAGTCTTTCCACTATAGTCTTTCCACTATAGTCTGTCAACTTTAGTCTTTCCACTTTAGTCTTTCCACTATAGTCTCCACTTTATTCTGTCCACTACAGTCTTTCCACTTTCGTCTTTCCACTATTTTCTGTCCACTTTAGTCTTTCCACTATAGTCTCCACTTTATTCTGTCCACTACAGTCTTTCCACTATGATCTTTCCACTATAGTCTTTCCAATTTAGTCTTTCCACTATTCTCTGTCCACTTTAGTCTTTCCACTTTATTCTTTCCACTATAGTCTCCACTTTATTCTGTCCACTACAGTCTTTCCACTATAGTCGGTCCACTTTAGTCTTTCCACCTTAGTCTTTCCACTTTAGTCTGTCCACTTTAGTCTTTCCACTATATTCTTTCCACTATAGTCTCCACTTTATTCTGTCCACTACAGTCTTTCCACTATAGTCGGTCCACTTTAGTCTTTCCACCTTAGTCTTTCCACTTTAGTCGGTCCACTTTAGTCTTTCCACCTTAGTCTTTCCACTTTAGTCTGTCCACTTTAGTCTTTCCACTATATTCTTTCCACTATAGTCTCCACTTTATTCTGTCCACTACAGTCTTTCCACTATAATCTTTCCACTATAGTCTTTCCAATTTAGTCTTTCCACTATTCTCTGTCCACTTTAGTCTTTCCACTTTATTCGTTCCACTATAGTCTCCACTTTATTCTGTCCACTACTGTCTTTCCACTATAGTCGGTCCACTTTAGTCTTTCCACCTTAGTCTTTCCACTTTAGTCTGTCCACTTTAGTCTTTCCACTATTCTCCACTTTAGTCTTTCCACTTTAGTCTTTCCACTTTAGTCTTTCCACTTTAGTCTGTCCACTTTAGTCTTTCCACTATAGTCTGTCCACTTTGGTCTTTCCACTTTAGTCTTTCCGCTTTAGTGTGTCCACTTTAGTCTTTCCACTTTATTCTTTCCACTATAGTCTCCACTTTATTCTGTCCACTACAGTCTTTCCACTATAGTGTTTCCACTATCGTCTGTCAACTTTAGTCTTTCCACTAATCTCTGTCCACTTTAGTCTTTCCACTATAGTCTCCATTATTCTGTCCACTACAGTCTTTCCACTATAGTCTTTCCACTATAGTCTGTCCACTTTAGTCTTTCCAATTTAGTTTTTCCACCTTAGTCTGTCCACTTCAGTCTTTCCACTATAGTCTCCACTTTATTCTGGCCACTACAGCCTTCCACTATAGTCTCCACTTTATTCTGTCCACTACAGTCTTTCCACTTTCGTCTTTCCACTATTCTCTGTCCACTTTAGTCTTTCCACTATAGTCTCCACTTTATTCTGTCCACTACAGTCTTTCCACTATAGTCTTTCCAATTTAGTCTTTCCTCTATTCTCTGTCCACTTTAGTCTTTCCACTTTATTCTTTCCACTATAGTCTCCACTTTATTCTGTCCACTACAGTCTTTCCACTATAGTATCTCCACTATCGTCTGTCCACTTTAGTCTGTCCACTAATCTCTGTCCACTTTAGTCTTTCCACTATAGTCTTTCCACTATAGTCTGTCCACTTTAGTCTTTCCTTTTAGTCTTTGCACTATAGTCTCCACTTTATTCTGTCCACTACAGTCTTTCCACTATAGTCTTTCCACTATCGTCGGTCCACTTTAGTCTTTCCACTTTAGTCTTTCCACTTTAGTCTGTCCACTTTAGTCTTTCCACTATAGTCTGTCCACTTTAGTCTTTCCACTTTATTCTTTCCACTATAGTCTCCACTTTCTTCTGTCCACTACAGTCTTTCCACTATAGTCTTTCCACTATCGTCTGTCCACTTTAGTCTTTCCACTAATCTCTGTCCACTTTAGTCTTTCCACTATAGTTTGTCCACTTTAGTCTTTCCAATTTAGTGTTTCCACCTTAGTCTGTCCACTTCAGTCTTTCCACTATAGTCTCCACTTTATTCTGGCCACTACAGTCTTTCCACTATAGTCTCCACTTTATTCTGTCGACTACAGTCTTTCCACTTTCGTCTTTCCACTATTCTCTGTCCACTTTAGTCTTTCCACTATAGTCTCCACTTTATTCTGTCCACTACAGTCTTTCCACTATAGTCTTTCCACTATCGTCTGTCCACTTTAGTCTGTCCACTAATCTCTGTCCACTTTAGTCTTTCCACTATAGTCTTTCCACTATAGTCTGTCCACTTTAGTCTTTCCACTTTAGTCTTTGCACTACAGTCTCCACTTTATTCTGTCCACTACAGTCTTTCCACTTTCGTCTTTCCACTATTCTCTGTCCACTTTAGTCTTTCCACTATAGTCTCCACTTTATTCTGTCTACTACAGTCTTTCCACTATAATCTTTCCACTATAGTCTTTCCAATTTAGTCTTTCCACTATTCTCTGTCCACTTTAGTCTTTCCACTTTATTCTTTCCACTATAGTCTCCACTTTATTCTGTCCACTACAGTCTTTCCACTATAGTCTTTCCACTATAGTCGGTCCACTTTAGTCTTTCCACCTTAGTCTTTCCACTTTATTCTGTCCACTTCAGTGTGTACACTTTAGTCTGTCCACTGAGTCTTTCCACTTCAGTCTTTCCACTATAGTCTGTCCACTTTAGTCTTTTCACTATAGTCTCCACTTTATTCTGTCCACTACAGTCTTTCCACTTTAGTCTTTCCAATACTCTCTGTCCACTTTAGTTTTTCCACTATAGTCTCCACTTTATTCTGTCCACTACAGTCTTTCCACCCTAGTCTTTTCGCTTTAGTCTGTCCACTTAGTCTTTCCACTAGAGTCTGTCCACTTTAGTCTTTCCACTTTAGTCTGTCCACTTTAGTCTTTCCACTTTAGTCATTTCCACTATCGTCTGTCCACTTTAGTCTTTCCACTATCGTCTGTCCACTTTAGTCTGTCCACTACTCTCTGTCCACTTTAGTCTTTCCACTATAGTCTTTCCACTATAGTCTGTTCACTTTAGTCTTTCCACTTTAGTCTTTGCACTATAGTCTTTCCAATTTAGTCTTTCCACTATTCTCTGTCCACTTTAGTCTTTCCACTTTATTCTTTCCACTATAGTCTCCACTTTATTCTGTCCACTACAGTCCTTCCACTTTCGTCTTTCCACTATTCTCTGTCCACTTTAGTCTTTCCACTATAGTCTCCACTTTATTCTGTCTACTACAGTCTTTCCACTATAATCTTTCCACTATAGTCTTTCCAATTTAGTCTTTCCACTATTCTCTGTCCACTTTAGTCTTTCCACTTTATTCTTTCCACTATAGTCTCCACTTTATTCTGTCCACTACAGTCTTTCCACTATAGTCTATCCACTATAGTCGGTCCACTTTAGTCTTTCCACCTTAGTCTTTCCACTTTAGTCTGTCCACTTTAGCTTTTCCACTATAGTCTGTCCACGTTAGTCTTTCCACTATTCTCCACTTTAGTCTTTCCACTAGTCTCCACTTTATTCTTTCCACTACAGTCTCTCCTCTATAGTCTTTCCACTATAGTCTGTCCACTTTAGTCTTTCCACTTTAGTCTGTCCACTTTAGTCTTTCCACTATAGTCTGTCCACTTTAGTCTTTCCACTTTAGTCTTTCCACTTTATTCTGTCCACTGCAGTGTGTACACTTTAGTCTGTCCACTGAGACTTTCCACTTCAGTCTGTCCTTTTTAGTCTTTCCACTTTAGTCTTTCCACTTTATTCTGTCCACTGCAGTGTCTACACTTTAGTCAGTCCACTGAGTCTTTCCACTTCAGTCTGTCCACTTTAGTCTTTCCACTATAGTCTGTCCACTTTAGTCTTTCCACTTTAGTCTTTCCACTTTATTCTGTCCACTGCAGTGTGTACACTTTAGTCTGTCCACTGAGTCTTTCCACTTTAGTCTGTCCACTTTAGTCTTTCCACTATAGTCTGTCCACTTTAGTCTTTCAACCATAGTTTGTCCACTTTGGTCTTTCCACTTTAGTCTTTCCGCTTTAGTCTGTCCACTTTAGTCTGTCCACTTTAGTCTTTCCACTATAGTCTGTCCACTTTAGTTTTTTCACTATTCTCTGTCCACTTTAGTCTTTCCACTTTAGTCTTTCCACTATAGTCTCCACTTTATTCTGTCCACTACAGTCTTTCCACTATAGTCTGTCCACTTTAGTCTTTCCACTTTAGTCTGTCCACTTTAGTCTTTCCACTTTAGTCTGTCCACTTTAGTCTTTCCACTATAGTCTGTCCACTTTAGTCTTTCCACTATTCTCTGTCCACTCTAGTCTTTCCACTTTAGTCTTTCCACTATAGTCTTTCCACTATAGTCTGTCCAATTTAGTCTTTCCACTTTAATCTTTCCACTTTAGTCTGTCCACTTTAGTCTTTCCACTATAGTCTGTCCACTTTAGTCTTTCCACTTTAGTCTTTCCACTTTATTCTGTCCACTTCAGTGTGTACACTTTAGTCTGTCCACTGAGTCTTTCCACTTCAGTCTTTCCACTATAGTCTGTCCACTTTAGTCTTTTCACTATAGTCTCCACTTTATTCTGTCCACTACAGTCTTTCCACTTTAGTCTTTCCAATACTCTCTGTCCACTTTAGTTTTTCCACTATAGTCTCCACTTTATTCTGTCCATTACAGTCTTTCCTCTATAGTCGTTCCACTATAGTCTGTCCACTTTAGTCTTTCCACTTTAGTCTTTCCACTATTGTCTCCACTTTATTCTGTCCACTACAGTCTTTCCACTATAGTCTTTCCACTATAGTCTTTCCAATTTAGTCTTTCCACTATTCTCTGTCCACTTTAGTCTTTCCACTTTATTCTTTCCACTATAGTCTCCCCTTTATTCTGTCCACTACAGTCTTTCCACTATAGTCTTTCCACTATCGTCTGTCCACTTTAGTGTTTCCACTAATCTCTGTCCACTTTAGTCTTTCCACTATAGTCTTTCCACTATAGTCTGTCAACTTTAGTCTTTCCACTTTAGTCTTTCCACTATAGTCTCCACTTTATTCTGTCCACTACAGTCTGTCCACTTTAGTCTTTCCACTATAGTCTGTCCACTTAAGTCTTTTCACTTTAGTCTTTCCGCTTTAGTCTGTCCACTGAGTCTTTCCACTTTAGTCTGTCCACTTTAGTCTTTCCACTATAGTCTGTCCACTTTAGTCTTTCAACCATAGTTTGTCCACTTTGGTCTTTCCACTTTAGTCTTTCCGCTTTAGTCTGTCCACTTTAGTCTGTCCACTTTAGTCTTTCCACTATAGTCTGTCCACTTTAGTCTTTCCACTATTCTCTGTCCACTTTAGTCTTTCCACTTTAGTCTTTCCACTATAGTCTCCACTTTATTCTGTCCACTACAGTCTTTCCACTTTAGTCTTTCCACTTTAGTCTTTCCACTATAGTCTCCACTTTATTCTGTCCACTACAGTCTTTCCTCTATAGTCTTTCCACTATAGTCTGTCCACTTTAGTCTTTCCACTTTAGTCTTTCCACTTTAGTCTGTCCACTTTAGTCTTTCCACTATAGTCTGTCCACTCTAGTCTTTCCAAAATTCTCTGTCCACTTTAGCTTTCCACTATAGTCTCCACTTTATTCTGTCCACTACAGTCTTTCCACTATAGTCTTTCCACTATAGTCTGTCCACTTTAGTCTTTCCACTTTAGTCTTTCCACGTTAGTCTGTCCACTTTAGTCTTTCCACTATAGTCTGTCCACTTTAGTCTTTCCACTATAGTCTGTCCACTTTAGTCTTTCCACTTTAGTCTTTCCACTTTAGTCTGTCCACTTTAGTCTTTGCACCATAGTCTGTCCAGTTTAGTCTTTCCACTTTAGTCTTTCCACTTTAGTCTGTCCACTTTAGTCTCTCCACTATAGTCTTTCCACTTCAGTCTTTCCACTATAGTCTGTCCACTATAGTCTTTCCACTTTAGTCTTTCCACTATAGTCTCCACTTTATTCTGTCCACTACAGTCTTTCCACTATAGTCTTTCCACTATAGTCTTTCCACTATAGTCTTTCCAATTTAGACTTTCCACTATAGTCTACACATTATTCTGTCCACTACAGTCTTTTCGCTATAGTCTTTCCACTATAGTCTGTCCACTTTAGTCTTTCCACTTTTGTCTTTCCACTTTAGTCTGTCCACTTTAGTCTTTCCGCTATAGTCTGTCCACTTTAGTCTTTCCACTAATCTCTTTCCACTAGAGACTGTCCACTTTAGTCTTTCCACTTTAGTCTGTCCCCTTTAGTCTGTCCACTTTAGTCTTTCCACTTTAGTCATTTCCACTATCGTCTGTCCACTTTAGTCTTTCCACTTTAGTCATTCCACTTTAGTCTGTCCACTTTAGTCTTTCCACTATAGTCTGTCCACTTTAGTCTTTCCACTATAGTTTGTCCACTTTAGTCTTTCCACTTTAGTCTTTCCACTATAGTCTCCACTTTATTCTGTCCATTACAGTCTTTCCTCTATAGTCTTTCCACTATAGTCTGTCCACTTTAGTCTTTCCACTTTAGTCTTTCCACTATTGTCTCCACTTTATTCTGTCCACTACAGTCTTTCCACTATAGTCTTTCCACTATAGTCTTTCCAATTTAGTCTTTCCACTATTCTCTGTCCACTTTAGTCTTTCCACTTTATTCTTTCCACTATAGTCTCCACTTTATTCTGTCCACTACAGTCTTTCCACTATAGTCTTTCCACTATCGTCTGTCCACTTTAGTCTTTCCACTAATCTCTGTCCACTTTAGTCTTTCCACTATAGTCTTTCCACTATAGTCTGTCAACTTTAGTCTTTCCACTTTAGTCTTTCCACTATAGTCTCCACTTTATTCTGTCCACTACAGTCTTTCCACTTTCGTCTTTCCACTATTTTCTGTCCACTTTAGTCTTTCCACTATAGTCTCCACTTTATTCTGTCCACTACAGTCTTTCCACTATGATCTTTCCACTATAGTCTTTCCAATTTAGTCTTTCCACTATTCTCTGTCCACTTTAGTCTTTCCACTTTATTCTTTCCACTATAGTCTCCACTTTATTCTGTCCACTACAGTCTTTCCACTATAGTCGGTCCACTTTAGTCTTTCCACCTTAGTCTTTCCACTTTAGTCTGTCCACTTTAGTCTTTCCACTATATTCTTTCCACTATAGTCTCCACTTTATTCTGTCCACTACAGTCTTTCCACTATAGTCGGTCCACTTTAGTCTTTCCACCTTAGTCTTTCCACTTTAGTCGGTCCACTTTAGTCTTTCCACCTTAGTCTTTCCACTTTAGTCTGTCCACTTTAGTCTTTCCACTATATTCTTTCCATTATAGTCTCCACTTTATTCTGTCCACTACAGTCTTTCCACTATAATCTTTCCACTATAGTCTTTCCAATTTAGTCTTTCCACTATTCTCTGTCCACTTTAGTCTTTCCACTTTATTCGTTCCACTATAGTCTCCACTTTATTCTGTCCACTATAGTCTTTCCACTATAGTCGGTCCACTTTAGTCTTTCCACCTTAGTCTTTCCACTTTAGTCTGTCCACTTTAGTCTTTCCACTATTCTCCACTTTAGTCTTTCCACTTTAGTCTTTCCACTTTAGTCTTTCCACTTTAGTCTGTCCACTTTAGTCTTTCCACTATAGTCTGTCCACTTTGGTCTTTCCACTTTAGTCTTTCCGCTTTAGTGTGTCCACTTTAGTCTTTCCACTTTATTCTTTCCACTATAGTCTCCACTTTATTCTGTCCACTACAGTCTTTCCACTATAGTGTTTCCACTATCGTCTGTCAACTTTAGTCTTTCCACTAATCTCTGTCCACTTTAGTCTTTCCACTATAGTCTCCATTATTCTGTCCACTACAGTCTTTCCACTATAGTCTTTCCACTATAGTCTGTCCACTTTAGTCTTTCCAATTTAGTTTTTCCACCTTAGTCTGTCCACTTCAGTCTTTCCACTATAGTCTCCACTTTATTCTGGCCACTACAGCCTTCCACTATAGTCTCCACTTTATTCTGTCCACTACAGTCTTTCCACTTTCGTCTTTCCACTATTCTCTGTCCACTTTAGTCTTTCCACTATAGTCTCCACTTTATTCTGTCCACTACAGTCTTTCCACTATAGTCTTTCCAATTTAGTCTTTCCTCTATTCTCTGTCCACTTTAGTCTTTCCACTTTATTCTTTCCACTATAGTCTCCACTTTATTCTGTCCACTACAGTCTTTCCACTATAGTATCTCCACTATCGTCTGTCCACTTTAGTCTGTCCACTAATCTCTGTCCACTTTAGTCTTTCCACTATAGTCTTTCCACTATAGTCTGTCCACTTTAGTCTTTCCTTTTAGTCTTTGCACTATAGTCTCCACTTTATTCTGTCCACTACAGTCTTTCCACTATAGTCTTTCCACTATCGTCGGTCCACTTTAGTCTTTCCACTTTAGTCTTTCCACTTTAGTCTGTCCACTTTAGTCTTTCCACTATAGTCTGTCCACTTTAGTCTTTCCACTTTATTCTTTCCACTATAGTCTCCACTTTCTTCTGTCCACTACAGTCTTTCCACTATAGTCTTTCCACTATCGTCTGTCCACTTTAGTCTTTCCACTAATCTCTGTCCACTTTAGTCTTTCCACTATAGTTTGTCCACTTTAGTCTTTCCAATTTAGTGTTTCCACCTTAGTCTGTCCACTTCAGTCTTTCCACTATAGTCTCCACTTTATTCTGGCCACTACAGTCTTTCCACTATAGTCTCCACTTTATTCTGTCGACTACAGTCTTTCCACTTTCGTCTTTCCACTATTCTCTGTCCACTTTAGTCTTTCCACTATAGTCTCCACTTTATTCTGTCCACTACAGTCTTTCCACTATAGTCTTTCCACTATCGTCTGTCCACTTTAGTCTGTCCACTAATCTCTGTCCACTTTAGTCTTTCCACTATAGTCTTTCCACTATAGTCTGTCCACTTTAGTCTTTCCACTTTAGTCTTTGCACTACAGTCTCCACTTTATTCTGTCCACTACAGTCTTTCCACTTTCGTCTTTCCACTATTCTCTGTCCACTTTAGTCTTTCCACTATAGTCTCCACTTTATTCTGTCTACTACAGTCTTTCCACTATAATCTTTCCACTATAGTCTTTCCAATTTAGTCTTTCCACTATTCTCTGTCCACTTTAGTCTTTCCACTTTATTCTTTCCACTATAGTCTCCACTTTATTCTGTCCACTACAGTCTTTCCACTATAGTCTTTCCACTATAGTCGGTCCACTTTAGTCTTTCCACCTTAGTCTTTCCACTTTATTCTGTCCACTTCAGTGTGTACACTTTAGTCTGTCCACTGAGTCTTTCCACTTCAGTCTTTCCACTATAGTCTGTCCACTTTAGTCTTTTCACTATAGTCTCCACTTTATTCTGTCCACTATAGTCTTTCCACTTTAGTCTTTCCAATACTCTCTGTCCACTTTAGTTTTTCCACTATAGTCTCCACTTTATTCTGTCCACTACAGTCTTTCCACCCTAGTCTTTTCGCTTTAGTCTGTCCACTTAGTCTTTCCACTAGAGTCTGTCCACTTTAGTCTTTCCACTTTAGTCTGTCCACTTTAGTCTTTCCACTTTAGTCATTTCCACTATCGTCTGTCCACTTTAGTCTTTCCACTATCGTCTGTCCACTTTAGTCTGTCCACTACTCTCTGTCCACTTTAGTCTTTCCACTATAGTCTTTCCACTATAGTCTGTTCACTTTAGTCTTTCCACTTTAGTCTTTGCACTATAGTCTTTCCAATTTAGTCTTTCCACTATTCTCTGTCCACTTTAGTCTTTCCACTTTATTCTTTCCACTATAGTCTCCACTTTATTCTGTTCACTACAGTCCTTCCACTTTCGTCTTTCCACTATTCTCTGTCCACTTTAGTCTTTCCACTATAGTCTCCACTTTATTCTGTCTACTACAGTCTTTCCACTATAATCTTTCCACTATAGTCTTTCCAATTTAGTCTTTCCACTATTCTCTGTCCACTTTAGTCTTTCCACTTTATTCTTTCCACTATAGTCTCCACTTTATTCTGTCCACTACAGTCTTTCCACTATAGTCTATCCACTATAGTCGGTCCACTTTAGTCTTTCCACCTTAGTCTTTCCACTTTAGTCTGTCCACTTTAGCTTTTCCACTATAGTCTGTCCACGTTAGTCTTTCCACTATTCTCCACTTTAGTCTTTCCACTAGTCTCCACTTTATTCTTTCCACTACAGTCTCTCCTCTATAGTCTTTCCACTATAGTCTGTCCACTTTAGTCTTTCCACTTTAGTCTGTCCACTTTAGTCTTTCCACTATAGTCTGTCCACTTTAGTCTTTCCACTTTAGTCTTTCCACTTTATTCTGTCCACTGCAGTGTGTACACTTTAGTCTGTCCACTGAGACTTTCCACTTCAGTCTGTCCTTTTTAGTCTTTCCACTTTAGTCTTTCCACTTTATTCTGTCCACTGCAGTGTCTACACTTTAGTCAGTCCACTGAGTCTTTCCACTTCAGTCTGTCCACTTTAGTCTTTCCACTATAGTCTGTCCACTTTAGTCTTTCCACTTTAGTCTTTCCACTTTATTCTGTCCACTGCAGTGTGTACACTTTAGTCTGTCCACTGAGTCTTTCCACTTTAGTCTGTCCACTTTAGTCTTTCCACTATAGTCTGTCCACTTTAGTCTTTCAACCATAGTTTGTCCACTTTGGTCTTTCCACTTTAGTCTTTCCGCTTTAGTCTGTCCACTTTAGTCTGTCCACTTTAGTCTTTCCACTATAGTCTGTCCACTTTAGTTTTTTCACTATTCTCTGTCCACTTTAGTCTTTCCACTTTAGTCTTTCCACTATAGTCTCCACTTTATTCTGTCCACTACAGTCTTTCCACTATAGTCTGTCCACTTTAGTCTTTCCACTTTAGTCTGTCCACTTTAGTCTTTCCACTTTAGTCTGTCCACTTTAGTCTTTCCACTATAGTCTGTCCACTTTAGTCTTTCCACTATTCTCTGTCCACTCTAGTCTTTCCACTTTAGTCTTTCCACTATAGTCTTTCCACTATAGTCTGTCCAATTTAGTCTTTCCACTTTAATCTTTCCACTTTAGTCTGTCCACTTTAGTCTTTCCACTATAGTCTGTCCACTTTAGTCTTTCCACTTTAGTCTTTCCACTTTATTCTGTCCACTTCAGTGTGTACACTTTAGTCTGTCCACTGAGTCTTTCCACTTCAGTCTTTCCACTATAGTCTGTCCACTTTAGTCTTTTCACTATAGTCTCCACTTTATTCTGTCCACTACAGTCTTTCCACTTTAGTCTTTCCAATACTCTCTGTCCACTTTAGTTTTTCCACTATAGTCTCCACTTTATTCTGTCCATTACAGTCTTTCCTCTATAGTCGTTCCACTATAGTCTGTCCACTTTAGTCTTTCCACTTTAGTCTTTCCACTATTGTCTCCACTTTATTCTGTCCACTACAGTCTTTCCACTATAGTCTTTCCACTATAGTCTTTCCAATTTAGTCTTTCCACTATTCTCTGTCCACTTTAGTCTTTCCACTTTATTCTTTCCACTATAGTCTCCCCTTTATTCTGTCCACTACAGTCTTTCCACTATAGTCTTTCCACTATCGTCTGTCCACTTTAGTGTTTCCACTAATCTCTGTCCACTTTAGTCTTTCCACTATAGTCTTTCCACTATAGTCTGTCAACTTTAGTCTTTCCACTTTAGTCTTTCCACTATAGTCTCCACTTTATTCTGTCCACTACAGTCTGTCCACTTTAGTCTTTCCACTATAGTCTGTCCACTTAAGTCTTTTCACTTTAGTCTTTCCGCTTTAGTCTGTCCACTGAGTCTTTCCACTTTAGTCTGTCCACTTTAGTCTTTCCACTATAGTCTGTCCACTTTAGTCTTTCAACCATAGTTTGTCCACTTTGGTCTTTCCACTTTAGTCTTTCCGCTTTAGTCTGTCCACTTTAGTCTGTCCACTTTAGTCTTTCCACTATAGTCTGTCCACTTTAGTCTTTCCACTATTCTCTGTCCACTTTAGTCTTTCCACTTTAGTCTTTCCACTATAGTCTCCACTTTATTCTGTCCACTACAGTCTTTCCACTTTAGTCTTTCCACTTTAGTCTTTCCACTATAGTCTCCACTTTATTCTGTCCACTACAGTCTTTCCTCTATAGTCTTTCCACTATAGTCTGTCCACTTTAGTCTTTCCACTTTAGTCTTTCCACTTTAGTCTGTCCACTTTAGTCTTTCCACTATAGTCTGTCCACTCTAGTCTTTCCAAAATTCTCTGTCCACTTTAGCTTTCCACTATAGTCTCCACTTTATATTGTCCACTACAGTCTTTCCACTATAGTCTTTCCACTATAGTCTGTCCACTTTAGTCTTTCCACTTTAGTCTTTCCACGTTAGTCTGTCCACTTTAGTCTTTCCACTATAGTCTGTCCACTTTAGTCTTTCCACTATAGTCTGTCCACTTTAGTCTTTCCACTTTAGTCTTTCCACTTTAGTCTGTCCACTTTAGTCTTTGCACCATAGTCTGTCCAGTTTAGTCTTTCCACTTTAGTCTTTCCACTTTAGTCTGTCCACTTTAGTCTCTCCACTATAGTCTTTCCACTTCAGTCTTTCCACTATAGTCTGTCCACTATAGTCTTTCCACTTTAGTCTTTCCACTATAGTCTCCACTTTATTCTGTCCACTACAGTCTTTCCACTATAGTCTTTCCACTATAGTCTTTCCACTATAGTCTTTCCAATTTAGACTTTCCACTATAGTCTACACATTATTCTGTCCACTACAGTCTTTTCGCTATAGTCTTTCCACTATAGTCTGTCCACTTTAGTCTTTCCACTTTTGTCTTTCCACTTTAGTCTGTCCACTTTAGTCTTTCCGCTATAGTCTGTCCACTTTAGTCTTTCCACTAATCTCTTTCCACTAGAGACTGTCCACTTTAGTCTTTCCACTTTAGTCTGTCCCCTTTAGTCTGTCCACTTTAGTCTTTCCACTTTAGTCATTTCCACTATCGTCTGTCCACTTTAGTCTTTCCACTTTAGTCATTCCACTTTAGTCTGTCCACTTTAGTCTTTCCACTATAGTCTGTCCACTTTAGTCTTTCCACTATAGTTTGTCCACTTTAGTCTTTCCACTTTAGTCTTTCCACTATAGTCTCCACTTTATTCTGTCCACTACAGTCTTTCCACTATAGTCTTTCCACTATAGTCTGTCCACTTTAGTCTTTCCACTTTCGTCTTTCCACTTTAGTCTGTCCACTTTAGTCTTTCCACTATAGTCTGTCCACTTTAGTCTTTCCACTATTCTCTGTCCACTTTAGTCTTTCCACTTTAGTCTTTCCACTTCAGTCTTTCCACTAGAGTCTGTCCACTTTAGTCTTTCCACTTTAGTCCGTCCACTTTAGTCTGTCCACTTTAGTCTTTCCACTTTAGTCATTTCCACTATCGTCTGTCCACTTTAGTCTTTCCACTTTAGTCTGTCCACTTTAGTCTTTCCAATATAGCCTGTCCACTTTAGTCTTTCCACTATAGTCTCCACTTTATTCTGTCCACTACAGTCTTTCCACTATAGTCTTTCCACTATAGTCTGTCCACTTTAGTCTTTAAACTTTAGTCTTTCCACTCTAGTCTGTCCACTTTAGTCTTTCCACTATAGTATGTCCACTTTAGTCTTTCCGCTTTAGTCTGTCCACTTAGTCTTTCCACTTCAGTCTTTCCACTTTATTCTGTCCACTACAGTCTTTCCACTATAGTCTTTCAACTATAGTCTGTCCACTTTAGTCTTTCCACTATCCTCTGTCCACTTTAGTCTTTCCACTATAGTCTCCACTTTATTTTGTCCACTACAGTCTTTCCACTATAGTCTTTCCACTATAGTCTGTCCACTTTAGTCTTTCCCCTATAGTCTCCACTTTATTCTGTCCACTACAGTCTTTCCACTTTAGTCTTTCCCCTATTCTCTGTCCACTTTAGTCTTTCCACTTTAGACTTTCCCTATAGTCTCCACTTTATTCTGTCCACTACAGTCGCTCCACTGCAGTCTTTCCACTATAGTCTGTCAACTTTAGTATTTCCACTATTCTCTGTGCACTTTATTCTTTCCACTATACTCCCCACTTTATTCTGTCCACTACAGTCTTTCCACTATAGTCTGTCCACTTTAGTCTTTCCACTTTAGTCTTTCCACTTTAGTCTGTCCACTTTAGCCTTTCCACTATAGTCTGTCCACTTTAGTCTTTCCACTAATCTCTGTCCACTTTAGTCTTTCCACTTTAGTCTTTCCACTATAGTCTCCACTTCATTCTGTCCACTACAGTCTTTCCACTATAGTATTTCCACTATAGTCTGTCCACTTTAGTCTTTCCACTTTAGTCTTTCCACTTCAGTCCGTCCACTTTAGTCTTTCCACTATAGTCTGTCCACTTAAGTCTTTCCACTTTAGTCTTTCCGCTTTAGTCTGTCCACTTAGTCTTTCCACTTCAGTCTTTCCACTAGAGTCTGTCCACTTTAGTCTTTCCACTATAGTCTGTCCACTTTAGTCTTTCCACTATAGTCTTTCCACTTTAGTCATTTCCACTATCGTCTATCCACTTTAGTCTTCTACTTTAGTCTTTCCACGTTAGTCTGTCCACTTTAGTCTTTCCACTATAGTCTGTCCACTTTAGTCTTTCCACTATAGTCTGTCCACTTTAGTCTTTCCACTTTAGTCTGTCCACTTTAGTCTTTCCACTATAGTCTGTCCACTTTAGTCTTTCCACTTTAGTCTTTCCACTTTAGTCTTTCCACTATAGTCTCCACTTTATTCTGTCCACAACAGTCTTTCCACTATAGTCTGTCCACTTTAGTCTTTCCACTTTAGTCTTTCCACTTTAGTCTTTCCACTTTAGTCTGTCCACTTTAGTCTTTCCACTATAGTCTGTCCACTTTAGTCTTTCCACTAATCTCTGTCCACTTTAGTCTTTCCACTATAGTCTCCACTTTATTCTGTCCACTACAGTCTTTCCACTACAGTCTTTCCACTATAGTCTGTCCACTTTAGTCTTTCCACTTTAGTCTGTCCACTTTAGTCTTTCCACTATAGTCTGTCCACTTTAGTCTTTCCACTAATCTCTGTCCACTTTAGTTTTTCCACTACAGTCTCCACTTTATTCTGTCCACTACAGTCTTTCCACTATAGTCTTTCAACTATAGTCTGTCCACTGTAGTCTTTCCACTTTAGTCTTTCCACTTTAGTCCGTCCACTTTAGTCTTTCCACTATAGTCTGTCCACTTAAGTCTTTCCACTTTAGTCTTTCCGCTTTAGTCTGTCCACTTAGTCTTTCCACTATAGTCTGTCCACTTTAGTCTTTCCACTTTAGTCTTTCCACTTTAGTCTGTCCACTTTAGTCTTTCCACTATAGTCTTTCCACTTTAGTCTTTCCACTAATCTCTGTCCAATTTAGTCTTTCCACTTTAGTCTTTCCACTATAGTCTCCACTTTATTCTGTCCACTACAGTCTCTCCACTATAGTCTTTCCACTATAGTCTGTCCACTTTAGACTTTCTACTATTCTCTGTCCACTTTATTCTTTCCACTATACTCGCCACTTTATTCTGTCCACTACAGTCTTTCCACTATAGTCTGTCCACTTTAGTCTTTCCACTTTAGTCTTTCCACTTTAGTCTGTCCACTTTAGTCTTTCCACTATAGTCTGTCCACTTTAGTCTTTCCACTAATCTCTGTCCACTTTAGTCTTTCCACTTTAGTCTTTCCACTATAGTCTCCACTTTATTCTGTCTACTACAGTCTCTCCACTATAGTCTTTCCACTATAGTCTGTCCACTTTAGTCTTTCCACTATAGTCTGTCCACTTTAGTCTTTCCACTTTAGTCTTTCCACTATAGTCTCCACTTTATTCTGTCCACTACAGTCTTTCCACTATAGTCTTTCCACTATAGTCTGTCCACTTTAGTCTTTCCACTTTAGTCTTTCCACTTTAGTCTGTCCACTTTAGTCTTTCCACTATAGTCTGTCCACTCTAGTCTTTCCAAAATTCTCTGTCCACTTTAGCTTTCCACTATAGTCTCCACTTTATTCTGTCCACTACAGTCTTTCCACTATAGTCTTTCCACTATAGTCTGTCCACTTTAGTCTTTCCACTTTAGTCTTTCCACTTTAGTGTCCACTTTAGTCTTTCCACTATAGTATGTCCACTTTAATCTTTCCACTTTAGTCTGTCCACTTTAGTCTTTCCACTATAGTCTGTCCACTTTAGTCTTTCCACTAATCTCTGTCCACTTTAGTCTTTCCACTTTAGTCTTTCCACTATAGTCTCCACTTTATTCTTTCCACTACAGTCTTTCCACAATAGTCTTTCCACTATAGTCTGTCCACTTTATGCTTTCCACTTTAGTCTTTCCACTTTAGCCCGTCCACTTTAGTCTTTCCACTATAGTCTGTCCACTTTAGTCTTTCCACTATTCTCCACTTTAGTCTTTCCACTAGTCTCCACTTTATTCTGTCCATTACAGTCTTTCCTCTATAGTCTTTCCACTTTAGCCCGTCCACTTTAGTCTTTCCACTATAGTCTGTCCACTTTAGTCTTTCCACTATTCTCCACTTTAGTCTTTCCACTAGTCTCCACTTTATTCTGTCCATTACAGTCTTTCCTCTATAGTCTTTCCACTATAGTCTGTCCACTTTAGTCTTTCCACTTTAGTCTTTCCACTATAGTCTCCACTTTATTCTGTCCACTACAGTCTTTCCACTTTCGTCTTTCCACTATTCTCTGTCCACTTTAGTCTTTCCACTATAGTCTCCACTTTATTCTGACCACTACAGTCTTTCCACTATAGTCTTTCCACTATAGTCTTTCCAATTTAGTCTTTCCACTATTCTCTGTCCACTTTAGTCTTTCCACTTTATTCTTTCCACTATAGTCTCCACTTTATTCTGTCCACTACAATCTTTCCACTATAGTCTTTCCACTATAGTCTGTCCACTTTAGTCTTTCCACTTTAGTCTTTCCACTATAGTCTCCACTTTATTCTGTCCACTACAGTCTTTCCACTAATCTCTGTCCACTTTAGTCTTTCCACTATAGTCTTTCGACTATAGTCTGTCAACTTTAGTCTTTCCACTTTAGTCTTTCCACTATAGTCTCCACTTTATTCTGTCCACTACAGTCTTTCCACTTTCGTCTTTCCACTATTCTCTGTCCACTTTAGTCTTTCCACTATAGTCTCCACTTTATTCTGTCCACTACAGTCTTTCCACTATAATCTTTCCACCATAGTCTTTCCAATTTAGTCTTTCCACTATTCTCTGTCCACTTTAGTCTTTCCACTTTATTCTTTCCACTATAGTCTCCACTTTATTCTGTCCACTACAGTCTTCCCACTATAGTCTTTCCACTATAGTCGGTCCACTTTGGTCTTTCCACCTTAGTCTTTCCACTTTAGTCTGTCCACTTTAGTCTTTCCACTATCGTCTGTCCACTTTAGTCTTTCCACTATTCTCCACTTTAGTTTTTCCACTAGTCTCCACTTTATTCTGTCCACTACAGTCTCTCCTCTATAGTCTTTCCACTATAGTCTGTCCACTTTAGTCTTTCCACTTTAGTCTGTCCACTTTAGTCTTTCCACTGTAGTCTGTCCACTTTAGTCTTTCCACTATAGTCCGTCCACTTTAGTCTTTCCACTTTCGTCTTTCCACTTTAGTCTGTCCACTTTAGTCTTTCCACTATAGTCTCCACTTTATTCTGTCCACTACAGTCTTTCCACTATAGTCTTTCCACAATAGTCTGTCCACTTTAGTCTTTCCACTATTCTCTGTCCACTTTAGTCTTTCCACTATAGTCTCCACTTTATTCTGTCCACTACAGTCTTTCCACTCTAGTCTTTCCACTATTGTCTGTCCACTTTAGTCTTTCCAATTTAGTTTTTCCACTTTAGTCTGTCCACTTCAGTCTTTCCACTATAGTCTGTCCACTTTAGTCTTTCCACTTTAGTCTTTCCACTATAGTCTCCACTTTATTCTGGCCACTACGGTCTTTCCACTATAGTCTTTCCACGATAGTCTGTCCACTTTAGTCTTTCCACTATTCTCTGTCCACTTTAGTCTTTCCACTATAGTCTCCACTTTATTCTGTCCACGACAGTCTTTCCACTATAGTCTTTGCGCTTTAGTCTGTCCACTTTAGTCTTTCCACTATCTTCTGTCCACTTTAGTCTTTCCACTTTAGTGTTTCCACTTTAGTCTGTCCACTTTAGTCTTTCAACTATTGTCTGTCCACTTTAGTCTTTCCACTTTAGTCTTTCCACTATAGTCTGTCCACTTTAGTCTTTCCACTAATCTCTGTCCACTTTAGTCTTTCCACTTTAGTCTTTCCACTATAGTCTCCACTTTATTCTGTCTACTACAGTCTCTCCACTATAGTCTTTCCACTATAGTCTGTCCACTTTAGTCTTTCCAATTTAGTTTTTCCACCTTAGTCTGTCCACTTCAGTCTTTCCACTATAGTCTCCACTTTATTCTGGCCACTACAGCCTTCCACTATAGTCTCCACTTTATTCTTTCCACCACACTTTAGTTTGTCCACTGAGTCTTTCGACTTCAATCTTTCCACTATAGTCTGTCCACTTTAGTCTTTTCACTATAGTCTTTCCACTTTCGTCTTTCCACTATTCTCTGTCCACTTTAGTCTTTCCACTATAGTCTCCACTTTATTCTGTCCACTACAGTCTTTCCACTATAGTCTTTCCACTATAGTCTTTCCAATTTAGTCTTTCCACTATTCTCTGTCCACTTTAGTCTTTCCACTTTATTCTTTCCACTATAGTCTCCACTTTATTCTGTCCACTACAGTCTTTCCACTATAGTCTTTCCACTGTCGTCTGTCCACTTTAGTCTTTCCACTAATCTCTGTCCACTTTAGTCTTTCCACTATAGTCTTTCCACTATAGTCTGTCCACTTTAGTCTTTCCACTATAGTCTGTCCATTTGAGTCTTTCCACTTTAGTCTTTCCACTTTATTCTCTCCACTTCAGTGTGTACACTTTAGTTTGTCCACTGAGTCTTTCCACTATAGTCTTTCCACTATAGTCTTTCCAATTTAGTCTTTCCACTATTCTCTGTCCACTTTAGTCTTTCCACTTTATTCTTTCTACTATAGTCTCCACTTTATTCTGTCCACTACAGTCTTTCCACTATAGTCTTTCCAATATAGTCGGTCCACTTTAGTCTTTCCACCTTAGTATTTCCACTTTAGTCTGTCCACTTTAGTCTTTCCACTATAGTCTGTCCACTTTAGTCTTTCCACTATTCTCCACTTTAGTCTTTCCACTAGTCTCCACTTTATTCTGTCCACTACAGTCTCCCCTCTATAGTCTTTCCACTATAGTCTGTCTACTTTAGTGTTTCCACTTTAGTCTGTCCACTTTAGTCTTTCCACTATAGTCTGTCCACTTTAGTCTTTCCACTTTAGTCTTTCCACTTTATTCTTTCCACTGCAGTGTGTACACTTTAGTCTGTCCACTGAGTCTTTCCACTTCAGTCTTTCCACTATAGTCCATCCACTTTAGTCTTTCCACTATAGTCTCCACTTTATTCTGTCCACTACAGTCTTTCCACTATAGTCTTTCAACTATAGTCTGTCCACTTTAGTCTTTCCACTTTAGTCTTTCCACTTTAGTCCGTCCACTTTAGTCTTTCCACTATAGTCTGTCCACTTTAGTCTTTCCACTATAGTCTGTCCACTTAAGTCTTTCCACTTTAGTCTTTCCGCTTTAGTCTGTCCACTGAGTCTTTCCACTTTAGTCTGTCCACTTTAGTCTTTCCACTATAGTCTGTCCACTTTAGTCTTTCAACCATAGTTTGTCCACTTTGGTCTTTCCACTTTAGTCTTTCCGCTTTAGTCTGTCCACTTTAGTCTGTCCACTTTAGTCTTTCCACTATAGTCTGTCCACTTTAGTCTTTCCACTATTCTCTGTCCACTTTAGTCTTTCCACTTTAGTCTTTCCACTATAGTCTCCACTTTATTCTGTCCACTACAGTCTTTCCACTATAGTCTGTCCACTTTAGTCTTTCCACTTTAGTCTTTCCACTTTAGTCTGTCCACTTTAGTCTTTCCACTTTAGTCTGTCCACTTTAGTCTTTCCACTATAGTCTGTCCACTTTAGTCTTTCCACTATTCTCTGTCCACTCTAGTCTTTACACTTTAGTCTTTCCACTATAGTCTTTCCACTATAGTCTGTCCAATTTAGTCTTTCCACTTTAATCTTTCCACTTTAGTCTGTCCACTTTAGTCTTTCCACTATAGTCTGTCCACTTTAGTCTTTCCACTTTAGTCTTTCCACTTTATTCTGTCCACTTCAGTGTGTACACTTTAGTCTGTCCACTGAGTCTTTCCACTTCAGTCTTTCCACTATAGTCTGTCCACTTTAGTCTTTTCACTATAGTCTCCACTTTATTCTGTCCACTACAGTCTTTCCACTTTAGTCTTTCCAATACTCTCTGTCCACTTTAGTTTTTCCACTATAGTCTCCACTTTATTCTGTCCATTACAGTCTTTCCTCTATAGTCGTTCCACTATAGTCTGTCCACTTTAGTCTTTCCACTTTAGTCTTTCCACTATTGTCTCCACTTTATTCTGTCCACTACAGTCTTTCCACTATAGTCTTTCCACTATAGTCTTTCCAATTTAGTCTTTCCACTATTCTCTGTCCACTTTAGTCTTTCCACTTTATTCTTTCCACTATAGTCTCCCCTTTATTCTGTCCACTACAGTCTTTCCACTATAGTCTTTCCACTATCGTCTGTCCACTTTAGTCTTTCCACTAATCTCTGTCCACTTTAGTCTTTCCACTATAGTCTTTCCACTTTAGTCTTTCCACTAATCTCTGTCCAATTTAGTCTTTCCACTTTAGTCTTTCCACTATAGTCTCCACTTTATTCTGTCCACTACAGTCTCTCCACTATAGTCTTTCCACTATAGTCTGTCCACTTTAGACTTTCCACTATTCTCTGTCCACTTTATTCTTTCCACTATACTCTCCACTTTATTCTGTCCACTACAGTCTTTCCACTATAGTCTGTCCACTTTAGTCTTTCCACTTTAGTCTTTCCACTTTAGTCTGTCCACTTTAGTCTTTCCACTATAGTCTGTCCACTTTAGTCTTTCCACTAATCTCTGTCCACTTTAGTCTTTCCACTTTAGTCTTTCCACTATAGTCTCCACTTTATTCTGTCTACTACAGTCTCTCCACTATAGTCTTTCCACTATAGTCTGTCCACTTTAGTCTTTCCACTATAGTCTGTCCACTTTAGTCTTTCCACTTTAGTCTTTCCACTTTAGTCTTTCCACTATAGTCTCCACTTTATTCTGTCCACTACAGTCTTTCCTCTATAGTCTTTCCACCATAGTCTGTCCACTTTAGTCTTTCCACTTTAGTCTTTCCACTTTAGTCTGTCCACTTTAGTCTTTCCACTATAGTCTGTCCACTCTAGTCTTTCCAAAATTCTCTGTCCACTTTAGCTTTCCACTATAGTCTCCACTTTATTCTGTCCACTACAGTCTTTCCACTATAGTCTTTCCACTATAGTCTGTCCACTTTAGTCTTTCCACTTTAGTCTTTCCACGTTAGTCTGTCCACTTTAGTCTTTCCACTATAGTCTGTCCACTTTAGTCTTTCCACTATAGTCTGTCCACTTTAGTCTTTCCACTTTAGTCTTTCCACTTTAGTCTGTCCACTTTAGTCTTTGCACCATAGTCTGTCCAGTTTAGTCTTTCCACTTTAGTCTTTCCACTTTAGTCTGTCCACTTTAGTCTCTCCACTATAGTCTTTCCACTTCAGTCTTTCCACTATAGTCTGTCCACTATAGTCTTTCCACTTTAGTCTTTCCACTATAGTCTCCACTTTATTCTGTCCACTACAGTCTTTCCACTATAGTCTTTCCACTATAGTCTTTCCACTATAGTCTTTCCAATTTAGACTTTCCACTATAGTCTACACATTATTCTGTCCACTACAGTCTTTTCGCTATAGTCTTTCCACTATAGTCTGTCCACTTTAGTCTTTCCACTTTTGTCTTTCCACTTTAGTCTGTCCACTTTAGTCTTTCCGCTATAGTCTGTCCACTTTAGTCTTTCCACTAATCTCTTTCCACTAGAGACTGTCCACTTTAGTCTTTCCACTTTAGTCTGTCCCCTTTAGTCTGTCCACTTTAGTCTTTCCACTTTAGTCATTTCCACTATCGTCTGTCCACTTTAGTCTTTTCACTTTAGTCATTCCACTTTAGTCTGTCCACTTTAGTCTTTCCACTATAGTCTGTCCACTTTAGTCTTTCCACTATAGTTTGTCCACTTTAGTCTTTCCACTTTAGTCTTTCCACTATAGTCTCCACTTTATTCTGTCCACTACAGTCTTTCCACTATAGTCTTTCCACTATAGTCTGTCCACTTTAGTCTTTCCACTTTCGTCTTTCCACTTTAGTCTGTCCACTTTAGTCTTTCCACTATAGTCTGTCCACTTTAGTCTTTCCACTATTCTCTGTCCACTTTAGTCTTTCCACTTTAGTCTTTCCACTTCAGTCTTTCCACTAGAGTCTGTCCACTTTAGTCTTTCCACTTTAGTCCGTCCACTTTAGTCTGTCCACTTTAGTCTTTCCACTTTAGTCATTTCCACTATCGTCTGTCCACTTTAGTCTTTCCACTTTAGTCTGTCCACTTTAGTCTTTCCACTATAGCCTGTCCACTTTAGTCTTTCCACTATAGTCTCCACTTTATTCTGTCCACTACAGTCTTTCCACTATAGTCTTTCCACTATAGTCTGTCCACTTTAGTCTTTAAACTTTAGTCTTTCCACTCTAGTCTGTCCACTTTAGTCTTTCCACTATAGTATGTCCACTTTAGTCTTTCCGCTTTAGTCTGTCCACTTAGTCTTTCCACTTCAGTCTTTCCACTTTATTCTGTCCACTACAGTCTTTCCACTATAGTCTTTCAACTATAGTCTGTCCACTTTAGTCTTTCCACTATCCTCTGTCCACTTTAGTCTTTCCACTATAGTCTCCACTTTATTTTGTCCACTACAGTCTTTCCACTATAGTCTTTCCACTATAGTCTGTCCACTTTAGTCTTTCCCCTATAGTCTCCACTTTATTCTGTCCACTACAGTCTTTCCACTTTAGTCTTTCCCCTATTCTCTGTCCACTTTAGTCTTTCCACTTTAGACTTTCCCTATAGTCTCCACTTTATTCTGTCCACTACAGTCGCTCCACTGCAGTCTTTCCACTATAGTCTGTCAACTTTAGTATTTCCACTATTCTCTGTGCACTTTATTCTTTCCACTATACTCCCCACTTTATTCTGTCCACTACAGTCTTTCCACTATAGTCTGTCCACTTTAGTCTTTCCACTTTAGTCTTTCCACTTTAGTCTGTCCACTTTAGCCTTTCCACTATAGTCTGTCCACTTTAGTCTTTCCACTAATCTCTGTCCACTTTAGTCTTTCCACTTTAGTCTTTCCACTATAGTCTCCACTTCATTCTGTCCACTACAGTCTTTCCACTATAGTATTTCCACTATAGTCTGTCCACTTTAGTCTTTCCACTTTAGTCTTTCCACTTCAGTCCGTCCACTTTAGTCTTTCCACTATAGTCTGTCCACTTAAGTCTTTCCACTTTAGTCTTTCCGCTTTAGTCTGTCCACTTAGTCTTTCCACTTCAGTCTTTCCACTAGAGTCTGTCCACTTTAGTCTTTCCACTATAGTCTGTCCACTTTAGTCTTTCCACTATAGTCTTTCCACTTTAGTCATTACCACTATCGTCTATCCACTTTAGTCTTTCCACTTTAGTCTTTCCACGTTAGTCTGTCCACTTTAGTCTTTCCACTATAGTCTGTCCACTTTAGTCTTTCCACTATAGTCTGTCCACTTTAGTCTTTCCACTTTAGTCTGTCCAGTTTAGTCTTTCCACTATAGTCTGTCCACTTTAGTCTTTCCACTTTAGTCTTTCCACTTTAGTCTTTCCACTATAGTCTCCACTTTATTCTGTCCACAACAGTCTTTCCACTATAGTCTGTCCACTTTAGTCTTTCCACTTTAGTCTTTCCACTTTAGTCTTTCCACTTTAGTCTGTCCACTTTAGTCTTTCCACTATAGTCTGTCCACTTTAGTCTTTCCACTAATCTCTGTCCACTTTAGTCTTTCCACTATAGTCTCCACTTTATTCTGTCCACTACAGTCTTTCCACTACAGTCTTTCCACTATAGTCTGTCCACTTTAGTCTTTCCACTTTAGTCTGTCCACTTTAGTCTTTCCACTATAGTCTGTCCACTTTAGTCTTTCCACTAATCTCTGTCCACTTTAGTTTTTCCACTACAGTCTCCACTTTATTCTGTCCACTACAGTCTTTCCACTATAGTCTTTCAACTATAGTCTGTCCACTTTAGTCTTTCCACTTTAGTCTTTCCACTTTAGTCCGTCCACTTTAGTCTTTCCACTATAGTCTGTCCACTTAAGTCTTTCCACTTTAGTCTTTCGGCTTTAGTCTGTCCACTTAGTCTTTCCACTATAGTCTGTCCACTTTAGTCTTTCCACTTTAGTCTTTCCACTTTAGTCTGTCCACTTTAGTCTTTCCACTATAGTCTTTCCACTTTAGTCTTTCCACTAATCTCTGTCCAATTTAGTCTTTCCACTTTAGTCTTTCCACTATAGTCTCCACTTTATTCTGTCCACTACAGTCTCTCCACTATAGTCTTTCCACTATAGTCTGTCCACTTTAGACTTTCTACTATTCTCTGTCCACTTTATTCTTTCCACTATACTCGCCACTTTATTCTGTCCACTACAGTCTTTCCACTATAGTCTGTCCACTTTAGTCTTTCCACTTTAGTCTTTCCACTTTAGTCTGTCCACTTTAGTCTTTCCACTATAGTCTGTCCACTTTAGTCTTTCCACTAATCTCTGTCCACTTTAGTCTTTCCACTTTAGTCTTTCCACTATAGTCTCCACTTTATTCTGTCTACTACAGTCTCTCCACTATAGTCTTTCCACTATAGTCTGTCCACTTTAGTCTTTCCACTATAGTCTGTCCACTTTAGTCTTTCCACTTTAGTCTTTCCACTTTAGTCTTTCCACTATAGTCTCCACTTTATTCTGTCCACTACAGTCTTTCCACTATAGTCTTTCCACTATAGTCTGTCCACTTTAGTCTTTCCACTTTAGTCTTTCCACTTTAGTCTGTCCACTTTAGTCTTTCCACTATAGTCTGTCCACTCTAGTCTTTCCAAAATTCTCTGTCCACTTTAGCTTTCCACTATAGTCTCCACTTTATTCTGTCCACTACAGTCTTTCCACTATAGTCTTTCCACTATAGTCTGTCCACTTTAGTCTTTCCACTTTAGTCTTTCCACTTTAGTGTCCACTTTAGTCTTTCCACTATAGTATGTCCACTTTAATCTTTCCACTTTAGTCTGTCCACTTTAGTCTTTCCACTATAGTCTGTCCACTTTAGTCTTTCCACTAATCTCTGTCCACTTTAGTCTTTCCACTTTAGTCCACTATAGTCTCCACTTTATTCTTTCCACTACAGTCTTTCCACAATAGTCTTTCCACTATAGTCTGTCCACTTTATGCTTTCCACTTTAGTCTTTCCACTTTAGCCCGTCCACTTTAGTCTTTCCACTATAGTCTGTCCACTTTAGTCTTTCCACTATTCTCCACTTTAGTCTTTCCACTAGTCTCCACTTTATTCTGTCCATTACAGTCTTTCCTCTATAGTCTTTCCACTTTAGCCCGTCCACTTTAGTCTTTCCACTATAGTCTGTCCACTTTAGTCTTTCCACTATTCTCCACTTTAGTCTTTCCACTAGTCTCCACTTTATTCTGTCCATTACAGTCTTTCCTCTATAGTCTTTCCACTATAGTCTGTCCACTTTAGTCTTTCCACTTTAGTCTTTCCACTATAGTCTCCACTTTATTCTGTCCACTACAGTCTTTCCACTTTCGTCTTTCCACTATTCTCTGTCCACTTTAGTCTTTCCACTATAGTCTCCACTTTATTCTGACCACTACAGTCTTTCCACTATAGTCTTTCCACTTCAGTCTTTCCAATTTAGTCTTTCCACTATTCTCTGTCCACTTTAGTCTTTCCACTTTATTCTTTCCACTATAGTCTCCACTTTATTCTGTCCACTACAATCTTTCCACTATAGTCTTTCCACTATAGTCTGTCCACTTTAGTCTTTCCACTATAGTCTCCACTTTATTCTGTCCACTACAGTCTTTCCACTAATCTCTGTCCACTTTAGTCTTTCCACTATAGTCTTTCGACTATAGTCTGTCAACTTTAGTCTTTCCACTTTAGTCTTTCCACTATAGTCTCCACTTTATTCTGTCCACTACAGTCTTTCCACTTTCGTCTTTCCACTATTCTCTGTCCACTTTAGTCTTTCCACTATAGTCTCCACTTTATTCTGTCCACTACAGTCTTTCCACTATAATCTTTCCACCATAGTCTTTCCAATTTAGTCTTTCCACTATTCTCTGTCCACTTTAGTCTTTCCACTTTATTCTTTCCACTATAGTCTCCACTTTATTCTGTCCACTACAGTCTTCCCACTATAGTCTTTCCACTATAGTCGGTCCACTTTGGTCTTTCCACCTTAGTCTTTCCACTTTAGTCTGTCCACTTTAGTCTTTCCACTATCGTCTGTCCACTTTAGTCTTTCCACTATTCTCCACTTTAGTTTTTCCACTAGTCTCCACTTTATTCTGTCCACTACAGTCTCTCCTCTATAGTCTTTCCACTATAGTCTGTCCACTTTAGTCTTTCCACTTTAGTCTGTCCACTTTAGTCTTTCCACTGTAGTCTGTCCACTTTAGTCTTTCCACTATAGTCCGTCCACTTTAGTCTTTCCACTTTCGTCTTTCCACTTTAGTCTGTCCACTTTAGTCTTTCCACTATAGTCTCCACTTTATTCTGTCCACTACAGTCTTTCCACTATAGTCTTTCCACAATAGTCTGTCCACTTTAGTCTTTCCACTATTCTCTGTCCACTTTAGTGTTTCCACTATAGTCTCCACTTTATTCTGTCCACTACAGTCTTTCCACTCTAGTCTTTCCACTATTGTCTGTCCACTTTAGTCTTTCCAATTTAGTTTTTCCACTTTAGTCTGTCCACTTCAGTCTTTCCACTATAGTCTGTCCACTTTAGTCTTTCCACTTTAGTCTTTCCACTATAGTCTCCACTTTATTCTGGCCACTACGGTCTTTCCACTATAGTCTTTCCACGATAGTCTGTCCACTTTAGTCTTTCCACTATTCTCTGTCCACTTTAGTCTTTCCACTATAGTCTCCACTTTATTCTGTCCACGACAGTCTTTCCACTATAGTCTTTCCGCTTTAGTCTGTCCACTTTAGTCTTTCCACTATCTTCTGTCCACTTTAGTCTTTCCACTTTAGTGTTTCCACTTTAGTCTGTCCACTTTAGTCTTTCAACTATTGTCTGTCCACTTTAGTCTTTCCACTTTAGTCTTTCCACTATAGTCTGTCCACTTTAGTCTTTCCACTAATCTCTGTCCACTTTAGTCTTTCCACTTTAGTCTTTCCACTATAGTCTCCACTTTATTCTGTCTACTACAGTCTCTCCACTATAGTCTTTCCACTATAGTCTGTCCACTTTAGTCTTTCCACTATAGTCTGTCCACTTTAGTCTTTCCACTTTAGTCTTTCCACTTTAGTCTTTCCACTATAGTCTCCACTTTATTCTGTCCACTACAGTCTTTCCTCTATAGTCTTTCCACTATAGTCTGTCCACTTTAGTCTTTCCACTTTAGTCTTTCCACTTTAGTCTGTCCACTTTAGTCTTTCCACTATAGTCTGTCCACTCTAGTCTTTCCAAAATTCTCTGTCCACTTTAGCTTTCCACTATAGTCTCCACTTTATTCTGTCCACTACAGTCTTTCCACTATAGTCTTTCCACTATAGTCTGTCCACTTTAGTCTTTCCACTTTAGTCTTTCCACGTTAGTCTGTCCACTTTAGTCTTTCCACTATAGTCTGTCCACTTTAGTCTTTCCACTATAGTCTGTCCACTTTAGTCTTTCCACTTTAGTCTTTCCACTTTAGTCTGTCCACTTTAGTCTTTGCACCATAGTCTGTCCAGTTTAGTCTTTCCACTTTAGTCTTTCCACTTTAGTCTGTCCACTTTAGTCTCTCCACTATAGTCTTTCCACTTCAGTCTTTCCACTATAGTCTGTCCACTATAGTCTTTCCACTTTAGTCTTTCCACTATAGTCTCCACTTTATTCTGTCCACTACAGTCTTTCCACTATAGTCTTTCCACTATAGTCTTTCCACTATAGTCTTTCCAATTTAGACTTTCCACTATAGTCTACACATTATTCTGTCCACTACAGTCTTTTCGCTATAGTCTTTCCACTATAGTCTGTCCACTTTAGTCTTTCCACTTTTGTCTTTCCACTTTAGTCTGTCCACTTTAGTCTTTCCGATATAGTCTGTCCACTTTAGTCTTTCCACTAATCTCTTTCCACTAGAGACTGTCCACTTTAGTCTTTCCACTTTAGTCTGTCCCCTTTAGTCTGTCCACTTTAGTCTTTCCACTTTAGTCATTTCCACTATCGTCTGTCCACTTTAGTCTTTCCACTTTAGTCATTCCACTTTAGTCTGTCCACTTTAGTCTTTCCACTATAGTCTGTCCACTTTAGTCTTTCCACTATAGTTTGTCCACTTTAGTCTTTCCACTTTAGTCTTTCCACTATAGTCTCCACTTTATTCTGTCCACTACAGTCTTTCCACTATAGTCTTTCCACTATAGTCTTTCCACTATAGTCTTTCCAATTTAGACTTTCCACTATAGTCTACACATTATTCTGTCCACTACAGTCTTTTCGCTATAGTCTTTCCACTATAGTCTGTCCACTTTAGTCTTTCCACTTTTGTCTTTCCACTTTAGTCTGTCCACTTTAGTCTTTCCGCTATAGTCTGTCCACTTTAGTCTTTCCACTAATCTCTTTCCACTAGAGACTGTCCACTTTAGTCTTTCCACTTTAGTCTGTCCCCTTTAGTCTGTCCACTTTAGTCTTTCCACTTTAGTCATTTCCACTATCGTCTGTCCACTTTAGTCTTTCCACTTTAGTCATTCCACTTTAGTCTGTCCACTTTAGTCTTTCCACTATAGTCTGTCCACTTTAGTCTTTCCACTATAGTTTGTCCACTTTAGTCTTTCCACTTTAGTCTTTCCACTATAGTCTCCACTTTATTCTGTCCACTACAGTCTTTCCACTATAGTCTTTCCACTATAGTCTGTCCACTTTAGTCTTTCCACTTTCGTCTTTCCACTTTAGTCTGTCCACTTTAGTCTTTCCACTATAGTCTGTCCACTTTAGTCTTTCCACTATTCTCTGTCCACTTTAGTCTTTCCACTTTAGTCTTTCCACTTCAGTCTTTCCACTAGAGTCTGTCCACTTTAGTCTTTCCACTTTAGTCCGTCCACTTTAGTCTGTCCACTTTAGTCTTTCCACTTTAGTCTTTCCACTATCGTCTGTCCACTTTAGTCTTTCCACTTTAGTCTGTCCACTTTAGTCTTTCCACTATAGCCTGTCCACTTTAGTCTTTCCACTATAGTCTCCACTTTATTCTGTCCACTACAGTCTTTCCACTATAGTCTTTCCACTATAGTCTGTCCACTTTAGTCTTTAAACTTTAGTCTTTCCACTCTAGTCTGTCCACTTTAGTCTTTCCACTATAGTATGTCCACTTTAGTCTTTCCGCTTTAGTCTGTCCACTTAGTCTTTCCACTTCAGTCTTTCCACTTTATTCTGTCCACTACAGTCTTTCCACTATAGTCTTTCAACTATAGTCTGTCCACTTTAGTCTTTCCACTATCCTCTGTCCACTTTAGTCTTTCCACTATAGTCTCCACTTTATTTTGTCCACTACAGTCTTTCCACTATAGTCTTTCCACTATAGTCTGTCCACTTTAGTCTTTCCCCTATAGTCTCCACTTTATTCTGTCCACTACAGTCTTTCCACTTTAGTCTTTCCCCTATTCTCTGTCCACTATAGTCTTTCCACTTTAGACTTTCCCTATAGTCTCCACTTTATTCTGTCCACTACAGTCGCTCCACTGCAGTCTTTCCACTATAGTCTGTCAACTTTAGTATTTCCACTATTCTCTGTGCACTTTATTCTTTCCACTATACTCCCCACTTTATTCTGTCCACTACAGTCTTTCCACTATAGTCTGTCCACTTTAGTCTTTCCACTTTAGTCTTTCCACTTTAGTCTGTCCACTTTAGCCTTTCCACTATAGTCTGTCCACTTTAGTCTTTCCACTAATCTCTGTCCACTTTAGTCTTTCCACTTTAGTCTTTCCACTATAGTCTCCACTTCATTCTGTCCACTACAGTCTTTCCACTATAGTATTTCCACTATAGTCTGTCCACTTTAGTCTTTCCACTTTAGTCTTTCCACTTCAGTCCGTCCACTTTAGTCTTTCCACTATAGTCTGTCCACTTAAGTCTTTCCACTTTAGTCTTTCCGCTTTAGTCTGTCCACTTAGTCTTTCCACTTCAGTCTTTCCACTAGAGTCTGTCCACTTTAGTCTTTCCACTATAGTCTGTCCACTTTAGTCTTTCCACTATAGTCTTTCCACTTTAGTCATTTCCACTATCGTCTATCCACTTTAGTCTTTCCACTTTAGTCTTTCCACGTTAGTCTGTCCACTTTAGTCTTTCCACTATAGTCTGTCCACTTTAGTCTTTCCACTATAGTCTGTCCACTTTAGTCTTTCCACTTTAGTCTGTCCACTTTAGTCTTTCCACTATAGTCTGTCCACTTTAGTCTTTCCACTTTAGTCTTTCCACTTTAGTCTTTCCACTATAGTCTCCACTTTATTCTGTCCACAACAGTCTTTCCACTATAGTCTGTCCACTTTAGTCTTTCCACTTTAGTCTTTCCACTTTAGTCTTTCCACTTTAGTCTGTCCACTTTAGTCTTTCCACTATAGTCTGTCCACTTTAGTCTTTCCACTAATCTCTGTCCACTTTAGTCTTTCCACTATAGTCTCCACTTTATTCTGTCCACTACAGTCTTTCCACTACAGTCTTTCCACTATAGTCTGTCCACTTTAGTCTTTCCACTTTAGTCTGTCCACTTTAGTCTTTCCACTATAGTCTGTCCACTTTAGTCTTTCCACTAATCTCTGTCCACTTTAGTTTTTCCACTACAGTCTCCACTTTATTCTGTCCACTACAGTCTTTCCACTATAGTCTTTCAACTATAGTCTGTCCACTTTAGTCTTTCCACTTTAGTCTTTCCACTTTAGTCCGTCCACTTTAGTCTTTCCACTATAGTCTGTCCACTTAAGTCTTTCCACTTTAGTCTTTCCGCTTTAGTCTGTCCACTTAGTCTTTCCACTATAGTCTGTCCACTTTAGTCTTTCCACTTTAGTCTTTCCACTTTAGTCTGTCCACTTTAGTCTTTCCACTATAGTCTTTCCACTTTAGTCTTTCCACTAATCTCTGTCCAATTTAGTCTTTCCACTTTAGTCTTTCCACTATAGTCTCCACTTTATTCTGTCCACTACAGTCTCTCCACTATAGTCTTTCCACTATAGTCTGTCCACTTTAGACTTTCTACTATTCTCTGTCCACTTTATTCTTTCCACTATACTCGCCACTTTATTCTGTCCACTACAGTCTTTCCACTATAGTCTGTCCACTTTAGTCTTTCCACTTTAGTCTTTCCACTTTAGTCTGTCCACTTTAGTCTTTCCACTATAGTCTGTCCACTTTAGTCTTTCCACTAATCTCTGTCCACTTTAGTCTTTCCACTTTAGTCTTTCCACTATAGTCTCCACTTTATTCTGTCTACTACAGTCTCTCCACTATAGTCTTTCCACTATAGTCTGTCCACTTTAGTCTTTCCACTATAGTCTGTCCACTTTAGTCTTTCCACTTTAGTCTTTCCACTTTAGTCTTTCCACTATAGTCTCCACTTTATTCTGTCCACTACAGTCTTTCCACTATAGTCTTTCCACTATAGTCTGTCCACTTTAGTCTTTCCACTTTAGTCTTTCCACTTTAGTCTGTCCACTTTAGTCTTTCCACTATAGTCTGTCCACTCTAGTCTTTCCAAAATTCTCTGTCCACTTTAGCTTTCCACTATAGTCTCCACTTTATTCTGTCCACTACAGTCTTTCCACTATAGTCTTTCCACTATAGTCTGTCCACTTTAGTCTTTCCACTTTAGTCTTTCCACTTTAGTGTCCACTTTAGTCTTTCCACTATAGTATGTCCACTTTAATCTTTCCACTTTAGTCTGTCCACTTTAGTCTTTCCACTATAGTCTGTCCACTTTAGTCTTTCCACTAATCTCTGTCCACTTTAGTCTTTCCACTTTAGTCTTTCCACTATAGTCTCCACTTTATTCTTTCCACTACAGTCTTTCCACAATAGTCTTTCCACTATAGTCTGTCCACTTTATGCTTTCCACTTTAGTCTTTCCACTTTAGCCCGTCCACTTTAGTCTTTCCACTATAGTCTGTCCACTTTAGTCTTTCCACTATTCTCCACTTTAGTCTTTCCACTAGTCTCCACTTTATTCTGTCCATTACAGTCTTTCCTCTATAGTCTTTCCACTTTAGCCCGTCCACTTTAGTCTTTCCACTATAGTCTGTCCACTTTAGTCTTTCCACTATTCTCCACTTTAGTCTTTCCACTAGTCTCCACTTTATTCTGTCCATTACAGTCTTTCCTCTATAGTCTTTCCACTATAGTCTGTCCACTTTAGTCTTTCCACTATAGTCTCCACTTTATTCTGTCCACTACAGTCTTTCCACTTTCGTCTTTCCACTATTCTCTGTCCACTTTAGTCCTTCCACTATAGTCTCCACTTTATTCTGACCACTACAGTCTTTCCACTATAGTCTTTCCACTATAGTCTTTCCAATTTAGTCTTTCCACTATTCTCTGTCCACTTTAGTCTTTCCACTTTATTCTTTCCACTATAGTCTCCACTTTATTCTGTCCACTACAATCTTTCCACTATAGTCTTTCCACTATAGTCTGTCCACTTTAGTCTTTCCACTATAGTCTCCACTTTATTCTGTCCACTACAGTCTTTCCACTAATCTCTGTCCACTTTAGTCTTTCCACTATAGTCTTTCGACTATAGTCTGTCAACTTTAGTCTTTCCACTTTAGTCTTTCCACTATAGTCTCCACTTTATTCTGTCCACTACAGTCTTTCCACTTTCGTCTTTCCACTATTCTCTGTCCACTTTAGTCTTTCCACTATAGTCTCCACTTTATTCTGTCCACTACAGTCTTTCCACTATAATCTTTCCACCATAGTCTTTCCAATTTAGTCTTTCCACTATTCTCTGTCCACTTTAGTCTTTCCACTTTATTCTGTCCACTATAGTCTCCACTTTATTCTGTCCACTACAGTCTTCCCACTATAGTCTTTCCACTATAGTCGGTCCACTTTGGTCTTTCCACCTTAGTCTTTCCACTTTAGTCTGTCCACTTTAGTCTTTCCACTATCGTCTGTCCACTTTAGTCTTTCCACTATTCTCCACTTTAGTTTTTCCACTAGTCTCCACTTTATTCTGTCCACTACAGTCTCTCCTCTATAGTCTTTCCACTATAGTCTGTCCACTTTAGTCTTTCCACTTTAGTCTGTCCACTTTAGTCTTTCCACTGTAGTCTGTCCACTTTAGTCTTTCCACTATAGTCCGTCCACTTTAGTCTTTCCACTTTCGTCTTTCCACTTTAGTCTGTCCACTTTAGTCTTTCCACTATAGTCTCCACTTTATTCTGTCCACTACAGTCTTTCCACTATAGTCTTTCCACAATAGTCTGTCCACTTTAGTCTTTCCACTATTCTCTGTCCACTTTAGTCTTTCCACTATAGTCTCCACTTTATTCTGTCCACTACAGTCTTTCCACTCTAGTCTTTCCACTATTGTCTGTCCACTTTAGTCTTTCCAATTTAGTTTTTCCACTTTAGTCTGTCCACTTCAGTCTTTCCACTATAGTCTGTCCACTTTAGTCTTTCCACTTTAGTCTTTCCACTATAGTCTCCACTTTATTCTGGCCACTACGGTCTTTCCACTATAGTCTTTCCACGATAGTCTGTCCACTTTAGTCTTTCCACTATTCTCTGTCCACTTTAGTCTTTCCACTATAGTCTCCACTTTATTCTGTCCACGACAGTCTTTCCACTATAGTCTTTCCGCTTTAGTCTGTCCACTTTAGTCTTTCCACTATCTTCTGTCCACTTTAGTCTTTCCACTTTAGTGTTTCCACTTTAGTCTGTCCACTTTAGTCTTTCAACTATTGTCTGTCCACTTTAGTCTTTCCACTTTAGTCTTTCCACTATAGTCTGTCCACTTTAGTCTTTCCACTAATCTCTGTCCACTTTAGTCTTTCCACTTTAGTCTTTCCACTATAGTCTCCACTTTATTCTGTCTACTACAGTCTCTCCACTATAGTCTTTCCACTATAGTCTGTCCACTTTAGTCTTTCCACTATAGTCTGTCCACTTTAGTCTTTCCACTTTAGTCTTTCCACTTTAGTCTTTCCACTATAGTCTCCACTTTATTCTGTCCACTACAGTCTTTCCTCTATAGTCTTTCCACTATAGTCTGTCCACTTTAGTCTTTCCACTTTAGTCTTTCCACTTTAGTCTGTCCACTTTAGTCTTTCCACTATAGTCTGTCCACTCTAGTCTTTCCAAAATTCTCTGTCCACTTTAGCTTTCCACTATAGTCTCCACTTTATTCTGTCCACTACAGTCTTTCCACTATAGTCTTTCCACTATAGTCTGTCCACTTTAGTCTTTCCACTTTAGTCTTTCCACGTTAGTCTGTCCACTTTAGTCTTTCCACTATAGTCTGTCCACTTTAGTCTTTCCACTATAGTCTGTCCACTTTAGTCTTTCCACTTTAGTCTTTCCACTTTAGTCTGTCCACTTTAGTCTTTGCACCATAGTCTGTCCAGTTTAGTCTTTCCACTTTAGTCTTTCCACTTTAGTCTGTCCACTTTAGTCTCTCCACTATAGTCTTTCCACTTCAGTCTTTCCACTATAGTCTGTCCACTATAGTCTTTCCACTTTAGTCTTTCCACTATAGTCTCCACTTTATTCTGTCCACTACAGTCTTTCCACTATAGTCTTTCCACTATAGTCTTTCCACTATAGTCTTTCCAATTTAGACTTTCCACTATAGTCTACACATTATTCTGTCCACTACAGTCTTTTCGCTATAGTCTTTCCACTATAGTCTGTCCACTTTAGTCTTTCCACTTTTGTCTTTCCACTTTAGTCTGTCCACTTTAGTCTTTCCGATATAGTCTGTCCACTTTAGTCTTTCCACTAATCTCTTTCCACTAGAGACTGTCCACTTTAGTCTTTCCACTTTAGTCTGTCCCCTTTAGTCTGTCCACTTTAGTCTTTCCACTTTAGTCATTTCCACTATCGTCTGTCCACTTTAGTCTTTCCACTTTAGTCATTCCACTTTAGTCTGTCCACTTTAGTCTTTCCACTATAGTCTGTCCACTTTAGTCTTTCCACTATAGTTTGTCCACTTTAGTCTTTCCACTTTAGTCTTTCCACTATAGTCTCCACTTTATTCTGTCCACTACAGTCTTTCCACTATAGTCTTTCCACTATAGTCTGTCCACTTTAGTCTTTCCACTTTCGTCTTTCCACTTTAGTCTGTCCACTTTAGTCTTTCCACTATAGTCTGTCCACTTTAGGCTTTCCACTATTCTCTGTCCACTTTAGTCTTTCCACTTTAGTCTTTCCACTTCAGTCTTTCCACTAGAGTCTGTCCACTTTAGTCTTTCCACTTTAGTCCGTCCACTTTAGTCTGTCCACTTTAGTCTTTCCACTTTAGTCATTTCCACTATCGTCTGTCCACTTTAGTCTTTCCACTTTAGTCTGTCCACTTTAGTCTTTCCACTATAGCCTGTCCACTTTAGTCTTTCCACTATAGTCTCCACTTTATTCTGTCCACTACAGTCTTTCCACTATAGTCTTTCCACTATAGTCTGTCCACTTTAGTCTTTAAACTTTAGTCTTTCCACTCTAGTCTGTCCACTTTAGTCTTTCCACTATAGTATGTCCACTTTAGTCTTTCCGCTTTAGTCTGTCCACTTAGTCTTTCCACTTCAGTCTTTCCACTTTATTCTGTCCACTACAGTCTTTCCACTATAGTCTTTCAACTATAGTCTGTCCACTTTAGTCTTTCCACTATCCTCTGTCCACTTTAGTCTTTCCACTATAGTCTCCACTTTATTTTGTCCACTACAGTCTTTCCACTATAGTCTTTCCACTATAGTCTGTCCACTTTAGTCTTTCCACTATAGTCTCCACTTTATTCTGTCCACTACAGTCTTTCCACTTTAGTCTTTCCCCTATTCTCTGTCCACTTTAGTCTTTCCACTTTAGACTTTCCCTATAGTCTCCACTTTATTCTGTCCACTACAGTCGCTCCACTGCAGTCTTTCCACTATAGTCTGTCAACTTTAGTATTTCCACTATTCTCTGTGCACTTTATTCTTTCCACTATACTCCCCACTTTATTCTGTCCACTACAGTCTTTCCACTATAGTCTGTCCACTTTAGTCTTTCCACTTTAGTCTTTCCACTTTAGTCTGTCCACTTTAGCCTTTCCACTATAGTCTGTCCACTTTAGTCTTTCCACTAATCTCTGTCCACTTTAGTCTTTCCACTTTAGTCTTTCCACTATAGTCTCCACTTCATTCTGTCCACTACAGTCTTTCCACTATAGTATTTCCACTATAGTCTGTCCACTTTAGTCTTTCCACTTTAGTCTTTCCACTTCAGTCCGTCCACTTTAGTCTTTCCACTAGAGTCTGTCCACTTTAGTCTTTCCACTATAGTCTGTCCACTTTAGTCTTTCCACTATAGTCTTTCCACTTTAGTCATTTCCACTATCGTCTATCCACTTTAGTCTTTCCACGTTAGTCTGTCCACTTTAGTCTTTCCACTATAGTCTGTCCACTTTAGTCTTTCCACTATAGTCTGTCCACTTTAGTCTTTCCACTTTAGTCTGTCCACTTTAGTCTTTCCACTATAGTCTGTCCACTTTAGTCTTTCCACTTTAGTCTTTCCACTTTAGTCTTTCCACTATAGTCTCCACTTTATTCTGTCCACAACAGTCTTTCCACTATAGTCTGTCCACTTTAGTCTTTCCACTTTAGTCTTTCCACTTTAGTCTTTCCACTTTAGTCTGTCCACTTTAGTCTTTCCACTATAGTCTGTCCACTTTAGTCTTTCCACTAATCTCTGTCCACTTTAGTCTTTCCACTATAGTCTCCACTTTATTCTGTCCACTACAGTCTTTCCACTACAGTCTTTCCACTATAGTCTGTCCACTTTAGTCTTTCCACTTTAGTCTGTCCACTTTAGTCTTTCCACTATAGTCTGTCCACTTTAGTCTTTCCACTAATCTCTGTCCACTTTAGTTTTTCCACTACAGTCTCCACTTTATTCTGTCCACTACAGTCTTTCCACTATAGTCTTTCAACTATAGTCTGTCCACTTTAGTCTTTCCACTTTAGTCTTTCCACTATAGTCTCCACTTTATTCTGGCCACTACGGTCTTTCCACTATAGTCTTTCCACGATAGTCTGTCCACTTTAGTCTTTCCACTATTCTCTGTCCACTTTAGTCTTTCCACTATAGTCTCCCCTTTATTCTGTCCACGACAGTCTTTCCACTATAGTCTTTCCGCTTTAGTCTGTCCACTTTAGTCTTTCCACTATCTTCTGTCCACTTTAGTCTTTCCACTTTAGTGTTTCCACTTTTTCTGTCCACTTTAGTCTTTCAACTATTGTCTGTCCACTTTAGTCTTTCCACTATAGTCTGTCCACTTTAGTCTTTCCACTTTAGTCTTTCCACTTTAGTCTTTCAACTATAGTCTCCACTTTATTCTGTCCACTACAGTCTGTCCACTTTAGTCTTTCCACTAATCTCTGTCCACTTTAGTTTTTCCACTACAGTCTCCACTTTATTCTGTCCACTACAGTCTTTCCACTATAGTCTTTCAACTATAGTCTGTCCACTTTAGTCTTTCCACTTTAGTCTTTCCACTTTAGTCCGTCCACTTTAGTCTTTCCACTATAGTCTGTCCACTTAAGTCTTTCCACTTTAGTCTTTCCGCTTTAGTCTGTCCACTTAGTCTTTCCACTATAGTCTGTCCACTTTAGTCTTTCCACTTTAGTCTTTCCACTTTAGTCTGTCCACTTTAGTCTTTCCACTATAGTCTTTCCACTTTAGTCTTTCCACTAATCTCTGTCCAATTTAGTCTTTCCACTTTAGTCTTTCCACTATAGTCTCCACTTTATTCTGTCCACTACAGTCTCTCCACTATAGTCTTTCCACTATAGTCTGTCCACTTTAGACTTTCTACTATTCTCTGTCCACTTTATTCTTTCCACTATACTCGCCACTTTATTCTGTCCACTACAGTCTTTCCACTATAGTCTGTCCACTTTAGTCTTTCCACTTTAGTCTTTCCACTTTAGTCTGTCCACTTTAGTCTTTCCACTATAGTCTGTCCACTTTAGTCTTTCCACTAATCTCTGTCCACTTTAGTCTTTCCACTTTAGTCTTTCCACTATAGTCTCCACTTTATTCTGTCTACTACAGTCTCTCCACTATAGTCTTTCCACTATAGTCTGTCCACTTTAGTCTTTCCACTATAGTCTGTCCACTTTAGTCTTTCCACTTTAGTCTTTCCACTTTAGTCTTTCCACTATAGTCTCCACTTTATTCTGTCCACTACAGTCTTTCCACTATAGTCTTTCCACTATAGTCTGTCCACTTTAGTCTTTCCACTTTAGTCTTTCCACTTTAGTCTGTCCACTTTAGTCTTTCCACTATAGTCTGTCCACTCTAGTCTTTCCAAAATTCTCTGTCCACTTTAGCTTTCCACTATAGTCTCCACTTTATTCTGTCCACTACAGTCTTTCCACTATAGTCTTTCCACTATAGTCTGTCCACTTTAGTCTTTCCACTTTAGTCTTTCCACTTTAGTGTCCACTTTAGTCTTTCCACTATAGTATGTCCACTTTAATCTTTCCACTTTAGTCTGTCCACTTTAGTCTTTCCACTATAGTCTGTCCACTTTAGTCTTTCCACTAATCTCTGTCCACTTTAGTCTTTCCACTTTAGTCTTTCCACTATAGTCTCCACTTTATTCTTTCCACTACAGTCTTTCCACAATAGTCTTTCCACTATAGTCTGTCCACTTTATGCTTTCCACTTTAGTCTTTCCACTTTAGCCCGTCCACTTTAGTCTTTCCACTATAGTCTGTCCACTTTAGTCTTTCCACTATTCTCCACTTTAGTCTTTCCACTAGTCTCCACTTTATTCTGTCCATTACAGTCTTTCCTCTATAGTCTTTCCACTTTAGCCCGTCCACTTTAGTCTTTCCACTATAGTCTGTCCACTTTAGTCTTTCCACTATTCTCCACTTTAGTCTTTCCACTAGTCTCCACTTTATTCTGTCCATTACAGTCTTTCCTCTATAGTCTTTCCACTATAGTCTGTCCACTTTAGTCTTTCCACTTTAGTCTTTCCACTATAGTCTCCACTTTATTCTGTCCACTACAGTCTTTCCACTTTCGTCTTTCCACTATTCTCTGTCCACTTTAGTCTTTCCACTATAGTCTCCACTTTATTCTGACCACTACAGTCTTTCCACTATAGTCTTTCCACTATAGTCTTTCCAATTTAGTCTTTCCACTATTCTCTGTCCACTTTAGTCTTTCCACTTTATTCTTTCCACTATAGTCTCCACTTTATTCTGTCCACTACAATCTTTCCACTATAGTCTTTCCACTATAGTCTGTCCACTTTAGTCTTTCCACTTTAGTCTTTCCACTATAGTCTCCACTTTATTCTGTCCACTACAGTCTTTCCACTAATCTCTGTCCACTTTAGTCTTTCCACTATAGTCTTTCGACTATAGTCTGTCAACTTTAGTCTTTCCACTTTAGTCTTTCCACTATAGTCTCCACTTTATTCTGTCCACTACAGTCTTTCCACTTTCGTCTTTCCACTATTCTCTGTCCACTTTAGTCTTTCCACTATAGTCTCCACTTTATTTTGTCCACTACAGTCTTTCCACTATAATCTTTCCACCATAGTCTTTCCAATTTAGTCTTTCCACTATTCTCTGTCCACTTTAGTCTTTCCACTTTATTCTTTCCACTATAGTCTCCACTTTATTCTGTCCACTACAGTCTTCCCACTATAGTCTTTCCACTATAGTCGGTCCACTTTGGTCTTTCCACCTTAGTCTTTCCACTTTAGTCTGTCCACTTTAGTCTTTCCACTATCGTCTGTCCACTTTAGTCTTTCCACTATTCTCCACTTTAGTTTTTCCACTAGTCTCCACTTTATTCTGTCCACTACAGTCTCTCCTCTATAGTCTTTCCACTATAGTCTGTCCACTTTAGTCTGTCCACTTTAGTCTTTCCACTTTAGTCTTTCCACTTTAGTCTGTCCACTTTAGCCTTTCCACTATAGTCTGTCCACTTTAGTCTTTCCACTAATCTCTGTCCACTTTAGTCTTTCCACTTTAGTCTTTCCACTATAGTCTCCACTTCATTCTGTCCACTACAGTCTTTCCACTATAGTATTTCCACTATAGTCTGTCCACTTTAGTCTTTCCACTTTAGTCTTTCCACTTCAGTCCGTCCACTTTAGTCTTTCCACTAGAGTCTGTCCACTTTAGTCTTTCCACTATAGTCTGTCCACTTTAGTCTTTCCACTATAGTCTTTCCACTTTAGTCATTTCCACTATCGTCTATCCACTTTAGTCTTTCCACGTTAGTCTGTCCACTTTAGTCTTTCCACTATAGTCTGTCCACTTTAGTCTTTCCACTATAGTCTGTCCACTTTAGTCTTTCCACTTTAGTCTGTCCACTTTAGTCTTTCCACTATAGTCTGTCCACTTTAGTCTTTCCACTTTAGTCTTTCCACTTTAGTCTTTCCACTATAGTCTCCACTTTATTCTGTCCACAACAGTCTTTCCACTATAGTCTGTCCACTTTAGTCTTTCCACTTTAGTCTTTCCACTTTAGTCTTTCCACTTTAGTCTGTCCACTTTAGTCTTTCCACTATAGTCTGTCCACTTTAGTCTTTCCACTAATCTCTGTCCACTTTAGTCTTTCCACTATAGTCTCCACTTTATTCTGTCCACTACAGTCTTTCCACTACAGTCTTTCCACTATAGTCTGTCCACTTTAGTCTTTCCACTTTAGTCTGTCCACTTTAGTCTTTCCACTATAGTCTGTCCACTTTAGTCTTTCCACTAATCTCTGTCCACTTTAGTTTTTCCACTACAGTCTCCACTTTATTCTGTCCACTACAGTCTTTCCACTATAGTCTTTCAACTATAGTCTGTCCACTTTAGTCTTTCCACTTTAGTCTTTCCACTATAGTCTCCACTTTATTCTGGCCACTACGGTCTTTCCACTATAGTCTTTCCACGATAGTCTGTCCACTTTAGTCTTTCCACTATTCTCTGTCCACTTTAGTCTTTCCACTATAGTCTCCCCTTTATTCTGTCCACGACAGTCTTTCCACTATAGTCTTTCCGCTTTAGTCTGTCCACTTTAGTCTTTCCACTATCTTCTGTCCACTTTAGTCTTTCCACTTTAGTGTTTCCACTTTTTCTGTCCACTTTAGTCTTTCAACTATTGTCTGTCCACTTTAGTCTTTCCAGTATAGTCTGTCCACTTTAGTCTTTCCACTTTAGTCTTTCCACTTTAGTCTTTCAACTATAGTCTCCACTTTATTCTGTCCACTACAGTCTGTCCACTTTAGTCTTTCCACTAATCTCTGTCCACTTTAGTTTTTCCACTACAGTCTCCACTTTATTCTGTCCACTACAGTCTTTCCACTATAGTCTTTCAACTATAGTCTGTCCACTTTAGTCTTTCCACTTTAGTCTTTCCACTTTAGTCCGTCCACTTTAGTCTTTCCACTATAGTCTGTCCACTTAAGTCTTTCCACTTTAGTCTTTCCGCTTTAGTCTGTCCACTTAGTCTTTCCACTATAGTCTGTCCACTTTAGTCTTTCCACTTTAGTCTTTCCACTTTAGTCTGTCCACTTTAGTCTTTCCACTATAGTCTTTCCACTTTAGTCTTTCCACTAATCTCTGTCCAATTTAGTCTTTCCACTTTAGTCTTTCCACTATAGTCTCCACTTTATTCTGTCCACTACAGTCTCTCCACTATAGTCTTTCCACTATAGTCTGTCCACTTTAGACTTTCTACTATTCTCTGTCCACTTTATTCTTTCCACTATACTCGCCACTTTATTCTGTCCACTACAGTCTTTCCACTATAGTCTGTCCACTTTAGTCTTTCCACTTTAGTCTTTCCACTTTAGTCTGTCCACTTTAGTCTTTCCACTATAGTCTGTCCACTTTAGTCTTTCCACTAATCTCTGTCCACTTTAGTCTTTCCACTTTAGTCTTTCCACTATAGTCTCCACTTTATTCTGTCTACTACAGTCTCTCCACTATAGTCTTTCCACTATAGTCTGTCCACTTTAGTCTTTCCACTATAGTCTGTCCACTTTAGTCTTTCCACTTTAGTCTTTCCACTTTAGTCTTTCCACTATAGTCTCCACTTTATTCTGTCCACTACAGTCTTTCCACTATAGTCTTTCCACTATAGTCTGTCCACTTTAGTCTTTCCACTTTAGTCTTTCCACTTTAGTCTGTCCACTTTAGTCTTTCCACTATAGTCTGTCCACTCTAGTCTTTCCAAAATTCTCTGTCCACTTTAGCTTTCCACTATAGTCTCCACTTTATTCTGTCCACTACAGTCTTTCCACTATAGTCTTTCCACTATAGTCTGTCCACTTTAGTCTTTCCACTTTAGTCTTTCCACTTTAGTGTCCACTTTAGTCTTTCCACTATAGTATGTCCACTTTAATCTTTCCACTTTAGTCTGTCCACTTTAGTCTTTCCACTATAGTCTGTCCACTTTAGTCTTTCCACTAATCTCTGTCCACTTTAGTCTTTCCACTTTAGTCTTTCCACTATAGTCTCCACTTTATTCTTTCCACTACAGTCTTTCCACAATAGTCTTTCCACTATAGTCTGTCCACTTTATGCTTTCCACTTTAGTCTTTCCACTTTAGCCCGTCCACTTTAGTCTTTCCACTATAGTCTGTCCACTTTAGTCTTTCCACTATTCTCCACTTTAGTCTTTCCACTAGTCTCCACTTTATTCTGTCCATTACAGTCTTTCCTCTATAGTCTTTCCACTTTAGCCCGTCCACTTTAGTCTTTCCACTATAGTCTGTCCACTTTAGTCTTTCCACTATTCTCCACTTTAGTCTTTCCACTAGTCTCCACTTTATTTATTTTATTTATTTATTTATTTATCACCCACAACTACAAGAAACAAGTAGTACAAGTGGAGTAAACTATAAAAAGAAAAATAACTTCAACTAAACACTATCCTCTTCAACAAAAAACTGAATAAGACCGTGATCAGGGCCTATTTTACAAAATGCGTCCACAGAAAGCTTTCTGTGTAGGTCACCGAGCTTTTGAACTACATCCGTAACATTATATTTTTTAACCAAGTACCGATTTCTAGTCCACGGTGGCAGAGAAAGCAGAAATTTGCAAAATTTGAAATATGTAACTTTCATTTTCTTCAAATCTTTTAGCTTCAGAACAGAATGAACACCCGAAAAATAAAGAACAGAATGATCAGAAAACGTTGAGAATATACTTTATTCTGTCCATTACAGTCTTTCCTCTATAGTCTTTCCACTATAGTCTGTCCACTTTAGTCTTTCCACTTTAGTCTTTCCACTATAGTCTCCACTTTATTCTGTCCACTACAGTCTTTCCACTTTCGTCTTTCCACTATTCTCTGTCCACTTTAGTCTTTCCACTATAGTCTCCACTTTATTCTGACCACTACAGTCTTTCCACTATAGTCTTTCCACTATAGTCTTTCCAATTTAGTCTTTCCACTATTCTCTGTCCACTTTAGTCTTTCCACTTTATTCTTTCCACTATAGTCTCCACTTTATTCTGTCCACTACAATCTTTCCACTATAGTCTTTCCACTATAGTCTGTCCACTTTAGTCTTTCCACTTTAGTCTTTCCACTATAGTCTCCACTTTATTCTGTCCACTACAGTCTTTCCACTAATCTCTGTCCACTTTAGTCTTTCCACTATAGTCTTTCGACTATAGTCTGTCAACTTTAGTCTTTCCACTTTAGTCTTTCCACTATAGTCTCCACTTTATTCTGTCCACTACAGTCTTTCCACTTTCGTCTTTCCACTATTCTCTGTCCACTTTAGTCTTTCCACTATAGTCTCCACTTTATTTTGTCCACTACAGTCTTTCCACTATAATCTTTCCACCATAGTCTTTCCAATTTAGTCTTTCCACTATTCTCTGTCCACTTTAGTCTTTCCACTTTATTCTTTCCACTATAGTCTCCACTTTATTCTGTCCACTACAGTCTTCCCACTATAGTCTTTCCACTATAGTCGGTCCACTTTGGTCTTTCCACCTTAGTCTTTCCACTTTAGTCTGTCCACTTTAGTCTTTCCACTATCGTCTGTCCACTTTAGTCTTTCCACTATTCTCCACTTTAGTTTTTCCACTAGTCTCCACTTTATTCTGTCCACTACAGTCTCTCCTCTATAGTCTTTCCACTATAGTCTGTCCACTTTAGTCTTTCCACTTTAGTCTGTCCACTTTAGTCTTTCCACTGTAGTCTGTCCACTTTAGTCTTTCCACTATAGTCCGTCCACTTTAGTCTTTCCACTTTCGTCTTTCCACTTTAGTCTGTCCACTTTAGTCTTTCCACTATAGTCTCCACTTTATTCTGTCCACTACAGTCTTTCCACTATAGTCTTTCCACAATAGTCTGTCCACTTTAGTCTTTCCACTATTCTCTGTCCACTTTAGTCTTTCCACTATAGTCTCCACTTTATTCTGTCCACTACAGTCTTTCCACTCTAGTCTTTCCACTATTGTCTGTCCACTTTAGTCTTTCCAATTTAGTTTTTCCACTTTAGTCTGTCCACTTCAGTCTTTCCACTATAGTCTGTCCACTTTAGTCTTTCCACTTTAGTCTTTCCACTATAGTCTCCACTTTATTCTGGCCACTACGGTCTTTCCACTATAGTCTTTCCACGATAGTCTGTCCACTTTAGTCTTTCCACTATTCTCTGTCCACTTTAGTCTTTCCACTATAGTCTCCCCTTTATTCTGTCCACGACAGTCTTTCCACTATAGTCTTTCCGCTTTAGTCTGTCCACTTTAGTCTTTCCACTATCTTCTGTCCACTTTAGTCTTTCCACTTTAGTGTTTCCACTTTTTCTGTCCACTTTAGTCTTTCAACTATTGTCTGTCCACTTTAGTCTTTCCACTATAGTCTGTCCACTTTAGTCTTTCCACTTAAGTCTTTCCACTTTAGTCTTTCAACTATAGTCTCCACTTTATTCTGTCCACTACAGTCTTTCGACTATAGTCTTTCCACTATAGTCTGTTCACTTTAGTCTTTCCACCTTAGTCTTTCCACTTTAGTCTGTCCACTTTAGTCTTTCCACTATCGTCTGTCCACTTTAGTCTTTCCACTATTCTCCACTTTAGTTTTTCCACTAGTCTCCACTTTATTCTGTCCACTACAGTCTCTCCTCTATAGTCTTTCCACTATAGTCTGTCCACTTTAGTCTTTCCACTTTAGTCTGTCCACTTTAGTCTTTCCACTGTAGTCTGTCCACTTTAGTCTTTCCACTATAGTCCGTCCACTTTAGTCTTTCCACTTTCGTCTTTCCACTTTAGTCTGTCCACTTTAGTCTTTCCACTATAGTCTCCACTTTATTCTGTCCACTACAGTCTTTCCACTATAGTCTTTCCACAATAGTCTGTCCACTTTAGTCTTTCCACTATTCTCTGTCCACTTTAGTCTTTCCACTATAGTCTCCACTTTATTCTGTCCACTACAGTCTTTCCACTCTAGTCTTTCCACTATTGTCTGTCCACTTTAGTCTTTCCAATTTAGTTTTTCCACTTTAGTCTGTCCACTTCAGTCTTTCCACTATAGTCTGTCCACTTTAGTCTTTCCACTTTAGTCTTTCCACTATAGTCTCCACTTTATTCTGGCCACTACGGTCTTTCCACTATAGTCTTTCCACGATAGTCTGTCCACTTTAGTCTTTCCACTATTCTCTGTCCACTTTAGTCTTTCCACTATAGTCTCCACTTTATTCTGTCCACGACAGTCTTTCCACTATAGTCTTTCCGCTTTAGTCTGTCCACTTTAGTCTTTCCACTATCTTCTGTCCACTTTAGTCTTTCCACTTTAGTGTTTCCACTTTAGTCTGTCCACTTTAGTCTTTCAACTATTGTCTGTCCACTTTAGTCTTTTCACTTTAGTCTTTCCACTATAGTCTGTCCACTTTAGTCTTTCCACTAATCTCTGTCCACTTTAGTCTTTCCACTTTAGTCTTTCCACTATAGTCTCCACTTTATTCTGTCTACTACAGTCTCTCCACTATAGTCTTTCCACTATAGTCTGTCCACTTTAGTCTTTCCACTATAGTCTGTCCACTTTAGTCTTTCCACTTTAGTCTTTCCACTTTAGTCTTTCCACTATAGTCTCCACTTTATTCTGTCCACTACAGTCTTTCCTCTATAGTCTTTCCACTATAGTCTGTCCACTTTAGTCTTTCCACTTTAGTCTTTCCACTTTAGTCTGTCCACTTTAGTCTTTCCACTATAGTCTGTCCACTCTAGTCTTTCCAAAATTCTCTGTCCACTTTAGCTTTCCACTATAGTCTCCACTTTATTCTGTCCACTACAGTCTTTCCACTATAGTCTTTCCACTATAGTCTGTCCACTTTAGTCTTTCCACTTTAGTCTTTCCACGTTAGTCTGTCCACTTTAGTCTTTCCACTATAGTCTGTCCACTTTAGTCTTTCCACTATAGTCTGTCCACTTTAGTCTTTCCACTTTAGTCTTTCCACTTTAGTCTGTCCACTTTAGTCTTTGCACCATAGTCTGTCCAGTTTAGTCTTTCCACTTTTGTCTTTCCACTTTAGTCTGTCCACTTTAGTCTCTCCACTATAGTCTTTCCACTTCAGTCTTTCCACTATAGTCTGTCCACTATAGTCTTTCCACTTTAGTCTTTCCACTATAGTCTCCACTTTATTCTGTCCACTACAGTCTTTCCACTATAGTCTTTCCACTATAGTCTTTCCACTATAGTCTTTCCAATTTAGACTTTCCACTATAGTCTACACATTATTCTGTCCACTACAGTCTTTTCGCTATAGTCTTTCCACTATAGTCTGTCCACTTTAGTCTTTCCACTTTTGTCTTTCCACTTTAGTCTGTCCACTTTAGTCTTTCCGATATAGTCTGTCCACTTTAGTCTTTCCACTAATCTCTTTCCACTAGAGACTGTCCACTTTAGTCTTTCCACTTTAGTCTGTCCCCTTTAGTCTGTCCACTTTAGTCTTTCCACTTTAGTCATTTCCACTATCGTCTGTCCACTTTAGTCTTTCCACTTTAGTCATTCCACTTTAGTCTGTCCACTTTAGTCTTTCCACTATAGTCTGTCCACTTTAGTCTTTCCACTATAGTTTGTCCACTTTAGTCTTTCCACTTTAGTCTTTCCACTATAGTCTCCACTTTATTCTGTCCACTACAGTCTTTCCACTATAGTCTTTCCACTATAGTCTGTCCACTTTAGTCTTTCCACTTTCGTCTTTCCACTTTAGTCTTTCCACTTTAGTCTTTCCACTTCAGTCTTTCCACTAGAGTCTGTCCACTTTAGTCTTTCCACTTTAGTCCGTCCACTTTAGTCTGTCCACTTTAGTCTTTCCACTTTAGTCATTTCCACTATCGTCTGTCCACTTTAGTCTCCACTTTATTCTGTCCACTACAGTCTGTCCACTTTAGTCTTTCCACTATAGTCTGTCCACTTTAGTCTTTCCACTATTCTCTGTCCACTTTAGTCTTTCCACTTTAGTCTTTCCACTTCAGTCTTTCCACTAGAGTCTGTCCACTTTAGTCTTTCCACTTTAGTCCGTCCACTTTAGTCTGTCCACTTTAGTCTTTCCACTTTAGTCATTTCCACTATCGTCTGTCCACTTTAGTCTTTCCACTTTAGTCTGTCCACTTTAGTCTTTCCACTATAGCCTGTCCACTTTAGTCTTTCCACTATAGTCTCCACTTTATTCTGTCCACTACAGTCTTTCCACTATAGTCTTTCCACTATAGTCTGTCCACTTTAGTCTTTAAACTTTAGTCTTTCCACTCTAGTCTGTCCACTTTAGTCTTTCCACTATAGTATGTCCACTTTAGTCTTTCCGCTTTAGTCTGTCCACTTAGTCTTTCCACTTCAGTCTTTCCACTTTATTCTGTCCACTACAGTCTTTCCACTATAGTCTTTCAACTATAGTCTGTCCACTTTAGTCTTTCCACTATCCTCTGTCCACTTTAGTCTTTCCACTATAGTCTCCACTTTATTTTGTCCACTACAGTCTTTCCACTATAGTCTTTCCACTATAGTCTGTCCACTTTAGTCTTTCCACTATAGTCTCCACTTTATTCTGTCCACTACAGTCTTTCCACTTTAGTCTTTCCCCTATTCTCTGTCCACTTTAGTCTTTCCACTTTAGACTTTCCCTATAGTCTCCACTTTATTCTGTCCACTACAGTCGCTCCACTGCAGTCTTTCCACTATAGTCTGTCAACTTTAGTATTTCCACTATTCTCTGTGCACTTTATTCTTTCCACTATACTCCCCACTTTATTCTGTCCACTACAGTCTTTCCACTATTGTCTGTCCACTTTAGTCTTTCCACTTTAGTCTTTCCACTTTAGTCTGTCCACTTTAGCCTTTCCACTATAGTCTGTCCACTTTAGTCTTTCCACTAATCTCTGTCCACTTTAGTCTTTCCACTTTAGTCTTTCCACTATAGTCTCCACTTCATTCTGTCCACTACAGTCTTTCCACTATAGTATTTCCACTATAGTCTGTCCACTTTAGTCTTTCCACTTTAGTCTTTCCACTTCAGTCCGTCCACTTTAGTCTTTCCACTAGAGTCTGTCCACTTTAGTCTTTCCACTATAGTCTGTCCACTTTAGTCTTTCCACTATAGTCTTTCCACTTTAGTCATTTCCACTATCGTCTATCCACTTTAGTCTTTCCACGTTAGTCTGTCCACTTTAGTCTTTCCACTATAGTCTGTCCACTTTAGTCTTTCCACTATAGTCTGTCCACTTTAGTCTTTCCACTTTAGTCTGTCCACTTTAGTCTTTCCACTATAGTCTGTCCACTTTAGTCTTTCCACTTTAGTCTTTCCACTTTAGTCTTTCCACTATAGTCTCCACTTTATTCTGTCCACAACAGTCTTTCCACTATAGTCTGTCCACTTTAGTCTTTCCACTTTAGTCTTTCCACTTTAGTCTTTCCACTTTAGTCTGTCCACTTTAGTCTTTCCACTATAGTCTGTCCACTTTAGTCTTTCCACTAATCTCTGTCCACTTTAGTCTTTCCACTATAGTCTCCACTTTATTCTGTCCACTACAGTCTTTCCACTACAGTCTTTCCACTATAGTCTGTCCACTTTAGTCTTTCCACTTTAGTCTGTCCACTTTAGTCTTTCCACTATAGTCTGTCCACTTTAGTCTTTCCACTAATCTCTGTCCACTTTAGTTTTTCCACTACAGTCTCCACTTTATTCTGTCCACTACAGTCTTTCCACTATAGTCTTTCAACTATAGTCTGTCCACTTAAGTCTTTCCACTTTAGTCTTTCCGCTTTAGTCTGTCCACTTAGTCTTTCCACTATAGTCTGTCCACTTTAGTCTTTCCACTTTAGTCTTTCCACTTTAGTCTGTCCACTTTAGTCTTTCCACTATAGTCTTTCCACTTTAGTCTTTCCACTAATCTCTGTCCAATTTAGTCTTTCCACTTTAGTCTTTCCACTATAGTCTCCACTTTATTCTGTCCACTACAGTCTCTCCACTATAGTCTTTCCACTATAGTCTGTCCACTTTAGACTTTCTACTATTCTCTGTCCACTTTATTCTTTCCACTATACTCGCCACTTTATTCTGTCCACTACAGTCTTTCCACTATAGTCTGTCCACTTTAGTCTTTCCACTTTAGTCTTTCCACTTTAGTCTGTCCACTTTAGTCTTTCCACTATAGTCTGTCCACTTTAGTCTTTCCACTAATCTCTGTCCACTTTAGTCTTTCCACTTTAGTCTTTCCACTATAGTCTCCACTTTATTCTGTCTACTACAGTCTCTCCACTATAGTCTTTCCACTATAGTCTGTCCACTTTAGTCTTTCCACTATAGTCTGTCCACTTTAGTCTTTCCACTTTAGTCTTTCCACTTTAGTCTTTCCACTATAGTCTCCACTTTATTCTGTCCACTACAGTCTTTCCACTATAGTCTTTCCACTATAGTCTGTCCACTTTAGTCTTTCCACTTTAGTCTTTCCACTTTAGTCTGTCCACTTTAGTCTTTCCACTATAGTCTGTCCACTCTAGTCTTTCCAAAATTCTCTGTCCACTTTAGCTTTCCACTATAGTCTCCACTTTATTCTGTCCACTACAGTCTTTCCACTATAGTCTTTCCACTATAGTCTGTCCACTTTAGTCTTTCCACTTTAGTCTTTCCACTTTAGTGTCCACTTTAGTCTTTCCACTATAGTATGTCCACTTTAATCTTTCCACTTTAGTCTGTCCACTTTAGTCTTTCCACTATAGTCTGTCCACTTTAGTCTTTCCACTAATCTCTGTCCACTTTAGTCTTTCCACTTTAGTCTTTCCACTATAGTCTCCACTTTATTCTTTCCACTACAGTCTTTCCACAATAGTCTTTCCACTATAGTCTGTCCACTTTATGCTTTCCACTTTAGTCTTTCCACTTTAGCCCGTCCACTTTAGTCTTTCCACTATAGTCTGTCCACTTTAGTCTTTCCACTATTCTCCACTTTAGTCTTTCCACTAGTCTCCACTTTATTCTGTCCATTACAGTCTTTCCTCTATAGTCTTTCCACTTTAGCCCGTCCACTTTAGTCTTTCCACTATAGTCTGTCCACTTTAGTCTTTCCACTATTCTCCACTTTAGTCTTTCCACTAGTCTCCACTTTATTCTGTCCATTACAGTCTTTCCTCTATAGTCTTTCCACTATAGTCTGTCCACTTTAGTCTTTCCACTTTAGTCTTTCCACTATAGTCTCCACTTTATTCTGTCCACTACAGTCTTTCCACTTTCGTCTTTCCACTATTCTCTGTCCACTTTAGTCTTTCCACTATAGTCTCCACTTTATTCTGACCACTACAGTCTTTCCACTATAGTCTTTCCACTATAGTCTTTCCAATTTAGTCTTTCCACTATTCTCTGTCCACTTTAGTCTTTCCACTTTATTCTTTCCACTATAGTCTCCACTTTATTCTGTCCACTACAATCTTTCCACTATAGTCTTTCCACTATAGTCTGTCCACTTTAGTCTTTCCACTTTAGTCTTTCCACTATAGTCTCCACTTTATTCTGTCCACTACAGTCTTTCCACTAATCTCTGTCCACTTTAGTCTTTCCACTATAGTCTTTCGACTATAGTCTGTCAACTTTAGTCTTTCCACTTTAGTCTTTCCACTATAGTCTCCACTTTATTCTGTCCACTACAGTCTTTCCACTTTCGTCTTTCCACTATTCTCTGTCCACTTTAGTCTTTCCACTATAGTCTCCACTTTATTCTGTCCACTACAGTCTTTCCACTATAATCTTTCCACCATAGTCTTTCCAATTTAGTCTTTCCACTATTCTCTGTCCACTTTAGTCTTTCCACTTTATTCTTTCCACTATAGTCTCCACTTTATTCTGTCCACTACAGTCTTCCCACTATAGTCTTTCCACTATAGTCGGTCCACTTTGGTCTTTCCACCTTAGTCTTTCCACTTTAGTCTGTCCACTTTAGTCTTTCCACTATCGTCTGTCCACTTTAGTCTTTCCACTATTCTCCACTTTAGTTTTTCCACTAGTCTCCACTTTATTCTGTCCACTACAGTCTCTCCTCTATAGTCTTTCCACTATAGTCTGTCCACTTTAGTCTTTCCACTTTAGTCTGTCCACTTTAGTCTTTCCACTGTAGTCTGTCCACTTTAGTCTTTCCACTATAGTCCGTCCACTTTAGTCTTTCCACTTTCGTCTTTCCACTTTAGTCTGTCCACTTTAGTCTTTCCACTATAGTCTCCACTTTATTCTGTCCACTACAGTCTTTCCACTCTAGTCTTTCCACTATTGTCTGTCCACTTTAGTCTTTCCAATTTAGTTTTTCCACTTTAGTCTGTCCACTTCAGTCTTTCCACTATAGTCTGTCCACTTTAGTCTTTCCACTTTAGTCTTTCCACTATAGTCTCCACTTTATTCTGGCCACTACGGTCTTTCCACTATAGTCTTTCCACGATAGTCTGTCCACTTTAGTCTTTCCACTATTCTCTGTCCACTTTAGTCTTTCCACTATAGTCTCCACTTTATTCTGTCCACGACAGTCTTTCCACTATAGTCTTTCCGCTTTAGTCTGTCCACTTTAGTCTTTCCACTATCTTCTGTCCACTTTAGTCTTTCCACTTTAGTGTTTCCACTTTAGTCTGTCCACTTTAGTCTTTCAACTATTGTCTGTCCACTTTAGTCTTTCCACTTTAGTCTTTCCACTATAGTCTGTCCACTTTAGTCTTTCCACTAATCTCTGTCCACTTTAGTCTTTCCACTTTAGTCTTTCCACTATAGTCTCCACTTTATTCTGTCTACTACAGTCTCTCCACTATAGTCTTTCCACTATAGTCTGTCCACTTTAGTCTTTCCACTATAGTCTGTCCACTTTAGTCTTTCCACTTTAGTCTTTCCACTTTAGTCTTTCCACTATAGTCTCCACTTTATTCTGTCCACTACGGTCTTTCCTCTATAGTCTTTCCACTATAGTCTGTCCACTTTAGTCTTTCCACTTTAGTCTTTCCACTTTAGTCTGTCCACTTTAGTCTTTCCACTATAGTCTGTCCACTCTAGTCTTTCCAAAATTCTCTGTCCACTTTAGCTTTCCACTATAGTCTCCACTTTATTCTGTCCACTACAGTCTTTCCACTATAGTCTTTCCACTATAGTCTGTCCACTTTAGTCTTTCCACTTTAGTCTTTCCACGTTAGTCTGTCCACTTTAGTCTTTCCACTATAGTCTGTCCACTTTAGTCTTTCCACTATAGTCTGTCCACTTTAGTCTTTCCACTTTAGTCTTTCCACTTTAGTCTGTCCACTTTAGTCTTTGCACCATAGTCTGTCCAGTTTAGTCTTTCCACTTTAGTCTTTCCACTTTAGTCTGTCCACTTTAGTCTCTCCACTATAGTCTTTCCTCTTCAGTCTTTCCACTATAGTCTGTCCACTATAGTCTTTCCACTTTAGTCTTTCCACTATAGTCTCCACTTTATTCTGTCCACTACAGTCTTTCCACTATAGTCTTTCCACTATAGTCTTTCCACTATAGTCTTTCCAATTTAGACTTTCCACTATAGTCTACACATTATTCTGTCCACTACAGTCTTTTCGCTATAGTCTTTCCACTATAGTCTGTCCACTTTAGTCTTTCCACTTTTGTCTTTCCACTTTAGTCTGTCCACTTTAGTCTTTCCGATATAGTCTGTCCACTTTAGTCTTTCCACTAATCTCTTTCCACTAGAGACTGTCCACTTTAGTCTTTCCACTTTAGTCTGTCCCCTTTAGTCTGTCCACTTTAGTCTTTCCACTTTAGTCATTTCCACTATCGTCTGTCCACTTTAGTCTTTCCACTTTAGTCATTCCACTTTAGTCTGTCCACTTTAGTCTTTCCACTATAGTCTGTCCACTTTAGTCTTTCCACTATAGTTTGTCCACTTTAGTCTTTCCACTTTAGTCTTTCCACTATAGTCTCCACTTTATTCTGTCCACTACAGTCTTTCCACTATAGTCTTTCCACTATAGTCTTTCCACTATAGTCTTTCCAATTTAGACTTTCCACTATAGTCTACACATTATTCTGTCCACTACAGTCTTTTCGCTATAGTCTTTCCACTATAGTCTGTCCACTTTAGTCTTTCCACTTTTGTCTTTCCACTTTAGTCTGTCCACTTTAGTCTTTCCGCTATAGTCTGTCCACTTTAGTCTTTCCACTAATCTCTTTCCACTAGAGACTGTCCACTTTAGTCTTTCCACTTTAGTCTGTCCCCTTTAGTCTGTCCACTTTAGTCTTTCCACTTTAGTCATTTCCACTATCGTCTGTCCACTTTAGTCTTTCCACTTTAGTCTGTCCACTTTAGTCTGTCCACTTTAGTCTTTCCACTATAGTCTGTCCACTTTAGTCTTTCCACTATAGTTTGTCCACTTTAGTCTTTCCACTTTAGTCTTTCCACTATAGTCTGTCCACTTTAGTCTTTAAACTTTAGTCTTTCCACTCTAGTCTGTCCACTTTAGTCTTTCCACTATAGTATGTCCACTTTAGTCTTTCCGCTTTAGTCTGTCCACTTAGTCTTTCCACTTCAGTCTTTCCACTTTATTCTGTCCACTACAGTCTTTCCACTATAGTCTTTCAACTATAGTCTGTCCACTTTAGTCTTTCCACTATCCTCTGTCCACTTTAGTCTTTCCACTATAGTCTCCACTTTATTTTGTCCACTACAGTCTTTCCACTATAGTCTTTCCACTATAGTCTGTCCACTTTAGTCTTTCCACTATAGTCTCCACTTTATTCTGTCCACTACAGTCTTTCCACTTTAGTCTTTCCCCTATTCTCTGTCCACTTTAGTCTTTCCACTTTAGACTTTCCCTATAGTCTCCACTTTATTCTGTCCACTACAGTCGCTCCACTGCAGTCTTTCCACTATAGTCTGTCAACTTTAGTATTTCCACTATTCTCTGTGCACTTTATTCTTTCCACTATACTCCCCACTTTATTCTGTCCACTACAGTCTTTCCACTATAGTCTGTCCACTTTAGTCTTTCCACTTTAGTCTTTCCACTTTAGTCTGTCCACTTTAGCCTTTCCACTATAGTCTGTCCACTTTAGTCTTTCCACTAATCTCTGTCCACTTTAGTCTTTCCACTTTAGTCTTTCCACTATAGTCTCCACTTCATTCTGTCCACTACAGTCTTTCCACTATAGTATTTCCACTATAGTCTGTCCACTTTAGTCTTTCCACTTTAGTCTTTCCACTTCAGTCCGTCCACTTTAGTCTTTCCACTAGAGTCTGTCCACTTTAGTCTTTCCACTATAGTCTGTCCACTTTAGTCTTTCCACTATAGTCTTTCCACTTTAGTCATTTCCACTATCGTCTATCCACTTTAGTCTTTCCACGTTAGTCTGTCCACTTTAGTCTTTCCACTATAGTCTGTCCACTTTAGTCTTTCCACTATAGTCTGTCCACTTTAGTCTTTCCACTTTAGTCTGTCCACTTTAGTCTTTCCACTATAGTCTGTCCACTTTAGTCTTTCCACTTTAGTCTTTCCACTTTAGTCTTTCCACTATAGTCTCCACTTTATTCTGTCCACAACAGTCTTTCCACTATAGTCTGTCCACTTTAGTCTTTCCACTTTAGTCTTTCCACTTTAGTCTTTCCACTTTAGTCTGTCCACTTTAGTCTTTCCACTATAGTCTGTCCACTTTAGTCTTTCCACTAATCTCTGTCCACTTTAGTCTTTCCACTATAGTCTCCACTTTATTCTGTCCACTACAGTCTTTCCACTACAGTCTTTCCACTATAGTCTGTCCACTTTAGTCTTTCCACTTTAGTCTGTCCACTTTAGTCTTTCCACTATAGTCTGTCCACTTTAGTCTTTCCACTAATCTCTGTCCACTTTAGTTTTTCCACTACAGTCTCCACTTTATTCTGTCCACTACAGTCTTTCCACTATAGTCTTTCAACTATAGTCTGTCCACTATAGTCTTTCCACTTTAGTCTTTCCACTTTAGTCCGTCCACTTTAGTCTTTCCACTATAGTCTGTCCACTTAAGTCTTTCCACTTTAGTCTTTCCGTTTTAGTCTGTCCACTTAGTCTTTCCACTATAGTCTGTCCACTTTAGTCTTTCCACTTTAGTCTTTCCACTTTAGTCTGTCCACTTTAGTCTTTCCACTATAGTCTTTCCACTTTAGTCTTTCCACTAATCTCTGTCCAATTTAGTCTTTCCACTTTAGTCTTTCCACTATAGTCTCCACTTTATTCTGTCCACTACAGTCTCTCCACTATAGTCTTTCCACTATAGTCTGTCCACTTTAGACTTTCTACTATTCTCTGTCCACTTTATTCTTTCCACTATACTCGCCACTTTATTCTGTCCACTACAGTCTTTCCACTATAGTCTGTCCACTTTAGTCTTTCCACTTTAGTCTTTCCACTTTAGTCTGTCCACTTTAGTCTTTCCACTATAGTCTGTCCACTTTAGTCTTTCCACTAATCTCTGTCCACTTTAGTCTTTCCACTTTAGTCTTTCCACTATAGTCTCCACTTTATTCTGTCTACTACAGTCTCTCCACTATAGTCTTTCCACTATAGTCTGTCCACTTTAGTCTTTCCACTATAGTCTGTCCACTTTAGTCTTTCCACTTTAGTCTTTCCACTTTAGTCTTTCCACTATAGTCTCCACTTTATTCTGTCCACTACAGTCTTTCCACTATAGTCTTTCCACTATAGTCTGTCCACTTTAGTCTTTCCACTTTAGTCTTTCCACTTTAGTCTGTCCACTTTAGTCTTTCCACTATAGTCTGTCCACTCTAGTCTTTCCAAAATTCTCTGTCCACTTTAGCTTTCCACTATAGTCTCCACTTTATTCTGTCCACTACAGTCTTTCCACTATAGTCTTTCCACTATAGTCTGTCCACTTTAGTCTTTCCACTTTAGTCTTTCCACTTTAGTGTCCACTTTAGTCTTTCCACTATAGTATGTCCACTTTAATCTTTCCACTTTAGTCTGTCCACTTTAGTCTTTCCACTATAGTCTGTCCACTTTAGTCTTTCCACTAATCTCTGTCCACTTTAGTCTTTCCACTTTAGTCTTTCCACTATAGTCTCCACTTTATTCTTTCCACTACAGTCTTTCCACAATAGTCTTTCCACTATAGTCTGTCCACTTTATGCTTTCCACTTTAGTCTTTCCACTTTAGCCCGTCCACTTTAGTCTTTCCACTATAGTCTGTCCACTTTAGTCTTTCCACTATTCTCCACTTTAGTCTTTCCACTAGTCTCCACTTTATTCTGTCCATTACAGTCTTTCCTCTATAGTCTTTCCACTTTAGCCCGTCCACTTTAGTCTTTCCACTATAGTCTGTCCACTTTAGTCTTTCCACTATTCTCCACTTTAGTCTTTCCACTAGTCTCCACTTTATTCTGTCCATTACAGTCTTTCCTCTATAGTCTTTCCACTATAGTCTGTCCACTTTAGTCTTTCCACTTTAGTCTTTCCACTATAGTCTCCACTTTATTCTGTCCACTACAGTCTTTCCACTTTCGTCTTTCCACTATTCTCTGTCCACTTTAGTCTTTCCACTATAGTCTCCACTTTATTCTGACCACTACAGTCTTTCCACTATAGTCTTTCCACTATAGTCTTTCCAATTTAGTCTTTCCACTATTCTCTGTCCACTTTAGTCTTTCCACTTTATTCTTTCCACTATAGTCTCCACTTTATTCTGTCCACTACAATCTTTCCACTATAGTCTTTCCACTATAGTCTGTCCACTTTAGTCTTTCCACTTTAGTCTTTCCACTATAGTCTCCACTTTATTCTGTCCACTACAGTCTTTCCACTAATCTCTGTCCACTTTAGTCTTTCCACTATAGTCTTTCGACTATAGTCTGTCAACTTTAGTCTTTCCACTTTAGTCTTTCCACTATAGTCTCCACTTTATTCTGTCCACTACAGTCTTTCCACTTTCGTCTTTCCACTATTCTCTGTCCACTTTAGTCTTTCCACTATAGTCTCCACTTTATTTTGTCCACTACAGTCTTTCCACTATAATCTTTCCACCATAGTCTTTCCAATTTAGTCTTTCCACTATTCTCTGTCCACTTTAGTCTTTCCACTTTATTCTTTCCACTATAGTCTCCACTTTATTCTGTCCACTACAGTCTTCCCACTATAGTCTTTCCACAATAGTCGGTCCACTTTGGTCCTTCCACCTTAGTCTTTCCACTTTAGTCTGTCCACTTTAGTCTTTCCACTATCGTCTGTCCACTTTAGTCTTTCCACTATTCTCCACTTTAGTTTTTCCACTAGTCTCCACTTTATTCTGTCCACTACAGTCTCTCCTCTATAGTCTTTCCACTATAGTCTGTCCACTTTAGTCTTTCCACTTTAGTCTGTCCACTTTAGTCTTTCCACTGTAGTCTGTCCACTTTAGTCTTTCCACTATAGTCCGTCCACTTTAGTCTTTCCACTTTCGTCTTTCCACTTTAGTCTGTCCACTTTAGTCTTTCCACTATAGTCTCCACTTTATTCTGTCCACTACAGTCTTTCCACTATAGTCTTTCCACAATAGTCTGTCCACTTTAGTCTTTCCACTATTCTCTGTCCACTTTAGTCTTTCCACTATAGTCTCCACTTTATTCTGTCCACTACAGTCTTTCCACTCTAGTCTTTCCACTATTGTCTGTCCACTTTAGTCTTTCCAATTTAGTTTTTCCACTTTAGTCTGTCCACTTCAGTCTTTCCACTATAGTCTGTCCACTTTAGTCTTTCCACTTTAGTCTTTCCACTATAGTCTCCACTTTATTCTGGCCACTACGGTCTTTCCACTATAGTCTTTCCACGATAGTCTGTCCACTTTAGTCTTTCCACTATTCTCTGTCCACTTTAGTCTTTCCACTATAGTCTCCCCTTTATTCTGTCCACGACAGTCTTTCCACTATAGTCTTTCCGCTTTAGTCTGTCCACTTTAGTCTTTCCACTATCTTCTGTCCACTTTAGTCTTTCCACTTTAGTGTTTCCACTTTTTCTGTCCACTTTAGTCTTTCAACTATTGTCTGTCCACTTTAGTCTTTCCACTATAGTCTGTCCACTTTAGTCTTTCCACTTTAGTCTTTCCACTTTAGTCTTTCAACTATAGTCTCCACTTTATTCTGTCCACTACAGTCTTTCGACTATAGTCTTTCCACTATAGTCTGTTCACTTTAGTCTTTCCACCTTAGTCTTTCCACTTTAGTCTGTCCACTTTAGTCTTTCCACTATCGTCTGTCCACTTTAGTCTTTCCACTATTCTCCACTTTAGTTTTTCCACTAGTCTCCACTTTATTCTGTCCACTACAGTCTCTCCTCTATAGTCTTTCCACTATAGTCTGTCCACTTTAGTCTTTCCATTTTAGTCTGTCCACTTTAGTCTTTCCACTGTAGTCTGTCCACTTTAGTCTTTCCACTATAGTCCGTCCACTTTAGTCTTTCCACTTTCGTCTTTCCACTTTAGTCTGTCCACTTTAGTCTTTCCACTATAGTCTCCACTTTATTCTGTCCACTACAGTCTTTCCACTATAGTCTTTCCACAATAGTCTGTCCACTTTAGTCTTTCCACTATTCTCTGTCCACTTTAGTCTTTCCACTATAGTCTCCACTTTATTCTGTCCACTACAGTCTTTCCACTCTAGTCTTTCCACTATTGTCTGTCCACTTTAGTCTTTCCAATTTAGTTTTTCCACTTTAGTCTGTCCACTTCAGTCTTTCCACTATAGTCTGTCCACTTTAGTCTTTCCACTTTAGTCTTTCCACTATAGTCTCCACTTTATTCTGGCCACTACGGTCTTTCCACTATAGTCTTTCCACGATAGTCTGTCCACTTTAGTCTTTCCACTATTCTCTGTCCACTTTAGTCTTTCCACTATAGTCTCCACTTTATTCTGTCCACGACAGTCTTTCCACTATAGTCTTTCCGCTTTAGTCTGTCCACTTTAGTCTTTCCACTATCTTCTGTCCACTTTAGTCTTTCCACTTTAGTGTTTCCACTTTAGTCTGTCCACTTTAGTCTTTCAACTATTGTCTGTCCACTTTAGTCTTTCCACTTTAGTCTTTCCACTATAGTCTGTCCACTTTAGTCTTTCCACTAATCTCTGTCCACTTTAGTCTTTCCACTTTAGTCTTTCCACTATAGTCTCCACTTTATTCTGTCTACTACAGTCTCTCCACTATAGTCTTTCCACTATAGTCTGTCCACTTTAGTCTTTCCACTATAGTCTGTCCACTTTAGTCTTTCCACTTTAGTCTTTCCACTTTAGTCTTTCCACTATAGTCTCCACTTTATTCTGTCCACTACAGTCTTTCCTCTATAGTCTTTCCACTATAGTCTGTCCACTTTAGTCTTTCCACTTTAGTCTTTCCACTTTAGTCTGTCCACTTTAGTCTTTCCACTATAGTCTGTCCACTCTAGTCTTTCCAAAATTCTCTGTCCACAGCTTTCCACTATAGTCTCCACTTTATTCTGTCCACTACAGTCTTTCCACTATAGTCTTTCCACTATAGTCTGTCCACTTTAGTCTTTCCACTTTAGTCTTTCCACGTTAGTCTGTCCACTTTAGTCTTTCCACTATAGTCTGTCCACTTTAGTCTTTCCACTATAGTCTGTCCACTTTAGTCTTTCCACTTTAGTCTTTCCACTTTAGTCTGTCCACTTTAGTCTTTGCACCATAGTCTGTCCAGTTTAGTCTTTCCACTTTTGTCTTTCCACTTTAGTCTGTCCACTTTAGTCTCTCCACTATAGTCTTTCCACTTCAGTCTTTCCACTATAGTCTGTCCACTATAGTCTTTCCACTATAGTCTTTCCACTATAGTCTTTCCAATTTAGACTTTCCACTATAGTCTACACATTATTCTGTCCACTACAGTCTTTTCGCTATAGTCTTTCCACTATAGTCTGTCCACTTTAGTCTTTCCACTTTTGTCTTTCCACTTTAGTCTGTCCACTTTAGTCTTTCCGATATAGTCTGTCCACTTTAGTCTTTCCACTAATCTCTTTCCACTAGAGACTGTCCACTTTAGTCTTTCCACTTTAGTCTGTCCCCTTTAGTCTGTCCACTTTAGTCTTTCCACTTTAGTCATTTCCACTATCGTCTGTCCACTTTAGTCTTTCCACTTTAGTCATTCCACTTTAGTCTGTCCACTTTAGTCTTTCCACTATAGTCTGTCCACTTTAGTCTTTCCACTATAGTTTGTCCACTTTAGTCTTTCCACTTTAGTCTTTCCACTATAGTCTCCACTTTATTCTGTCCACTACAGTCTTTCCACTATAGTCTTTCCACTATAGTCTGTCCACTTTAGTCTTTCCACTTTCGTCTTTCCACTTTAGTCTGTCCACTTTAGTCTTTCCACTATAGTCTGTCCACTTTAGTCTTTCCACTATTCTCTTTCCACTTTAGTCTTTCCACTTTAGTCTTTCCACTTCAGTCTTTCCACTAGAGTCTGTCCACTTTAGTCTTTCCACTTTAGTCCGTCCACTTTAGTCTGTCCACTTTAGTCTTTCCACTTTAGTCATTTCCACTATCGTCTGTCCACTTTAGTCTTTCCACTTTAGTCTGTCCACTTTAGTCTTTCCACTATAGCCTGTCCACTTTAGTCTTTCCACTATAGTCTCCACTTTATTCTGTCCACTACAGTCTTTCCACTATAGTCTTTCCACTATAGTCTGTCCACTTTAGTCTTTAAACTTTAGTCTTTCCACTCTAGTCTGTCCACTTTAGTCTTTCCACTATAGTATGTCCACTTTAGTCTTTCCGCTTTAGTCTGTCCACTTAGTCTTTCCACTTCAGTCTTTCCACTTTATTCTGTCCACTACAGTCTTTCCACTATAGTCTTTCAACTATAGTCTGTCCACTTTAGTCTTTCCACTATCCTCTGTCCACTTTAGTCTTTCCACTATAGTCTCCACTTTATTTTGTCCACTACAGTCTTTCCACTATAGTCTTTCCACTATAGTCTGTCCACTTTAGTCTTTCCACTATAGTCTCCACTTTATTCTGTCCACTACAGTCTTTCCACTTTAGTCTTTCCCCTATTCTCTGTCCACTTTAGTCTTTCCACTTTAGACTTTCCCTATAGTCTCCACTTTATTCTGTCCACTACAGTCGCTCCACTGCAGTCTTTCCACTATAGTCTGTCAACTTTAGTATTTCCACTATTCTCTGTGCACTTTATTCTTTCCACTATACTCCCCACTTTATTCTGTCCACTACAGTCTTTCCACTATTGTCTGTCCACTTTAGTCTTTCCACTTTAGTCTTTCCACTTTAGTCTGTCCACTTTAGCCTTTCCACTATAGTCTGTCCACTTTAGTCTTTCCACTAATCTCTGTCCACTTTAGTCTTTCCACTTTAGTCTTTCCACTATAGTCTCCACTTCATTCTGTCCACTACAGTCTTTCCACTATAGTATTTCCACTATAGTCTGTCCACTTTAGTCTTTCCACTTTAGTCTTTCCACTTCAGTCCGTCCACTTTAGTCTTTCCACTAGAGTCTGTCCACTTTAGTCTTTCCACTATAGTCTGTCCACTTTAGTCTTTCCACTATAGTCTTTCCACTTTAGTCATTTCCACTATCGTCTATCCACTTTAGTCTTTCCACGTTAGTCTGTCCACTTTAGTCTTTCCACTATAGTCTGTCCACTTTAGTCTTTCCACTATAGTCTGTCCACTTTAGTCTTTCCACTTTAGTCTGTCCACTTTAGTCTTTCCACTATAGTCTGTCCACTTTAGTCTTTCCACTTTAGTCTTTCCACTTTAGTCTTTCCACTATAGTCTCCACTTTATTCTGTCCACAACAGTCTTTCCACTATAGTCTGTCCACTTTAGTCTTTCCACTTTAGTCTTTCCACTTTAGTCTTTCCACTTTAGTCTGTCCACTTTAGTCTTTCCACTATAGTCTGTCCACTTTAGTCTTTCCACTAATCTCTGTCCACTTTAGTCTTTCCACTATAGTCTCCACTTTATTCTGTCCACTACAGTCTTTCCACTACAGTCTTTCCACTATAGTCTGTCCACTTTAGTCTTTCCACTTTAGTCTGTCCACTTTAGTCTTTCCACTATAGTCTGTCCACTTTAGTCTTTCCACTAATCTCTGTCCACTTTAGTTTTTCCACTACAGTCTCCACTTTATTCTGTCCACTACAGTCTTTCCACTATAGTCTTTCAACTATAGTCTGTCCACTTAAGTCTTTCCACTTTAGTCTTTCCGCTTTAGTCTGTCCACTTAGTCTTTCCACTATAGTCTGTCCACTTTAGTCTTTCCACTTTAGTCTTTCCACTTTAGTCTGTCCACTTTAGTCTTTCCACTATAGTCTTTCCACTTTAGTCTTTCCACTAATCTCTGTCCAATTTAGTCTTTCCACTTTAGTCTTTCCACTATAGTCTCCACTTTATTCTGTCCACTACAGTCTCTCCACTATAGTCTTTCCACTATAGTCTGTCCACTTTAGACTTTCTACTATTCTCTGTCCACTTTATTCTTTCCACTATACTCGCCACTTTATTCTGTCCACTACAGTCTTTCCACTATAGTCTGTCCACTTTAGTCTTTCCACTTTAGTCTTTCCACTTTAGTCTGTCCACTTTAGTCTTTCCACTATAGTCTGTCCACTTTAGTCTTTCCACTAATCTCTGTCCACTTTAGTCTTTCCACTTTAGTCTTTCCACTATAGTCTCCACTTTATTCTGTCTACTACAGTCTCTCCACTATAGTCTTTCCACTATAGTCTGTCCACTTTAGTCTTTCCACTATAGTCTGTCCACTTTAGTCTTTCCACTTTAGTCTTTCCACTTTAGTCTTTCCACTATAGTCTCCACTTTATTCTGTCCACTACAGTCTTTCCACTATAGTCTTTCCACTATAGTCTGTCCACTTTAGTCTTTCCACTTTAGTCTTTCCACTTTAGTCTGTCCACTTTAGTCTTTCCACTATAGTCTGTCCACTCTAGTCTTTCCAAAATTCTCTGTCCACTTTAGCTTTCCACTATAGTCTCCACTTTATTCTGTCCACTACAGTCTTTCCACTATAGTCTTTCCACTATAGTCTGTCCACTTTAGTCTTTCCACTTTAGTCTTTCCACTTTAGTGTCCACTTTAGTCTTTCCACTATAGTATGTCCACTTTAATCTTTCCACTTTAGTCTGTCCACTTTAGTCTTTCCACTATAGTCTGTCCACTTTAGTCTTTCCACTAATCTCTGTCCACTTTAGTCTTTCCACTTTAGTCTTTCCACTATAGTCTCCACTTTATTCTTTCCACTACAGTCTTTCCACAATAGTCTTTCCACTATAGTCTGTCCACTTTATGCTTTCCACTTTAGTCTTTCCACTTTAGCCCGTCCACTTTAGTCTTTCCACTATAGTCTGTCCACTTTAGTCTTTCCACTATTCTCCACTTTAGTCTTTCCACTAGTCTCCACTTTATTCTGTCCATTACAGTCTTTCCTCTATAGTCTTTCCACTTTAGCCCGTCCACTTTAGTCTTTCCACTATAGTCTGTCCACTTTAGTCTTTCCACTATTCTCCACTTTAGTCTTTCCACTAGTCTCCACTTTATTCTGTCCATTACAGTCTTTCCTCTATAGTCTTTCCACTATAGTCTGTCCACTTTAGTCTTTCCACTTTAGTCTTTCCACTATAGTCTCCACTTTATTCTGTCCACTACAGTCTTTCCACTTTCGTCTTTCCACTATTCTCTGTCCACTTTAGTCTTTCCACTATAGTCTCCACTTTATTCTGACCACTACAGTCTTTCCACTATAGTCTTTCCACTATAGTCTTTCCAATTTAGTCTTTCCACTATTCTCTGTCCACTTTAGTCTTTCCACTTTATTCTTTCCACTATAGTCTCCACTTTATTCTGTCCACTACAATCTTTCCACTATAGTCTTTCCACTATAGTCTGTCCACTTTAGTCTTTCCACTTTAGTCTTTCCACTATAGTCTCCACTTTATTCTGTCCACTACAGTCTTTCCACTAATCTCTGTCCACTTTAGTCTTTCCACTATAGTCTTTCGACTATAGTCTGTCAACTTTAGTCTTTCCACTATAGTCTCCACTTTATTCTGTCCACTACAGTCTTTCCACTTTCGTCTTTCCACTATTCTCTGTCCACTTTAGTCTTTCCACTATAGTCTCCACTTTATTCTGTCCACTACAGTCTTTCCACTATAATCTTTCCACCATAGTCTTTCCAATTTAGTCTTTCCACTATTCTCTGTCCACTTTAGTCTTTCCACTTTATTCTTTCCACTATAGTCTCCACTTTATTCTGTCCACTACAGTCTTCCCACTATAGTCTTTCCACTATAGTCGGTCCACTTTGGTCTTTCCACCTTAGTCTTTCCACTTTAGTCTGTCCACTTTAGTCTTTCCACTATCGTCTGTCCACTTTAGTCTTTCCACTATTCTCCACTTTAGTTTTTCCACTAGTCTCCACTTTATTCTGTCCACTACAGTCTCTCCTCTATAGTCTTTCCACTATAGTCTGTCCACTTTAGTCTTTCCACTTTAGTCTGTCCACTTTAGTCTTTCCACTGTAGTCTGTCCACTTTAGTCTTTCCACTATAGTCCGTCCACTTTAGTCTTTCCACTTTCGTCTTTCCACTTTAGTCTGTCCACTTTAGTCTTTCCACTATAGTCTCCACTTTATTCTGTCCACTACAGTCTTTCCACTATAGTCTTTCCACAATAGTCTGTCCACTTTAGTCTTTCCACTATTCTCTGTCCACTTTAGTCTTTCCACTATAGTCTCCACTTTATTCTGTCCACTACAGTCTTTCCACTCTAGTCTTTCCACTATTGTCTGTCCACTTTAGTCTTTCCAATTTAGTTTTTCCACTTTAGTCTGTCCACTTCAGTCTTTCCACTATAGTCTGTCCACTTTAGTCTTTCCACTTTAGTCTTTCCACTATAGTCTCCACTTTATTCTGGCCACTACGGTCTTTCCACTATAGTCTTTCCACGATAGTCTGTCCACTTTAGTCTTTCCACTATTCTCTGTCCACTTTAGTCTTTCCACTATAGTCTCCACTTTATTCTGTCCACGACAGTCTTTCCACTATAGTCTTTCCGCTTTAGTCTGTCCACTTTAGTCTTTCCACTATCTTCTGTCCACTTTAGTCTTTCCACTTTAGTGTTTCCACTTTAGTCTGTCCACTTTAGTCTTTCAACTATTGTCTGTCCACTTTAGTCTTTCCACTATAGTCTGTCCACTTTAGTCTTTCCACTTTAGTCTTTCCACTTTAGTCTTTCAACTATAGTCTCCACTTTATTCTGTCCACTACAGTCTTTCGACTATAGTCTTTCCACTATAGTCTGTTCACTTTAGTCTTTCCACTTTAGTCTTTCCACTTTAGTCTGTCAACTTTTGTCTGTCCACTTTAGTCTTTCCACTATAGTCTGTCCACTTTGGTCTTTCCACTTTAGTCTTTCCGCTTTAGTCTGTCCACTTTAGTCTGTCCACTTTAGTCTTTCCACTATAGTCTGTCCACTTTAGTCTTTCCACTATTCTCTGTCCACTTTAGTCTTTCCACTTTAGTCTTTCCACTATAGTCTCCACTTTAATCTGTCCACTACAGTCTTTCCACTATAGTCTGTCCACTTTAGTCTTTCAACTTTAGTCTTTCCACTTTAGTCTGTCCACTTTAGTCTTTCCACTTTAGTCTGTCCACTTTAGTCTTTCCACTATAGTCTGTCCACTTTAGTCTTTCCACTATTCTCTGTCCACTTTAGTCTTTCCACTTTAGTCTTTCAACTATAGTCTTTCCACTATAGTCTGTCCACTTTAGTCTTTCCACTTTAATCTTTCCACTTTAGTCTGTCCACTTTAGTCTTTCCACTATAGTCTGTCCACTTTAGTCTTTCCACTTTACTCTTTCTACTTTATTCTGTCCACTTCAGTGTGTACAACTTAGTATGTCCACTGAGTCTTTCCACTTCAGTCTTTCCACTATAGTCTGTCCACTTTAGTCTTTCCACTTTAGTCTTTCCACTATAGTCTCCACTTTATTCTGTCCATTACAGTCTTTCCACTTTAGTCTTTCCAATACTCTCTGTCCGCTTTAGTTTTACCACTATAGTCTCCACTTTATTCTGTCCACTACAGTCTTTCCTCTATAGTCTTTCCACTATAGTCTGTCCACTTTAGTCTTTCCACTTTAGTCTTTCCACTATAGTCTCCACTTTATTCTGTCCACTACAGTATTTCCACTATAGTCTTTCCAATTAAGTCTTTCCACTATTCTCTGTCCACTTTAGTCTTTCCACTTCATTCTTTCCACTATAGTCTCCACTTTATTCTGTCCACTACAGTCTTTCCACTATAGTCTTTCCACTATCGTCTGTCCACTTTAGTCTTTCCACTAATCTCTGTCCACTTTAGTCTTTCTACTATAGTCTTTCCACTATAGTCTGTCCACTTTAGTCTTTCCACTTTAGTCTTTCCACTATAGTCTCCACTTGATTCCTTCCACTACATTCTTTCCACTATAGTCGGTCAACTTTAGTCTTTCCCCCTTAGTCTTTCCACTTTAGTCTGTCCACTTTAGTCTTTCCACTATAGTCTGTCCACTTTAGTCTTTCCACTATTCTTTATCCACTTTAGTCTTTCCACTTTATTCTTTCCACTATAGTCTCCACTTTATTCTGTCCACTACAGTCTTTCCACTATAGTCTTTCCACTATAGTCTGTCCACTTTAGTCTTTCCACTTTATTCTTTACACTATAGTCTCCACTTTAAGCTGTCCACTACAGTCTTTCCACTACAGTCTTTCCACTATCGTCTGTCAACTTTAGTTTTTCCACTAATCTCTGTCCACTTTAGTCTTTCCACTATAGTCTCCATTATTCTGTCCACTATAGTCTTTTCACTATAGTCTTTCCACTATAGTCGGTCCACTTTAGTCTTTCCACTTTAGTCTTTCCACTTTATTCTGTCCACTTTAGCCTTTCCACTATAGTCTGCCCACTTTAGTCTTTCCACTTTATTCTTTCCGATATAGTCTCCACTTTATTCTGTCCACTACAGTCTTTCCACTATAGTCTTTCCACTATGGTCTGTCCACTTTAGTCTTTCCACTATAGTCGGTCCACTTTAGTCTTTCCACTTTAGTCTTTCCACTTTAGTCTGTCCACTTTAGTCTTTCCACTATAGTCTGTCCACTTTAGTCTTTCCACTTTATTCTTTCCACTATAGTCTCCACTTTATTCTGTCCACTACAGTCTTTCCGCTATAGTCTTTCCACTATCGTCTGTCCACTTTAGTCTTTCCACTAATCTCTGTCCACTTTAGTCTATCCACTATAGTCTCCATTATTCTGTCCACTACAGTCTTTCCACTATAGTCTTTCCACTATAGTCGGTCCACTTCAGTCTTTCCACTATAGTCTGTCCACTTTAGTCTTTCCACTTTAGTCTTTCCACTATAGTCTCCACTTTATTCTGTCCACTACAGTCTTTCCACTTTAGTCTTTCCAATACTCTCTGTCCACTTTAGTTTTACCACTATAGTCTCCACTTTATTCTGTCCACTACAGTCTTTCCTCTATAGTCTTTCCACTATAGTCTGTCCACTTTAGTCTTTCCACTTTAGTCTTTCCACTATAGTCTCCACTTTATTCTGTCCACTACAGTCTTTCCACTATAGTCTTTCCACTGTCGTCTCTCCACTTTAGTCTTTCCACTAATCTCTGTCCACTTTAGTCTTTCCACTATAGTCTTTCCACTATAGTCTGTCCACTTTAGTCTTTCCACTTTATTCTTTCCACTATAGTCTCCACTTTAAGCTGTCCACTACAGTCTTTCCACTATAGTCTTTCCACTATCGTCTGTCCACTTTAGTCTTTCCACTAATCTCTGTCCACTTTAGTCATTGAACTATAGTCTCCATTATTCTGTCCACTACAGTCTTTTCACTATAGTCTTTCCACTTTAGTCGGTGAACTTTAGTCCTTTCACTTTAGTCTTTCCACTTTAGTCTGTCCACTTTAGTCTTTCCACTATAGTCTGTCCACTTTAGTCTTTCCACTTTATTCTTTCCACTATAGTCTCCACTTTATTCTGTCCACTACAGTCTTTCCACTATAGTCTTTCCACTATCGTCTGTCCACTTTAGTCTTTCCACGGTCTTTCCACTATAGTCTTTCCACTATAGTCGGTCCACTTTAGTCTTTCCACTTTAGTCTGTACACTTTAGTCTTTCCACTATAGTCTGTCCACTTTAGTCTTTCCACTATTCTCCACTTTAGTCTTTCCACTTTAGTCTTTCCACTATAGTCTCCACTTTATTCTGTCCACTACAGTCTCTCCTCTATAGTCTTTCCACTAATCTCTGTCCACTTTAGTCTTTCCACCATAGTCTCCATTATTCTGTCCACTACAGTCTTTCCTCTATAGTCTTTCCACTATAGTCGGTCCACTTTAGTCTTTCCACTTTAGTCTTTCCACTTTAGTCTGTCCACTTTAGTCTTTCCACTATAGTCTGTCCACTTTAGTCTTTCCACTATTCTCCACTTTAGTCTTTCCACTTTAGTCTTCCCACTATAGTCTCCACTTTATTCTGTCCACTACAGTCTCTCCTCTATAGTCTTTCCACTATAGTCTGTCCGCTTTAGTCTTTCCACTTTAGTCTATCCACTTTATTCTGTCCACTGCAGTGTGTACACTTTAGTCTGTCCACTGAGTCTTTCCACTTCAGTCTTTCCACTATAGTCTGTCCACTTTAGTCTTTCCACCCTAGTCTTTTCGCTTTAGTCTATCCACTTAGTCTTTCCACTAGAGTTTGTCCACTTTAGTCTTTCCACTTTAGTCTGTCCACTTTAGTCTTTCCACTTTAGTCATTTCCACTATCGTCTGTCCACTTTAGTCTTTCCACTTTAGTCTGTCCACTTTAGTCTTTCCACAATAGTCTGTCCACTTTAGTCTTTCCACTATAGTCCGTCCACTTTAGTCTTTCCACTTTAGTCTGTCCACTTTAGTCTTTCCACTATATTCTGTCCACTTGAGTCTTTCCACTTTAGTCTTTCCACTTTATTCTCTCCACTTCAGTGTGTACACTTTAGTTTGTCCACTTAGTCTTTCCACTTCAATCTTTCCACTATAGTCTGTCCACTTTAGTCTTTCCACTTTAGCCTTTCCACTATAGTCTTTCCACTTCAGTTTGTATACTTTAGTCTTTCCACTATAGTCTGTCCACTTTAGTCTTTCCACTATAGTCTTTCCACTTTAGTCTGTCCACTTAGTCTGTCCACTTTAGTCTTTCCACTATTCTCTGTCCACTTTAGTCTTTCCACTTTAGTCTTTCCACTATAGTCTCCACTTTATTCTGTCCACTACAGTCTTCCACTATAGTCTGTCCACTTTAGTCTTTCCACTTTAGTCTTTCCACTTTAGTCTGTCCACTTTAGTCTTTCCACTTTAGTCTGTCCACTTTAGTCTTTCCACTATAGTCGGTCCACTTTAGTTTTTCCACTATTCTCTGTCCACTTTAGTCTTTCCACTTTGGTCTTTCCACTATAGTCTTTACACTATAGTCTGTCCACTTTAGTCTGTCAACTTTAGTCTTTCCACTATAGTCTGTCCACTTTACTCTTTCCACTTTACTCTTTCCACTTTATTCTGTCCACTTCAGTGTGTACAATTTAGTATGTCCACTGAGTCTTTCCACTTCAGTCTTTCCACTATAGTCTGTCCACTTTAGTCTTTCCACTTTAGTCTTTCCACTATAGTCTCCACTTTATTCTGTCCACTACAGTCTTTCCACTTTAGTCTTTCCAATACTCTCTGTCCATTTTAGTTTTACCACTATAGTCTCCACTTTATTTTGTCCACTACAGTCTTTCCTCTATAGTCTTTCCACTATAGTCTGTCCACTTTAGTCTTTCCACTTTAGTCTTTCCACTACAGTCTCCACTTTATTCTGTCCACTACAGTCTTTCCACTTTCGTCTTTCCACTATTCTCTGTCCACTTTAGTCTTTCCACTACAGTCTTTTCACTATAGTCTTTCCAATTTAGTCTTTCCACTATTCTCTGTCCACTTTAGTCTTTCCACTTCATTCTTTCCACGATAGTCTCCACTTTATTCTGTCCACTACAGTCTTTCCACTATAGTCTTTCCACTATCGTCTGTCCACTTTAGTCTTTCCACTAATCTCTGTCCACTTTAGTCTTTCCACTATAGTCTTTCCACTATAGTCTGTCCACTTTAGTCTTTCCACTTTAGTCTTTCCACTATAGTCTCCACTTTATTCCTTCCACTACTGTCTTTCCACTATAGTCTTTCCACTATAGTCGGTCCATTTTAGTCTTTCCACCTTAGTCTGTCCACTTTAGTCTTTCCACTATTCTCTGTCCACTTTAGTCTTTCCACTTTATTCTTTCCACTATAGTCTCCACTTTATTCTGTCCACTACAGTCTTTCCACTATAGTCTTTCCACTATAGTCTGTCCACTTTAGTCTTTCCACTATTCTCTGTCCACTTTAGTCTTTCCACTTTATTCTTTCCACTATAGTCTCCACTTTATTCTATCCACTACAGTCTTTCCACTTTAGTCTTTCCAATACTCTCTGTCCACTTTAGTTTTACCACTATAGTCTCCACTTTATTTTGTCCACTACAGTCTTTCCTCTATAGTCTTTCCACTATAGTCTGTCCACTTTAGTCTTTCCACTATAGTCTTTCCACTTCAGTTTGTCCACTTTAGTCTTTCCACTATAGTCTGTCCACTTTAGTATTTCCACTATAGTCTTTCCTCTTTAGTCTGTCCACTTAGTCTTTCCACTTCAGTCTTTCCACTATCGTCTGTCCACTTTAGTCTTTCCACTATAGTCTTTCCACTTTAGTCTTTCCACTATAGTCTCAACTATATTCTGGCCACTACAGTCTTTCCACTATAGTCTTTCCACTATAGTCTTTCCACTATAGTCTTTCCACTTTAGTCTTTCCACTATAGTCTCCACTTTATTCTGTCCACTACAGTCTTTCCACTATAGTCTTTTCACTATAGTCTGTCCACTTTAGTCTTTCCACTATAGTCTGTCCACTTTAGTCTTTCCACTTTAGTCTTTCCACTACAGTCTCAACTTTATTCTGGCCACTTCAGTCTTTCCACTATAGTCTTTCCACTATAGTCTGTTCACTTTAGTCTTTCCACTATTCTCTGTCCACTTTAGTCTTTCCACTATAGTCTCCACTTTATTCTGTCCACTACAGTCTTTCCACTATAGTCTGTCCACTTTAGTCTTTCCACTTTAGTCTTTCCACTATAGTCTCCACTTTATTCTGTCCACTACAGTCTTTCCACTATTCTCTGTCCACTTTAGTCTTTCCACTTTAGTCTTTCCACTATAGTCTCCACTTTATTCTTTCCACTACAGTCTCTCCACTATAGTCTTTCCACTATAGTCTCTCCACTTTAGTCTTTCCACTATTCTCTGTCCACTTTAGTCTTTCTACTATACTCTCCACTTTATTCTGTCCACTACAGTCTTTCCACTATAGTCTTTCCACTATAGTCTTTCCAATTTAGTCTTTCCACTATTCTCTGTCCACTTTAGTCTTTCCACTTCATTCTTTCCACTTCAGTGTGTACAATTTAGTATGTCCACTGAGTCTTTCCACTTCAGTCTTTCCACTATAGTCTGTCCACTTTAGTCTTTCCACTTTAGTCTTTCCACTATAGTCTCCACTTTATTCTGTCCACTACAGTCTTTCCACTTTAGTCTTTCCAATACTCTCTGTCCACTTTAGTTTTACCACTATAGTCTCCACTTTATTTTGTCCACTACAGTCTTTCCTCTATAGTCTTTCCACTATAGTCTGTCCACTTTAGTCTTTCCACTTTAGTCTTTCCACTACAGTCTCCACTTTATTCTGTCCACTACAGTCTTTCCACTTTCGTCTTTCCACTATTCTCTGTCCACTTTAGTCTTTCCACTACAGTCTTTCCACTATAGTCTTTCCAATTTAGTCTTTCCACTATTCTCTGTCCACTTTAGTCTTTCCACTTCATTCTTTCCACTATAGTCTCCACTTTATTCTGTCCACTACAGTCTTTCCACTACAGTCTTTCCACTATCGTCTGTCCACTTTAGTCTTTCCACTAATCTCTGTCCACTTTAGTCTTTCCACTATAGTCTTTCCACAATAGTCTGTCCACTTTAGTCTTTCCACTTTAGTCTTTCCACTATAGTCTCCACTTTATTCCTTCCACTACTGTCTTTCCACTATAGTCTTTCCACTATAGTCGGTCCATTTTAGTCTTTCCACCTTAGTCTGTCCACTTTAGTCTTTCCACTATTCTCTGTCCACTTTAGTCTTTCCACTTTATTCTTTCCACTATAGTCTCCACTTTATTCTGTCCACTACAGTCTTTCCACTATAGTCTTTCCACTATAGTCTGTCCACTTTAGTCTTTCCACTATTCTCTGTCCACTTTAGTCTTTCCACTTTATTCTTTCCACTATAGTCTCCACTTTATTCTGTCCACTACAGTCTTTCCACTTTAGTCTTTCCAATACTCTCTGTCCACTTTAGTTTTACCACTATAGTCTCCACTTTATTTTGTCCACTACAGTCTTTCCTCTATAGTCTTTCCACTATAGTCTGTCCACTTTAGTCTTTCCACTATAGTCTTTCCACTTCAGTTTGTCCACTTTAGTCTTTCCACTATAGTCTGTCCACTTTAGTATTTCCACTATAGTCTTTCCACTTTAGTCTGTCCACTTAGTCTTTCCACTTCAGTCTTTCCACTATCGTCTGTCCACCTTAGTCTTTCCACTATAGTCTTTCCACTTTAGTCTTTCCACTATAGTCTCAACTTTATTCTGGCCACTACAGTCTTTCCACTATAGTCTTTCCACTATAGTCTTTCCACTATAGTCTTTCCACTTTAGTCTTTCCACTATAGTCTCCACTTTATTCTGTCCACTACAGTCTTTCCACTATAGTCTTTTCACTATAGTCTGTCCACTTTAGTCTTTCCACTATAGTCTGTCCACTTTAGTCTTTCCACTTTAGTCTTTCCACTATAGTCTCCACTTTATTCTGTCCACTACAGTCTTTCCACTATAGTCTGTCCACTTTAGTCTTTCCACTTTAGTCTTTCCACTATAGTCTCCACTTTATTCTGTCCACTACAGTCTTTCCACTATTCTCTGTCCACTTTAGTCTTTCCACTTTAGTCTTTCCACTATAGTCTCCACTTTATTCTTTCCACTACAGTCTCTCCACTATAGTCTTTCCACTATAGTCTCTCCACTTTAGTCTTTCCACTATTCTCTGTCCACTTTAGTCTTTCCACTATACTCTAAACTTTATTCTGTCCACTACAGTCTTTCCACTATAGTCTTTCCACTATAGTCTGTCCACTTTAGTCTTTCCACTTTAGTCTTTCCACTTTAGTCTGTCCACATTAGTCTTTCCACTATGGTCTGTCCACTTTAGTCTTTCACTATTCTCTGTCCACTTTAGTCTTTCCACTATACTCTCCACTTTATTCTGTCCACTACAGTCTTTCCACTATAGTCTTTCCACTATAGTTTGTCCACTTTAGTCTTTCCACTTTAGTCTTTCCACTTTAGTCTGTCCACATTAGTCTTTCCACTATAGTCTGTCCACTTTAGTCTTTCACTATTCTCTGTCCACTTTAGTCTTTCCACTATCTTCTTTCCACTATAGTCTCCACTTTATTCTGTCCATTACAGTCTTTCCACTATAGTCTTTCCACTATAGTCGGACCACTTTAGTCTTTCCACTTTAGTCTGTCCACTTTAGTCTTTCCACTATAGTCTGTCCACTTTAGTCTTTCCACTTTAGTCTTTCCACTATAGTCTCCACTTTATTCAGTCCACTACAGTCTCTCCTCTATAGTCTTTCCACCATAGTCTGTCCACTTTAGTCTTTCCACTATAGTCTGTCCACTTTAGTCTTTCCACTTTAGTCTTTCCACTTTATTCTGTCCACTGCAGTGTGTACACTTTAGTCTGTCCACTGAGTCTTTCCACTTCAGTCTTTCCACTATAGTCTGTCCACTTTATTCTTTCCACCCTAGTCGTTTCGCTTTAGTTTGTCCACTTAGTCTTTCCACTAGAGTCTGTCCACTTTAGTCTTTCCACTTTAGTCTATCCACTTTAGTCTTTCCACTTTAGTCATTTCCACTATCGTCTGTCCACTTTAGTCTTTCCACTTTAGTCTGTCCACTTTAGTCTTTCCACTATAGTCTGTCCACTTTAGTCTTTCCACTATAGTCCGTCAACTTTAGTCTTTCCACTTTAGTCTTTCCACTTTAGTCTGTCCACTTTAGTCTTTCCACCAAAGTCTGTCCACTTGAGTCTTTCCACTTTAGTCTTTCCACTTTATTCTCTCCACTTCAGTTTGTACACTTTAGTTTGTCCACTGAGTCTTTCCACTTCAATCTTTCCACTATAGTCTGTCCACTTTAGTCTTTCCACTATAGTCTTTCCACTATAGTCTGTCCACTTTAGTCTTTCCACTATTCTCTGTCCACTTTAGTCTTTCCACTTTATTCTTTCCACTATAGTCTCCACTTTATTCTGTCCACTACAGTCTTTCCACTAAAGTCTTTCCACTATAGTCTTTCCAATTTAGTCTTTCCACTATTCTCTGTCCACTTTATTCTTTCCACTTCATTCTTTCCACTATAGTCTCTACTTTATTCTGTCCACTACAGTCTTTCCACTATAGTCTTTCCACTATCGTCTGTCCACTTTAGTCTTTCCACTAATCTCTGTCCACTTTAGTCTTTCCACTATAGTCTTTCCACTATAGTCTGTCCACTTTAGTCTTTCCACTTTAGTCTTTCCACTATAGTCTCCACTTGATTCCTTCCACTACAGTCTTTCCACTATAGTCTTTCCACTATAGTCGGTCCACTTTAGTCTTTCCGCCTTAGTCTTTCCACTTTAGTCTGTCCACTTTAGTCTTTCCACTATAGTCTGTCCACTTTAGTCTTTCCACTATTCTCTGTCCACTTTAGTCTTTCCACTTTATTCTTTCCACTATAGTCTCCACTTTATTCTGTCCACTACAGTCTTTCCACTATAGTCTTTCCACTATAGTCTGTCCACTTTAGTCTTTCCACTTTATTCTTTCCACTATAGTCTCCACTTTAAGCTGTCCACTACAGTCTTTCCACTATAGTCTTTCCACTATAGTCTGTCCACTTTAGTCTTTCCACTTTAGTCTTTCCACTATAGTCTCCACTTGATTCCTTCCACTACAGTCTTTCCACTATAGTCTTTCCACTATAGTCGGTCCACTTTAGTCTTTCCGCCTTAGTCTTTCCACTTTAGTCTGTCCACTTTAGTCTTTCCACTTTAGTCTGTCCACTTTAGTCTTTCGACTATAGTCTGTCCACTTTAGTCTTTCCACTTTATTCTTTCCACTGTAGTCTCCACTTTATTCTGTCCACTACAGTCTTTCCACTATAGTCTTTCCACTATCGTCTGTCCACTTTAGTAGTAGTAGTAGTAGTAGTTTTATTTAATTACAACAAACATAGATAAAAATCACGGACCAGTGCACATGCCTGGTGGCATACTTTAGCACTGACAATGTTGCACAACGAAAATAAAATAAAAATAAAAAGCCGTCTTCTAACTACATTTTAACATCAACAAAAAGATCTAATCTCTGTCCACTTTAGTCTTTCCACTATAGTCTCCATTATTCTGTCCACTACAGTCTTTCCACTATAGTCTTTCCACTATAGTCTTTCCACTATCGTCTGTCCACTTTAATCTTTCCACTAATCTCTGTCAACTTTAGTCTTTCCACTATAATCTCCATTATTCTGTCCACTACAGTCTTTTCACTACAGTCTTTCCACTATAGTCGGTCCACTTTAGTCTTTCCACTTTAGTCTTTCCACTTTAGTCTGTCCACTTTAGTCTTTCCACTATAGTCTGTCCACTTTAGTCTTTCCACTTTATTCTTTCCACTATAGTCTCCACTTTATTCTGTCCACTACAGTCTTTCCACTATAGTCTTTCCACTATCGTCTGTCCACTTTAGTCTTTCCACTAATCTCTGTCCACTTTAGTCTTTCCACTATAGTCTCCATTATTCTGTCCACTACAGTCTTTCCACTATAGTCTTTCCACTACAGTCGGTCCACTTTAGTATTTCCACTTTCGTCTTTCCACTTTAGTCTGTCCACTTTAGTCTTTCCACTATAGTCTGTCCACTTTAGTCTTTCCACTTTCTTCTTTCCACTATACTCTCCACTTTATTCTGTCCACTACAGTCTTTCCACTATAGTCTTTCCACTATCGTCTGTCCACTTTAGTCTTTCCACTAATCTCTGTCCACTTTAGTCTTTCCACTATAGTCTCCATTATTCTGTCCACTACAGTCTTTCCGCTATAGTCTTTCCACTATAGTCGGTCCACTTCAGTCTTTCCACTATAGTCTGTCCACTTTAGTCTTTCCACTTTAGTCTTTCCACTATAGTCTCCACTTTATTCTGTCCACTACAGTCTTTCCACTTTAGTCTTTCCAATACACTATGTCCACTTTAGTTTTACCACTATAGTCTCCACTTTATTCTGTCCACTACAGTCTTTCCTCTATAGTCTTTCCACTATAGTCTGTCCACTTTAGTCTTTCCACTTTAGTCTTTCCACTATCGTCTCCACTTTATTCTGTCCACTACAGTCTTTCCACTATAGTCTTTCCACTATAGTCTTTCCAATTTAGTCTTTCCACTATTCTCTGTCCACTTTAGTCTTTCCACTTCATTCTTTCCACTATAGTCTCCTCTTTATTCTGTCCACTACAGTCTTTCCACTATAGTCTTTCCACTATCGTCTGTCCACTTTAGTCTTTCCACTAATCTCTGTCCACTTTAGTCTTTCCACTATAGTCTCCACTTGATTCCTTCCACTACAGTCTTTCCACTATAGTCTTTCCACTATAGTCGGTCCACTTTAGTCTTTCCGCCTTAGTCTTTCCACTTTAGTCTGTCCACTTTAGTCTTTCCACTTTATTCTTTCCACTATAGTCTCCACTTTATTCTGTCCACTACAGTCTTTCCACTATAGTCTTTCCACTATAGTCTGTCCACTTTAGTCTTTCCACTTTATTCTTTCCACTGTAGTCTCCACTTTAAGCTGTCCACTACAGTCTTTCCACTATAGTCTTTCCACTATCGTCTGTCCACTTTAGTCTTTCCACTAATCTCTGTCCACTTTAGTCTTTCCACTATAGTCTCCATTATTCTGTCCACTACAGTCTTTTCACTATAGTCTTTCCACTATAGTCGGTCCACTTTAGTCTTTCCACTTTAGTCTTTCCACTTTAGTCTGTCCACTTTAGTCTTTCCACTTTAGTCTTTCCACTTTAGTCTGTCCACTTTAGTCTTTCCACTATAGTCTTTCCACTTTAGTCTTTCCACTAATCTCTGTCCAATTTAGTCTTTCCACTTTAGTCTTTCCACTATAGTCTCCACTTTATTCTGTCCACTACAGTCTCTCCACTATAGTCTTTCCACTATAGTCTGTCCACTTTAGACTTTCTACTATTCTCTGTCCACTTTATTCTTTCCACTATACTCGCCACTTTATTCTGTCCACTACAGTCTTTCCACTATAGTCTGTCCACTTTAGTCTTTCCACTTTAGTCTTTCCACTTTAGTCTGTCCACTTTAGTCTTTCCACTATAGTCTGTCCACTTTAGTCTTTCCACTAATCTCTGTCCACTTTAGTCTTTCCACTTTAGTCTTTCCACTATAGTCTCCACTTTATTCTGTCTACTACAGTCTCTCCACTATAGTCTTTCCACTATAGTCTGTCCACTTTAGTCTTTCCACTATAGTCTGTCCACTTTAGTCTTTCCACTTTAGTCTTTCCACTTTAGTCTTTCCACTATAGTCTCCACTTTATTCTGTCCACTACAGTCTTTCCACTATAGTCTTTCCACTATAGTCTGTCCACTTTAGTCTTTCCACTTTAGTCTTTCCACTTTAGTCTGTCCACTTTAGTCTTTCCACTATAGTCTGTCCACTCTAGTCTTTCCAAAATTCTCTGTCCACTTTAGCTTTCCACTATAGTCTCCACTTTATTCTGTCCACTACAGTCTTTCCACTATAGTCTTTCCACTATAGTCTGTCCACTTTAGTCTTTCCACTTTAGTCTTTCCACTTTAGTGTCCACTTTAGTCTTTCCACTATAGTATGTCCACTTTAATCTTTCCACTTTAGTCTGTCCACTTTAGTCTTTCCACTATAGTCTGTCCACTTTAGTCTTTCCACTAATCTCTGTCCACTTTAGTCTTTCCACTTTAGTCTTTCCACTATAGTCTCCACTTTATTCTTTCCACTACAGTCTTTCCACAATAGTCTTTCCACTATAGTCTGTCCACTTTATGCTTTCCACTTTAGTCTTTCCACTTTAGCCCGTCCACTTTAGTCTTTCCACTATAGTCTGTCCACTTTAGTCTTTCCACTATTCTCCACTTTAGTCTTTCCACTAGTCTCCACTTTATTCTGTCCATTACAGTCTTTCCTCTATAGTCTTTCCACTTTAGCCCGTCCACTTTAGTCTTTCCACTATAGTCTGTCCACTTTAGTCTTTCCACTATTCTCCACTTTAGTCTTTCCACTAGTCTCCACTTTATTCTGTCCATTACAGTCTTTCCTCTATAGTCTTTCCACTATAGTCTGTCCACTTTAGTCTTTCCACTTTAGTCTTTCCACTATAGTCTCCACTTTATTCTGTCCACTACAGTCTTTCCACTTTCGTCTTTCCACTATTCTCTGTCCACTTTAGTCTTTCCACTATAGTCTCCACTTTATTCTGACCACTACAGTCTTTCCACTATAGTCTTTCCACTATAGTCTTTCCAATTTAGTCTTTCCACTATTCTCTGTCCACTTTAGTCTTTCCACTTTATTCTTTCCACTATAGTCTCCACTTTATTCTGTCCACTACAATCTTTCCACTATAGTCTTTCCACTATAGTCTGTCCACTTTAGTCTTTCCACTTTAGTCTTTCCACTATAGTCTCCACTTTATTCTGTCCACTACAGTCTTTCCACTAATCTCTGTCCACTTTAGTCTTTCCACTATAGTCTTTCGACTATAGTCTGTCAACTTTAGTCTTTCCACTTTAGTCTTTCCACTATAGTCTCCACTTTATTCTGTCCACTACAGTCTTTCCACTTTCGTCTTTCCACTATTCTCTGTCCACTTTAGTCTTTCCACTATAGTCTCCACTTTATTCTGTCCACTACAGTCTTTCCACTATAATCTTTCCACCATAGTCTTTCCAATTTAGTCTTTCCACTATTCTCTGTCCACTTTAGTCTTTCCACTTTATTCTTTCCACTATAGTCTCCACTTTATTCTGTCCACTACAGTCTTCCCACTATAGTCTTTCCACTATAGTCGGTCCACTTTGGTCTTTCCACCTTAGTCTTTCCACTTTAGTCTGTCCACTTTAGTCTTTCCACTATCGTCTGTCCACTTTAGTCTTTCCACTATTCTCCACTTTAGTTTTTCCACTAGTCTCCACTTTATTCTGTCCACTACAGTCTCTCCTCTATAGTCTTTCCACTATAGTCTGTCCACTTTAGTCTTTCCACTTTAGTCTGTCCACTTTAGTCTTTCCACTGTAGTCTGTCCACTTTAGTCTTTCCACTATAGTCCGTCCACTTTAGTCTTTCCACTTTCGTCTTTCCACTTTAGTCTGTCCACTTTAGTCTTTCCACTATAGTCTCCACTTTATTCTGTCCACTACAGTCTTTCCACTATAGTCTTTCCACAATAGTCTGTCCACTTTAGTCTTTCCACTATTCTCTGTCCACTTTAGTCTTTCCACTATAGTCTCCACTTTATTCTGTCCACTACAGTCTTTCCACTCTAGTCTTTCCACTATTGTCTGTCCACTTTAGTCTTTCCAATTTAGTTTTTCCACTTTAGTCTGTCCACTTCAGTCTTTCCACTATAGTCTGTCCACTTTAGTCTTTCCACTTTAGTCTTTCCACTATAGTCTCCACTTTATTCTGGCCACTACGGTCTTTCCACTATAGTCTTTCCACGATAGTCTGTCCACTTTAGTCTTTCCACTATTCTCTGTCCACTTTAGTCTTTCCACTATAGTCTCCACTTTATTCTGTCCACGACAGTCTTTCCACTATAGTCTTTCCGCTTTAGTCTGTCCACTTTAGTCTTTCCACTATCTTCTGTCCACTTTAGTCTTTCCACTTTAGTGTTTCCACTTTAGTCTGTCCACTTTAGTCTTTCAACTATTGTCTGTCCACTTTAGTCTTTCCACTATAGTCTGTCCACTTTAGTCTTTCCACTTTAGTCTTTCCACTTTAGTCTTTCAACTATAGTCTCCACTTTATTCTGTCCACTACAGTCTTTCGACTATAGTCTTTCCACTATAGTCTGTTCACTTTAGTCTTTCCACTTTAGTCTTTCCACTTTAGTCTGTCAACTTTTGTCTGTCCACTTTAGTCTTTCCACTATAGTCTGTCCACTTTGGTCTTTCCACTTTAGTCTTTCCGCTTTAGTCTGTCCACTTTAGTCTGTCCACTTTAGTCTTTCCACTATAGTCTGTCCACTTTAGTCTTTCCACTATTCTCTGTCCACTTTAGTCTTTCCACTTTAGTCTTTCCACTATAGTCTCCACTTTAATCTGTCCACTACAGTCTTTCCACTATAGTCTGTCCACTTTAGTCTTTCAACTTTAGTCTTTCCACTTTAGTCTGTCCACTTTAGTCTTTCCACTTTAGTCTGTCCACTTTAGTCTTTCCACTATAGTCTGTCCACTTTAGTCTTTCCACTATTCTCTGTCCACTTTAGTCTTTCCACTTTAGTCTTTCAACTATAGTCTTTCCACTATAGTCTGTCCACTTTAGTCTTTCCACTTTAATCTTTCCACTTTAGTCTGTCCACTTTAGTCTTTCCACTATAGTCTGTCCACTTTAGTCTTTCCACTTTACTCTTTCTACTTTATTCTGTCCACTTCAGTGTGTACAACTTAGTATGTCCACTGAGTCTTTCCACTTCAGTCTTTCCACTATAGTCTGTCCACTTTAGTCTTTCCACTTTAGTCTTTCCACTATAGTCTCCACTTTATTCTGTCCATTACAGTCTTTCCACTTTAGTCTTTCCAATACTCTCTGTCCGCTTTAGTTTTACCACTATAGTCTCCACTTTATTCTGTCCACTACAGTCTTTCCTCTATAGTCTTTCCACTATAGTCTGTCCACTTTAGTCTTTCCACTTTAGTCTTTCCACTATAGTCTCCACTTTATTCTGTCCACTACAGTATTTCCACTATAGTCTTTCCAATTAAGTCTTTCCACTATTCTCTGTCCACTTTAGTCTTTCCACTTCATTCTTTCCACTATAGTCTCCACTTTATTCTGTCCACTACAGTCTTTCCACTATAGTCTTTCCACTATCGTCTGTCCACTTTAGTCTTTCCACTAATCTCTGTCCACTTTAGTCTTTCTACTATAGTCTTTCCACTATAGTCTGTCCACTTTAGTCTTTCCACTTTAGTCTTTCCACTATAGTCTCCACTTGATTCCTTCCACTACATTCTTTCCACTATAGTCGGTCAACTTTAGTCTTTCCCCCTTAGTCTTTCCACTTTAGTCTGTCCACTTTAGTCTTTCCACTATAGTCTGTCCACTTTAGTCTTTCCACTATTCTTTATCCACTTTAGTCTTTCCACTTTATTCTTTCCACTATAGTCTCCACTTTATTCTGTCCACTACAGTCTTTCCACTATAGTCTTTCCACTATAGTCTGTCCACTTTAGTCTTTCCACTTTATTCTTTACACTATAGTCTCCACTTTAAGCTGTCCACTACAGTCTTTCCACTACAGTCTTTCCACTATCGTCTGTCAACTTTAGTTTTTCCACTAATCTCTGTCCACTTTAGTCTTTCCACTATAGTCTCCATTATTCTGTCCACTATAGTCTTTTCACTATAGTCTTTCCACTATAGTCGGTCCACTTTAGTCTTTCCACTTTAGTCTTTCCACTTTATTCTGTCCACTTTAGCCTTTCCACTATAGTCTGCCCACTTTAGTCTTTCCACTTTATTCTTTCCGATATAGTCTCCACTTTATTCTGTCCACTACAGTCTTTCCACTATAGTCTTTCCACTATGGTCTGTCCACTTTAGTCTTTCCACTATAGTCGGTCCACTTTAGTCTTTCCACTTTAGTCTTTCCACTTTAGTCTGTCCACTTTAGTCTTTCCACTATAGTCTGTCCACTTTAGTCTTTCCACTTTATTCTTTCCACTATAGTCTCCACTTTATTCTGTCCACTACAGTCTTTCCGCTATAGTCTTTCCACTATCGTCTGTCCACTTTAGTCTTTCCACTAATCTCTGTCCACTTTAGTCTTTCCACTATAGTCTCCATTATTCTGTCCACTACAGTCTTTCCACTATAGTCTTTCCACTATAGTCGGTCCACTTCAGTCTTTCCACTATAGTCTGTCCACTTTAGTCTTTCCACTTTAGTCTTTCCACTATAGTCTCCACTTTATTCTGTCCACTACAGTCTTTCCACTTTAGTCTTTCCAATACTCTCTGTCCACTTTAGTTTTACCACTATAGTCTCCACTTTATTCTGTCCACTACAGTCTTTCCTCTATAGTCTTTCCACTATAGTCTGTCCACTTTAGTCTTTCCACTTTAGTCTTTCCACTATAGTCTCCACTTTATTCTGTCCACTACAGTCTTTCCACTATAGTCTTTCCACTGTCGTCTGTCCACTTTAGTCTTTCCACTAATCTCTGTCCACTTTAGTCTTTCCACTATAGTCTTTCCACTATAGTCTGTCCACTTTAGTCTTTCCACTTTATTCTTTCCACTATAGTCTCCACTTTAAGCTGTCCACTACAGTCTTTCCACTATAGTCTTTCCACTATCGTCTGTCCACTTTAGTCTTTCCACTAATCTCTGTCCACTTTAGTCATTGAACTATAGTCTCCATTATTCTGTCCACTACAGTCTTTTCACTATAGTCTTTCCACTTTAGTCGGTGAACTTTAGTCCTTTCACTTTAGTCTTTCCACTTTAGTCTGTCCACTTTAGTCTTTCCACTATAGTCTGTCCACTTTAGTCTTTCCACTTTATTCTTTCCACTATAGTCTCCACTTTATTCTGTCCACTACAGTCTTTCCACTATAGTCTTTCCACTATCGTCTGTCCACTTTAGTCTTTCCACGGTCTTTCCACTATAGTCTTTCCACTATAGTCGGTCCACTTTAGTCTTTCCACTTTAGTCTGTACACTTTAGTCTTTCCACTATAGTCTGTCCACTTTAGTCTTTCCACTATTCTCCACTTTAGTCTTTCCACTTTAGTCTTTCCACTATAGTCTCCACTTTATTCTGTCCACTACAGTCTCTCCTCTATAGTCTTTCCACTAATCTCTGTCCACTTTAGTCTTTCCACCATAGTCTCCATTATTCTGTCCACTACAGTCTTTCCTCTATAGTCTTTCCACTATAGTCGGTCCACTTTAGTCTTTCCACTTTAGTCTTTCCACTTTAGTCTGTCCACTTTAGTCTTTCCACTATAGTCTGTCCACTTTAGTCTTTCCACTATTCTCCACTTTAGTCTTTCCACTTTAGTCTTCCCACTATAGTCTCCACTTTATTCTGTCCACTACAGTCTCTCCTCTATAGTCTTTCCACTATAGTCTGTCCGCTTTAGTCTTTCCACTGTAGTCTATCCACTTTATTCTGTCCACTGCAGTGTGTACACTTTAGTCTGTCCACTGAGTCTTTCCACTTCAGTCTTTCCACTATAGTCTGTCCACTTTAGTCTTTCCACCCTAGTCTTTTCGCTTTAGTCTATCCACTTAGTCTTTCCACTAGAGTTTGTCCACTTTAGTCTTTCCACTTTAGTCTGTCCACTTTAGTCTTTCCACTTTAGTCATTTCCACTATCGTCTGTCCACTTTAGTCTTTCCACTTTAGTCTGTCCACTTTAGTCTTTCCACAATAGTCTGTCCACTTTAGTCTTTCCACTATAGTCCGTCCACTTTAGTCTTTCCACTTTAGTCTGTCCACTTTAGTCTTTCCACTATATTCTGTCCACTTGAGTCTTTCCACTTTAGTCTTTCCACTTTATTCTCTCCACTTCAGTGTGTAAACTTTAGTTTGTCCACTTAGTCTTTCCACTTCAATCTTTCCACTATAGTCTGTCCACTTTAGTCTTTCCACTTTAGCCTTTCCACTATCGTCTTTCCACTTCAGTTTGTATACTTTAGTCTTTCCACTATAGTCTGTCCACTTTAGTCTTTCCACTATAGTCTTTCCACTTTAGTCTGTCCACTTAGTCTGTCCACTTTAGTCTTTCCACTATTCTCTGTCCACTTTAGTCTTTCCACTTTAGTCTTTCCACTATAGTCTCCACTTTATTCTGTCCACTACAGTCTTCCACTATAGTCTGTCCACTTTAGTCTTTCCACTTTAGTCTTTCCACTTTAGTCTGTCCACTTTAGTCTTTCCACTTTAGTCTGTCCACTTTAGTCTTTCCACTATAGTCGGTCCACTTTAGTTTTTCCACTATTCTCTGTCCACTTTAGTCTTTCCACTTTGGTCTTTCCACTATAGTCTTTACACTATAGTCTGTCCACTTTAGTCTGTCAACTTTAGTCTTTCCACTATAGTCTGTCCACTTTACTCTTTCCACTTTACTCTTTCCACTTTATTCTGTCCACTTCAGTGTGTACAATTTAGTATGTCCACTGAGTCTTTCCACTTCAGTCTTTCCACTATAGTCTGTCCACTTTAGTCTTTCCACTTTAGTCTTTCCACTATAGTCTCCACTTTATTCTGTCCACTACAGTCTTTCCACTTTAGTCTTTCCAATACTCTCTGTCCATTTTAGTTTTACCACTATAGTCTCCACTTTATTTTGTCCACTACAGTCTTTCCTCTATAGTCTTTCCACTATAGTCTGTCCACTTTAGTCTTTCCACTTTAGTCTTTCCACTACAGTCTCCACTTTATTCTGTCCACTACAGTCTTTCCACTTTCGTCTTTCCACTATTCTCTGTCCACTTTAGTCTTTCCACTACAGTCTTTTCACTATAGTCTTTCCAATTTAGTCTTTCCACTATTCTCTGTCCACTTTAGTCTTTCCACTTCATTCTTTCCACTATAGTCTCCACTTTATTCTGTCCACTACAGTCTTTCCACTATAGTCTTTCCACTATCGTCTGTCCACTTTAGTCTTTCCACTAATCTCTGTCCACTTTAGTCTTTCCACTATAGTCTTTCCACTATAGTCTGTCCACTTTAGTCTTTCCACTTTAGTCTTTCCACTATAGTCTCCACTTTATTCCTTCCACTACTGTCTTTCCACTATAGTCTTTCCACTATAGTCGGTCCATTTTAGTCTTTCCACCTTAGTCTGTCCACTTTAGTCTTTCCACTATTCTCTGTCCACTTTAGTCTTTCCACTTTATTCTTTCCACTATAGTCTCCACTTTATTCTGTCCACTACAGTCTTTCCACTATAGTCTTTCCACTATAGTCTGTCCACTTTAGTCTTTCCACTATTCTCTGTCCACTTTAGTCTTTCCACTTTATTCTTTCCACTATAGTCTCCACTTTATTCTATCCACTACAGTCTTTCCACTTTAGTCTTTCCAATACTCTCTGTCCACTTTAGTTTTACCACTATAGTCTCCACTTTATTTTGTCCACTACAGTCTTTCCTCTATAGTCTTTCCACTATAGTCTGTCCACTTTAGTCTTTCCACTATAGTCTTTCCACTTCAGTTTGTCCACTTTAGTCTTTCCACTATAGTCTGTCCACTTTAGTATTTCCACTATAGTCTTTCCTCTTTAGTCTGTCCACTTAGTCTTTCCACTTCAGTCTTTCCACTATCGTCTGTCCACTTTAGTCTTTCCACTATAGTCTTTCCACTTTAGTCTTTCCACTATAGTCTCAACTATATTCTGGCCACTACAGTCTTTCCACTATAGTCTTTCCACTATAGTCTTTCCACTATAGTCTTTCCACTTTAGTCTTTCCACTATAGTCTCCACTTTATTCTGTCCACTACAGTCTTTCCACTATAGTCTTTTCACTATAGTCTGTCCACTTTAGTCTTTCCACTATAGTCTGTCCACTTTAGTCTTTCCACTTTAGTCTTTCCACTACAGTCTCAACTTTATTCTGGCCACTTCAGTCTTTCCACTATAGTCTTTCCACTATAGTCTGTTCACTTTAGTCTTTCCACTATTCTCTGTCCACTTTAGTCTTTCCACTATAGTCTCCACTTTATTCTGTCCACTACAGTCTTTCCACTATAGTCTGTCCACTTTAGTCTTTCCACTTTAGTCTTTCCACTATAGTCTCCACTTTATTCTGTCCACTACAGTCTTTCCACTATTCTCTGTCCACTTTAGTCTTTCCACTTTAGTCTTTCCACTATAGTCTCCACTTTATTCTTTCCACTACAGTCTCTCCACTATAGTCTTTCCACTATAGTCTCTCCACTTTAGTCTTTCCACTATTCTCTGTCCACTTTAGTCTTTCTACTATACTCTCCACTTTATTCTGTCCACTACAGTCTTTCCACTATAGTCTTTCCACTATAGTCTTTCCAATTTAGTCTTTCCACTATTCTCTGTCCACTTTAGTCTTTCCACTTCATTCTTTCCACTTCAGTGTGTACAATTTAGTATGTCCACTGAGTCTTTCCACTTCAGTCTTTCCACTATAGTCTGTCCACTTTAGTCTTTCCACTTTAGTCTTTCCACTATAGTCTCCACTTTATTCTGTCCACTACAGTCTTTCCACTTTAGTCTTTCCAATACTCTCTGTCCACTTTAGTTTTACCACTATAGTCTCCACTTTATTTTGTCCACTACAGTCTTTCCTCTATAGTCTTTCCACTATAGTCTGTCCACTTTAGTCTTTCCACTTTAGTCTTTCCACTACAGTCTCCACTTTATTCTGTCCACTACAGTCTTTCCACTTTCGTCTTTCCACTATTCTCTGTCCACTTTAGTCTTTCCACTACAGTCTTTCCACTATAGTCTTTCCAATTTAGTCTTTCCACTATTCTCTGTCCACTTTAGTCTTTCCACTTCATTCTTTCCACTATAGTCTCCACTTTATTCTGTCCACTACAGTCTTTCCACTACAGTCTTTCCACTATCGTCTGTCCACTTTAGTCTTTCCACTAATCTCTGTCCACTTTAGTCTTTCCACTATAGTCTTTCCACAATAGTCTGTCCACTTTAGTCTTTCCACTTTAGTCTTTCCACTATAGTCTCCACTTTATTCCTTCCACTACTGTCTTTCCACTATAGTCTTTCCACTATAGTCGGTCCATTTTAGTCTTTCCACCTTAGTCTGTCCACTTTAGTCTTTCCACTATTCTCTGTCCACTTTAGTCTTTCCACTTTATTCTTTCCACTATAGTCTCCACTTTATTCTGTCCACTACAGTCTTTCCACTATAGTCTTTCCACTATAGTCTGTCCACTTTAGTCTTTCCACTATTCTCTGTCCACTTTAGTCTTTCCACTTTATTCTTTCCACTATAGTCTCCACTTTATTCTGTCCACTACAGTCTTTCCACTTTAGTCTTTCCAATACTCTCTGTCCACTTTAGTTTTACCACTATAGTCTCCACTTTATTTTGTCCACTACAGTCTTTCCTCTATAGTCTTTCCACTATAGTCTGTCCACTTTAGTCTTTCCACTATAGTCTTTCCACTTCAGTTTGTCCACTTTAGTCTTTCCACTATAGTCTGTCCACTTTAGTATTTCCACTATAGTCTTTCCACTTTAGTCTGTCCACTTAGTCTTTCCACTTCAGTCTTTCCACTATCGTCTGTCCACCTTAGTCTTTCCACTATAGTCTTTCCACTTTAGTCTTTCCACTATAGTCTCAACTTTATTCTGGCCACTACAGTCTTTCCACTATAGTCTTTCCACTATAGTCTTTCCACTATAGTCTTTCCACTTTAGTCTTTCCACTATAGTCTCCACTTTATTCTGTCCACTACAGTCTTTCCACTATAGTCTTTTCACTATAGTCTGTCCACTTTAGTCTTTCCACTATAGTCTGTCCACTTTAGTCTTTCCACTTTAGTCTTTCCACTATAGTCTCCACTTTATTCTGTCCACTACAGTCTTTCCACTATAGTCTGTCCACTTTAGTCTTTCCACTTTAGTCTTTCCACTATAGTCTCCACTTTATTCTGTCCACTACAGTCTTTCCACTATTCTCTGTCCACTTTAGTCTTTCCACTTTAGTCTTTCCACTATAGTCTCCACTTTATTCTTTCCACTACAGTCTCTCCACTATAGTCTTTCCACTATAGTCTCTCCACTTTAGTCTTTCCACTATTCTCTGTCCACTTTAGTCTTTCCACTATACTCTAAACTTTATTCTGTCCACTACAGTCTTTCCACTATAGTCTTTCCACTATAGTCTGTCCACTTTAGTCTTTCCACTTTAGTCTTTCCACTTTAGTCTGTCCACATTAGTCTTTCCACTATGGTCTGTCCACTTTAGTCTTTCACTATTCTCTGTCCACTTTAGTCTTTCCACTATACTCTCCACTTTATTCTGTCCACTACAGTCTTTCCACTATAGTCTTTCCACTATAGTTTGTCCACTTTAGTCTTTCCACTTTAGTCTTTCCACTTTAGTCTGTCCACATTAGTCTTTCCACTATAGTCTGTCCACTTTAGTCTTTCACTATTCTCTGTCCACTTTAGTCTTTCCACTATCTTCTTTCCACTATAGTCTCCACTTTATTCTGTCCATTACAGTCTTTCCACTATAGTCTTTCCACTATAGTCGGACCACTTTAGTCTTTCCACTTTAGTCTGTCCACTTTAGTCTTTCCACTATAGTCTGTCCACTTTAGTCTTTCCACTTTAGTCTTTCCACTATAGTCTCCACTTTATTCAGTCCACTACAGTCTCTCCTCTATAGTCTTTCCACCATAGTCTGTCCACTTTAGTCTTTCCACTATAGTCTGTCCACTTTAGTCTTTCCACTTTAGTCTTTCCACTTTATTCTGTCCACTGCAGTGTGTACACTTTAGTCTGTCCACTGAGTCTTTCCACTTCAGTCTTTCCACTATAGTCTGTCCACTTTATTCTTTCCACCCTAGTCGTTTCGCTTTAGTTTGTCCACTTAGTCTTTCCACTAGAGTCTGTCCACTTTAGTCTTTCCACTTTAGTCTATCCACTTTAGTCTTTCCACTTTAGTCATTTCCACTATCGTCTGTCCACTTTAGTCTTTCCACTTTAGTCTGTCCACTTTAGTCTTTCCACTATAGTCTGTCCACTTTAGTCTTTCCACTATAGTCCGTCAACTTTAGTCTTTCCACTTTAGTCTTTCCACTTTAGTCTGTCCACTTTAGTCTTTCCACCAAAGTCTGTCCACTTGAGTCTTTCCACTTTAGTCTTTCCACTTTATTCTCTCCACTTCAGTTTGTACACTTTAGTTTGTCCACTGAGTCTTTCCACTTCAATCTTTCCACTATAGTCTGTCCACTTTAGTCTTTCCACTATAGTCTTTCCACTATAGTCTGTCCACTTTAGTCTTTCCACTATTCTCTGTCCACTTTAGTCTTTCCACTTTATTCTTTCCACTATAGTCTCCACTTTATTCTGTCCACTACAGTCTTTCCACTAAAGTCTTTCCACTATAGTCTTTCCAATTTAGTCTTTCCACTATTCTCTGTCCACTTTATTCTTTCCACTTCATTCTTTCCACTATAGTCTCTACTTTATTCTGTCCACTACAGTCTTTCCACTATAGTCTTTCCACTATCGTCTGTCCACTTTAGTCTTTCCACTAATCTCTGTCCACTTTAGTCTTTCCACTATAGTCTTTCCACTATAGTCTGTCCACTTTAGTCTTTCCACTTTAGTCTTTCCACTATAGTCTCCACTTGATTCCTTCCACTACAGTCTTTCCACTATAGTCTTTCCACTATAGTCGGTCCACTTTAGTCTTTCCGCCTTAGTCTTTCCACTTTAGTCTGTCCACTTTAGTCTTTCCACTATAGTCTGTCCACTTTAGTCTTTCCACTATTCTCTGTCCACTTTAGTCTTTCCACTTTATTCTTTCCACTATAGTCTCCACTTTATTCTGTCCACTACAGTCTTTCCACTATAGTCTTTCCACTATAGTCTGTCCACTTTAGTCTTTCCACTTTATTCTTTCCACTATAGTCTCCACTTTAAGCTGTCCACTACAGTCTTTCCACTATAGTCTTTCCACTATAGTCTGTCCACTTTAGTCTTTCCACTTTAGTCTTTCCACTATAGTCTCCACTTGATTCCTTCCACTACAGTCTTTCCACTATAGTCTTTCCACTATAGTCGGTCCACTTTAGTCTTTCCGCCTTAGTCTTTCCACTTTAGTCTGTCCACTTTAGTCTTTCCACTTTAGTCTGTCCACTTTAGTCTTTCGACTATAGTCTGTCCACTTTAGTCTTTCCACTTTATTCTTTCCACTGTAGTCTCCACTTTATTCTGTCCACTACAGTCTTTCCACTATAGTCTTTCCACTATCGTCTGTCCACTTTAGTAGTAGTAGTAGTAGTAGTTTTATTTAATTACAACAAACATAGATAAAAATCACGGACCAGTGCACATGCCTGGTGGCATACTTTAGCACTGACAATGTTGCACAACGAAAATAAAATAAAAATAAAAAGCCGTCTTCTAACTACATTTTAACATCAACAAAAAGATATAATCTCTGTCCACTTTAGTCTTTCCACTATAGTCTCCATTATTCTGTCCACTACAGTCTTTCCACTATAGTCTTTCCACTATAGTCTTTCCACTATCGTCTGTCCACTTTAATCTTTCCACTAATCTCTGTCAACTTTAGTCTTTCCACTATAATCTCCATTATTCTGTCCACTACAGTCTTTTCACTACAGTCTTTCCACTATAGTCGGTCCACTTTAGTCTTTCCACTTTAGTCTTTCCACTTTAGTCTGTCCACTTTAGTCTTTCCACTATAGTCTGTCCACTTTAGTCTTTCCACTTTATTCTTTCCACTATAGTCTCCACTTTATTCTGTCCACTACAGTCTTTCCACTATAGTCTTTCCACTATCGTCTGTCCACTTTAGTCTTTCCACTAATCTCTGTCCACTTTAGTCTTTCCACTATAGTCTCCATTATTCTGTCCACTACAGTCTTTCCACTATAGTCTTTCCACTACAGTCGGTCCACTTTAGTATTTCCACTTTCGTCTTTCCACTTTAGTCTGTCCACTTTAGTCTTTCCACTATAGTCTGTCCACTTTAGTCTTTCCACTTTCTTCTTTCCACTATACTCTCCACTTTATTCTGTCCACTACAGTCTTTCCACTATAGTCTTTCCACTATCGTCTGTCCACTTTAGTCTTTCCACTAATCTCTGTCCACTTTAGTCTTTCCACTATAGTCTCCATTATTCTGTCCACTACAGTCTTTCTGCTATAGTCTTTCCACTATAGTCGGTCCACTTCAGTCTTTCCACTATAGTCTGTCCACTTTAGTCTTTCCACTTTAGTCTTTCCACTATAGTCTCCACTTTATTCTGTCCACTACAGTCTTTCCACTTTAGTCTTTCCAATACACTATGTCCACTTTAGTTTTACCACTATAGTCTCCACTTTATTCTGTCCACTACAGTCTTTCCTCTATAGTCTTTCCACTATAGTCTGTCCACTTTAGTCTTTCCACTTTAGTCTTTCCACTATCGTCTCCACTTTATTCTGTCCACTACAGTCTTTCCACTATAGTCTTTCCAATTTAGTCTTTCCACTATTCTCTGTCCACTTTAGTCTTTCCACTTCATTCTTTCCACTATAGTCTCCTCTTTATTCTGTCCACTACAGTCTTTCCACTATAGTCTTTCCACTATCGTCTGTCCACTTTAGTCTTTCCACTAATCTCTGTCCACTTTAGTCTTTCCACTATAGTCTCCACTTGATTCCTTCCACTACAGTCTTTCCACTATAGTCTTTCCACTATAGTCGGTCCACTTTAGTCTTTCCGCCTTAGTCTTTCCACTTTAGTCTGTCCACTTTAGTCTTTCCACTTTATTCTTTCCACTATAGTCTCCACTTTATTCTGTCCACTACAGTCTTTCCACTATAGTCTTTCCACTATAGTCTGTCCACTTTAGTCTTTCCACTTTATTCTTTCCACTGTAGTCTCCACTTTAAGCTGTCCACTACAGTCTTTCCACTATAGTCTTTCCACTATCGTCTGTCCACTTTAGTCTTTCCACTTTAGTCTGTCCACTTTAGTCTTTCCACTATAGTCTGTCCACTTTAGTCTTACCACTTTATTCTTTCCACGATAGTCTCCACTTTATTCTGTCCACTACAGTCTTTCCACTATAGTCTTTCCACTATCGTCTGTCCACTTTAGTCTTTCCACTAATCTCTGTCCACTTTAGTCTATCCACTTCTGTCTCCATTATTCTGTCCACTACAGTCTTTCCACTATAGTCTTTCTACTATAGTCGGTCCACTTTAGTCTTTCCACTTTAGTCTTTCCACTTTAGTCTGTCCACTTTAGTCTTTCCACTATAGTCTGTCCACTTTAGTCTTTCCACTATTCTCCACTTTAGTCTTTCCACTTTAGTCTTTCCACTATAGTCTCCACTTTATTCTGTCCACTACAGTCTCTCCTCTATAGTCTTTCCACTAATCTCTGTCCACTTTAGTCTTTCCACTATAGTCTCCATTATTCTGTCCACTACAGTCTTTCCTCTATAGTCTTTCCACTATAGTCGGTCCACTTTAGTCTTTCCACTTTAGTCTTTCCACTTTAGTCTGTCCACTTTAGTCTTTCCACTATAGTCTGTCCACTTTAGTCTTTCCACTATTCTCCACTTTAGTCTTTCCACTTTAGTCTTTCCACTATAGTCTCCACTTTATTCTGTCCACTACAGTCTCTCCTCTATAGTCTTTCCACTATAGTCTGTCCACTTTAGTCTTTCCACTTTAGTCTATCCACTTTATTCTGTCCACTGCAGTGTGTACACTTTAGTCTGTCCACTGAGTCTTTCCACTTCAGTCTTTCCACTATAGTCTGTCCACTTTAGTCTTTCCACCCTAGTCTTTTCGCTTTAGTCTATCCACTTAGTCTTTCCACTAGAGTTTGTCCACTTTAGTCTTTCCACTTTAGTCTGTCCACTTTAGTCTTTCCACTTTAGTCTGTCCACTTTAGTCTTTCCACAATAGTCTGTCCACTTTAGTCTTTCCACTATAGTCTGTCCACTTTAGTCTTTCCACTATAGTCTGTCCACTTTAGTCTTTCCACTTTATTCTTTCCACTATAGTCTCCACTTTATTCTGTCCACTACAGTCTTTCCACTATAGTCTTTCCACTATCGTCTGTCCACTTTAGTCTTTCCACTAATCTCTGTCCACTTTAGTCTTTCCACTATAGTCTCCATTATTCTGTCCACTACAGTCTTTCCACTATAGTCTTTCCACTATAGTCTTTCCACTATCGTCTGTCCACTTTAGTCTTTCCACTTTATTCTTTCCACTATAGTCTCCACTTTATTCTGTCCACTACAGTCTTTCCACTATAGTCTTTCCACTATAGTCTGTCCACTTTAGTCTTTCCACTTTATTCTTTCCACTATAGTCTCCACTTTAAGCTGTCCACTACAGTCTTTCCACTAAAGTCTTTCCACTATCGTCTGTCCACTTTAGTCTTTCCACTAATCTCTGTCCACTTTAGTCTTTCCACTATAGTCTCCATTATTCTGTCCACTACAGTCTTTTCACTATAGTCTTTCCACTATAGTCGGTCCACTTTAGTCTTTCCACTTTAGTCTTTCCACTTTAGTCTGTCCACTTTAGTCTTTCCACTATAGTCTGTCCACTTTAGTCTTACCACTTTATTCTTTCCACGATAGTCTCCACTTTATTCTGTCCACTACAGTCTTTCCACTATAGTCTTTCCACTATCGTCTGTCCACTTTAGTCTTTCCACTTTGGTCTGTCCACTTTAGTCTTTCCACTATAGTCTGTCCACTTTAGTCTTTCCACTATTCTCCACTTTAGTCTTTCCACTTTAGTCTTTCCACTATAGTCTCCACTTTCTTCTGTCCACTACAGTCTCTCCTCTATAGTCTTTCCACTATAGTCTGTCCACTTTAGTCTTTCCACTTTAGTCTATCCACTTTATTCTGTCCACTGCAGTGTGTACACTTTAGTCTGTCCACTGAGTCTTTCCACTTCAGTCTTTCCACTATAGTCTGTCCACTTTAGTCTTTCCAGCCTAGTCTTTTCGCTTTAGTCTATCCACTTAGTCTTTCCACTAGAGTTTGTCCACTTTAGTCTTTCCACTTTAGTCTGTCCACTTTAGTCTTTCCACTTTAGTCTGTCCACTTTAGTCTTTCCACTTTAGTCTGTCCACTTTAGTCTTTCCACAATAGTCTGTCCACTTTAGTCTTTCCACTATAGTCTGTCCACTTTAGTCTTTCCACTATAGTCTGTCCACTTTAGTCTTTCCACTTTATTCTTTCCACTATAGTCTCCACTTTATTCTGTCCACTACAGTCTTTCCACTATAGTCTTTCCACTATCGTCTGTCCACTTTAGTCTTTCCACTAATCTCTGTCCACTTTAGTCTTTCCACTATAGTCTCCATTATTCTGTCCACTACAGTCTTTCCACTATAGTCTTTCCACTATCGTCTGTCCACTTTAGTCTTTCCACTAATCTCTGTCAACTTTAGTCTTTCCACTATAGTCTCCATTATTCTGTCCACTACAGTCTTTTCACTACAGTCTTTCCACTATAGTCGGTCCACTTTAGTCTTTCCACTTTAGTCTTTCCACTTTAGTCTGTCCACTTTAGTCTTTCCACTATAGTCTGTCCACTTTAGTCTTTCCACTTTATTCTTTCCACTATAGTCTTTCCACTGTCGTCTGTCCACTTTAGTCTTTCCACTAATCTCTGTCCACTTTAGTCTTTCCACTATAGTCTCCATTATTCTGTCCACTACAGTCTTTCCACTATAGTCTTTCCACTATAGTCGGTCCACTTTAGTATTTCCACTTTAGTCTTTCCACTTTAGTCTGTCCACTTTAGTCTTTCCACTATAGTCTGTCCACTTTAGTCTTTCCACTATTCTCCACTTTAGTCTTTCCACTTTAGTCTTTCCACTATAGTCTCCACTTTATTCTGTCCACTACAGTCTCTCCTCTATAGTCTTTCCACTAATCTCTGTCCACTTTAGTCTTTCCACTATAGTCTCCATTATTCTGTCCACTACAGTCTTTCCTCTATAGTCGGTCCACTTTAGTCTTTCCACTTTAGTCTTTCCACTTTAGTCTGTCCACTTTAGTCTTTCCACTATAGTCTGTCCACTTTAGTCTTTCCACTATTCTCCACTTTAGTCTTTCCACTTTAGTCTTTCCACTATAGTCTCCACCTTATTCTGTCCACTACAGTCTCTCCTCTATAGTCTTTCCACTATAGTCTGTCCACTTTAGGTTTTCCACTTTAGTCTATCCACTTTATTCTGTCCACTGCAGTGTGTACACTTTAGTCTGTCCACTGAGTCTTTCCACTTCAGTCTTTCCACTATAGTCTGTCCACTTTAGTCTTTCCACCCTAGTCTTTTCGCTTTAGTCTATCCACTTAGTCTTTCCACTAGAGTTTGTCCACTTTAGTCTTTCCACTTTAGTCTGTCCAATTTAGTCTTTCCACTTTAGTCTGTCCACTTTAATCTTTCCACCTTAGTCTGTCCACTTTAGTCTTTCCACAATAGTCTGTCCACTTTAGTCTTTCCACTATAGTCTGTCCACTTTAGTCTTTCCACTATAGTCTGTCCACTTTAGTCTTTCCACTTTATTCTTTCCACTATAGTCTCCACTTTATTCTGTCCACTACAGTCTTTCCACTATAGTCTTTCCACTATCGTCTGTCCACTTTAGTCTTTCCACTAATCTCTGTCCACTTTAGTCTTTCCACTATAGTCTCCATTATTCTGTCCACTACAGTCTTTCCACTATAGTCTTTCCACTATAGTCTTTCCACTATCGTCTGTCCACTTTAGTCTTTCCACTTTATTCTTTCCACTATAGTCTCCACTTTATTCTGTCCACTACAGTCTTTCCACTATAGTCTTTCCACTATAGTCTGTCCACTTTAGTCTTTCCACTTTATTCTTTCCACTATAGTCTCCACTTTAAGCTGTCCACTACAGTCTTTCCACTATAGTCTTTCCACTATCGTCTGTCCACTTTAGTCTTTCCACTAATCTCTGTCCACTTTAGTCTTTCCACTATAGTCTCCATTATTCTGTCCACTACAGTCTTTTCACTATAGTCTTTCCACTATAGTCGGTCCACTTTAGTCTTTCCACTTTAGTCTTTCCACTTTAGTCTGTCCACTTTAGTCTTTCCACTATAGTCTGTCCACTTTAGTCTTACCACTTTATTCTTTCCACGATAGTCTCCACTTTATTCTGTCCACTACAGTCTTTCCACTATAGTCTTTCCACTATCGTCTGTCCACTTTAGTCTATCCACTATAGTCTCCATTATTCTGTCCACTACAGTCTTTCCACTATAGTCTTTCCACTATAGTCGGTCCACTTTAGTCTTTCCACTTTAGTCTTTCCACTTTAGTCTGTCCACTTTAGTCTTTCCACTATAGTCTGTCCACTTTAGTCTTTCCACTATTCTCCACTTTAGTCTTTCCACTTTAGTCTTTCCACTATAGTCTCCACTTTATTCTGTCCACTACAGTCTCTCCTCTATAGTCTTTCCACTAATCTCTGTCCACTTTAGTCTTTCCACTATAGTCTCCATTATTCTGTCCACTACAGTCTTTCCTCTATAGTCTTTCCACTATAGTCGGTCCACTTTAGTCTTTCCACTTTAGTCTTTCCACTTTAGTCTGTCCACTTTAGTCTTTCCACTATAGTCTGTCCACTTTAGTCTTTCCACTATTCTCCACTTTAGTCTTTCCACTTTAGTCTTTCCACTATAGTCTCCACTTTATTCTGTCCACTACAGTCTCTCCTCTATAGTCTTTCTACTATAGTCTGTCCACTTTAGTCTTTCCACTTTAGTCTATCCAATTTATTCTGTCCACTGCAGTGTGTACACTTTAGTCTGTCCACTGAGTCTTTCCACTTCAGTCTTTCCACTATAGTCTGTCCACTTTAGTCTTTCCAGCCTAGTCTTTTCGCTTTAGTCTATCCACTTAGTCTTTCCACTAGAGTTTGTCCACTTTAGTCTTTCCACTTTAGTCTGTCCACTTTAGTCTTTCCACTTTAGTCTGTCCACTTTAGTCTTTCCACAATAGTCTGTCCACTTTAGTCTTTCCACTATAGTCTGTCCACTTTAGTCTTTCCACTATAGTCTGTCCACTATAGTCTTTCCACTTTATTCTTTCCACTATAGTCTCCACTTTATTCTGTCCACTACAGTCTTTCCACTATAGTCTTTCCACTATCGTCTGTCCACTTTAGTCTTTCCACTAATCTCTGTCCACTTTAGTCTTTCCACTATAGTCTCCATTATTCTGTCCACTACAGTCTTTCCACTATAGTCTTTCCACTATAGTCTTTCCACTATCGTCTGTCCACTTTAGTCTTTCCACTAATCTCTGTCAACTTTAGTCTTACCACTATAGTCTCCATTATTCTGTCCACTACAGTCTTTTCACTACAGTCTTTCCACTATAGTCGGTCCACTTTAGTCTTTCCACTTTAGTCTTTCCACTTTAGTCTGTCCACTTTAGTCTTTCCACTATAGTCTGTCCACTTTAGTCTTTCCACTTTATTCTTTCCACTATAGTCTTTCCACTATCGTCTGTCCACTTTAGTCTTTCCACTAATCTCTGTCCACTTTAGTCTTTCCACTATAGTCTCCATTATTCTGTCCACTACAGTCTTTCCACTATAGTCTTTCCACTATAGTCGGTCCACTTTAGTATTTCCACTTTAGTCTTTCCACTTTAGTCTGTCCACTTTAGTCTTTCCGCTATAGTCTGTCCACTTTAGTCTTCCCACTTTCTTCTTTCCACTATACTCTCCACTTTATTCTGTCCACTACAGTCTTTCCACTATAGTCTTTCCACTATCGTCTGTCCACTTTAGTCTTTCCACTAATCTCTGTCCACTTTAGTCTTTCCACTATAGTCTCCATTATTCTGTCCACTACAGTCTTTCCACTATAGTCTTTCCACTATAGTCGGTCCACTTCAGTCTTTCCACTATAGTCTGTCCACTTTAGTCTTTCCACTTTAGTCTTTCCACTATAGTCTCCACTTTATTCTGTCCACTACAGTCTTTCCACTTTAGTCTTTCCAATACACTCTGTCCACTTTAGTTTTACCACTATAGTCTCCACTTTATTCTGTCCACTACAGTCTTTCCTCTATAGTCTTTCCACTATAGTCTGTCCACTTTAGTCTTTCCACTTTAGTCTTTCCACTATCGTCTCCACTTTATTCTGTCCACTACAGTCTTTCCCCTATAGTCTTTCCACTATAGTCTTTCCAATTTAGTCTTTCCACTATTCTCTGTCCACTTTAGTCTTTCCACTTCATTCTTTCCACTATAGTCTCCACTTTATTCTGTCCACTACAGTCTTTCCACTGTAGTCTTTCCACTATCGTCTGTCCACTTTAGTCTTTCCACTATTCTCTGTCCACTTTAGTCTTTCCACTTCATTCTTTCCACTATAGTCTCCACTTTATTCTGTCCACTACAGTCTTTCCACTGTAGTCTTTCCACTATAGTCTTTCCACTATAGTCTGTCCACTTTAGTCTTTCCACTTTATTCTTTCCACTATAGTCTCCACTTTAAGCTGTCCACTACAGTCTTTCCACTATAGTCTTTCCACTATCGTCTGTCCACTTTAGTCTTTCCACTAATCTCTGTCCACTTTAGTCTTTCCACTATAGTCTCCATTATTCTGTCCACTACAGTCTTTTCACTATAGTCTTTCCACTATAGTCGGTCCACTTTAGTCTTTCCACTTTAGTCTTTCCACTTTAGTCTGTCCACTTTAGTCTTTCCACTATAGTCTGTCCACTTTAGTCTTACCACTTTATTCTTTCCACGATAGTCTCCACTTTATTCTGTCCACTACAGTCTTTCCACTATAGTCTTTCCACTATCGTCTGTCCACTTTAGTCTTTCCACTAATCTCTGTCCACTTTAGTCTTTCCACTATAGTCTCCATTATTCTGTCCACTACAGTCTTTTCACTATAGTCTTTCCACTATAGTCGGTCCACTTTAGTCTTTCCACTTTAGTCTTTCCACTTTAGTCTGTCCACTTTAGTCTTTCCACTATAGTCTGTCCACTTTAGTCTTACCACTTTATTCTTTCCACGATAGTCTCCACTTTATTCTGTCCACTACAGTCTTTCCACTATAGTCTTTTCACTATCGTCTGTCCACTTTAGTCTTTCCACTAATCTCTGTCCACTTTAGTCTATCCACTATAGTCTCCATTATTCTGTCCACTACAGTCTTTCCACTATAGTCTTTCCACTGTAGTCGGTCCACTTTAGTCTTTCCACTTTAGTCTTTCCACTTTAGTCTGTCCACTTTAGTCTTTCCACTATAGTCTGTCCACTTTAGTCTTTCCACTATTCTCCACTTTAGTCTTTCCACTTTAGTCTTTCCACTATAGTCTCCACTTTATTCTGTCCACTACAGTCTCTCCTCTATAGTCTTTCCACTAATCCCTGTCCACTTTAGTCTTTCCACTATAGTCTCCATTATTCTGTCCACTACAGTCTTTCCTCTATAGTCTTTCCACTATAGTCGGTCCACTTTAGTCTTTCCACTTTAGTCTGTCCACTTTAGTCTTTCCACTATAGTCTGTCCACTTTAGTCTTTCCACTATTCTCCACTTTAGTCTTTCCACTTTAGTCTTTCCACTATAGTCTCCACTTTATTCTGTCCACTACAGTCTCTCCTCTATAGTCTTTCCACTATAGTCTGTCCACTTTAGTCTTTCCACTTTAGTCTATCCACTTTATTCTGTCCACTGCAGTGTGTACACTTTAGTCTGTCCACTGAGTCTTTCCACTTCAGTCTTTCCACTATAGTCTGTCCACTTTAGTCTTTCCACCCTAGTCTTTTCGCTTTAGTCTATCCACTTAGTCTTTCCACTAGAGTTTGTCCACTTTAGTCTTTCAACTTTAGTCTGTCCACTTTAGTCTTTCCACTTTAGTCTGTCCACTTTAGTCTTTCCACTTTAGTCTGTCCACTTTAGTCTTTCCACAATAGTCTGTCCACTTTAGTCTTTCCACTATAGTCTGTCCACTTTAGTCTTTCCACTATAGTCTGTCCACTTTAGTCTTTCCACTTTATTCTTTCCACTATAGTCTCCACTTTATTCTGTCCACTACAGTCTTTCCACTATAGTCTTTCCACTATCGTCTGTCCACTTTAGTCTTTCCACTAATCTCTGTCCACTTTAGTCTTTCCACTATAGTCTCCATTATTCTGTCCACTACAGTCTTTCCACTATAGTCTTTCCACTATAGTCTTTCCACTATCGTCTGTACACTTTAGTCTTTCCACTAATCTCTGTCAACTTTAGTCTTTCCACTATAGTCTCCATTATTCTGTCCACTACAGTCTTTTCACTACAGTCTTTCCACTATAGTCGGTCCACTTTAGTCTTTCCACTATAGTCTTTCCACTTTAGTCTGTCCACTTTAGTCTTTCCACTATAGTCTGTCCACTTTAGTCTTTCCACTTTATTCTTTCCACTATAGTCTTTCCACTATCGTCTGTCCACTTTAGTCTTTCCACTAGTCTCTGTCCACTTTAGTCTTTCCACTATAGTCTCCATTATTCTGTCCACTACAGTCTTTCCACTATAGTCTTTCCACTATAGTCGGTCCACTTTAGTATTTCCACTTTAGTCTTTCCACTTTAGTCTGTCCACTTTAGTCTTTCCACTATAGTCTGTCCACTTTAGTCTTTCCACTTTCTTCTTTCCACTATACTCTCCACTTTATTCTGTCCACTACAGTCTTTCCACTATAGTCTTTCCACTATCGTCTGTCCACTTTAGTCTTTCCACTAATCTCTGTCCACTTTAGTCTTTCCACTATAGTCTCCATTATTCTGTCCACTACAGTCTTTCCACTATAGTCTTTCCACTATAGTCGGTCCACTTCAGTCTTTCCACTATAGTCTGTCCACTTTAGTCTTTCCACTTTAGTCTTTGCACTATAGTCTCCACTTTATTCTGTTTACTACAGTCTTTCCACTTTAGTCTTTCCAATACACTCTGTCCACTTTAGTTTTACCACTATAGTCTCCACTTTATTCTGTCCACTACAGTCTTTCCTCTATAGTCTTTCCACTATGGTCTGTCCACTTTAGTCTTTCCACTTTAGTCTTTCCACTATCGTCTCCACTTTATTCTGTCCACTACAGTCTTTCCACTATAGTCTTTCCACTATAGTCTTTCCAATTTAGTCTTTCCACTATTCTCTGTCCACTTTAGTCTTTCCACTTCATTCTTTCCACTATCGTCTCCACTTTATTCTGTCCACTACAGTCTTTCCACTATAGTCTTTCCTCTATAGTCTTTCCACTATAGTCTTTCCACTAATCTCTGTCCACTTTAGTCTTTCCACTATAGTCTTTCCACTATAGTCTGTCCACTTTAGTCTTTCCACTTTAGTCTTTCCACTATAGTCTCCACTTGATTCCTTCCACTACAGTCTTTCCACTATAGTCTTTCCACTATAGTCGGTCCACTTTAGTCTTTCCGCCTTAGTCTTTCCACTTTAGTCTGTCCACTTTAGTCTTTCCACTTTATTCTTTCCACTATAGTCTCCACTTTATTCTGTCCACTACAGTCTTTCCACTATAGTCTTTCCACTATAGTCTGTCCGATTTAGTCTTTCGACTTTATTCTTTCCACTATAGTCTCCACTTTAAGCTGTCCACTACAGTCTTTCCACTATAGTCTTTCCACTATCGTCTGTCCACTTTAGTCTTTCCACTAATCTCTGTCCACTTTAGTCTTTCCACTATAGTCTCCATTATTCTGTCCACTACAGTCTTTTCACTATAGTCTTTCCACTATAGTCGGTCCACTTTAGTCTTTCCACTTTAGTCTTTCCACTTTAGTCTGTCCACTTTAGTCTTTCCACTATAGTCTGTCCACTTTAGTCTTACCACTTTATTCTTTCCACGATAGTCTCCACTTTATTCTGTCCACTACAGTCTTTCCACTATAGTCTTTCCACTATCGTCTGTCCACTTTAGTCTTTCCACTAATCTCTGTCCACTTTAGTCTATCCACTATAGTCTCCATTATTCTGTCCACTACAGTCTTTCCACTATAGTCTTTCCACTATAGTCGGTCCACTTTAGTCTTTCCACTTTAGTCTTTCCACTTTAGTCTGTCCACTTTAGTCTTTCCACTATAGTCTGTCCACTTTAGTCTTTCCACTATTCTCCACTTTAGTCTTTCCACTTTAGTCTTTCCACTATAGTCTCCACTTTATTCTGTCCACTACAGTCTCTCCTCTATAGTCTTTCCACTAATCTCTGTCCACTTTAGTCTTTCCACTATAGTCTCCATTATTCTGTCCACTACAGTCTTTCCTCTATAGTCTTTCCACTATAGTCGGTCCACTTTAGTCTTTCCACTTTAGTCTTTCCACTTTAGTCTGTCCACTTTAGTCTTTCCACTATAGTCTGTCCACTTTAGTCTTTCCACTATTCTCCACTTTAGTCTTTCCACTTTAGTCTTTCCACTATAGTCTCCACTTTATTCTGTCCACTACAGTCTCTCCTCTATAGTCTTTCCACTATAGTCTGTCCACTTTAGTCTTTCCACTTTAGTCTATCCAGTTTATTCTGTCCACTGCAGTGTGTACACTTTAGTCTGTCCACTGAGTCTTCCCACTTCAGTCTTTCCACTATAGTCTGTCCACTTTAGTCTTTCCACTTTAGTCTGTCCACTTTAGTCTTTCCACTTTAGTCTGTCCACTTCAGTCTTTCCACTTTCGTCTGTCCACTTTAGTCTTTCCACAATAGTCTGTCCACTTTAGTCTTTCCACTATAGTCCGTCCACTTTAGTCTTTCCACTTTAGTCTGTCCACTTTAGTCTTGCCACTATAGTCTGTCCACTTGAGTCTTTCCACTTTAGTCTTTCCACTTTATTCTCTCCACTTCAGTGTGTACACTTTAGTTTGTCCACTGATTCTTTCCACTTCAATCTTTCCACTATAGTCTGTCCACTTTAGTCTTTCCACTTTAGTCTTTCCACTATAGTCTTTCCACTTCAGTTTGTATACTTTAGTCTTTCCACTATAGTCTGTCCACTTTAGTCTTTCCACTATAGTCTTTCCACTTTAGTCTGTCCACTTAGTCTGTCCACTTTAGTCTTTCCACTATTCTCTGTCCACTTTAGTCTTTCCACTATAGTCTCCACTTTATTCTGTCCACTACAGTCTTTCCACTATAGTCTGTCCACTTTAGTCTTTCCACTTTAGTCTTTCCACTTTACTCTTTCCACTTTATTCTGTCCACTTCAGTGTGTACAATTTAGTATGTCCACTGAGTCTTTCCACTTCAGTCTTTCCACTATAGTCTGTCCACTTTAGTCTTTCCACTTTAGTCTTTCCACTATAGTCTCCACTTTATTCTGTCCACTACAGTCTTTCCACTTTAGTCTTTCCACTTTAAGTCTTTCCACTTTAGTCTTTCCACTTTAATCTTTCCACTTTAGTCTGTCCACTTTAGTCTTTCCACTATAGTCTGTCCACTTTAGTCTTTCCACTTTACTCTTTCCACTTTATTCTGTCCACTTCAGTGTGTACAATTTAGTATGTCCACTGAGTCTCCATTATTCTGTCCACTACAGTATTTTCACTATAGTCTTTCCACTATAGTCGGTCCACTTTAGTCTTTGCACTTTAGTCTTTCCACTTTAGTCTGTCCACTTTAGTCTTTCCACTATAGTCTGTCCAATTTAGTCTTACCACTTTATTCTTTCCACGATAGTCTCCACTTTATTCTGTCCACTACAGTCTTTCCACTATAGTCTTTCCACTATCGTCTGTCCACTTTAGTCTTTCCACTAATCTCTGTCCACTTTAGTCTTTCCACTATAGTCTCCATTATTCTGTCCACTACAGTCTTTCCACTATAGTCTTTCCACTATAGTCGGTCCACTTTAGTCTTTCCACTTTAGTCTTTCCACTTTAGTCTGTCCACTTTAGTCTTTCCACTATAGTCTGTCCACTTTAGTCTTTCCACTTTCTTCTTTCCACTATAGTCTCCACTTTATTCTGTCCACTACAGTCTTTCCTCTATAGTCTTTCCACTATAGTCTGTCCACTTTAGTCTTTCCACTTTAGTCTTTCCACTATCGTCTCCACTTTATTCTGTCCACTACAGTCTTTCCCCTATAGTCTTTCCACTATAGTCTTTCCAATTTAGTCTTTCCACTATTCTCTGTCCACTTTAGTCTTTCCACTTCATTCTTTCCACTATAGTCTCCACTTTATTCTGTCCACTACAGTCTTTCCACTGTAGTCTTTCCACTATCGTCTGTCCACTTTAGTCTTTCCACTATTCTCTGTCCACTTTAGTCTTTCCACTTCATTCTTTCCACTATAGTCTCCACTTTATTCTGTCCACTACAGTCTTTCCACTGTAGTCTTTCCACTATAGTCTTTCCACTATAGTCTGTCCACTTTAGTCTTTCCACTTTATTCTTTCCACTATAGTCTCCACTTTAAGCTGTCCACTACAGTCTTTCCACTATAGTCTTTCCACTATCGTCTGTCCACTTTAGTCTTTCCACTAATCTCTGTCCACTTTAGTCTTTCCACTATAGTCTCCATTATTCTGTCCACTACAGTCTTTTCACTATAGTCTTTCCACTATAGTCGGTCCACTTTAGTCTTTCCACTTTAGTCTTTCCACTTTAGTCTGTCCACTTTAGTCTTTCCACTATAGTCTGTCCACTTTAGTCTTACCACTTTATTCTTTCCACGATAGTCTCCACTTTATTCTGTCCACTACAGTCTTTCCACTATAGTCTTTCCACTATCGTCTGTCCACTTTAGTCTTTCCACTAATCTCTGTCCACTTTAGTCTTTCCACTATAGTCTCCATTATTCTGTCCACTACAGTCTTTTCACTATAGTCTTTCCACTATAGTCGGTCCACTTTAGTCTTTCCACTTTAGTCTTTCCACTTTAGTCTGTCCACTTTAGTCTTTCCACTATAGTCTGTCCACTTTAGTCTTACCACTTTATTCTTTCCACGATAGTCTCCACTTTATTCTGTCCACTACAGTCTTTCCACTATAGTCTTTTCACTATCGTCTGTCCACTTTAGTCTTTCCACTAATCTCTGTCCACTTTAGTCTATCCACTATAGTCTCCATTATTCTGTCCACTACAGTCTTTCCACTATAGTCTTTCCACTGTAGTCGGTCCACTTTAGTCTTTCCACTTTAGTCTTTCCACTTTAGTCTGTCCACTTTAGTCTTTCCACTATAGTCTGTCCACTTTAGTCTTTCCACTATTCTCCACTTTAGTCTTTCCACTTTAGTCTTTCCACTATAGTCTCCACTTTATTCTGTCCACTACAGTCTCTCCTCTATAGTCTTTCCACTAATCCCTGTCCACTTTAGTCTTTCCACTATAGTCTCCATTATTCTGTCCACTACAGTCTTTCCTCTATAGTCTTTCCACTATAGTCGGTCCACTTTAGTCTTTCCACTTTAGTCTGTCCACTTTAGTCTTTCCACTATAGTCTGTCCACTTTAGTCTTTCCACTATTCTCCACTTTAGTCTTTCCACTTTAGTCTTTCCACTATAGTCTCCACTTTATTCTGTCCACTACAGTCTCTCCTCTATAGTCTTTCCACTATAGTCTGTCCACTTTAGTCTTTCCACTTTAGTCTATCCACTTTATTCTGTCCACTGCAGTGTGTACACTTTAGTCTGTCCACTGAGTCTTTCCACTTCAGTCTTTCCACTATAGTCTGTCCACTTTAGTCTTTCCACCCTAGTCTTTTCGCTTTAGTCTATCCACTTAGTCTTTCCACTAGAGTTTGTCCACTTTAGTCTTTCAACTTTAGTCTGTCCACTTTAGTCTTTCCACTTTAGTCTGTCCACTTTAGTCTTTCCACTTTAGTCTGTCCACTTTAGTCTTTCCACAATAGTCTGTCCACTTTAGTCTTTCCACTATAGTCTGTCCACTTTAGTCTTTCCACTATAGTCTGTCCACTTTAGTCTTTCCACTTTATTCTTTCCACTATAGTCTCCACTTTATTCTGTCCACTACAGTCTTTCCACTATAGTCTTTCCACTATCGTCTGTCCACTTTAGTCTTTCCACTAATCTCTGTCCACTTTAGTCTTTCCACTATAGTCTCCATTATTCTGTCCACTACAGTCTTTCCACTATAGTCTTTCCACTATAGTCTTTCCACTATCGTCTGTACACTTTAGTCTTTCCACTAATCTCTGTCAACTTTAGTCTTTCCACTATAGTCTCCATTATTCTGTCCACTACAGTCTTTTCACTACAGTCTTTCCACTATAGTCGGTCCACTTCAGTCTTTCCACTATAGTCTTTCCACTTTAGTCTGTCCACTTTAGTCTTTCCACTATAGTCTGTCCACTTTAGTCTTTCCACTTTATTCTTTCCACTATAGTCTTTCCACTATCGTCTGTCCACTTTAGTCTTTCCACTAGTCTCTGTCCACTTTAGTCTTTCCACTATAGTCTCCATTATTCTGTCCACTACAGTCTTTCCACTATAGTCTTTCCACTATAGTCGGTCCACTTTAGTATTTCCACTTTAGTCTTTCCACTTTAGTCTGTCCACTTTAGTCTTTCCACTATAGTCTGTCCACTTTAGTCTTTCCACTTTCTTCTTTCCACTATACTCTCCACTTTATTCTGTCCACTACAGTCTTTCCACTATAGTCTTTCCACTATCGTCTGTCCACTTTAGTCTTTCCACTAATCTCTGTCCACTTTAGTCTTTCCACTATAGTCTCCATTATTCTGTCCACTACAGTCTTTCCACTATAGTCTTTCCACTATAGTCGGTCCACTTCAGTCTTTCCACTATAGTCTGTCCACTTTAGTCTTTCCACTTTAGTCTTTGCACTATAGTCTCCACTTTATTCTGTTTACTACAGTCTTTCCACTTTAGTCTTTCCAATACACTCTGTCCACTTTAGTTTTACCACTATAGTCTCCACTTTATTCTGTCCACTACAGTCTTTCCTCTATAGTCTTTCCACTATGGTCTGTCCACTTTAGTCTTTCCACTTTAGTCTTTCCACTATCGTCTCCACTTTATTCTGTCCACTACAGTCTTTCCACTATAGTCTTTCCACTATAGTCTTTCCAATTTAGTCTTTCCACTATTCTCTGTCCACTTTAGTCTTTCCACTTCATTCTTTCCACTATCGTCTCCACTTTATTCTGTCCACTACAGTCTTTCCACTATAGTCTTTCCTCTATAGTCTTTCCACTATAGTCTTTCCACTAATCTCTGTCCACTTTAGTCTTTCCACTATAGTCTTTCCACTATAGTCTGTCCACTTTAGTCTTTCCACTTTAGTCTTTCCACTATAGTCTCCACTTGATTCCTTCCACTACAGTCTTTCCACTATAGTCTTTCCACTATAGTCGGTCCACTTTAGTCTTTCCGCCTTAGTCTTTCCACTTTAGTCTGTCCACTTTAGTCTTTCCACTTTATTCTTTCCACTATAGTCTCCACTTTATTCTGTCCACTACAGTCTTTCCACTATAGTCTTTCCACTATAGTCTGTCCGATTTAGTCTTTCGACTTTATTCTTTCCACTATAGTCTCCACTTTAAGCTGTCCACTACAGTCTTTCCACTATAGTCTTTCCACTATCGTCTGTCCACTTTAGTCTTTCCACTAATCTCTGTCCACTTTAGTCTTTCCACTATAGTCTCCATTATTCTGTCCACTACAGTCTTTTCACTATAGTCTTTCCACTATAGTCGGTCCACTTTAGTCTTTCCACTTTAGTCTTTCCACTTTAGTCTGTCCACTTTAGTCTTTCCACTATAGTCTGTCCACTTTAGTCTTACCACTTTATTCTTTCCACGATAGTCTCCACTTTATTCTGTCCACTACAGTCTTTCCACTATAGTCTTTCCACTATCGTCTGTCCACTTTAGTCTTTCCACTAATCTCTGTCCACTTTAGTCTATCCACTATAGTCTCCATTATTCTGTCCACTACAGTCTTTCCACTATAGTCTTTCCACTATAGTCGGTCCACTTTAGTCTTTCCACTTTAGTCTTTCCACTTTAGTCTGTCCACTTTAGTCTTTCCACTATAGTCTGTCCACTTTAGTCTTTCCACTATTCTCCACTTTAGTCTTTCCACTTTAGTCTTTCCACTATAGTCTCCACTTTATTCTGTCCACTACAGTCTCTCCTCTATAGTCTTTCCACTAATCTCTGTCCACTTTAGTCTTTCCACTATAGTCTCCATTATTCTGTCCACTACAGTCTTTCCTCTATAGTCTTTCCACTATAGTCGGTCCACTTTAGTCTTTCCACTTTAGTCTTTCCACTTTAGTCTGTCCACTTTAGTCTTTCCACTATAGTCTGTCCACTTTAGTCTTTCCACTATTCTCCACTTTAGTCTTTCCACTTTAGTCTTTCCACTATAGTCTCCACTTTATTCTGTCCACTACAGTCTCTCCTCTATAGTCTTTCCACTATAGTCTGTCCACTTTAGTCTTTCCACTTTAGTCTATCCAGTTTATTCTGTCCACTGCAGTGTGTACACTTTAGTCTGTCCACTGAGTCTTCCCACTTCAGTCTTTCCACTATAGTCTGTCCACTTTAGTCTTTCCACTTTAGTCTGTCCACTTTAGTCTTTCCACTTTAGTCTGTCCACTTCAGTCTTTCCACTTTCGTCTGTCCACTTTAGTCTTTCCACAATAGTCTGTCCACTTTAGTCTTTCCACTATAGTCCGTCCACTTTAGTCTTTCCACTTTAGTCTGTCCACTTTAGTCTTGCCACTATAGTCTGTCCACTTGAGTCTTTCCACTTTAGTCTTTCCACTTTATTCTCTCCACTTCAGTGTGTACACTTTAGTTTGTCCACTGATTCTTTCCACTTCAATCTTTCCACTATAGTCTGTCCACTTTAGTCTTTCCACTTTAGTCTTTCCACTATAGTCTTTCCACTTCAGTTTGTATACTTTAGTCTTTCCACTATAGTCTGTCCACTTTAGTCTTTCCACTATAGTCTTTCCACTTTAGTCTGTCCACTTAGTCTGTCCACTTTAGTCTTTCCACTATTCTCTGTCCACTTTAGTCTTTCCACTATAGTCTCCACTTTATTCTGTCCACTACAGTCTTTCCACTATAGTCTGTCCACTTTAGTCTTTCCACTTTAGTCTTTCCACTTTACTCTTTCCACTTTATTCTGTCCACTTCAGTGTGTACAATTTAGTATGTCCACTGAGTCTTTCCACTTCAGTCTTTCCACTATAGTCTGTCCACTTTAGTCTTTCCACTTTAGTCTTTCCACTATAGTCTCCACTTTATTCTGTCCACTACAGTCTTTCCACTTTAGTCTTTCCACTTTAAGTCTTTCCACTTTAGTCTTTCCACTTTAATCTTTCCACTTTAGTCTGTCCACTTTAGTCTTTCCACTATAGTCTGTCCACTTTAGTCTTTCCACTTTACTCTTTCCACTTTATTCTGTCCACTTCAGTGTGTACAATTTAGTATGTCCACTGAGTCTCCATTATTCTGTCCACTACAGTATTTTCACTATAGTCTTTCCACTATAGTCGGTCCACTTTAGTCTTTGCACTTTAGTCTTTCCACTTTAGTCTGTCCACTTTAGTCTTTCCACTATAGTCTGTCCAATTTAGTCTTACCACTTTATTCTTTCCACGATAGTCTCCACTTTATTCTGTCCACTACAGTCTTTCCACTATAGTCTTTCCACTATCGTCTGTCCACTTTAGTCTTTCCACTAATCTCTGTCCACTTTAGTCTTTCCACTATAGTCTCCATTATTCTGTCCACTACAGTCTTTCCACTATAGTCTTTCCACTATAGTCGGTCCACTTTAGTCTTTCCACTTTAGTCTTTCCACTTTAGTCTGTCCACTTTAGTCTTTCCACTATAGTCTGTCCACTTTAGTCTTTCCACTATTCTCCACTTTAGTCTTTCCACTATAGTCTCCACTTTATTCTGTCCACTACAGTCTCTCCTCTATAGTCTTTCCACTAATCTCTGTCCACTTTAGTCTTTCCACTATAGTCTCCATTATTCTGTCCACTACAGTCTTTCCTCTATAGTCTTTCCACTATAGTCGGTCCACTTTAGTCTTTCCACTTTAGTCTTTCCACTTTAGTCTGTCCACTTTAGTCTTTCCACTATAGTCTGTCCACTTTAGTCTATCCACTTTATTCTGTCCACTGCAGTGTGTACACTTTAGTCTGTCCACTGAGTCTTTCCACTTCAGTCTTTCCACTATAGTCTGTCCACTTTAGTCTTTCCACCCTAGTCTTTTCGCTTTAGTCTATCCACTTAGTCTTTCCACTAGAGTTTGTCCACTTTAGTCTTTCCACTTTAGTCTGTCCACTTTAGTCTTTCCACTTTAGTCTTTCCACTTTAGTCTTTCCACTTTAGTCTGTCCACTTTAGTCTTTCCACAATAGTCTGTCCACCTTAGTCTTTCCACTATAGTCCGTCCACTTTAGTCTTTCCACTTTAGTCTGTCCACTTTAGTCTTGCCACTATAGTCTGTCCACTTGAGTCTTTCCACTTTAGTCTTTCCACTTTATTCTCTCCACTTCAGTGTGTACATTTTAGTTTGTCCACTGAGTCTTTCCACTTCAATCTTTCCACTATAGTCTGTCCACTTTAGTCTTTCCACTTTAGTCTTTCCACTATAGTCTTTCCACTTCAGTTTGTATACTTTAGTCTTTCCACTATAGTCTGTCCACTTTAGTCATTCCACTATAGTCTTTCCACTTTAGTCTGTCCACTTAGTCTGTCCACTTTAGTCTTTCCACTATTCTCTGTCCACTTTAGTCTTTCCACTATAGTCTCCACTTTATTCTGTCCACTACAGTCTTTCCACTATAGTCTGTCCACTTTAGTCTTTCCACTTTAGTCTTTCCACTATAGTCTTTACACTATAGTCTGTCCACTTTAGTCTTTCCACTTTAATCTTTCCACTTTAGTCTGTCCACTTTAGTCTTTCCACTATAGTCTGTCCACTTTAGTCTTTCCACTTTACTCTTTCCACTTTATTCTGTCCACTTCAGTGTGTACAATTTAGTATGTCCACTGAGTCTTTCCACTTCAGTCTTTCCACTATAGTCTGTCCACTTTAGTCTTTCCACTTTAGTCTTTCCACTATAGTCTCCACTTTATTCTGTCCACTACAGTCTTTCCACTATAGTCTTTCCACTATAGTCTTTCCACTATCGTCTGTACACTTTAGTCTTTCCACTAATCTCTGTCAACTTTAGTCTTTCCACTATAGTCTCCATTATTCTGTCCACTACAGTCTTTTCACTACAGTCTTTCCACTATAGTCGGTCCACTTTAGTCTTTCCACTATAGTCTTTCCACTTTAGTCTGTCCACTTTAGTCTTTCCACTATAGTCTGTCCACTTTAGTCTTTCCACTTTATTCTTTCCACTATAGTCTTTCCACTATCGTCTGTCCACTTTAGTCTTTCCACTAGTCTCTGTCCACTTTAGTCTTTCCACTATAGTCTCCATTATTCTGTCCACTACAGTCTTTCCACTATAGTCTTTCCACTATAGTCGGTCCACTTTAGTATTTCCACTTTAGTCTTTCCACTTTAGTCTGTCCACTTTAGTCTTTCCACTATAGTCTGTCCACTTTAGTCTTTCCACTTTCTTCTTTCCACTATACTCTCCACTTTATTCTGTCCACTACAGTCTTTCCACTATAGTCTTTCCACTATCGTCTGTCCACTTTAGTCTTTCCACTAATCTCTGTCCACTTTAGTCTTTCCACTATAGTCTCCATTATTCTGTCCACTACAGTCTTTCCACTATAGTCTTTCCACTATAGTCGGTCCACTTCAGTCTTTCCACTATAGTCTGTCCACTTTAGTCTTTCCACTTTAGTCTTTCCACTATAGTCTCCACTTTATTCTGTTTACTACAGTCTTTCCACTTTAGTCTTTCCAATACACTCTGTCCACTTTAGTTTTACCACTATAGTCTCCACTTTATTCTGTCCACTACAGTCTTTCCTCTATAGTCTTTCCACTATGGTCTGTCCACTTTAGTCTTTCCACTTTAGTCTTTCCACTATCGTCTCCACTTTATTCTGTCCACTACAGTCTTTCCACTATAGTCTTTCCACTATAGTCTTTCCAATTTAGTCTTTCCACTATTCTCTGTCCACTTTAGTCTTTCCACTTCATTCTTTCCACTATCGTCTCCACTTTATTCTGTCCACTACAGTCTTTCCACTATAGTCTTTCCTCTATAGTCTTTCCACTATAGTCTTTCCACTAATCTCTGTCCACTTTAGTCTTTCCACTATAGTCTTTCCACTATAGTCTGTCCACTTTAGTCTTTCCACTTTAGTCTTTCCACTATAGTCTCCACTTGATTCCTTCCACTACAGTCTTTCCACTATAGTCTTTCCACTATAGTCGGTCCACTTTAGTCTTTCCGCCTTAGTCTTTCCACTTTAGTCTGTCCACTTTAGTCTTTCCACTTTATTCTTTCCACTATAGTCTCCACTTTATTCTGTCCACTACAGTCTTTCCACTATAGTCTTTCCACTATAGTCTGTCCACTTTAGTCTTTCCACTTTATTCTTTCCACTATAGTCTCCACTTTAAGCTGTCCACTACAGTCTTTCCACTATAGTCTTTCCACTATCGTCTGTCCACTTTAGTCTTTCCACTAATCTCTGTCCACTTTAGTCTTTCCACTATAGTCTCCATTATTCTGTCCACTACAGTCTTTTCACTATAGTCTTTCCACTATAGTCGGTCCACTTTAGTCTTTCCACTTTAGTCTTTCCACTTTAGTCTGTCCACTTTAGTCTTTCCACTATAGTCTGTCCACTTTAGTCTTACCACTTTATTCTTTCCACGATAGTCTCCACTTTATTCTGTCCACTACAGTCTTTCCACTATAGTCTTTCCACTATCGTCTGTCCACTTTAGTCTTTCCACTAATCTCTGTCCACTTTAGTCTATCCACTATAGTCTCCATTATTCTGTCCACTACAGTCTTTCCACTATAGTCTTTCCACTATAGTCGGTCCACTTTAGTCTTTCCACTTTAGTCTTTCCACTTTAGTCTGTCCACTTTAGTCTTTCCACTATAGTCTGTCCACTTTAGTCTTTCCACTATTCTCCACTTTAGTCTTTCCACTTTAGTCTTTCCACTATAGTCTCCACTTTATTCTGTCCACTACAGTCTCTCCTCTATAGTCTTTCCACTAATCTCTGTCCACTTTAGTCTTTCCACTATAGTCTCCATTATTCTGTCCACTACAGTCTTTCCTCTATAGTCTTTCCACTATAGTCGGTCCACTTTAGTCTTTCCACTTTAGTCTTTCCACTTTAGTCTGTCCACTTTAGTCTTTCCACTATAGTCTGTCCACTTTAGTCTTTCCACTATTCTCCACTTTAGTCTTTCCACTTTAGTCTTTCAACTATAGTCTCCACTTTATTCTGTCCACTACAGTCTCTCCTCTATAGTCTTTCCACTATAGTCTGTCCACTTTAGTCTTTCCACTTTAGTCTATCCAGTTTATTCTGTCCACTGCAGTGTGTACACTTTAGTCTGTCCACTGAGTCTTCCCACTTCAGTCTTTCCACTATAGTCTGTCCACTTTAGTCTTTCCACCCTAGTCTTTTCGCTTTAGTCTATCCACTTAGTCTTTCCACTAGAGTTTGTCCACTTTAGTCTTTCCACTTTAGTCGGTCCACTTTAGTCTTTCCACTTTAGTCTGTCCACTTCAGTCTTTCCACTTTCGTCTGTCCACTTTAGTCTTTCCACAATAGTCTGTCCACTTTAGTCTTTCCACTATAGTCCGTCCACTTTAGTCTTTCCACTTTAGTCTGTCCACTTTAGTCTTGCCACTATAGTCTGTCCACTTGAGTCTTTCCACTTTAGTCTTTCCACTTTATTCTCTCCACTTCAGTGTGTACACTTTAGTTTGTCCACTGATTCTTTCCACTTCAATCTTTCCACTATAGTCTGTCCACTTTAGTCTTTCCACTTTAGTCTTTCCACTATAGTCTTTCCACTTCAGTTTGTATACTTTAGTCTTTCCACTATAGTCTGTCCACTTTAGTCTTTCCACTATAGTCTTTCCACTTTAGTCTGTCCACTTAGTCTGTCCACTTTAGTCTTTCCACTATTCTCTGTCCACTTTAGTCTTTCCACTATAGTCTCCACTTTATTCTGTCCACTACAGTCTTTCCACTATAGTCTGTCCACTTTAGTCTTTCCACTTTAGTCTTTCCACTTTACTCTTTCCACTTTATTCTGTCCACTTCAGTGTGTACAATTTAGTATGTCCACTGAGTCTTTCCACTTCAGTCTTTCCACTATAGTCTGTCCACTTTAGTCTTTCCACTTTAGTCTTTCCACTATAGTCTCCACTTTATTCTGTCCACTACAGTCTTTCCACTTTAGTCTTTCCACTTTAGTCTTTCCACTTTAGTCTTTCCACTTTAATCTTTCCACTTTAGTCTGTCCACTTTAGTCTTTCCACTATAGTCTGTCCACTTTAGTCTTTCCACTTTACTCTTTCCACTTTATTCTGTCCACTTCAGTGTGTACAATTTAGTATGTCCACTGAGTCTCCATTATTCTGTCCACTACAGTATTTTCACTATAGTCTTTCCACTATAGTCGGTCCACTTTAGTCTTTGCACTTTAGTCTTTCCACTTTAGTCTGTCCACTTTAGTCTTTCCACTATAGTCTGTCCAATTTAGTCTTACCACTTTATTCTTTCCACGATAGTCTCCACTTTATTCTGTCCACTACAGTCTTTCCACTATAGTCTTTCCACTATCGTCTGTCCACTTTAGTCTTTCCACTAATCTCTGTCCACTTTAGTCTTTCCACTATAGTCTCCATTATTCTGTCCACTACAGTCTTTCCACTATAGTCTTTCCACTATAGTCGGTCCACTTTAGTCTTTCCACTTTAGTCTTTCCACTTTAGTCTGTCCACTTTAGTCTTTCCACTATACTCTGTCCACTTTAGTCTTTCCACTATTCTCCACTTTAGTCTTTCCACTTTAGTCTTTCCACTATAGTCTCCACTTTATTCTGTCCACTACAGTCTCTCCTCTATAGTCTTTCCACTAATCTCTGTCCACTTTAGTCTTTCCACTATAGTCTCCATTATTCTGTCCACTACAGTCTTTCCTCTATAGTCTTTCCACTATAGTCGGTCCACTTTAGTCTTTCCACTTTAGTCTTTCCACTTTAGTCTGTCCACTTTAGTCTTTCCACTATAGTCTGTCCACTTTAGTCTATCCACTTTATTCTGTCCACTGCAGTGTGTACACTTTAGTCTGTCCACTGAGTCTTTCCACTTCAGTCTTTCCACTATAGTCTGTCCACTTTAGTCTTTCCACCCTAGTCTTTTCGCTTTAGTCTATCCACTTAGTCTTTCCACTAGAGTTTGTCCACTTTAGTCTTTCCACTTTAGTCTGTCCACTTTAGTCTTTCCACTTTAGTCTGTCCACTTTAGTCTTTCCACTTTAGTCTGTCCACTTTAGTCTTTCCACAATAGTCTGTCCACCTTAGTCTTTCCACTATAGTCCGTCCACTTTAGTCTTTCCACTTTAGTCTGTCCACTTTAGTCTTGCCACTATAGTCTGTCCACTTGAGTCTTTCCACTTTAGTCTTTCCACTTTATTCTCTCCACTTCAGTGTGTACATTTTAGTTTGTCCACTGAGTCTTTCCACTTCAATCTTTCCACTATAGTCTGTCCACTTTAGTCTTTCCACTTTAGTCTTTCCACTATAGTCTTTCCACTTCAGTTTGTATACTTTAGTCTTTCCACTATAGTCTGTCCACTTTAGTCTTTCCACTATAGTCTTTCCACTTTAGTCTGTCCACTTAGTCTGTCCACTTTAGTCTTTCCACTATTCTCTGTCCACTTTAGTCTTTCCACTATAGTCTCCACTTTATTCTGTCCACTACAGTCTTTCCACTATAGTCTGTCCACTTTAGTCTTTCCACTTTAGTCTTTCCACTATAGTCTTTACACTATAGTCTGTCCACTTTAGTCTTTCCACTTTAATCTTTCCACTTTAGTCTGTCCACTTTAGTCTTTCCACTATAGTCTGTCCACTTTAGTCTTTCCACTTTACTCTTTCCACTTTATTCTGTCCACTTCAGTGTGTACAATTTAGTATGTCCACTGAGTCTTTCCACTTCAGTCTTTCCACTATAGTCTGTCCACTTTAGTCTTTCCACTTTAGTCTTTCCACTATAGTCTCCACTTTATTCTGTCCACTACAGTCTTTCCACTTTAGTCTTTCCACTTTAGTCTTTCCACTTTAATCTTTCCACTTTAGTCTGTCCACTTTAGTCTTTCCACTATAGTCTGTCCACTTTAGTCTTTCCACTTTACTCTTTCCACTTTATTCTGTCCACTTCAGTGTGTACAATTTAGTATGTCCACTGAGTCTTTCCACTTCAGTCTTTCCACTATAGTCTGTCCACTTTAGTCTTTCCACTTTAGTCTTTCCACTATAGTCTCCACTTTATTCTGTCCACTACAGTCTTTCCACTTTAGTCTTTCCAATACTCTCTGTCTACTTTAGTTTTACCACTATAGTCTCCACTTTATTCTGTACACTACAGTCTTTCCTCTATAGTCTTTCCACTATAGTCTGTCCACTTTAGTCTTTCCACTTTAGTCTTTCCACTACAGTCTCCACTTTATTCTGTCCACTACAGTCTTTCCACTTTCGTCTTTCCACTATTCTCTGTCCACTTTAGTCTTTCCACTACAGTCTTTCCACTATAGTCTTTCCACTATAGTCTTTCCACTATAGTCTTTCCAATTTAGTCTTTCCACTATTCTCTGTCCACTTTAGTCTTTCCACTTCATTCTTTCCACTATAGTCTCCACTTTATTCTGTCCACTACAGTCTTTCCACTATAGTCTTTCCACTATCGTCTGTCCACTTTAGTCTTTCCACTAATCTCGGTCCACTTTAGTCTTTCCACTATAGTCTTTCCACTATAGTCTTTCCACTATAGTCTGTCCACTTTAGTCTTTCCACTTTAGTCTTTCCACTATAGTCTCCACTTTATTCCTTCCACTACTGTCTTTCCACTATAGTCTTTCCACTATAGTCGGTCCACTTTAGTCTTTCCACCTTAGTCGGTCCACTTTAGTCTTTCCACTATTCTCTGTCCACTTTAGTCTTTCCACTTTATTCTTTCCACTATAGTCTCCACTTTATTCTGTCCACTACAGTCTTTCCACTATAGTCTTTCCACTATAGTCTGTCCACTTTAGTCTTTCCACTATTCTCTGTCCACTTTAGTCTTTCCACTTTATTCTTTCCACTATAGTCTCCACTTTATTCTGTCCACTACAGTCTTTCCACTATAGTCTTTCCACTATCGTCTCCATTATTATGTCCACTACAGTCTTTCCAATCTAGTCTTTCCACTATAGTCGGTCCACTTTAGTCTTTCCACTTTAGTCTTTCCACTATAATCCGTCCACTTTAGTCTTTCCACTTTAGTCTGTCCACTTTAGTCTTTCCACTATAGTCTGTCCACTTGAGTCTTTCCACTTTAGTCTTTCCACTTTATTCTCTCCACTTCAGTGTGTACACTTTAGTTTGTCCACTGAGTCTTTCCACTTCAATCTTTCCACTATAGTCTGTCCACTTTAGTCTTTCCACTTTAGTCTTTCCACTATAGTCTTTCCACTTCAGTTTGTATACTTTAGTCTTTCCACTATAGTCTGTCCACTTTAGTCTTTCCACTACAGTCTTTCCACTTTAGTCTGTCCACTTAGTCTTTCCACTTCAGTCTTTCCACTATGGTCTTTCCACTTTAGTCTTTCCACTTTAGTCTTTCCACTATAGTCTCCACTTTATTCTGTCCACAACAGTCTTTCCACTACAGTCTTTCCACTATAGTCTCCACTTTATTCTGTCCACTACAGTCTTTCCACTATAGTTTTCCCACAATAGTCTGTCCACTTTAGTCTTTCCACTATTCTCTGTCCACTTTAGTCTTTCCACTATAGTCTCCACTTTATTCTGTCCACTACAGTCTTTCCACAATAGTCTTTCCACTATAGTTTGTCCACTTTAGTCTTTCCAATTTAGTTTTTCCACTTCAGTCTTTCCACTATAGTCTCCACTTTATTCTGTCCACTACATTCTTTCCACTATAGTCTTTCCACTATAGGCTGTCCACTTTAGTCTTTCCACTTTAGTCTTTCCACTTTAGTCTGTCCACTTTAGTCTTTCCACTTTAGTCTTTCCACTTTAGTCTGTCCACTTTAGTCTTTCCACTATAGTCTGTCCACTTTGGTCTTTCCACTTTAGTCTTTCCACTACAGTCTCCACTTTATTCTGTCCACTACAGTCTTTCCACTACAGTCTCCACTTTATTCTGTCCACTACAGTCTTTCCACTTTCGTCTTTCCACTATTCTCTGTCCACTTTAGTCTTTCCACTACAGTCTTTCCAATATAGTCTTTCCACTATAGTCTTTCCAATTTAGTCTTTCCACTATTCTCTGTCCACTTTAGTCTTTCCACTTCATTCTTTCCACTATAGTCTCCACTTTATTCTGTCCACTACAGTCTTTCCACTATAGACTTTCCACTATCGTCTGTCCACTTTAGTCTTTCCACTTTAGTCTTTCCACTATAGTCTCCACTTTGTTCCTTCCACTACAGTCTTTCCACTATAGTCTTTCCACTATAGTCGGTCCACTTTAGTCTTTCCACCTTAGTCTGTCCACTTTAGTCTTTCCACTATTCTCTGTCCACTTTAGTCTTTCCACTTTATTCTTTCCACTATAGTCTCCACTTTATTCTGTCCACTACAGTCTTTCCACTATAGTCTTTCCACTATAGTCTGTCCACTTTAGTCTTTCCACTATTCTCTGTCCACTTTAGTCTTTCTACTTTATTCTTTCCACTATAGTCTCCACTTTATTCTGTCCACTACAGTCTTTCCACTATAGTCTTTCCACTATCGTCTGTCCACTTTAGTCTTTCCACTAATTTCTGTCCACTTTAGTATTTCCACTATAGTCTCCATTATTCTGTCACTACAGTCTTTCCACTATAGTCTTTCCACTATAGTCTGTCCACTTTAGTCTTTCCACTTTAGTCTTTCCACTATAGTCTCCACTTTATTCTGTCCACTACAGTCTTTCCACTTTAGTCTTTCCACTTTAGTCTTTCCACTTTAATCTTTCCACTTTAGTCTGTCCACTTTAGTCTTTCCACTATAGTCTGTCCACTTTAGTCTTTCCACTTTACTCTTTCCACTTTATTCTGTCCACTTCAGTGTGTACAATTTAGTATGTCCACTGAGTCTCTATTATTCTGTCCACTACAGTCTTTTCACTATAGTCTTTCCACTATAGTCGGTCCACTTTAGTCTTTGCACTTTAGTCTTTCCACTTTAGTCTGTCCACTTTAGTCTTTCCACTATAGTCTGTCCACTTTAGTCTTACCACTTTATTCTTTCCACGATAGTCTCCACTTTATTCTGTCCACTACAGTCTTTCCACTATAGTCTTTCCACTATCGTCTGTCCACTTTAGTCTTTCCACTAATCTCTGTCCACTTTAGTCTTTCCACTATAGTCTCCATTATTCTGTCCACTACAGTCTTTCCACTATAGTCTTTCCACTATAGTCGGTCCACTTTAGTCTTTCCACTTTAGTCTTTCCACTTTAGTCTGTCCACTTTAGTCTTTCCACTATAGTCTGTCCACTTTAGTCTTTCCACTATTCTCCACTTTAGTCTTTCCACTTTAGTCTTTCCACTATAGTCTCCACTTTATTCTGTCCACTACAGTCTCTCCTCTATAGTCTTTCCACTAATCTCTGTCCACTTTAGTCTTTCCACTATAGTCTCCATTATTCTGTCCACTACAGTCTATAGTCTTTCCACTATAGTCGGTCCACTTTAGTCTTTCCACTTTAGTCTTTCCACTTTAGTCTGTCCACTTTAGTCTTTCCAATATAGTCTGTCCACTTTAGTCTTTCCACTATTCTCCACTTTAGTCTTTCCACTTTAGTCTTTGCACTATAGTCTCCACTTTATTCTGTCCACTACAGTCTCTCCTCTATAGTCTTTCCACTATAGTCTGTCCACTTTAGTCTTTCCACTTTAGTCTATCCACTTTATTCTGTCCACTGCAGTGTGTACACTTTAGTCTGTCAACTGAGTCTTTCCACTTCAGTCTTTCCACTATAGTCTCTCCACTTTAGTCTTTCCACCCTAGTCTTTTCGCTTTAGTCTATCCACTTAGTCTTTCCACTAGAGTTTGTCCACTTTAGTCTTTCCACTTTAGTCTGTCCACTTTAGTCTTTCCATTTTAGTCTGTCCACTTTAGTCTTTCCACTTTAGTCTTTCCACTTTAGTCTGTCCACTTTAGTCTTGCCACTATAGTCTGTCCACTTGAGTCTTTCCACTTTAGTCTTTCCACTTTATTCTCTCCACTTCAGTGTGTACATTTTAGTTTGTCCACTGAGTCTTTCCACTTCAATCTTTCCACTATAGTCTGTCCACTTTAGTCTTTCCACTTTAGTCTTTCCACTATAGTCTTTCCACTTCAGTTTGTATACTTTAGTCTTTCCACTATAGTCTGTCCACTTTAGTCTTTCCACTATAGTCTTTCCACTTTAGTCTGTCCACTTAGTCTGTCCACTTTAGTCTTTCCACTATTCTCTGTCCACTTTAGTCTTTCCACTATAGTCTCCACTTTATTCTGTCCACTACAGTCTTTCCACTATAGTCTGTCCACTTTAGTCTTTCCACTTTAGTCTTTCCACTATAGTCTTTACACTATAGTCTGTCCACTTTAGTCTTTCCACTTTAATCTTTCCACTTTAGTCTGTCCACTTTATTCTTTCCACTATAGTCTGTCCACTTTAGTCTTTCCACTTTACTCTTTCCACTTTATTCTGTCCACTTCAGTGTGTACAATTTAGTATGTCCACTGAGTCTTTCCACTTCAGTCTTTCCACTATAGTCTGTCCACTTTAGTCTTTCCACTTTAGTCTTTCCACTATAGTCTCCACTTTATTCTGTCCACTACAGTCTTTCCACTTTAGTCTTTCCACTTTAGTCTTTCCACTTTAATCTTTCCACTTTAGTCTGTCCACTTTAGTCTTTCCACTATAGTCTGTCCACTTTAGTCTTTCCACTTTACTCTTTCCACTTTATTCTGTCCACTTCAGTGTGTACAATTTAGTATGTCCACTGAGTCTTTCCACTTCAGTCTTTCCACTATAGTCTGTCCACTTTAGTCTTTCCACTTTAGTCTTTCCACTATAGTCTCCACTTTATTCTGTCCACTACAGTCTTTCCACTTTAGTCTTTCCAATACTCTCTGTCTACTTTAGTTTTACCACTATAGTCTCCACTTTATTCTGTACACTACAGTCTTTCCTCTATAGTCTTTCCACTATAGTCTGTCCACTTTAGTCTTTCCACTTTAGTCTTTCCACTACAGTCTCCACTTTATTCTGTCCACTACAGTCTTTCCACTTTCGTCTTTCCACTATTCTCTGTCCACTTTAGTCTTTCCACTACAGTCTTTCCACTATAGTCTTTCCACTATAGTCTTTCCACTATAGTCTTTCCAATTTAGTCTTTCCACTATTCTCTGTCCACTTTAGTCTTTCCACTTCATTCTTTCCACTATAGTCTCCACTTTATTCTGTCCACTACAGTCTTTCCACTATAGTCTTTCCACTATCGTCTGTCCACTTTAGTCTTTCCACTAATCTCTGTCCACTTTAGTCTTTTCACTATAGTCTTTCCACTATAGTCTGTCCACTTTAGTCTTTCCACTTTAGTCTTTCCACTATAGTCTCCACTTTATTCCTTCCACTACTGTCTTTCCACTATAGTCTTTCCACTATAGTCGGTCCACTTTAGTCTTTCCACCTTAGTCTGTCAACTTTAGTCTTTCCACTATTCTCTGTCCACTTTAGTCTTTCCACTTTATTCTTTCCACAATAGTCTCCACTTTATTCTGTCCACTACAGTCTTTCCACTATAGTCTTTCCACTATAGTCTGTCCACTTTAGTCTTTCCACTATTCTCTGTCCACTTTAGTCTTTCCACTTTATTCTTTCCACTATAGTCTCCACTTTATTCTGTCCACTACAGTCTTTCCACTATAGTCTTTCCACTATCGTCTCCATTATTCTGTCCACTACAGTCTTTCCAATCTAGTCTTTCCACTATAGTCGGTCCACTTTAGTCTTTCCACTTTAGTCTTTCCACTATAATCCGTCCACTTTAGTCTTTCCACTTTAGTCTGTCCACTTTAGTCTTTCCACTATAGTCTGTCCACTTGAGTCTTTCCACTTTAGTCTTTCCACTTTATTCTCTCCACTTCAGTGTGTACACTTTAGTTTGTCCACTGAGTCTTTCCACTTCAATCTTTCCACTATAGTCTGTCCACTTTAGTCTTTCCACTTTAGTCTTTCCACTATAGTCTTTCCACTTCAGTTTGTATACTTTATTCTTTCCACTATAGTCTGTCCACTTTAGTCTTTCCACTACAGTCTTTCCACTTTAGTCTGTCCACTTAGTCTTTCCACTTCAGTCTTTCCACTATAGTCTTTCCACTTTAGTCTTTCCACTTTAGTCTTTCCACTATAGTCTCCACTTTATTCTGTCCACAACAGTCTTTCCACTACAGTCTTTCCACTATAGTCTCCACTTTATTCTGTCCACTACAGTCTTTCCACTATAGTTTTTCCACAATAGTCTGTCCACTTTAGTCTTTCCACTATTCTCTGTCCACTTTAGTCTTTCCACTATAGTCTCCACTTTATTCTGTCCACTACAGTCTTTCCACAATAGTCTTTCCACTATAGTCTGTCCACTTTAGTCTTTCCAATTTAGTTTTTCCACTTCAGTCTTTCCACTTTGGTCCACTGTCCACTTTGTTCTTTCCACTTTAGTCTTTCCACTACAGTCTCCACTTTATTCTGTACACTAAAGTCTTTCCACTACAGTCTCCACTTTATTCTGTCCACTAAAGTCTTTCCACTTTCGTCTTTCCACTATTCTCTGTCCACTTTAGTCTTTCCACTACAGTCTTTCCAATATAGTCTTTCCACTATAGTCTTTCCAATTTAGTCTTTCCACTATTCTCTGTCCACTTTAGTCTTTCCACTTCATTCTTTCCACTATAGTCTCCACTTTATTCTGTCCACTACAGTCTTTCCACTATAGACTTTCCACTATCGTCTGTCCACTTTAGTCTTTCCACTTTAGTCTTTCCACTATAGTCTCCACTTTGTTCCTTCCACTACAGTCTTTCCACTATAGTCTTTCCACTATAGTCGGTCCACTTTAGTCTTTCCACCTTAGTCTGTCCACTTTAGTCTTTCCACTATTCTCTGTCCACTTTAGTCTTTCCACTTTATTCTTTCCACTATAGTCTCCACTTTATTCTGTCCACTACAGTCTTTCCACTATAGTCTTTCCACTATAGTCTGTCCACTTTAGTCTTTCCACTATTCTCTGTCCACTTTAGTCTTTCTACTTTATTCTTTCCACTATAGTCTCCACTTTATTCTGTCCACTACAGTCTTTCCACTATAGTCTTTCCACTATCGTCTGTCCACTTTAGTCTTTCCACTAATTTCTGTCCACTTTAGTCTTTCCACTATAGTCTCCATTATTCTGTCCACTACAGTCTTTCCACTATAGTCTTTCCACTATAGTCGGTCCACTTTAGTCTTTCCACTTTATTCTTTCCACTATAGTCTCCACTTTATTCTTTCCACTACAGTCTTTCCACTATAGTCTTTCCACTATCGTCTGTCCACTTTAGTCTTTCCACTAATCTCTGTCCACTTTAGTCTTTCCACTATAGTCTCCATTATTCTGTCCACTACAGTGTTTCCACTATAGTCTTTCCACTATAGTCGGTCCACTTTAGTCTTTCCACTTTAGTCTTTCCACTATAGCCCGTCCACTTTAGTCTTTCCACTTTAGTCTGTCCACTTTAGTCTTTCCTCTATAGTCTGTCCACTTGAGTCTTTCCACTTTAGTCTTTCCACTTTATTCTCTCCACTTCAGTGTGTACACTTTAGTTTGTCCACTGAGTCTTTCCACTTCACTCTTTCCACTATAGTCTGTCCACTTTAGTCTTTCCACTTTAGTCTTTCCACTATAGTCTTTCCACTTCAGTTTGTATACTTTAGTCTTTCCACTATAGTCTTTCCACTATCGTCTCCATTATTCTGTCCACTACAGTCTTTCCACTATAGTCTTTCCACTATAGTCGGTCCACTTTAGTCTTTCCACTTTAGTCTTTCCACTATAGTCCGTCCACTTTAGTCTTTCCACTTTAGTCTGTCCACTTTAGTCTTTCCACTATAGTCTGTCCACTTGAGTCTTTCCACTTTAGTCTTTCCACTTTGTTCTCTCCACTTCAGTGTGTACACTTTAGTTTGTCCACTGAGTCTTTCCACTTCAATCTTTCCACTATAGTCTGTCCACTTTAGTCTTTCCACTAGAGTCTTTCCACTTTAGTCTGTCCACTTAGTCTTTCCACTTCAGTCTTTCCACTATAGTCTTTCCACTTTAGTCTTTCCACTTTAGTCTTTCCACTATAGTCTCCACTTTATTCTGTCCACTACAGTCTTTCCACTATGGTCTTTCCACTATAGTCTCCACTTTATTCTGTCCACTACAGTCTTTCCACTATAGTTTTTCCACAATAGTCTGTCCACTTTAGTCTTTCCACTATTGTGAACAGACTAAAGTGGAAAGATTAAAGTGGAAAGACTAAAGTGGAAAAATTAAAGTGGAAAGACTAAAGTGGACAGACTATAGTGGAAAGACTATAGTGGAAAGACTGTAGTGGACAGAATAAAGTGGAGACTATAGTGGAAAGACTGAAGTGGACAGAGAATAGTGGAAAGACTAAAGTGGACAGACTACAGTGGAAAGACTAAAGTGGAAAGACTATAGTGGACAGAATAAAGTGGAGACTATAGTGGAAAGACTAAAGTGGACAGAGAATAGTGGAAAGACTAAATTGGACAGACTATAGTGGAAAGACTATAGTGGAAAGACTGTAGTGGACAGAACAAAGTGAAGACTATAGTGGAAAGACTAAAGTGGAAAGACTAAAGTGGAAAGATTAAAGTGGAAAGACTAAAGTGGACAGACTACAGTGGAAAGACTATAGTGGAAAGACTGTAGTTGACAGAATAAAGCGGAAACTATAGTGGAAAGACTAAAGTGGACGGAGAATAGTGGAAAGACTAAAGTGGACAGACTATAGTGGAAAGACTAAGTGGACAGACTAAAGAGAAAAGACTAAAGTGGAAAGACTAAAGTGGACAGACTATAGTGGAAAGACTATAGTGGAAAGACTGTAGTGGACAGAGAATATTGGAAAGACTAAAGTGGACAGACTATAGTGGAAAGACTATAGTGGAATGACTGTAGTGGACAGAATAAAGTGGAGACTATGGTCGAAAGACTAAAGAGGAAAGACTAAAGTTGACAGACTATAGTGGAAAGACGGAAGTGGACAGACTAAAGTGGAAAAACTAAAGTGGAAAGACTAAAGTGGACAGACTATAGTGGAAAGACTATATGGAAAGACCGTAGTGGACAGAATAAAGTGGAGACTATAGTGGAAAGACTAAAGTGGACAGAGAATAGTGGAAAGACTAAAGTGGACAGACTACAGTGGAAAGACTATAGTGGAAAGACTGTAGTGGACAGAATAAAGTGGAGACTATAGTGGAAAGACTAAAGTGGACAGAGAATAGTGGAAAGACTAAATTGGAAAGACTGTAGTGGACAGAATAAAGTGGAGACTATAGTGGAAAGACTAAAGTGGAAAGACTAAAGTGGACAGACTATAGTGGAAAGACTGAAGTGGAAAGACTCAGTGGACAGAGTAAAGTGTACACACTGAAGTGGACAGAATAAAGTGGAAAGACTAAAGTGGAAAGACTAAAGTGGATAGACTATAGTGGAAAGTCTAAAGTTCACAGACTAAAGTGGAAAAAATAAAGTGGAAAGTCTAAAGTGGACAGACTATAGTGGAAAGACTATAGTGGGTGACTGTAGTGGACAGAATAAAGTGGAGACTATAGTGGAAAGACTAAAGTGGACAGAGAATAGTAAATGGACAAAAGTGGACAGACTATAGTGGAAAGACTAAAGTGGAAAAACTAAAGTGGAAAGACTAAAGTGGACAGACTATAGTGGAAAGACTATAGTGGACAGAATAAAGTGGAGACTATAGTGGAAAGACTAAAGTGGACAGAGAATAGTGGAAAGACTAAAGTGGACAGACTATAGTGGAAAGACTATAGTGGAAAGACTGTAGTGAACAGAATAAAGTGGAGACTATAGTGAAAAGACTAAAGTGGACAGACTAAAGTGGACAGAGAATAGTGGAAAGACTAAAGTGGAAAGACTGTAGTGGACAGAATAAAGTGGAGACTATAGTGGAAAGACTAAAGTGGAAAGACTGAAGTGGACAGACTATAGTGGAAAGACTAATGTGGACAGACTAAAGTGGAAAGATTAAAGTGGAAAGACTAAAGTGGAGACTATAGTGGAAAGACTAAAGTGGAAAGACTAAAGTGGACAGAGAATAGTGGAAAGACTAAAGTGGACAGACTATAGTGGAAAGACTAAAGTGGACAGACTAAGGTGGAAAGACTAAAGTGGAAAGACTAAAATGGACAGACTATATTGGAAAGACTATAGTGGAAAGACTGTAGTGGACAGAATAAAGTGTAGAGTATAGTGGAAAGACTAAAGTGGACAAAGAATAGTGGAAAGACTACAGTGGACAGACTATAGTGGAAAGACTATAGTGTAAAGACTGTAGTGGACAGAATAAAGTGGAGACTATAGTGGAAAGACTAAAGTGGAAAGACTAAAGTGGACAGAGAGTATTGGAAAGACTAAAGTGGAAAGACTGTAGTGGACAGAATAAAGTGGAGACTATAGTGGAAAGACTAAAGTGGAAAGACTAAAGTGGACAGACTATAGTGGAAAGACTATAGTGGAAAGACTGTAGGGGACAGAATAAAGTGGAGACTATAGTGGAAAGACTAAACTGGAAAGACTAAAGTGGACAGAGAATAGTGGAAAGACTAAAGTGGACAGACTATAGTGGAAAGACTAAAGTGGACAGACTAAGGTTGACAGAGAATAGTGGAAAGACTAAAGTGGAAAGACTGTAGTGGACAGAATAAAGTGGAGACTATAGTGGAAAGACTAAAGTGGAAAGACTAAAGTGGACAGACTATAGTGGAAAGACTATAGTGGAAAGACTGTAGTGGACAGAATAAAGTGGAGACTATAGTGGAAAGACTAAAGTGGAAAGACTAAAGTGGACAGGCTATAGTGGAAAGACTAAAGTGGATACACTAAAGTGGAAAGACTAAAGTGGATAGACTATAGTGGAAAGACTAAAGTGGAAAGACTAAAGTGGACAGAGAGTATTGGAAAGACTAAAGTGGAAAGACTGTAGTGGACAGAATAAAGTGGAGACTATAGTGGAAAGACTAAAGTGGAAAGACTAAAGTGGACAGACTATAGTGAAAAGACTATAGTGGAAAGACTGTAGGGGACAGAATAAAGTGGAGACTATAGTGGAAAGACTAAACTGGAAAGACTAAAGTGGACAGAGAATAATGGAAAGACTAAAGTGGACAGACTATAGTGGAAAGACTAAAGTGGACAGACTAAGGTTGACAGAGAATAGTGGAAAGACTAAAGTGGAAAGACTGTAGTGGACAGAATAAAGTGGAGACTATAGTGGAAAGACTAAAGTGGAAAGACTAAAGTGGACAGACTATAGTGGAAAGACTATAGTGGAAAGACTGTAGTGGACAGAATAAAGTGGAGACTATAGTGGAAAGACTAAAGTGGAAAGACTAAAGTGGACAGACTATAGTGGAAAGACTATAGTGGAAAGAGTGTAGTGGACAGAATAAAGTGGAGACTATAGTGGAAAGACTAAATTTGACAGACTAAAGTGGAAAGATTAAAGTGGAAAGACTAAAGTGGACAGACTATAGTGGAAAGACTAAAGTGGACAGACTATAGTGGAAAGACTATAGGGGAAAGACTAGAGTGGACAGAATAAAGTGGAGACTATAGTGGAAAGACTAAACTGGAAAGACTAAAGTGGACAGAGAATAGTGGAAAGACTAAAGTGGACAGACTACAGACTATAGTGGACATACTAAAGTGGAAAGTGGAAAGTGTACACACTGAAGTGGACAGAATAAAGTGGAAAGACTAAAGTGGAAAGACTAAAGTGGACAGACTATAGTGGAAAGACTAAAGTGGACAGACTAAAGTGGAAAGACTAATGTGGAAAGACTAAAGTGGACAGACTATAGTGGAAAGACTATAGTGGAAAGACTGTAGTGGACAGAATAAAGCGGAGACTATAGTGGAAAGACTAAAGTGGACAGAGAATAGTGGAAAGACTAAAGTGGACAGACTATAGTGGAAAGACTAAAGTGGACAGACTAAAGTGGAAAGACTAAAGTGGAAAGACTAAAGTGGACAGACTATAGTGGAAAGACTATAGTGGAAAGACTGTAGTGGACAGAATAAAGTGGAGAGTATAGTGGAAAGACTAAAGTGGACAGAGAATAGTGGAAAGACTAAAGTGGACAGACTATAGTGGAAAGACTATAGTGGAAAGACTATAGTGGAATGACTGTAGTGGACAGAATAAAGTGGAGACTATGGTGGAAAGACTAAAGAGGAAAGACTAAAGTGGACAGACTATAGTGGAAAGACTGAAGTGGACAGACTAAAGTGAAAAAACTAAAGTGGAAAGACTAAAGTGGACAGACTATAGTGGAAAGACTATAGTGGAAAGACTGTAGTGGACAGAATAAAGTGGAGACTATAGTGGAAAGACTAAAGTGGACAGAGAATAGTGGAAAGACTATAGTGGAAAGACTATAGTGGACATAATAAAGTGGAGACTATAGTGGAAAGACTAAAGTGGACAGAGAAGAGTGGAAAGACTAAATTGGACAGACTATACTGGAAAGACTATATTGGAAAGACTGTAGTGGACAGAACAAAGTGGAGACTATAGTGGAAAGACTAAAGTGGACAGACTAAACTGGAAAGATTAAAGTGGAAAGACTAAAGTGGACAGACTACAGTGGAAAGACTATAGTGGAAAGACTGTAGTTGACAGAATAAAGCGGAGACTATAGTGGAAAGACTAAAGTGGAAAGACTAAAGTGGAAAGACTAAAGTGGACAGAGAATAGTGGAAAGACTAAAGTGGACAGACTATAGTGGAAAGACTAAAGTGGACAGACTAAGGTTGACAGAGAATAGTGGAAAGACTAAAGTGAAAAGACTGTAGTGGACAGAATAAAGTGGAGACTATAGTGGAAAGACTATAGTGGAAAGACTAAAGTGGACAGACTATAGTGGAAAGACTATAGTGGAAAGACTGTAGTGGACAGAATAAAGTGGAGACTATAGTGGAAAGACTAAAGTGGAAAGACTAAAGTGGACAGACTATAGTGGAAAGACTATAGTGGAAAGAGTGTAGTGGACAGAATAAAGTGGAGACTATAGTGGAAAGACTAAATTTGACAGACTAAAGTGGAAAGATTAAAGTGGAAAGACTAAAGTGGACAGACTATAGTGGAAAGACTAAAGTGGACAGACTATAGTGGAAAGACTATAGGGGAAAGACTGGAGTGGACAGAATAAAGTGGAGACTATAGTGGAAAGACTAAACTGGAAAGACTAAAGTGGACAGAGAATAGTGGAAAGACTAAAGTGGACAGACTATAGTGGAAAGACTAAAGTGGACAGACTAAGGTTGACAGAGAATAGTGGAAAGACTAAAGTGGAAAGACTGTAGTGGACAGAATAAAGTGGAGACTATAGTGGAAAGACTAAAGTGGAAAGACTAAAGTGGACAGACTATAGTGGAAAAACTATAGTGGAAAGACTGTAGTGGACAGATGAAAGTGGAGACTATAGTGGAAAGACTAAAGTGGAAAGACTAGAGTGGACAGACTAAAGTGGAAAGACTATAGTGGAAAGAGTGTAGTGGACAGAATAAAGTGGAGACTATAGTGGAAAGACTAAATTTGACAGACTAAAGTTGAAAGATTAAAGTGGAAAGACTAAAGTGGACAGACTAAAGTGGACAGACTAAAGTGGAAAAACTAAAATGGAAAGACTAAAGTGGACAGACTATAGTGGAAAGACTATAGTGGTAAGACTATAGTGGACGGAATAAAGTGGAGACTATAGTGGAAAGACTAAAGTGGACAGAAAATAGTGGAAAGACTAAACTGGAAAGACTGCAGTGGACAGAATCAAGTGGAGACTATAGTGGAAAGACTAAAGTGGAAAGACTAAAGTGGACAGACTCTAGTGGAAAGACTAAGTGGACAGACTAAAGCGGAAAGACTAAAGTGGAAAGACTAAAGTGGACAGACTATAGTGGAAAAACTAAAGTGGACAGACTAAAGTGGAAAGACTAAAGTGGAAAGACTAAAGTGGACAGACTATAGTGGAAAGACTATAGTGTACACACTGAAGCGGACAGAATAAAGTGGAAAGACTAAAGTGGAAAGACTAAAGTGGACAGACTATAGTGGAAAGACTAAAGTGGACAGACTAAAGTGGAAAGATTAAAGTGGAAAGACTAAAGTGGAAAGACTATAGTTGAAAGACTATAGTGGAAAGACTGTAGTGGACAGAATAAAGTGGAGACTATAGTGGAAAGACTAAAATGGAAAGACTAAAGTGGAAAGACTATAGTTGAAAGACTATAGTGGAAAGACTGTAGTGGACAGAATAAATTGGAGACTATAGTGGAAAGACTGAAGTGGAAAGACTAAAGTGGACAGAGAATAGTGGAAAGACTAAAGTGGACAGACTATAGTGGACATACTAAAGTGGAAAGTGGAAAGTGTACACACTGAAGTGGACAGATAAAGTGGAAAGACTAAAGTGGAAAGACTAAAGTGGACAGACTATAGTGGAAAGACTAAAGTGGACCGACTAAAGTGGAAAGACTAATGTGGAAAGACTAAAGTGGACAGACTATAGTGGAAAGACTATAGTGGAAAGAGTGTAGTGGAAAGAATAAAGTGGAGACTATAGTGGAAAGACTAAATTTGACAGACTAAAGTGGAAAGATTAAAGTGGAAAGACTAAAGTGGACAGACTAAAGTGGACAGACTAAAGTGGAAAAACTAAAATGGAAAGACTAAAGTGGACAGACTATAGTGGAAAGACTATAGTGGTAAGACTATAGTGGACGGAATAAAGTGGAGACTATAGTGGAAAGACTAAAGTGGACAGAAAATAGTGGAAAGACTAAATTGGAAAGACTGCAGTGGACAGAATCAAGTGGAGACTATAGTGGAAAGACTAAAGTGGAAAGACTAAAGTGGACAGACTCTAGTGGAAAGACTAAGTGGACAGACTAAAGCGGAAAGACTAAAGTGGAAAGACTAAAGTGGACAGACTATAGTGGAAAAACTAAAGTGGACAGACTAAAGTGGAAAGACTAAAGTGGAAAGACTAAAGTGGACAGACTATAGTGGAAAGACTATAGTGTACACACTGAAGCGGACAGAATAAAGTGGAAAGACTAAAGTGGAAAGACTAAAGTGGACAGACTATAGTGGAAAGACTAAAGTGGACAGACTAAAGTGGAAAGATTAAAGTGGAAAGACTAAAGTGGAAAGACTATAGTTGAAAGACTATAGTGGAAAGACTGTAGTGGACAGAATAAAGTGGAGACTATAGTGGAAAGACTAAAATGGAAAGACTAAAGTGGAAAGACTATAGTTGAAAGACTATAGTGGAAAGACTGTAGTGGACAGAATAAATTGGAGACTATAGTGGAAAGACTGAAGTGGAAAGACTAAAGTGGACAGAGAATAGTGGAAAGACTAAAGTGGACAGACTATAGTGGACATACTAAAGTGGAAAGTGGAAAGTGTACACACTGAAGTGGACAGAATAAAGTGGAAAGACTAAAGTGGAAAGACTAAAGTGGACAGACTATAGTGGAAAGACTAAAGTGGACGGACTAAAGTGGAAAGACTAATGTGGAAAGACTAAAGTGGACAGACTATAGTGGAAAGACTATAGTGGAAAGACTGTAGTGGACAGAATAAAGCGGAGACTATAGTGGAAAGACTAAAGTGGACAGAGAATAGTGGAAAGACTAAAGTTGACAGACTATAGTGGAAAGACTAAAGTGGACAGACTAAAGTGGAAAGACTAAAGTGGAAAGACTAAAGTGGACAGACTATAGTGGAAAGACTATAGTGGAAAGACTGTAGTGGACAGAATAAAGTGGAGAGTATAGTGGAAAGACTAAAGTGGACAGAGAATAGTGGAAAGACTAAAGTGGACAGACTATAGTGGAAAGACTATAGTGGAAAGACTATAGTGGAATGACTGTAGTGGACAGAATAAAGTGGAGACTATGGTGGAAAGACTAAAGAGGAAAGACTAAAGTGGACAGACTATAGTGGAAAGACTGAAGTGGACAGACTAAAGTGGAAAAACTAAAGTGGAAAGACTAAAGTGGACAGACTATAGTGGAAAGACTATAGTGGAAAGACTGTAGTGGACAGAATAAAGTGGAGACTATAGTGGAAAGACTAAAGTGGACAGATAATAGTGGAAAGACTATAGTGGAAAGACTATAGTGGACATAATAAAGTGGAGACTATAGTGGAAAGACTAAAGTGGACAGAGAAGAGTGGAAAGACTAAATTGGACAGACTATACTGGAAAGACTATATTGGAAAGACTGTAGTGGACAGAACAAAGTGGAGACTATAGTGGAAAGACTAAAGTGGACAGACTAAACTGGAAAGATTAAAGTGGAAAGACTAAAGTGGACAGACTACAGTGGAAAGACTATAGTGGAAAGACTGTAGTTGACAGAATAAAGCGGAGACTATAGTGGAAAGACTAAAGTGGAAAGACTAAAGTGGAAAGACTAAAGTGGACAGAGAATAGTGGAAAGACTAAAGTGGACAGACTATAGTGGAAAGACTTTAGTGGTAAGACTATAGTGGACGGAATAAAGTGGAGACTATAGTGGAAAGACTAAAGTGGACAGAAAATAGTGGAAAGACTAAATTGGAAAGACTGCAGTGGACAGAATCAAGTGGAGACTATAGTGGAAAGACTAAAGTGGACAGACTCTAGTGGAAAGACTAAGTGGACAGACTAAAGCGGAAAGACTAAAGTGGAAAGACTAAAGTGGACAGACTATAGTGGAAACACTAAAGTGGATAGACTATAGTGGAAAGACTAAAGTGGAAAGACTAAAGTGGACAGAGAGTATTGGAAAGACTAAAGTGGAAAGACTGTAGTGGACAGAATAAAGTGGAGACTATAGTGGAAAGACTAAAGTGGAAAGACTAAAGTGGACAGACTATAGTGAAAAGACTATAGTGGAAAGACTGTAGGGGACAGAATAAAGTGGAGACTATAGTGGAAAGACTAAACTGGAAAGACTAAAGTGGACAGAGAATAATGGAAAGACTAAAGTGGACAGACTATAGTGGAAAGACTAAAGTGGACAGACTAAGGTTGACAGAGAATAGTGGAAAGACTAAAGTGGAAAGACTGTAGTGGACAGAATAAAGTGGAGACTATAGTGGAAAGACTAAAGTGGAAAGACTAAAGTGGACAGACTATAGTGGAAAGACTATAGTGGAAAGACTGTAGTGGACAGAATAAAGTGGAGACTATAGTGGAAAGACTAAAGTGGAAAGACTAAAGTGGACAGACTATAGTGGAAAGACTATAGTGGAAAGAGTGTAGTGGACAGAATAAAGTGGAGACTATAGTGGAAAGACTAAATTTGACAGACTAAAGTGGAAAGATTAAAGTGGAAAGACTAAAGTGGACAGACTATAGTGGAAAGACTAAAGTGGACAGACTATAGTGGAAAGACTATAGGGGAAAGACTAGAGTGGACAGAATAAAGTGGAGACTATAGTGGAAAGACTAAACTGGAAAGACTAAAGTGGACAGAGAATAGTGGAAAGACTAAAGTGGACAGACTACAGACTATAGTGGACATACTAAAGTGGAAAGTGGAAAGTGTACACACTGAAGTGGACAGAATAAAGTGGAAAGACTAAAGTGGAAAGACTAAAGTGGACAGACTATAGTGGAAAGACTAAAGTGGACAGACTAAAGTGGAAAGACTAATGTGGAAAGACTAAAGTGGACAGACTATAGTGGAAAGACTATAGTGGAAAGACTGTAGTGGACAGAATAAAGCGGAGACTATAGTGGAAAGACTAAAGTGGACAGAGAATAGTGGAAAGACTAAAGTGGACAGACTATAGTGGAAAGACTAAAGTGGACAGACTAAAGTGGAAAGACTAAAGTGGAAAGACTAAAGTGGACAGACTATAGTGGAAAGACTATAGTGGAAAGACTGTAGTGGACAGAATAAAGTGGAGAGTATAGTGGAAAGACTAAAGTGGACAGAGAATAGTGGAAAGACTAAAGTGGACAGACTATAGTGGAAAGACTATAGTGGAAAGACTATAGTGGAATGACTGTAGTGGACAGAATAAAGTGGAGACTATGGTGGAAAGACTAAAGAGGAAAGACTAAAGTGGACAGACTATAGTGGAAAGACTGAAGTGGACAGACTAAAGTGAAAAAACTAAAGTGGAAAGACTAAAGTGGACAGACTATAGTGGAAAGACTATAGTGGAAAGACTGTAGTGGACAGAATAAAGTGGAGACTATAGTGGAAAGACTAAAGTGGACAGAGAATAGTGGAAAGACTATAGTGGAAAGACTATAGTGGACATAATAAAGTGGAGACTATAGTGGAAAGACTAAAGTGGACAGAGAAGAGTGGAAAGACTAAATTGGACAGACTATACTGGAAAGACTATATTGGAAAGACTGTAGTGGACAGAACAAAGTGGAGACTATAGTGGAAAGACTAAAGTGGACAGACTAAACTGGAAAGATTAAAGTGGAAAGACTAAAGTGGACAGACTACAGTGGAAAGACTATAGTGGAAAGACTGTAGTTGACAGAATAAAGCGGAGACTATAGTGGAAAGACTAAAGTGGAAAGACTAAAGTGGAAAGACTAAAGTGGACAGAGAATAGTGGAAAGACTAAAGTGGACAGACTATAGTGGAAAGACTAAAGTGGACAGACTAAGGTTGACAGAGAATAGTGGAAAGACTAAAGTGAAAAGACTGTAGTGGACAGAATAAAGTGGAGACTATAGTGGAAAGACTATAGTGGAAAGACTAAAGTGGACAGACTATAGTGGAAAGACTATAGTGGAAAGACTGTAGTGGACAGAATAAAGTGGAGACTATAGTGGAAAGACTAAAGTGGAAAGACTAAAGTGGACAGACTATAGTGGAAAGACTATAGTGGAAAGAGTGTAGTGGACAGAATAAAGTGGAGACTATAGTGGAAAGACTAAATTTGACAGACTAAAGTGGAAAGATTAAAGTGGAAAGACTAAAGTGGACAGACTATAGTGGAAAGACTAAAGTGGACAGACTATAGTGGAAAGACTATAGGGGAAAGACTGGAGTGGACAGAATAAAGTGGAGACTATAGTGGAAAGACTAAACTGGAAAGACTAAAGTGGACAGAGAATAGTGGAAAGACTAAAGTGGACAGACTATAGTGGAAAGACTAAAGTGGACAGACTAAGGTTGACAGAGAATAGTGGAAAGACTAAAGTGGAAAGACTGTAGTGGACAGAATAAAGTGGAGACTATAGTGGAAAGACTAAAGTGGAAAGACTAAAGTGGACAGACTATAGTGGAAAAACTATAGTGGAAAGACTGTAGTGGACAGATGAAAGTGGAGACTATAGTGGAAAGACTAAAGTGGAAAGACTAGAGTGGACAGACTAAAGTGGAAAGACTATAGTGGAAAGAGTGTAGTGGACAGAATAAAGTGGAGACTATAGTGGAAAGACTAAATTTGACAGACTAAAGTTGAAAGATTAAAGTGGAAAGACTAAAGTGGACAGACTAAAGTGGACAGACTAAAGTGGAAAAACTAAAATGGAAAGACTAAAGTGGACAGACTATAGTGGAAAGACTATAGTGGTAAGACTATAGTGGACGGAATAAAGTGGAGACTATAGTGGAAAGACTAAAGTGGACAGAAAATAGTGGAAAGACTAAACTGGAAAGACTGCAGTGGACAGAATCAAGTGGAGACTATAGTGGAAAGACTAAAGTGGAAAGACTAAAGTGGACAGACTCTAGTGGAAAGACTAAGTGGACAGACTAAAGCGGAAAGACTAAAGTGGAAAGACTAAAGTGGACAGACTATAGTGGAAAAACTAAAGTGGACAGACTAAAGTGGAAAGACTAAAGTGGAAAGACTAAAGTGGACAGACTATAGTGGAAAGACTATAGTGTACACACTGAAGCGGACAGAATAAAGTGGAAAGACTAAAGTGGAAAGACTAAAGTGGACAGACTATAGTGGAAAGACTAAAGTGGACAGACTAAAGTGGAAAGATTAAAGTGGAAAGACTAAAGTGGAAAGACTATAGTTGAAAGACTATAGTGGAAAGACTGTAGTGGACAGAATAAAGTGGAGACTATAGTGGAAAGACTAAAATGGAAAGACTAAAGTGGAAAGACTATAGTTGAAAGACTATAGTGGAAAGACTGTAGTGGACAGAATAAATTGGAGACTATAGTGGAAAGACTGAAGTGGAAAGACTAAAGTGGACAGAGAATAGTGGAAAGACTAAAGTGGACAGACTATAGTGGACATACTAAAGTGGAAAGTGGAAAGTGTACACACTGAAGTGGACAGATAAAGTGGAAAGACTAAAGTGGAAAGACTAAAGTGGACAGACTATAGTGGAAAGACTAAAGTGGACCGACTAAAGTGGAAAGACTAATGTGGAAAGACTAAAGTGGACAGACTATAGTGGAAAGACTATAGTGGAAAGAGTGTAGTGGAAAGAATAAAGTGGAGACTATAGTGGAAAGACTAAATTTGACAGACTAAAGTGGAAAGATTAAAGTGGAAAGACTAAAGTGGACAGACTAAAGTGGACAGACTAAAGTGGAAAAACTAAAATGGAAAGACTAAAGTGGACAGACTATAGTGGAAAGACTATAGTGGTAAGACTATAGTGGACGGAATAAAGTGGAGACTATAGTGGAAAGACTAAAGTGGACAGAAAATAGTGGAAAGACTAAATTGGAAAGACTGCAGTGGACAGAATCAAGTGGAGACTATAGTGGAAAGACTAAAGTGGAAAGACTAAAGTGGACAGACTCTAGTGGAAAGACTAAGTGGACAGACTAAAGCGGAAAGACTAAAGTGGAAAGACTAAAGTGGACAGACTATAGTGGAAAAACTAAAGTGGACAGACTAAAGTGGAAAGACTAAAGTGGAAAGACTAAAGTGGACAGACTATAGTGGAAAGACTATAGTGTACACACTGAAGCGGACAGAATAAAGTGGAAAGACTAAAGTGGAAAGACTAAAGTGGACAGACTATAGTGGAAAGACTAAAGTGGACAGACTAAAGTGGAAAGATTAAAGTGGAAAGACTAAAGTGGAAAGACTATAGTTGAAAGACTATAGTGGAAAGACTGTAGTGGACAGAATAAAGTGGAGACTATAGTGGAAAGACTAAAATGGAAAGACTAAAGTGGAAAGACTATAGTTGAAAGACTATAGTGGAAAGACTGTAGTGGACAGAATAAATTGGAGACTATAGTGGAAAGACTGAAGTGGAAAGACTAAAGTGGACAGAGAATAGTGGAAAGACTAAAGTGGACAGACTATAGTGGACATACTAAAGTGGAAAGTGGAAAGTGTACACACTGAAGTGGACAGAATAAAGTGGAAAGACTAAAGTGGAAAGACTAAAGTGGACAGACTATAGTGGAAAGACTAAAGTGGACGGACTAAAGTGGAAAGACTAATGTGGAAAGACTAAAGTGGACAGACTATAGTGGAAAGACTATAGTGGAAAGACTGTAGTGGACAGAATAAAGCGGAGACTATAGTGGAAAGACTAAAGTGGACAGAGAATAGTGGAAAGACTAAAGTTGACAGACTATAGTGGAAAGACTAAAGTGGACAGACTAAAGTGGAAAGACTAAAGTGGAAAGACTAAAGTGGACAGACTATAGTGGAAAGACTATAGTGGAAAGACTGTAGTGGACAGAATAAAGTGGAGAGTATAGTGGAAAGACTAAAGTGGACAGAGAATAGTGGAAAGACTAAAGTGGACAGACTATAGTGGAAAGACTATAGTGGAAAGACTATAGTGGAATGACTGTAGTGGACAGAATAAAGTGGAGACTATGGTGGAAAGACTAAAGAGGAAAGACTAAAGTGGACAGACTATAGTGGAAAGACTGAAGTGGACAGACTAAAGTGGAAAAACTAAAGTGGAAAGACTAAAGTGGACAGACTATAGTGGAAAGACTATAGTGGAAAGACTGTAGTGGACAGAATAAAGTGGAGACTATAGTGGAAAGACTAAAGTGGACAGATAATAGTGGAAAGACTATAGTGGAAAGACTATAGTGGACATAATAAAGTGGAGACTATAGTGGAAAGACTAAAGTGGACAGAGAAGAGTGGAAAGACTAAATTGGACAGACTATACTGGAAAGACTATATTGGAAAGACTGTAGTGGACAGAACAAAGTGGAGACTATAGTGGAAAGACTAAAGTGGACAGACTAAACTGGAAAGATTAAAGTGGAAAGACTAAAGTGGACAGACTACAGTGGAAAGACTATAGTGGAAAGACTGTAGTTGACAGAATAAAGCGGAGACTATAGTGGAAAGACTAAAGTGGAAAGACTAAAGTGGAAAGACTAAAGTGGACAGAGAATAGTGGAAAGACTAAAGTGGACAGACTATAGTGGAAAGACTTTAGTGGTAAGACTATAGTGGACGGAATAAAGTGGAGACTATAGTGGAAAGACTAAAGTGGACAGAAAATAGTGGAAAGACTAAATTGGAAAGACTGCAGTGGACAGAATCAAGTGGAGACTATAGTGGAAAGACTAAAGTGGACAGACTCTAGTGGAAAGACTAAGTGGACAGACTAAAGCGGAAAGACTAAAGTGGAAAGACTAAAGTGGACAGACTATAGTGGAAACACTAAAGTGGACAGACTAAAGTGGAAAGACTAAAGTGGAAAGACTAAAGTGGACAGACTATAGTGGAAAGACTATAGTGTACACACTGAAGCGGACAGAATAAAGTGGAAAGACTAAAGTGGAAAGACTAAAGTAGACAGACTATAGTGGAAAGACTAAAGTGGACAGACTAAAGTGGAAAGATTAAAGTGGAAAGACTAAAGTGGAAAGACTATAGTTGAAAGACTATAGTGGAAAGACTGTAGTGGACAGAATAAAGTGGAGACTATAGTGGAAAGACTAAAATGGAAAGACGAAAGTGGAAAGACTATAGTTGAAAGACTATAGTGGAAAGACTGTAGTGGACAGAATAAATTGGAGACTATAGTGGAAAGACTGAAGTGGAAAGACTAAAGTGGACAGAGAATAGTGGAAAGACTAAAGTGGACAGACTATAGTGGACATACTAAAGTGGAAAGTGGAAAGTGTACACACTGAAGTGGACAGAATAAAGTGGAAAGACTAAAGTGGAAAGACTAAAGTGGACAGACTATAGTGGAAAGACTAAAGTGGACAGACTAAAGTGGAAAGACTAATGTGGAAAGACTAAAGTGGACAGACTATAGTGGAAAGACTATAGTGGAAAGGCTGTAGTGGACAGAATAAAGCGGAGACTATAGTGGAAAGACTAAAGTGGACAGAGAATAGTGGAAAGACTAAAGTGGACAGACTATAGTGGAAAGACTAAAGTGGACAGACTAAAGTGGAAAGACTAAAGTGGAAAGACTAAAGTGGACAGACTATAGTGGAAAGACTATAGTGGAAAGACTGTAGTGGACAGAATAAAGTGGAGAGTATAGTGGAAAGACTAAAGTGGACAGAGAATAGTGGAAAGACTAAAGTGGACAGACTATAGTGGAAAGACTATAGTGGAAAGACTATAGTGGAATGACTGTAGTGGACAGAATAAAGTGGAGACTATGGTGGAAAGACTAAAGAGGAAAGACTAAAGTGGACAGACTATAGTGGAAAGACTGAAGTGGACAGACTAAAGTGGAAAAACTAAAGTGGAAAGACTAAAGTGGACAGACTATAGTGGAAAGACTATAGTGGAAAGACTGTAGTGGACAGAATAAAGTGGAGACTATAGTGGAAAGACTAAAGTGGACAGAGAATAGTGGAAAGACTATAGTGGAAAGACTATAGTGGACATAATAAAGTGGAGACTATAGTGGAAAGACTAAAGTGGACAGAGAAGAGTGGAAAGACTAAATTGGACAGACTATACTGGAAAGACTATATTGGAAAGACTGTAGTGGACAGAACAAAGTGGAGACTATAGTGGAAAGACTAAAGTGGACAGACTAAACTGGAAAGATTAAAGTGGAAAGACTAAAGTGGACAGACTACAGTGGAAAGACTATAGTGGAAAGACTGTAGTGGACAGAATAAAGCGGAGACTATAGTGGAAAGACTAAAGTGGAAAGACTAAAGTGGAAAGACTAAAGTGGACAGAGAATAGTGGAAAGACTAAAGTGGACAGACTATAGTGGAAAGACTAAGTGGACAGACTAAAGTGGAAAGACTAAAGTGGACAGACTATAGTGAAAAGACTATAGTGGAAAGACTGTAGGGGACAGAATAAAGTGGAGACTATAGTGGAAAGACTAAACTGGAAAGACTAAAGTGGACAGAGAATAGTGGAAAGACTAAAGTGGACAGACTATAGTGGAAAGACTAAAGTGGACAGACTAAGGTTGACAGAGAATAGTGGAAAGACTAAAGTGGAAAGACTGTAGTGGACAGAATAAAGTGGAGACTATAGTGGAAAGACTAAAGTGGAAAGACTAAAGTGGACAGACTATAGTGGAAAGACTATAGTGGAAAGACTGTAGTGGACAGAATAAAGTGGAGACTATAGTGGAAAGACTAAAGTGGAAAGACTAAAGTGGACAGACTATAGTGGAAAGACTATAGTGGAAAGATTGTAGTGGACAGAATAAAGTGGAGACTATAGTGGAAAGACTAAATTTGACAGACTAAAGTGGAAAGATTAAAGTGGAAAGACTAAAGTGGACAGACTATAGTGGAAAGACTAAAGTGGACAGACTATAGTGGAAAGACTATAGGGGAAAGACTGGAGTGGACAGAATAAAGTGGAGACTATAGTGGAAAGACTAAACTGGAAAGACTAAAGTGGACAGAGAATAGTGGAAAGACTAAAGTGGACAGACTATAGTGGAAAGACTAAAGTGGACAGACTAAGGTTGACAGAGAATAGTGGAAAGACTAAAGTGGAAAGACTGTAGTGGACAGAATAAAGTGGAGACTATAGTGGAAAGACTAAAGTGGAAAGACTAAAGTGGACAGACTACAGTGGAAAGACTATAGTGGAAAGACTGTAGTGGACAGATGAAAGTGGAGACTATAGTGGAAAGACTAAAGTGGAAAGACTAAAGTGGACAGACTATAGTGGAAAGACTATAGTGGAAAGAGTGTAGTGGACAGAATAAAGTGGAGACTATAGTGGAAAGACTAAATTTGACAGACTAAAGTGGAAAGATTAAAGTGGAAAGACTAAAGTGGACAGACTAAAGTGGACAGACTAAAGTGGAAAAACTAAAATGGAAAGACTAAAGTGGACAGACTATAGTGGAAAGACTATAGTGGTAAGACTATAGTGGACGGAATAAAGTGGAGACTATAGTGGAAAGACTAAAGTGGACAGAAAATAGTGGAAAGACTAAATTGGAAAGACTGCAGTGGACAGAATCAAGTGGAGACTATAGTGGAAAGACTAAAGTGGAAAGACTAAAGTGGACAGACTCTAGTGGAAAGACTAAGTGGACAGACTAAAGCGGAAAGACTAAAGTGGAAAGACTAAAGTGGACAGACTATAGTGGAAAAACTAAAGTGGACAGACTAAAGTGGAAAGACTAAAGTGGAAAGACTAAAGTGGACAGACTATAGTGGAAAGACTATAGTGTACACACTGAAGCGGACAGAATAAAGTGGAAAGACTAAAGTGGAAAGACTAAAGTGGACAGACTATAGTGGAAAGACTAAAGTGGACAGACTAAAGTGGAAAGATTAAAGTGGAAAGACTAAAGTGGAAAGACTATAGTTGAAAGACTATAGTGGAAAGACTGTAGTGGACAGAATAAAGTGGAGACTATAGTGGAAAGACTAAAATGGAAAGACTAAAGTGGAAAGACTATAGTTGAAAGACTATAGTGGAAAGACTGTAGTGGACAGAATAAATTGGAGACTATAGTGGAAAGACTGAATTGGAAAGACTAAAGTGGACAGAGAATAGTGGAAAGACTAAAGTGGACAGACTATAGTGGACATACTAAAGTGGAAAGTGGAAAGTGTACACACTGAAGTGGACAGAATAAAGTGGAAAGACTAAAGTGGAAAGACTAAAGTGGACAGACTGTAGTGGAAAGACTAAAGTGGACAGACTAAAGTGGAAAGACTAATGTGGAAAGACTAAAGTGGACAGACTATAGTGGAAAGACTATAGTGGAAAGACTGTAGTGGACAGAATAAAGCGGAGACTATAGTGGAAAGACTAAAGTGGACAGAGAATAGTGGAAAGACTAAAGTGGACAGACTATAGTGGAAAGACTAAAGTGGACAGACTAAAGTGGAAAGACTAAAGTGGAAAGACTAAAGTGGACAGACTATAGTGGAAAGACTATAGTGGAAAGACTATAGTGGAATGACTGTAGTGGACAGAATAAAGTGGAGACTATGGTGGAAAGACTAAAGAGGAAAGACTAAAGTGGACAGACTATAGTGGAAAGACTGAAGTGGACAGACTAAAGTGGAAAAACTAAAGTGGAAAAACTAAAGTGGAAAGACTTAAGTGGACAGACTATAGTGGAAAGACTATAGTGGAAAGACTGTAGTGGACAGAATAAAGTGGAGACTATAGTGGAAAGACTAAAGTGGACAGAGAATAGTGGAAAGACTAAAGTGGACAGACTACAGTGGAAAGACTATAGTGGAAAGACTGTAGTGGACAGAATAAAGTGGAGACTATAGTGGAAAGACTAAAGTGGACAGAGAATAGTGGAAAGACTAAGGTGGAAAGACTGTAGTGGACAGAATAAAGTGGAGACTATAGTGGAAAGACTAAAGTGGAAAGACTAAAGTGGACAGACTATAGTGGAAAGACTGAAGTGGAAAGACTCAGTGGACAGACTAAAGTGTACACACTGAAGTGGACAGAATAAAGTGGAAAGACTAAAGTGGATAGACTATAGTGGAAAGTCTAAAGTTCACAGACTAAAGTGGAAAAACTAAAGTGGAAAGTCTAAAGTGGACAGACTATAGTGGAAAGACTATAGTGGGTGACTGTAGTGGACAGAGTAAAGTGGAGACTATAGTGGAAAGACTAAAGTGGACAGAGAATAGTGGATGGACAAAAGTGGACAGACTATAGTGGAAAGACTAAAGTGGAAAAACTAAAGTGGAAAGACTAAAGTGGACAGACTATAGTGGAAAGACTGTAGTGGACAGAATAAAGTGGGGACTATAGTGGAAAGACTAAAGTGGACAGAGAATAGTGAAAAGACTAAAGTGGACAGACTATAGTGGAAAGACTATAGTGGAAAGACTGTAGTGAACATAATAAAGTGGAGACTATAGTGAAAAGACTAAAGTGGAAAGACTAAAGTGGACAGAGAGTATTGGAAAGACTAAAGTGGAAAGACTGTAGTGGACAGAATAAAGTGGAGACTATAGTGGAAAGACTAAAGTGGAAAGAATGAAGTGGACAGACTATAGTGGAAAGACTAATGTAGACAGACTAAAGTGGAAAGATTAAAGTGGAAAGACTAAAGTGGACAGACTATAGTGGAAAGACTATAGTGGAAAGACTGTAGTGGACAGAATAAAGTGGAGACTATAGTGGAGAGACTAAAGTGGAAAGACTAAAGTGGACAGAGAATAGTGGAAAGACCAAAGTGGACAGACTGTAGTGGAAAGACTAAAGTGGACAGACTAAGGTGGAAAGACTAAAGTGGAAAGACTAAAGTGGACAGACTATATTGGAAAGACTATAGTGGAAAGACTGTAGTGGACAGAATAAAGTGTAGAGTATAGTGGAAAGACTAAAGTGGACAAAGAATAGTGGAAAGACTACAGTGGACAGACTATAGTGGAAAGACTATAGTGTAAAGACTGTAGTGGAAAGAATAAAGGTAAGACTATAGTGGAAAGACTAAAGTGGACAGAGAATAGTGGAAAGACTAAAGTGGAAAGACTGTAGTGGACAGAATAAAGTGGAAACTTTAGTGGAAAGACTAAAGTGGAAAGACTAAAGTGAAAAGACTATAGTGGAAAGACTATAGTGGAAAGACTATAGTGGACAGAATAAAGTGGAGACTATAGTGAAAGACTAAAGTGGACAGAGAATAGTGGAAAGACTAAAGTGGATAGACTAAAGTGGAAAGACTAAAGTGGAAAGACTATAGTGAAAAGACTAAAGTGGAAAGACTAAAGTGGACAGACTATAGTGGAAAGACTGAAGTGGAAAGACTCAGTGGACAAACTAAAGTGGAAAGATTAAAGTGGAAAGACTAAAGTGGACAGACTATAGTGGAAAGACTATAGTGGAAAGACTGTAGTGGACAGAATAAAGTGGAGACTATAGTGGAGAGACTAAAGTGGAAAGACTAAAGTGGACAGAGAATAGTGGAAAGACTAAAGTGGACAGAATGTAGTGGAAAGACTAAAGTGGACAGACTAAGGTGGAAAGACTAAAGTGGAAAGACTAAAGTGGACAGACTATATTGGAAAGACTATAGTGGAAAGACTGTAGTGGACAGAATAAAGTGTAGAGTATAGTGGAAAGACTAAAGTGGACAAAGAATAGTGGAAAGACTACAGTGGACAGACTATAGTGGAAAGACTATAGTGTAAAGACTGTAGTGGACAGAATAAAGGTAAGACTATAGTGGAAAGACTAAAGTGGACAGAGAATAGTGGAAAGACTAAAGTGGAAAGACTGTAGTGGACAGAATAAAGTGGAAACTTTAGTGGAAAGACTAAAGTGGAAAGACTAAAGTGAAAAGACTATAGTGGAAAGACTATAGTGGAAAGACTATAGTGGACAGAATAAAGTGGAGACTATAGTGAAAGACTAAAGTGGACAGAGAATAGTGGAAAGACTAAAGTGGATAGACAAAAGTCTAAAGACTAAGTGGACAGAGTAAAGTGGAAAGACTATAGTGGAAAGACTAAGGTGGACAGACTATAGTGGAAAGACTAAAGTGGACAAACTGAAGTGGAAAGACTATAGTGGAAAGACTAAAGTGGAAAGACTAAAGTGGACAGACTATAGTGGAAAGACTGAAGTGGAAAGACTCAGTGGACAAACTAAAGTGTATACACTGAAGTGGAGAGAATAAAGTGGAAAGACTAAAGTGGAAAGACTAAAGTGGACAGACTATAGTGGAAAGACTATAGTGGAAAGACTGTAGTGGACAGACTAAAATGGAGAGTATAGTGGAAAGACTAAAGTGGACAGAGAATAGTGGAAAGACTAAAGTGGACAGACTATAGTGGAAAGACTATAGTGGAGAGACTGTAGTGGACAGAATAAAGAGGAGACTATAGTGGAAAGACTAAAGTGGAAAGACTAAAGTGGACAGAGAATAGTGGAAAGACTGTAGTGGACAGAATAAAGTGGAGACTATAGTGGAAAGACTAAAGTGGACAGACTATAGTTGAAAGACTATAGTGGAAAGACTGTAGTGGACAGAAGAAAGTGGAGACTATAGTGGAAAGACTAAAGTGGACAGAGAATAGTGGAAAGACTAAAGTGGACAGACAATAGTGGAAAGACTATAGTGGAGAGACTGTAGTGGACAGAATAAAGTGGAGACTATAGTGGAAAGACTAAAGTGGACAAACTGAAGTGGAAAGACTATAGTGGAAAGACTAAAGTGGAAAGACTAAAGTGGACAGACTATAGTGGAAAGACTGAAGTGGAAAGACTCAGTGGACAAACTAAAGTGTATACACTGGAGTGGAGAGAATAAAGTGGAAAGACTAAAGTGGAAAGACTAAAGTGGACAGACTATAGTGGAAAGACTATAGTGGAAAGACTGTAGTGGACAGACTAAAATGGAGAGTATAATGGAAAGACTAAAGTGGACAGAGAATAGTGGAAAGACTAAAGTGGACAGACTATAGTGGAAAGACTATAGTGGAGAGACTGTAGTGGACAGAATAAAGTGGAGACTATAGTGGAAAGACTAAATTGGAAAGACTAAAGTGGACAGAGAATAGTGGAAAGACTGTAGTGGACAGAATAAAGTGGAGACTATAGTGGAAAGACTAAAGTGGACAGACTATAGTTGAAAGACTATAGTGGAAAGACTGTAGTGGACAGAAGAAAGTGGAGACTATAGTGGAAAGACTAAATTGGACAGAGAATAGTGGAAAGACTAAAGTGGACAGACTATAGTGGAAAGACTATAGTGGAAAGACTGTAGTGGACAGGAATAAAGTGGAGACTATAGTGGAAAGACTAAAGTGGACAGACTATAGTGGAAAGACTGAAGTGGACAGACTAAAGTGGAAAAACTAAATTGGAAAGACTAAAGTGGACAGACTATAGTGGAAAGACTGTAGTGGACAGAATAAAGTGGAGACTATAGTGGAAAGACTAAAGTGGACAGAGAATAGTGGAAAGACTGAAGTGGACAGACTATAGTGGAAAGACTATAGTGGAAAGACTGCAGTGGACAGAATCAAGTGGAGACTATAGTGGAAAGACTAAAGTTGACAGAGAATAGTGGAAAGACTAAAGTGGAAAGACTGTAGTGGACAGAATAAAATGGAGACTATAGTGGAAAGACTAAAGTGGAAAGACTAAAGTGGACGGACTATAGTTGAAAGACTGAAGTCTAAAGACTAAGTGGACAGACTAAAGTGGAAAGACTAAATTGGAAAGACTAAAGTGGACAGACTATAGTGGAAAGACTATAGTGGAAAGACTGTAGTGGACAGAATGAAGTGGAGACTACAGTGAAAAGACTAAAGTGGACAGAGAATAGTGGAAAGACTAAAGTGGACAGTCTACAGTCGAAAGACTAAAGTGGACAGACTAAAGTGGAAAGACTAAAGTGGAAAGACTAAAGTGGACAGGCTATAGTGGAAAGACTATAGTGGAAAGACTGTAGTGGACAGAATAAAGTGGAGACTATAGTGGAAAGACTAAAATGGACAGAAGATAGTGGAAATGACTAAAGTGGAAAGACTAAAGTGGACAGACTAAAGTGGACAGACTAAAGTGGAAAGACTAAAGTGGACAGACTATAGTGGAAAGACTAAAGTGGACAGACTAAAGTGGAAAGACTAAAGTGGAAAGACTAAAGTGGACAGACTATAGTGGAAAGACTATAGAGGAAAGACTGTAGTGGACAGAATAAAGTGGAAAGACTATAGTGGAAAGACTGTAGTGGACAGAATAAAGTGGAGACTATAGTGGAAAGACTAAAGTGGAAAGACTATAGTGGAAAGACTAAGGTGGACAGACTATAGTGGAAAGACTAAAGTGGACAGAGAATAGTGGAAAGACTAAAGTGGAAAGATTGTAGTGGACAGAATAAAGTGGAGACTTTAGTGGAAAGACTAAAGTGGAAAGACTAAAGTGGACAGACTATAGTTGAAAGACTGAAGTCTAAAGACTAAGTGGACAGACTAAAGTGGAAAGACTATAGTGGAAAGTCTAAGGTGGACAGACTATAGAGGAAAGACTAAAGTGGACAAACTGAAGTGGAAAGACTATGGTGGAAAGACTAAATTGGAAAGACTAAAGTGGACAGACTATAGTGGAAAGACTGAAGTGGAAAGACTCAGTGGACAAACTACAGTGTATACACTGAAGTGGAGAGAATAAAGTGGAAAGACTAAAGTGGAAAGACTCAAGTGGACAGACTATAGTGGAAAGAATAAAGTGGACCGACTAAAGTGGAAAGACTAAAGTGGAAAGACTAAAGTGGACAGACTATAGTGGAAAGACTAAAGTGGACAGACTAAAGTCGAAAGACTATAGTGGAAAGACTATAGTGGAAAGACTGTAGTGGACAGACTAAAATGGAGAGTATAGTGGAAAGACTAAAGTGGACAGAGAATAGTGGAAAGACTAAAGTGGACAGACTATAGTGGAAAGACTATAGTGGAGAGACTGTAGTGGACAGAATAAATTGGAGACTATAGTGGAAAGAATAAAGTGGACAAACTGAAGTGGAAAGACTATAGTGGAAAGACTAAAGTGGAAAGACTAAAGTGGACAGACTATAGTGGAAAGACTGAAGTGGAAAAACTCAGTGGACAAACTAAAGTGTATACACTGAAGTGGAGAGAATAAAGTGGAAAAACTAAAGTGGAAAGACTAAAGTGGACAAACTATAGTGGAAAGACTATAGTGGAAAGACTGTAGTGGACAGACTAAAATGGAGAGTATAGTGGAAAGACTAAAGTGGACAGAGAATAGTGGAAAGACTAAAGTGGACAGACTATAGTGGAAAGACTATAGTGGAGAGACTAAAGTGGACAGACTATAGTTGAAAGACTATAGTGGAAAGACTGTAGTGGACAGAAGAAAGTGGAGACTATAGTGGAAAGACTAAAGTGGACAGAGAATAGTGGAAAGACTAAAGTGGACAGAGAATAGTGGAAAGACTAAAGTGGACAGACTATAGTGGAAAGACTAAAGTGGACAGACTATAGTTGAAAGACTATAGTGGAAAGACTGTAGTGGACAGAAGAAAGTGGAGACTATAGTGGAAAGACTAAAGTGGACAGAGAATAGTGGAAAGACTAAAGTGGACAGACTATAGTGGAAAGACTATAGTGGAAAGACTGTAGTGGACAGGAATAAAGTGGAGACTATAGTGAAAAGACTAAAGTGGAAAGACTAAAGTGGACAGACTATAGTGGAAAGACTGAAGTGGACAGACTAAAGTGGAAAAACTAAATTGGAAAGACTAAAGTGGACAGACTATAGTGGAAAGACTGTAGTGGACAGAATAAAGTGGAGACTATAGTGGAAAGACTAAGTGGACAGACTAAAGCGGAAAGACTAAAGTGGAAAGACTAAAGTGGACAGACTATAGTGGAAAAACTAAAGTGGACAGACTAAAGTGGAAAGACTAAAGTGGAAAGACTAAAGTGGACAGACTATAGTGGAAAGACTATAGTGTACACACTGAAGCGGACAGAATAAAGTGGAAAGACTAAAGTGGAAAGACTAAAGTGGACAGACTATAGTGGAAAGACTAAAGTGGACAGACTAAAGTGGAAAGATTAAAGTGGAAAGACTAAAGTGGAAAGACTATAGTTGAAAGACTATAGTGGAAAGACTGTAGTGGACAGAATAAAGTGGAGACTATAGTGGAAAGACTAAAATGGAAAGACTAAAGTGGAAAGACTATAGTTGAAAGACTATAGTGGAAAGACTGTAGTGGACAGAATAAATTGGAGACTATAGTGGAAAGACTGAAGTGGAAAGACTAAAGTGGACAGAGAATAGTGGAAAGACTAAAGTGGACAGACTATAGTGGACATACTAAAGTGGAAAGTGGAAAGTGTACACACTGAAGTGGACAGAATAAAGTGGAAAGACTAAAGTGGAAAGACTAAAGTGGACAGACTGTAGTGGAAAGACTAAAGTGGACAGACTAAAGTGGAAAGACTAATGTGGAAAGACTAAAGTGGACAGACTATAGTGGAAAGACTATAGTGGAAAGACTGTAGTGGACAGAATAAAGCGGAGACTATAGTGGAAAGACTAAAGTGGACAGAGAATAGTGGAAAGACTAAAGTGGACAGACTATAGTGGAAAGACTAAAGTGGACAGACTAAAGTGGAAAGACTAAAGTGGAAAGACTAAAGTGGACAGACTATAGTGGAAAGACTATAGTGGAAAGACTATAGTGGAATGACTGTAGTGGACAGAATAAAGTGGAGACTATGGTGGAAAGACTAAAGAGGAAAGACTAAAGTGGACAGACTATAGTGGAAAGACTGAAGTGGACAGACTAAAGTGGAAAAACTAAAGTGGAAAAACTAAAGTGGAAAGACTTAAGTGGACAGACTATAGTGGAAAGACTATAGTGGAAAGACTGTAGTGGACAGAATAAAGTGGAGACTATAGTGGAAAGACTAAAGTGGACAGAGAATAGTGGAAAGACTAAAGTGGACAGACTACAGTGGAAAGACTATAGTGGAAAGACTGTAGTGGACAGAATAAAGTGGAGACTATAGTGGAAAGACTAAAGTGGACAGAGAATAGTGGAAAGACTAAGGTGGAAAGACTGTAGTGGACAGAATAAAGTGGAGACTATAGTGGAAAGACTAAAGTGGAAAGACTAAAGTGGACAGACTATAGTGGAAAGACTGAACTGGAAAGACTCAGTGGACAGACTAAAGTGTACACACTGAAGTGGACAGAATAAAGTGGAAAGACTAAAGTGGATAGACTATAGTGGAAAGTCTAAAGTTCACAGACTAAAGTGGAAAAACTAAAGTGGAAAGTCTAAAGTGGACAGACTATAGTGGAAAGACTATAGTGGGTGACTGTAGTGGACAGAGTAAAGTGGAGACTATAGTGGAAAGACTAAAGTGGACAGAGAATAGTGGATGGACAAAAGTGGACAGACTATAGTGGAAAGACTAAAGTGGAAAAACTAAAGTGGAAAGACTAAAGTGGACAGACTATAGTGGAAAGACTGTAGTGGACAGAATAAAGTGGGGACTATAGTGGAAAGACTAAAGTGGACAGAGAATAGTGAAAAGACTAAAGTGGACAGACTATAGTGGAAAGACTATAGTGGAAAGACTGTAGTGAACATAATAAAGTGGAGACTATAGTGAAAAGACTAAAGTGGAAAGACTAAAGTGGACAGAGAGTATTGGAAAGACTAAAGTGGACAGAGAGTATTGGAAAGACTAAAGTTGAAAGACTGTAGTGGACAGAATAAAGTGGAGACTATAGTGGAAAGACTAAAGTGGAAAGAATGAAGTGGACAGACTATAGTGGAAAGACTAATGTAGACAGACTAAAGTGGAAAGATTAAAGTGGAAAGACTAAAGTGGACAGACTATAGTGGAAAGACTATAGTGGAAAGACTGTAGTGGACAGAATAAAGTGGAGACTATAGTGGAGAGACTAAAGTGGAAAGACTAAAGTGGACAGAGAATAGTGGAAAGACCAAAGTGGACAGACTGTAGTGGAAAGACTAAAGTGGACAAACTAAGGTGGAAAGACTAAAGTGGAAAGACTAAAGTGGACAGACTATATTGGAAAGACTATAGTGGAAAGACTGTAGTGGACAGAATAAAGTGTAGAGTATAGTGGAAAGACTAAAGTGGACAAAGAATAGTGGAAAGACTACAGTGGACAGACTATAGTGGAAAGACTATAGTGTAAAGACTGTAGTGGAAAGAATAAAGGTAAGACTATAGTGGAAAGACTAAAGTGGACAGAGAATAGTGGAAAGACTAAAGTGGAAAGACTGTAGTGGACAGAATAAAGTGGAAACTTTAGTGGAAAGACTAAAGTGGAAAGACTAAAGTGAAAAGACTATAGTGGAAAGACTATAGTGGAAAGACTATAGTGGACAGAATAAAGTGGAGACTATAGTGAAAGACTAAAGTGGACAGAGAATAGTGGAAAGACTAAAGTGGATAGACTAAAGTGGAAAGACTAAAGTGGAAAGACTATAGTGAAAAGACTAAAGTGGAAAGACTAAAGTGGACAGACTATAGTGGAAAGACTGAAGTGGAAAGACTCAGTGGACAAACTAAAGTGGAAAGATTAAAGTGGAAAGACTAAAGTGGACAGACTATAGTGGAAAGACTATAGTGGAAAGACTGTAGTGGACAGAATAAAGTGGAGACTATAGTGGAGAGACTAAAGTGGAAAGACTAAAGTGGACAGAGAATAGTGGAAAGACTAAAGTGGACAGAATGTAGTGGAAAGACTAAAGTGGACAGACTAAGGTGGAAAGACTAAAGTGGAAAGACTAAAGTGGACAGACTATATTGGAAAGACTATAGTGGAAAGACTGTAGTGGACAGAATAAAGTGTAGAGTATAGTGGAAAGACTAAAGTGGACAAAGAATAGTGGAAAGACTACAGTGGACAGACTATAGTGGAAAGACTATAGTGTAAAGACTGTAGTGGACAGAATAAAGGTAAGACTATAGTGGAAAGACTAAAGTGGACAGAGAATAGTGGAAAGACTAAAGTGGAAAGACTGTAGTGGACAGAATAAAGTGGAAACTTTAGTGGAAAGACTAAAGTGGAAAGACTAAAGTGAAAAGACTATAGTGGAAAGACTATAGTGGAAAGACTATAGTGGACAGAATAAAGTGGAGACTATAGTGAAAGACTAAAGTGGACAGAGAATAGTGGAAAGACTAAAGTGGATAGACAAAAGTCTAAAGACTAAGTGGACAGAGTAAAGTGGAAAGACTATAGTGGAAAGACTAAGGTGGACAGACTATAGTGGAAAGACTAAAGTGGACAAACTGAAGTGGAAAGACTATAGTGGAAAGACTAAAGTGGAAAGACTAAAGTGGACAGACTATAGTGGAAAGACTGAAGTGGAAAGACTCAGTGGACAAACTAAAGTGTATACACTGAAGTGGAGAGAATAAAGTGGAAAGACTAAAGTGGAAAGACTAAAGTGGACAGACTATAGTGGAAAGACTATAGTGGAAAGACTGTAGTGGACAGACTAAAATGGAGAGTATAGTGGAAAGACTAAAGTGGACAGAGAATAGTGGAAAGACTAAAGTGGACAGACTATAGTGGAAAGACTATAGTGGAGAGACTGTAGTGGACAGAATAAAGAGGAGACTATAGTGGAAAGACTAAAGTGGAAAGACTAAAGTGGACAGAGAATAGTGGAAAGACTGTAGTGGACAGAATAAAGTGGAGACTATAGTGGAAAGACTAAAGTGGACAGACTATAGTTGAAAGACTATAGTGGAAAGACTGTAGTGGACAGAAGAAAGTGGAGACTATAGTGGAAAGACTAAAGTGGACAGAGAATAGTGGAAAGACTAAAGTGGACAGACAATAGTGGAAAGACTATAGTGGAGAGACTGTAGTGGACAGAATAAAGTGGAGACTATAGTGGAAAGACTAAAGTGGACAAACTGAAGTGGAAAGACTATAGTGGAAAGACTAAAGTGGAAAGACTAAAGTGGACAGACTATAGTGGAAAGACTGAAGTGGAAAGACTCAGTGGACAAACTAAAGTGTATACACTGGAGTGGAGAGAATAAAGTGGAAAGACTAAAGTGGAAAGACTAAAGTGGACAGACTATAGTGGAAAGACTATAGTGGAAAGACTGTAGTGGACAGACTAAAATGGAGAGTATAATGGAAAGACTAAAGTGGACAGAGAATAGTGGAAAGACTAAAGTGGACAGACTATAGTGGAAAGACTATAGTGGAGAGACTGTAGTGGACAGAATAAAGTGGAGACTATAGTGGAAAGACTAAATTGGAAAGACTAAAGTGGACAGAGAATAGTGGAAAGACTGTAGTGGACAGAATAAAGTGGAGACTATAGTGGAAAGACTAAAGTGGACAGACTATAGTTGAAAGACTATAGTGGAAAGACTGTAGTGGACAGAAGAAAGTGGAGACTATAGTGGAAAGACTAAATTGGACAGAGAATAGTGGAAAGACTAAAGTGGACAGACTATAGTGGAAAGACTATAGTGGAAAGACTGTAGTGGACAGGAATAAAATGGAGACTATAGTGGAAAGACTAAAGTGGACAGACTATAGTGGAAAGACTGAAGTGGACAGACTAAAGTGGAAAAACTAAATTGGAAAGACTAAAGTGGACAGACTATAGTGGAAAGACTGTAGTGGACAGAATAAAGTGGAGACTATAGTGGAAAGACTAAAGTGGACAGAGAATAGTGGAAAGACTGAAGTGGACAGACTATAGTGGAAAGACTATAGTGGAAAGACTGCAGTGGACAGAATCAAGTGGAGACTATAGTGGAAAGACTAAAGTTGACAGAGAATAGTGGAAAGATTAAAGTGGAAAGACTGTAGTGGACAGAATAAAATGGAGACTATAGTGGAAAGACTAAAGTGGAAAGACTAAAGTGGACGGACTATAGTTGAAAGACTGAAGTCTAAAGACTAAGTGGACAGACTAAAGTGGAAAGACTAAATTGGAAAGACTAAAGTGGACAGACTATAGTGGAAAGACTATAGTGGAAAGACTGTAGTGGACAGAATGAAGTGGAGACTACAGTGAAAAGACTAAAGTGGACAGAGAATAGTGGAAAGACTAAAGTGGACAGTCTACAGTCGAAAGACTAAAGTGGACAGACTAAAGTGGAAAGACTAAAGTGGAAAGACTAAAGTGGACAGGCTATAGTGGAAAGACTATAGTGGAAAGACTGTAGTGGACAGAATAAAGTGGAGACTATAGTGGAAAGACTAAAATGGACAGAAGATAGTGGAAATGACTAAAGTGGAAAGACTAAAGTGGACAGACTAAAGTGGACAGACTAAAGTGGAAAGACTAAAGTGGACAGACTATAGTGGAAAGACTAAAGTGGACAGACTAAAGTGGAAAGACTAAAGTGGAAAGACTGAAGTGGACAGACTATAGTGGAAAGACTATAGAGGAAAGACTGTAGTGGACAGAATAAAGTGGAAAGACTATAGTGGAAAGACTGTAGTGGACAGAATAAAGTGGAGACTATAGTGGAAAGACTAAAGTGGAAAGACTATAGTGGAAAGACTAAGGTGGACAGACTATAGTGGAAAGACTAAAGTGGACAGAGAATAGTGGAAAGACTAAAGTGGAAAGATTGTAGTGGACAGAATAAAGTGGAGACTTTAGTGGAAAGACTAAAGTGGAAAGACTAAAGTGGACAGACTATAGTTGAAAGACTGAAGTCTAAAGACTAAGTGGACAGACTAAAGTGGAAAGACTATAGTGGAAAGTCTAAGGTGGACAGACTATAGAGGAAAGACTAAAGTGGACAAACTGAAGTGGAAAGACTATGGTGGAAAGACTAAATTGGAAAGACTAAAGTGGACAGACTATAGTGGAAAGACTGAAGTGGAAAGACTCAGTGGACAAACTACAGTGTATACACTGAAGTGGAGAGAATAAAGTGGAAAGACTAAAGTGGAAAGACTCAAGTGGACAGACTATAGTGGAAAGAATAAAGTGGACCGACTAAAGTGGAAAGACTAAAGTGGAAAGACTAAAGTGGACAGACTATAGTGGAAAGACTAAAGTGGACAGACTAAAGTCGAAAGACTATAGTGGAAAGACTATAGTGGAAAGACTGTAGTGGACAGACTAAAATGGAGAGTATAGTGGAAAGACTAAAGTGGACAGAGAATAGTGGAAAGACTAAAGTGGACAGACTATAGTGGAAAGACTATAGTGGAGAGACTGTAGTGGACAGAATAAATTGGAGACTATAGTGGAAAGAATAAAGTGGACAAACTGAAGTGGAAAGACTATAGTGGAAAGACTAAAGTGGAAAGACTAAAGTGGACAGACTATAGTGGAAAGACTGAAGTGGAAAAACTCAGTGGACAAACTAAAGTGTATACACTGAAGTGGAGAGAATAAAGTGGAAAAACTAAAGTGGAAAGACTAAAGTGGACAAACTATAGTGGAAAGACTATAGTGGAAAGACTGTAGTGGACAGACTAAAATGGAGAGTATAGTGGAAAGACTAAAGTGGACAGAGAATAGTGGAAAGACTAAAGTGGACAGACTATAGTGGAAAGACTATAGTGGAGAGACTAAAGTGGACAGACTATAGTTGAAAGACTATAGTGGAAAGACTGTAGTGGACAGAAGAAAGTGGAGACTATAGTGGAAAGACTAAAGTGGACAGAGAATAGTGGAAAGACTAAAGTGGACAGAGAATAGTGGAAAGACTAAAGTGGACAGACTATAGTGGAAAGACTAAAGTGGACAGACTATAGTTGAAAGACTATAGTGGAAAGACTGTAGTGGACAGAAGAAAGTGGAGACTATAGTGGAAAGACTAAAGTGGACAGAGAATAGTGGAAAGACTAAAGTGGACAGACTATAGTGGAAAGACTATAGTGGAAAGACTGTAGTGGACAGGAATAAAGTGGAGACTATAGTGAAAAGACTAAAGTGGAAAGACTAAAGTGGACAGACTATAGTGGAAAGACTGAAGTGGACAGACTAAAGTGGAAAAACTAAATTGGAAAGACTAAAGTGGACAGACTATAGTGGAAAGACTGTAGTGGACAGAATAAAGTGGAGACTATAGTGGAAAGACTAAAGTGGACAGAGAATAGTGGAAAGACTGAAGTGGACAGACTATAGTGGAAAGACTATAGTGGAAAGACTGTAGTGGACAGAATAAAGTGGAGACTATAGTGGAAAGACTAAAGTGGACAGAGAATAGTGGAAAGACTAAAGTGGAAAGACTGTAGTGGACAGAATAAAGTGGGGACTATAGTGGAAAGACTAAAGTGGAAAGACTAAAGTGGACAGACTATAGTTGAAAGACTGAAGTCTAAAGACTAAGTGGACAGAAGAAGTGGAAAGACTAAAGTGGAAAGACTAAAGTGGAAAGACTAAAGTGGACAGGCTATAGTGGAAAGACTATAGTGGAAAGACTGTAGTGGACAGAATAAAGTGGAGACTATAGTGGAAAGACTAAAGTGGACAGAAGATAGTGGAAATGACTAAAGTGGAAAGACTAAAGTGGACAGACTAAAGTGGACAGACTAAAGTGGAAAGACTAAAGTGGACAGACTAAAGCGGTAAGACTAAAGTGGAAAGACCAAAGTGGACAGACTATAGTGGAAAGACTTAAGTGGACAGACTAAAGTGGAAAGACTAAAGTGGAAAGACTAAAGTGGACAGTTTATAGTGGAAAGACTATAGTGGAAAGACTGTAGTGGACAGAATAAAGTGGAGACTATAGTGGAAAGACTAAAGTGGAAAGACTAAAGTGGACAGAGAATAGTGGAAAGACTAAAGTGGAAAGACTATAGTGGAAAGACTAAAGTGGACAGACTAAAGAGGAAAGACTAAACTGGAAAGACTAAAGTTGACAGACTATAGTGGAAAGACTATAGTGGAAACACTGTAGTGGACAGACTAAAGTGGAGAGTATAGTGGAAAGACTAAAGTGGACAGTTTATAGTGGAAAGACTATAGTGGAAAGACTGTAGTGGACAGAATAAAGTGGAGACTATAGTGGAAAGACTAAAGTGGACAGAGAATAGTGGAAAGACTAAAGTGGACAGACTATGGTGGAAAGACTAAAGTGGACAGACTAAAGAGGAAAGACTAAACTGGAAAGACTAAAGTGGACAGACTATAGTGGAAAGACTATAGTGGAAAGACTGTAGTGGACAGACTAAAATGGAGAGTATAGTGGAAAGACTAAAGTGGACAGAGAATAGTGGAAAGACTAAAGTGGACAGACTATAGTGGAAAGACTATAGTAGACAGACTGTAGTGGACAGAATAAAGTGGAGACTATAGTGGAAAGACTAAAGTGGAAAGACTAAAGTGGACAGAGAATAGTGGAAAGACTGAAGTGGACAGAAAAAAGTGGAGACTATAGTGGAAAGACTAAAGTGGGCAGAGAATAGTGGAAAGACTAAAGTGGACAGACTATAGTGGAAAGACTATATTGGAAAGACTGTAGTGGACAGAATAAAGTGGAGACTATAGTGGAAAGACTAAAGTGGAAAGACTAAAGTGGACAGAATATAGTGGAAAGACTGAAGTGGACAGACTAAAATGGAAAAACTAAATTGGAAAGACTAAAGTGGACAGACTATAGTGGAAAGACTGTAGTGGACAGAATAAAGTGGAGACTATAGTGGAAACACTAAAGTTGACAGAGAATAGTGGAAAGACTGAAGTGGACAGACTATAGTTGAAAGACTATAGTGGAAAGACTGTAGTGGACAGAATAAAGTGGAGACTATAGTGGAAAGACTAAAGTGGACAGAGAATAGTGGAAAGACTAAAGTGGAAAGACTGTAGTGGACAGAATAAAGTGGGGACTATAGTGGAAAGACTAAAGTGGAAAGACTAAAGTGGACAGAGAATAGTGGAAAGACTGTAGTGGACAGAATAAAGTGGAGACTATAGTAGAAAGACTAAAGTGGACAGACTATAGTTGAAAGACTATAGTGGAAAGACTGTAGTGGACAGAAGAAAGTGGAGACTATAGTGGAAAGACTAAAGTGGACAGAGAATAGTGGAAAGACTAAAGTGGACAGACTATAGTGGAAAGACTATAGTGGAAAGACTGTAGTGGACAGAAGAAAGTGGAGACTATAGTGGAAAGACTAAAGTGGACAGAGAATAGTGGAAAGACTAAAGTGGACAGACTATAGTGGAAAGACTATAGTGGAAAGACTGTAGTGGATAGGAATAAAGTGGAGACTATAGTGAAAAGACTAAAGTGGAAAGACTAAAGTGGACAGACTATAGTGGAAAGACTGAAGTGGACAGACTAAAGTGGAAAAACTAAATTGGAAAGACTAAAGTGGACAGACTATAGTGGAAAGACTGTAGTGGACAGAATAAAGTGGAGACTATAGTGGAAAGACTAAAGTGGACAGAGAATAGTGGAAAGACTGAAGTGGACAGACTATAATGGAAAGACTGTAGTGGACAGAATAAAGTGGAGACTATAGTGGAAAGACTAAAGTGGACAGAGAATAGTGGAAAGACTAAAGTGGAAAGACTGTAGTGGACAGAATAAAGTGGGGACTATAGTGGAAAGACTAAAGTGGAAAGACTAAAGTGGAAAGACTAAAGTGGAAAGACTAAAGTGGAAAGACTAAAGTGGACAGGCTATAGTGGAAAGACTATAGTGGAAAGACTGTAGTGGACAGAATAAAGTGGAGACTATAGTGGAAAGACTAAAGTGGACAGAAGATAGTGGAAATGACTAAAGTGGAAAGACTAAAGTGGACAGACTAAAGTGGACAGACTAAAGTGGAAAGACTAAAGTGGACAGACTAAAGCGGTAAGACTAAAGTGGAAAGACCAAAGTGGACAGACTATAGTGGAAAGACTAAAGTGGACAGACTAAAGTGGAAAGACTAAAGTGGAAAGACTAAAGTGGACAGTTTATAGTGGAAAGACTATAGTTGAAAGACTGTAGTGGACAGAATAAAGTGGAGACTATAGTAGAAAGACTAAAGTGGAAAGACTAAAGTGGACAGAATATAGTGGAAAGACTGAAGTGGACAGACTAAATTGGAAAAACTAAATTGGAAAGACTAAAGTGGACAGACTATAGTGGAAAGACTGTAGTGGACAGAATAAAGTGGAGACTATAGTGGAAAGACTAAAGTTGACAGAGAATAGTGGAAAGACTGAAGTGGACAGACTATAGTGGAAAGACTATAGTGGAAAGACTGTAGTGGACAGAATAAAGTGGAGACTATAGTGGAAAGACTAAAGTGGACAGAGAATAGTGGAAAGACTAAAGTGGAAAGACTGTAGTGGACAGAATAAAGTGGGGACTATAGTGGAAAGACTAAAGAGGAAAGACTAAAGTGGACAGAGAATAGTGGAAAGACTGTAGTGGACAGAATAAAGTGGAGACTATAGTAGAAAGACTAAAGTGGACAGACTATAGTTGAAAGACTATAGTGGAAAGACTGTAGTGGACAGAAGAAAGTGGAGACTATAGTGGAAAGACTAAAGTGGACAGAGAATAGTGGAAAGACTAAAGTGGACAGACTATAGTGGAAAGACTATAGTGGAAAGACTGTAGTGGACAGAAGAAAGTGGAGACTATAGTGGAAAGACTAAAGTGGACAGAGAATAGTGGAAAGACTAAAGTGGACAGACTATAGTGGAAAGACTATAGTGGAAAGACTGTAGTGGATAGGAATAAAGTGGAGACTATAGTGAAAAGACTAAAGTGGAAAGACTAAAGTGGACAGACTATAGTGGAAAGACTGAAGTGGACAGACTAAAGTGGAAAAACTAAATTGGAAAGACTAAAGTGGACAGACTATAGTGGAAAGACTGTAGTGGACAGAATAAAGTGGAGACTATAGTGGAAAGACTAAAGTGGACAGAGAATAGTGGAAAGACTGAAGTGGACAGACTATCGTGGAAAGACTCTAGTGGAAAGACTGTAGTGGACAGAATAAAGTGGAGACTATAGTGGAAAGACTAAAGTGGACAGAGAATAGTGGAAAGACTAAAGTGGAAAGACTGTAGTGGACAGAATAAAGTGGGGACTATAGTGGAAAGACTAAAGTGGAAAGACTAAAGTGGACAGACTATAGTTGAAAGACTGAAGTCTAAAGACTAAGTGGACAGACTAAAGTGGAAAGACTAAAGTGGAAAGACTAAAGTGGAAAGACTAAAGTGGACAGGCTATAGTGGAAAGACTATAGTGGAAAGACTGTAGTGGACAGAATAAAGTGGAGACTATAGTGGAAAGACTAAAGTGGACAGAAGATAGTGGAAATGACTAAAGTGGAAAGACTAAAGTGGACAGACTAAAGTGGACAGACTAAAGTGGAAAGACTAAAGTGGACAGACTAAAGCGGTAAGACTAAAGTGGAAAGACCAAAGTGGACAGACTATAGTGGAAAGACTAAAGTGGACAGACTAAAGTGGAAAGACTAAAGTGGAAAGACTAAAGTGGACAGTTTATAGTGGAAAGACTATAGTGGAAAGACTGTAGTGGACAGAATAAAGTGGAGACTATAGTAGAAAGACTAAAGTGGAAAGACTAAAGTGGACAGAGAATAGTGGAAAGACTAAAGTGGACACACTATAGTGGAAAGACTAAAGTGGACAGACTAAAGAGGAAAGACTAAACTGGAAAGACTAAAGTGGAAAGACTATAGTGGAAACACTGTAGTGGACAGACTAAAGTGGAGAGTATAGTGGAAAGACTAAAGTGGACAGAGAATAGTGGAAAGACTAAAGTGGAAAGACTGTAGTGGAAAGACTGTAGTGGACAGAATAAAGTGGAGACTTTAGTGGAAAGACTAAAGTGGAAAGACTAAAGTGGACAGACTATAGTTGAAAGACTGAAGTCTAAAGACTAAGTGGACAGACTAAGGTGGACAAACTATAGTGGAAAGACTAAAGTGCACAGAGAATAGTTGAAAGACTAAAGTGGAAAGACTGTAGTGGACAGAATAAAGTGGAGACTTTAGTGGAAAGACTAAAGTGGAAAGACTAAAGTGGATAGACTATAGTTGAAAGACTGAAGTCTAAAGACTAAGTGGACAGACTAAAGTGGAAAGACTATAGTGGAAAGACTAAGGTGTACAGACTATAGTGGAAAGACTAAAGTGGACAAACTGAAGTGGAAAGACTATAGTGGAAAGACTAAAGTGGAAAGACTAAAGTGGACAGACTATAGTGGAAAGACTGAAGTGGAAAGACTCAGTGGACAAACTAAAGTGTATACACTGAAGTGGAGAGAATAAAGTGGAAAGACTAAAGTGGAAAGACTCAAGTGGACAGACTATAGTGGAAAGAATAAAATGGACCGACTAAAGTGGAAAGACTAAAGTGGAAAGACTAAAGTGGACAGACTATAGTGGAAAGACTAAAGTGGACAGACTAAAGTGGAAAGACTATAGTGGAAAGACTATAGTGGAAAGACTGTAGTGGACAGACTAAAATGGAGAGTACAGTGGAAAGACTAAAATGGACAGAGAATAGTGGAAAGACTAAGGTGGACAGACTATAGTGGAAAGACTATAGTGGAGAGACTGTAGTGGACAGAATAAAGTGTAGACTATAGTGGAAAGACTAAAGTGGACAAACTGAAGTGGAAAGACTATAGTGGAAAGACTAAAGTGGAAAGACTAAAGTGGACAGACTATAGTGGAAAGACTGAAGTGGAAAGACTCAGTGGACAAACTAAAGTGTATACACTGAAGTGGAGAGAATAAAGTGGAAAGACTATAGTGGAAAGACTGTAGTGGACAGACTAAAATGGAGAGTATAGTGGAAAGACTAAAGTGGACAGAGAATAGTGGAAAGACTAAAGTGGACAGACTATAGTGGAAAGACTATAGTGGAGAGACTGTAGTGGACAGAATAAAGTGGAGACTATAGTGGAAAGACTAAAGTGGAAAGACTAAAGTGGACAGAGAATAGTGGAAAGACTGTAGTGGACAGAATAAAGTGGAGACTATAGTGGAAAGACTAAAGTGGACAGACTATAGTTGAAAGACTATAGTGGAAAGACTGTAGTGGACAGAAGAAAGTGGAGACTATAGTGGAAAGACTAAAGTGGACAGAGAATAGTGGAAAGACTAAAGTGGACAGACTATAGTGGAAAGACTATAGTGGAAAGACTGTAGTGGACAGGAATAAAGTGGAGACTACAGTGGGAAGATTAAAGTGGAAAGACTAAAGTGGACAGACTATAGTGGAAAGACTGAAGTGGACAGACTAAAGTGGAAAAACTAAATTGGAAAGACTAAAGTGGGCAGACTATAGTGGAAAGACTGTAGTGGACAGAATAAAGTGGAGACTATAGTGGAAAGACTAAAGTGGACAGAGAATAGTGGAAAGACTGAAGTGGACAGACTATAGTGGAAAGACTATAGTGGAAAGACTGCAGTGGACAGAATAAAGTGGAGACTATAGTGGAAAGACTAAAGTTGACAGAGAATAGTGGAAAGACTAAAGTGGAAAGACTGTAGTGGACAGAATAAAATGGAGACTATAGTGGAAAGACTAAAGTGGAAAGACTAAAGTGGACGGACTATAGTTGAAAGACTGAAGTCTAAAGACTAAGTGGACAGACTAAAGTGGAAAGACTAAATTGGAAAGACTAAAGCGGACAGACTATAGTGGAAAGACTATAGTGGAAAGACTGTAGTGGACAGAATGAAGTGGAGACTACAGTGAAAAGACTAAAGTGGACAGAGAATAGTGGAAAGACTAAAGTGGACAGTCTATAGTCGAAAGACTGAAGTGGACAGACTAAAGTGGAAAGACTAAAGTGGAAAGACTAAAGTGGAAAGACTAAAGTGGACAGGCTATAGTGGAAAGACTATAGTGGAAAGACTGTAGTGGACAGAATAAAGTGGAGACTATAGTGGAAAGACTAAAGTGGACAGAAGATAGTGGAAATGACTAAAGTGGAAAGACTAAAGTGGACAGACTAAAGTGGACAGACTAAAGTGGAAAGACTAAAGTGGACAGACTAAAGCGGTAAGACAAAAGTGGAAAGACCAAAGTGGACAGACTATAGTGGAAAGACTAAAGTGGACAGACTAAAGTGGAAAGTCTAAAGTGGAAAGACTAAAGTGGAAAGACTAAAGTGGACAGTTTATAGTGGAAAGACTATAGTGGAAAGACTGTAGTGGACAGAATAAAGTGGAGACTATAGTGGAAAGACTAAAGTGGAAAGACTAAAGTGGACAGAGAATAGTGGAAAGACTAAAGTGGACAGACTATAGTGGAAAGACTAAAGTGGACAGACTAAAGAGGAAAGACTAAACTGGAAAGACTAAAGTGGAAAGACTATAGTGGAAAGACTGTAGTGGACAGAATAAAGTGGAGACTATAGTGGAAAGACTAAAGTGGACAGAGAATAGTGGTAAGACTAAAGTGGAAAGACTGTAGTGGACAGAATAAAGCGGAGACTTTAGTGGAAAGACTAAAGTGGACAGACTATAGTTGAAAGACTGAAGTCTAAAGACTAAGTGGACAGACTAAGGTGGACAAACTATAGTGGAAAGACTAAAGTGCACAGAGAATAGTTGAAAGACTTAAGTGGAAAGACTGTAGTGGACAGAATAAAGTGGAGACTTTAGTGGAAAGACTAAAGTGGAAAGACTAAAGCGGATAGACTATAGTTGAAAGACTGAAGTCTAAAGACTAAGTGGACAGACTAAAGTGGAAAGACTATAGTGGAAAGACTAAGGTGTACAGACTATAGTGGAAAGACTAAAGTGGACAAACTGAAGTGGAAAGACTATAGTGGAAAGACTAAAGTGGAAAGACTAAAGTGGACAGACTATAGTGGAAAGACTGAAGTGGAAAGACTCAGTGGACAAACTAAAGTGTATACACTGAAGTGGAGAGAATAAAGTGGAAAGACTAAAGTGGAAAGACTCAAGTGGACAGACTATAGTGGAAAGAATAAAGTGGACCGACTAAAGTGGAAAGACTAAAGTGGAAAGACTAAAGTGGAAAGACTAAAGTGGAAAGACTAAAGTGGACAGTTTATAGTGGAAAGACTATAGTGGAAAGACTGTAGTGGACAGAATAAAGTGGAGACTATAGTGGAAAGACTAAAGTGGAAAGACTAAAGTCTAAAGACTAAGTGGACAGACTAAAGTGGAAAGACTAAATTGGAAAGACTAAAGCGGACAGACTATAGTGGAAAGACTATAGTGGAAAGACTGTAGTGGACAGAATGAAGTGGAGACTACAGTGAAAAGACTAAAGTGGACAGAGAATAGTGGAAGGACTAAAGTGGACAGTCTATAGTCGAAAGACTGAAGTGGACAGACTAAAGTGGAAAGACTAAAGTGGAAAGACTAAAGTGGAAAGACTAAAGTGGACAGGCTATAGTGGAAAGACTATAGTGGAAAGACTGTAGTGGACAGAATAAAGTGGAGACTATAGTGGAAAGACTAAAGTGGACAGAAGATAGTGGAAATGACTAAAGTGGAAAGACTAAAGTGGACAGGCTAAAGTGGACAGACTAAAGTGGAAAGACTAAAGTGGACAGACTAAAGCGGTAAGACTAAAGTGGAAAGACCAAAGTGGACAGACTATAGTGGAAAGACTAAAGTGGACAGACTAAAGTGGAAAGACTAAAGTGGAAAGACTAAAGTGGAAAGACTAAAGTGGACAGTTTATAGTGGAAAGACTATAGTGGAAAGACTGTAGTGGACAGAATAAAGTGGAGACTATAGTGGAAAGACTAAAGTGGAAAGACTAAAGTGGACAGAGAATAGTGGAAAGACTAAAGTGGACAGACTATAGTGGAAAGACTAAAGTGGACAGACTAAAGAGGAAAGACTAAACTGGAAAGACTAAAGTGGAAAGACTATAGTGGAAAGACTGTAGTGGACAGAATAAAGTGGAGACTATAGTGGAAAGACTAAAGTGGACAGAGAATAGTGGAAAGACTAAAGTGGAAAGACTGTAGTGGACAGAATAAAGTGGAGACTATAGTGGAAAGACTAAAGTGGACAAACTGAAGTGGAAAGACTATAGTGGAAAGACTAAAGTGGAAAGACTAAAGTGGACAGACTATAGTGGAAAGACTGAAGTGGAAAGACTCAGTGGACAAACTAAAGTGTATACACTGAAGTGGAGAGAATAAAGTGGAAAGACTAAAGTGGAAAGACTCAAGTGGACAGACTATAGTGGAAAGAATAAAGTGGACCGACTAAAGTGGAAAGACTAAAGTGGACAGACTATAGTGGAAAGACTAAAGTGGACAGACTAAAGTGGAAAGAATATAGTGGAAAGACTATAGTGGAAAGACTGTAGTGGACAGACTAAAATGGAGAGTACAGTGGAAAGACTAAAGTGGACAGAGAATAGTGGAAAGACTAAAGTGGACAGACTATAGTGGAAAGACTATAGTGGAGAGACTGTGGTGGACAGAATAAAGTGGAGACTATAGTGGAAAGACTAAAGTGGAAAGACTAAAGTGGACGGACTATAGTTGAAAGACTGAAGTCTAAAGACTAAGTGGACAGACTAAAGTGGAAAGACTAAATTGGAAAGACTAAAGCGGACAGACTATAGTGGAAAGACTATAGTGGAAAGACTGTAGTGGACAGAATGAAGTGGAGACTACAGTGAAAAGACTAAAGTGGACAGAGAATAGTGGAAGGACTAAAGTGGACAGTCTATAGTCGAAAGACTGAAGTGGACAGACTAAAGTGGAAAGACTAAAGTGGAAAGACTAAAGTGGAAAGACTAAAGTGGACAGGCTATAGTGGAAAGACTATAGTGGAAAGACTGTAGTGGACAGAATAAAGTGGAGACTATAGTGGAAAGACTAAAGTGGACAGAAGATAGTGGAAATGACTAAAGTGGAAAGACTAAAGTGGACAGGCTAAAGTGGACAGACTAAAGTGGAAAGACTAAAGTGGACAGACTAAAGCGGTAAGACTAAAGTGGAAAGACCAAAGTGGACAGACTATAGTGGAAAGACTAAAGTGGACAGACTAAAGTGGAAAGACTAAAGTGGAAAGACTAAAGTGGAAAGACTAAAGTGGACAGTTTATAGTGGAAAGACTATAGTGGAAAGACTGTAGTGGACAGAATAAAGTGGAGACTATAGTGGAAAGACTAAAGTGGAAAGACTAAAGTGGACAGAGAACAGTGGAAAGACTAAAGTGGACAGACTATAGTGGAAAGACTATAGTGGAGAGACTGTGGTGGACAGAATAAAGTGGAGACTATAGTGGAAAGACTAAAGTGGAAAGACTAAAGTGGACGGACTATAGTTGAAAGACTGAAGTCTAAAGACTAAGTGGACAGACTAAAGTGGAAAGACTAAATTGGAAAGACTAAAGCGGACAGACTATAGTGGAAAGACTATAGTGGAAAGACTGTAGTGGACAGAATGAAGTGGAGACTACAGTGAAAAGACTAAAGTGGACAGAGAATAGTGGAAGGACTAAAGTGGACAGTCTATAGTCGAAAGACTGAAGTGGACAGACTAAAGTGGAAAGACTAAAGTGGAAAGACTAAAGTGGAAAGACTAAAGTGGACAGGCTATAGTGGAAAGACTATAGTGGAAAGACTGTAGTGGACAGAATAAAGTGGAGACTATAGTGGAAAGACTAAAGTGGACAGAAGATAGTGGAAATGACTAAAGTGGAAAGACTAAAGTGGACAGGCTAAAGTGGACAGACTAAAGTGGAAAGACTAAAGTGGACAGACTAAAGCGGTAAGACTAAAGTGGAAAGACCAAAGTGGACAGACTATACTGGAAAGACTAAAGTGGACAGACTAAAGTGGAAAGACTAAAGTGGAAAGACTAAAGTGGAAAGACTAAAGTGGACAGTTTATAGTGGAAAGACTATAGTGGAAAGACTGTAGTGGACAGAATAAAGTGGAGACTATAGTGGAAAGACTAAAGTGGAAAGACTAAAGTGGACAGAGAATAGTGGAAAGACTAAAGTGGACAGACTATAGTGGAAAGACTAAAGTGGACAGACTAAAGAGGAAAGACTAAACTGGAAAGACTAAAGTGGAAAGACTATAGTGGAAAGACTGTAGTGGACAGAATAAAGTGGAGACTATAGTGGAAAGACTAAAGTGGACAGAGAATAGTGGAAAGACTAAAGTGGAAAGACTGTAGTGGACAGAATAAAGTGGAGACTTTAGTGGAAAGACTAAAGTGGACAGACTATAGTTGAAAGACTGAAGTCTAAAGACTAAGTGGACAGACTAAGGTGGACAAACTATAGTGGAAAGACTAAAGTGCACAGAGAATAGTTGAAAGACTTAAGTGGAAAGACAGAATAAAGTGGAGACTTTAGTGGAAAGACTAAAGTGGATAGACTATAGTTGAAAGACTGAAGTCTAAAGACTATAGTGGAAAGACTAAAGTGGACAGAGAATACTGGAAAGACTAAAGTGGACAGACTATAGTGGAAAGACTATAGTTGAAAGACTGTAGTGGACAGGAATAAAGTGGAGACTACAGTGGGAAGATTAAAGTGGAAAGACTAAAGTGGACAGACTATAGTGGAAAGACTGAAGTGGACAGACTAAAGTGGAAAAACTAAATTGGAAAGACTAAAGTGGACAGACTATAGTGGAAAGACTGTAGTGGACAGAATAAAGTGGAGACTATAGTGGAAAGACTAAAGTGGACAGAGAATAGTGGAAAGACTGAAGTGGACAGACTATAGTGGAAAGACTATAGTGGAAAGACTGCAGTGGACAGAATAAAGTGGAGACTATAGTGGAAAGACTAAAGTTGACAGAGAATAGTGGAAAGACTAAAGTGGAAAGACTGTAGTGGACAGAATAAAATGGAGACTATAGTGGAAAGACTAAAGTGGAAAGACTAAAGTGGACGGACTATAGTTGAAAGACTGAAGTCTAAAGACTAAGTGGACAGACTAAAGTGGAAAGACTAAATTGGAAAGACTAAAGCGGACAGACTATAGTGGAAAGACTATAGTGGAAAGACTGTAGTGGACAGAATGAAGTGGAGACTACAGTGAAAAGACTAAAGTGGACAGAGAATAGTGGAAAGACTAAAGTGGACAGTCTATAGTCGAAAGACTGAAGTGGACAGACTAAAGTGGAAAGACTAAAGTGGAAAGACTAAAGTGGAAAGACTAAAGTGGACAGGCTATAGTGGAAAGACTACAGTGGAAAGACTGTAGTGGACAGAATAAAGTGGAGACTATAGTGGAAAGACTAAAGTGGACAGAAGATAGTGGAAATGACTAAAGTGGAAAGACTAAAGTGGACAGACTAAAGTGGACAGACTAAAGTGGAAAGACTAAAGTGGACAGACTAAAGCGGTAAGACTAAAGTGGAAAGACCAAAGTGGACAGACTATAGTGGAAAGACTAAAGTGGACAGACTAAAGTGGAAAGACTAAAGTGGAAAGACTAAAGTGGAAAGACTAAAGTGGACAGTTTATAGTGGAAAGACTATAGTGGAAAGACTGTAGTGGACAGAATAAAGTGGAGACTATAGTGGAAAGACTAAAGTGGAAAGACTAAAGTGGACAGAGAATAGTGGAAAGACTAAAGTGGACAGACTATAGTGGAAAGACTAAAGTGGACAGACTAAAGAGGAAAGACTAAACTGGAAAGACTAAAGTGAAAAGACTATAGTGGAAAGACTGTAGTGGACAGAATAAAGTGGAGACTATAGTGGAAAGACTAAAGTGGACAGAGAATAGTGGAAAGACTAAAGTGGAAAGACTGTAGTGGACAGAATAAAGTGGAGACTTTAGTGGAAAGACTAAAGTGGACAGACTATAGTTGAAAGACTGAAGTCTAAAGACTAAGTGGACAGAATAAGGTGGACAAACTATAGTGGAAAGACTAAAGTGCACAGAGAATAGTTGAAAGACTTAAGTGGAAAGACTGTAGTGGACAGAATAAAGTGGAGACTTTAGTGGAAAGACTAAAGTGGAAAGACTAAAGTGGATAGACTATAGTTGAAAGACTGAAGTCTAAAGACTAAGTGGACAGACTAAAGTGGAAAGACTAAAGTGGAAAGACTAAAGTGGACAGACTATAGTGGAAAGACTAAAGTGGACAGACTAAAGTGGAAAGACTATAGTGGAAAGACTATAGTGGAAAGACTGTAGTGGACAGACTAAAATGGAGAGTACAGTGGAAAGACTAAAGTGGATAGACTATAGTTGAAAGACTGAAGTCTAAAGACTAAGTGGACAGACTAAAGTGGAAAGACTAAAGTGGAAAGACTAAAGTGGACAGACTATAGTGGAAAGACTAAAGTGGACAGACTAAAGTGGAAAGACTATAGTGGAAAGACTATAGTGGAAAGACTGTAGTGGACAGCATGAAGTGGAGACTACAGTGAAAAGACTAAAGTGGACAGAGAATAGTGGAAAGACTAAAGTGGACAGTCTATAGTCGAAAGACTGAAGTGGACAGACTAAAGTGGAAAGACTAAAGTGGAAAGACTAAAGTGGACAGGCTATAGTGGAAAGACTATAGTGGAAAGACTGTAGTGGACAGAATAAAGTGGAGACTATAGTGGAAAGACTAAAGTGGACAGAAGATAGTGGAAATGACTAAAGTGGAAAGACTAAAGTGGACAGACTAAAGTGGACAGACTAAAGTGGAAAGACTAAAGTGGACAGACTAAAGCGGTAAGACAAAAGTGGAAAGACCAAAGTGGACAGACTATAGTGGAAAGACTAAAGTAGACAGACTAAAGTGGAAAGTCTAAAGTGGAAAGACTAAAGTGGAAAGACTAAAGTGGACAGTTTATAGTGGAAAGACTATAGTGGAAAGACTGTAGTGGACCGAATAAAGTGGAGACTATAGTGGAAAGACTAAAGTGGAAAGACTAAAGTGGACAGAGAATAGTGGAAAGACTAAAGTGGACAGACTATAGTGGAAAGACTAAAGTGGACAGACTAAAGAGGAAAGACTAAACTGGAAAGACTAAAGTGGAAAGACTATAGTGGAAAGACTGTAGTGGACAGAATAAAGTGGAGACTATAGTGGAAAGACTAAAGTGGACAGAGAATAGTGGAAAGACTAAAGTGGAAAGACTGTAGTGGACAGAATAAAGTGGAGACTTTAGTGGAAAGACTAAAGTGGACAGACTATAGTTGAAAGACTGAAGTCTAAAGACTAAGTGGACAGACTAAGGTGGACAAACTATAGTGGAAAGACTAAAGTGCACAGAGAATAGTTGAAAGACTTAAGTGGAAAGACTGTAGTGGACAGAATAAAGTGGAGACTTTAGTGGAAAGACTAAAGTGGAAAGACTAAAGCGGATAGACTATAGTTGAAAGACTGAAGTCTAAAGACTAAGTGGACAGACTAAAGTGGAAAGACTATAGTGGAAAGACTAAGGTGTACAGACTATAGTGGAAAGACTAAAGTGGACAAACTGAAGTGGAAACACTATAGTGGAAAGACTAAAGTGGAAAGACTAAAGTGGACAGACTATAGTGGAAAGACTGAAGTGGAAAGACTCAGTGGACAAACTAAAGTGTATACACTGAAGTGGAGAGAATAAAGTGGAAAGACTAAAGTGGAAAGACTCAAGTGGACAGACTATAGTGGAAAGAATAAAGTGGACTGACTAAAGTGGAAAGACTAAAGTGGAAAGACTAAAGTGGAAAGACTAAAGTGGACAGACTATAGTGGAAAGACTAAAGTGGACAGACTAAAGAGGAAAGACTATAGTGGAAAGACTACAGTGGAAAGACTGTAGTGGACAGAATAAAGTGGAGACTATAGTGGAAAGACTAAAGTGGACAGAAGATAGTGGAAATGACTAAAGTGGAAAGACTAAAGTGGACAGACTAAAGTGGACAGACTAAAGTGGAAAGACTAAAGTGGACAGACTAAAGCGGTAAGACAAAAGTGGAAAGACCAAAGTGGACAGACTATAGTGGAAAGACTAAAGTAGACAGACTAAAGTGGAAAGTCTAAAGTGGAAAGACTAAAGTGGAAAGACTAAAGTGGACAGTTTATAGTGGAAAGACTATAGTGGAAAGACTGTAGTGGACAGAATAAAGTGGAGACTATAGTGGAAAGACTAAAGTGGAAAGACTAAAGTGGACAGAGAATAGTGGAAAGACTAAAGTGGACAGACTATAGTGGAAAGACTAAAGTGGACAGACTAAAGAGGAAAGACTAAACTGGAAAGACTAAAGTGGAAAGACTATAGTGGAAAGACTGTAGTGGACAGAATAAAGTGAAGACTATAGTGGAAAGACTAAAGTGGACAGAGAATAGTGGAAAGACTAAAGTGGAAAGACTGTAGTGGACAGAATAAAGTGGAGACTTTAGTGGAAAGACTAAAGTGGACAGACTATAGTTGAAAGACTGAAGTCTAAAGACTAAGTGGACAGACTAAGGTGGACAAACTATAGTGGAAAGACTAAAGTGCACAGAGAATAGTTGAAAGACTTAAGTGGAAAGACTGTAGTGGACAGAATAAAGTGGAGACTTTAGTGGAAAGACTAAAGTGGAAAGACTAAAGCGGATAGACTATAGTTGAAAGACTGAAGTCTAAAGACTAAGTGGACAGACTAAAGTGGAAAGACTATAGTGGAAAGACTAAGGTGTACAGACTATAGTGGAAAGACTAAAGTGGACAAACTGAAGTGGAAACACTATAGTGGAAAGACTAAAGTGGAAAGACTAAAGTGGACAGACTATAGTGGAAAGACTGAAGTGGAAAGACTCAGTGGACAAACTAAAGTGTATACACTGAAGTGGAGAGAATAAAGTGGAAAGACTAAAGTGGAAAGACTCAAGTGGACAGACTATAGTGGAAAGAATAAAGTGGACTGACTAAAGTGGAAAGACTAAAGTGGAAAGACTAAAGTGGAAAGACTAAAGTGGACAGACTATAGTGGAAAGACTAAAGTGGACAGACTAAAGAGGAAAGACTATAGTGGAAAGACTATAGTGGAAAGACTGTAGTGGACAGACTAAAATGGAGAGTACAGTGGAAAGACTAAAGTGGACAGAGAATAGTGGAAAGACTAAAGTGCACAGAGAATAGTAGAAAGACTTAAGTGGAAAGACTGTAGTGGACAGAATAAAGTTGAGACTTTAGTGGAAAGACTAAAGTGGAAAGACTAAAGTGGATAGACTATAGTTGAAAGACTGAAGTCTAAAGACTATAGTGGAAAGACTAAAGTGGACAGAGAATAGTGGAAAGACTAAAGTGGACAGACTATAGTGGTTAGACTATAGTTGAAAGACTGTAGTGGACAGGAATAAAGTGGAGACTACAGTGGGAAGATTAAAGTGGAAAGACTAAAGTGGACAGACTATAGTGGAAAGACTGAAGTGGACAGAATAAAGTGGAGACTATAGTGGAAAGACTAAAGTGGACAGAGAATAGTGGAAAGACTGAAGTGGACAGACTATAGTGGAAAGACTATAGTGGAAAGACTGCAGTGGACAGAATAAAGTGGAGACTATAGTGGAAAGACTAAAGTGGACAGAGAATAGTGGAAAGACTGAAGTGGACAGACTATAGTGGAAAGACTATAGTGGAAAGACTGCAGTGGACAGAATAAAGTGGAGACTATAGTGGAAAGACTAAAGTTGACAGACAGTCAGTCAAGACAAACAGACAGTCAGTCAAGACAGACAGACAGACAGTCAAGACAGACAGACAGACAGACAGTCAGTCGAGACAGACAGACAGACAGTCAAGACAGACTGACAGACAGACAATCAGTCAGACAGACAGACATACAGTCAGTCAAGACAGACAGACAAACAGATAGACAGACATACAGTCAGTCAAGACAGGCAGACAGACAGACATACAGTCAGTCAAGACAGACAATCAGACAGACTGTCAGTCAGTTAGTCAAGACAGACAGACAGACAGACAGAGAGTCAGTCAAGACAGACAGACAGTCAGTCAGTTAGTCAAGACATACAGACAGACAGACAGTCAGTTAAGACAGCCAGACAGACAGACAGTCAGTCAAGACAGCCAGACAGACAGACAGTCAGTCAAGACAGACAGAGAGACAAACAGACAGTCAGTCAAGACAGACAGACAGACAGTCAGTCAGTCAAGACAGGCAGACAGACAGTCCGTCAAGACAGACAGACAGACAGTCAGTCAAGACAGACAGACAGACAGACAGACAGGCAGACAGTCAGTTAAGACAGACAGACAAACAGACAGTCAGTCAAGACAGACAGACAGACAGTCAGTCAGTCAAGACAACCGGACAGACAGTCAGTCACTCAAGACAAACAGACAGTCAGTCAAGACAGACAGACAGACAGTCGGTCAAGACGGACAGTCAGAAAGTCAGTCAAGACAGACAGACAGACATTCAGTCAACACAGTCAAACAGATAGACAGTCAGTCAGTTATTCAAGACAGAAAAACAGAGAGACAGTCAGTCAGTTAGTCAGGACGGACAGTCAGACAGTCTGTCAGTTAGTCAGGACAGACAGACAGACAGGCAGTCAGTCAGGACAGACAGACAGAGAGTCAGTCAAGACGGACAGACAGACAGACAGTCAGTCAGGACAGACAGACAGTCAAGAGAGACAGACAGTCAGTCAAGACAGACAGAGAGTCAGCCAAGACAGACAGACAGACATTTAGTCAATACAGACAAACAGATAGACAGTCAGTCAGTTATTCAAGACAGACAAACAGAGAGACAGTCAGTTAGTTAGTCAGGACAGACAGTCAGACAGTCTGTCAGTTAGTCAGGACAGAAAGACAGACAGACAGTCAGTCAGGACAGACAGACAGAGACTCAGTCAAGACGGACAGACAGACAGACATTCAGTCAGTTAGTCAAGACAGACATACAGACATACAGTCAGACAGTCAGTGATTCAAGACAGAGAGACAGACAGACAATCAGTCAGACAGACAGACCAACAGTCAATCAAGATAGACAGACAGACAGTCAGTCAACACAGACAGACAGACTTACTACAGACAGACAGTCAGTCAACACAGACAGACAGACAGACAGTCAGTCAGTTATTCAAGACAGACTGACAGACAGACAGTCAGTCAGTTAGTCAAGACAGACAGACAGACAGACAGACAGTCAGTCAGGACAGACAGACATACAGTCAGTCAATACGGACAGACAGACAGTCAGGACTGACAGACAGTCAGTCAGGACTGATAGACACTCAGTCAAGACAGACAGACAGACAGACCTACAGTCAGTCAAGACAAGCAATCAGACAGACTGTCAGTCAGTTAGTCAAGACAGACAGACAGACAGACAGTCAAGACAAACAGACCGTCAGTCAAGACAGACAGACAGACAGTCAAGACAGACAGACAGACAGACAGTCAGTCGAGACAGACAGACCGACAGTCAAGACAGACTGACAGACAGACAATCAGTCAGACAGACAGACATACAGTCAGTCAAGACAGACAGACAAACAGACAGACAGACATACAGTCAGTCAAGACAGGCAGACAGACAGACCTACAGTCAGTCAAGACAAACAATCAGACAGACTGTCAGTCAGTTAGTCAAGACAGACAGACAGACAGACAGGGAGTCAGTCAAGACAGACAGACAGTCAGTCAGTGAGTCAAGACATACAGACAGACAGACAGTCAGTTAAGACAGCCAGACAGACAGACAGTCAGTCAAGACGGACTGACAGACAGACAGTTAGTCAGTTAGTCAAGACAGACAGACAGACACAGAGTCAGTCAAGACAGACAGACAGTCAGTGAAGACTACAGTCAGTCAGTTAGTTAAGACAGACAGACAGACAGAGAGTCATTCAAGACAGACAGACAGGCAGACAGTCAGTAAACAGACACAGACAGACAGACAGTCAGTCAGTTAGTCAAGACAGACAGACAGTCAGTCAAGACAGACAGACAGGCAGATAGCCAGTCAAGACAGACAGACAGACAGACAGACGTACAGTCAGTCAAGACAGACGTACAGTCAGTCAAGACAGACGTACAGTCAGTCAAGACAGACGTACAGTCAGTCAAGACAGACGTACAGTCAGTCAAGACAGACGTACAGTCCGTCAAGACAGACAGATCGTCATTCAGTTAGTCAAGACAGACAGACAGACAGTCAGTCAAGACAAACAGACAGTCAGTCAAGACAGACAGACAGACAGTCAAGACAGACAGACAGACAGACAGTCAGTCGAGACAGACAGACAGACAGTCAAGACAGACTGACAGACAGACAATCAGTTAGACCGACAGACATACAGTCAGTCAAGACAGACAGACAAACAGACAGACAGACATACAGTCAGTCAAGACAGGCAGACAGACAGACATACAGTCAGTCAAGACAGACAATCAGACAGACTTTCAGTCAGTTAGTCAAGACGGACAGATAGACAGACAGACAGAGAGTCAGTCAAGACAGAAAGACAGTCAGTCAGTTAGTCAAGACATACAGACAGACAGACAGTCAGTTAAGACAGCCAGACAGACAGACAGACAGTCAGTCAAGACGGACTGAAAGACAGACAGTTAGTCAGTTAGTCAAGACAGACAGACAGACACAGAGTCAGTCAAGACAGACAGACAGTCAGTCAAGACTACAGTCAGTCAGTTAGTTAAGACAGACAGACAGACAGAGAGTCATTCAAGACAGACAGACAGGCAGACAGTCAGTAAACAGACACAGACAGACATACAGTCAGTCAGTTAGTCAAGACAGACAGACAGACAGTCAGTCAAGACAGACAGACAGACAGTCAGTCAAGACAGACAGACAGGCAGATAGCCAGTCAAGACAGACAGACAGACAGACAGACAGACAGACAGACAGACAGACGTACAGTCAGTCAAGACAGACGTACAGTCAGTCAAGACAGACGTACAGTCAGTCAAGACAGACCTACAGTCAGTCAAGACAGACGTACAGTCAGTCAAGACAGACAGATCGTCATTCAGTTAGTCAAGACAGACAGACAGACAGTCAATCAAGACAAACAGACAGTCAGTCAAGACAGACAGACAGACAGTCAAGACAGACAGACAGACAGACAGTCAGTCGAGACGGACAGACAGACAGTCAAGACAGACTGACAGACAGACAATCAGTCAGACAGACAGACATACAGTCAGTCAAGACAGACAGACAAACAGATAGACAGACATACAGTTAGTCAAGACAGGCAGACAGACAGTCATACAGTCAGTCAAGACAGACAATCAGACAGACTGTCAGTCAGTTAGTCAAGACAGACAGACAGACAGACAGACAGAGAGTCAGTCAAGACAGACAGACAGTCAGTCAGTTAGTCAAGACATACAGACAGACAGACAGTCAGTTAAGACAGCCAGACAGACAGACAGTCAGTCAAGACAGCCAGACAGACAGACAGTCAGTCAAGAAAGACAGACAGACAAACAGACAGTCAGTCAAGACAGACAGACAGACAGTCAGTCAGTCAAGACAGGCAGAGAGACAGTCAGTCAAGACAGACAGACAGACAGACAGAAAGTCAGTCAAGACAGACAGACAGGAAGACAGTCAGTTAAGACAGACAGACAAACAGACAGTCAGTCAAGACAGACAGACAGACAGTCAGTCAGTCAAGACAGCCGGACAGACAGTCAGTCACTCAAGACAGACAGACAGTCAGTCAAGACAGACAGACAGACAGTCGGTCAAGACGGACAGTCAGAAAGTCAGTCAAGACAGACAGACAGACATTCAGTCAACACAAACAAACAGATAGTCAGTCAGTCAGTTATTCAAGACAGACAAACAGAGAGACAGTCATTCAGTTAGTCAGGACGGACAGTAAGACAGTCTGTCAGTTAGTCAGGACAGACAGACAGACAGACAGTCAGTCAGGACAGACAGACAGTCATTCAAGACAGACATACAGGCAGACAGGCAGTAAACAGACAGAGACAGACAGACAGTCAGTCAGTTAGTCAAGACAGACAGACATGCAGATAGCCAGTCAAGACAGACAGACAGACGTACAGTCAGTCAAGACAGACATACAGTCAGTCAAGACAGACGTACAGTCAGTCAAGACAGACGTACAGTCAGTCAAGACAGACGTACAGTCAGTCAAGACAGACAGATCGTCATACAGTCAGTCAAGACAGACAATCAGACAGACTGTCAGTCAGTTAGTCAAGACAGACAGACAGACAGACAGACAGAGAGTCAGTCAAGACAGACAGACAGTCAGTCAGTTAGTCAAGACATACAGACAGACAGACAGTCAGTTAAGACAGCCAGACAGACAGACAGTCAGTCAAGACAGCCAGACAGACAGACAGTCAGTCAAGAAAGACAGACAGACAAACAGACAGTCAGTCAAGACAGACAGACAGACAGTCAGTCAGTCAAGACAGGCAGAGAGACAGTCAGTCAAGACAGACAGACAGACAGACAGAAAGTCAGTCAAGACAGACAGACAGGAAGACAGTCAGTTAAGACAGACAGACAAACAGACAGTCAGTCAAGACAGACAGACAGACAGTCAGTCAGTCAAGACAGCCGGACAGACAGTCAGTCACTCAAGACAGACAGACAGTCAGTCAAGACAGACAGACAGACAGTCGGTCAAGACGGACAGTCAGAAAGTCAGTCAAGACAGACAGACAGACATTCAGTCAACACAAACAAACAGATAGTCAGTCAGTCAGTTATTCAAGACAGACAAACAGAGAGACAGTCAGTCAGTTAGTCAGGACGGACAGTCAGACAGTCTGTCAGTTAGTCAGGACAGACAGACAGACAGACAGTCAGTCAGGACAGACAGACAGTCAGTCAGGACAGACAGACAGTCAGTCAGGACAGACAGACAGAGAGTCAGTCAAGACGGACAGACAGACAGACAGTCAGTCAGGACAGACAGACAGTCAAGAGAGACAGACAGTCAGTCACGAAAGACAGACAGTCAGTCAAGACAGACAGACAGTCAGTCAAGACAGGCAGACAGTCAGTCAAGACAGACAGAGAGACAGCCAAGACAGACAGACAGACATTTAGTCAACACAGACAAACAGATAGACAGTCAGTCAGTTATTCAAGACAGACAAACAGAGAGACAGTCAGTTAGTTAGTCAGGACAGACAGTCAGACAGTCTGTCAGTTAGTCAGGACAGAAAGACAGACAGACAGTCAGTTAGGACAGACAGACAGACATTCAGTCAATTAGTCAAGACAGACATACAGACATACAGTCAGACAGTCAGTTAGTCAAGACAGAGAGACAGACAGACAATCAGTCAGACAGACAGACCAACAGTCAATCAAGATAGACAGACAGACAGTCAGTCAACACAGAAAGACAGACAGACAGTCAGTCAGTTATTCAAGACAGACTGACAGACAGACAGTCAGTCAGTTAGTCAAGACAGACAGACAGACAGACAGACAGTCAGTCAGTTAGTCAAGACAGACAGACAGACAGGCAGACGGTCAGTCAGGACATACAGACAGACAGTCAGGACTGATAGACAATCAGTCAAGACAGACAGTCAGTCAAGACGGACAGACAGACAGACAGTCAGTCAAGACAGACTGACAGACAGACAGTTAGTCAGTTAGTCAAGACAGACAGACAGACACAGAGTCAGTCAAGACAGACAGACAGTCAGTCAAGACTACAGTCAGTCAGTTAGTTAAGACATACAGACAGACAGAGAGTTATTCAAGACAGACAGACAGGCAGTAAACAGACAGAGACAGACAGACAGTCAGTCAGTTAGTCAAGACAGACAGACAGACAGTCAGTCAAGACAGACAGACAGACAGTCAGTCAAGACAGACAGACAGGCAGATAGCCAGTCAAGACAGACAGACAGACAGACAGACAGACAGACAGACGTACAGTCAGTCAAGACAGACGTACAGTCAGTCAAGACAGATGTACAGTCAGTCAAGACAGACAGATCGTCATTCAGTTAGTCAAGACAGACAGACAGTACAGACAGACAGACAGTCAAGACAGACAGACAGACAGACAGTCAGTCGAGACAGACAGACAGACAGACAAGACAGACTGACAGACAGACAATCAGTCAGACAGACAGACATACAGTCAGTCAAGACAGACAGACAAACAGACAGACAGACATACAGTCAGTCAAGACAGGCAGACAGACAGAAATACAGTCAGTCAAGACAGACAATCAGACAGACTGTCAGTCAGTTAGTCAAGACAGACAGACAGAGAGTCAGTCAAGACAGACAGACAGTCAGTCAGTTAGTCAAGACATACAGACAGACAGTCAGTCAGTTAAGACAGCCAGACAGACAGACAGTCAGTCAAGACAGACAGACAGACATTCAGTCAAGACGGACTGACAGACAGACAGTTAGTCAGTTAGTCAAGACAGACAGACAGTCACAGAGTCAGTCAAGACAGACAGACAGTCAATACTTCAGTCAGTCAGTTAGTTAAGACAGACAGACAGACAGAGAGTCATTCAAGACAGACAGACAGGCAGACAGTCAGTAAACAGACACAGACAGACAGACAGTCAGTCAGTTAGTCAAGACAGACAGACAGACAGTCAGTCAAGACAGACAGACAGACAGTCAGTCAAGACAGACAGACAGGCAGATAGCCAGTCAAGACAGACAGACAGACAGAAAGACAGACAGTCAGTCAAGACAGACGTACAGTCAGTCAAGACAGACGTACAGTCAGTCAAGACAGACGTACAGTCAGTCAAGACAGACGTACAGTCAGTCAAGACAGACGTACAGTCAGTCAAGACAGACAGATCGTCATTCAGTTAGTCAAGACAGACAGAAAGACAGTCAGTCAAGACAAACAGACAGTCAGTCAAGACAGACAGACAGTCAGTCTAGACAGACAGACAGACAGTCAAGACAGACAGACAGACAGACAGTCAGTCGAGACAGACAGACAGACAGTCAAGACAGACTGACAGACAGACAATCAGTCAGACAGACAGACATACAGTTAGTCAAGACAGACAGACAAACAGACAGACAGACTTACAGTCAGTCAAGACAGGCAGACAGACAGACATACAGTCAGTCAAGACAGACAATCAGACAGACTGTCAGTCAGTTAGTCAAGACAGACAGACAGACAGACAGAGAGTCAGTCAAGACAGACAGACAGTCAGTCAAGACAGACAGACAGTCAGTCAGTTAGTCAAGACATACAGACAGACAGACAGTCAGTTAAGACAGCCAGACAGACAGACAGTCAGTCAAGACAGCCAGACAGACAGACAGTCAGTCAAGACAGACAGACAGACAAACAGACAGTCAGTCAAGACAGACAGACAGACAGTCAGTCAGTCAAGACAGGCAGACAGACAGTCAGTCAAGACAGACAGACAGACAGTCAGTCAAGACAGACAGACAGACAGACAGACAGTCAGTTAAGACAGACAGACAAACAGACAGTCAGTCAAGACAGACAGACAGACAGTCAGTCAGTCAAGACAGCCGGACAGACAGTCAGTCACTGAAGACAGACAGACAGTCAGTCAAGACAGACAGACAGACAGTCGGTCAAGACGGACAGTCAGAAAGTCAGTCAAGACAGACAGACAGACATTCAGTCAACACAGACAAACAGATAGACAGTCAGTCAGTTATTCAAGACAGACAAACAGAGAGACAGTCAGTCAGTTAGTCAGGACGGACATCAGACAGTCTGTCAGTTAGTCAGGACAGACAGACAGACAGACAGTCAGTCAGGACAGACAGACAGAGAGTCAGTCAAGACGGACAGACAGACAGACAGTCAGTCAGGACAGACAGACAGTCAAGAGAGACAGACAGTCAGTCACGAAAGACAGACAGTCAGTCAAGACAGACAGACAGTCAGTCAAGACAGACAGACAGACAGTCAGTCAAGACAGACAGACAGGCAGATAGCCAGTCAAGACAGACAGACAGACAGACAGACGTACAGTCAGTCAAGACAGACGTACAGTCAGTCAAGACAGACGTACAGTCAGTCAAGACAGACGTACAGCCATTCAAGACAGACGTACAGTCAGTCAAGACAGACAGATCAGACAGTCAGTCAAGACAGACAGACAGACAGTCAAGACAGACTGAAAGACAGACAATCAGTCAGACAGACAGACATACAGTCAGTCAAGACAGACGGACAAACAGACAGACAGACATACAGTCAGTCAAGACAGGCAGACAGACAGAAATACAGTCAGTCAAGACAGACAATCAGACAGACTGTCAGTCAGTTGGTCAAGACAGACAGACAGACAGACAGAGAGTCAGTCAAGACAGACAGACAGTCAGTCAAGACAGACAGACAGTCAGTCAGTTATTCAAGACATACAGACAGACAGACAGTCAGTTAAGACAGCCAGACAGACAGACAGTCAGTCAAGACGGACTGACAGACAGACAGTTAGTCAGTTAGTCAAGACAGACAGACAGACACAGAGTCACTCAAGACAGACAGACAGTCAGTCAAGACTACAGTCAGTCAGTTAGTTAAGACAGACAGACAGACAGAGAGTCATTGCAGACAGACAGACAGGCAGACAGTCAGTAAACAGACACAGACAGACAGACAGTCAGTCAGTTAGTCAAGACAGACAGACAGACAGTCAGTCAAGACAGACAGACAGACAGTCAGTCAAGACAGACAGACAGGCAGATAGCCAGTCAAGACAGACAGACAGACGTACAGTCAGTCAAGACAGACGTACAGTCAGTCAAGACAGACGAACAGACAGTCAAGACAGACGTACAGTCAGTCAAGACAGACGTACAGTCAGTCAAGACAGACGTACAGTCAGTCAAGACAGACGTACAGTCAGTCAAGACAGACGTACAGTCAGTCAAGACAGACAGACAGACAGACAGTCAGTCAAGACAGACAGACAGACAGTCAAGACAACCTGACAGACAGACAATCAGTCAGACAGACAGACATACAGTCAGTCAAGACAGACAGACAAACAGACAGACAGACATACAGTCAGTCAAGACAGGCAGACAGACAGACATACAGTCAGTCAAGACAGACAATCAGACAGACTGTCAGTCAGTTAGTCAAGACAGACAGACAGACAGACAGTCAAGACAGACAGACAGTCAGTCAGTTAGTCAAGACATACAGACAGACAGACAGTCAGCTAAGACAGCCAGACAGACAGACAGTCAGTCAAGACAGACAGACAGACAAACAGACAGTCAGTCAAGACAGACAGACAGACAGTCAGTCAGTCAAGACAGGCAGACAGACAGTCAGTCAAGACAGACAGACAGACAGTCAGTCAAGACAGACAGACAGACAGACAGAAAGTCAGTCAAGACAGACAGACAGGCAGACAGTCAGTTAAGACAGACAGACAAACAGACAGTCAGTCAAGACAGACAGACAGACAGTCAGTCAGTCAAGACAGCCGGACAGACAGTCAGTCACTCAAGACAGACAGACAGTCAGTCAAAACAGACAGTCGGTCAAGACGGACAGTCAGAAAGTCAGTCAAGACAGACAGACAGACATTCAGTCAACACAGACAAACAGATAGACAGTCAGTCAGTTATTCAAGACAGACAAACAGAGAGACAGTCAGTCAGTTAGTCAGGACGGACAGTCAGACAGTCTGTCAGTTAGTCAGGACAGACAGACAGACAGACAGTCAGTCAGGACAGACAGACAGACAGTCAGGACAGACAGACAGAGAGTCAGTCAAGACGGACAGACAGACAGACAGTCAGTCAGGACAGACAGACAGTCAAGAGAGACAGACAGTCAGTCACGAAAGACAGACAGTCAGTCAAGACAGACAGACAGTCAGTCAAGACAGACAGACAGACATTTAGTCAACACAGACAAACAGATAGACAGTCCGTCAGTTATTCAAGACAGACAAACAGAGAGACAGTCAGTTAGTTAGTCAGGGCAGACACTCAGACAGTTTGTCAGTTAGTCAGGACAGAAAGACAGACAGACAGTCAGTCAGGACAGACAGACAGAGACTCAGTCAAGACGGACAGACAGACAGACATTCAGTCAGTTAATCAAGACAGACAGACAGACAGACAGTCAGTCAGTTATTCAAGAAAGACAGACAGACAGACTTTCAGTCAGGACAGACAGACAGACAGTCAGTCAAGACGGACAGACAGACAGACAGTCACTCAGTTAGTCAAGACAGAAAGACAGACAGACAGTCACTGAAGACAGACAGACAGACAGACAGACAAGCAGTCAAGACAGACAGACAATCGGTCAGACAGACAGTCAGTCAAGACAGACAGACAGTCAGTCAGTTAGTCAAGACAGACAGATAGAGAGACAGTCAGTCAAGACACACAGACAGTAAGTCACGACAGACAGACAGGCAGTCTAGGCAGACAGACAGTCAGTCAAGACAGACAGACAGACAGCCAAGACAGACAGACAGACAGTCAGTCAGACAGACAGACCAACAGTCAATCAAGATAGACGGACAGACAGAGAGTCAGTCAGTTAGTCAAGACAGAAAGACAGACAGACAGTCAGTCAGTTATTCAAGAAAGACAAACAGACAGAAAGTCAGTCAGGACAGACAGACAGACAGTCAGTCAGGACAGACAGACAGACAGTCAGTCAAGACGTACAGACAGACAGACAGTCAGTCAGTTAGTCAAGACAGACAGACAGACAGACAGTCAGTCAGTTATTCAAGAAAGACAGACAGACAGACAGTAAGTCAGGACAGACAGACAGACAGTCAGTCAAGACGGACAGACAGACAGACAGTCAGTCAGTTAGTCAAGACAGACAGACAGACAGACAGTCAGTCAGTTATTCAAGAAAGACAGAAAGACAGACAGTCAGTCAGGACAGACAGACAGACAGTCAGTCAAGACGGACAGACAGACAGACAGTCACTCAGTTAGTCAAGACAGAAAGACAGACAGACAGTCACTGAAGACAGACAGACAGACAGACAAGCAGTCAAGACAGACAGACAGACAGACAATCGGTCAGACAGACAGTCAGTCAAGACAGACAGACAGTCAGTCAGTTAGTCAAGACAGACAGATAGAGAGACAGTCAGTCAAGACACACAGACAGTAAGTCACGACAGACAGACAGGCAGTCTAGGCAGACAGACAGTCAGTCAAGACAGACAGACAGACAGCCAAGACAGACAGACAGACAGTCAGTCAAGACAGACAGACAGACAGTCAGTCAAGACAGACAGACAGACAGAAAGTCAGTCAGTTATTCAAGACAGACAGACGGAAAGGCAGTCAGTCAATCAGTCAGGACACACAGACAGACAGTCATTCAAGACGGACAGACAGACAGACAGTCAGTCAGTTAGTCAAGACAGACATACAGTCAGTTAAAACAGACAGACACACAGACAGACAGTCAAGACAGACTGACAGACAGACAGACAGTCAGTCGAGAAAGACAGACAGACAGTCAGGACAGACTGACAGACAGACAATCAATCAGACAGACAGACATACAGTCAGTCAAGACAGACAGACAAACAGACAGACAGACATATATTCAGTCAAGACAGACAATCAGACAGACAGTCAGTCACTTAGTCAAGACAGACAGACAGACAGAGAGACAGAGAGTCAGTCAAGACAGACAGACAGTCAGTCAGTTAGTCAAGACATACAGACAGACAGACAGTCAGTCAAGACAGCCAGACAGACAGATAGTCAGTCAAGACAGCCAGACAGACAGACTTTCAGTCAAGACAGACAGACAGACAGACAGACAGACAGACAGTCAGTCAAGACAGACAGACAGACAGTCAGTCAAGACAGACAGACAAATAGACAGACAGTCAAGACAGACAGACAGACAGTCAGTCAAGACAGACAGACAGTCAGTCAAGACTGACAGTCAGTCAGTTAGTTAAGACAGACAGACAGACAGAGAGTCATTCAAGACAGACAGACAGGCAGACAGTCAGTAAACAGACACAGACAGACAGACAGTCAGTCAGTTAGTCAAGACAGACAGACCGACAGTCAGTCAAGACAGACAGACAGAAAGTCAGTCAAGACAGACAGACAGGCAGATAGCCAGTCAAGACAGACAGACAGACAGACAGACAGTCAGTCAAGACAGACGTACAGTCAGTCAAGACAGACGTACAGTCAGTCAAGACAGACAGACCGTCAGTCAGTTAGTCAAGACAGACAGACAGACAGTCAGTCAAGACAAACAGACAGTCAGTCAAGACAGACAGACAGACAGTAAAGACAGACAGACAGTCAGTCAAGACAGACAGACAGAAAGTCAGTCAAGACAGACAGACAGGCAGAAAGTCAGTCAGTTATCCAAGACAGACAGACGGACAGGCAGTCAGTCAATCAGTCAGGACAGACAGACAGACAGTCAGTCAAGACGGACAGACAGACAGACAGTCAGTCAGTTATTCTAGACAGACAGACAGACATACAGTCAGTCAAAACAGACAACCACACAGACAGACAGTCAAGACAGACAGACAGTCAGTCGAAACAGACAGACATACAGTCAAGGCAGACAGACAGACATACAGTCAGTCAAAACAGACAACCACACAGACAGTCAGTCAAGACAAACAGACAGTCAGTCAAGACAGACAGACAGACAGTCAAGACAGACAGACAGACAGACAGTATGTCGAGACAGACAGACAGACAGTCAAGACAGACTGACAGACAGACAATCAGTCAGACAGACAGACATACAGTCAGTCAAGACAGACAGACAAACAGACAGACAGACATACAGTCAGTCAAGACAGGCAGACAGACAGACATACAGTCAGTCAAGACAGACAATCAGACAGACTGTCAGTCAGTTCGTCAAGACAGACAGACAGACAGACAGAGAGTTAGTCAAGACATACAGACAGATAGACAGTCAGTTAAGACAGCCAGACAGACAGACAGTCAGTCAAGACAGCCAGACAGACAAACAGTCAGTCAAGAAAGACAGACAGACAAACAGACAGTCAGTCAAGACAGACAGACAGACAGTCAGTCAGTCAAGACAGGCAGACAGACAGTCAGTCAAGACAGACAGACAGACAGTCAGTTAGTCAAGACAAAGAGACAGACAGTCAGTCAGTTAGTCAAGACAGACAGACAGACAGACAGTCAGTCAGTTATCAAGAAAGACAGACAGACAGACAGTCAGTCAGGACAGACAGACAGACAGTCAGTCAAGACGGACAGACAGACAGACAATCAGTCAGTTAGTCAAGACAGACAGACAGACAGACAGACAGTCAGTTATTCAAGAAAGACAGAAAGACAGACAGTCAGTCAGGACAGACAGTCAGTCAAGACGGACAGACAGACATACAGTCACTCAGTTAGTCAAGACAGAAAGACAGACAGACAGTCACTGTAGACAGACAGACAAGCAGTCAAGACAGACAGACAGACAGACAATCCGTCAGACAGACAGTCAGTCAAGACAGACAGACAGTCAGTCAGTTAGTCAAGACAGACAGATAGAGAGACAATCAGTCAAGACACACAGACAGTAAGTCACGACAGACAGACAGGCAGTCTAGGCAGACAGACAGTCAGTCAAGACAGACAGACAGACAGCCAAGACAGACAGACAGACAGTCAGTCAAGACAGACAGACAGACAGTCAGTCAAGACAGACAGACAGACAGAAAGTCAGTCAGTTATTCAAGACAGACAGACGGAAAGGCAGTCAGTCAATCAGTCAGGACACACAGACAGACAGTCATTCAAGACGGACAGACAGACAGACAGTCAGTCAGTTAGTCAAGACAGACATACAGGCATACAGTCAGTCAAAACAGACAGACACACAGACAGACAGTCAAGACAGACAGACAGACAGACAGTCAGTCGATACAGACAGACAGACAGTCAAGACAGACTGACAGACAGACAATCAATCAGACAGACAGACATACAGTCAGTCAAGACAAACAGACAAACAGACAGACAGACATATATTCAGTCAAGACAGACGATCAGACAGACAGTCAGTCACTTAGTCAAGACAGACAGACAGACAGAGAGTCAGTCAAGACAGACAGACAGTCAGTCAGTTAGTCAAGACATACAGACAGACAGACAGTCAGTCAAGACAGCCAGACAGACAGACAGTCAGTCAAGACAGCCAGACAGACAGACTTTCAGTCAAGACAGACAGACAGACAGACATACAGTCAGTCAAGACAGACAGACAGACAGTCAGTCAAGATATACAGACAAACAGACAGACAGTCAAGACAGACTGACAGACAGTCAGTCAAGACAGACAGACAGTCAGTCAAGACAGACAGACAGTCAGTCAAGACTGACAGTCAGTCAGTTAGTTAAGACAGACAGACAGACAGAGAGTCATTCAAGACAGACAGACAGGCAGACAGTCAGTCAGTTAGTCAAGACAGACAGACCGACAGTCAGTCAAGACAGACAGACAGAAAGTCAGTCAAGACAGACAGACAGGCAGATAGCCAGTCAAGACAGACAGACAGACAGACAGACAGTCAGTCAAGACAGACGTACAGTCAGTCAAGACAGACGTACAGTCAATCAAGACAGACGTACAGTCAGTCAAGACAGACAGACCGTCAGTCAGTTAGTCAAGACAGACAGACAGACAGTCAGTCAAGACAAACAGACAGTCAGTCAAGACAGACAGACAGACAGTCAAGACAGACAGACAGTCAGTCAAGACAGACAGACAGAAAGTCAGTCAAGACAGACAGACAGGCAGAAAGTCAGTCAGTTATTCAAGACAGACAGACGGACAGGCAGTCAGTCAATCAGTCAGGACAGACAGACAGACAGTCAGTCAGTTATTCAAGACAGACAGACAGACATACAGTCAGTCAAAACAGACAACCACACAGACAGACAGTCAAGACAGACAGACAGTCAGTCGAGACGGACAGACATACAGTCAAGACAGACTGACAGACACACAATCAGTCAGACAGACAGACAAACAGACAGACAGCCATACAGTCAGTCAAGACAGGCAGACAGACAGACATACAGACGTACAGTCAGTCAAGACAGACGTACAGTCAGTCAACCAGACGTACAGTCAGTCAAGACAGACGTACAGTCAGTCAAGACAGACAGATCGTCATTCAGTTAGTCAAGACAGACAGACAGACAGTCAGTCAAGACAAACAGACAGTCAGTCAAGACAGACAGACAGACAGTCAAGACAGACAGACAGACAGACAGTCAGTCGAGACAGACAGACAGACAGTCGAGACTACAGTCAGTCAGTTAGTTAAGACATACAGACAGACAGAGAGTCATTCAAGACAGACAGACAGGCAGACAGTCAGTAAACAGACACAGACAGACAGACAGTCAGTCAGTTAGTCAAGACAGACAGACAGACAGTCAGTCAAGACAGACAGACAGACAGTCAGTCAAGACAGACAGACAGTCAGTCAAGACAGACAGACAGACAGTCAAGACAGACAGACAGACAGACAGTCAGTCGAGACAGACAGACAGACAGTCAAGACAGACTGACAGACAGACAATCAGTCAGACAGACAGACATACAGTTAGTCAAGACAGACAGACAAACAGACAGACAGACTTACAGTCAGTCAAGACAGGCAGACAGACAGACATACAGTCAGTCAAGACAGACAATCAGACAGACTGTCAGTCAGTTAGTCAAGACAGACAGACAGAGAGTCAGTCAAGACAGACAGACAGTCAGTCAGTTAGTCAAGACATACAGACAGACAGACAGACAGTTAAGACAGCCAGACAGACAGACAGTCAGTCAAGACAGCCAGACAGACAGACAGTCAGTCAATACAGACAGACAGACAAACAGACAGTCAGTCAAGACAGACAGACAGACAGTCAGTCAGTCGAGACAGGCAGACAGACATTCAGTCAAGACAGACAGACAGACAGTCAGTCAAGACAGACAGACAGACAGACAGTCAGTTAAGATAGAGAGACAAACAGACAGTCAGTCAAGACAGACAGACAGACAGTCAGTCAGTCAAGACAGCCGGACAGACAGTCAGTCACTCAAGACAGACAGACAGTCAGTCAAGACAGACAGACAGACAGTCGGTCAAGACGGACAGTCAGAAAGTCAGTCAAGACAGACAGACAGACATTCAGTCAACACAGACAAACAGATAGACAGTCAGTCAGTTATTCAAGACAGACAAACAGAGAGACAGTCAGTCAGTTAGTCAGGACGGACAGTCAGACAGTCTGTCAGTTAGTCAGGACAGACAGACAGACAGACAGTCAGTCAGGACAGACAGACAGTCAGTCAGGACAGACAGACAGAGAGTCAGTCAAGACGGACAGACAGACAGACAGTCAGTCAGGACAGACAGACAGTCAAGAGAGACAGACAGTCAGTCACGAAAGACAGACAGTCAGTCAAGACAGACAGACAGTCAGTCAAGACAGACAGAGAGTCAGCCAAGACAGACAGACAGACATTTAGTCAACACAGACAAACAGATAGACAGTCAGTCAGTTATTCAAGAAAGACAAACAGAGAGACAGTCAGTTAGTTAGTCAGGACAGACAGTCAGACAGTCTGTCAGTTAGTCAGGACAGAAAGACAGACAGACAGTCAGTCAGGACAGACAGACAGAGTCTAAGTCAATACGGACAGACAGACAGACATTCAGTCAAGACGGACAGACAGACAGACATTCAGTCAGTTAGTCAAGACAGACATACAGACATACAGTCAGACAGTTAGTTAGTCAAGAGAGAGAGACAGACAGACAATCAGTCGGACAGACAGAACAACAGTCAATCAAGATAGACAGACAGACAGTCAGTCAACAAAGACAGACAGACTTACTACAGACAGACAGTCAGTCAACACAGACTGACAGACAGACAGTCAGCCAGTTATTCAAGACAGACTGACAGACAGACAGTCAGTCAGTTAGTCAAGACAGACAGACAGACAGACAGAGAGTCAGTCAGGACAGACAGACAGACAGTCAGTCAGTAAACAGACACAGACAGACAGACAGTCAGTCAGTTAGTCAAGACAGACAGACAGACAGTCAGTCAAGACAGACAGACAGACAGTCAGTCAAGACAGACAGACAGTCAGTCAAGACAGACAGACAGACAGTCAAGACAGACAGACAGTCAGTCGAGACAGACAGACAGACAGTCAAGACAGACTGACAGACAGACAATCCGTCAGACAGACAGACATACAGTTAGTCAAGACAGACAGACAAACAGACAGACAGACTTACAGTCAGTCAAGACAGGCAGACAGACAGACATACAGTCAGTCAAGACAGACAATCAGACAGACTGTCAGTCAGTTAGTCAAGACAGACAGACAGACAGACAGAGAGTCAGTCAAGACAGACAGACAGTCAGTCAGTTAGTCAAGACATACAGACAGACAGACAGTCAGTTAAGACAGCCAGACAGACAGACAGTCAGTCAAGACAGCCAGACAGACAGACAGTCAGTCAATACAGACAGACAGACAAACAGACAGTTAGTCAAGACAGACAGACAGACAGTCAGTCAGTCAAGACAGGCAGACAGACAGTCAGTCAAGACAGACAGACAGACAGTCAGTCAAGACAGACAGACAGACAGACAGTCAGTTAAGATAGACGGACAAACAGACAGTCAGTCAAGACAGACAGACAGACAGTCAGTCAGTCAAGACAGCCGGACAGACAGTCAGTCACTCAAGACAGACAGACAGTCAGTCAAGACAGACAGACAGACAGTCGGTCAAGACGGACAGTCAGAAAGTCAGTCAAGACAGACAGACAGACATTCAGTCAACACAGACAAACAGATAGACAGTCAGTCAGTTATTCAAGACAGACAAACAGAGAGACAGTCAGTCAGTTAGTCAGGACGGACAGTCAGACAGTCTGTCAGTTAGTCAGGACAGACAGACAGACAGTCAGGACAGACAGACAGAGAGTCAGTCAAGACGGACAGACAGACAGACAGTCAGTCAGGACAGACAGACAGTCAAGAGAGACAGACAGTCAGTCACGAAAGACAGACAGTCAGTCAAGACAGACAGACAGTCAGTCAAGACAGACAGAGAGTCAGCCAAGACAGACAGACAGACATTTAGTCAACACAGACAAACAGATAGACAGTCAGTCAGTTATTCAAGAAAGACAAACAGAGAGACAGTCAGTTAGTTAGTCAGGACAGACAGTCAGACAGTCTGTCAGTTAGTCAGGACAGAAAGACAGACAGACAGTCAGTCAGGACAGACAGACAGAGACTCAGTCAATACGGACAGACAGACAGACATTCAGTCAAGACGGACAGAGAGACAGACATTCAGTCAGTTAGTCAAGACAGACATACAGACATACAGTCAGACAGTTAGTTAGTCAAGAGAGAGAGACAGACAGACAATCAGTCGGACAGACAGAACAACAGTCAATCAAGATAGACAGACAGACAGTCAGTCAACAAAGACAGACAGACTTACTACAGACAGACAGTCAGTCAACACAGACTGACAGACAGACAGTCAGTCAGTTATTCAAGACAGACTGACAGACAGACAGTCAGTCAGTTAGTCAAGACAGACAGACAGACAGACAGAGAGTCAGTCAGGACAGACAGACAGACAGTCAGTCAATACGGACAGACAGTCAGTCAGGACTGACAGACAGTCAGTCAGGACTGATAGACACTCAGTCAAGACAGACAGTCAGTCAAGACGGACAGACAGAGAGACAGTCAGTCAAGACGGACTGACAGACAGACAATTAGTCAGTTAGTCAAGACAGACAGACAGACACAGAGTCAGTCAAGACTGACAGACAGTCAGTCAAGACTACAGTCAGTCAGTTAGTTAAGACAGACAGACAGACAGAGAGTCATTCAAGACAGACAGACAGGCAGACAGGCAGTAAACAGACAGAGACAGACAGACAGTCAGTCAGTTAGTCAAGACGGACAGACAGACAGTCAGTCAAGACAGACAGACAGACAGTCAGTCAAGACAGACAGACAGGCAGATAGCCAGTCAAGACAGACAGACAGACAGACAGACGTACAGTCAGTCAAGACAGACGTACAGTCAGTCAAGACAGACGTACAGTCAGTCAAGACAGACGTACAGTCAGTCAAGACAGACAGATCAGACAGTCAGTCAAGACAGACAGACAGACAGTCAAGACAGACTGAAAGACAGACAATCAGTCAGACAGACAGACATACAGTCAGTCAAGACAGACAGACAAACAGACAGACAGACATACAGTCAGTCAAGACAGGCAGACAGACAGAAATACAGTCAGTCAAGACAGACAATCAGACAGACTGTCAGTCAGTTAGTCAAGACAGACAGACAGACAGACAGAGAGTCAGTCAAGACAATCAGACAGTCAGTCAAGACAGACAGACAGTCAGTCAGTTATTCAAGACATACAGACAGACAGACAGTCAGTTAAGACAGCCAGACAGACAGACAGTCAGTCAAGACGGACTGACAGACAGACAGTTAGTCAGTTAGTCAAGACAGACAGACAGACACAGAGTCACTCAAGACAGACAGACAGTCAGTCAAGACTACAGTCAGTCAGTTAGTTAAGACAGACAGACAGACAGAGAGTCATTGCAGACAGACAGACAGGCAGACAGTCAGTAAACAGACACAGACAGACAGACAGTCAGTCAGTTAGTCAAGACAGACAGACAGACAGACAGTCAAGACAGACAGACAGACAGTCAGTCAAGACAGACAGACAGGCAGATAGCCAGTCAAGACAGACAGACAGACAGACAGACAGACAGTCAAGACAGACAGACAGACAGACAGACGTACAATCAGTCAAGACAGACGCACAGTCAGTCAAGACAAACGTACAGTCAGTCAAGACTGACGTACAGTCAGTCAAGACAGACGTACAGTCAGTCAAGACAGACGTACAGTCAGTCAAGACAGACGTACAGTCAGTCAAGACAGACAGACAGACAGTCAAGACAGACTGACAGACAGACAATCAGTCAGACAGACAGACATACAGTCAGTCAAGACAGACAGACAAACAGACAGACAGACATACAGTCAGTCAAGACAGGCAGACAGACAGACATACAGTCAGTCAAGACAGACAATCAGACAGACTGTCAGTCAGTTAGTCAAGACAGACAGACAGACAGTCAGTCAGTTAGTCAAGACATACAGACAGACAGACAGTCAGTTAAGACAGCCAGACAGACAGACAGTCAGTCAAGACAGACAGACAGACAAACAGACAGTCAGTCAAGACAGACAGACAGACAGTCAGTCAGTCAAGACAGGCAGACAGACAGTCAGTCAAGACAGACAGTCAGACAGTCAGTCAAGACAGACAGACAGACAGACAGAAAGTCAGTCAAGACAGACAGACAGGCAGACAGTCAGTTAAGACAGACAGACAAACAGACAGTCAGTCAAGACAGACAGACAGACAGTCAGTCAGTCAAGACAGCCGGACAGACAGTCAGTCACTCAAGACAGACAGACAGTCAGTCAAGACAGACAGACAGACAGTCGGTCAAGACGGACAGTCAGAAAGTCAGTCAAGACAGACAGACAGACATTCAGTCAACACAGACAAATAGATAGACAGTCAGTCAGTTATTCAAGACAGACAAACAGAGAGACAGTCAGTCAGTTAGTCAGGACGGACAGTCAGACAGTCTGTCAGTTAGTCAGGACAGACAGACAGACAGACAGTCAGTCAGGACAGACAGACAGTCAGTCAGGACAGACAGACAGTCAGTCAGGACAGACAGACAGAGAGTCAGTCAAGACGGACAGACAGACAGACAGTCAGTCAGGACAGACAGACAGTCAAGAGAGACAGACAGTCAGTCACGAAAGACAGTCAGTCAAGACAGACAGACAGTCAGTCAAGACAGACAGAGAGTCAGCCAAGACAGACAGACAGACATTTAGTCAACACAGACAAACAGATAGACAGTCCGTCAGTTATTCAAGACAGACAAACAGAGAGACAGTCAGTTAGTTAGTCAGGTCAGACAGTCAGACAGTCTGTCAGTTAGTCAGGACAGAAAGACAGACAGACAGTCAGTCAGGACAGACAGACAGAGACTCAGTTAAGACGGACAGACAGACAGACATTCAGTCAGTTAATCAAGACAGACATACAGACATACAGTCAGACAGTCAGTTAGTCAAGACAGAGAGACAGACAGACAATCAGTCAGAGAAACAGACCAACAGTCAATCAAGATAGACAGACAGACAGAGAGTCAGTCAGTTAGTCAAGACAGAAAGACAGACAGACAGTCAGTCAGTTATTCAAGAAAGACAAACAGACAGACAGTCAGTCAGGACAGACAGACAGACAGTCAGTCAGGACAGACAGACAGACAGTCAGTCAAGACGGACAGACAGACAGACAGTCAGTCAGTTAGTCAAGACAGACAGACAGACAGACAGTCAGTCAGTTATTCAAGAAAGACAGACAGACAGACAGTCAGTCAGGACAGACAGACAGACAGTCAGTCAAGACGGACAGACAGACAGACAGTCAGTCAGTTAGTCAAGACAGACAGACAGACAGACAGTCAGTCAGTTATTCAAGAAAGACAGAAAGACAGACAGTCAGTCAGGACAGACAGACAGACAGTCAGTCAAGACGGACAGACAGACAGACAGTCACTCAGTTAGTCAAGACAGAAAGACAGACAGACAGTCACTGAAGACAGACAGACAGACAGACAAGCAGTCAAGACAGACAGACAGACAGACAATCGGTCAGACAGACAGTCAGTCAAGACAGACAGACAGTCAGTCAGTTAGTCAAGACAGACAGATAGAGAGACAGTCAGTCAAGACACACAGACAGTAAGTCACGACAGACAGACAGGCAGTCTAGGCAGACAGACAGTCAGTCAAGACAGACAGACAGACAGCCAAGACAGACAGACAGACAGTCAGTCAAGACAGACAGACAGACAGTCAGTCAAGACAGACAGACAGACAGAAAGTCAGTCAGTTATTCAAGACAGACAGACGGAAAGGCAGTCAGTCAATCAGTCAGGACACACAGACAGACAGTCATTCAAGACGGACAGACAGACAGACAGTCAGTCAGTTAGTCAAGACAGACATACAGTCAGTCAAAACAGACAGACACACAGACAGACAGTCAAGACAGACTGACAGACAGACAGACAGTCAGTCGAGACAGACAGACAGACAGTCAAGACAGACTGACAGACAGACAATCAATCAGACAGACAGACATACAGTCAGTCAAGACAGACAGACAAACAGACAGACAGACATATATTCAGTCAAGACAGACAATCAGACAGACAGTCAGTCACTTAGTCAAGACAGACAGACAGACAGACAGTCAGTCACTTAGTCAAGACAGACAGAGAGTCACTCAAGACAGCCAGACAGACAGACTTTCAGTCAAGACTGACAGACAGACAGACATACAGTCAGTCAAGACAGACAGATAGACAGTCAGTCAAGACAGACAGACAAACAGACAGACAGTCAAGACAGACAGACAGACAGTCAGTCAAGACAGACAGACAATCAGTCAAGACTGACAGTCAGTCAGTTAGTTAAGACAGACAGACAGACAGAGAGTCATTCAAGACAGACAGACAGGCAGACAGTCAGTAAACAGACACAGACAGACAGACAGTCAGTCAGTTAGTCAAGACAGACAGACCGACAGTCAGTCAAGACAGACAGACAGAAAGTCAGTCAAGACAGACAGACAGGCAGATAGCAAGTCAAGACAGACAGACAGACAGACAGACAGTCAGTCAAGACAGACGTACAGTGAGTCAAGACAGACGTACAGTGAGTCAAGACAGACGTACAGTCAGTCAAGACAGACGTACAGTCAGTCAAGACAGACAGACCGTCAGTCAGTTAGTCAAGACAGACAGACAGACAGTCAGTCAAGACAAACAGACAGTCAGTCAAGACAGACAGACAGACAGTCAAGACAGACAGACAGTCAGTCAAGACAGACAGACAGAAAGTCAGTCAAGACAGACAGACAGGCAGAAAGTCAGTCAGTTATTCAAGACAGACAGACGGACAGGCAGTCAGTCAATCAGTCAGGACAGACAGACAGACAGTCAGTCAAGACGGACAGACAGACAGACAGTCAGTCAGTTATTCAAGACAGACAGACAGACAGACAGTCAGTCAAAAGAGACAACCACACAGACAGACAGTCAAGACAGACTGACAGTCAGTCGAAACAGACAGACATACAGTCAAGGCAGACTGACAGACAGTCAATCAGTCAGACAGACAGACAAACAGACAGACAGACATACAGTCAGTCAAGACAAGCAGACAGACAGACATACAGACGTACAGTCAGTCAAGACAGACGTAAAGTCAGTCAACCAGACGTACAGTCAGTCAAGACAGACGTACAGTCAGTCAAGACAGACAGATCGTCATTCAGTTAGTCAAGACAGACAGACAGACAGTCAGTCAAGACAAACAGACAGTCAGTCAAGACAGACAGACAGACAGTCAAGACAGACAGACAGACAGTCAGTCAAGACAGACAGACAAACAGACAGACAGTCAAGACAGACAGACAGACAGTCAGTCAAGACAGACAGTCAGTCAGTCAAGACAGGCAGACAGACAGTCAGTCAAGACAGACAGGCAGACAGTCAGTTAGTCAAGACAAAGAGACAGACAGTCAGTCAGTTAGTCAAGACAGACAGACAGACAGACATTCAGTCAGTTATTCAAGAAAGACAGACAGACAGACAGTCAGTTAGGACAGACAGACAGACAGTCAGTCAAGACGGACAGACAGACAGACAGTCAGTCAGTTAGTCAAGATAGACAGACAGACAGACAGACAGTCAGTTATTCAAGAAAGACAGAAAGACAGACAGTCAGTCAGGACAGACAGACAGACAGTCAGTCAAGACGGACAGACAGACATACAGTCACTCAGTTAGTCAAGACAGAAAGACAGACAGACAGTCACTGAAGACAGACAGACAAGCAGTCAAGACAGACAGACAGACAGACAGACAATCCGTCAGACAGACAGTCAGTCAAGACAGACAGACCGTCAGTCAGTTAGTCAAGACAGACAGACAGACAGTCAGTCAAGACAAACAGACAGTCAGTCAAGACAGACAGACAGACAGTCAAGACAGACAGACAGTCAGTCAAGACAGACAGACAGAAAGTCAGTCAAGCCAGACAGACAGGCAGAAAGTCAGTCAGTTATTCAAGACAGACAGACGGACAGGCAGTCAGTCAATCAGTCAGGACAGACAGACAGACAGTCAGTCAAGACGGACAGACAGACAGACAGTCAGTCAGTTATTCAAGACAGACAGACAGACATACAGTCAGTCAAAAGAGACAACCACACAGACAGACAGTCAAGACAGACTGACAGTCAGTCGAAACAGACAGACATACAGTCAAGGCAGACTGACAGACAGTCAATCAGTCAGACAGACAGACAAACAGACAGACAGACATACAGTCAGTCAAGACAAGCAGACAGACAGACATACAGACGTACAGTCAGTCAAGACAGACGTAAAGTCAGTCAACCAGACGTACAGTCAGTCAAGACAGACGTACAGTCAGTCAAGACAGACAGATCGTCATTCAGTTAGTCAAGACAGACAGACAGACAGTAAGTCAAGACAAACAGACAGTCAGTCAAGACAGACAGACAGACAGTCAAGACAGACAGACAGACAGTCAGTCGAGACAGACAGACAGACAGTCAAGACAGACTGACAGACAGACAATCAGTCAGACAGACAGACATAAAGTCAGTCAAGACAGACAGACAAACAGACAGACAGACATACAGTCAGTCAAGACAGACAGACAGTCAGTCAGTTAGTCAAGACATACAGACAGACAGACAGTCAGTTAAGACAGCCAGACAGACAGACAGTCAGTCAAGACAGCCAGACAGACAGACAGTCAGTCAAGACAGACAGACAGACAAACAGACAGTCAGTCAAGACAGACAGACAGACAGTCAGTCAGTCAAGACAGGCAGACAGACAGTCAGTCAAGACAGACAGGCAGACAGTCAGTTAGTCAAGACAAAGAGACAGACAGTCAGTCAGTTAGTCAAGACAGACAGACATTCAGTCAGTTATTCAAGAAAGACAGACAGACAGACAGTCAGTTAGGACAGACAGACAGACAGTCAGTCAAGACGGACAGACAGACAGACAGTCAGTCAGTTAGTCAAGATAGACAGACAGACAGACAGACAGTCAGTTATTCAAGAAAGACAGAAAGACAGACAGTCAGTCAGGACAGACAGACAGACAGTCAGTCAAGACGGACAGACAGACATACAGTCACTCAGTTAGTCAAGACAGAAAGACAGACAGACAGTCACTGAAGACAGACAGACAAGCAGTCAAGACAGACAGACAGACAGACAGACAATCCGTCAGACAGACAGTCAGTCAAGACAGACAGACAGTCAGTCAGTTAGTCAGGACAGACAGATAGAGAGACAGTCAGTCAAGACACACAGACAGTAAGTCACGACAGACAGACAGGCAGTCTAGGCAGACAGACAGTCAGTCAAGACAGACAGACAGCCAAGACAGACAGACAGACAGTCAGTCAAGACAGACAGACAGACAGTCAGTCAAGACAGACAGACAGACAGAAAGTCAGTCAGTTATTCAAGACAGACAGACGGAAAGGCAGTCAGTCAATCAGTCAGGACACACAGACAGACAGTCATTCAAGACGGACAGACAGACAGACAGTCAGTCAGTTAGTCAAGACAGACATAGAGACATACAGTCGGTCAAAACAGACAGACACACAGACAGACAGTCAAGACAGACAGACAGACAGACAGTCAGTCGAGACAGACAGACAGACAGTCAAGACAGACTGACAGACAGACAATCAATCAGACAGACAGACATACAGTCAGTCAAGACAAACAGACAGACATATATTCAGTCAAGACAGACGATCAGACAGACAGTCAGTCACTTAGTCAAGACAGACAGACAGACAAAGAGTCAGTCAAGACAGACAGACAGTCAGTCAGTTAGTCAAGACATACAGACAGACAGACAGTCAGTCGAGACAGTCAGACAGACAGACAGTCAGTCAAGACAGCCAGACAGACAGACTTTCAGTCAAGACAGACAGACAGACAGACAGACAGACATACAGCCAGTCAAGACAGACAGACAGACAGTCAGTCAAGACAGACAGACAAACAGACAGACAGTCAAGACAGACTGACAGACAGTCAGTCAAGACAGACAGACAGTCAGTCAAGACTAACAGTCAGTCAGTTAGTTAAGACAGACAGACAGACAGAGAGTCATTCAAGACAGACAAACAGGCAGACAGTCAGTAAACAGACACAGACAGACAGACAGTCAGTCGGTTAGTCAAGACAGACAGACCGACAGTCAGTCAAGACAGACAGACAGAAAGTCAGTCAAGACAGACAGACAGGCAGATAGCCAGTCAAGACAGACAAACAGACAGACAGACAGTCAGTCAAGACAGACGTACAGTCAGTCAAGACAGACGTACAGACAATCAAGACAGACGTACAGTCAGTCAAGACAGACAGACCGTCAGTCAGTTAGTCAAGGCAGACAGACAGACAGTCAGTCAAGACAAACAGACAGTCAGTCAAGACAGACAGACAGACAGTCAAGACAGACAGACAGTCAGTCAAGACAGACAGACAGAAAGTCAGTCAAGACAGACAGACAGGCAGAAAGTCAGTCAGTTATTCAAGACAGACAGACGGACAGGCAGTCAGTCAATCAGTCAGGACAGACAGACAGACAGTCAGTCAGTTATTCAAGACAGACAGACAGGCATACAGTCAGTCAAAACAGACAACCACACAGACAGACAGTCAAGACAGACAGACAGTCAGTCGAGACGGACAGACATACAGTCAAGACAGACTGACAGACAGACAATCAGTCAGACAGACAGACAAACAGACAGACAGACATACAGTCAGTCAAGACAGGCAGACAGACAGACATACAGACGTACAGTCAGTCAAGACAGACGTACAGTCAGTCAAGACAGACAGATCGTCATTCAGTTAGTCAAGACAGACAGACAGACAGTCAGTCAAGACAAACAGACAGTCAGTCAAGAAAGACAGACAGACAGTCAAGACAGACAGACAGACAGACAGTCAGTCGAGACAGACAGACAGACAGTCAAGACAGACTGACAGACAGACAATCAGTCAGACAGAGAGACATACAGTCAGTCAAGACAGACAGACAAAGAGTCAGACAGACATAAAGTCAGTCAAGACAGGCAGACAGACAGACATACAGTTAGTCAAGACATACAGACAGACAGACAGTCAGTTAAGACAGCCAGACAGACAGACAGTCAGTCAAGACAGCCAGACAGACAGACAGTCAGTCAAGACAGACAAACAGACAGTCAGTCAAGACAGACAGACAGACAGTCAGTCAGTCAAGACAGGCAGACAGACAGTCAGTCAAGACAGACAGACAGTCAGTGAGTCAAGACAAAGAGACAGACAGATAGTAGTCAGTCAAGACAGACAGACAGTCAGTCAAGACAGACAGACAGTCAGTCAAAACAGCCAGACAATCAGTCAAGACAGACAGACAGTCAGTCAAGACAGACAGACAGTCAGTCAAGACAGACAGACAGTCAGTCAAGACAGACAGACAGTCAGTCAAGACAGACAGACAGTCAGCCAAGACAGACAGACCGACAGTCATTCAAGATAGACAGACAGACAGTCAGTCAACACAGACAGACAGACTTACTACAGACAGACAGTCAGTCAACACAGACAGACAGACAGACAGTCAGTCAGTTATTCAAGACAGACTGACAGACAGACAGTCAGTCAAAAGAGACAACCACACAGACAGACAGTCAAGACAGACTGACAGTCAGTCGAAACAGACAGACATACAGTCAAGGCAGACTGACAGACAGTCAATCAGTCAGACAGACAGACAAACAGACAGACAGACATACAGTCAGTCAAGACAAGCAGACAGACAGACATACAGACGTACAGTCAGTCAAGACAGACGTAAAGTCAGTCAACCAGACGTACAGTCAGTCAAGACAGACGTACAGTCAGTCAAGACAGACAGATCGTCATTCAGTTAGTCAAGACAGACAGACAGACAGTCAGTCAAGACAAACAGACAGTCAGTCAAGACAGACAGACAGACAGTCAAGACAGACAGACAGACAGTCAGTCAAGACAGACAGACAAACAGACAGACAGTCAAGACAGACAGACAGACAGTCAGTCAAGACAGACAGTCAGTCAGTCAAGACAGGCAGACAGACAGTCAGTCAAGACAGACAGGCAGACAGTCAGTTAGTCAAGACAAAGAGACAGACAGTCAGTCAGTTAGTCAAGACAGACAGACAGACAGACATTCAGTCAGTTATTCAAGAAAGACAGACAGACAGACAGTCAGTTAGGACAGACAGACAGACAGTCAGTCAAGACGGACAGACAGACAGACAGTCAGTCAGTTAGTCAAGATAGACAGACAGACAGACAGACAGTCAGTTATTCAAGAAAGACAGAAAGACAGACAGTCAGTCAGGACAGACAGACAGACAGTCAGTCAAGACGGACAGACAGACATACAGTCACTCAGTTAGTCAAGACAGAAAGACAGACAGACAGTCACTGAAGACAGACAGACAAACAGTCAAGACAGACAGACAGACAGACAGACAATCCGTCAGACAGACAGTCAGTCAAGACAGACAGACCGTCAGTCAGTTAGTCAAGACAGACAGACAGACAGTCAGTCAAGACAAACAGACAGTCAGTCAAGACAGACAGACAGACAGTCAAGACAGACAGACAGTCAGTCAAGACAGACAGACAGAAAGTCAGTCAAGCCAGACAGACAGGCAGAAAGTCAGTCAGTTATTCAAGACAGACAGACGGACAGGCAGTCAGTCAATCAGTCAGGACAGACAGACAGACAGTCAGTCAAGACGGACAGACAGACAGACAGTCAGTCAGTTATTCAAGACAGACAGACAGACATACAGTCAGTCAAAAGAGACAACCACACAGACAGACAGTCAAGACAGACTGACAGTCAGTCGAAACAGACAGACATACAGTCAAGGCAGACTGACAGACAGTCAATCAGTCAGACAGACAGACAAACAGACAGACAGACATACAGTCAGTCAAGACAAGCAGACAGACAGACATACAGACGTACAGTCAGTCAAGACAGACGTAAAGTCAGTCAACCAGACGTACAGTCAGTCAAGACAGACGTACAGTCAGTCAAGACAGACAGATCGTCATTCAGTTAGTCAAGACAGACAGACAGACAGTAAGTCAAGACAAACAGACAGTCAGTCAAGACAGACAGACAGACAGTCAAGACAGACAGACAGACAGTCAGTCGAGACAGACAGACAGACAGTCAAGACAGACTGACAGACAGACAATCAGTCAGACAGACAGACATAAAGTCAGTCAAGACAGACAGACAAACAGACAGACAGACATACAGTCAGTCAAGACAGACAGACAGTCAGTCAGTTAGTCAAGACATACAGACAGACAGACAGTCAGTTAAGACAGCCAGACAGACAGACAGTCAGTCAAGACAGCCAGACAGACAGACAGTCAGTCAAGACAGACAGACAGACAAACAGACAGTCAGTCAAGACAGACAGACAGACAGTCAGTCAGTCAAGACAGGCAGACAGACAGTCAGTCAAGACAGACAGGCAGACAGTCAGTTAGTCAAGACAAAGAGACAGACAGTCAGTCAGTTAGTCAAGACAGACAGACATTCAGTCAGTTATTCAAGAAAGACAGACAGACAGACAGTCAGTTAGGACAGACAGACAGACAGTCAGTCAAGACGGACAGACAGACAGACAGTCAGTCAGTTAGTCAAGATAGACAGACAGACAGACAGACAGTCAGTTATTCAAGAAAGACAGAAAGACAGACAGTCAGTCAGGACAGACAGACAGACAGTCAGTCAAGACGGACAGACAGACATACAGTCACTCAGTTAGTCAAGACAGAAAGACAGACAGACAGTCACTGAAGACAGACAGACAAGCAGTCAAGACAGACAGACAGACAGACAGACAATCCGTCAGACAGACAGTCAGTCAAGACAGACAGACAGTCAGTCAGTTAGTCAGGACAGACAGATAGAGAGACAGTCAGTCAAGACACACAGACAGTAAGTCACGACAGACAGACAGGCAGTCTAGGCAGACAGACAGTCAGTCAAGACAGACAGACAGCCAAGACAGACAGACAGACAGTCAGTCAAGACAGACAGACAGACAGTCAGTCAAGACAGACAGACAGACAGAAAGTCAGTCAGTTATTCAAGACAGACAGACGGAAAGGCAGTCAGTCAATCAGTCAGGACACACAGACAGACAGTCATTCAAGACGGACAGACAGACAGACAGTCAGTCAGTTAGTCAAGACAGACATAGAGACATACAGTCGGTCAAAACAGACAGACACACAGACAGACAGTCAAGACAGACAGACAGACAGACAGTCAGTCGAGACAGACAGACAGACAGTCAAGACAGACTGACAGACAGACAATCAATCAGACAGACAGACATACAGTCAGTCAAGACAAACAGACAGACATATATTCAGTCAAGACAGACGATCAGACAGACAGTCAGTCACTTAGTCAAGACAGACAGACAGACAAAGAGTCAGTCAAGACAGACAGACAGTCAGTCAGTTAGTCAAGACATACAGACAGACAGACAGTCAGTCGAGACAGTCAGACAGACAGACAGTCAGTCAAGACAGCCAGACAGACAGACTTTCAGTCAAGACAGACAGACAGACAGACAGACAGACATACAGCCAGTCAAGACAGACAGACAGACAGTCAGTCAAGACAGACAGACAAACAGACAGACAGTCAAGACAGACTGACAGACAGTCAGTCAAGACAGACAGACAGTCAGTCAAGACTGACAGTCAGTCAGTTAGTTAAGACAGACAGACAGACAGAGAGTCATTCAAGACAGACAAACAGGCAGACAGTCAGTAAACAGACACAGACAGACAGACAGTCAGTCGGTTAGTCAAGACAGACAGACCGACAGTCAGTCAAGACAGACAGACAGAAAGTCAGTCAAGACAGACAGACAGGCAGATAGCCAGTCAAGACAGACAAACAGACAGACAGACAGTCAGTCAAGACAGACGTACAGTCAGTCAAGACAGACGTACAGACAATCAAGACAGACGTACAGTCAGTCAAGACAGACAGACCGTCAGTCAGTTAGTCAAGGCAGACAGACAGACAGTCAGTCAAGACAAACAGACAGTCAGTCAAGACAGACAGACAGACAGTCAAGACAGACAGACAGTCAGTCAAGACAGACAGACAGAAAGTCAGTCAAGACAGACAGACAGGCAGAAAGTCAGTCAGTTATTCAAGACAGACAGACGGACAGGCAGTCAGTCAATCAGTCAGGACAGACAGACAGACAGTCAGTCAGTTATTCAAGACAGACAGACAGGCATACAGTCAGTCAAAACAGACAACCACACAGACAGACAGTCAAGACAGACAGACAGTCAGTCGAGACGGACAGACATACAGTCAAGACAGACTGACAGACAGACAATCAGTCAGACAGACAGACAAACAGACAGACAGACATACAGTCAGTCAAGACAGGCAGACAGACAGACATACAGACGTACAGTCAGTCAAGACAGACGTACAGTCAGTCAAGACAGACAGATCGTCATTCAGTTAGTCAAGACAGACAGACAGACAGTCAGTCAAGACAAACAGACAGTCAGTCAAGAAAGACAGACAGACAGTCAAGACAGACAGACAGACAGACAGTCAGTCGAGACAGACAGACAGACAGTCAAGACAGACTGACAGACAGACAATCAGTCAGACAGAGAGACATACAGTCAGTCAAGACAGACAGACAAAGAGTCAGACAGACATAAAGTCAGTCAAGACAGGCAGACAGACAGACATACAGTTAGTCAAGACATACAGACAGACAGACAGTCAGTTAAGACAGCCAGACAGACAGACAGTCAGTCAAGACAGCCAGACAGACAGACAGTCAGTCAAGACAGACAAACAGACAGTCAGTCAAGACAGACAGACAGACAGTCAGTCAGTCAAGACAGGCAGACAGACAGTCAGTCAAGACAGACAGACAGTCAGTGAGTCAAGACAAAGAGACAGACAGATAGTAGTCAGTCAAGACAGACAGACAGTCAGTCAAGACAGACAGACAGTCAGTCAAAACAGCCAGACAATCAGTCAAGACAGACAGACAGTCAGTCAAGACAGACAGACAGTCAGTCAAGACAGACAGACAGTCAGTCAAGACAGACAGACAGTCAGTCAAGACAGACAGACAGTCAGCCAAGACAGACAGACCGACAGTCATTCAAGATAGACAGACAGACAGTCAGTCAACACAGACAGACAGACTTACTACAGACAGACAGTCAGTCAACACAGACAGACAGACAGACAGTCAGTCAGTTATTCAAGACAGACTGACAGACAGACAGTCAGTCAGTTAGTCAAGACAGACAGATCGACAGACAGACAGTCAGTCAGGACAGACAGACAGACAGTCAGTCAATACGGACAGACAGTCAGTCAGGACTGACAGACAGTCAGTCAGGACTGACAGATAGTCAGTCAGGACTGACAGACAGTCAGTCAGGACTGATAGACACTCAGTCAGGACAGACAATCAGTCAAGACGGACAGACAGACAGACAGTCAGTCAAGACGGACTGACAGACAGACAGTTAGTCAGCTAGTCAAGACAGACAGACAGACACAGAGTCAGTCAAGACAGACAGACAGTCAGTCAAGACTACAGTCAGTCAGTTAGTTAAGACAGACAGACAGACAGAGAGTCATTACAGTTATAGTCAGGACAGACCGACAGACAGACGTACACTCAGTCAAAACAGACAGAAAGACAGACAGACAGACAGACAGACAGTCAGTCAAGACAGACAGACAGACAGACCGTCAGTCAGTTAGTCAGGAAAGACAAACAGACAGACAGTCAGTCAAGACAGACAGTCAGTCAAAACAGACAGACATACAGTCAGTCAAGGCAGACAGACGGACAGACAGACAGACAGACAGTCAGTCAAGACAGACGTACAGTCAGTCTAGACAGACGTACAGTCAGTCAAGACAGACAGACAGACAGACCGTCAGTCAGTTAGTCAAGACAGACAGACAGACAGTCAGTCAAGACAGACAGACAGTCAGTCAAGACAGACAGACAGAAAGTCGGTCAAGACAGACAGACAGGCAGACAGTCAGTTAAGACAGACAGACAGACGTTTTCTTGAGGATCCGAGTTCGTTGAAAAAGACAGTCAGTCAAGACAGACGGTCAGTCAAGACAGACAGTCAGTCAAGACAGACAGTCAGTCAAGACAGACAGACAGACAGACAGTCAGTCAAGACAGACAGACAGAAAGACAATCAGTCAGACAGACAGACAGTCAGTCAAGACAGACAGACAGTCAGTCAAAACAGACAGACAGTCAGTCAAAACAGACAGACAATCAGTCAATACAGACAGACAGTCAGTCAAGACAGACAGACAGTCAGTCAAGACAGACGTACAGTCAGTCAAGACAGACCTACCGTCAGTCAGTTAGTCAAGACAGACAGACAGACAGTCAGTCAAGACAAGCAGACAGTCAGTCTAGACAGACAGACAGACAGACAGTCAGTCAAGACAGCCAGACAGACAGACTTTCAGTCAAGACAGACAGACAGACAGTCAGTCAAGACAGACAGACAGACAGTCAGTTAAGACAGACAGACAGACAGACAGAAAGTCAGTCAAGACAGACAGACAGGCAGACAGTCAGTTCAGACAGACATACAAACAGACAGTCAGTCAAGACAGACAGACAGACGTTTTCTTGGGATGACGATTCGAGTTCGTTGACTGAAATTTGACTAAGTCCAGCTTGGAATCCGAGTTCGTTGACCGAAATTTAACTAAGACCGACTTGGAGTCAGGATCCGAGTTCGTTTCCTTGGAGTCAGGATCTGAGTTCGTTGACTGAAATTTGACCAAGTCCAACTTGGAGTCAGGATCCGAGTTCGTTCCCTTGGAGTCAGGATCCGAGTTCGTTGACCGACATTTAACTAAGAACGACTTGGAGTCAGGATCCGAGTTCGTTTCCTTGGAGCTAGAATCCGAGTTCGTTGACTGGAATTTGACTAAGTCCAACTTGGAGTCAGGATCCGAATTCGTTGACTCCTAGCTTTTAGTCTTGGAGTCAGGATCCGAGTTCGTTGACTCCTAGCTTTTAGTCTTGGAGTCAGGATCCATGTTCGTTGACTGAAATTTTACACACAGTCATTCAAGACAGACAGACAGACAGACAATCAGTCAAGACAGACAGACAGACAGACAGTCAGTCAGACAGACAGACAGACAGTCAGTCAAGACAGACAGACAAACATACAGTCAGTCAAGACAAACAGACAGTCAGTCAGTTAGTCAAGACAGACAGACAGAAAGACAGTCAGTCAAGACACACAGACAGTCAGTCTGTTTTGACTAAGTCCAACTTGGAGTCAGGATCCGAGTTCGTTGACTGAAATTTGACAGACAGTCAGTCAAGACAGACAGTCAGTCAGCCAAGACAGACAGACAGACAGTAAGTCAAGACAACGGACAGACAGTCAGTCAACACAGACAGACAGACAGAAAGTCAGTCAGTTATTCAAGACAGACAGACAGACAGGCAGTCAGTCAATCAGTCAGGACAGACAGACAGACAGTCAGTCAAGACGGACAGACAGACAGACAGTCACTCAGTTAGTCAAGACAGACAGACAGACATATAGTCAGTCAAAACAGACAGACACACAGACGGACAGTCAAGACAGACAAACAGACAATCAGTCAAGACAGACAGTCAGTCAGCCAAGACAGACAGACAAACAGTCAGTCAAGACAACGGACAGACAGTCAGTCAACACAGACAGACAGACAGAAAGTAAGTCAGTTATTCAAGACAGACAGACAGACAGGCAGTCAGTCAATCAGTCAGGACAGACAGACAGACAGTCAGTCAAGACGGACAGACAGACAGACAGTCAGTCAGTTAGTCAAGACAGACAGACAGACATACAGTCAGTCAAAACAGACAGACACACAGACAGACAGTCAAGACAGACAGACAGACAATCAGTCAAGACAGACAGACAGACAGTCAAGACAGACTGACAGACAGACATACAGTCAGTCAAGACAGACAGACAAACAGACAGACAGACATACAGTCAGTCAAGACAGACAGACAGACAGACATACAGTAAGTCAAGACAGACAATCAGACAGACAGTCAATCAGTTAGTCAAGACAGACAGACAGAGAGTCAGTCAAGACAGACAGACAGTCAGTCAGTTAGTCAAGACATACAGACAGACAGACAGTCAGTCAAGACAGACAGACAGACAGACAGACAGTCAGTCGAGACAGACAGACAGACAGTCAGACAGTCAGTCAAGACAGACAGACAGACAGTCAGTCAAGACAGACAGACAGAAAGTCAGTCAAGACAGACAGAAAGTCAGTCAAGACAGACAGACAGTCAGTCAAGACAGACAGACAGTCAGTCAAGACAGACAGACAGTCAGTCAAGACAGACAGACAGTCAGTCAATACGGACAGACAGACAGACTGTCAGTCAGTCAGTAAAGACGGACAGACACACAGACAAAGTCAAGACAGACTGACAGACGGACAGTCAGTCAAGACAGAAAGACAAACAGAAAACTCGAACAAGGATCCTGTCTTCAAGCTGGACAGTCAGTCAAGACAGACAGACAGTCAGCCAAGACAGACAGACAGACAGTCAGTCAAGACAGACAGACAGACAGTCATACAACACAGACAGACATTCAGTCAGTTATTCAAGACAGACAAACAGACAGACAGTCGGTAAGTTAGTCAGGACAGACAGACAGACAGTCAGTCAAGACGGACAGACAGACAGACCGTCAGTCAGTTAGTCAAGACAAGACAGTCAGCCAAGACAGACAGACATACAGTCAGTCAAGACAGACAGACAGACGTACAGTCAGTCAAGACAGACAGAAAGACAGACCGTTGGTCAGTTAGTCAAGACAGACAGACAGACAGTCAGTCAAGACAGACAGACAGACAGACAGTCAGTCAGTAAGTCAAGACATACAAACAGACATACAGTCAGTCAAGACACACAGACAGACAGACAGGCAGACAGACGTACTGTCAGTCAAGACAGACAGACAGACAGACAGACAGACATACAGTCAGACCGTCAGTCAGTTAGTCAGGACAGACAGACAGACAGACAGTCAGTCAAGACAGACAGTCAGTCAAGACAGACAGACAGACAGACATACAATCAGTCAAGACAGACAGACAGACGTGCAGTCAGTCAAGACAGACAGACAGACAGACCGTCAGTCAATTAGTCGAGACAGACAGACAGTCAGTCAAGAAAGACAGACAGTCAGGCAAGACAGACAGTCAGTCAGTCAAGACAGACAGACAGTCAGCCAAGACAGACAGACAGATAGTCAGTCAAGACAGACAGACAGACAGTCATGCAACACAGAAAGACAGACAGATAGTCAGTCAGTTATTCAAGACAGACAAACAGACATACAGTCGGTCAGTTAGTCAGGACAGACAGACAGACAGTCAGTCAAGACGGACAGATAGACAGACAGTCAGTCAGTGAGTCGAGACAGACAGACAGTCAGTCAAGACAGACAGACAGACAAACATACAGTCAGTCAAGACAGACAGGCAGACAGACCGTCAGTCAGTTAGTCAAGACAGACAGACAGACAGTCAGTCAAGACAGACAGACAGTCAGTCAAGACAGACAGACAGTAAGTCAAGACAGACAGACAGTCAGTCAAGACAGACAGACAGTCAGTCAGGACAGACAGACAGATAGTCAGTCAAGACAGACAGACAGACAGTCATTCAACACAAACAGACAGACAGACAGTCAGTCAGTTATTCAAGACATACAAACAGACAGACAGTCGGTCAGTTAGTCAGGACAGACAGACAGACAGACAGTCAGTCGAGACGGACAGACAGACAGACTGTCAGTCAGTTAGTCAAGACAGACAGACAGACAGACAGTCAGTCAAGACAGACAGTCAGTCAAGACAGACAGTCAGTTAGCCAAGACATACAGACAGAAATACAGTCAGTCAGGACAGACCGACAGACAGACAGACAGACGTACACTCAGTCAAAACAGACAGAAAGACAGACAGACAGACAGTCAGTCAAGACAGACAGACAGACAGACCGTCAGTCAGTTAGTCAGGAAAGACAAACAGACAGACAGTCAGTCAAGACAGACAGTCAGTCAAAACAGACAGACATACAGTCAGTCAAGGCAGACAGACAGACAGACAGACGTACAGTCAGTCAAGACAGACGTACAGTCAGTCTAGACAGACGTACAGTCAGTCTAGACTGACGTACAGTCAGTCTAGACAGACGTACAGTCAGTCAAGACAGACAGACAGACAGACCGTCAGTCAGTTAGTCAAGACAGACAGACAGACAGTCAGTCAAGACAGACAGACAGTCAGTCAAGACAGACAGACAGAAAGTCGGTCAAGACAGACAGACAGGCAGACAGTCAGTTAAGACAGACAAACAGACGTTTTCTTGAGGTGACGATTCGAGTTCGTTGACTCCTAGCTTTGAGTCTTGGAGTCAGGATCCGAGTTCGTTGACTCCTAGCTTTTAGTCTTGGAGTCAGGATCCGTGTTTCTTTGACTGAAATTTCACAGACAGTCAGTCAAGACAGACAGTCAGTAAAGACAGACGGTCAGTCAAGACAGACAGTCAGTCAAGACAGACGGTTAGTCAAGACAGACAGTCAGTCAAGACAGACGGTCAGTCAAGACAGACAGTCAGTCAAAACAGACAGTCAGTCAAGACAGACGGTCAGTCAAGACAGACAGTCAGTCAAGACAGACAGTCAGTCAAAACAGACAGACAATCAGTCAAGACAGACAGACAGTCAGTCAAGACAGAAGTACAGTCAGTCAAGACAGACGTACAGTCAGTCAAGACAGACCTACCGTCAGTCAGTTAGTCAAGACAGACAGACAGACAGTCAGTCAAGACAAGCAGACAGTCAGTCAAGACAGACAGACAGACAGTCAAGACAGACAGACAGTCAGTCAGGAAAGACAGACAGAAAGTCAGTCAAGACAGACAGACAGGCAGACAGTCAGTTAAGACAGACATACAAACAGACAGTCAGTCAAGACAGACAGACAGACGTTTTCTTGGGGTGACGATTCGAGTTCGTTGACTTAAAATTTGACTAAGTCCAGCTTGGAGTCAGGATCCTAGTTCGTTGACTGACATTAGACTAAGTCCAACTTGGAGTCAGGATCCGAGTTCGTTGACTGAAATTAGACCAAGTCCAACTTGGAGTCAGGATCCGAGTTCGTTGACTCCTAGCTTTTAGTCTTGGAGTCAGGATCCGTGTTCGTTGACTGAAATTTGACAGACAGTCAGTCAAGACAGACAGACAGACAGACAAGCAATCAAGACAGACAGACAGACAGACAGTCAGTCAAGACAGACAGACAAATATACAGCCAGTCAAGACAGACAGACAGTCAGTCAGTTAGTCAAGACAGACAGACAGTCAGTCTGTTTTGACTAAGTCCAACTTGGAGTCAGGATCCGAGTTCGTTGACTGAAATTTGACAGACAGTCAGTCAAGACAGACAGTCAGTGAAGACAGACAGACAGACAGACAAGCAGTCAAGACAGACAGACAGACAGACAATCAGTCAGACAGACAGTCAGTCAAGACAGACAGACAAACATACAGTCAGTCAAGACAGACAGACAGTCAGTCAGTCAGTCACGACAGACAGACAGGCAGTCTAGACAGACAGACAGTCAGTCAAGACAGACAGACAGACAGCCAAGACAGACAGACAGAAAGTCAGTCAAGAAAGATTGACAGACAGTCAGTCAAGACGGACAGACAGACAGACAGTCAGTCAGTTAGTCAAGACAGACAGACAGACATACAGTCAGTCAAAACAGACAGACACACAGACATACAGTCAAGACAGACAGACAGACAGACAGGCAGTCGAGACAGACAGACAGACAGTCAAGACAGACAGACAGACAGACAGACAATCAGTCAGACAGACAGTCAGTCAAGACAGACAGACAAACATACAGTCAGTCAAGACTGACAGACAGTCAGTCAGTTATTCAAGACAGACAGACAGAGAGACAGTCAGTCAAGACACACAGAAAGTCAGTCACGACAGACAGACAGGCAGTCTAGACAGACATACAGTCAGTCAAGACAGACAGACAGTCAGTCAGTTAGTCAAGACAGACAGACAGAGAGACAGTCAGTCAAGACACACAGACAGTCAGTCCAACTTGGAGTCAGGATCCGAGTTCGTTGACTGAAATTCGACAGACAGTCAGTCAAGACAGACAGTCAGTCAAGACAGACAGTCAGTCAAGACAGACAGTCAGTCAAGACAGACAGACAGACAGACAAGCAGTCAAGACAGACAGACAGACAGACAATCAGTCAGACAGACAGTCAGTCAAGACAGACAGACAAACATACAGTCAGTCAAGACAGACAGACAGTCTGTCAGTTAGTCAAGACAGACAGTCAGTCAAGACAGACAGACAGTCAGTCAAGACAGACAGACAGTCAGTCAGTCAGTCACGACAGACAGACAGGCAGTCTAGACAGACAGACAGTCAGTCAAGACAGACAGACAGACAGCCAAGACAGACAGACAGTCAGTCAAGAAAGATAGACAGACAGTCAGTCAAGACAGACAGACAGACAGACAGTCAGTCAGTTAGTCAAGACAGAAAGACAGACATACAGTCAGTCAAAACAGACAGACACACAGACAGACAGTCAAGACAGACAGACAGACAGACAGTCAGTCGAGACAGACTGTCAGACAGTCAAGACAGACTGACAGACAGACAATCAGTCAGACAGACAGACATACAGTCAGTCAAGACAGACAGACAAACAGACAGACAGACATACAGTCAGTCAAGACAGGCAGACAGACAGACATACAGTCAGTCAAGACAGACAATCAGACAGACTGTCAGTCAGTTAGTCAAGACAGACAGACAGACAGACAGAGAGTCAGTCAAGACAGACAGACAGTCAGTCAGTTAGTCAAGACATACAGACAGACAGACAGTCAGTTAAGACAGCCAGACAGACAGACAGTCAGTCAAGACAGTCAGACCGACAGACAGTCAGTCAAGACAGACAGACAGACAAACAGACAGTCAGTCAAGACAGACAGACAGACAGTCAGTCAAGACAGACAGACAGACAGTCAGTCAAGACAGACAGACAGAAAGTCAGTCAAGACAGACAGACAGAAAGTCAGTCAAGACAGACAGACAGGCAGACAGTCAGTTAAGACAGACATACAAACAAACAGTCAGTCAAGACAGACAGACAGACGTTTTCTTGGGGTGACGATTCGATTCGTTGACTGAAATTTTATTAAGTCCAATTTGGAGTCAGGATACGAGTTCGTTGACTCCTAGCTATTAGTCTTAGAGTCAGGATCCGTGTTCGTTGACTGAAATTTCACAGACAGTCAGTCAAGACAGACAGTCAGTCAAGACAGACGGTCAGTCAAGACAGACAGACAGACAGACAGTCAGTCAAGACAGACAGACAGACAGACAATCAGTCAGACAGACAGACATACAGTCAGTCAAGACAGACAGACAGCTAACTGACTGACTGTCTGTCTGTCTGTCTGTGTCGACTGACTGTGTGTCTGTCTGTCTTGAATGACTGTCTGTCTGTATGTCTGTCTGTCTTGACTGACTGTCTGTTTGTCTGTATGTCTTGACTAACTGACTGACCGTCTGTCTGTGTTTACAGACTGTTTGCCTGCCTGTCTGTCTTGAATGATTCTCTGTCTGTCTGTCTGTCTTGACTGACTGTCTGTCTGTCAGTCTTGACTGACTGTCTGTCTGTCTTGACTGAGTGTCTGTCTGTCTTGCCTGAGTGTCTGTCTGTCTGTCTCTCTTGACTGTCTGTCTGTGTGTCTGTCTGTCTTGACAAACTGAATAACTGTCTGTCTGACTGTCCGTCTTGACTGACTGTCTGTCTGTCTGTCCTGACTGACTGTCTGTCTGTCTGTTTGTCCTGACTAACTGAATGGCTTTCTGTCTGTCTGTCCTGACTAACTGAATGGCTTTCTGTCTGTCTGTCTTGAAAGACTGACTGACGTTCTGTCTGTGTTGACTGACGGTCTGTCTGTGTTGACTGTCTGTCTGTCTGTCTTGGCTGACTGTCTGTCTTGACTAACTGACTGACTGTCTGCCTTGACTAAGTGACTGACTGTCTGTCTGTCTGTCTTGACTGACTGTAAGTCTGTCTGTCTGTCTGTCTGTTTTGACTGACTGTCTGTTTGTCTGTCTGTCTTGACTGACTGTACGTCTGTCTGTCTGTATGTCTGTCTTGACTGACTGTATGTCTGTCTGCATGTCTGGACTAACTTACTGACTATCTGTCTGTCTGTCTATGTTGACTGACTGTCTGTCTGTCTGTGTTGACTGACTGTCTGTCTGTCTGTCTTGACTAACTGACTGACTGTCTGTCTGTGTTTACTGATTGTCTGCCTGTCTATCTGTCTTGAATGTTTCTCTGTCTGTCTGTCCGTCTTGACTGACTGTCTGTCTGTCTGTCTGTCTTGACTAACTGACTGACTGTCTGTCTGTCAGTCTTGACTGTCTGTCTGTCAGTCTTGACTGACTGTCTGTCTGTCTTGACTGGCTGTCTTTCTGTCTTGACTGACTCTCTGTCTGTCTGTCTCTCTTGACTGTCTGTCTGTGTTTCTGTCTGTCTTTTTTTTTTTTTAATTGCCACGTAGTATCTTTTCGGTTCTTCCTGTCCAATGCCAGGTGACTACGCTTCCACTTTCCCTCGGTGACGCCAACGGTCCTAACATCTCATATTTTAAATTATTAATTGATCAAATATATATTTTTTGCGTCACCTACACTTTCCTCTATCTCTACATTTAATTTTTCAATATTCTTTCTTATTTCCTCTTTTATCACTTATTTCACATTTTACATTTTCATGTTTAAAACCTTAAAATTTTCTTTACTTTTTTCTTTCTTAAAATCTCCTTTCCTAATTTTTTTTTTTTTTCTATTAAAACTTTATTAAATTTATAAAAAATATTATCCCTCATTATTTTTTGTTTATTTTTTTTTCGCAACCATACCAAAAGGGGAGTTTTATCCTGAAGACATTAACAACACAAAATTTGTTTTACCTCTTCGCTCTTCCTGCGTCAAAGGATGCCCTTCCGTCATAGGGAATCCCTTTTGCAGTGGCATTTATAATAATCTTTTTCATTTCCGTCTCCGATACCAAAAGCCTTCTTTTCTTTTAATCTATAAAACAAATACAATCAAAAAATTATATATAAATAAACGTTCATTTGATCGTACTTTACACACAAAATTAATTAGTACGACTAAATGAAAAACTTTTAAGAATTACCAATTTTCTTAATATAAAACTACTTTGGTTGCAAAAAAAAAAAAAAAAACCCTTAAAAAATGCGTCCCTTTCTTAAAACATTAAAATTAACCGTTTACGTAAATTATTTTTTTTATTTTTTTTTTAAATTAAATTTCAAAATAAATCCTCAATATTAAATTTTAATTCCAAAAAATTTCCTACTTTATCATTACTACCTTTTATCATTTCCCAACATTTTTTAACTTTCATTATTACATTATCATCCTCACCTTTTTCTCTGTCTTTCCACGTACAATATGTCGATATCATGAATGTCATTGTTCTTTCTCTTTGTAATCCATGGTTACTTTTAACGTTTATAAGGCTCATTTCTTCATTGAAATCCCATTTGTCTCCATATTCCATTAAAGAACGTATTATATTTTCGAATTTTTTTTAGCCTCTCCTTTTTCTTCTTGCATTTAATGAGAAAATGATTTACATCTTCGATTTCATTACAATTTTTACATTTTCCCGTGTTTTGTTCAGGGAAAATTCGATGCTTTCTTTCTTCTGTTGGGAGAAGGTTATGTATTTGGTAAAACAGATGCTGTTTTACTTTCGGCGAAAGCATCGATGTATGGAGGAGATTGAAAGCTCGGTTTGCTTGCTCTTCGTCTATCCGTTTCTCTTCAATTAATTTTATATCCGGTAGACTCATCTTTTCTCGGTAAAAATTTCGTATCTCTTCTTTTGGTGTTTCTCTTACATCAGGGTCAACAATTTTTTCTTTTCTCATCTCTTTTATGTCCAGAAACGCGATTTCTAGGCTTTGTGGGTATTTTTTTTCCACTTGTTCTCATTAGCATCCACAAATTTAATACCGAGTCTTTTTTCTCGGTCATATTTTCGAGAGCTGTCCTGACGAAAAGCTCTCTTGACTTAGCTTCAGGGTTAATTATCTGAAGTCCTCCTTTTATCTTCTGCTGGTACATATCTGTAATCCTGAGTTTTGGCGGTTCTTTTCCTTCCCATATGAAGTTGTATATTATTTTGTGATTTTTTTTTAATGTCGCTTTCGAAGGGTACGAAATATTAGCCAAATGCCATATTATTGGAAGGCTGTAAATATTTATGTATTCCGCTTTCTGAAAAACAGTGAGCTTCCGATTCAGACATATACAGACACAGACAGACAGACAGTCAGTCAAGACAGACAGACAGACAGACAGTCAGTCAAGACAGAAAGACAGACAGACAGTCAGTCAGTTAGTCAAGGCATACAGACAGACATACAGTCAGTCAAGACAGACAGCCAGACAGACAGACGTAGAGTCAGTCAAGACAGACAGACAGACAGTCAGTTAAGACAGACAGACAGACAGTCAGTCAAGACAGAGAGTCAGTCAAGACAGACAGTCAGTCAAGACAGAGAGTCAGTCAAGACAGACAGTCAGTCAAGACAGAGAGTCAGTCAAGACAGACAGTCAGTCAAGACAGACAGTCAGTCAACACAGACAGTCTGTCAACACAGACAGACAGACAGACATACAGTCAGTCAAGACAGACAGACAGACAGACGTACAGTCAGTCAGGACAGACAGACAGACAGACCGTCAGTCAGTTAGTCAAGAGAGACAGACAGACAGACAGACAGTCAGTCAAGACAGACGGACAGTCATTCAAGACAGACAGACAGTCAGTCAAGACAGACAGACAGTCAGCCAAGACAGACAGACAGACAGAGAGTCAGTCAACACAGACAGTCAGTCAAGACAGACAGTCAGTCAAGACAGACAGACAGAAAGACAGACAGTCAGTCAAGACAGACAGACAGACAGACAGACTTACAGTCAGTCAAGACAGACAGACAGACAGACATAAAGTCAGTAAGTTAGTCAAGACAGACAGTCAGTCAGTTAGTCAAGACAGACAGACAGACAGTCAGTCAAGACAGTCAGACAGTTAGTCAAGACAGACAGACGTACAGTCAGTCAAGACAGACAGACAGACAGACCGTCAGTCAGTTAGTCAAGAGAGACAGACAGACAGACGGTCAAGATAGACAGACAGTCAGTCAAGACAGACAGACAATCAGTCAAGACAGACAGACAGTCAGTCAAGACTGAACGTCAGTCAAGACAGACAGTCAGTCAAGACAGACAGACAGAAAGACAGACAGTCAGTCAAGACAGACAGACAGACAGACAGACTTACAGTCAGTCAAGACAGACAGACAGACAGACATACAGTCAGTAAGTTAGTCAAGACAGACAGTCAGTCAGTTAGTCAAGACAGACAGACAATCAGTCAAGACAGTCAGACAGTCAGTCAAGACAGACAGACAGTCAGTCAGGACAGACAGACATACAGTCAGTCAAGACAGACAGACACACAGACAGACATTCAAGAGAGACAGACAGACAGACAGAACGTCAGTCAAGACAGACAGACACTCAGTCAAGACAGTCAGACAGTCAGTCCAGACTGACAGACAGACAGTCAGTCAGTTAGTCAAGACAGACAGACAGACAGACAGACAGTCAGTCAAGACAGACAGACAGACAGAGAATCATTCAAGACAGACAGACAGGCAGACTGTCATGAACACAGACAGACAGTCAGTCAGTTAGTCAAGACAGACAGACAAACAGACAGTCAGTCAACACAGACAGACAGTCAGTCAGTTAGTCAAGACATACAGACAGACAGACAGTCAGTCAAGACCGACAGACAGACAGTCAGTCAAGACAGAGAGACAGACAGTCAGTCAACACAGAAAGAGAGACAGGCAGTCAGTCAGTTAGTCAAGACATACAGACAGACATACAGTCAGTCAAAACAGACAGCCAGACAGACAGACGTACAGACAGTCAAGACAGACAGACAGACAGACAGTCAGTCAAGACAGACAGACAGACAGTCAGTCAAGACAGACAGACAGACAGTCAGTCAAGACAGAGAGTCAGTCAAGACAGACAGTCAGTCAAGACAGACAGTCAGTCAACACAGACAGACAGACAGACATACAGTCAGTCAAGACAGACAGACAGACAGACAGACGTACAGTCAGTCAAGACAGACAGACAGTCAGTCAAGACAGACAGACAGCCAGCCAAGACAGACAGACAGACAGTCAGTCAAAACAGACAGACAGAAAGTCAGTCAACACAGACAGACAGACAGACAGTCAGTCAGTTATTCAAGACAGACAAACAGATAGACAGTCGGTCAGTTAGTCAGTCAAGACAGACAGTCAGTCAAGACAGACAGAGAGACAGTCAAGACAGACAGACAGTCAGTCAAGACAGACAGACAGTCAGTCAAGACAGACAGACAGTCAGTCAAGACAGACAGACAGTCAGTCAAGAAAGACAGACAGATCAGTCAAGACTGAAAGACAGACAGACAGTCAGTCAGTTAGTCAAGGCATACAGACAGACATACAGTCAGTCAAGACAGACAGCCAGACAGACAGACGTACAGTCAGTCAAGACATACAGACAGACAGACCGACAGACAGTCAGTTAAGACAGACAGACAGACAGTCAGTCAAGACAGAGAGTCAGTCAAGACAGACAGTCAGTCAAGACAGAGAGTCAGTCAAGACAGACAGTCAGTCAAGACAGACAGTCAGTCAAGACAGACAGTCTGTCAACACAGACAGACAGACAGACATACAGTCAGTCAAGACAGACAGACAGACAGACGTACAGTCAGTCAGGACAGACAGACAGACAGACCGTCAGTCAGTTAGTCAAGAGAGACAGACAGACAGTCAGTCAAGACAGACGGACAGTCATTCAAGACAGACAGACAGTCAGTCAAGAAAGACAGACAGTCAGCCAAGACAGACAGACAGACAGAGAGTCAGTCAACACAGAAAGTCAGTCAGTTATAGACAGACATAGACAGTTATAGACAGACAGACAGACCGTCAGTTAGTCAGTCAAGACAGACAGTCAGTCAATACAGACAGACAGTCAGTCAAGACAAACAGACAGTCAGTCAAGACAGGCAGTCAGTCAGTCAAGACTGAACGTCAGTCAAGACAGACAGTCAGTCAAGACAGACAGACAGAAAGACAGACAGTCAGTCAAGACAGACAAACAGACAGACAGACTTACAGTCAGTCAAGACAGACAGACAGACAGACATACAGTCAGTAAGTTAGTCAAGACAGACAGTCAGTCAGTTAGTCAAGACAGACAGACAGACAGTCAGTCAAGACAGTCAGACAGTCAGTCAAGACAGACAGACAGACAGACGTACAGTCAGTTAAGACAGACAGACCGTCACTCAGTTAGTCAAGAGAGACAGACAGACAGACGGTCAAGATAGACAGACAGTCAGTCAAGACAGACAGACAATCAGTCAAGACAGACAGAGAGTCAGTCAAGACTGAACGTCAGTCAAGACAGACAGTCAGTCAAGACAGACAGACAGGAAGACAGACAGTCAGTCAAGACAGTCAGACAGTCAGTCAAGACAGACAGACAGTCAGTCAGGACAGACAGAAATACAGTCAGTCAAGACAGACAGACACACAGACAGACATTCAAGAGAGACAGACAGACAGAACGTCAGTCAAGACAGACAGACACTCAGTCAAGACAGACAGACAGTCAGTCAAGACTGACAGACAGACAGTCAGTCAGTTAGTCAAGACAGACAGACAGACAGACAGTCAGTCAAGACAGACAGACAGACAGAGAATCATTCAAGACAGACAGACAGGCAGACAGTCATGAACACAGACAGACAGTCAGTCAGTTAGTCAAGACAGACAGACAAACAGACAGTCAGTCAACACAGACAGACAGTCAGTCAGTTAGTCAAGACATACAGACAGACAGACAGTCAGTCAAGACCGACAGACAGACAGTCAGTCAAGACAGAGAGACAGACAGTCAGTCAACACAGACAGAGAGACAGACAGTCAGTCAGTTAGTCAAGACATACAGACAGACATACAGTCAGTCAAAACAGACGGCCAGACAGACAGACGTACAGACAGTCAAGACAGACAGACAGACAGACGGTCAGTCAAGACAGACAGACAGACAGTCAGTCAAGACAGAGAGTCAGTCAAGACAGACAGTCAGTCAAGACAGACAGTCAGTCAAGACAGACAGTCATTCAAGACAGACAGTCAGTCAAGACAGACAGTCAGTCAACACAGACAGACAGACAGACATACAGTCAGTCAAGACAGACAGACAGACAGACAGACAGACGTACAGTCAGTCAAGACAGACAGACAGTCAGTCTAGACAGACAGACAGCCAGCCAAGACAGACAGACAGACAGTCAGTCAAAACAGACAAACAGAGAGTCAGTCAACACAGACAGACAGACAGACAGTCAGTCAGTTATTCAAGACAGACAAACAGATAGACAGTCGGTCAGTTAGTCAGTCAAGACAGACAGTCAGTCAAGACAGACAGAGAGACAGTCAAGACAGACAGACAGTCAGTCAAGACAGACAGAAAGTCAGTCAAGAAAGACAGACAGATCAGTCAAGACTGAACGTCAGTCAAGACAGACAGTCAGTCAAGACAGATAGACAGAAAGACAGACAGTCAGTCAAGACAGACAGACAGACAGACAGACAGACACACAGTCAGTAAGTTAGTCAAGACAGACAGTCAGTCAGTTAGTCAAGACAGACAGACAGACAGTCAGTCAAGACAGTCAAACAGTCAGTCAACACAGACAGACAGTCAGCCAAGACAGACAGACAGACATACAGTCAGTCAAGACAGACAGACACAAAGACAGAAAGTCAAGAGAGACAGACAGACCGAGAGTCAGTCAAGAAAGAAAGACAGTCAGTCAAGACAGACAGACAGTCAGTAAACACAGACAGACAGTCAGTCAGTTAGTCAAGACAGACAGACAGACAGACAGTCAGTAAACACAGACAGACAGTCAGTCAGTTAGTCAAGACAGACAGACAGACAGACAGTCAGTCAACACAGACAGAAAGTCAGCCAAGACAGACAGACAGACAGACAGTCAGTCAAGACAGACAGACAGACAGTCAGTCAAGACAGACAGTCAGTCGAGACAGACAGTCAGTCAAGACAGACAGTCAGTCAAGACAGACAGTCAGTCAACACAGACATACAGACAGACATACAGTCAGTCAAGACAGACAGACAGACAGAGAGACAAACGTACAGTCAGTCAAGACAGACAGACAGACAGACCGTCAGTCAGTTAGTCAAGAGAGACAGACAGACAGTCAGTCAAGATAGACAGACAGTCAGTCAAGACAGACAGACAATCAGTCAAGACAGACAGACAGTCAGTCAAGACTGAACGTCAGTCAAGACAGACAGTCAGTCAACACAGACAGACAGACAGACAGTCAGTCAGTTAGTCAAGACATACAGACAGACATACAGTCAGTCAAGACAGACAGACAGACAGACAGACGTACAGTCAGTCAGTCAAAACAGACAGACAGACAGACAGACTTACAGTCAGTCAAGACAGACAGACATACAGTCAGTCACTTAGTCAAGGCAGACAGTCAGTCAGTTAGTCAAGACAGACAGACAGACAGTCGTTGACTCCTAGCTTTGAGTCTTGGAGTCAGGATCCGAGTTCGTTGACTCCTAGCTTTTAGTCTTGGAGTCAGGATCCGTGTTTCTTTGACTGAAATTTCACAGACAGTCAGTCAAGACAGACAGTCAGTAAAGACAGACGGTCAGTCAAGACAGACAGTCAGTCAAGACAGACGGTCAGTCAAGACAGACAGTCAGTCAAGACAGATGGTCAGTCGAGACAGACAGTCAGTCAAAACAGACAGTCAGTCAAGACAGACGGTCAGTCAAGACAGACAGTCAGTCAAGACAGACAGTCAGTCAAGACAGACAGACAGTCAGTCAAGACAGACAGACAGACAGACAATCAGTCAGACAGACAGACAGTCAGTCAAGACAGATAGACAGTCAGTCAAAACAAACAGACAGTCAGTCAAAACAGACAGACAATCAGTCAAGACAGACAGACAGTCAGTCAAGACAGAAGTACAGTCAGTCAAGACAGACGTACAGTCAGTCAAGACAGACCTACCGTCAGTCAGTTAGTCAAGACAGACAGACAGACAGTCAGTCAAGAAAGGCAGACAGTCAGTCAAGACAGACAGACAGACAGTCAAGACAGACAGACAGTCAGTCAGGACAGACAGACAGAAAGTCAGTCAAGACAGACAGACAGGCAGACAGTCAGTTAAGACAGACATACAAACAGACAGTCAGTCAAGACAGACAGACAGACGTTTTCTTGGGGTGACGATTCGAGTTCGTTGACTTAAAATTTGACTAAGTCCAGCTTGGAGTCAGGATCCTAGTTCGTTGACTGACATTAGACTAAGTCCAACTTGGAGTCAGGATCCGAGTTCGTTGACTCCTAGCTTTTAGTCTTGGAGTCAGGATCCGTGTTCGTTGACTGAAATTTGACAGACAGTCAGTCAAGACAGACAGACAGACAGACAAGCAGTCAAGACAGACAGACAGGCAGACAGTCAGTCAAGACAGACAGACAAATATACAGCCAGTCAAGACAGACAGACAGTCAGTCAGTTAGTCAAGACAGACAGACAGTCAGTCTGTTTTGACTAAGTCCAACTTGGAGTCAGGATCCGAGTTCGTTGACTGAAATTTGACAGACAGTCAGTCAAGACAGACAGTCAGTGAAGACAGACAGACAGACAGACAAGCAGTCAAGACAGACAGACAGACAGACAATCAGTCAGACAGACAGTCAGTCAAGACAGACAGACAATCATACAGTCAGTCAAGACAGACAGACAGTCAGTCAGTCAGTCACGACAGACAGAAAGGCAGTCTAGACAGACAGACAGTCAGTCAAGACAGACAGACAGACAGCCAAGACAGACAGACAGAAAGTCAGTCAAGAAAGATTGACAGACAGACAGACAGTCAGTCAGTTAGTCAAGACAGACAGACAGACATACAGTCAGTCAAAACAGACAGACACACAGACATACAGTCAAGACAGACAGACAGACAGACAGGCAGTCGAGACAGACAGACAGACAGTCAAGACAGACAGACAGACAGACAATCAGTCAGACAGACAGTCAGTCAAGACAGACAGACAAACATACAGTCAGTCAAGACTGACAGACAGTCAGTCAGTTAGTCAAGACAGACAGACAGAGAGACAGTCAGTCAAGACACACAGACAGTCAGTCACGACAGACAGACAGGCAGTCTAGACAGACATACAGTCAGTCAAGACAGACAGACAGTCAGTCAGTTAGTCAAGACAGACAGACAGAGAGACAGTCAGTCAAGACACACAGACAGTCAGTCCAACTTGGAGTCAGGATCCGAGTTCGTTGACTGAAATTTGACAGACAGTCAGTCAAGACAGACAGTCAGTCAAGACAGACAGTCAGTCAAGACAGACAGACAGACAGACAAGCAGTCAAGACAGACAGACAGACAGACGATCAGTCAGACAGACAGTCAGTCAAGACAGACAGACAAACATACAGTCAGTCAAGACAGACAGACAGTCAGTCAGTTAGTCAAGACAGACAGTCAGTCAAGACAGACAGACAGTCAGTCAGTCAGTCACGACAGACAGACAGGCAGACTAGACAGACAGACAGTCAGTCAAGACAGACAGACAGACAGCCAAGACAGACAGACAGTCAGTCAAGAAAGATAGACAGACAGTCAGTCAAGACAGACAGACAGACAGACAGTCAGTCAGTTAGTCAAGACAGACAGACAGACATACAGTCAGTCAAAACAGACAGACACACAGACAGACAGTCAAGACAGACAGACAGACAGACAGTCAGTCGAGACAGACTGTCAGACAGTCAAGACAGACTGACAGACAGACAATCAGTCAGACAGACAGACATACAGTCATTCAAGACAGACAGACAAACAGACAGACAGACATACAGTCAGTCAAGACAGGCAGACAGACAGACATACAGTCAGTCAAGACAGACAATCAGACAGACTGTCAGTCAGTTAGTCAAGACAGACAGACAGACAGACAGAGAGTCAGTCAAGACAGACAGACAGTCAGTCAGTTAGTCAAGACATACAGACAGACAGACAGTCAGTTAAGACAGCCAGACAGACAGACAGTCAGTCAAGACAGCCAGACCGACAGACAGTCAGTCAAGACAGACAGACAGACAAACAGACAGTCAGTCAAGACAGACAGACAGACAGTCAGTCAAGACAGACAGACAGACAGTCAGTCAAGACAGACAGACAGAAAGTCAGTCAAGACAGACAGACAGAAAGTCAGTCAAGACAGACAGACAGGCAGACAGTCAGTTAAGACAGACATACAAACAAACAGTCAGTCAAGACAGACAGACAGACGTTTTCTTGGGGTGACGATTCGATTCGTTGACTGAAATTTTATTAAGTCCAATTTGGAGTCAGGATACGAGTTCGTTGACTCCTAGCTATTAGTCTTAGAGTCAGGATCCGTGTTCGTTGACTGAAATTTCACAGACAGTCAGTCAAGACAGACAGTCAGTCAAGACAGACAGTCAGTCAAGACAGACGGTCAGTCAAGACAGACAGACAGACAGACAGTCAGTCAAGACAGACAGACAGACAGACAATCAGTCAGACAGACAGACATACAGTCAGTCAAGACAGACAGACATCTAACTGACTGACTGTCTGTCTGTCTGTCTGTGTTGACTAACTGTCTGTCTGTCTGTCTTGACTGACTGTCTGTCTGTATGTCTGTCTGTCTTGACTGACTGTCTGTCTGTCTGTATGTCTTGACTAACTGACTGACCGTCTGTCTGTGTTTACAGACTGTTTGCCTGTCTGTCTGTCTTGAATGATTCTCTGTCTGTCTGTCTGTCTTGACTGACTGTCTGTCTGTCTGTCTTTCTTGACTAACTGACTGACTGTCTGTCTGTCAGTCTTGACTGACTGTCTGTCTGTCTTGACTGAGTGTCTGTCTGTCTTGACTGAGTGTCTGTCTGTCTGTCTCTCTTGACTGTCTGTCTGTGTGTCTGTCTGTCTTGACAAACTGAATGACTGTCTGTCTGACTGTCCGTCTTGACTGACTGTCTGTTTGTCTGTCCTGACTGACTGTCTGTCTGTCTGTCTGTCCTGACTAACTGAATGGCTTTCTGTCTGTCTGTCCTGACTAACTGAATGGCTTTCTGTCTGTCTGTCTTGAAAGACTGACTGACTGTCTGTCTGTGTTGACTGACGGTCTGTCTGTGTTGACTGTCTGTCTGTCTGTCTTGGCTGACTGTCTGTCTTGACTAACTGACTGACTGTCTGCCTTGACTAAGTGACTGACTGTCTGTCTGTCTGTCTTGACTAACTGTAAGTCTGTCTGTCTGTCTGTCTGTTTTGACTGACTGTCTGTTTGTCTGTCTGTCTTGACTGACTGTACGTCTGTCTGTCTGTATGTCTGTCTTGACTGACTGTATGTCTGTCTGCATGTCTGGACTAACTGACTGACTATCTGTCTGTCTGTCTATGTTGACTGACTGTCTGTCTGTCTGTGTTGACTGACTGTCTGTCTGTCTGTCTTGACTAACTTACTGACTGTCTGTCTGTGTTTACTGATTGTCTGCCTGTCTATCTGTCTTGAATGATTCTCTGTCTGTCTGTCTGTCTTGACTGACTGTCTGTCTGTCTGTCTGTCTTGACTAACTGACTGACTGTCTTTCTGTCAGTCTTGACTGTCTGTCTGTCAGTCTTGACTGACTGTCTGTCTGTCTTGACTGGCTGTCTTTCTGTCTTGACTGACTCTCTGTCTGTCTGTCTCTCTTGACTGTCTGTCTGTGTTTCTGTCTGTCTTTTTTTTTTTTTTAATTGCCACGTAGTATCTTTTCGGTTCTTCCTGTCCAATGCCAGGTGACTACGCTTCCACTTTCCCTCGGTGACGCCAACGGTCCTAACATCTCATATTTTAAATTATTAATTGATCAAATATTATATATTTTTTGCGTCACCTACACTTTCCTCTATCTCTAAATTTAATTTTTCAATATTCTTTCTTATTTCCTCTTTTATCACTTATTTCACATTTTACATTTTCATGTTTAAAACCTTAAAATTTTCTTTACTTTTTCCTTTCTTAAAATCTCCTTTCCTAATTTTTTTTTTTTCTATTAAAACTTTATTAAATTTATAAAAAATATTATCCCTCATTATTACTTGTTTATTTTTTTTTTCGCAACCAAACCAAAAGGGGAGTTTTATCCTGAAGACATTAACAACACAAAATTTGTTTTACCTCTTCGCTCTTCCTGCGTCAAAGGATGCCCTTCCGTCATAGGGAATCCCTTTTGCAGTGGCATTTATTATAATCTTTTTCATTTCCGTCTCCGATACCAAAAGCCTTCTTTTCTTTTAATCTATAAAACAAATACAATCAAAAAATTATATATAAATAAACGTTCATTTGATCGTACTTTACACACAAAATTAATTAGTACGACTAAATGAAAAACTTTTAACAATTACCGATTTTCTTAATATAAAACTACTGTGGTTGCAAAAAAAAAAAAAAAAAAAACCTTAAAAAATGCGTCCCTTTCTTAAAACATTAAAATTAACCGTTTACGTAAATTATTTTTTTTATTTTTTTTTAAATTAAATTTCAAATTAAATCCTCAATATTAAATTTTAATTCCAAAAAATTCCCTACTTTATCATTACTACCTTTTATCATTTCCCAACATTTTTTAACTTTCATTATTACATTATCATCCTCACCTTTTTCTCTGTCTTTCCACGTACAATATGTCGATATCATGAATGTCATTGTTCTTTCTCTTTGTAATCCATGGTTACTTTTAACGTTTATAAGGCTCATTTCTTCATTGAAATGCCATTTGTCTCCATATTCCATTAAAGAACGTATTATATTTTCGAATTTTTTTTAGCCTCTCCTTTTTCTTCTTGCATTTAATGAGAAAATGATTTACATCTTCGATTTCATTACAATTTTTACATTTTCCCGTGTTATGTTCAGGGAAAATTCGATGCTTTCTTTCTTCTGTTGGGAGAAGGTTATGTATTTGGTAAAACAGATGCTGTTTTACTTTCGGCGAAAGCATCGATGTATGGAGGAGATTGAAAGCTCGGTTTGCTTGCTCTTCGTCTATCCGTTTCTCTTCAATTAATTTTATATCCGGTAGACTCATCTTTTCTCGGTAAAAATTTCGTATCTTTTCTTTTGGTGTTTCTCTTACATCAGGGTCAACAATTTCTTCTTTTCTCATCTCTTTTATGTCCAGAAACGCGATTTCTAGGCTTTGTGGGTATTTTTTTTCCACTTGTTCTCATTAGCATCCACAAATTTAATACCGAGTCTTTTTTCTCGGTCATATTTTCGAGAGCTGTCCTGACGAAAAGCTCTCTTGACTTAGCTTCAGGGTTAATTATCTGAAGTCCTCCTTTTATCTTCTGCTGGTACATATCTGTAATCCTGAGTTTTGGCGGTTCTTTTCCTTCCCATATGAAGTTGTATATTATTTTGTGATTTTTTTTTAATGTCGCTTTCGAAGGGTACGAAATATTAGCCAAATGCCATATTATTGGAAGGCTGTAAATATTTATGTATTCCGCTTTCTGAAAAACAGTGAGCTTCCGATTCAGACATATACAGACACAGACAGACAGACAGTCAGTCAAGACAGACAGACAGACAGACAGACAGACAGACAGACAGACAGTCAGTCAAGACAGAAAGACAGACAGACAGTCAGTCAGTTAGTCAAGGCATACAGACAGACATACAGTCAGTCAAGACAGACAGCCAGACAGACAGACGTAGAGTCAGTCAAGACAGACAGACAGACAGACAGACAGACAGTCAGTTAAGACAGACAGACAGACAGTCAGTCAAGACAGAGAGTCAGTCAAGACAGACAGTCAGTCAAGACAGAGAGTCAGTCAAGACAGACAGTCAGTCAAGACAGAGAGTCAGTCAAGACAGACAGTCAGTCAAGACAGACAGACAGACAGACGTACAGTCAGTCAGGACAGACAGACAGACAGACCGTCAGTCAGTTAGTCAAGAGAGACAGACAGACAGACAGACAGTCAGTCAAGACAGACGGACAGTCATTCAAGACAGACAGACAGTCAGTCAAGACAGACAGACAGTCAGCCAAGACAGACAGACAGACAGAGAGTCAGTCAACACAGACAGTCAGTCAAGACAGACAGTCAGTCAAGACAGACAGACAGACAGACATAAAGTCAGTAAGTTAGTCAAGGCAGACAGTCAGTCAGATAGTCAAGACAGACAGACAGACAGTCAGTCAAGACAGTCAGACAGTTAGTCAAGACAGACAGACAGACAGACATACAGTCAGTCAAGACAGACAGACAGACAGACCGTCAGTCAGTTAGTCAAGAGAGACAGACAGACAGACGGTCAAGATAGACAGACAGTCAGTCAAGACAGACAGACAATCAGTCAAGACAGACAGACAGTCAGTCAAGACTGAACGTCAGTCAAGACAGACAGTCAGTCAAGACAGACAGACAGAAAGACAGACAGTCAGTCAAGACAGACAGACAGACAGACAGACTTACAGTCAGTCAAGACAGACAGACAGACAGACATACAGTCAGTAAGTTAGTCAAGACAGACAGTCAGTCAGTTAGTCAAGACAGACAGACAATCAGTCAAGACAGTCAGACAGTCAGTCAAGACAGACAGACAGTCAGTCAGGACAGACAGACATACAGTCAGTCAAGACAGACAGACACACAGACAGACATTCAAGAGAGACAGACAGACAGAACGTCAGTCAAGACAGACAGACACTCAGTCAAGACAGACAGACAGTCAGTCAAGACTGACAGACAGACAGTCAGTCAGTTAGTCAAGACAGACAGACAGACAGACAGACAGTCAGTCAAGACAGACAGACAGACAGAGAATCATTCAAGACAGACAGACAGGCAGACAGTCATGAACACAGACAGACAGTCAGTCAGTTAGTCAAGACAGACAGACAAACAGACAGTCAGTCAACACAGACAGACAGTCAGTCAGTTAGTCAAGACATACAGACAGACAGACAGTCAGTCAAGACCGACAGACAGACAGTCAGTCAAGACAGAGAGACAGACAGTCAGTCAACACAGACAGAGAGACAGGCAGTCAGTCAGTTAGTCAAGACATACAGACAGACATACAGTCAGTCAAAACAGACAGCCAGACAGACAGACGTACAGACAGTCAAGACAGACAGACAGACAGACAGTCAGTCAAGACAGACAGACAGACAGTCAGTCAAGACAGACAGACAGACAGTCAGTCAAGACAGAGAGTCAGTCAAGACAGACAGTCAGTCAAGACAGACAGTCAGTCAAGACAGACAGTCAGTCAACACAGACAGACAGACAGACATACAGTCAGTCAAGACAGACAGACAGACGTACAGTCAGTCAAGACAGACAGACAGACAGCCAAGACAGACAGACAGACAGTCAGTCAAAACAGACAGACAGAGAGTCAGTCAACACAGACAGACAGACAGACAGTCAGTCAGTTATTCAAGACAGACAAACAGATAGACAGTCGGTCAGTTAGTCAGTCAAGACAGACAGTCAGTCAAGACAGACAGAGAGACAGTCAAGACAGACAGACAGTCAGTCAAGACAGACAGACAGTCAGTCAAGACAGACAGACAGTCAGTCAAGAAAGACAGACAGATCAGTCAAGACTGAAAGACAGACAGACAGTCAGTCAGTTAGTCAAGGCATACAGACAGACATACAGTCAGTCAAGACAGACAGCCAGACAGACAGACGTACAGTCAGTCAAGACAGACAGACAGACAGACAGACAGACAGTCAGTTAAGACAGACAGACAGACAGTCAGTCAAGACAGAGAGTCAGTCAAGACAGACAGTCAGTCAAGACAGAGAGTCAGTCAAGACAGACAGTCAGTCAAGACAGACAGTCAGTCAAGACAGACAGACAGTCAGTCAAGAAAGACAGACAGATCAGTCAAGACTGAAAGACAGACAGACAGTCAGTCAGTTAGTCAAGGCATACAGACAGACATACAGTCAGTCAAGACAGACAGACAGACAGACGTACAGTCAGTCAGGACAGACAGACAGACAGACCGTCAGTCAGTTAGTCAAGAGAGACAGACAGACAGTCAGTCAAGACAGACGGACAGTCATTCAAGACAGACAGGCAGTCAGTCAAGACAGACAGACAGTCAGCCAAGACAGACAGACAGACAGAGAGTCAGTCAACACAGAAAGTCAGTCAGTTATTCAAGACAGACAAACAGATAGACAGTCGGTCAGTTAGTCAGTCAAGACAGACAGTCAGTCAAGACAGACAGACAGACAGAGAGACAGTCAAGACAGATAGACAGTCAGTTAAGACAGACAGACAGTCAGTCAAGACAGACAGACAGTCAGTCAAGACAGACAGACAGTCAGTCAAGACAAACAGACAGTCAGTCAAGACAGGCAGTCAGTCAGTCAAGACTGAACGTCAGTCAAGACAGACAGTCAGTCAAGACAGACAGACAGATAGACAGACAGTCAGTCAAGACAGACAGACAGACAGACAGACTTACAGTCAGTCAAGACAGACAGACAGACAGACATACAGTCAGTAAGTTAGTCAAGACAGACAGACAGACAGACGTACAGTCAGTTAAGACAGACAGACAGACAGACATACAGTCAGTCAAGACAGACAGACACACAGACAGACATTCAAGAGAGACAGACAGACAGAACGTCAGTCAAGACAGACAGACACTCAGTCAAGACAGACAGACAGTCAGTCAAGACTGACAGACAGACAGTCAGTCAGTTAGTCAAGACAGACAGACAGACAGACAGTCAGTCAAGACAGACAGACAGACAGAGAATCATTCAAGACAGACAGACAGGCAGACAGTCATGAACACAGACAGACAGTCAGTCAGTTAGTCAAGACAGACAGACAAACAGACAGTCAGTCAACACAGACAGACAGTCAGTCAGTTAGTCAAGACATACAGACAGACAGACAGTCAGTCAAGACAGATAGACAGTCAGTCAAGACAGACAGACAGTCAGTCAAGACAGACAGACAGTCAGTCAAGACAGACAGACAGTCAGTCAAGACAAGCAGACAGTCAGTCAAGACAGGCAGTCAGTCAGTCAAGACTGAACGTCAGTCAAGACAGACAGTCAGTCAAGACAGACAGACAGATAGACAGACAGTCAGTCAAGACAGACAGACAGACAGACAGACTTACAGTCAGTCAAGACAGACAGACAGACAGACATACAGTCAGTAAGTTAGTCAAGACAGACAGTCAGTCAGTTAGTCAAGACAGACAGACAGACAGTCAGTCAAGACAGTCAGACAGTCAGTCAAGACAGACAGACAGACAGACGTACAGTCAGTTAAGACAGACAGACAGACAGACATACAGTCAGTCAAGAAAGACAGACACACAGACAGACATTCAAGAGAGACAGACAGACGGAACGTCAGTCAAGACAGACAGACACTCAGTCAAGACAGACAGACAGTCAGTCAAGACTGACAGACAGACAGTCAGTCAGTTAGTCAAGACAGACAGACAGACAGACAGTCAGTCAAGACAGACAGACAGACAGAAAATCATTCAAGACAGACAGACAGGCAGACAGTCATGAACACAGACAGACAGTCAGTCAGTTAGTCAAGACAGACAGACAAACAGACAGTCAGTCAACACAGACAGACAGTCAGTCAGTTAGTCAAGACATACAGACAGACAGACAGTCAGTCAAGACCGACAGACAGACAGTCAGTCAAGACAGAGAGACAGACAGTCAGTCAACACAGACAGAGAGACAGACAGTCAGTCAGTTAGTCAAGACACAAGTCAAGAACGTCAGTCAAGACAGACAGTCAGTCAAGACAGATAGACAGAAAGACAGACAGTCAGTCAAGACAGACAGACAGACAGACAGACACACAGTCAGTAAGTTAGTCAAGACAGACAGTCAGTCAGTTAGTCAAGACAGACAGACAGACAGTCAGTCAAGACAGTCAAACAGTCAGTCAACACAGACAGACAGTCAGCCAAGACAGACAGACAGACAGTCGGACAGTCAGTCAGTTAGTCAAGACAGACAGACATACATACAGTCAGTCAAGACAGACAGACACAAAGACAGACAGTCAAGAGAGACAGACAGACCGAGAGTCAGTCAAGAAAGAAAGACAGTCAGTCAAGACAGACAGACAGTCAGTAAACACAGACAGACAGTCAGTCAGTTAGTCAAGACAGACAGACAGACAGACAGTCAGTCAACACAGACAGACAGTCAGCCAAGACAGACAGACAGACAGTCAGTCAAGACAGACAGACAGACAGTCAGTCAAGACAGACAGTCAGTCGAGACAGACAGTCAGTCAAGACAGACAGTCAGTCAACACAGACATACAGACAGACATACAGTCAGTCAAGACAGACAGACAGACAGAGAGACAAACGTACAGTCAGTCAAGACAGACAGACAGACAGACCGTCAGTCAGTTAGTCAAGAGAGACAGACAGACAGTCAGTCAAGATAGACAGACAGTCAGTCAAGACAGACAGACAATCAGTCAAGACAGACAGACAGTCAGTCAAGACTGAACGTCAGTCAAGACAGACAGTCAGTCAACACAGAAAGACAGACAGACAGTCAGTCAGTTAGTCAAGACATACAGACAGACATACAGTCAGTAAGACAGACAGACAGACAAACAGACGTACAGTCTGTCAAGACAGACAGACAGACAGACAGACAGTCAGTCAAAACAGACAGACAGACAGACAGACTTACAGTCAGTCAAGACAGACAGACAGACAGACATACAGTCAGTCACTTAGTCAAGGCAGACAGTCAGTCAGTTAGTCAAGACAGACAGACAGACAGTCAGCCAAGACAGACAGACAGTCAGTCAACACAGACAGACAGTCAGTCAACACAGATAGACAGACAGAAAGCCATTCAGTTAGTCAGGACAGACAGACAGACAGACAGTCAGTCAGGACAGACAGACAGACAGTCAGTCAAGACGGACAGACAGACAGAGAGTCATTCAGTTAGTCAAGACAGACAGACAGACATACAGTCAGTCAAGACAGACAGACACACAGACAGACAGTCAAGAGGGACAGACAGACAGACAGTCAGTCAAGACAGACAGATACTCAGTCAAGACAGACAGACAGTCAGTCAAGACTGACAGACAGACAGTAAGTCAGTTAGTCAAGACAGACAGACAGACAGACAGTCAGTCAAGACAGACAGACAGACAGAGAATCAGTCAAGACAGACAGACAGGCAGACAGTCAGTAAACACAGACAGACAGTCAGTCAGTTAATCAAGACAGACAGACAAACAGACAGTCAGTCAACACAGACAGACAGTCAGTCAGTTATTCAAGACATACAGACAGTCAGTCAGTTAGTCAAGACATACAGACAGACAGACAGTCGGTCAAGACAGACAGACAGACGGACAGTCAATCAAGACAGACAGACAGAGAGTCAGTCAACACAGACAGTCAGTCAGTTATTCAAGACAGACAAACAGATAGACAGTCGGTCAGTTAGTCAGTCAAGACAGACAGTCAGTCAAGACAGACAGACAGACAGAGAGACAGTCAGTCAAGACAGACAGACAGTCAGTCAAGACTGAACGCCAGTCAAGACAGACAGTCAGTCAAGACAGACAGACAGAAAGACAGGCAGTCAGTCAAGACAGACAGACAGACTTACAGTCGGTCAAGACAGACAGACAGACAGACATACAGTCAGTAAGTTAGTCAAGACAGACAGTCAGTCAGTTAGTCAAGACAGACAGACAGACAGTCATTCAAGACAGTCAGTCAACACAGACAGACAGACAGACATACAGTCAGTCTTGACAGACAGACAGACAGACAGACAGACGTACAGTCAGTCAAGAAAGACAGACAGACAGACTGTCAGTCAGTTATTCAAAAGAGACAGACAGACAGTCAGTCAAGATAGACAGACAGTCAGTCAAGACAGACAGACAATCATTCAAGACAGACAGACAGTCAGTCAAGACTGAACGTCAGTCAAGACAGACAGACAGAAAGACAGACAGTCAGTCAAGACAGACAGACTGTCAGACATACAGTCAGTAAGTTAGTCAAGACAGACAGTCTGTCAGTTAGTCAAGACAGACAGACAGTCAGTCAAGACAGTCAGACAGTCAGTCAGGACAGACAGACATACAGTCAGTCAAGACAGACAGACACACAGACAGACATTCAAGAGAGACAGACAGACAGACAGACAGTCAGTCAAGACAGACAGACACTCAGTCAAGACTGACAGACAGACAGACAGACAGTCAGTCAAGACAGACAGACAGACAGACAGTCAGTCAAGACAGACAGACAGACAGTAAGTCAAGACAGACAGACAGACAGAGAATCATTCAAGACAGATAGACAGGCAGACAGTCAGTAAACACAGACAGACAGTCAGTCAGTTAGTCAAGACAGACAGACAAACAGACAGTCAGTCAACACAGACAGACAGTCAGTCAGTTAGTCAAGACATAAAGACAGACAGACAGTCAGTCAAGACAGACAGACAGACAGTCAGTCAAGACAGACAGACAGACAGTCAGTCAAGACAAAGAGACAGACAGTCAGTCAACACAGACAGACAGACAGACAGTCAGTCAGTTAGTCAAGACATACAGACAGACATACAGTCAGTCAAAACAGACAGCCAGACAGACAGACGTACAGTCAGTCAAGACAGACAGACAGTCAGTCAAGACAGACAGACAGACACTCAGTCAAGACAGAGAGTCAGTCAAGACAGACAGTCAGTCAAGACAGACAGTCAGTCAAGACAGACAGTCAGTCAAGACAGACAGTCAGTCAAGACAGACAGTCAGTCAACACAGACAGACAGACAGACAGACAGTCAGACAGACAGACGGACAGTCAGTCAATACAGACAGACAGACAGACCGTCAGTCAGTTAGTCAAGAGAGACAGACAGACAGACAGTCAGTCAAGACAGACGGGCACTCAGTCAAGACAGACAGACAGTCAGTCAAGACAGACTGACAGTCAGTCAAGACAGACAGACAGTCAGCCAGGACAGACAGACAGACAGTCAGTCAAGACAGACAGACAGAGAGTCAGTCAACACAGACAGACAGTCAGTCAGTTATTTAAGACAGACAAACAGATAGACAGTCGGGCAGTTAGTCAGTCAAGACAGACAGTCAGTCAAGACAGACAGACAGTCAGAGAGACAGTCAAGACAGACAGACAGTCAGTCAAGACTGAACGTCAGTCAAGACAGACAGTCAGTCAAGACAGACAGACAGAAAGACAGACAGTCAGTCAAGACAGACAGACAGACAGACAGACATACAGTCAGTAAGTTAGTCAAGACAAACAGTCAGTCAGTTAGTCAAGACAGACAGACAGACAGTCATTCAAGACAGTCAGACAGTCAGTCAACACAGACAGACAGTCAATCAGGACAGACAGACAGACAGTTAGTCAAGACGGACAGACAGACAGACAGTCATTCAGTTAGTCAAGACAGACAGACAGACATACAGTAAGTTAAGACAGTCAGACAGTCAGTCAGCACAGACAGACAGTCAGCCAAGACAGACAGACAGTCGGACAGTCAGTCAGTTAGTCAAGACAGACAGACAGACATACAGTCAGTCAAGACAGACAGACACACAGACAGAGAGTCAAGAGAGACAGACAAACCGAGAGTCAGTCAAGAAAGAAAGACAGTCAGTCAAGACAGACAGACAGTCAGTCAAGACTGATAGACAGACAGTCAAGACTGACAGAAAGACAGTCAGTCAGTTAGTCAAGACAGAGAGACAGATAGACAGTCAGTCAAGACAGACAGACAGACAGAGAATCATTCAAAACAGACAGACAGGCAGACAGTCAGTAAACACAGACAGACAGTCAGTCAGTTAGTCAAGACAGACAGACATACAGACAGTCAGTCAACACAGACAGACAGTCAGCCAAGACAGACAGACAGACAGTCAGTCAAGACAGACAGACAGACAGTCAGTCAAGACAGACAGTCGGTCGAGACAGACAGTCAGTCAAGACAGACAGTCAGTCAAGACAGACAGACAATCAGTAAAGACAGACAGTCAGTCAAGACTGAACGTCAGTCAAGACAGACAGACAGAAAGACAGACAGTCAGTCAGGACAGACAGACAGACAGACATAAAGTCCGTAAGTTAGTCAAGACAGACAGTCAGTCAGTTAGTAAAGACAGACAGACAGACAGTCATTCAAGACAGTCAGACAGTCAGTCAACACAGACAGACAGTCAGTCAGGACAGACAGACAGACAGTCAGTCAAGACGGACAGACAGTCATTCAGTTAGTCAAGACAGACAGACAGACATACAGTAAGTTAAGACAGACAGACACACAGACAGACAGACAGACAGACAGTCAGTCAAGACAGACAGACACTCAGGCAAGGCAGATAGATAGTCAGTCAAGACTTACAGACAGACAGTCAGTCAGTTAGTCAAGACGGACAGACAGACAGACAGTCAGTCAAGACAGACAGACAGACAGAGAATCATTCAAGACAGACAGACAGGCAGACAGTCAGTAAACACAGACAGACAGTCAGTCAGTTAGTCAAGACAGACAGACAAACAGACAGTCAGTCAACACAGACAGACAGTCAGTCAGTTAGTCAAGACATACAGACAGACAGACAGTCAGTCAAGACAGACAGACAGACAGACAGACAGACAGTCAAGACAGACAGACAGTCAGTCAAGACAGACAGACAGACAGACAGTCAACACAGACAGACAGACAGACAGTCAGTCAGTTAGTCAAGACATACAGACAGACAGACAGTCAGTCAAGACAGTCAGTCAACACAGACAGACAGTCAGCCAAGACAGACAGACAGACAGTCAACACAGACAGACAGACAGACAGTCAGTCAGTTAGTCAAGACAGACAGACAGACAGTCAGTCAAGACAGTCAGTCAACACAGACAGACAGTCAGCCAAGACAGACAGACAGACAGACAGTCGGGCAGTCAGTCAGTTAGTGAAGACAGACAGACAGACATACAGTCAGTCAAGACAGACAGACACACAGACAGACAGTCAGGAGAGACAGACAGACCAAGAGTCAGTCAAGAAAGAAAGACAGTCAGTCAAGACAGACAGACAGTCAGTCAAGACTGACAGACAGACAGTCAAGACTGACAGACAGACAGTCAGTCAGTCAAGGCAGACAGACAGTCAGTCAAGACTTACAGACAGACAGTCAGTCAGTTAGTCAAGACGGACAGACAGACAGACAGTCAGTCAAGACAGACAGACAGACAGAGAATCATTCAAGACAGACAGACAGGCAGACAGTCAGTAAACACAGACAGACAGTCAGTCAGTTAGTCAAGACAGACAGACAAACAGACAGTCAGTCAACACAGACAGACAGTCAGTCAGTTAGTCAAGACATACAGACAGACAGACAGTCAGTCAAGACAGACAGACAGACAGTCAGTCAAGACAGACAGACAGACAGATAGTCAACACAGACAGACAGACAGACAGTCAGTCAGTTAGTCAAGACATACGGACAGACATACAGTCAGTCAAAACAGACAGCCAGACAGACAGACGTACAGTCAGTCAAGACAGACAGACAGTCAGACAGACAGTCAGTCAAGACAGACAGACAGACAGTCAGTCAAGACAGAGAGTCAGTCAAGACAGACAGTCAGTCAAGACAGACAGTCAGTCAAGACAGACAGTCAGTCAAGACAGACAGTCAGTCAAGACAGACAGTCAGTCAAGACAGCCAGTCAGTCAAGACAGACAGTCAGTCAACACAGACAGACAGACAGACATACAGCCAGTCAAGACGGACAGACAAACAGACAGACGTACAGTCAGTCAAGTCAGACAGACAGACAGACCGTCAATCAGTTAGTCAAGAGAGACAGACAGACAGAAAGACAGTCAGTCAAGACAGCCGGACAGTCAGTCAAGACAGACAGACAGTCAGTCAAGACAGACAGACAGTCAGCCAAGACAGACAGACAGACAGTCAGTCAAGACAGACAGACAGAGAGTCAGTCAGCACAGACAGACAGACAGACAGTCAGTCAGTTATTCAAGACAGACAAACAGATAGACAGTCGGTCAGTTAGTCAGTCAAGACAAACACGTCAGTCAAGACAGACAGACAGACAGAGAGACAGTCAAGACAGACAGACAGTCAGTCAAGACAGACAGACAGTCAGTCAAGACAGACAGACAGTCAGTCAAGACAGAAAGACAGAAAGACAGACAGTCAGTCAAGACAGACAGACAGACAGACAGACTTACATTCAGTCAAGACAGACAGACATACAGTCAGTAAGTTAGTCAAGACAGACAGTCAGTCAGTTAGTCAAAACAGACAGACAGACAGTCAGTCAAGACAGTCAGTCAACACAGACAGACAGTCAGCCAAGACAGACAGACAGACAGACAGTCGGGCAGTCAGTCAGTTAGTCAAGACAGACAGACAGACATACAGTCAGTCAAGACAGACAGACACACAGACAGACAGTCAGGAGAGACAGACAGACCGAGAGTCAGTCAAGAAAGAAAGACAGTCAGTCAAGACAGACAGACAGTCAGTCAAGACTGACAGACAGACAGTCAAGACTGACAGACAGACAGTCAGTCAGTTAGTCAAGACAGACAGACAGATAGACAGTCAGTCAAGACAGACAGACAGTCAGTCAAGACAGACAGAGAATCATTCAAGACAGACAGACAGGCAGACAGTCAGTAAACACAGACAGACAGTCAGTCAGTTAGTCAAGACAGGCAGACAAACAGACAGTCAGTCAACACAGACAGACAGTCAGTCAGTTAGTCAAGACATACAGACAGACAGTCAGTCAGTCAAGACAGACAGACAGACAGACAGTCAGTCAAGACAGACAGACAGACAGAAAGTCAAGACAGACAGACAGGCAGAAAGTCAGTTAAGACAGACCTACAAACAGACAGTCAGTCAAGACAGACAGACAGTCAGCAGACAGACAGGCAGACAGTCAGTCAACACAGACAGACAGATAGACAGTCAGTCAGTTAGTCAAGACATACAGACAGACAGACAGACAGACAGACAGACAGACAGACAGACAGTCAGTCAGGACAGACAGACAGACAGACAGGCAGACAGTCAGTCAACACAGACAGACAGATAGACAGTCAGTCAGTTAGTCAAGACATACAGACAGACAGACAGACAGACAGACAGACAGTCAGTCAAGACAGACAGAGAATCATTCAAGACAGACAGACAGGCAGACAGTCAGTAAACACAGACAGACAGTCAGTCAGTTAGTCAAGACAGGCAGACAAACAGACAGTCAGTCAACACAGACAGACAGTCAGTCAGTTAGTCAAGACATACAGACAGACATACAGCCAGTCAAGACAGACAGACAGACAGTAAGTCAAGACAGACAGACAGAAAGTCAGTCAAGACAGACAGACAGGCAGAAAGTCAGTTAAGACAGACCTACAAACAGACAGTCAGTCAAGACAGACAGACAGTCAGCAGACAGACAGGCAGACAGTCAGTCAACACAGACAGACAGATAGACAGTCAGTCAGTTAGTCAAGACATACAGACAGACAGACAGACAGACAGACAGACAGACAGACAGACAGTCAGTCAGGACAGACAGACAGACAGACAGTCAGTCAAGACAGACAGACAGACAGTCAGTCGAGACAGACAGTAAGTCAAGACAGACAGTCAGTCAAGACAGACAGTCAGTCAAGACAGACAGTCAGTCAAGACAGACAGTCAGTCAAGACAGACAGTCAGTCAACACAGACATACAGACAGACATACAGTCAGTCAAGACAGACAGACAGACAGACGTACAGTCAGTCAAGACAGACAGACAGACAGACCGTCAGTCAGTTAGTCAAGAGAGACAGAAAGACAGTCAGTCAAGATAGACAGACAGTCAGTCAAGACAGACAGACAGTCAGTCAAGATAGACAGACAGTCAGTAAAGACTGAACGTCAGTCAAGACAGACAGTCAGTCAAGACAGACAGACAGAAAGACAGACAGTCAGTCAAGACAGACAGACAGACAGACAGACTTACAGTCAGTCAAGACAGACAGACAGACAGACATACAGTCAGTAAGTTAGTCAAGACAGACAGTCAGTCAGTTAATCAAGACAGACAGACAGACAGTCAGTAAGTTAGTCAGACAGTCAGTCAACACAGACAGACAGACAGACTGTCAGTCAGTTATTCAAGAGAGACAAACAGATAGACAGTCGGTCAGTTAGTCAGTCAAGACAGACAGTCAGTCAAGACAGACAGACAGACAGAGAGACAGTCAAGACAGACAGACAGTCAGTCAAGACAGACAGACAGTCAGTCAAGACAGACAGACAGTCAGTCAAGACAGACAGACAGTCAGTCAAGACAGACAGACAGTCAGTCAAGACTGAACGTCAGTCAAGACAGACAGTCAGTCAAGACAGACAGACAGAAAGACGGACAGTCAGTCAAGACAGACAGACAGACAGACAGACAGACTTACAGTCAGTCAAGACAGACAGACAGACAGACATACAGTCAGTAAGTTAGTCAAGACAGACAGTCAGTCAGTTAGTCAAGACAGACAGACAGACAGTCAGTCAAGACAGTCAGACAGTCAGTCAACACAGACAGACAGACATACAGGCAGTCAAGACAGACAGACACACAGACAGACAGTCAAGAGAGACAGACAGACCAAAAGTCAGTCAAGAAAGAAAGACAGTCAGTCAAGACAGACAGACAGTCAGTCAAGACTGACAGACAGACAGTCAGTCAAGACTGACAGACAGACAGTCAGTCAAGACTGACAGACAGACAGTCAGTCAGTTAGTCAAGACAGACAGACAGACAGACAGTCAGTCAAGACAGACAGAGAATCATTCAAGACAGACAGACAGGCAGACAGTCAGTAAACACAGACAGACAGTCAGTCAGTTAGTCAAGACAGACAGACAACCAGACAGTCAGTCAACACAGACAGACAGTCAGTCAGTTAGTCAAGACATACAGACAGACGGACAGTCAGTCAAGACAGATAGACAGACAGACAGTCAGTCAAGACAGACATACAGCCAGTCAAGACAGACAGACAGACAGTAAGTCAAGACAGACAGACAGAAAGTCAGTCAAGACAGACAGACAGGCAGAAAGTCAGTTAAGACAGACATACAAACAGACAGTCAGTCAAGACAGACAAACAGTCAGCCAAGACAGAAAGACAGACAGTCAGTCAACACAGACAGACAGACAGACAGTCAGTCAGTTAGTCAAGACATACAGACAGACATACAGTCAGTTAAGACAGACAGACAGACAGACAGACAGACAGTCAGTCAGGACAGACAGACAGACAGTCAGTCAAGACAGACAAACAGACAGACAGTCAGTCAAGACAGACAGTCGGTCGAAACAGACAGTCAATCAAGACAGACGGTCAGTCAATACAGACAGTCAGTCAAGACAGACAGTCAGTCAACACAGACATACAGACAGACATATAGTCAGTCAAGACAGACAGACAGACAGACAGACAAAGTACAGTCAGTCAAGACAGACAGACAGACAGACCGTCAGTCAGTTAGTCAAGTGAGACAGACAGACAGTCAGTCAAGATAGACAGAGAGTCAGTCAAGACAGACAGACAGTCAGTCAAGATAGACAGACAGTCAGTAAAGACTGAACGTCAGTCAGACAGAAAGACAGACAGTCAGTCAAGTCAGACAGACAGACTTACAGTCAGTCAAGACAGACAGACAGACAGACATACATTCAGTAAGTTAGTCAAGACAGACAGTCAGTCAGTTAGTCAAGACAGACAGACAGACAGTCAGTCAAGACAGTCAGACAGTCAGTCAACACAGACAGACAGTCAGCCAAGACAGACAGACAGACAGACAGTCGGACAGTCAGTCAGTTAGTAAAGACAGACAGACACACAGACAGACAGTCAGGAGAGACAGACAGACCGAGAGTCAGTCAAGAAAGAAAGACAGTCAGTCAAGACAGACAGACAGTCAGTCAAGACTGACAGACAGACAGTCAAGACTGACAGACAGACAGTCAAGACTGACAGACAGACAGTCAGTCAGTCAAGGCAGACAGACAGTCAGTCAAGACTTACAGACAGACAGTCAGTCAGTTAGTCAAGACGGACAGACAGACAGACAGTCAGTCAAGACAGACAGACAGACAGAGAATCATTCAAGACAGACAGACAGGCAGACAGTCAGTAAACACAGACAGACAGTCAGTCAGTTAGTCAAGACAGACAGACAAACAGACAGTCAGTCAACACAGACAGACAGTCAGTCAGTTAGTCAAGACATATAGACAGACAGACAGTCAGTCAAGACAGACAGACAGACAGACAGACAGTCAGTCAAGACAGACAGACAGACAGACAGTCAGACAGTCAGTCAAGACAGACAGACAGACAGACAGTCAGACAGTCAGTCAAGACAGACAGACAGACAGACAGTCAACACAGACAGACAGACAGACAGTCAGTCAGTTAGTCAAGACATACAGACAGACATACAGTCAGTCAAAACAGACAGCCAGACAGACAGACGTACAGTCAGTCAAGAAAGACAGACAGTCAGACAGACAGTCAGTCAAGACAGACAGACAGACAGTCAGTCAAGACAGAGAGTCAGTCAAGACAGACAGTCAGTCAACACAGACATACAGACAGACATACAGTCAGTCAAGACAGACAGACAGACAGACAGACAAAGTACAGTCAGTCAAGACAGACAGACAGACAGACCGTCAGTCAGTTAGTCAAGAGAGACAGACAGACAGTCAGTCAAGATAGACAGACAGTCAGTAAAGACTGAACGTCAGTCAAGACAGACAGACAGAAAGACAGACAGTCAGTCAAGTCAGACAGACAGACTTACAGTCAGTCAAGACAGACAGAAAGACAGACATACATTCAGTAAGTTAGTCAAGACAAACAGTCAGTCAGTTAGTCAAGACAGACAGACAGACAGTCAGTCAAGACAGTCAGACAGTCAGTCAACACAGACAGACAGTCAGCCAAGACAGACAGACAGTCGGACAGTCAGTCAGTTAGTAAAGACAGACAGACACACAGACAGACAGTCAGGAGAGACAGACAGACCGAGAGTCAGTCAAGAAAGAAAGACAGTCAGTCAAGACAGACAGACAGTCAGTCAAGACTGACAGACAGACAGTCAAGACTGACAGACAGACAGTCAGTCAGTCAAGGCAGACAGACAGTCAGTCAAGACTTACAGACAGACAGTCAGTCAGTTAGTCAAGACGGACAGACAGACAGACAGTCAGTCAAGACAGACAGACAGACAGAGAATCATTCAAGACAGACAGACAGGCAGACAGTCAGTAAACACAGACAGACAGTCAGTCAGTTAGTCAAGACAGACAGACAAACAGACAGTCAGTCAACACAGACAGTCAGTCAACACAGACAGACAGTCAGTCAGTTAGTCAAGACATACAGACAGACAGACAGTCAGTCAAGACAGACAGACAGACAGACAGACAGTCAGTCAAAACAGACAGACAGACAGACAGTCAACACAGACAGACAGACAGACAGTCAGTCAGTTAGTCAAGACATACAGACAGACATACAGTCAGTCAAAACAGACAGCCAGACAGACAGACGTACAGTCAGTCAAGACAGACAGACAGTCAGACAGACAGTCAGTCAAGACAAACAGACAGACAGTCAGTCAAGACAGAGAGTCAGTCAAGACAGACAGTCAGTCAAGACAGACAGTCAGTCAAGACAGACAGTCAGTCAAGACAGACAGTCAGTCAAGACAGACAGTCAGTCAAGACAGACAGTCAGTCAAGACAGACAGTCAGTCAAGACAGACAGTCAGTCAAGACAGACAGTCAGTCAAGACAGACAGTCAGTCAACACAGACAGACAGACAGACATACAGCCAGTCAAGACGGACAGACAGACAGACAGACGTACAGTCAATCAAGTCAGACAGACAGACAGACCGTCAATCAGTTAGTCAAGAGAGACAGACAGACAGACAGACAGTCAGTCAAGACAGACGGACAGTCAGTCAAGACAGACAGACAGTCAGTCAAGACAGACAGACAGTCAGCCAAGACAGACAGACAGACAGTCAGTCAACACAGACAGACAGAGAGTCAGTCAACACAGACAGACAGACAGACAGTCATTCAGTTATTCAAGACAGACAAACAGATAGACAGTCGGTCAGTTAGTCAGTCAAGACAAACACGTCAGTCAAGACAGACAGACAGACAGAGAAACAGTCAAGACAGACAGACAGTCAGTCAAGACAGACAGACAGTCAGTCAAGACAGAAAGACAGACAGTCAGTCAAGACAGACAGACAGACAGACAGACTTACATTCAGTCAAGACAGACAGACATACAGTCAGTAAGTTAGTCAAGACAGACAGTCAGTCAGTTAGTCAAGACAGACAGACAGACAGTCAGTCAAGACAGTCAGTCAACACAGACAGACAGTCAGCCAAGACAGACAGACAGACAGACAGTCGGGCAGTCAGTCAGTTAGTCAAGACAGACAGACAGACAGACAGTCAGTCAAGACAGACAGACACACAGACAGACAGACAGTCAGTCAGGACAGACAGACAGACAGACAGACAGTCAGTCAAGACAGACAGACAGACAGACAGTCAGTCAAGACAGACAGTCAGTCGAGACAGACAGTCAATCAAGACAGACAGTCAGTCAACACAGACATACAGACAGACATACAGTCAGTCAAGACAGACAGACAGACAGACAGACAAAGTACAGTCAGTCAAGACAGACAGACAGACAGACCGTCAGTCAGTTAGTCAAGAGAGACAGACAGAAAGTCAGTCAAGATAGACAGACAGTCAGTCAAGACAGACAGACAGTCAGTCAAGATAGACAGACAATCAGTAAAGACTGAACGTCAGTCAAGACAGACAGACAGAAAGACAGACAGTCAGTCAAGTCAGACAGACAGACTTACAGTCAGTCAAGACAGACAGACAGACAGACATACATTCAGTAAGTTAGTCAAGACAGACAGTCAGTCAGTTAGTCAAGACAGACAGACAGACAGTCAGTCAAGACAGTCAGACAGTCAGTCAACACAGACAGACAGTCAGCCAAGACAGACAGACAGACAGACAGTCGGACAGTCAGTCAGTTAGTAAAGACAGACAGACACACAGACAGACAGTCAGGAGAGACAGACAGACCGAGAGTCAGTCAAGAAAGAAAGACAGTCAGTCAAGACAGACAGACAGTCAGTCAAGACTGACAGACAGACAGTCAAGACTGACAGACAGACAGTCAGTCAGTCAAGGCAGACAGACAGTCAGTCAAGACTTACAGACAGACAGTCAGTCAGTTAGTCAAGACGGACAGACAGACAGACAGTCAGTCAAGACAGACAGACAGACAGAGAATCATTCAAGACAGACAGACAGGCAGACAGTCAGTAAACACAGACAGACAGTCAGTCAGTTAGTCAAGACAGACAGACAAACAGACAGTCAGTCAACACAGAAAGACAGTCAGTCAGTTAGTCAAGACATACAGACAGACAGACAGTCAGTCAAGACAGAAAGACAGACAGACAGACAGTCAGTCAAGACAGACAGACAGTCAGTCAGTTAGTCAAAACATACAGACAGACATACAGTCAGTCAAAACAGACAGCCAGACAGACAGACGTACAGTCAGTCAAGACAGACAGACAGTCAGACAGACAGTCAGTCAAGACAGACAGACAGACAGTCAGTAAAGACAGAGAGTCAGTCAAGACAGACAGTCAGTCAAGACAGACAGTCAGTCAAGACAGACAGTCAGTCAAGACAGACAGTCAGTCAAGACAGACAGTCAGTCAACACAGACAGACAGACAGACATACAGCCAGTCAAGACGGACAGACAGACAGACAGACGTACAGTCAGTCAAGTCAGACAGACAGACAGACCGTCAATCAGTTAGTCAAGAGAGACAGACAGACAGTCAGTCAAGACAGACGGACAGTCAGTCAAGACAGACAGACAGTCAGTCAAGACAGACAGACAGTCAGCCAAGACAGACAGACAGACAGTCAGTCAAGACAGACAGACAGAGAGTCAGTCAACACAGACAGACAGACAGACAGTCAGTCAGTTATTCAAGACAGACAAACAGATAGACAGTCGGTCAGTTAGTCAGTCAAGACAAACACGTCAGTCAAGACAGACAGACAGACAGATAGACAGTCAAGACAGACAGACAGTCAGTCAAGACAGACAGACAGTCAGTCAAGACAGAAAGACAGAAAGACAGACAGTCAGTCAAGACAGACAGACAGACAGACAGACTTACATTCAGTCAAGACAGACAGACAGACAGACATACAGTCAGTAAGTTAGTCAAGAAAGACAGTCAGCCAAGACAGACAGACAGACAGACAGTCGGGCAGTCAGTCAGTTAGTCAAGACAGACAGACAGACATACAGTCAGTCAAGACAGACAGACACACAGACAGACAGTCAGGAGAGACAGACAGACCGAGAGTCAGTCAAGAAAGAAAGACAGTCAGTCAAGACAGACAGACAGTCAGTCAAGACTGACAGACAGACAGTCAAGACTGACAGACAGACAGTCAGTCAGTTAGTCAAGACAGACAGACAGACAGACAGTCAGTCAGTTAGTCAAGACAGACAGACAGACAGACAGTCAGTCAAGACAGACAAACAGTCAGTCAAGACAGACAGAGAATCATTCAAGACAGACAGACAGGCAGACAGTCAGTAAACACAGACAGACAGTCAGTCAGTTAGTCAAGACAGGCAGACAAACAGACAGTCAGTCAACACAGACAGACAGTCAGTCAGTTAGTCAAGACATACAGACAGACAGACAGTCAGTCAAGACAGACAGACAGACAGACAGTCAGTCAAGACAGACAGACAGACAGAAAGTCAGTTAAGACAGACATACAGCCAGTCAAGACAGACAGACAGACATTAAGTCAAGACAGACAGACAGAAAGTCAGTCAAGACAGACAGACAGGCAGAAAGTCAGTTAAGACAGACATACAAACAGACAGTCAGTCAAGACAGACAGACAGTCAGCCAAGACAGACAGGCAGACAGTCAGTCAACACAGACAGACAGATAGACAGTCAGTCAGTTAGTCAAGACATACAGACAGACATACAGTCAGTCAAGACAGACAGACAGACAGACAGACAGACAGACAGACAGACAGTCAGTCAGGACAGACAGACAGACAGACAGACAGCCAGTCAAGACAGACAGACAGACAGTCAGTCGAGACAGACAGTAAGTCAAGACAGACAGTCAGTCAAGACAGACATACAGTCAGTCAAGACAGATAGACACACAGACAGACAGTCAAGAAAGACAGACAGACCGAGAGTCAGTCAAGACAGAAAGACAGTCAGTCAAGACAGACAGACAGTAAGTCAAGACTGACAGACAGACAGTCAAGACTGACAGACAGACAGTCAGTCAGTTAAGACAGACATGCAAACAGACAGTCAGTCAAGACAGACAGACAGTCAGCCAAGACAGACAGACAGACAGTCAGTCAAGACGGACAGACAGACAGTCAGTCAACACAGACAGACAGACAGACAGTCCGACAGTTAGTCAAGACATACAGACAGACATACAGTCAGTCAAGACAGACAGACTGACAGCCAGTCAGGACAAACAGACAGACAGACAGACAGTCAGTCAAGACAGACAGACAGACAGTCAGTCAAGACAGACAGTTAGTCAAGACAGACAGTCAGTCAACACAGACATACAGACAGACATACAGTCAGTCAAGACAGACAGACAGACAGACAGACAGACGTACAGTTAGTCAACACAGACAGACAGACAGACCTTCAGGCAGTTAGTCAAAAGAGACAGACAGACAGACAGACAGTCAGTCAAGATAGACAGACAGTCAGTCAAGACAGACAGACAGTCAGTCAAGACAGACAGACAGTCAGCCAAGACAGACAGACAGACAGTCATTCAGTTAGTCAAGACAGACAGACAGACACACAGTCAGTCAAGACAAACAGACACACTGACATACAGTCAAGACAGACAGACAGACAGTCAGTCAGTTAGTCAAGACAGACAGACACTCGGTCAGTTAGTCAAGACAGACAGACAGACAGACAGTCAGTCAAGACAGACAGAGAATCATTCAAGACAGACAGACAGGCAGACAGTCAGTAAACACAGACAGACAGTCAGTCAGTTAGTCAAGACAGACAGACAACCAGACAGTCAGTCAACACAGACAGACAGTCAGTCAGTTAGTCAAGACATACAGACAGACGGACAGTCAGTCAAGACAGATAGACAGACAGACAGTCAGTCAAGACAGACATACAGCCAGTCAAGACAGACAGACAGACAGTAAGTCAAGACAGACAGACAGAAAGTCAGTCAAGACAGACAGACACGCAGAAAGTCAGTTAAGACAGACATACAAACAGACAGTCAGTCAAGACAGACAAACAGTCAGCCAAGACAGAAAGACAGACAGTCAGTCAACACAGACAGACAGACAGACAGTCAGTCAGTTAGTCAAGACATACAGACAGACAGACAGTCAGTCAAGACAGACAGACAGACAGACAGTCAGTCAAGACAGACAGACAGACAGAAAGTCAGTTAAGACAGACATACAGCCAGTCAAGACAGACAGACAGACATTAAGTCAAGACAGACAGACAGAAAGTCAGTCAAGACAGACAGACAGGCAGAAAGTCAGTTAAGACAGACATACAAACAGACAGTCAGTCAAGACAGACAGACAGTCAGCCAAGACAGACAGGCAGACAGTCAGTCAACACAGACAGACAGATAGACAGTCAGTCAGTTAGTCAAGACATACAGACAGACATACAGTCAGTCAAGACAGACAGACAGACAGACAGACAGACAGACAGACAGACAGACAGTCAGTCAGGACAGACAGACAGACAGACAGACAGCCAGTCAAGACAGACAGACAGACAGTCAGTCGAGACAGACAGTAAGTCAAGACAGACAGTCAGTCAAGACAGACATACAGTCAGTCAAGACAGATAGACACACAGACAGACAGTCAAGAAAGACAGACAGACCGAGAGTCAGTCAAGACAGAAAGACAGTCAGTCAAGACAGACAGACAGTAAGTCAAGACTGACAGACAGACAGTCAAGACTGACAGACAGACAGTCAGTCAGTTAAGACAGACATGCAAACAGACAGTCAGTCAAGACAGACAGACAGTCAGCCAAGACAGACAGACAGACAGTCAGTCAAGACGGACAGACAGACAGTCAGTCAACAGAGACAGACAGACAGACAGTCCGACAGTTAGTCAAGACATACAGACAGACATACAGTCAGTTAAGACAGACAGACTGACAGTCAGTCAGGACAAACAGACAGACAGACAGACAGTCAGTCAAGACAGACAGACAGACAGTCAGTCAAGACAGACAGTTAGTCAAGACAGACAGTCAGTCAACACAGACATACAGACAGACATACAGTCAGTCAAGACAGACAGACAGACAGACAGACAGACGTACAGTCAGTCAACACAGACAGACAGACAGACCTTCAGGCAGTTAGTCAAAAGAGACAGACAGACAGACAGACAGTCAGTCAAGATAGACAGACAGTCAGTCAAGACAGACAGACAGTCAGTCAAGACAGACAGACAGTCAGCCAAGACAGACAGACAGACAGTCATTCAGTTAGTCAAGACGGACAGACAGACACACAGTCAGTCAAGACAAACAGACACACTGACATACAGTCAAGACAGACAGACAGACAGTCAGTCAGTTAGTCAAGACAGACAGACACTCGGTCAGTTAGTCAAGACAGACAGGCAGACAGACAGTCAGTCAAGACAGACAGAGAATCATTCAAGACAGACAGACAGGCAGACAGTCAGTAAACAAAGACAGACAGTCAGTCAGTTAGTCAAGACAGACAGACAACCAGACAGTCAGTCAACACAGACAGACAGTCAGTCAGTTAGTCAAGTCATACAGACAGACGGACAGTCAGTCAAGACAGATAGACAGACAGACAGTCAGTCAAGACAGACATACAGCCAGTCAAGACAGACAGACAGACAGTAAGTCAAGACAGACAGACAGAAAGTCAGTCAAGACAGACAGACACGCAGAAAGTCAGTTAAGACAGACATACAAACAGACAGTCAGTCAAGACAGACAAACAGTCAGCCAAGACAGAAAGACAGACAGTCAGTCAACACAGACAGACAGACAGACAGTCAGTCAGTTAGTCAAGACATACAGACAGACATACAGTCAGTCAAGACAGACAGACAGACAGACAGACAGACAGACAGTCAGTCAGGACAGACAGACAGACAGACAGACAGTCAGTCAAGACAGACAGACAGACAGACAGTCAGTCAAGACAGACAGTCAGTCGAGACAGACAGTCAATCAAGACAGACGGTCAGTCAATACAGACAGTCAGTCAAGACAGACAGTCAGTCAAGACAGACATACAGACAGACATACAGTCAGTCAAGACAGACAGACAGACAGACAGACAAAGTACAGTCAGTCAAGACAGACAGACAGACAGACCGTCAGTCAGTTAGTCAAGAGAGACAGAGAGACAGTCAGTCAAGATAGACAGACAGTCAGTCAAGACAGACAGACAGTCAGTCAAGATAGACAGACAGACAGTAAAGACTGAACGTCAGTCAAGACAGACAGACAGAAAGACAGACAGTCAGTCAAGTCAAACAGACAGACTTACAGTCAGTCAAGACAGACAGACAGACAGACATACATTCAGTAAGTTAGTCAAGACAGACAGTCAGTCAGTTAGTCAAGACAGACAGACAGACAGTCAGTCAAGACAGTCAGACAGTCAGTCAACACAGACAGACAGTCAGCCAAGACAGACAGACAGACAGACAGTCGGACAGTCAGTCAGTTAGTAAAGACAGACAGACAGACATACAGTCAGTCAAGACAGATAGAGACACAGACAGACAGTCAAGAAAGACAGACAGACCGAGAGTCAGTCAAGACAGAAAGACAGTCAGTCAAGACAGACAGACAGTAAGTCAAGACTGACAGACAGACAGTCAAGACTGACAGACAGACAGTCAGTCAGTTAAGACAGACATGCAAACAAACAGTCAGTCAAGACAGACAGACAGTCAGCCAAGATAGACAGACAGACAGTCAGTCAAGACGGACAGACAGACAGTCAGTCAACACAGACAGACAGACAGACAGTCCGACAGTTAGTCAAGACATACAGACAGACATACAGTCAGTCAAGACAGACAGACAGACAGACTGACAGTCAGTCAGGACAAACAGACAGACAGACAGACAGTCAGTCAAGACAGACAGACAGACAGACAGACAGACGTACAGTCAGTCAACACAGACAGACAGACAGACCTTCAGTCAGTTAGTCAAGAGAGACAGACAGACAGACAGACAGTCAGTCAAGATAGACAGACAGTCAGTCAAGACAGACAGACAGTCAGTCAAGACAGACAGACAGTCAGCCAAGACAGACAGACAGACAGTCATTCAGTTAGTCAAGACAGACAGACAGACACACAGTCAGTCAAGACAAACAGACACACTGACATACAGTCAAGACAGACAGACAGACAGTCAGTCAGTTAGTCAAGACAGACAGACACTCAGTCAGTTAGTCAAGACAGACAGACAGACATACAGTCAGTCAAGACAGACAGACACACAGACATACAGTCAAGACAGACAGACAGAGAGACAGTCAGTCAAGATAGACAGACAGTCAGTCAAGACAGACAGACAGTCAGTCAACACAGACAGACAGTCAGTCAACACAGACAGACAGTCAGCCGAGACAGACAGACAGACAGACAGTCAGTCAACACAGACAGACAGTCAGTCAGTTATTCAAGACAGACGGACAGAAAGTCATTCAGTTAGTCAGAACAGACAGACATCCAGACAGTCAGTCAGGACAGACAGACAGACAGTCAGTCAAGACGGACAGACAGACAGACAGACAGTCATTCAGTTAGTATAGACAGACAGACAGACAAACAGTCAGTCAAGACAGATAGACAAACAGACAGACTGTCAAGAGAGACAGACAGACAGACAGTCAGTCAAGGTAGACAGACAGTCGGTCAAGACAGACAGACAGTCAGTCAAGACTTACAGACAGACAGTCAGTCAGTTAGTCAAGACAGACAGACAGTCAGTCAAGACAGACAGAGAATCATTCAAGACAGACAGACAGGAAGACAGTCAGTAAACACAGACAGACAGTCAGTCAGTTAGTCAAGACAGACTGACAGACAGACAGTCAGTCAACACAGACAGACAGTCAGTCAGTTAGTCAAGACATAAAGACAGACAGACAGTCAGTCAAGACAGACAGACAGACAGACAATCAGTCAAGACAGACATACAAACAGAAAGTCAGTCAAGACAGACAGACAGACATTTTCTTGGATTCAGGATCCGAGTTCGTTGACTGAAATTTGACATTTTGACCCACTTTATTCTGTCCACTATAGTCTGTCCACTTTAGTCTACCCACTTTAGGCTTTCCACTTTATTCTGTCCACTTTAGTTTGTCCACTTTAGTCTTTCCACTGCATTCTGGCCACCATAGTCTGTCCAATATAGTCTTTCCACTTTATTCTGTCCACTTTCACTCTGTCCATTACAGTCTGTCCACTTTGGTCTGCCCACTTTAGTCTTTCCACTTTAGTCTTTCCACTTTAGTCTTTCCAATATAGTCTGTCCACTTTAATCTTTCCACTTTAGTCTTTCCACTTCAATGTGTCCACTTTAGTCTGTGCACTTTAGTCTTTCCACTTTAGTCTTTCCACTTTCTTCTCTCCACTATAGTCTTTCCACTTTAGTCTTTCCAATTTAGCATGTCCACTTTAGTCTGTCCACTTTAGTCTTTCCACTTGATTCTGTCCACTACAGTCTGTCCACTTTAGTCTGTCCATTTTAGTCTGTCCACTTTAGTCTGTCTACTTAAGTCTATCCACTTTATTCTGTCTACTTCAGTATGTACACTTTAGTCCGTCCACTTTAGTCTTTCCACTTTAGTCTTTCCACTATAGTCTGTCCACTTCAGTCTTTCCACTTTAGTCTTTCCACTTTAATTTGTCCAATTTAGTATCTCCAATTTAGTCTGTCTACTTTAGTTTTTCCACTTTAATCTCTCCACTATAGTCTGTCCACTTTAGTCATTCCACTTTAGTCTTTCCACTTTAATTTGTCCAATTTAGTCTCTAGCCCGTCAGACCCGTGTTTAAGACCCGCTTCATGTGCTCTATGTCATCAGAAAGGACACTCAAGCCGCTCGATTCGATGCCCTGAAGTTCAGAAGCTGATAAACAACAGGAAAACCAAAAATTCGAAGTAATATCATGGAACATGAATGGAAGTGTAATAAACCGGTTACCAGTAATCGAGAACTTGTGCTCAAAAGCAGACATAGTTTGCATCCAGGAACATTTTCTCACGAGTTCGAACACAGATGTCATGAAGTTTTCGGACAACTTTTCATTCGATTTTGTACCTGCACGAGCAGCTCGTTCCGGCAGAGGCCGCCCTTCTGGCGGTCTTGCCATCATCGCTAAAAACAGTATTGCTCTGGAAGTTCTTTTCACGAACAAGTGTTTCCTAGCAGTTCGCTGTGATACCATTGCCGTTATTAATATGTACATAACTACAAATTATAATAACGCTTCATCCGAATCTAAATTCGCTACAGCAATTAGGTCGCTTGCTCGCTGTATGAACATTTGTGAGAGACTGAAGTTACAATTCATATCCGTTGGGGATTTTAACTGCGACATCGCCGATCCCACTAATGCAAGTGCCCAACTGGTAATGAGCACCCTTGCTGATAAGCTCCATGTGTTACCCAACGACAATGGTTACACGTATGTCGACACTAGCGGATCAGTCTCGAACATTGACCACGCGATTGCCACTCGTGAACTTGGCGGCTCAGTAAAAGTGCTTTTCGAATCGTTCTCTGCTGATCATATCCTTCTCCTGTGCCTAATTGATGCGCAAATACGCCCTAGTGTTGATCAGAAACAGAAGCGCCGCTGATTTAAGATAACCGACTGGAAAAACGTCCTCATACCGAAATACCGTTAAGTTCTTGACGACATGCTAAGACAAATTCGTGTTCCTTTTGATCTTTTACAGAAAAGTGTACACATTCCTGTTCGGGAAGCTCGTCTACAACTAAACATGTTCTGTGCCGAAATTTGCCTTGCTCTGAAAACTGTAGACAAATTTGGAGTTCTTGTGAGAAGCATTAAGCTAGGTACTGAAGTTCAAGGGTTCTCGAAGGGTCAAGGGTCAAAACCCAGAGCTAGTGAGTTCTTGTAACAGTGCAAAGTTTGGTTTTCTATGTGGCGTGAATGTGGTAGTCCAAGGTCAGGGACTGTAAATTCTTTGCGACTACTGTCCAAAAGGAAATTTGACAAATGCCTAAAGAAACATAGATGCAATATAAAAGCCGAGTTTACTGAACGTATAGCTAAAGACCGCAATTGAATTTGGAAGTTTTGGTCTCGTGATCGAATAACAGAGCAAACAAGTCTAATAAGCCCCGCTCAGTGGCAGTCTTATTTCACCAACGAATTTGCAGCCCCTGACTCTGTTGTAGCCGACCCGTTTGTTCAAGAACTTGACGATGTTCTGTCAAAAGAACAAGTTTCGCAAGTTTTGGTGTCACGTAACGATAAACGACAGACAATTTGTAAGTTGAAAAAGAAAAAGTCTAGAGGTACTGATAATATTTGCGCATTGCATTTGGTGCATGGTTCAGAGTTGCTGATTAGTTACCTTGCGATAATGTACCAAGCGATTTTTACAACCGGGATTGTGCCTGATTCTTTTTGCGTAGGTTTAATCTCGACGATTCCAAAAAAGGAGAAGGTAGAGAATGAATGCAGTTCTTATCGACCCATTACCGTTTCCTCGACACTGTGTAAGCTCTTTGAGCTGTTGATAAAAGATTTTATTAAAGCTCGCTGCCGGATGCCTGAACATCAGTTTGGCTTCACTAAGGGCCTTGGGTATGCTCATGCCCTGTTTGTCTTGGCTGCCGTTTTATTTGATTCGAACGAATCCGGGGAGGGACTTTTAATAGGTGCGCTTGATGTTAGCCGAGCATTTGATTCATCCGTTCATGAGCAAACACTGTGTTTGAGCATATAAGAGAGGTGTGCCGGTAGAAATCATTAAAGTGCTATATTACATGTACAAAAACCTGAAGGGTCATATTAGGTTTCCAGACAATCCCAGTGCTACTGTAGTGGTCCCAATTGAAAAAGGGGTGAGACAAAGTTCTCTGATCTCCCTCGATCTTTTTAATAATAGCGTCCTGAATGCCCAATCAAAAGTTCCTTCTTCTTGTGTCCTAAAAAAAATTGATGTCTCTCTGCTAACTTATGCTGACGACGTACTTAATTTAAGTAGATCAACTGTAAGTACTGAAAGAAATTTTAGTATTTTAGAGGCTGAGTATAGCTTGATCGGACTCAGGTTCAATGCTTCAAAGTCAGACATACTATTCATCAATGATCGGGAAAAAATGTGCAGACCAGTCCAACTTGGTAGCTCCATACTTTGTCCGACAGAATCGATAACGTACCTTGGTGTCCCCATAGGAAGGACCCTAAAAGAAACTCGGTCTATCCTTTTACAAAACGCGGAGAAGAAACTTCGATTCGCTTACACTTCGATCGTGACAAATAAGGTCCACTTTTCACGCAGTCTGCTCGCCAAACTCTACAGCGCTACCCCACGTTTTATATCTGGCTCCATTGTGGAAACTATTCACGACCACCGAGCAGTCTTGAGTCCGGTCGCTATATTTTGGTTACCTAAAATACCTGCTAAGAAATGCCACCGTGGACACGCAACAGGTACCTAATAAGAAAATTCAGCCTGGTAGAACCCAACGAGGCTGTAGATAAGTTAGTTCAGAGAGTTCTTGGAACCGCCGCACACCCGTGGTTACCAGTACGTTGTACCCAATGGATGACCACTGATTAACTCGCCCTTTGTGTTTTACTTCATCTGTAGTGCAGTATACATTTTGTCATTGATCGCTAATTGTCTTTTCTCTCTTTAGTTCTTTATTTATTTTTCTTCCATTTACTCCGTTCTTGTTCAGTTTGAACGTAACGGGTTGTAAAGAATATACATACATGAATACAGAACACGAAGCCTTCTGGCGTATTTTTGCCAAACCCGACTCGTTAAATTTCAAAAGGAAATACTTCTCAAATTCTCCAATATCCAACCCATAACACGACAATCATATTTGTTAACATACCTTTTCCGAGTCCAATTTCTGCTTTTTAGCCTGTCCTTGCTCTTCTCTCGGTTCTTCCCCGACCAGACCTTCTTCAATAGCAAAATGTATAAAGAGTTACAACGTGTCTGGACTCTGGAGATACTGTCTTCTCATTCAGTCTGTCCATATCATCAATCGGTTTTATTTTGAAAACAGCCAATACAACCTGAATACAACACTGCTTTTGTCTTCCTACCCAAACATTTTCAAAAGTACCCGATCATTAAATTCCAAACTGACCAGGAATGACGTTGGAAAGAACCAGGACTGACATCCAAACTGACGTTAAATTCCGACTGACCTGGTCAACGCTTGAACAGGAACTAGTTTGACCTCGCCGCGCTACCCACGTCACATAAACCGATTCTGCGGTATCTTGCGGATCGGGGATGACAGGATGCAAACTAATACTCTATCTGCCTAAGTCCGAAACACGCCAGTGAACCTCGAGCAGAACAAGAAACTCACCCAAACGAATCCTCAAAATTGATCAAAATCGTGGTATATGTAGATGAATCAACCACGTTTGTTGTGGTAACATTTCTGGAATTTGGAAGGCACACATCGATTCTTCTTCGGCACGAACACTTAGTCATCAAAAGTATTCACGTAGATGTCAGGTCTCGTACAGAAAAGGTATTTCAAATAAATAAAAAAATTTCGAGCAAAATCGGTTTATCCGAAACAAAATCAAACAAGAATTAAAAAAAAAATTAAAATTACAACATACTCAAATTCTTAGGACCTTGAGCTTCCAAGACATGACGAACTTACGAACTGATGAACCAAGACAACGAGGAAAAGGTATTTTAAATATAACAAATATTTTGAGCGAAATCGGTTTATCCGAAACAAAATCAAACAAGAATAAAAAAAATAGAAAATTACAACATACTCAAATTCTTAGGGCCTAGAGCTTCCAAGACATGACGAACTTGTTTCGTCATGTTTGTCGCCATTACAGATAACTCCTGTTTTGTGAAGTCGTCTGATAACATCAATATCATCTAAAAATAGACAAGCAGATTAGGAATTTTTCGGTTAAAGCACCCGTCGTACCGAGATTAACCTAACGTACCTAAACCATCGCTCAAATAGTTGTAGGCTAATAAGCTATTTTGGGCACGAAGTGGTATTTACGCCTTGCACGCGCCATTGCTCAAATTGTAAAAGGTTCATGCGACGTTCACGGTTGCAACACCGATACAAATTTTCGAGCTACTAGAGATCGGAGAAAAGTGTTCTTTTCTTGAACAGTACTAGGCTACTTTAACAAAAAATGCAACAATTTGACGACTATTGGCCTATGTCGTGCAACCTACTAAATTGACGTATGGAGAGCACTGTTACTCTAACTAACAAAAAACAAGAGCTGTAAGCTCATATGGCACTTGCATGGGTTAAGGTGTTTTGATTGATCAAAAGTAAGTTTCGACTTTGCGGTTGAAATGCGCACTCTAAGGGAGCTAGAACTTCATTTGTAAGCAAAACCCTTGAGGCAAAAATGATAATGGGCTGATGAAAATGCATATATTGCTTAAAAGATTTTTTTTTACTTTGCGGTCAAGATTGGTGCAACGACCAAATGAATTCGGTCGTCAACCAGTCGCTGGTTGATGAAAATCGCGACAAAATGTTCAATCTGTTATTCTGGGGTTTGACTGATGTACCTATTAACGATGCTGCATCCCTGGTTTCGGACGTACTTGTAAACGGAATGTCGATTGGTCGTGAAAGTTTACCATCTTTCAGTGTGGTTCACTGCTCAAATAAGTTCGTGAAAATCAAGGTGGATAGCCTGAAGGCCCGGTTTTTATCCTAAGCAATGCGAAGAATCTTAAAGGAAAGGATGCTCAGGATAAATCGGTGTTTATTGGAGATGACGTTATACCTCGTGTGCGAGTTTTGTGCAAGGAACTGCTCGGTATCTGTAAGTGTTTGGTGGATAAAGGTGTGGAATGCTGGGTACCCCCTAGCTTACCCCCCTGCATCTGTGTAAAGAAAGACAAGATTGTTACCAAAATACAATGGTATAATGCAAAGGGTTTGTTGTTGCCATAATTTTGATGTTATTGTTGATTAAGTTGAAGTTTATTCCTTTTCATGCCTTATTATATTATGTCATTATTATATTACTTTCTAAGACATTGTTTGGTAGAATGTGATATTTTCGTTATGTTTTGTGTGTGAGTTTAGAAATTAATAGCCGTTGTGGTGGGTGATTTCTACATGGGAACGTTAGAGGCAATACTTGTTTGGCCTCTTTTTTTCGTATTTTGGTTTTTTGTTTTGGAAAGTATCCGTTACCTTTTCCTTGTTATTTTTTGTGTTTGTTCTTTATTTTTTGGTGGTTTGGAGTGATGAAGCCATGTACCAATTTTCCAGTTTGTGATGATTATGGTTAAGATGGTACTAATTCCCGAGGCAACAGCCGTCTTGAAAATTTGGAAGCTCAAATGTGGATTTTGGAAGTGTTTTTACAGAGCAGCTCCACCGGAGCTATGATGTTGGGATAGCTGGTCAGTATGTTTCCTGCAATTCGAAATACCTGTTTATAGATGGTATTAATTCCGTGTATCGTGGTGGTGATACGGAAGACCTGAAAGTTTTCCACCTTAATTGCCAAGGGCTGAATTCATCCTTTAATTTTTAAATGCTATATGTGAACTTTCAATGTTTCAGGTTATTGGTCTTACTGAAACTTGGTTGAATGACCACAACTCTGCTCTTCTGCAAATTCCAGGGTATAAATTTTACCACAAAAATCGTCAACTTCGACAACATGGTGGAAACGGAGCATATATACGGAGTGACATCGAGGTTTTGGTAAGAAATGACCTAGCGATATACCATGAAATGTTATTTGAACCACTTATCCTTCAACTTAAACTGAAACCGAAAGATGTATTTGTTCTTGTGCTATACAGGCCACCATCTGGGTCGATACATTCATGGATCTTCTGGACAAGCAGCTTGAAAAATTACAAATTGGTTCACAACCATTTATGATGCTTGGGGATTATAATATTGACCTCCGTGATCTGGGTTCCAATAGTCCTATGGATTTTTTTCAGCTTTGTATGTCCTACAGTTTGTTTCCTACTATTAATATTTGTACACGTGTTACCGCGTCGTCGTCGAAGCTCCTTGATAATATTTTTACGAATTTGAATTTTTCTAATCCGGGAGTTATTGTTACAGATGTTTCTGACCATTTTGGTATATCGGCTAGACTTAAGCTTTTCGTCCCCCCCCCCCAGCCAACACTTAAAATTCCACAGAGTTTATTGCCCGTGTTTAACCAAAAAAAACTTGAAAAATTTAAGCAAGAGATTGCAGATGTTGATTGGAATGATCTAGTAGATCTACGAGATGATATAAATGTAAGTTTTAAAAATTTTTATGATTTGTTGACTTCGATATTTACTAATACATGTATGACGGCTCGAACAAAATCAAGGAGAAATGAACCTAAGAAGCCGTGGTTGACGCGTAGTTTGTTACGGTGCATCAATAAAAGAGACCAACTTTGTAAGAAATCAGTATTGAATGAAAATGATCCAGTGTGTTCAAGGGTGTATAAAAATTACAGAAATGCACTTAATAAACTTTTGAGAAATGCAAAGAAAAAATGTTTCGAAAGTATGTTTAAAGAAGCTTGCGGGAACCCTGCTAAAACCTGGAAAATTATTAAAGGAGTTATCGGATCAACAGATAATGTTTTGCCCGATGAAGTTGCCACACGGGGCGGTTTGTCGTCAGATAAACCAGAAGATGTATGCAATGCTCTCTCGGAACATTTTGCTACTGTCGGTGTAAAACTGTCTGCTGCTATGGTACCGTCTCAACCTGATCCTTCGTTGGAGTCTTACTTAGGTACTCCGGTTGATGTTTCTATGCATTTGAAAACAGTTACTCAAGATGAGGTAGGTAATATTATTTTTGAGATGAAAAGCACTTCGGCCGGTAGTGATTCCATTAATCTTCTTGTGCTGAAAACAGCGTTACCTATTATTTCAGATGTGTTGACTTCCCTTATTAATGCTTGTTTGAAGCAAGGAAGGTTCCCCGATTGTTTGAAAATCGCTAGAATAACTCCTATTTTTAAGGGTGGCGATAAAAATAATCTTGGGAATTACCGACCAATTTCAGTTTTACCCGTTATTTCCCGTGTTCTAGAAAAGTGTATCAATTCTAGAATATATGAGCATCTAGAACGTCACAAACTTTTACATCCTAATCAATTTGGTTTCAGGAAGAGCAGAACAACAGAGATGGCTATATCCTTCGATAATTAACGAAGCTCTCGATAAGAAATTGAGGGTAGCTAGTGTTTTTTTGGATTTAATTAAGGCGTTTGACACTGTTGGCCACCGAATACTCTTAAAGAAATGTGAATTTTACGGACTAAGAGGCACTACTTTGAGTTTGTTTCGTAGTTATCTTCTAAATAGAGAACAGTATGTCCACCTAAATGGATTGTCGTCATGTTAAAATGTTATAGAATATGGTGTCCCCCAAGGTTCTGTACTGGGCCCCACTCTTTTCCTGATTTTTATTAATGATCTGCCGAATGCTGTTAGAGCTGTTTCTTCAGTTAGGGACGTTGTTGACACCGCACCTCCTATAACTAAGGTAACTACGCCCCTATTTGCTGATGACACGACTCTAATGTGTGTTGCCCCGACCGAACAACTGCTTATTTCGACAGTTAATTCGGCAATGAATAAAATATGCACATGGTTAAAGGTAAACCGTCTTGATTTAAATATTGATAAGTCCAAGTTTGTAATATTTTCACGATCTCCGAATTATTACCCATGGATTACAGAAATAACTTCTGAGCGGGGAACAATCAAGCGTACTAGGTTCGTGAAGTACCTTGGAATAAATGTTGACGAGACTTTATCATTTAAAGACCATTTGAAATCTCTTTCTAAAATATTATCACGTAATTTAGGAATTATCCATAAATTAAAAGATATTTTCCCTTTCCATATTTTGCGGTTACTATATTTCTCACTGATCCACCCGTATATTTTGTACTGTTCATCGATATGGCTTGGTACTTTTCCTTCTATTCTTCGTCAAATCCGTGTGATCCAGAATAACGCCATTAGAGCTTTTTGTGGAGTACGGAATTGTGAGTCGATGAGATCAGTATACAGGGAAGTAAATATAATGCCTGCAGCTGGATTGCGAGATTTTTGCACGCTGATTTTCATTTACAAATATTATAATGGGTACCTTCCAGATTGTTTTGAAGGTATATTTTGTGAGAGGTCAGACGTTCACCAACACGATACTCGGGCAAGAGGTGATATTCAGGTTCCTCGTTTGATTTCCAGTAGGTCCTCGTTCTCGATTATTTATAGAGCGTCTAAGCTTTGGAATAAGCTTAGTAGAAGTTCAAAAGAATTAGGTAATTTTGATCAATTTAAGTCAGAGCTACGTTTGGAGTTGCTTGGTAGGTACACTTTCGAAATGGATTAAGGAAAGTTATTCATATGTTTTGTTGTTGTTGTTGTTGTTGCTTTGGGATTAGAAAACATAATGTTTTATTGCAGTGTAAGTAATTGTGTTGAGTGCTTTGGTACATGGTTTCATCCTCTTATCCCTTACTTCAGTAAAAGAAAAACCCAAATTCTTTTTTTGTGTTGTTTAATAGCACATCCTCGCAAGCAGTGCTTTTGCTGTGCTATTTAGTATCTTCGATTGTCTTGCTAATAAAACTATTCTACTACTACTACTACTAAGGAATAATCGGATGGGGGAAGTAGCAATTCTTAAGCAAACGTTGTTGAATCTCAAATATTCCAGCGAAGTTTCATCGTCCTAGCACATCTGGAAGAACCTTAACTCGCGATCACCGGAATCCCAGACCCCCCCCCCCTCCAACTCCACCCACAATACCCGGAGCCAATCCGGTTCTGTAAATGATTAATCCAGAGCATCTGTTTGCTATTCCCACGAAGTTCGATCCCGATCACACCAGTCTAAGCGGGTCAAGTCTTTCCCCCCCCCCAATGATTGTCGGATTCGGTCCGGAAATGAAAAAGATCACCAGAGAGAAACGTCCTCTGTTCAATTATGAAATTTACTCGGGTCCGATCACCCGTTCCAAAGTTACGCATGACTCAATATTCCGGATTCCCCTCCCTCAACTCCCCCAAAGATTATCATATCCAGGATTTTTTTTTATTTCAAGTTAGTTTGACCGGGTCCCTGATATGCCTGCCAAGTTTTGTCGTGAAAATCCCAAAAAACGGAATTCCGAGACCCCCCCCCCCCCTCAAGTGTCCGGATCTAGTCAAATTCTGTAAAAGATAAATATTCTTTGAGCCCAAGCTGACTTTGAAACATTTATTCAAACAACGTTTACAACGGGTACGTCAGCTACGATTCTTCATCAGCGATATTTCGGCCCTTTTTGGCAAGGGTCCTCGTCAGGCTGTCAATCCTCTGGTTCAACTTCGGGGAAGGAAACAAACCTGTAATCTGGATTAAGAATCTGGATCAGGCTGTCAATGGGGGGACCAGGCTGACAGGCAGTCCTCGTCAGGCTGTCAATCCTCTGGTTCAACTTCGGGGAAGGAAACAAACCTGTAATCTGGATTAAGAATCTGGATTACAGGTTTGTTTCCTTCCCCGAAGTTGAACCAGAGGATTGACAGCCTGACGAGGACCCTTGCCAAAAATGGCCGAAATATCGCTGATGAAGAATCGTAGCTGACGTACCCGTTGTAAACGTTGTTTTCTGTAAAAGATTTACATGGAGCAGATGTTTGTTCTTCCCATCAAGTTTCACTCCGATCCCTCCATTCTAACCGTTTCTCGAGATTTTCGGTCCCCCCCCCCCCCCCAGCTCCCCCACAGTGACCGTCGGCCAATCCGATTCAGTAAATGATTTACCTAGAACGTCTGTTTATTTTTCCCAAAAAGTTCCATCCCGATCTCTCCATTCTAAGCAGGTCACGTATTCCCCCCCCCCCAATAGTTGCCGGATCCGGTCCTGATATGAAAAAGATCACCAGAGAAATGTCCTTTGTTCAATCCTTAAATTTCACTCGAATCCGATCACCCGTTCCAAAGTTAAGCATGACTGAATATTCCGGATCCACCTCCCTCCACTCCCCCCACCATTATCAGTTCGACAAAAATTTTATTTTGAAGTCAGTTTGATCGGGTCCCTGCTATGCCTGCCAAGTTTCATCGTGAAAATCCCCCAAACCGCCTTCACCGGAATTCCGGGACCCCCCCCCCCCCCCCTACGTGCCCGGATCCAGTACAATTGTCTAACCGATTTATCTAGAGCAGATGCTTGTTCTTCCCAGCAAGTTTCACTCCTATCTCTCCATTCTAACCGTTTCTTGAAATTTCCGGTCTCCCCCCCCCAAATCCCCCCTGGCTACCAAGATCAAGACTTTAAACGGGACATCACACATATGTAATCTATTCAGTTATTAAGTTTCATTGCAATCCGATCACCCGTTCGAAAGTTACACACCACTCAATTTCCCGGATTCCCCTGCCCTCCAATCCCCCTCAAAATGGTCAGATCGGAAAACTGATTATTTCTAAGTTTGTTTGATCGGGTCTCTGATATGCCTGCCAAGTTTCATTGTCCTAGCAAATCTGGAAGTACCCTAACTCGAAAAAGTGTGACAAAATTCCTTTAATTTTCAAGTTTCCAGCGCCCTACACTTCCCCGCATATGGTCGGATCGGGAAGCTGATTATTTCCAGGTTAGTTTGGTCGGGTCCCTGATATGCCTGCCAAGTTTCATTGTCCTAGCACATCTGGAAGTACCCTAACTCGAAAAAGTGTGACAAAAAACTCGGACCGACCGACAGACCGACGGACGGAATTGTGATCGGTATATGGCACTTGAGCCAGAGGCTGCAAGTGCCATAACCCGTCGTAACAAAAAAAAACGTTTTGAGAAAAGTTGTTAGTTCAACTTCCAACGGTAGAACTTTTGTGCTATGCTTGCCTTGGCAACCCTAGTGATACTCCTTTCTTTCCTTGGCTCGCTGGTAAGCGATCTGATTGGATCTGCATAAGACAAATAGAACCAAGGTCTTTTCTCCCTCCGTAGCTTATTCCAGCGCACCCCGAGGAAAAGCACAAAATGCAGACTCCGTAGTACACCTTTCAAATATTTTTGAACAGTGCATAATCGATTTCGACTTCATGTGTCATTTTTTATCTACCCTAACTGTCCCTAACGTTACTACGTCAATTTGTGCATTTTCATGTTTGGCTCTTTTCGAGGCGGATGCGCATCCCGCTCATTGTTCCCGAGGAGCTCATTGGTCATCATGTTCCGTGTTTTTATCAAACTCAAGGGGCCGAGCGAAGCTAAAAAACTTCGGGACCGATTGGTAATTTTTTTCAAAACAGTTTTAAATCTGCCAGATATGTTAGAATATTGGAACATAAACTCTTTTCTTTTTGCGACTGCAACTTGCGCTTTAAGCTGCGACTTGCGCTTTAAGTTCGTATTTTTTTGTGTTTTTATTCGACACAAATCTCACTGTTTTCATTTATAATGCGAAAAGTTATGCCCGGATAAAAAGTAAACAAATTTCGGACAAAGAAAATTCTAATAAAAGGTAAAGAATCTAAATTAATAAAGAATGTTAATAATTGTTTGACTTTAACAAGTGTAGCAAAAAGTAAGAAAAAATGCTAAGAGGAGCACTAGTTTTTCTCAGCACTAGTTTTTCCGTGCAGTAATTATTCAAAGTAATAGATACAGGCGAGTACTCCATAATAGAAACGTAGAACGAGGTTATTAATGAAGTAATATTTAAGTTTTCAGCCCCTTATTAATAACCAAACCGGAGTTGATCAAAATGCAGAAAAAAACCTTTCCTGTCATCGCCTCAATCGTGCAGCAAAAACAGCGTCCGTGTCAAAAATTAAATCTCAGACTAGTTTTTTCATTACAGTGGTATTTGGAGGTAATTTACTTTAATAAGAAATTTATAGTCGGCAGAAGCTTCAGTTATTTATTACAAGTTTGTTTCCTTCCCCGACGTTGACCCAGAGGATTGACAGCCTGACGAGGACCCTTGCCAAGAAGGGCCGAAATATCGCTGATGAAGAACCGCAGCTGACGGATCCGTTGTAAACATTGTTTGAATAAATGCTAAGAGGAGACCAGAAAAAAGAATGAAACAAATGTTAAATGGGCTTACCTTTCCAGTGGCGTAGTCGATTTTCGTTACGAAAGTCAGATCAAAAAGTACGCACTGAATCTCAGGTCCATTCCGAATCGCTTTCCTGATAACAGTGCTGATATGGTCAGCAGATGGAAACACCAAACTCTCCCTTGGTTGAATGATAATGTAGCTCTGCTCTTTGTACTAGGAGAAGAAGAAGAATCTAAGGATACTAATAATCATAATAACACAATCCAAAAAAATGGCAGTGGGTATTGTCGGTACAAACAACGACTTTCCAGGTTTGGTAAGCAGAGGCGTCACGACTGGGGGGGGGGGGGGGGAGGGAGGGACGCCCCCCCCCCCCCCTCCAATGCTGTCGGCCAGTCGGTAAGAAATAACAGAGTCGGCGCGGAGCACCGCGATTTTTCGTCAAAACAGTTGATTTTTTCCATGAAAACAGTCGGTTTTTCTGAAAATTGGTCGATTTTTCGTCAAAATAGTCGGTTTTTCTGAGAATCAGCGGATTTTTCTGAAAATCAATCGATTTTTTTCAAAAACGTCATTTATGTTGTTGAAAACAGTCGTTTTTTCTGCAGAAAAAGTCGGTAAAAATTACCGGCCTGTCGGTAAATGCCTCGTCCCCCCCCCCCAAAAAAAAAACACATTTTGGCTAGTAACGCCTGTGCTGGTAAGCAGCACTGAGACGTGCTCACTTCGCTCGTTACATATTTCGAATCGCGTATATAATAATTAGTTATTTATTACCATAAGTACCCGCCTCTTATTTAGTAGTGTTTCTCCCCAAATCTGAACGTTATGTTTGACGAATATCCCTATTTGGCTTGTCCACAACCAGAGTATGACCAAGGTATGACTGTTGTTCACATGGTCCGTAAATGGTAGATGAGTGTTGCATGAAGCTGCCCTATGGCACCGCCCACCCCCTAGAAAAGCCACTAAAAGAATAAATTTTAGAAACTTTAACCACATAACTCATTTAGCTGTTTGTTTATTATTATTTGGCTTATTTGAAGCCAGATTTGATTCCAATTGGCCACGGTAAATGATCCTGCCACCTTGGATCATGAAGCTGCCCCCCCCCCCCCCCCAGAAAAATCATGCAAATTCCAAGAAAACAGCAAATTTTGTTATTTGCAATAGGTCAAGGAACCTCTCTGACCAAACAGCTGGCCTCTAACTTCACTACGTAGCAAAATACCATTTTTAGCAAAGTGGGCGACTTCATGATCACTTGGGTGCCTATATTCTTTCGTGTTCTCCAGCTTAGCCTTAAACAATTACAAGTAAACTATGGTACCAGCAGAAAGTGAAGGTTCTAAGCTTCCTTTCAGGATACTCCACTGAATTTTATCTCAACCTTTACTCTTTTTCCCTAAGTCATTTCCCCAAAATAGGAGTTTAGGGTGCAGCACTCCTGTAAGCTACTGACGGAGGACCTATCTGTTACAATTCTTTCTGCATCATTGTTGCGCACTGGAATGACCAGGTACGGAAAGATCGGAAAGAGAAGACGTAGAGGAGACCGGTCTGTAGTGGATCGCTTTTTTTCCAGCTAGCACTACTGTATTCGGTTATGGTTTTTTATGGCCCTTGCAGCCTTTGGCCAAGTGACTTATACTGATCACAGTTTCGTCTGTCGCTCGGGCGGGCGGTCTGTCACACTTTTTCGAGTTAGGGTACTTCCGGATGTGCTAGGGCGATGAAACTTGGCGCGCATATCAGGGAGCCGGCCAAACTAACTTAGGAATAATCAGTTTCCCGGATCAGACCATCTGGGGGGAGGGGGTAGTGAGGGCGGGGGAATCCGGAAAACTGAGTAGTGCGTAACTTTCGAAAGGGTGATCGGATTGAATGAAACTCAACTACTGAATAGATGACATGTCTCTGATGTTCCATTTGAAGTCCGGACAGGGTTCGACAGCTATGGAGAATTTGGGGGGGGGGGGATTCTGGATAGCGGTTTTTGAGATTTTCATGACGAAACTTGGCAGGCATATCAGGGACCCTATCAAACTGAGTTGGAAATACAAGTTTCCTCAATACGATCATCGTGGGGGAGTGGAGGGAGGGGAATCAGGAATATTGAGTCATGCCTAACTTTGGAATCAGTGATCGGATTCCAGGGAAATTTCATACTTGAACAGAGGACATGTTTCTGGTGATCTTTTTCATGTCCGGACCGGATCCGACAACTGTTAGGAGGATGGGACCGGAAAATACGTGACCCGCTTAGACTGGAGAGATTGGGATGGAACTTTGTAGGTATATCAAGCAGATGCTCTAGATAAATCATTTGCAGAACCGGATTGGCTCCGGGCACTGTGAGGGGAGTTGGAAGGGAGCCGGTATTCCGGTGATCGCGAGTTAAGGTACTCCCAGACAGGGGCGTTTCGAGGGGGGCGCAGCGCCCCCCTTTTTTAAGTTTAGGGCATTCGGTCAAACTTTCGCCGATGGCAAAATTCCGGTCGAAACGGGCATCGTGGCGAAGCCATGCCCGTTTTATAAAATCCATTGTCCCAATGTTTCTAAATTGGGTGATCCAACATGTTTATTGGTACCCATTCTTTATCGAATTTGGTAATTCATTCAACTTCTGTTCGCCCGCGTCAATTTCACCGCCTTCGGTGGGTCCTTTCGTAAACTCAGTGATTTAACCAGTTTATTTGGTCTTATTCGTTACCGAATTCGGTAATTAACCAGACTTTTCTCAAGTCCGTATCTGCTCTATCGCATTTGGTCAGTTCATTGCATAATTCGGTGATTAATCAGATTTATTTGGTTCTGATTTGTGACCGAATTCGGTAATTCATCGGATATTTGTTTAGTCCGTATCTATTACTAGACTTGCGAACTTTGCTAACAAGAGTTTTATTCCGGTTGGAAATCCGGTTGTTTTACCGCTCCCGATCTATTCCTTATTTGTCTGAGTTAATTTTTGGTAGTACGAATTTATTATTTGGTTCTACCCAGTTACTGAGCTCGGTAATTTAATTGGCAATTATTTAGCTCTTTTTCTTTACCATTTAACAGTAGCTTCAGCTGGTTGCCATTCTTTACATAACTTTTACTTCTAATGATCGCAGCACTTCAGGAATAAGCGAGTGTCTTGACGTGAAAACTAGCCTACTTTCGTTTGCTGTAAATTCAGAACAAATGTATTTTGCATCTACTTTCCCCTGGATGGCCCCTTTTATCACCAGACAGCTCTGTGGTTTAATAGGTAGTCTTGGGATCGCAAAAAAAAGGCACTTGTGATCACCAGTGTTTCGACAAAATTTCGCCTGCGGCACATTTTGCAGTCTTCACTATTTAGAAGAAGGGTGCGTAACTTAGTTGGCGTTTTAGGCTTGGAATTTTGAGGGTCTTGAACCACATTAAAAGCTGGAATTTGCATGGAAAGTAGTTACATGATTTATCCTATGTATAGCCGTTAGTGAATTTGTCGCGACAGCGTCGTTTTTTGTCGGTCCATTCTGGAGTCCTGTAGGGAAAACTGGAAGTTCCCAAAAGGTAAAAGGCTAGTGACAGCGTTTCCCTGAAAAAAAACGGACGAGGAGGAGCGTGAAAACGCGCCAAATTTCTTTTTTAGACTTGATTTTGTACATATTATGCAACTTTTAAATTGTAGCTTCCTGAAGGCAGCTCGCTGTGTATTTTACCAGGTTCGCCCCCCCCCCCCCCCCCCCATAATGAAGAAAGACTAGCGGAACGCCCCTGCTTCCAGATGTGCTAGGACGATGAAACTTGGCTGGAATATTAGAGATTCGACAAGATATTGGCTTAGACATCGCCACTTCCCAAATCCGACTATTCCTTAAAGTACCAATCTTGACCGCAAAGCAAGAAAAATACTTTAAGCAAAGTATACATTTTCATAATCCCCATGAGCCCATTATATTTTTGCCTCAAGGGTTTTGCTTCCGAATGAAGTTCTAGCTCCCTTGAAGTGCGCATCCTAACCGCAAATTCGAAAAGTAGTTTTGATTAAACGATACACATCAGTCCATGCTCATTTGTGCCACAAGGTTTTGCTTAGAAATTCTCCTAGCATCCTTAAAGTGCGCATCTTCACCGAAAAGTGAAAAAACTACTTTTGACCAAACGATATATGAAAATGATCCCCAAGGGTCTGTTATCGTTTTTGCCTCAAGGGATTTGCTTAGAGAGACAGGTGACTCCGAAACCAAAATGTAGAAGAATCTCTACCCTTTCGACGACTCAATCGAACAGCAAAAATTCCAGAATGAAATCACAGGACCAGCTTTAACTCCAAACAACTTTCAAAGAAGAAGTACACAAAATCGGATATTTAAGGAAGAACCTTTTACTGTTTTTCGCAAGTCCATTTTCCAGCTTGAGCGGCTTGAGCCTGAAGAGGACCCTTGCGAAGAAGGGTCGAAATGTAGTTCTAATAAAATGTAGCTGACTTACCCGTTTTGCACCGTCAAATTTAATATCAAAATAACCAAATTAGCTAAGACGATGAATGACGAAAAACAGTTTACGGTTAGAAAACGACCAAACGAACTAAAATTCCAAAACTTATGGCCTACTTCGGTGGGTTATAACGGATCACTAATGATCCAGTATTGACCAGGATCGATCCACTATAAACCATATGGAAATGATCAGCTAAAGACAGTTATTCTTCAATCGGCGAAACAGCTTTTGTGGCCAAACTCGGTAAAGTTCATTCGCCAGATGGAGATAAACATCAAAACAAATTAAGTTTCAGCAAAATCTATAAGAACTTTATAGGTATCAGTATATCAGGATCTCCTGTTTTGAGAACAGGCACAACGATTTTTTTTAAAAACTAAAAAAAAAAGATTTCAACACACTATTTAATTTAGACTGTCGAACAAAGGCCAAAGAACGAGTAAACTGAAGCCAGATGGCTCCTCTGGCAGTTGGAAAACTGAAGTTTTGTATTATTATCCAGTATAATCCACGATCCAGTATCAAGAACAAATAATCAGATAGAACCTCTGTCTTTGGTACCATGCAGCGACTGCGAATACCCCGATAAACTAAGCGGACCTAGAGGTATTTACTGTAGCTTTTTACCCGTCTACTCTACTTCCGTCTTTGCCGTTGCTCATCGCAGAGAAAGAAAATGCAGGAGGCGTACTCCGCGCGCTGACCCGCTGACTCAAAAAAAAATCAGCTTTGTCTCCTACTTTTGCTCAAGGTGGTTTCACAGCGATTTAGCAAATTGTAGAGGTATCGAAACGTGTTGTGGCGCGAAGCTACTAACCTCTGCTCGTTCGCAGTGGAAAAGGCATGGGGAAAAACTCGACTCCCTACAGTCATAGTACAGAGATAGGGAGACGGAGGTAAGAATGGGCACTGTTCTGTTCTGTTCTGTTTTGGGGATACCTGTTTTCTGTTCTGTTTTTGCAAAGAAAAACAGAAACAGAAACAGAACAGGTCACCTGTTCTTTTATTTACCTGTTCTGTTCTGTTCTGCTTTTTGGGATACCTGCTTTCGCCTGTTTCTGTTTTTGTGCCTTTTTTCCGTCTGTTTCTGTTTTTCTTTTTTTTGAGCGGGAACTCCACTGACAATCGTAAGCTAGTTGTGGCGGCCATCTAGAAGCGGTAAAATACTCGTTACGACAGGCTACGATTCTTTGTCGTCTCCACTTGTTCTCGATCGTATGTATGTTTTTGATAGCACTCGGAATATGAGTGGCAAAATTAGACTCAGGGGACTGGGGGGGAATCAGCAGACTGTATTTTTGATTAGATCAAGCTAAATGAGTGTTCAGGTCGTTCAGTTCAAAATCCGTTAGACCAATGTGAACTTGTATGGCTTTTTTACATCAAGATTACTATAAACAATTTATAAAAAGGTAAGACGACCTTTAAATATCAAAAGTGTCTCTTCTATCTACCTCTTAATTTGTTTTCTTTTTTCTCTTCGCTAAAATGATAATTAACGTCATTTTTCAGCCATCCCACACCGAAAAGAACCCTGCATTTTTATTTTGCCATGACTGCAGTCTGTTTCCTGGGTTTGCAATAAAAATATTTGAAATCAAAATTTATATTATTTCCAAATTACACAGTTATCCCTGAATCTGTAACTATAATATTAATAGTTTATTCCATTTTCAGGTGACCAAGTTTCGATTTAGTCTTCCCTGTCTTTGAATCAAGTGATTATTCCCCGGGTTTTATCCACGTCAAGGTGGCATTTAGGCGACAAGACTGGTAACTACAACGCAGCTTAAAGGACCCCTCTTGCTTATTCTGCCTTGTATAACATACTTAGCTTCCATATGGAATTATAAGCTTCTAAAATCCCCACCTTTCTCCGCTGTTTCGTTTCGTTACTACGAATTTTTAGCGCTTTTTCAGCCTTACCGTTTTCCCGTCACTCAACGAAAAGTTTGCCGAAATCTTCAACGTCCGCTGACAACTCTTCCACACATAAGGATGTTATAATCTTTTGCTATTATTTCTTTTATTTGCTTAGTTTTCTCACTTTTTAACCAAGCCACGTTCAGTTTTCAAATGTTTTGCACCCCGACGCCGCGTCGGAGAGCAGGAAGGCTGGATACAGTCGACAAGCACTAGCAATAGAATCGCTAGCTTTAGGTGGAAAGTAATGGTATTTCAAAAAAAGATTTTTCTGATTCATTTCATAGTGAAAAGATCATTTCTAGTAAGAGTTGTGCTTTAAATTCACACATTTTCCACCATGGGAAACGTAGCCTAGTAAAAACAAAATTAGATTGTCTCATATGGTCTAGTAGCATATATCATTAGGCTATCAGTATTGTATAGTGTCAATAAAAATCAAATCCTTCCAGTCCTTTCCCATGTAAAATACCCCCCCCCCCCCCTCTCAATTGGAACCACTGCCTGGAGTTGCAGTTTTAGAAATGTTTAGCATCTGGGTGTAAAATAACTTTCTTCATGAAGCTGCTGTATTACAATTGTTACAGTTTTCTAAATTATTTTCAGGAACTAAATATTCCTTCAGCCCAAGATGACTACAGATTATGTTTGACAGTACAAAAAGGATACGTCAGTTTCATTATGTTAGAGCTATATTTCGGCCCTTCTTGGCAAGGGTCCTCTTCAGGCTCAAGCCGTTCAAGCTGGAAAATGAGCTTAAACGGAACGGAAAATGAATATAGGGGATTAAATATAACTCTAATAAAATTCAGCTGATGCATCCGTTTTGAACCATCAGGAATCCAGGGAATATTGACCAAGGAAAGGAGTGGGGAATATTTAGTCCTTTGTCTGTTCCTCAATATATGTTAGTAACTTAGGTAGGTAGGCCAACCCAGGTTTCTGACTTTTTCCCTTTTTTACTTTAAGCCTCCTCCCAAACTTGGGGTGGGGGTGGGCGGAGGGCGGAGGGTAGAAATAAGACCAATTTCTTGGCTAGAAGGCAGAACAAACTTGAGCTTAAGTTGATTGTCTTATTATTGTTTCCTCAAGTCTGCCATTCCATTATTAGGATGGTGAGGGGAGTTCCCGTAAATCAAGTGACATGCATAGCTCTGGAACGACTGATTTGATTCTGCTGAAACTTTAGACCACTTAAAGTGTACATCTTAACCACAAATTGCAAACAATAATTTTGACCAAATGGTGCATTTTCAAGATCTCCCATGATCGTTTTATCTTCAAAATGTAGCCGCGTTATGGTACGTATTGGCGTCTGATAGTTCGCATCTGTAATCCCCTGAATCGAGAAATTAAAATAATTATAACAAAATGACATTTCGAAATATTCGACACTACAAAACGGATACGTCAGCTAAAATTTATTTGAGCTATATTTCGGCCCTTCTTGGCGAGGGTCTTCTTCAGTCCCATGTCACACGATTTACGGGAACAATGCACTCGCATTGCGTCGAAGACGCTCGAGAAATAATATTGTAAATCCAGTATCAGTATCGTTTTTATTTCTTCTTTAATTATAATCTTCAACAAAACAGCTGTTTTCTGTTTTTAAAGAAAAACATAACAGAAACAGAACAGGGTAACTGTTTTCTACGACACCTGTTTCTGTTTCTGTTGTTCTCGAAATGTCCTGTTTTCTGTTCTTCTGATTTTCAAAAAAAAACAGAACAGTGTCCGTGCGTAGACGGAGGTTCTGTCTGATTATTTGTTCTTGCCAGTATAAACCGGACTTCCCTACCTCTTTAAACTGCGTTCGGATCTTCGGTCGGGCGCTCCCAAGAGACAAGATCAAAATATGTACCGCAGATCCGACAATGATTCCAAACTCCAAACCGCAAAGTAGTCCTCCAATGAAGGTCACGGCCAGAGGAACAAGGTCGCTTTCTGAAAGAATCGGATATTATATTTGCATGCCGTAAGTCATGACTTCCCATGCCACCCCTCCCCTAACGACCTGGTCAGTCAGTTCAGTTCAGTTCCTTGAAAGGAAAATCAAACAACTAACATAGGCATTCCTACCAGGAAAGCACAAACAAGCGTGCTTGCTAGGCCAGCATACTAACTAATTTAACTAAAAACAGACAGAAGAAAAATCTGAACCGATTGTATAGAAAAGAAACAAGAGCTACGAGCTCATGTGGCACTTGTTACGAGCAGGTGGTACAAGAAAGTAGATGAGAACGTCACAAACATTTCCTCCAACCTCCCTAGGATCGGACCTAGAAATAGGATATCTAGTTTCACTCAAGTCTGAGCATTTCCGGCATCGCCCTCATCTTGGGCAAATGATGTGTCTACCTTCCAAGTTCAGATCCACTAGTTTGATCCCTACACGTGCCACACTATTTCGGGTACCGCGTCGTTTTCGGTCTCCCTACCGCGGCCGAAGCATCTTCTTTAACTCGAATCTGAGAATTTTTCGGCAAATCTCCGGTTCAAGTCAATAATCAAGTTTCAAGTTTCATCTGTCTCAGAAAAGTCGTTCATGCTTGCTACAAGATCCAGACACTTTTAAGTTAATCTGAACAGGTCTCTAATAGGCCTGATAAGTTTCATCTCCTAGCCCATCTGCAAGTAGGCTACCCTAACTCACATGCTATACAATTTCTGGTACCCCCCCCCCCCCACCGGTCCAACTCCCACCACATTTGCCGGATTCAGTACGGACCTAAAATGGAACATCTAGGATATGCGCTCTTGCTAACTATCAAGCTTCATCAACATCGGTTAGCTATATTAGAAAGTTACCCAGGACATAAGATTCCGGATCCCCCCTCCCTACTAGAGGGTCCGAGTGACAATTTTCAAGTAAATCTTGTCAGGTACTTTAAGTTTCCTCGTCCTAGTCCGTTTGCAAGTACCTTCGCTCGCGTGCCATAAGACTTCTGATATCCCCCCTCCAGCTCCTCCATCACTTGAAGGATTCAGTCTGGACGACACAAGCTTCGTCAACATCGCTTCCCCCTCCCTCCACCGAAACTCCGAAGGGATGGTCGAATCCATGTGACAATTTTCAAGTCAATTTTGTCAGGTACTTATTAGACAAGTTTCCTCGTCCTAGTCCATTTGCAAGTACCCTCGCTCGAGTGCCATAAGACTTCTGATATCCCCCCTCCAACTCCTCTTGAAGGATTCAGTCTGGACGAAAAAGCTTCGTCAACATCGCTTCCCCCTCCCTCCACCGAAACTCTGAAGGGATGGTCGAAACCATGTGACAATTTTCAAGTCAAACTGGTCATGATTTCTAATGTGCCTGCCGAGTTTCATCGTCCTAGCCCGTTTGCAAGTACCCTCACTCACGTGCCATAAGACTTCTGATAGCCCCCCTCCAACTTCTCCACCACTTGAAGGATTCAGTCTGGACGAAAAAGCTTCGTCAACATCGCTTCCCCCTCCCTCCACCGAAACTCCGAAGGGATGGTCGAATCCATGTGACAATTTTCAAGTCAAACTGGTCATGATTTCTAATGTGCCTGCCGAGTTTCATCGGCCTAGCCCGTCTGGAAGTAACCCTACCTCGCGAGCATCCGAACCACGGAACAACGATCGATACATGGCAGTTGACACACAGGTTACAAGTGCCGTAAAAAGAAAACAAGACCAAAGGTTTTCGATTGTACAGACGATTCGGCCTTGTCTTCGCCACTCGCCAGACTCTTGAACAGTTTCGCTTATAGAAGAAAACCAACCAACCAAGTTCAGATATGGATCAAACATGTGTGTTTACATATGTCATATCTATATATCATATCTATTTTGACGAAACTGATCGAAAATTCCTGACTTACATCTACTAAATTTACGGTTTTCAGCCGAATCCAGGGCGAGCTGCTTGTCCGGCAAAAAAATAAAGCTCAAAAACAAATTCAGCGTATATCCTTACCCCTATAACGAACATCTAATCAACTTCAAATAAAACTTTAACTCATAACAAATTTTCCAGTTTCAGCCGGATTCCAGGCGAACTATATGTTCGGTTAAAAAATGATTATCATATACGGATTCAGCAGCTTCACTTCCCCCTAAATCGGACATCTAATCTACTTCAAATAAAACTTTTGCTTTTAACAAATTTTCGGGTTTCGGCCGGATTCTGGGCGAACTACTTGTCCGGGTAGAAAATGATTTTCACAGAAGTGTTCAGCATTTTTTCTTACCAGTAGATCGAACATCTAATCAACTTCAAATAAAACTTTTACTTTTAACAAACTTTCCGATTTTGGCCGGATTCAGGGTGAATCACTTGTCCGGCGAGAAAATGGTTTTCATATCGTGTTCAGCATGTTTCCTTTCCCCTTCATCGACTATCTCATTAGCTGTTTAAAAATATTTTGTTTGCCCCTTAATTTCGAACCATCTATGCTACCAACTCATTCTTTCTCTTGACTCAAAGAATCTTCACACCAAGTTTCATCAAAACATCTCATTCCCTTCGAGAGTTACCGTGCTGACAGAAGGACAACTTTTGCGATGCCACAATTATCCAACCACTTACGTTTTGTGATCCCAAAAGCAGTTCTATATGTAGTTAAAACACTTACTTTTGGTTCTCCACATTGTTGATTGATTGAAAGATTGATTGACTTACTTTTGGTTCTCCACATGGGAAGGACGACATGGTACTCAATCATGAGAAGGACAGCGGTCATAATTACAGCAGCCAGACTCGCTTTTGGAATGTAGAAGAAATATGGAGTTAGGAACGCAGATGCCAGCAGAACGATAGCTCCTGTAATAGTAGGCGTTATTGCCCAAGGCTAAAGAAATGCACTGCGTCTTGACAAAAATAGACCATTGCGCTCTACAATGAACGTCTAAAGCACTTTCAGCATAAATTTGACAGCGAATCCTTGATTCACTAAACACAACTGACGGGAGGGCATTCCAACAGCCCATCACACTGTTTTGAAAGACCATCTATCAATGTCTTTAGAATATAGCCAGCCACTCGGCTTGGAGTCGTGTCCGAGCAGACCGTTCTTGTTAAAGCACAACTCTTACTAGAAATGATCTTTTCCCTAAAAAATGGATCAGACAACCGTTTTGGCAAATACCATCACTTTCCACCTGAAACTAGCGATTCTCTTGTTAGCACATGCCGATTATATCCAGAATTCCTGCTCTCCGACGCGGCGGCTGGGCCCAAAAGATTTGAAAACTGAACGGGCCTTGGCTAAAAAGTGGGAAAACTAAGCAAATAAAAGAAGCAATAAACAGAAGATTATCAAATCCTTATTTGTGAAATAGTTATCAGCGGACAATGAAGATTCCGGCAAACTTTTCGTTGAGTGACGGGAAAACTCGGCAAGGCCGAAAAAGCGCTAAAAAATCGTAGTTACGAAACGAAACAATGAAGAAAGGTGGGGATTTTAGAAGCTTATAATTCCATATGGGAGCTAAGTATATTTTAAAAGACAGAATAAGTAAGAGGGGTCCTTTTAAACTGAGCAGTGTGCCAGTAGGCAAGTTAGCATACTAAGTTGGCAACTAATTTACCTAGGCAATTTTTTTAATATTCAATCAGATCGCCAAGTTGAAACCGATACGAGTGTGAAGGTAGCTTAAAGGCTTCGAATCGCTATTGACAAGTTAAGTCACGAAGAGCAGGACAGAACTTCGTCAAATGCCGCTGGACATCAGAATTACGGTTTATCAAGAAATGGTCATGAGATCAGGGGTCATGGTACGTTCGACTGATTTTTACACAATATGTAGCAGAACGATCACTGTTGTAAAAGTGTTCATTATAGCCAAGTACTTAAAAAGTTCACAACGAAAAAGTAATAATACCTTCAGCCTACCTGTAACTATTCCACTTAAAGGGCTCTTCACTCCACTAGATTCATTGACAGCGGTCCTTGAAAAGGAGCCGGTGATCGGATAGGACATAAAGAAGGAACTCAAAATGTTGGCAATTCCAATAGCAATGATTTCCTGATTTGCGTTAACCTTTTGACCCTTGGCTGAAAAGAAAAAAAACTAAATTATTAAAGGTTCACGAAGAACTTATCATTCCGATTTCCCACTACCCGCATTACTACCTTTCTACCTCAAATTTGATGGAGGTAAAAATATATCGGTTCCTATATGCATTAACTTTCGCAATATCTCTCCAGTGTGAAAGAACACTACATATCACGCGCAAAGTACTATCATTGCCAACACACATTGTCTCTGATTGGCCTGTACAGTCCATACCTCCGAATGAATCAATAACAAACGACGCGAGAGGCGTGGTTCAACATACTCCCATACTCCCCACGGGAAGATTAAATTTGGCTAGAGAGCAAAGCATGAAAACAACTGTAACATGAAAATCGAAAATAGGCAGATTGTTGACGGTACTTGTTGTCAAGAAGGATAATCATGGTATACTATCAGGTTTCAGTTCCTTGGTGACCTCATGTACTTGGCGACCACGCCTTCTGTAAACGATAAAAAGAATAAGTTTGATCTTTTACTTTCTTGTGACAAGCTTCTTCTGATTCACCCTTGACCCTCCGGTACACCCCTTGAACTATGATCAATCATGCTCAGATCCCAAAACAGTATTTCTAGAGCATTTGACCCTTATATGGAGCTTCCTAATTTCATCCCTATCGGTCCATCCGTTTGGCCCTTAAGCGATCCACGGAATCTGCGGGACAAGCTTCCGGGTACAACTTTCCCCAGTCGGATGCTATTCGGACATTATTTCTGAAGCTGTAATTGACGTCTGATAGAACTTCGGAGTTTGCCTTTGCGGTTGGCTCTTACCGAGGTCTAATGTCTCCAGGCGTGTGATCTATGGTTATCTCGGAGATTAAGGGACGGAATCCGGGAATGTTGGTCCACGTCCGAACCGCATCTCTACTCACGACCCATCAAATATTTAACTGGACAGGAACATCCGTTCGAATCTAAGGACAGCCAAAATTTCTCGAATCCCCCCCCCCCCCCTCAGTTAGGATCGTACCTCGAAATCGAAGGTTTCGTACATAATTTGGGTAGGATCCTGTATACGCTTACTCACTTTTACAATCCCAGCTTCTCTGAAATTGCCAAAACTAGAAAAAATGTGACATACAGACCCACGAACGGACTGACATTACGATGGCTATGTTACATTTCGGTTTTTGCCTCAGGAGCCATACAAAAATGGGTAAAAAGAACAAAAAACAGATAAGACTTACCGAACGATTTAGCGATGGATACAGCTTCCAAAATTGCGACTAATGGGATAATAATCAAAGAAGTGCCCGCCTCCTTACACATTCCCGCGAAATCCAGCACCAGCTCTCCCGTCGTCTGATTGGTAATCTCAAAAGGAGGCGGGATGAAAGGCGGTATTCCAGCCGTTATATTACCAATCAGCTTAAAGGGAGATTTTCCAGTCACTGGATCATAGATGGCAGCAGCTATTCCAGTGCAGATGAAAACACAGATGGCGTTTCGAGCGGTGGAGAGATACCAGAAGGTTTTCCCTATGATTCGATAGGTGGCTGAAGTAGTTGGCAGCTTAATCTGGCCCAGTTTCTAGAAGAGGTTAATGGATACAATAAATAAAATAAAATTCAATAAAAACATTTACTTTTAACAACTCTTCCCGTTTTAGCCGGATTCCGGGCGAACTATTGTCCGGTGAGAAAATAATAAATCATATTCGCATTCAGCTTGTATGTTACACCTAAATCGACTATCTCATTAGCTTTCAAAAAATATTTTGTTGGCCCCTTAAAGACCCAATCCAAACATCCAGTTAACCTTCTCTTAGGGATCGCATGCCACGGGTTTGTTTAGATTTGAACTCGATTGCCGAGTTGCTATTTTAGCTCGAGAAAAAACCCACGCACAACGTCTTCTTTTCTAGATGGCGCAATTTTCCAGGATTGATTAGCAAAGAATTATAAGACCTAACTGATAATTTTTTTATGTTTTCAGAGGTACCACACTGGTCTTGGTTTTGTAATTTATTTGTATTTGTAATATACAGTTGGAGCATTAGATGGAAATTATTATTTTGACCCTTGGCTCCCTGCGTGCCATAACAGCTGTCCGGGATAATCGGCTGAGATTTAGTCCAGAAAGAGTTATTTCAAACCTAGGAAATTCGGTGATTTTTTTTAATTTGCTCATTGTTTTACGGTGTTTTAGTGGTTTGGAATATTCATAGTGACAGTAGGGATGGTTAGCACTGTGTGTGTGGTAGAAAGACCATTTTTTGTGGCCCGCTTTAATCTGAACCCCCACCCCAAATATAAAGCTACTGAGCCCATCTACGATTTTATCCTGTCCTTTGACCCAGAGAACCTTCATACCAAGTTTGAACAAAATATCTCATTCCCTTTATCGTGCTTACAGACGGACGGATAGTCGAGCAAGTTTTACGAAGTCGTCGATATCCCTCTATTCACGTTCTGGAGTCTCAAACGGACTTGGCCCCTGATTCGAAAGCTGATAGGGTCGACGCAATCCTCACTTCTTCAAATATTGAATACCACACCCCCGGAGCAAAATGTTTGATCATACAAGAAGTTCCTGTTGCAGGTTGATTTCTTCCCGTTCCAGCTACAGACTGGCGAGGACCCTTGCCAAGAAGGGCCAAAATATCGCTGAAATCTTCGCTGACTTCTCCGTTTTGCATCATTTATATACTTACCTATGTTACGGAGAAACTATTTAATCTTTTCAAGCAATGATAGCTTCAGATTTCTTCATTTCTTCATCGTCTCCCGCGATTTTACAGTGCTACAGAGATGTTCGACGATTACCGCGTTATGAACTTCCCGCAGTTGGCATGCGCGCACCGTACATCTCTGAGAAATCGGTTGCTACTATCGCAGAACTGCATTGTTGTGGCATTATGTTACCCGTGGCTTCGCCTGTCTTTGCCCGTTTGGGTTAAAATCTTTTATTCATGTGGGCCGAGAAGGTGGGTGACACCATCATTTTTTTATGGATAGAATTTTTACGAAGACACTGTTACCTTTGTTTTCCTCAAAAATCCTCACGTTAGCCAACGTTATCCACACATTACTTGAACAAAATTCACTCTTGAAAGCAAGTCCGCCATTAATAAATAACTATTCATTGATCTGCCGGCGGTGGTCAAAAGAAGTTAAGAAAACCTTCGAGAGAATCGAGTGGCGTGTAAGAGGATTAAAACTAAAACTTTAACTTATAAAAAAAAATCCGGTTTCTACCGGATTCTGAACGAACTATATAACCCGTCAAAAAAACATTGTCACATACAGATTCAGCTTCTCTTCTTACCCCTAAATCTGTCATCTAATCAACTTCAAATAAAACTTTTGCTTTTAACAAATTTTCCGGTTATGGCCTGATTCCGGGCGAACAAGTTGTCCTGGTAGAAAATACTTTTCACATAAGGGTTCCGCATGTCTTCTTACCCCTAAATCGAACATCTAATCAACTTCAAATAAAACTTTTACTTTTAACAAACTTCCCGGTTTTGACCAGATTCCAGGCGAAATACTTGTCCGATGACAAAATGGTTTTCACCATCGTGTTCAGCATGTCTTCTTACCCCATAATCGACTATCACATCATCTGTTTAAAAATATTTCATTTGCCCCTTAATTTAAACCCCCTGACGAGGACCCTTGCCAAAAAGGGCCGAAATATCGCTGATGAAGAATCGTAGCTGACGTACCCGTTGTAAACATTGTTTGAATAAATGTTTCAAAGTCAGCTTGGGCTCAAAGAATATTTAAACCCCCTCCCACCCCTAAATGTAGGGATACAGAGCCCATCTATGAACTTGACCTTATTCTTGACCCAAATAATCCTCACACTAAGTTTCATCAAAATATCTCATTCCCTTCGAGAGTTATTGCGCGCACAGACGGACGGACGGAAAACTTTTGCGATGTCATAGGTATCCCACCACTTACGTTTTAGGAAATTCGAATAGAAAAATAAACAGCAGAGGAGACATTAAAACAATAATAACAGTAATCGAAATACAATACAAACAAGACCAAAGGTTCCGGCGGGATCCCAAAAACTGAATATTTGATGCAGACAGTTACGATCTTTGTGCCGACCGGTTCTGTATAAAACTCAAGTTCAGATATACCTCTATAAGCCATGTCTATTTTGACGATACTGATCGAAACTTCCTGCTTTACTTCTGCCAAATTTCCGGTTTCGGCAGAATTCCGAACGAACTACCCTACTTGTCCAGAAAAAAAAAAGTTCAGAAATGAATTCAGCGTATCACCTAATCCGTATAAAGAACATCTAATCAACTTCAAGTAAAACTTTATCTTATAAGAAAATCCGGTTTCTACCGGATTCCGAACGAACTATACGACCCAGTAAAAAAAAAGATAGTCATATCCAGATTAAGCGTTACCGGTTTTTCAAATTTTCCGGTTCTGGCCTGACTGCAGGCGAACAAGTTGTCCGGGTAAAAATGCTTTTCACATAACTCTTCAGTATGTCGTCTTACCCTAAATCGAACATCTAATCAACTTCAAATAAAACTTTTACTTTTGACAAAACTTTCAGGTTCTGGCCGAATTCCGGGCGAACTACTTGCCCAGCGAGAAAATGGTTTTCACCATCGTGTTCGGCATCCCTTCCTAGCCCTAAATCGAACATCTACTCAACTTCAAATAAAACTTTTACTTTCAACAGACTTTCTGGTTTTGGCCGGATTCCGGCTGACTACTTGTCCGGCGAAGAAATGGTTTTCACCATCGTGTTCAGCATGTCTTCTTACCCTTAAATCAAACATCTAATCAAATTCAAATAAAACTTTTACTTTAACAAACTTTCCGGTTTTGGCCGGATTCCGGGCGAACTACTTGTTCGATGACAAAATGGTTTTCACCAGGCTACTTTCACCTAGGGCTACAGAGCCCATCTACGAACTTGGCCTTATTCTTGACTCGAAGAATCCTCACACCAAGTTGCATCAAAATATCTCATTCCCTTCGAGAGTTATAGCACGCACAGACGGACGGACGGTCAGATGGACAGACGGGCAAATTTTGCGATGTCATAGGTATCCCGCCACTTACGTTTTGGAATCCCAAAAAGAATTTGTTAGTTCCATAGTCAAACTATGATCCCAGCCTTCCCATGTCGGGCGCTCCAGACACGCGCCGCTAGATAACCCAGCGGTCGGATCGAGTCGTGGCTTCATCTTGGGTCTTGGGTGGGGGGGAGGGGGGGGTCAGACGGTGCAAGTGCTAGAATGCTTATGATGATAACTCCTCTAATATGTATGAAAAAGAAGGGTGCGGCTAATTTATGTGGTTGCAACACGTTCTTTATTTTTGTTTGTTTGTTTGTTGTAGTGTTTGTTTATGGCTTCTGGCCGGAATAAAAGCTGAACGAACTGAATTATAGTCAAAGATAAATAAAAATGTTCTCACTCTGAAAAGAAGTAGTCCAGCTATCGAGGCAAACCCCATGATTGGGTCCCATAAGGTTGTCTTATGTACGTTGTGGAAAAACTGTACAATAGTTTCCAGAAAACCGTCGGACTCGAACTTCAAACCAAAGAGGGCCTTCAACTGTGTAGACGCAATAGTGATAGCGGCAGCAGAGCAGAAGCCATCGACAACAGTGTGGGAGATCAGATCCAACAAGAAACCTAAACAAAGCAGAGCCATAAAGTTTGTGTTAAAAGCGAATTTACAGAAGGAACTTAAAGGACTTCTCTTGCTTATTCTGCCTTTTATAACATACCTAGCTCCCTTATGGAATTATAAGCCTCTAAAATCCCAACCTTTCTCCATTTTGTGCCAATGAATTTTTTGCGCTTTTTCGGCCGTGCCGACTTTTGCCAGTCACACATAAAGTTTGCCGGAATCTTGGTCGTCCACTGACAACTCTTTCACACATAATGATTTTAGAGGCGAAAGCCTTTTCTCTTGCTTTGTATTATTATTTGTATTATTATTATTATTGTCATTATTATTATTATTGTGAATCTTCTGTTTTTGACATTTATTTGCATTGTTTCCGTCTTTTTAACCACGGCGCGTTTAGCTCAAAAATTTTTGCGCTCAGCCGCTGCGTCGCGAGCAGGCAGGCTGGACAGAGTCGACAAGCGCCAAAAAGAAAACCGCTAAATTCAGGTGGAAAGTAATGGTATTTCCGAAAAACGTCTCTTCTTATCCATTTCATAGTGAAAAGGTCATTTCTAGTAAGAGTTGTGCTTTAAATTGAACTGAAAGCCCAGTTTACCTTTATACCTTGGATTTGAACAAACTGAATAATTTCAACCCTCCTAAGGGATTTTTTTTTTTTTTTCACCTTGAGCTCCAGTAGTGACGGTCAAAACATTCACTGATGGCCCGACAAGACATCATGCCATGCGGAGAATTTGAATTTCAACAAAAGCGTGCATTTCAATGGCTAATGAAGCAAAGCTCAGGAAATGTTCAGTTCGAGATTGTCAGGCCGCTTCCAAAAAAGGTCCATTACTGTGTCTGACCCGAATAAGATCTATTTTTTGATAATCGTTTACAGTTGTAGTTGCTAAATATTTCAAGCATATAGGTACAAGCGAATAGAGGTAACACACTTCTGAAAGAAAAAAATCATTTTCATCGGGTCTTCAAGTCTATTTAAGTGAATGAATGATGGGTATAGGCTGTCGTACCTCAGCCCTATTCGATTAAACTTTAACCGTGACAAAGAAACCTGAATTATTTAACTAAATTTCGAAGCCCAGGACTCCAACGTCAAAAGTGTCCTGTTAGTCCATGGCCCTACACTGCGCAGAGCCGATACCACGAGGATGCGCGATTTCAAAGGATAACACTGAGGATGTTGGCTTTTATGTTTTTCAAATTTTACGCATTAACATATTAACCTTAACAAACTGTCATCGTGATATCGAAAAAGTCAGCAGATACTTTTTTGGCTCTTCCTGGCGATGATTGTTTTGCATATCGTTTGAAAAACATAATATATGTAAACACTCAACTTTATGTTATCTGTTATGAAACTTCTGACGATGCAGTACACTGTAAAAATTCGGACTTTTGCAATCGTGTTCCGAGATTTGATTCAGATTTCGGAGAGTTAAAACCCGGTGGAGGATTATAACGCTAGAATGCAAAATGCTGCAGATCAAGTTGCGGTGACATTTTTTTTTTTTTTCTCAGTGTGGCAGATCCTCGAAGAAAAATGTAAACGAAACTAAGACTTGATTCGACAATGCGGTGCGGCGCCGTTGAGACGGAAACATCGTCTCAAGTAAGTAACGCTGCCGGTTTCATCGACCAGGTTACCTCAGAGGCGACTGAAATGAATATGGTCGTGAATAAAGATAAGTGCTCGGTTACGACCTTTTCTTTTCTTAGAAAAACTCGGCCGTCTTTCGAACCTCCTATCGACCCTGGGCTCATCAGTGATAAAATAACGCTATTAGGTGTAGTGATCTCTTCTGACCTTTCGTGGCATGAAAATACAAAGACAGTTGTAAAGAAAGCTAACAGCGCAATTCAAATGCTAAAAACACTGAAAAAGTTTCGGGTTCCTAAGGAAAAGCTAAAGCTAATGTTTTGCTCTTTCATTCGACCCTTAGTCGAATATGCTTGTCCAGTTTGGCACTTTGCTCTTACCCAAGGTGAAACTGATAAAATAGAGCGAATTCAGAAGAGATCGCCACAAATTATCTATGGCGGTTCCCCCCTACCATACTCTTTTTACCTCAAAGAATTTAAAATTGAATCCCTTTCTTCCCGCCGCGAAAAACTATGCCGCAACTTTGGCTCCTCCCTTCTCCAGCACCCCATATACCGTTCATTCCTTCCCCCACCCTTTGTTCCTGTCAGATCTCGTCCCCCCCCCCCGAGAAGTGGCTGAAAAGGTTCCCAAACTGACCCCAATCTACTGTAACACTATGCGCTACAGTAGAAGCTTTGTGCCGAGCTTCATAAAGCAGTACAATGCTCTTTAGCACTTTTCTGCCTTGTTACTTTTTTTTTTTTTTAATTATCTGTTGACAACTTATTTTATCTTTACTTATGACTACAAAAATATCGTATTTGGGCTCTGCCCACGAGAGATATGTTTTGCTTTATTATTAAATAAATTGAAAAACTGAATTGAAAAAATCGTAATTAAGAAGGTAACTGAAGGCCAATATGAAGAATGTCGTTCGTTCGAATCCCGCAAGGGCAGTATTCCTTTTCCTTGCTCCATGAAGCTCGCCCCTGAATCTACGCGCACACAGTCCGATCAGATTCTACACGCGAAGACATTCATGTGAAATTCGCGTCCCTGTGACCGAGCCTGCATACGATACCTCAGAAATTCGGAGCGTAGTATGAAATTCGCATCCGACACGAATCTCGACTATGTTTACACGTGCATTTGTACGGGACGCTAGTGTGAAGGACCTCATGCAGATGAAAGCCACTCTCTTCATCGTGTGCACAGCGACCGCTAGATACATTGCGCATTCTAGTCAAACGTGAACGCTTGAAGTGCTCTTAAAAGCATCCGTTTGGGCTACACTTTTCAAAATTAAGTGACCATCAAAAGTAATATATAAAACGGATTCGTTTCCAAGCAGCGCAGGACCCCTGTTTCCTGGCCAATCGGTCGCAGAAACTATGATAAACTTGGCTCCTCCTCCAAGGCGGGCTACCTGTCACGTGTCACGAATTGACTCCTTACAAAGGAGGGGCCAACTCAGTGAACTGATATCCATCGGCAATTCCCGGGCCTCGGACCAGTGCTTCCACTTTCTTTTCCTGAAAATCAGTAACCGCTCCGAAAAAATCGGGAGATTATCGGGAGACATTTTTTAGAAATCGGGAAAAACTCGGGAGTTTTAAAAATAGTGGTTATGTCTTAAAAAGCAATTTTATAGTTAGCTTTGCTACAAAATAGGCATTGAGTAACTGCATTCAACTTCTTAGCACATAAGAATACTCATTTTATTCGTCACACTTATGATTTCGATGCGCAAATGCTACACATATAACCGGTTCGATAGCAAGACTGATAATTCCGTTTGCTCCGCTAAATTTAATGGACACTTAAAAGGTTCCTCGATGCCTTCAGGTCTAATTAAAGTTCTCTTTGCGTTTCCATAAGAGCTGGGGCCCCAAATATTGCACATTTGAGAAGCAGTGTGGCTTTCTCGACTGAAAATTATTCGAATTTTCTGCGTAGGCTTATGAAATGGGTACGTTTGTCGGTGAGGAAACTGAAAACCTTTGGTAACCCGACCGTTTCCACCCTGGGGACAGTCAACAGACTGAAATTAGAGGACTTATCCAGCAATTTAGTTTAAATTGTGTCGAACCGATATAAACTCTTCAAGCTTCCCAGGACTTCTGATAAAGACCTTTAAGCCTTTAGTTGTCAAAAGCATCCATCAGACATCGTTGTCATCAGGGGCGTCGCAAGTTCATTTTCCTTTTGGGGAGGGGGGAGCCATCAAAGTTCACGAATGTGCCAGAAATTCTACCGAATCCTTGAAACTTACAATTAGAACTATTTCAAATTTTTATTCAAAAATGAAGTGGCTACATGGACTATGTATTACTCGACACCATTCCAGCAGTAGTTTCTAACTTCTGTACACACGACGAGAATAAACTGAGATTTCCATGCAAAATTCTTGAAGTTCATATTTCGCACAACTGCTTCCCATGCAAATTCTGGGTTCTTATCAAACCCTAAGATCCCGAAGATTTCCAAAAACATTTCAGACCGAAGAGAGCGAGGTTCTGGCAGCAGCTTCCACAGACTATGTCAAAGTCACCGCCTCCGGCAAAATTTTAAATTCGTTTTTTTTCTGCCAAAACTCAGCTATTTCCCAAAGAGATCCTAGTTTACAATGTTCTCAGCCTAAAACTGTCGAAAACGCCACCTAAATGACGTGCCCTTACAACAAATGAAGAAAACTATGAAAGGCGCCGCAGGCGAAGTTTTGGGAAACATTTATGATCGCTCATCTTTTGGGATACATAACAAAATGGCATTGACCAGAATTTTACTCAACCATCTTCTCGCAATACTTAAAAAGAAAGTTTATGTCGGATTATTTTTTAAACCAATTTACTGTTATGAAAAAACCTATGTTTTTGCACAAACGCAAATAATGTTGCAACCATGCGCCGCAGGCGAAAATTTCGCAACTCGGCCACTTCTCGGCTGAAATAAAGAGATTTTGGTATAAACCCGACTGTGAAATCCAGGAACTGTGACCTTATTGTAATTTTGGCAAGATTTCGAAAATCGGGAGATTATTGGGAGAAACTTTTTGTTGGGAGATGTCCAAAAAACTCGGGAGATCTCCCGAGAAATTGGAAGGAGGGGAAGCACTGCCTCGGACCTACCTGACTTATCGAAAAAATCCACAAGTTCATTTTCCAGCTTGAGCCTCAAGAGGACCCTTGCCAAAAAGGGTCGAAATACAGATCTAATAAAATTCAGCTGACGTATGCCTTGCACTGTCAAATATGATTCGCAGTCAGCTTGGGCTGAAGGAATATTTATCCCAAGTAAAATTCCTCTTACTGTAATTTAAGGACCCCTCGCACTATTTACTCTTCATCTTACAGTATTTCAAAATATTTGAATGCTTTAAAACTATGCTGGGCTTTTCAACAAATACCCCACGGTTTAGGCTGTTTTTAAGCCTTTGCCGTGACCAGTTGACTTGTAGCGAAAAAAGGGAAACAATTTACATAACCGTTTTTTCATGGAAAAACTTCTCGCAGACAACCGTCGACAGCGTGATCTACATCAAAGGTAGCAAAACAAGGCAAGTGAGAAAATCAGCGTGGTTTTGTTAGAGGGGTTAGAATGTATCGTGCGAAATTGGGGTCTCCGGTGTTGTGAAGGATGGACGAGTGGAGGCAAGGTTTAATGAAGTTAATGGTTCCTGGGGTGTGGGCTGAAGACATTCTGACACCATAGGTGCCCACTAGCCCCAGGACCAGTCAGGAAACCGGACAAAAGAGACAAGGGAAAGTCTCAGGGAATTATAGCTCAGCCGCAGTCAATCCAGAAATCCCTAATCAAGCTGGTTCATACATCCTAGCGAAGATGGACCATAACGAGAGATGGACCATAACGTATATCAGTTTACTCGTACGGCAAATCAAGTAGACATAAATAATACAGCACTAATGGGTCCCTAACTAAATATATAAACTGATCCTTACCATAAATTATAATACAGAGAGGTCCTGCTTGGACCAAGAATCAAAGAGAACTGTTCTGGCTACGGACTCATTCCGTAACCCAAACACTTAGAATGAAATGGATCAAAGCCTGACCTCGGATTAGCCAGCAGCTAACTGGAGCTAGCGGATAAAGACCGAGTGACCTATTGTCACGATGTCCGGAAATTAATGATGGTGATGAAAACCGAAGAGATATATAGAAAAGTGGGCGATAGAGGGAGGGAATAACTAGGAGGACTATTGCAGAGCAAAGTGCTATGGGATGTCTCCATAACACCGGGTTTAGAAATATATGGAGCTATTATGGAAGTAGTACTGTAGGAAAGACAGGTACTTTAACTTACCTAGGTTCAGCACACCAATCGCCAGCTCAAGAATCCCTGACATGAAGCAGAAAAATACTGCCATTTGCGGCCCCCATTTATTAGCAAAGGGGTACATCGCAATCGACAGCAGAGCCACGGGACCGAGGGTGAGGGATTTTGTACTCCCAAGGAAAAGATACACGAACAAACCGATGAAAGCAGAATAAAGGCCGTACTGCAAAAAAAAATATTAAGGTTTATTCGAATAGGGCTGAAATACTAGTTACCCACCATCTCTTCACTTAAACATGCGTTACTTAGTTGCTAAGGCATTCATAATTGATTTTCATCGAATGCAATTTTTCTGTCGGGTTGGTGGTACCTCTATGTGCTTGTGCCTCTATGCTTGAGATATTTAGCAACGACAACGGTAAGCAACTGCCGAAAGATAAATCTTTTTTGGTCACACGTAATACCGGGTTTTCTTCGAATGCGGCCTTACAATCTGGAACTGAATATTTACTATTAAGCCTCGCTTCATTAGCCAATGAAATACATAGTTTTGCTGAAATTCAAATTCTCCGCGTCGGAGTGACGTTTATCTTGTCGGGCCAGCAGCACATTTTTTGAACATCACTACTAGAGCCATGATGGAAAAACAGAAATCCTTGGCAGAGTACAAATAATCAGTGTCTTAAAATCCAAAAATAGGTTTTTCAGTTAAAATTTCAAATTCAAATAAAGTGGTTAAAATCCAAGTGTCTTAAAATCCAAAAATAGGCTTTTCAGTTAAAATTTCAAATTCAAATAAAGTGGTTCCACCAAAGGACGTTTACCTGATTCCTTATTCGTATTAAGACATTGTCCGTATTTAAGTTCTGAGTCAACAGTCATACAAACCTACTTCAGACCCACCCATCCACCAATCGCTGAAAGCCGGAACTACCTTCCTTTTATTCAATTGCCCGAGAAAAGAAAGTAACGAAATGAAGTTATTGTTGATCAGAAAAATAACACTAGAGTAGCGCCAAGACATGACAAAATTGACACACACTTAAACAGCAGCGATACTATCACCACTAGCGATAGAGAACATCCCTACCGAAACTCATTCAGTCTTTCGCCAGCGCTGGCTCCGACAGCTTCATATCCTGAACATTGCAGAAAAATGATACATTCTCCATTGTCTCCTTGGTGATCGCAGACCGCACATTTGCTTTACTAGAAATTTCTGAACTCGCAAGTTTGTCTCGCTTTAAATGCCACAAGCTTAGTGGGCTGCGCGACGAGTATGGTCCGTTTGCAAAGCATGGAGAGCATAGGTCTTGGCGCTACTCTCTAGTGTTATTTTGCTCTATTGTTGATCAAAGTCAGGTGCTTGCCGACTGGAAGACCTCTCAGGATTTCCGCCACCATCATCAGTTCCAAGTTGAAAAGTTACGGCCGATAAAACCTGACGGTCCATCGCTCCAAACAAAGAACAGAATATCGTACCTGAGGGGGGAGGCCGGCAACAGTCGCATAGGCGATACTCTGGGGTACAAGGGTAAGGCCAACTGAGAAGCCTGCAATAATGTCAGCGGGTAAGTCTTCCGACTTATACTCGGGAAGCCATTTAAAAATTGGGAATCTGTTGAGAATGGTTTTCTTCCTGAAGATTTTTTGCGCGGCAGACTTAAAACTGAAGGATCCTTCCAGCTCATCGTCGTTCGAGATTCTCTAATACATAAACTGTGGTTACAAATAAATAAGAGGCACTCGATGAGTATATACCGACCAACGGCTGTACTAGCGTGAGAGGCAATGACGTGACAGGTTACGTGACAGGTTACAGGTTTTTTTCCTTCCCCGACGTTGACCCAGAGGATTGGCAGCCTGACGAGGACCCTTGCCAAGAAGTGCCGAAGTATCGCTAATGAAGAATCATAGCTGACGTATCCGTTGTAAACATTGTTTGAATAAGTGATTTCTAGCGAAGCGTACCTATGACCCATGCTCGGCATTTGAAGGTAACCAAAAACACTTATCAACGCATGCGCAGATTTTTTCTTGTAGGGATGAAGAAGGCTATTTGAATTCTAATTTTCGTTTTTTCCTTTGTTCGAAGTACGTTTTCGATCCTCGAAGTGAAATAATCTAAATTTCAAGAAATAAAGTTTTATTGTCTTGATGTCGGTATACTTCAGACAACCACCAATGACCAGAGGCAATAACCAATCACACGCCCATGTATTGTCTCATGCGTCTTGGAACAAAATCCTAATCCGTTTCTTGTCCTATCGCTTGCGGTTTCCGTCGCCGCGGGGGAAGCAAAGTGAATGTCAAGGTGGCTCTGTCATCATGGCGAACCAAGTCGACCCCGAACCTTAATGCCTCAGTAATTTCTGACAGAAATCTGGGGATATAAGACCCTCAAAAGATACGCGCCGCGCTGAGGATAAAATACCTCCAGTGATACGTATCTTTGTATCTTTTGTGACGTCACAGGAGATTTTGAGGCTTAGGCCTTTAGCCAGGGCTTATGCTGAGCTAGACTTAGCTAAACTGAGCTATGGTAACCTAAAACAAGCTAAAACTTACAGAACATGCCGTGTCGTACAAATTATGTCGGAATACCATACTGTCGTGACGTAAGTCATCTGATGAGGACCAAAAATAGAGTTTCAATGTCCCTAGTGCGGTTTATAAATGTAAACATGACCGGCGCCTCGCTGGCCGCTCGGCTCTATACATGTACAGTCAACTATATTCATCGATACGAATAAACTATAATATTCTACAACCTCCAGTGATCCGATCAAACTTAACTATTTTTGGGATCCCAAAACGTAAGTGGAGGGATACCTATGACATCGCAAAAGTTGTCCGTCTGTCCGTCCGTCCGTCCGTCTGTAAGCACGATAACTCTCGAAGGGAATGAGATATTTTGATGAAACTTGGTGTGAGGATTCGTTGGGTCGGCGGTCCAGTCGAGTTCGTAAATGGGCTTTGTAGCCCTACATTTAGGGGTGGGGGAGGGGGTTCAAATTATGGAGCAAACAAAATATTTTGAAACAGCTAATGTGATAGTCGATTATGGGGTAAGAAGACATGCTGAACACGGTGGTGAAATTGTAATCCATTTTGTAATCGGACAAGTAGTTCGCCCGGAATCCGGCCAAAACCGGAAAGTTTGTTAAAAGTAAAAGTTTTATTTGAAGTTGAGTAGATGTTCGATTTAGAGGTAGGAAGACATGCTGAAGACGATGGTGAAAACCATTTTCTCGACGGACAAGTAGTTCGCCCGGAATCCGGCCCAAACCGGAAAGTTTGTTAAAATTAAAAGTTTTATTTGGAGTTGATCAGATGTCCGATTTAGGGCAAGAAGACATGCTGAACTTTTATGTGAAAACAATTTTCTACCCGGACATGTAGTTCGCCCGGAATCCGGCCAAAACCGGAAAATTGTTAGAAGTAAAAGTTTTATTTCTAGCTGACTAGATAACCGATTTAGGGGTAAGAAGAGACGCTGAATCCGTGTATGACAATCATATTGTACCCGGACATATAGTTCGACCGGAATCCGGCTGGAGTCGGAAAATTTTTTATAAGTTAAATTTTTATTTGAAGTTGATTAGATGCTCATTATTGGGGAAAGAAGATACCCTAAGTTCGTTTTTGAGCTTTCTTTTTTCGCCGGACAAGTAGTTCTAGAGTTCGGCCGAAACCGGCAAATTGGCAGAAGTGGCAGGAACTTTTCGTCAAAACAGATATGACTTATACGGGTAGACACACATGCTGAATCCATATCTGAACTTGGTTTTCTCAGATGATTAGCTATTTGGCCTTAATCTGTTTCTGAATTTTAATTGTAAGAATGTTCAAGGATTCTGGCGATGACTGGATCTGTCTAAGACAAGACCCAGTTGTCTGGATCAGATATTGAATTTTTGGGATCTCATCGAAAAGTTTGGTCTTGTTATCCTTGGATGGTATGTATCTGCTTATCCCTAGAGATATATCTTTTAAGGACCTCGCAGTGTCAGATACTGTTGAATGCCTTCAAAAGACGATCATGGTCAGTTGATCGCGGAATTCCTGCCCGAATTTTCGGCACCATCACCAATTCCATATGGGAAAGTTGAGGTTTTTCAGTTTTATGATCAAAGTGCAGAGAAATCCGGCCGGGAAATCCTGATCGTGTGTTCGCACTATAAGGATAATATGGACACCTAAGCCAAGGAAAAAGAACAGACATTCCAGGACCACCCCTATTCTACGTCACGGTGGGTTCCTTCTAAGAAACCCGGAACATACCCCCCCCCCCCCCACAAACCCCCGGTACCAAAAACCCAGCGAGCCGACGTCGCGTGTTTACATTTAACTCGCGATTCTAGTTTCCTATTTACTTGCATTTGGAGGGGGGGTTGTTACCGGGGGTTTTGCCTAGACGCATCCTGGTATCGGTTAAAAAGACAATTAGGAAAGCTTTTCACAAAGGCTACTTGTCAACGATGTAAAAAAAAAAGTTGACCTAGGAATTAACGTGAGAACAGTTATTGTACAAATGATAATGATACTTACTATCGAGAGGTTGTGATTCCCATATGATTCACCGTCGGGGCCGCCGTGGATAGAGGTAGTGTGGTCTGAAAAAGCAGAAAAATAGCAATTTCAGGCAATAACTTTTCTCAGTTGATCATATGATCTACGGTCAGTCGTATTACGACAATCTTCACCCAAAAAGTTAGCGATGGACATCTGCCTCCAAAAGGATTGAGATTAAGTCATGTCCAATCAAAATTTTCGTATGATGATTAATATAATATGCATAATACATGTGAGAATTAGGATGTTTAATACCTGTAGGAATTATGCATGGCTAATGGTTCAGTTCGAAGAAGTTACAACAGTTAACATACCTCCACTCCATCTCGGTTGATATCGGAATAAGAATCTCGGCGGCCATTTAAAATTATCAACCTCGCTGCGCTGGGTAGATAATTTCATTTCCTACCTTACTTCCGGCTCAGATAGGTTATTTTCAATGGCCGTCTAGATGTTCTTTTTCGTTGTCAACTTTGATGTCGGAAGTAACCTTTAATAGCTGGGAGGTTACGCGGCCCAGACAAAAATACTTATGTTCCGTAACCTCATACACAGTTTACTGACCCCAACGGTCAACGGCCCAACGGTTTTTAGAATGGAGGTTTGGGTTGAGAGTTTAGAGGTTTGCACGAAAACGGCGAGTAAAAGTCCCCTCTTTCATTTCACCGTTTTCACACCTCCAGCGAAGAATTGTATGGTTTGCAAACCTCGGAAATCTCACGCTTTCAAAAATCCTTGAGAAAGATTAATTTGTATTTTTCAGCGCCATGCGAGCTATGAATTTTAAATTTGAAAAAGTTGGATACAGCTGACAGAAAATTGGTTTATTTTGAAAAGAATATGAATGATTAATTTTAAATTTAATTTTTTTTTCGGTTGTAAGTGCCATGTGAGTCATGAAATTTTAAATTCGAAAAGGTTAGGTATCGTTCTTGAAAGAAAAGCTGGTTTATTTTTAAAAATATAAAGAATAGAGGATGGTTTAAAGTCTAACTTGAAAGAATCCGAGATAGCACCTGTGCGGAAAGTTTCGAGCTTTGTTTGGAAATAGTAGGTGACGTAAAGTGATAAAAAAAACGTTAAAAAACAGCTATCCAAGACTTTCGCGTATTTTTTTAATTCCAGCCGGAAGTCTGCAACTGACCCTTTCCCCACAAGCACGCCAATATTATTCGTTCCCTCAAGAGTCTCCATTTGCGACTGACAAGGTGCTCCGAGAAAGCAAGAGAAAGGACCTCACCTTGTATCCGTCTCCGACTGATTCCGTTGAGGTCCATCAGAGGAGTCATGGCTGGTTCAGACATTCCCGCTTCTTCAATTTCAAATATCAGAAGGACTTGGTAGATTTGAAGCACAAACGGCAACAGTTTTGAGGTTCAAGAATAGGGTGGAAATACGATTATCTAGTTAAGAATCACTTATTCACTGAAACAGGCTTGAAAACCCAATGAAAATACGTTAGTCCATTGCTAGGCTATTCCAAAATACTGTGTTTTTTTACTTGTGTGAAAGATCTTACAGACTTCTTGTCGTTCATGTTATTTCAAATACTGGCGACCAACAACAAGCACTGTATTGCCTGCTGTGAATAAAAACAAACCTTGCTAGGCTGCTGCTCTGGGACTGTTCTGAGCTTATTTTGAAACCGAAAGATAGCAACGTCTTTGATTTCTGTCGTTCGCGACTTTACCGACAGAAAAATCACGTCCTCGATGACACTCCCATTGCGCGGTCTAACTGTGAATTTGGTCTAGCCGGGAGACCTTCCACTCTCCTAACGTCACAACGAGAGGCTATTAAGTTCTCGTTTAATTTACAAGATAAAGGTAGGCTGGATTCCAGCTTAACTTTAAAGGACTGATCCTTACCTATCTAGAAGCCATGCTCGCAAAAACAAATCCGAAACAATAACAACACAGTTCCCAGCAAAGCACAAGACTCCGAGGCCTTGATATGAATGATTTCGGCAGCAAGCCGTGGCATGACCAAATTCTCTAACTGAGGGAATACTAAATTACGCACGCTAAACATGACCGCTCTTATTTTTACTACTTAAATTTCCATCACAGACAAGAGGAGAAGAAAATACTATAATTTCTTCCTGGTGTTCACTCAAAACTGTTTCGCACTAATGCTAACTTTTTTCGCACTCCCAAAACGTTTTTTGCTGAAATTTGAACGTGAAATCTTTCCACACCGTTTAATCCGATTTGACTCCATTAAGGATCCTCTCACATAACCTACTTTCTAGGATATTTGATCCATATTTTCATCCCGCGATAGTTGAAGATCAAGCCGGATCTTGAAGAAAACCGTAAGTGGGAACATCTGACTACACACACTCTCAGTTTAGATCCGACCTTGGGGGATCCTACTTCTCGTTTGTACTCCGTGCTAGCGACTGAATGGTAATCTGGACACTCGTAAGTCATAAGTTTAGAAGAAAAAAAAATCACGAATCGATGACGCTTTCATCAGGAAATCAGACATTTTCATAGACATTATTCAGAGCCGCTTCTAATCCAGACAGAACAAACCAGTCACGTTATCCCTACCGTGGATAGAATAAGCAATTGGTCTTATTACAGTTAAGCGCTCCAAGTGGGCTAGTTTCTGTTGGAGCTTGCTCACACTGCGCTCATTTCTGCGCAGAATTAGGCGCCGAAGTGGTCACACTAGATCCAAGAAAAGGCAGCTTTTTGGTTTGCTAAATAAAATAAATAAAAACGTACAAGATATAACTAATTCTGAATGTTTTTGTTTTAAATTTAGGAGATCATTTAGAACGAGACAGCATTTCTAATTATATTCTAGGAAATATACTGATATAGTGCTGTTCACTATAAAAATAACGTATAATAAGTATTTTTTTGCTTGAAACAAAAAGGAAAAATACATCAAACAGATGCTTCTTTTTTTATTTTTTGGCAGAAAATGACAGGTCGATGTGGCTGATGACATTTTGACACATAGAAACTCTTTACCTTTCTCCCCAAATAGCTTAGGTTAATTCTGGGATGCTGGAAACAAACTCATGATAGTTCACACTAGCCCAATATAGTTAAAACTGAATTGCTGCAAAACTGGCCCAGTTTCGATTTTACACCCCTAATTGCATTCTGCTCATTATCCCCAAGCGACACGTCCCCTGAGGATATTCAGAACCTCACTGGCAACCGACCCAACCTGCGCAGATTTGTAGACTCATTTTCAGCCGAGAAATCTGCGCAGACTTCTGCGCAGATTGTCAAATAGGCCGCGTTTTGAGCCCAGTGTGGCCAGGCTCTTAGTCCCCCATACTCTATATGACTAAGTCCAAAACACGCCAATGTTCCTCGGGAAGAACGAGAAAACGTGGCACTAACAACTCAAACTCAACAACTCAACCCTGTGCTAACCAGTCACGGCGATGTTTGGGAGTAGCTGTGACATCGCTTCCGGCTCTTCCGCTAGGTATCTTCCGACTTTGGCTCTTCCGACTTTGCATCGGCAAAAAGAGTTAGTCATCAAGAGTATTGCCTCATAACCAACCCTTGTGTAGACATAGTATAAAGTCGGATCCATAGGGTAGTAGGCCACTTTCACTTTCTTTCTGCTGCTTAGACATACGCAAAACCTCCGGCTTACCGACGAAACTTCCCCATGACAAAACGTCCCTTGCGAAACGTCCCCGTGACAAAACGTCACCATGGCAAAACGTCCGCGTGGCGAAACATCCCCAATCATAGATATTTAAGTTCGCCTCGATCTTCAGGTACATGATCGAGGTAAAACAACTTCAGAGTGCGCATTACAGATGTGGGAATATTCCTTTTAAACAGGAAAGATCGGTCATAGGACCGGTTGCTTTATAAATGTATTGTTTTCAGTTAAAATATGTAGTGTAATATGACTCGTAAATGATCAGTTCTAGGCCGTTTGAAGCAACATGCACAATCTGAGCACCACCAATGTGCCTTAGAGAAAGGGGAAGCCCGCTGTGGCTCAAAGAGAGTCAAACAAGGAAAATGCAAAAATAAGAGTAGTGCCGTTATGCTGGATAAAAAGGACATGGGAAGCGAGGAAACAAAAGCGGATGGAGTGATTAGCTAGCTAGAGAGACATACTAAATCTAGGTTAGACGGGTTTGATCCTTTAATCATAAGTATCACCAAATTAAATATCGAACAAAAGCGAGATCAATGAGTTATACCGAGCGTAAACTAACACGCAAATAAACCAATTAAATAAAAGATAAAACGAAAACTGACAAACTACTGTCTTTGCGCTTTCTTTCAGAAATGGCTATAGCCGGGAGCCAACACGTTTATTTGTTTCCAGACTATCGGTTAAATGCTGAAGTAGTCAATCCATCGTGGCTTTCAAAAGTTTATATTCCAAGAACATTTTTTGTCTGAACTGTTGACGCAGTAATCTCATAGGCCTAGCTATCCCTCAGCGAACAAAAAAAAAATTCTATGGCCGGGGACGTTTCGACTGGGGACATTTTGCCGACAACCCGTAGAGTTGTATTGTAGAAGGAAGAACTGAGCAAATTTACAACATACGGGCTACGAGCCTACAGACTACCCGAGAGGAGAAGGGGGTTGTACTTAGGAGCTAGGAAGGAAAGATGGTTAACGGGAGCTCATGTTCGACGGAAGGATGATCTGAAGAGAACTGGTTTGGTGAATAGTAGTTTTCGTTATTTGGTATTTTGGTATATTCATGATAAATATACTGATATTATAGACATTTTGGTCTAAGTTGTATACCTTTTTGTTTATATAGCGTCGAAGCAGAATAAATGGATTGATATAAAACCATTGCCCCTTACATGGCATATGAATCCCAGAGTTTAAACAAGATAAATTTCATTTTTACTTCCCAGAGGTAAGGCTGATGGCAGATTTGTACTTACCAGGGTGGTGCCACAGCCCTCCTACAGTTAAAGCTAGGCTCGACCTCCCTGATTTTCCTTCCGGGTTCTAGCATTCCGTTTTCGTCGAGACGGATCTTGAACATGAAGGCAGGCCATAAATGTCAGGAAGTCCGTGGTGTTGTAAACCAGTGGCTCCCAACCTTTTCCGTACCGCGTACCCCTAATCAAGATTCGAAAAGGTTGCGTCAACATTTTCGTTAGCTTAATTGGCAACCTGAATGACAATATCACTTGAAATGTCTTCGATTCTTCCTGAAACAGTAATGTTTGACAAAGGAACAGATTTTACGGCACTACGCTAGCTGTTTTGGAATCTACATTATTTCATTGACTTTCACTAGGGCTTGTAATCAGAGCCGTCACGCACGGGTTGGGAACACCCCTACCCCCAAACTGGTATTCCAAACGGTTAAAAGAAAAATGAGTCGGCGCGAAGCGCCGTGATTTTTCGTAGAAACAGTTTCTTCTCTTTCTAAACAGTCGATAGTTACAGACCAGCCAGGCAGTAAAAATACCTTGCCCCCCCCCCCCCAAAAAAAAATGGCTAGTGACGCCTCTGCTTGTAGTATTAGGCTTTCGGCCATCAAAAATGAGTGATGCGATATTTTCAAGCTACAGACTAAACCGATGTTGGTACCGTCGCGTACCCCTTGCAAGGGTCTCGGGTACGCGTACCACCGGTTGGGAACCACTGTTGTACACCCCTGATCCCAAGAAATCCGGAAGAAGTCGTACAGGCAATACATTTGAGAGATCTAACAAATATGAAAATGAATAGTGACGGGAAAAGAGAGTGATTGACAGTTATAACAGGGAAGCTAAAAATATTTCAGGTGGACATCTAGAAAATTTTGAAGGATAGTAACATTAGCTACCATCATTATCATGAAAGTACGGGAGGGTAGGCTTGACTGTAAGTCCCAGATGTCTGAAAGATGAAGCCTGGCTTTTACGGAGTGCACGATATCGTCGTTCTTATCCGAGTGATGCCGTGAACAGACGACCAGGGTCCACTGCTAGTGGACTGGAATTCCTGCCAGAATTTTCGCGGATCGACTAAAAACAGGCACGGCACGGCACGACATAGCGTATGAGGCAAAAATACTGAAATGGGGCAATAAAAATAAAAGGGCGTGAGGGACAGGAACAATGTTCTAGTGTCCCTTCTTTTAGGCTATGGATTACGAACTCTCACTTACTTGTCTACTTCTACTACTTGCTAATCTCTTTTTATTACTCGTGCATCCTGCGCCATGCCGTGCCGTGCCTCTTTTTAGTCAATCTCGAATTTTTGGCGCCATCATCAGTTCCATACTAAAAAAGTTGAGAATGTGTCGACATGATGATGAAAGTGCAGAAAATCCGACCGGAAAACCTTAACCACTTGTCCGCGCCAGGAAGGAATAAATAGAACAGAGCGACAACGGCAGACTTTCATAGAAGGCTGGAGCACAGCCAACGCGGGTTCTTAGAATTACTTTTACTGCGTGATGCTGACAAAGCGATATCTGTTCATGGACATTCTATAATTTTTGGACAGACGTATACGTTCCTCTTATGTAGGAAGACATAAAACCTCTGTGCTAGACAGCTTGTGTAATATCATTTCCACGGCTGAAAAGCGTGATAAACTGCTCCAAACCAGCTATTCTACTACACACAGTACGCGTCTGTCATACAAACACCAAACGCGTAACTCTATGATATAACTATTTTATTGACCGCCACGATTTTAACGAAGCAGAAAAAAGCAAAACTGCGACAAGGCCAAATTCCGAAATGAAATATTTTGATTCAAACAAATTACCTTAAATTGTAGCTTGGAGCAAGATAAGGATTTCTCCTGTATTATTAGCTCCGTAGTTGACTCCGGTTGGAAGGGAGCAGTGACAATTTTCGACAGGGAGGAACAATTTTCGTGCGCGTAGAAAGTGCAATACCAAAATTAACTGTGATGAACTTCAGTAGGGGGTTAGAACCCATACCTCTTTTCCAGGAGAAATCAAAAGGATTCCTTTGGAACTCAGTTTAATGCTACGCATCCCTAGCGTTCATGGAGTGCTGCCCAAAACTCTAAGTTCGTAAAGAAATTAAAAACAAACTTGCGGGGAAAGTCCCCGTTTTTCGCTGCTCTATCAATAGCAGGCTCATTTCAAACAAGACCAAAGGTTTCGATGGGATCCCAAAACTATAATATTTGATTCAGACAATTGAATATTTTTACTTGTAAAGTTCAGACACAGATCAAGGCTTATAGTTGGGGGTTGAAACCACCTTCGAAACTTAACAATTTTTTTTATTTTTTTTTGTATAGATTTTAAGTTGTTATCTATATCTTTTTTTTGCTGTTATTTAGGTCCGATCCGCAGCGAAGACCCCCTCCAAATTATTTCCTGGATACGGACCGGGCCTATGATCTATGTCAAACGAGTACACTTGCGTAAAATTCATTTGACTTATCCGTTTTGCACTGTTCTGTTTTTAGCTTGTTAAAAATATCTTTTATTCTTAATTCGGAATCCCCTTCTTTGGCACTAAATATAAATGACGGGCTACAAAATCTATTTACGAACTCGACCTGTCCCTTGATCCAAAGAATCCTCACACCAACATGTCTCTTACCCCAATACCGAATCTCGAATCGACTCAAGAAACAGCTTTGAGCTGTTCACAAATATGGATTCATCGGGCCTCGTTACCCCTTAAACGACTATCTCAATAGCTTGTTTCGCTAGGGGTAACAAAGAGTCAATATGTCATTGACGCAGAGTTTTCGCTTCTATGAATAGAAGGGTAAAGTAGTTACGCCTATCTCATTAGCTTTTAAAAAATATTTTATTTCGCCCCTTAACCTGAAAAACCTTTTATAGGGTACTCATATCCGATGAAGATTGGTACTTCCAACATTTTCCAAGTTATCCCGGTGGCGCTGACCTCCTCTTCTTACTAGACATGATAACACTTCCGCTGTACTTGCAAAATGAAATGTTAGCATGGACTGCAATTCCTGCCGGATTTTTCTGGATTGTCATGACTTCTTTTCGAATTTTCGGTCCTGATCAAAATGGTTTACATGTCCTCGAGGAGCTGGAATTCACATATTTTTCCAAGTCCTCCAGTCCAACCAAACTAGCCATACCCACACCGTCTGTGGTGGCGTATCTAGTCTAACAAAAAGATGAGATCGTGCATTTCAAGTATGCGAAAGCACCTGTTTGTCATAATTTGTCACAACCACATACTAACTGAGATGTTCCATGTTAAACATGCACGCATTACCGTTTTGGAAGTTACGCCGTCCCTACCAGTGTCGCCAGGTCGTGATCCAAGAAATACAGCCAATGCACTTGAAGATACAGTATAGAGCGTTGCTTGTCTCATGTAAAGGTCCGAAAGTCCAATACATTCAGCTCTTCATCTCGCACAGTTTACTGCTGATGTTCCAATACTCAAAACTGCTTGAATGCTGTAAAACTAGACTCTGCTTATAATAAGTTATCCACGGCATTGGCTGTTTTAAGCCTTTTCCCAGGCCGATTGAGTTCTAGGAAAACTCGGCAAAATTCTGACAACAGGTTCGACGCGTTGCATCAACAGGATGATAGGTGAACACTCGTCGGGAGCATAAGGCACATGGAAAACAGTGAATCATGGCTAGTGGAAAGATCTGTAAGGTATCGTTAGCGGGCTTAGAACGTAACATATGGAAATTGGTTACGTATAACGTAACGAGTTTTACACAAAAAAAGAGTATTCTCCTTGGAAGCGATATCCCCGTGGGAAAATTAACGAGCCTCGCATCAACGCAAATATCTCTGCAACAAAAAGCAAATAAAACACCTTTAAAGGACCTGTCTTACCTATAATACCAACGCAACCTACTTCCATAATCACTCCATATATTTCTAAACTGGAGACCCCAATTTCGTACGGTACATTTTAACTCATCTAACAAAACCACGCTGGTTTTCTCACTTGCCGTGTTTTGCTACCTGTACGCTTTCGACGGTTGTCTGCGAGAAGTTTTTCCATCAGAAAAAACGGTTTTGTAAATTGTTTCCCTGTTTTCGCTATAAGTCAACGGGTCGCTTAAAACAGCCAAAACCGTGGGTTATTTGCTGAAAGCAAGCCTAGTTTTAAAGTACTCAAATATATTGAAATGCGGTAAGTTGAAGAGTAAATAGTGCGAGGGGTCCTTAAGTCCAACGAAAAGCACGATTTTTCAAAATAAGTGACTTGATTTTTTTACACACGAATTGCGTAATAATGAACGGATTAAATAATATCCACTGTTGTGTATAGACCCTAAATTCCGTAACTGCAGAAAGAACTTACTCCTTTGGCATGAAACATATACTTGCTGATCAGGCTAAGCCACACAACTGACCTTTAAAGGACACCTGAACAATGAATCCATACTTGAACACACCATGGAGAATACATTTACAGACATGGCCACGAAGAGCATTCTTCGCCTGAGCGTGACGTTTTCAAAATAGGGATGTTCGTTTCTGGAGGTTTGCACATGCAGACTCCAAGACAAAAAGCGCAATTCATTCAAATCTTGTATAGCGCTGGCCGGATCGGATTGGAATTTCTTCTAGATATACGTTTGGGCTTAACTGGTTAAAAAATATTCCAGAAGAAGGGTTGATTGGAGACATTTGCTCATTTCTAAAAAATGTCGGTACTGAAATAAGGACAGATGCAAAATGAACCAAGAATCATGGCTTGGAAACACTATTTCGTATTTGGATTGGGTTTTCTGCAGGCAATGTTAACGGAAGTCATACAGATAGGGATGATGCTTGGTACTCTTCATTCAGGTGTCCTTTAAGCCCCACCTAAAGAACGATTGTTCAGAAAAGTAAATTGTAATAAAATAATATCCACTAATGTGTTTAGATTCCAAACTCGCAACTGCAGAAACAATTTAACCCTATGAATGAACTCCCATGAAAAGCACGATCGTTAAATAAAAGTGATCAGACGGATAGCAATAAAATAATATCCACTGATGTGAATAGACTCCAAATCCGTGACTGTAAAAACAATTTTATCAAGCTAAGCCACCTCATCTTCAAGCCCCACGTAAAGCACGATTGTTCAGAAAACTCATCTGATTTTTTAGCACATGGATTACAATAACATAATATCCACAACTGTGTATAGACTCCAAATTCTGCAACTGCAGAAGCAATATCACCCTATGGCACGAAGTATAAGGTTGCTAATCAGGCTAAACCACATCGATATGTAGACTGGCAGACTTAACTTACCCCCCGAATTTGAAGGGCTTTGAAATAGCCTTTTGAACTTGTTTAGCACACAATAAATCCCACTCTGGCTAACCTATTCGCGCTACTAAACTTAGCTTTCTCACTAGCAGATTGGTGAGTACATTCTTCCTTGCACTGACACTATCTATAATTTATGGCGCATTCGGCGAAAAATCCAAACTCTCTTGCGATCGCAGAATGAAACTTCACATGCGACTTGGCCTTTCTCGTTAATACACTGTCAGAAGTTTCATAACAGATTACGCATAAAACTTTCAAGAATAACACCTTTTCACTTAGAAAAAAAGTGTTATGACCAATTAAGTTTATACTATTTCGTTCCCAGATCTCCAACAACACCTTCAATAGGTAAAAAATACCACACTGTCAGAAGTTACATAACGACAACAGCAGGATGCGCGGTTTCAACAGATAACACTTTGGGATGTTATATGTTATGTTTCTTTCGTTCCCGTTAGTATTTTTACCAATTGAAGGTGTTGTTGGAGATCTAGGCACGCAACAGTGTAAACTTAATTGGTCATAACACTTTATTTCTAAGTGAAAAGGTGTTATTCTTGAAAGTGTTATGCGCAATCTGTTATGAAACTTCTGACAGTGTAGGATCACAATTTGCCCCACCTACTTATTTTACGCTCAGGAATTCTGCTTTCAATATTTGTTGCATTTTTGCAGATACCATGGTATCTTTTACCACGGTAACTGCAAAGACGACTAATTGTCTTCGCAGTTATCGTGGTATCTGATATCCGGTTGCTATGCAAACACGACAATTGCGCTTTTCGAGGTCATCCCAAAAGAAAAACTGATATTCAGTCACATCACTAAGTCCAAACTTCTTTCCCATCAATTTGACAAAAAATGATGAAGGTGAGATAACTTTTTCAGATACAACAATCAGTTACCACGGTTGGATCGTGGTATCTCAATATCAGATACCATGATAACTGGCCAGATACCACGATAACTGCAAAAACACTTTTTGACCGTGGTATCAGATACCAGCTGTTAAGTGTTTATTTTTTGCAGTTGCTGTGATGAGCAGTTGTTTTGTCTATGTTTGTATCTGTTCTTTCTTCTTTTTTTTCCGCTTTATATTTACTCCGTGTTTACACTATGTGTGTATTTCGGGTAATAAATTTACTGATTGATTGATTGATTGATACCACGATGACTGCAAAAACGACTTTAGACCTTGGTATCAGATATCATGGTATCTGCAAAAATGCAACTACTGTTTAAGTAGTTTATGCCAACAGAAGACAATGGAAGCACATTCGTATCTCTCGGCGTAAGCCCTCTTAGCTTATCTCCTTGTTGTTAAGCTTCTCTCTGTTACCTGAAGCGCAGTCACAACCCCCTATTGATTTTCAACTCAGCACTACTGTTTTCGGATTGAACACCGGCTGTAGCAGCGAGCCGTTTTCTTCTCTCCTGGCGCAGTCATGATTTTAACCTGGATCCTTGTTAGGGTAGCTCTAATCCGCTATCTCAATAGCAGTTTACCACCAGAGTAAAACAACACTAGGGAGTAGCGCCAAGACTTGACAAAATTGACACACACTCGAATAGCATGTTCACTAGCACCACTAGCGATATAGAACGTCTCTACTGGAACTCAATCAGTCTTTCACCAGCGCTGGCTCCGATAACTTCATATTCTTAACATAGCAAAAAATGATACAGCCCCCATTGTTTCCTTGGTGTCTGCAGACCGCACCTTTGCTTTACTAGAAATTTCTGAATCCGAAAGTTTGTCTCGACCGCACGTGGAGTGGGCGGCGCTATGAGTATGGCCCGTTAGCAAAGCATGGAAAGCATAGGTATTGGCGCTTCTTTTTAGTTTTATTCTCCTTATTTACAACTGACTACTGAAATTCGACTCGGCTCGGATATTTCCGTCTTTCGGCCACAGAAGCGAGGGAGGCGTGTTCGTGTCTATCCGGGTCGGCCTTGTTTTCAGTAAGCCTGCTTGTGCCTTGGCCTTGCCTATCCTGCCTCTCTTGACACCTGCTGTCGAACAAGTATGCCAGCGAGCATCCTCTGATGCGAAAGAAACCAAGGGCACTCCACGGAAGCAGTTAACAACGTCACTGGCCTAGGACTACTTTTGATTATAATTTCGCTTCTTCAACACCCCACGCTAAGGGCTCATATCACAGGATGATTTTTGTGCTACTGCACACCGTATCTCTGGAGACTTCACAATAAGCCTTCTGCAGAAACTTTTCAGATCACCTTTTTTTCTATTAATGTAAACCATTGTTTCCCAGAGCATGTTAACCAAAACTTCGTCTTTCGTTTCATCAAGATTAACCTCCGCAGTGAGAGTAGGGGAAAGGCGAAAGTAGGCGGCGCCGATGCTTCCACACCAAGCTCGAGCACGGTCAATCACCCGACCGTCTGACATCGTAGCCTAAAGGAGAAACTCCAATCAAGTCTCTGGCAGACAAATACAGGACGCAACTTAAATACATAAGTTGCTATTGACGATGCCACAAACGAGTTGCTCTTGACGTTCTCAATGGTACACTGTCAGAAGTTTCATAAGAGCTAACAGAAGGATGCGCGGTTTCAACAGACAACATTTGAGATGTAATCTGTTTGATTTTGAACATGTTATGCATGAAATATTATGCATAACAAGCACTGGAAGGAAGAGTCGAAAAAACACCGAAAAAGCAACTGCTGACTTTCCGGTATCATGACGAAAAAACAAAAAAGTCAACGGATGCGTTTTCGGCGTTTTTCGGCTCTTCCCTTCCAATGATGCATAACATTTAATGCATAACGTTATCAAGATCAGACTACATTACATCCCAAGTGTTGTCTGTTGAAACCGCGCACCCTAGTGTTATCAGGTATGAAACTTCTGACAGTGCCGAGCGTCTGCCTTGTAAGCAGAGGGTCCTGGGTTCAAATCCCAGCTAAGGAGCATTTTTGTCTTTCAGTTCAATTTTAAAATACAGCCTGAAGAAGACCCTGGCCAAGAAGGGCCGACATACCGCTGTATGTGAGCGCAAAACGGAGACGTCAGCTGACTTTTTGTTTGAGAGATATTTCGGCCCTTCTGGGCAAGGCTCAAGGCTCCTCCCAGCTCAAGCTGCTCTTTTTTTTTCATAAATCTGAACACTTGAGCCCGAAGAGGACCCTTGCCAAGAAGGGCCGAAATATAGCTCTAATAAAATTCAGCTTACGTATCTGTTTTGCGCTTCCCGATGAAAAATTTCTCTCAAAATAGTAGTATGAAGCCGTACGAAAAAGTAGCATGCAGTACCAACTGATGCTACTACATGCTTCTATGTCAAGGCTCCCGCGTTACTGCATGCTACTATTAGCAAGACAGGATGGTACTGGATACTACTGCTTAAGATTGGCCCAATCTGGGGCACATTAAATGATAGTATCCTTTACTATTACATATCAATACATGCAACTTTTTCGTACAATTAACTTAAAACTACGCAGGCTACACATTTTTTATCGGGTGTCAAACAGGATTCGCACTCAGCTTGGGCTGGAGGACAATTTACATCCTAGCTGACTAATCGGACGACCTAACTATCGTCATACATTCCCGCGCAAGCCTATCAGAGAGTGAAAGGAGCTTACGGATTCGACCAGAATCTTGCCGAAGTTGGAGATGTTCAACGCTAGTCGCGCAGCGTCCATGATGTTCTCGGGTCTGAAAAGGTCCAGGGCTGCAACCTACAAGATAACAAGCACTTTATGATGATGATGATGATTATGACCCGTCAAAATAAACACAAGGCACGAAGACGGAGTAAATAATAAGGAAAAACGAGAGGAAAACATGAAAGAGAATAACTTAGGAAATACACAATATAACTTTTACCATACAACTAAACCAAGAGGGTTTTCCAGTAGTGATCAATATTTAATAATATATTGCAAAAAAAGGCCACAAAGCCTCTACAAGTTTGGCTAAAAGTTTCTATTTGTTCTCCTGGAAATTTTAGAGTTCTCGTCTAAGGGGGCGCAATATCTATTTAGCAAAACGATAGAATATCATTCTATTAACCTGCCGAACTACAATAGGACAAATCTACTATTAAAAAGAAGGAATTAAGAAAAGAAAACCCGCAAAAAAAACTGACAAAAGAACGTAAATCGGCTAGACATTTCCAAAAATGTTAAAAGCTTCAAGACAGATGCGAAAGATGCACTGAATGAATGAATGAAGGATTTATGACGCAAAGCCCAAGGGCGTAAGCGCAACAGAAAAGGACAAAGAAATATAAAATAATCGTAAAACACTCAAAAAATATTTTCCATAAAGGGTCACCAATTCTGTTTGATGTATTTCTCAGTTATGTTAGTTTCTGGCCATGCGAGCACCATGAGTCTGCTAGTCCATATGAGATGCTGTTTGAAAAATCCAGTTATTCATAACATGGTTAGCATGTCAGGGTCTCACGTCAGTTCGTCGTCAAGGTAATCACATTGATGGGATCGTGGACAGATAAATTTCCGATCGGAGAACACAAATTAGAGAGGGATTCAAGCGTCAAAATGGGTCGGATATTAACAAACGGCGGATCAGGTAGCGGTTCCGCGTGCGCCTTGGTACTTTGGTAGGTAGAGAAGAAATCTCAGATATCTGAAGTATGTGCACTGGCCATGTTACGAGAAATTACGAGAAATTTAAACTTACGAGAAATTCTTCCCGCTGAATATCTACCTATTAGGCCAAGACCGGCACAAGCTGCTGCCCAGCCTGTTCCAAAGTTGCAGCCAGTACCCTGTCCCCATGACCGATACAAAAAAAAATTTGTTCCCTCGTTCACTGACCTTTTTAACGGGCATTCCGAAACACCTCCATAAATTAATCGTATTTCTGTGTGTGTTGTTATTAAATTGTAGATATAATAATTGTCGATATTATCTAGTTTTTAGTTGGTGTGAATTTGACCAAATTATGATTTTTACTTATAGATGTTTTGATTAGTCGACATGCTACGTATGATTAAAGGTTTTACTTAGAGTTTTATTGTGAGATACATTTACATTGACCAAATGAATAACATTAGTTATGGTTGTTTTTAATCGTTAAGTTATACAAGCCGGAAGAAATTCAATGTTCGGCTTCGTCCGTAAGCGAATTTCTGAAAATAAACTGAAACGCGACGTCGACGTCGTCGTCGACGCCCCGAGTGCGTTGGCTGAAGTATCGGTTGTTTTGTGTCATTTTTTTCACCCCACCGTTACCCGTCGACAGCCGAGTGGTTAAAGCGTTGGAACGAAGACGGGCAGGGGAACCAAGCTCGAATCTTCTTCTAGGCGCTCGACAGTCAACGAACCAGTGGCGCTTCTGCAGGTAAATCAAGGGCTCTGCGGCCAGGGGCGTCCCGAGGGGGGTGTGGGGGGGGGGGGGGGGGGGGGGGGGGTGCAGCACCCCCCCCCCCAGAAAGCCTGTGGGAAAAAAATCCGGTAAATTTTGACTGGCCGCGCCAGTCAAAATTTGTCAAATTCACCTGAACTTGATGATTTTTAGGGAATCTACCGGATTATTGCTCAGGGAACCTACCGGATTTTGCTCATGGAACCTACGCTACATCTTTCACAGGGAATCTACAGGAACTTATCTCAGGGAATCAACCGGAATTTACCCCTCGGAATCTACGAAATTCGGCTCAGGGAATCTACCGGAATTTGTGCGAAATCTTTCCTAAGGAATCTACCGGAACTTGTCTCAGGGAATCTACCGGAATTTACCCCTCGGAATCCACGAAATTCGGCTCAGGGAATCTACCGGATTTGTGCGAAATCTTTCACAAGGAATCTATCGGAACTTGTGTCAGGGAATCTACCGGAATTCACCACACGAAATCTACCAGAATTCAGCTCAGGGAAGTACCGGATTTTGCTCATGGAATCTACGCTAAATCTTTCGCAAGGAATCAACCGGGATTTGTCTGAGGGAGTCTACCGGAATTTACCCCACGTAATCGACCAGAATTCGGCTCAGGGAATCTACCGGAATCTACTCCACAGAATCTACCGGAATTCGGCTGAATGTGAATCCAAAATCGCCGACAGCTTTCTCGACTCCTTTCCGGTGATACCGGTGAACCAAGAGGAGTTCAACAAGAGCTGTAAGCTCATATGGCACTTGCAACTGTATGTAGTAGGTAAGGGCTCTGTCAGATTCAACGGGTCCCTGATATGCCTGCCTGCCAAGTTTCGTCTTGAAAAACGCCATCACCGGAATTCCGGAATGCCCCCCTCCACCTCCACCCCCCAGTGTCCGGATCCAGTCCAACTGTGCGAACGATTTATCTAGAATAAATGCTTGTATTTCCCAGGAAGTTAAACTCCGATTCCTCCATTCTAACCATTTCTGGAGATTTCCGATCACCTCCTCCCAACTCCACCACAGCTGTTGAATCCGCTATTATAAGTTGAGATGAATCATTTGATAAAAAGTACTTTTCGACTTTGAAGTTAACATGCGCACTTTAAGGGAGCTGGAGGTTCATTTGTAAGCAAAACCCTTGAGGCAAAAATGATAATGCGCTCATGGAGATCATGAAAATGCAAATTTCGCTTAAAAGTATTTTTCTTACTTTGCGGTCAAGATTGGCACTTTACGGAAAACGGCTTTGGAAAGTGGCGATTTCTAAGCCCATTTTTTCAAAACTACTCGATTTTCCAGATTCCCCCGCCTTCACCCCCCCCCCCCAGATGATCGGATAAAAAAACTGATTATTTCCAAGTTGTTTATTCGGGACCTTGGTATGCCTGCCAAGTTTCATCGTCCTAGCACATCTGGAAGTACCCTAACTCGAAAAAGTGTGACCAGCTGCCCTAAATTTCCCAGATTCCCCCGCCCTCCACTCCCCCGCAGATGACTGGATCGGGTAACTGATTATTCAAGTTGGGTCGGGTCCCCGATATGCCTGCTAAGTTTCATCGTCCTAGCACATCTGGAAGAACCCTAACTCGAAAAAGTGCGACAAAAAAACCGGACCGACCGACAGACGGAATTGCGACGGTATATGGCACTTGAGCCAGAGGCTGCAAGTGCCATAAAAACGAATTAGCCTTGTTTCGACGTGATGTAGAAAGTCGCCGGGAGAGCCTGAAGATATTCGAGGTCTCTCGTCAACTGAAAGACGTCTTACCACTAGTATGGAAAGCGTTCAAGCTGACTAAGACAATCCCTGTTACCTCAGCAAAAGGGAAACGAATTTTTAGCAAGATGAAGGTGGTTAACACCACCTTGCGTTCAACAATGGCTGACCAGCGTCTTGAAAGTCTGCTATTATTAGCATGTGAAACAGATCTAGTTGATGAGTGTGAAATTGGATGTGTTGAGGATGAATGGAAAATGGTTAAAATGCGTCGAATAAATGTGTAGGGTGTGTTGAATGTCAGATTTTTGTTTTGTTAAGTGTTAACGAGCCTTTTTTTTGTTTACTATTGTTTACAATACGTAATCGAAGTCAGAACACGACAGTATTCTAGACTTTCTGCAGAGATTGTCACTACGAGAATTTTCGGTAAAACCTCGAAAAATTCCGGTAAAACCTCGAAAAATTCCGGTAAAATTCTGAAGCTGCACCCCCCCCCCCCCCCCCCCCCCCCGATCACGACGGTATCGGGACGCCCCTGTCTGCGGTGGTGTGGACAAGGTAAGTCACAAAGGACAATTTTCACAAAAAATAACGCTTACAACCTTAGTTGCGTTTTATTTGAAGTTCATAGTACAGCGGACTGTTCGTTGTCGTTTTATTCGCCGGCGGGCCGTACGCTGGGAAGGCGCGGGGTGCCCAATTTCGTTTTATTTGCCAGCGGGCCGTCCGCTGAGTGCCAGAGGACCAGCTAGTTTGTGCGCTGGGTGAGGCAAAGCACAGTTCCTTCTGACGTAGTCCGCCAAGAATAAAACGACTATTAACAGTTCACCGTCCGCTCCCGCTTTAATATGAACTTCAAATAAAAGGCAACTCTTGTCCATTTCCCCGTCAACCTGTGTGTTACTTCTCGTAAAAGGCTGTAGCGTACCGCTATTCTCTATTTTCTTTTCCCAATTCTTTACGGGTTACATCATTCTTCGAGGCTGCACTAAAGGCCTGAGCTTACTTCTTCAAGGGGAAATCGACCGGTTCCGAGAGACAGGACTAGTCCTACATCTTTGGCTTCTTGGTCCCTGTTCACTGCTTTTAAAGCCGTGTTATATTCCGACACTTCAGTGAGGGCATCTAGCGTTGGATTGTTTGCAATCATTCCACCATCTATGAATCGTCCCATTGCACTAAAAATAACAAAACTAGAATGAAGTCAAGGGCCCGAAATTTTGTCTGACTAAAGGGCGATTCTGGCGGTCTGGAAAGCTCCACGAGCTTATGTACCGGCTGTTCTTCCGACTTCGGCTAAAAGTCGCTTCGCTTTCCAGAGCTGTTCTCGCGCTCTGCTAGTTTCCGCGAGCACTTGGAAACGAATCCACTTCGCGAGTGGAAAGTGGTTTTGGCAAGTCAACGAGAAGTTGTAAAGGTGCAACTGAGGCGCAACGACTTTTTGCTTGTTCTTGCGCTCGGCGGATTCTCGCTTTGCTTTTCGGAAAGCGAATCCAAGAGATCGCCAGATCACCCCTAAGTATTCGTTCGGTCCAAGCTGGCTGCAAATCACGTCTGGTAAACCACTGGAAGCTCAAGACTTAGTAATAGTCACAATGGCATGCTTACAGTTCAGGCGTCACCTAGAGTTAGTTCAGTTGTAGTGAATTTGTAGCTAGTCAGTCCGATGAGTCGCCAGGATCAGGTGATTCAGATTTTACCAGTAGTAGTCCTAGTGCAGGGGTCGGTACTACCGGGCCGTCAAACGCCGACAGTCGCCGCAATGGCCGAAGTAGCCCTATTTCACGTACTTCACGACCACAGCGGGCTTCTGCAGCAAAATCAACAGGATTTTACCGCGAGTAATAATTTTCTCTCTTCCAAGCTGGACAGAAATCAACCATTTGATGATTTATTTCCCCACCTCACCCATTTTTGTTATAACTGACTTTGCCAGACCTTTTTCATTTTGCTTCATTTTGATCTGTAAAGTCTGTCTTTGTTTAGTTCCATTTAGTGTCCACTTGTCTGGTCCCTTGACGTGCCACACGATTTCCGTTACCCCCCTCCAACTCCCCCTACGGCAGCCGAATCTGGTTCGGACTCCTAAATGGGTCATCTAAAGTTTTCTCTTACCACCTATCAAGTTTCACTCAAATCTGAGCGTCTTTTGGGATCTTCCGGTAACTCTCCCCCCCCCCCCTCCCTCACCGCGGTTGGATCCAGTTCAAACCCTAAAATATAAAATCTAGGGCATATGATCTCACTAAATTCCAAGTTTCATTCAAATCGCTCCATAAAACAACTGGTTTTACGTCACTGGTGTTAAGCTCCCTTCACATTGACTTAAGAAGCTTAAGTGGGCATTTCACACAGGCCTACTTAAGAGTCTTAAGTTCACTTAAGCTTCTTACGTGATACGTAACGTAAGGAATTTTTACTTAACCTAGCCACTTAAGAAAGTTGAAAAAAATCCAACTTAAGACCTTCCGTTAAGTTGGAAAATGGATTTTTGTGGGAGGAAATCATTAAGTTTATTTAAGAGAGAGAGAGAGATTTCTTTACGGTATTAAGTTGAAAGAATATAAGGACAGACCCTTGAAAGTAAATGCATGGGAAAGCTTTGCAAAGAAACTCAGTGATTACCTGGGGAAAACATGTAAAGATAGACTTAATTTAGCTATTTTTTAATCAGTAGCTTCTTTTCAGATGCCAATAATTTAGCAGCCATGCTTCACTGTTCAAATCAAATAAAATGTTTTAGTATATAGGTACAGTTTATCATGACAAACCTCAGATTTTAGGAAATCCATGCCAACCGTCAAGTATATCTGGTATTTAGAGTAAATGGCATTTGGCTATCCCCTGCTCACCAGTGCTGGCAAAAAGCATGCGGTTTTTTGCGGGAAAGAAAAAAAAAAAAAAAGATTAGGTAATTTTCAAGGCTAAGAATTGATCTACTTATTTCCGAAACAAATCGTTGTAATCCTAGGATGACTGAACGCAAAATATCTTCTGAGTCAACTTGTAGTAACCTGTTTTGACCTAGATGACCCATAGGGTTTGACTGAAAATTTCCTAATAGTGGGTGGTCTTCAAAGGGGTATTCTCACAGTTTCTTCAGAGGTCATTAACCCAACGATTATCTTTGGCCTTTTTGCAGAATAATCTCGACGAAAGTGTTAATTTACTTTGTTTGACTGATACTACAGTCAAACGTAACGTAGACTGGACTTGGTCCAGTCGGAAGGGACTCTGTCAGTGTGAATAGGCTACTTAACGTAAGAAACTTAAGCCGTAACTTAAGCACTTAACGTAAGGTCTTAAGTATTCAATGTGAAGGGGGCTTTAGGGCATTAAAGGACCCCTATTGCTTATTCTGTCTTTTATAATATAGCTAGCTCCCTTATGGAACGTTAAGCTTCTTAAATCCCCACATTTCTCGGTTGTTTGGTTTTGTCCCTACGAATTTTTAGCGCTTTTTCGGTCGTGCCGAGATTTGCCCGTCACAAACATAAAGCTTGCCGAAAACTTCAACCAACTCTTTCATACGTAAGGACATGAGAATCTTCTGTTTTATACTTCTTTTATTCGCTTAGTTTTCCCACTTTTTAACCACGGCGTGTCAGTTTTCAAATGTTTTGAGCCCAGCCACCGCGTCGCAGAGCAGGAAGGCTGGGTAGAGTCGACAAGTGCTAACAAGAAGATCGCTAAATTTAGTTGGAAAGTAATGGTATTTTCAAAAACGTTTATTCTGATCCATTTCCTAGTGAAAAGATCATTTCGAGTAAGAGTTGTGCTTTAAGGGTTAATTGAGAGAGGTTAATTCTTGTCCATTTTTTTTTGAAACTTGATATAGGTTGAGAATCAGAGGATTGCAGTCGTCCATCATCAGGCTTTCTGAGCCTTCCCCGGGCGGTTGCGTGTTTTTATAGTTTATTTTGTATTTAGTAGTAAAATAAAGAAAGTCAAGTCAAAAGTACTGTTACAGCTTCTGCCAAGTTCAGCTAAGTTCTTTTTACGTTCTTTTCGCTAAGTTCAGGTTCAGGACACGTTTATTATTCGTTACTCACTGTTATGTTGTCACTTCGAAGCTTTACCACACTCTCTTTTGATCTGCTAAGATCTGCCTAGAAAATGACTATAAAAGCCTTTTTGTAGACTCTATCTCTGACGTAAAACTCGCCTTGCTCAACTCCCACTGATCACCTGCTCATCTCGACCCGCTTGCAAAGCGCAGAGTCTTGGAAGCGTTATGTCAGAACTTGTTATGGGAATTTGGAACAATATTCCTTTTAAATCTGATGAGCTAAACCAGATGAGAACTTTAAATTTGTTAATGATAAAGATATGAAACACCCATCGTAATATCCACTTGTTTGACCCCTGCGCGAGACACAACATTTCCAAGACTCCCCTTCCAACTCCCCCCCCCCCCCCAGTTTGGCTGAATACGACTCGGAAACATAAATGTCACATCTCTGACATATGCTATTCCCGTCCATCAAGTTTGACTGGAATCAGCAAAGCCTATCTGCTAATTTCCGGTTCCCGCTTCACCCCCTCCCCTACCATGGCCGGATCCAATCCAGGCGCGAAAGAAAAACAAATCAAGGCCGCATAAAATCGGTACTGTCCAAATTGCACCCCATTCTGTTCATCCGTTTGGTTTCTGTGCCTGTCAAAAAGTTTCCGCAACTCCCCCCCCCCCCCCCCCACCTCCAACTCTCCCAACCGCGGCCGCATGTGGTTCGGCCGCAGGTTTTGCTTGTCTATGTCATCAGTTCTTATCCCCATAAACTGTCACCCGAATCGGACCACCCGTTCGCAACTTACGGAAGCCAGTGATTCCGGATTCCCCTTCCCTCAACTCGCCAAAGATGGTCGGATCCAGGAACACAAAGTTTTCCTAGGGCATTATGTCGGGTCCTTTTTCCTAGGGCATTATGTCGGGTCATTAAAGTTTAACTGAAAAGCCAACTTATTTTTGTATCATTCAACTGAATTCAGTACATTATTTGGATTGTGTTAAGGATTTTTTCTATTTTTCACTATATGCTCTGGTATGACGTTCAGAATATCTACGGCTGTCCTCACAACGCAAAATTCTACTATGACACGGAAAATTCAAATCTCAATAAAAACGCGGCTTTTCAGTGGCCAGTCGTGAGCTAGGTGTCCATTGCTCACTGCGTGAACACTTATTTTCGTAAATAGCTTTCGTCAAGCATAACCACAGGTACAAAAGCATAGAGGTACCGCAAACCCGACATGGAAATTCCACTATTTGAAACTGATTATACGTGAACAGCGGAGCAATGAAGTAACGCATTTTCATCTGGTCATCGAGCCAATTTTAAGTGCATAAGAGATCGGTAACTAGATTGTCCTATCTCAGCCCTTTTCAGTTAAACTTTAAGTCAGTAATCCGCCAGCAAAGTTTTATCGTCTGGCGATCATCGGAATTCCGGGAAACACCCTCCAACTCCCCCCACAGAGCCCCAGTTCAAGTTCAAGCTAAAGATTTCTAATTTTACACAAAAACACAAATAGATTATACAAGCACTGTGGAGAACAAAAAGTAATCAAGTAACCAAGTTCCCTCCCAATCCCTCAACTCTAGGCGTTTCACAAGATTTCCGGTGCCGCCCTCCAGCCCCCCCCCCCCCTCAAAAGTATCGGACGAGTATATGTGAGACGATTTCCACTTGCCAAATTTCATTCAATTCCGATCAACCGTTCAAAAGTTATGCATGCCACTAGATTCCGGGCTCCCCATCCCTCCACTACCCCCATAATGGTCGGATCGGGAAAACAACTACTCTCAAAGTCAGTCTGTTTGGGACCCTGATAGGCCTTTCATCCTCCTTGCACATCAGGAATTACCGAACTCGCGGGACCACCAGAATTCTTCCCCCCCCCCCCCAACTCCCCCACAGTGCGCGCACCCGGTCCGGTTATGTCAAGGATGTATCCAGGACTTGTGCTTGTTCTTCCCATCAAGTTTCAGCCCGTTCCCTCCACTCTCAGCATTTCCCAAGATTTCCGGTCCCCCCCCCCCCCGTCATGGGATCCGGTCCGGAATTGAAGTGGGTCGTCTGAAACACGGGTCTTCCCAGGTATCAAGTTTCATTAAGATCGGATCACCCGTTCAAAAGTTATAAACAACTCAAGTTTCGGATTCCCCCTCCCTCCACTCCCCTCGCGATGCTCGGATCAGGGAAGTGACTATTTCCAACTTAGTCTTTTGGGGTCCCTGATATGCCTGCCAAGATTCATTGTCCTAGCTAATGTGGAAGTGCCCTAACTAGCGAAGACCGGACCGACCGACCGATGGACGGACCGAAACTGCGACCACTATATGGCACTTGGCAGAAGCACAAATGACATAAAAAGGGGTAGGTAGGCTTCTTGAACCATAATTAGGGGTACAGGGTACGGAAAAGGGTGGGAACCACTGGCATGAACCTTGTCAGGTCTTGCTTTTTGCCCTCAGCCAGCGTAAGTGCATGAACGGTTGGGTGCAAATGTGATTGAGATAAAAAGATGCAATGGTCAAACTATTTATGTCACAACAAAAATAAAGAAACGGGCTGAAAAGAAATAGACGACAAGAACTTTTAAAGAGCGTTAAAATGTTCGGTAAAATATGGCACGAAAGAATTGAGGAACCGTTCCGATGAATGGGCATGAGACCCCGCTTGAAGTAAATTTAGCCTAGTGTTTCGCCGGCCGATGTTGCTGGCATATTCTGGAAGGATGTTCCTATGTAGATCAGATGCCAGTATCTTTCTGCCAAAGCTCACGACTAGCTCGTGCCTCCACTGGCATAGCGTCGTTCTGTCCAGCGTTTCTAGACTCTTCTCATGGGAAGGCGAGTTTGTCACGAACTCTGATTCGACTGATTTGGATGGAAGAAACATGAGGTATTTCGATCAAAATTACGGGCAGACCATCCGTAGGTACGACTTAAAAAAAAGTAAGGACTCTATGGTGTAAGAGATAATCGCATGGGATCTTAGCAGCCTTACCGAAAGTAGGTCGGCGCAGCTCCTGTCGACCTCGCTGCTCTCCAGACCAGCTGCTCTGCAGGCTTACAGATGCGCTGGTAAGGCCCATGATCTTCAATGCCAATTATATCTTGGGGAGGTTCGTAGTTCCGGAATAAGTGCAAGTCAGCTGGAAATCGGTCAGCTAAGACTGCGGTGACTGCAACCCTAGAAAAAATAAAAACTGTGGTGGAACCGTTCGGAAATACTTCATTGCTTCATTTGTCTGTGTAAACTTTGGAACCAATTATTAGTGGCTACTCTGTTTCAAATGCCAAATGACTATGTTTGTGTGATCAGTTTTAAAAGATGGCACCTCAGTTGCTCGTTGTGATTACCCTTGACCATGTTTTGAGCAGGGTGGTTAACCTTGGTGGCACGGCAAAATGTGTGAATCGATTAGTTAAAGCACAATTCGCAACCCAACTCTGCTGGGTTTCTTACAAATCCGTCTGTGCTGTTTTAGCCACGCGTAGCCCCCTTAGTTCTGATGAGAAACACGGATATTTCTATTCAATGGGCTCATCAAGAGCGATAAGCTTCCGATCGGGTCTGCGTCGAAAAGCGCCAAACAAACAGTGATCAGGGGACCTTGGAAATCACGAAAATTTACCTTTTGGTAAAAAGAATTTTATTTTTTGAACTTGGCAGTAATGATACGGACTTTAAAGGCACTAGAAATTCATCTGTACGCAAAACCCCTGAGGCAAAAACGATGATGGGCCCTTGGGAATCATTAATATATATCGTCGGGTCAAAAGTATTTTTTTTTCTTTTCGGTTAAGATCCGCACTTTAAGGGTGCTAGAAATTTATTTTTAAGCAAGACCCTTGTGGCACAAATGATCATGGGCCGAAACGGATCGGTTGATAAAAAGTACTTTTTTGACTTAGCGGTTAAGATACGCACTTTAAGGGAGCTAGAAATTCATTTGTATGCAAAACCCTTGAGACAAAAATGATCATGGGCTGATGAAGATCATGAAAATGTATAGTTTGCTTAAAAGTGTTGTTTTTTTTACTTTGCCGTTAAGATTAGTACTTTAAGAAATGGTCAGATTTAGGAAGCGACAATTTCTAAGCTAATCTTGTCGAATCTCTAATGTTCCAGCCAAGTTTCATCGTCCTGGCATATCTGGAAGTACCTTAACTCACGGTCACTGAATTCCACCCCCCCCCCCTCTCCAACTTTCCCCACAGTGCCCGGATCTAATCCGGATCTGTAAATGATTTATCTAGAGCATTTGTTTGTAATTCCCACCTTCCATCCCAATCTCTCAAGTCTAAGCGGGCCACGTATCCGCCCCCCCCCCCCCTCCAACAGTTGTCGGATCCGGCCCGGACATGAAAACAACATCAGAGACATGTCCTCTGTTCAATTATTAAGTTTTAGAGACATATTTCTAGTCAGTTATTCAGTTTCGTTCGGATCGGATCACCCGTTCGAAAGTTATGCACGGGTGAATTTTCGGGATTCCCCCTCCCTCCACCCCCCACCCCCCAGAAGGTCAGATCGGGAACAGATAATTTCCAAGTCAGTTTGGTCGGGTCCCTAACATGCCTAGCCCATCTGGAAGTACCATAACTCGCAATCGTAAAACAGACCGCCCGCCCGACCGACAGACGGAATTGCGATCGGTACATGGCCCTTGAGCCGGAGGCTGCAAGTGCCATAAAAAGACTTAAAACAGTGAAGGTCGTTGGTAGTTTTTATGAAAGAAGAGCATAGTTTTGAATTATTCAGCTATTTTAAAATACTGGAACTTAAGACAGTAAATAGTGCGAGGTGTCCTTTATTGATTCTCGGACATTCGCGAAAAGCGGAACTATCCAAATTCCGCGCTCGCACAGATAATAACTGCGAGATAAATCCAGCCCGGTCAACCACTTCCTGCCTTCCTTAGGATGTAACTTCTGCGGTTTCCAGAACTGCCGAATCCTAAGAATCTCAGCAAAACCTTTGCCAACTTCTCAAATAGTAATTTTACTATATATGATTTTATATACTCTTGTATACCATAGCGGACAGACTAACCAGACAGTTGCAAAAACAGACAGATCAATAAGACCGTCCTTCAAGGGTCAAGATGGAAGTCTGGCTACCACGCTATGGTAAGGCATTCTTCAGGATGACCACAGAGTATGATCCCCGTTCTTTGACACTCTTTTCTATCAAGCATATCGATTCCACAGGAAAAGTACGGCGATGTTTCACGACGCTTCTCCTGCCCTTCGTCAATTACCTTATCAGCGTATGACTCGAAACCCTCAATTCACCTACACAAGCATATCTATAACAGATGGGCAATCTGGTCGATTGTGATTTAGTCAAGGTTGCTATGGCAACGTCTTCCAGGCCATTTTTGTGGAATGAACAGAGGCCCACGGCTTTTTCATACTAACAATAATAACACAATGCAAAAATAGGTTATGTGCCTCTACAAATATCATTACCGCTGATTTCATTATTGTTCTGTGGGGTAGGCCAAGAACTATGGCTGCAACTCGGGCAACAAATAACCCATTGTCTCAGTCCCCCAAATGAACCAGAGCTGAAAGCTCATATGGCACGTGTAAGAACAATTAGCATGTTTGTCAGATACGGTGTTCAGTTGGCAAGGCTGGATCTCTCTCCCGGTATGCCTTTCATCAGAAGACGGGTTTGATCTACTAAATATGAAATGGTTATTCCACTCATGGACAACTATTTCAGAACATAAGTTTTGTAGTGCTCTCGTTCCAATACGCGTATAATTCAATCGATGGTAGAAGCAAATACTCTGGCCGTGATAATTCTGTGCCCGAACTGGATTTGGTCAAAGTAGTTGGAAGGGTTTCAACGAGATTTCCGGCGGACCCATTCGAGCTCCGCACACCGTTATCGGAATTGGTCTGAACTTGAAACGGAAGATCTGAGACTTTAGCTCTTGCTACTTGTCAAGTGTTACACACATCCGATAACCTATTTGAAAGTTTTTGTTGCCACTAGATTCCGGATTCCATATCCCTCCATCCCCCAGAATGATCGAATCGGGCAAGTGACTACTTCAAAGTCAATGTGGTCCGATCCCTGCTACGACTGCAAAGTTTCCTAGTCATCGATAATCTGGATAATCCGATCACCGGCGAAGACTACCCTCCAGCTTCATCCACAATGCCCCGGTCCGGTTCTGTTCTATCAGTAATGTATCTAGGGTTTATGCATACTGCCCCCACAAAGTTGCATCCTGATCCATCGGCTCTAAATGTTTCAAGAGATTTCAGGTGCCCCCCTCCTGCTCCCCCCCCCCCTCCGCGCAAGTTATAGGATCCGGTCTAGACTTGAAACTGAACTTGTTCTTGAGACTTGTGAAGTTTCATTCATATACGATCACCCATTCCAAAGTTATGAATGTCAGTAGATTCCGGATTCACCGTCCCTCCACTCCCCTAACGATGATCGGATCGGGGAAGGGACTATTTTTAAGCTAATCTGATAGAGTCCTTAACAAGCATGCCAAATTTCATGGTCAAAGCACACGTGGAAGTACCGTAACTCGTGATCACCGGAATTCCGGGAAACCCACTCCAACTCCTGTTTTGTCAATAATGTATATAGGGTTTATGCTTGTTCTTACCTCTAAGTTCCATCCCGATCCCCGACTCTAAGCGTTTCACGAGATGTCCAGTTCCCCCCTCCTGCCCCCCCCCCCCCCCAGTTTGTCGGATCCAGTCCGGATTTTAAATTGAATATCTGAGACACTTGTTCTTCACACTTGTCAAGTTTCATGCATGTCAGATTACCCGTTCCAAAGTTATGCATGTTACTATTTTCCGGATTCCCCATCCCTACACTCCCCCACGATGGCCGGATCAGGGAAGTGATTATTTCTAAGTTAATCTGGTCGGGTCCCTGATATGCCTGCCAAGCTTCATCGTCCTAGCTTATGTGGAGGCGTTTCTCGAGATTTCCGGTGCCCCGTCTAGCTCCCTCCCCTCCCACTTATCGGACCCGGTCCGGATTTGAAACTGAACATATGAGAAAATTGTTTTTGACACTTGCCAAGCTTCATGGATGTCCGATTACCCGTTCCTGAGTTATGCATGTTACTAGTTTCCGGATTCCCCATCCCCCCACTCCCCCCAAGATGGCCGGATGGAGGAAGTGATTGTTTCCAAGTTAATCTGGTCGGGTCCCTTATATGCCTGCCAAGTTTCATCGTCCTAGCTTATTGGGCAGTGCCCAAACTAGCAAAACCCCGACAGACCGACGGACATTACGATCCCTACATGGCACTTGAGTATGTTCAAGTGCCATAAAAATTGATGGTCACCACACTGGTGTCACCAAACTGGAAGTCACCACACTAAAAACAACTGATGGAAATACCACTCGTTATAGCACTTACTATAGCTGTCTTATCTTCTTGTCAGTTGCAAGAATCTGGACCACTCGCGTGTTTTTTTCCAAAAAATAACTTGCAGCTTAAAGGACATGTCTTACCTATAATAGTAAAGCAACCTACTTCCATAATCACTCCCGAATTTCGTACAGTACATTCCAACCCCTCTAACAAAACCAAACTTATGTAAATTGTTTCCCTGTTTTCGCTAAAAGTCAAACGGTCTCGGAAAAGGCTTAAAACGTTAAAACCGTGGATTATCTGTAAAAGCACAGCCTAGTTTTAAAGTATGCAAATATGTCATATGCAAATTGTCATTAAGGGGCACCCTTTCAGGGGATCCCGCCTCTGATACCCAAGGTATCAACGATTTTATGGATGTATCGGGTTTTTGCGTTATTTAGCCTATAGGGAGTTGTAGATAATAATTAGCCCGGAGGGCAAAAGCCGGTAAGGTGGGAGGACTGTACTAACGTAGTTCACGCCTCTCGATTGTAACTCTGAAACCTCTGCACAAATGCGCACCGGCCGACTTGCCAATTCTCAGAACCGCGAGCTACCGAGCGTGAGTCAAAGCCGTGGGACTGAGTCCTGACCGGCTCACTTGCATTTACCGACTTCAAGAATACCATGAAGACAGTTTCTATTGATGACGGATGCAATATTGGCAAATCTGCAGGTGGGCTAGTGCCTGGTTCTAGTGTATCGGTTAATTATGTATATAAGTAAGATTCTCCACGTTTAAAGGAGATCAGTCGAGCCTAAGACTAGCAGTGTTGCTGTACAATTGGTAGTAATTGCCATATCGTTATTTGAGGATTATCTACGTATGGATTAACGTTTACTTGGAACCCACTGAGCCGTAAGTGCATTGGATAATAAAGTATATTGTAACCACTAGTTTGTTCAACTCTACATACCCTAGGAGATGACCCACGAGCCTCCCCCACACTACCGAAACGACCATACCGCGTTTTATTCTCCGTATTACAATACTCTGAGTTAGAGAGTAAATAGTGCGAGGGGTCCTTTGGCACATAGAGAGTGATTACCGCTGTGACTGTACAGCGTTTCGTTCTACAAGATGGTATCGGCGGCCGCACAGAGACTGATTCCCGTTCGCGGCTTGCGCGACAGCCACAACCCACACTTCACCTTAGAGCCAAAGCCAACATCCATATACCACAGCTCTTGCTAGATCTAGCTTTTTCAGGATAAAATGGTTCGGAAGCAGTATTTTTTTAAATTCTCATACTTGCTCGTCAAATTAAAGATTCTCTTGTTAGCGCTAGCCAGGTCTGGCCGGACTTCGCGCAAAAATACATTTTCTTTCGCGAAAACCTTCAAACAAATGCGCGCCGTGGATGATGTGGATGACGCTGAAAAAGTCACTGGTGCCTATGGACAAAAAAAGTTGTTGTCTGGCAACCCATGAAAATTTCGGCTAGCACTGAAAAAGCAAAAAGTTCAAATAAAGTGATTCACGAGGATATTTTTAAGATGGAGATTTCAGAGGCCAGTACACCACGTAAGTCACCGCTGGTGGTGTGAAAACAGTGAAAGCAAGAGTGGTCCTTTAAACCTCCTTATACTCAAATAATAATTCCTTTATTCTCCATAATAGCATAAGAAACACGCTAGCTTCGGATAGTCAATTACATGTTAATATACTTATTTACAACACACTTAAAAAACAGCCTCAGGAATTAAAGTTACGTACAAAATAAGGTACAAATGAAGACAAGTACCGGTCAGTCGAATTTACAGGTGGCAGGCTTAGCTTTGGAAGACCGATTGACCGTGTAAACTGCCTAGTACAGGACTTCGGTCGTAAATCTGGCACATATTCAGGCAAAATATCTCTGTGAGTTTCAGACGACAGACATTTGAACCCAAATTTCATCGTCAGGGCATGTCTTCTTTCTTTAAGGGTCGGTAGACATAATACACTAAGACTATCTTCATATGAAACATACTGGGCCCCTAAAATGATTTTGCACGCTCGCTTTTGGATACCCTCGAGCTTATCACTCAGAGTCGAGGTGCACCCCGGACATCCACGAGTCACCTCTCTGGCGCCGCCCACATACTTCCCCCTCCCCACATTCCTGACCGTAGAAGGCCACAGAGAATGGCAGCGCAACCAGTTCCTAAGATCCTACCCATACGGACAACTCATACGCGGTATGAAAGAAGTTTTGTCTCTTCCTTTTCCTTTTTTTGTGTTGATTTTCGAAGTTTTGCGTTTTAATTTGTTGTTATTTTTGTTTTTTGTAATTCATCAAAGTTTGACTATGTTAAAGCACAATTGTATACAATTATGTTTGACGAGAGAACAAATATTCGTTTTTTTGTTAGTAGGCTACCGTAAGGAATTTTAAAGAATAAAGACTGATTGATTGCCCCTTGTTTTTTCCGTCCTCCCTGTCGAAATCTTCCATGCAGCTGATCATTCCTATCTTACCAGACCTTGACACGACAAAGGATGACTACCATGGTCGCAACAATAAATAATCCAACACAACCTCCGTCTTTGGTCCGATGCAGCGACTACGGATACCCCGACAAAACTGAGCATGAGTTAGAGGTACTTGCTGAGCTTTGAGTTGATCCCCATCTACTTCCTTCTTCGCCAAGACACATTTCGGAGGAAAAACTGTAGCAGGCGTGGAAGACCCGCTCTGTAGCGAGTTACACGTGACGTCGCAATGGTAGACAACCAATCGGCTCGTCCTCTCGAAATTTCTTCTCTGGGCCTCTACTGCGATATAGTTGTTAGCTGAGTAGCGAATTGTGATGGTCGGCGTAGCCCCTACCCTCCGCTCGTTTGCATCGAGCAGGGTATCGGGAATTTATTCGACTTTTTTTATAGTGCAAAACGGGAAGTCAGCTGAATTTTATTACAGCTATATTTCGACCCTTCTTGGCACTTGTGGTTTTCCCACAAGTTCGTTTTCCCAATTTGAGCGGCTTTAAGCCTGAAGCGGACCCTTGCCAAGAAGGGCCGAAATATAGCTCTAGTAAAATTCAGCTGACTTATCCGTTTTGCACTATCAAATAAGATAAGATTCGCAGTCAGCTTGGACTGAAGGAATATTTAATATATTCGACTCCACATGGTCGTATTATAGAGACAAGGAGGCGGAGGTTCTTGTGCTTATATGTTATTGATAGTAGCCAGCAAAACGTGAGGCATGCGTGAACGTTTGCAGAAGGTACGCGAACAGATCGCGTTTTTGGTGGTCCCCGTAAAAATGGCCATTCCTATCTTGCACGAAAAGACAAAAGGAGTATTCTCGCCGTTCCCCGAGGTCTCCACTTGAGGAGTCCCCGCGTTTTTGTTTGTCCCGGGGACACACTCCCCGTATTCTCGCGAGTCCCCACGGATGGAGAATGCTCCAATTATCATCACCATCATCAGAAAGGACTCCCTTTCAGATTGGGAGGGGAATCAATTTTTACAGCTCATACGGCACTTGCAAGACTTGGTAAATAAGAATAACGATGGACCCTTGGAAATTACGAGAATGTATCGTTTGGTAAATTTTTTTTTTTTTTGCACTTGGTCATTTTTGCTTGAGGCAAAAATGATCATGGGCTCATGGGATCATAAAAATGTTTAGGTTTTGCTTAAAAGTATTTTTTGTACTTTGCGGTTAAGACGAGTACTTTAAGGGATGGTCGGATCTGGGAAGTGACAATTTCTAAGACAATCTTGTCAAGCCTTTAAAGTTCAAGCCAAGCTTCATCGACCTAGCACATCTGGAAGTAGCCTACCTTAAACTGCGATCACCGGAATTCTGGACTCCCCCTCCCCCAGATTGACCGAGTCCGGTCCGGTTCTATCACTGATGTATCTAGGGCTTACGCTTGTTCTTCCCACCAAGTCTTATCCCAATCGCTATATTCTAAGCGTGTCACAAAATTCCCCCCCTCCCCCGACTCCCCGACATTGATCAGATCCTGTGCGCACTTGAAATGGAGCATCTGAGACATGGGGTCTTTCCAAATATCAAGTTTCATTAAGATCCGATTCCCCGTTCGAAAGTTAGAAATACGTCAATATTCCGGATTCCCTCTCCCTCCATTACCCCCACGATGGTCGGATCGGAGAAGTGACTATTTCCAAGTAAGTTTGGTCGGGTCCCTAATATGTCTGCCAAGTTTCACCGTCCTAGCACATGTGTAAGCATCTTATGTCGGGACCACCGGAATTCCGGAACGCTCCCTCGAACTCCCCCCACAATGCTCGGATCCGGTCCAGTCTTGTCAACTATGTATCTAGGGCTTGTGCTTGTTCTTCCCACCAAGTTTCATCCCGGTCGGTCCACTCTGAACATGTCTCACGATTTCCGCCCCCCCCCCTCCAACTCCCCCCGAAGCCATCGGATCCGTTCCGGACTTGAAGTGTGACATCTGAGAACTGTGGTCTTTCCAAATATCAAGTTTCAGTAAGATCCGATTCCCCGTTCAAAAGTTATAAATACGTAAATATTCCGGATTCCCCCTCCCTCCACTCCCCCCACGGTGGTCGGATCGGGGAAATAAATGACTATTTCCAAGCTAGTTTGGTCAGGTCCCTAATATGCCTGACAAGCTTCATCGTCCTATCACATCTGGAAGTACCCTAACTCGCGATCACCGGACTAACCGACCGACCGACAGACCGAAAGACGGACCGACGGAAAAGTGATCGGTATATGGCACTTGGCCGGAAGGCAAGTGCCATAAAAACAAATCAAAATAAACAAAACCAAATATAAAATGGATCCAGACTAATTTCGTCAACTGCATCTTTTGTTTTCGAAGGAAATCTATTTTGGAAGCATTCCCCGTGTTCTCGTTGTTTTCCGTACGCGGAGTCCGCGGACGGATTTTCTCCCTCTACTATCGCCGTTCCCTTCGAATCCCCGAGGAATCCTCGGGGAATTGCGAGAATACGCTCAAAGTACAACAAAGGAAAGGAAAACGACCCGACGGAAAACGGCGTTTTAAAAGGCAGTTAGAAGACTTACTTCGGAGGAGAATGAAGGTCTGACATGAAGCAGCTATCGCCGAACTCCAAGCGAAGAAAAGCTTCAAGGTTTTCTGAATCGTAGGGGCGACTCCCAACGAAAACTCTCCCTTTCAGACGGAAGTAGAGACCAAGACAATCAGAGACAGTTTTACCTAAAAAAGAGGAATGACGAGTTCATTTGAAATGATCCTAGAGCTCCAACTCCAGTCCTGTAAGTGGGAGAGCAATTCCTTGATAAAGCCCGTTCGCCCATTTGTTTTTACAGAATAGACGACTCTGTGAACGACTTTTTTTTTTTTCAAATATCTGAAGGATGAAGAGTTTTAAAATGACATGCGCTATCGGTTCAGGAACCGTAGTTTCCGAACTCTTGCAGAACCGATTTTAAAGCAACTCGAGAGTCTCGGAGTTTCCTACCGTTTGGTTTGAGGGCAATGGTCAGTGGATTTCCCTGTAAGACAAACCAAAAGTCAACCCAGCTCCCAACGGGTACCCATAGGAATCTAGGGAAAAGCAGGGGAAGCGTCAGATAATTTGCCCCCAACCACGCATCGCACTCCGGCCGAGGGCAGAGTATGAGGAACTCGGCAGCAGCGCTACGCGAACCTTCAATGGTTTTCATACTAAAGTTTGCTTTCGCTTGCTTTAGTAGCGATTTCAAGAAAAAAAGTGCACCGATTTGTTTTAATTTTCTCAATGACCATCTATCGACAAAGTGTTAGAATATTGGCGATTTCTGAAAGAAATTTGTATGTTCGTACCTATTTTTGAACGAAAAATTGCTCTATTCTCGAATCTATTTTTTATTTCCTTCTTATTTTTCAGACAAATAAGAAAAAGAGGGATTTCGCAGGGGGGATGACCCCTCTTGTTGCCCCCCCCACACTCCATCCCGCTATTTTTGTCAAACTTAAGGATAGGCCTACTGCAGAATGACGGCCTCGTCAGAAAAAAGTGAGAATGGTTACAGGCAAGGATAGGGGCAGTAAAGTACTTGCAGGGGCTTTTCAGTGATCAAGTAGTGTTTTACTCTGTATCATGCACAAGGCTAATACCTTAAAGGTCCACTGAAGGGCTTATCGGTCCAATTTCCCACCAGGGGCATTTATTTGCTGCATTCCAGCTCAAATTGACGGAAAGAAAAAACAGATCGGCTCCTATGGATTAACTCCCGCGACATCCCTCCGCTGTGAGCCCAGACTACCTGTTACGCGCAATCTTGACTAGCACCGCCAACAAAGTTTCTTGTTTCCGATTAGTTTGTACAGGTAGCGTTCCAGTAACTTATCATTAGTTACGATCGTAACTATTCTTGTTATTATCGCCGTTCCAGAGCCCGCCGTAATAAGTAAATTGGCTCCTCCCCCTTGTTATTTTCGTTCCACGACTGTTACGATCGTTACAACTTACTTATGATGGTCGCGAGCATCATAAGTGATAATAACTATCGGCACTGCAGGAACTCCCGTAAGAGCGATGACGTATGTTCGCCTTGTTATTATTTTCGTTCTAGAGTGCGTGATAACTAACACAATACGGCGATCGCGGCACCTCTTATTGTCGTGACTTGTAATAACTTCACTTGAACGCTACCACAGTCTATAACTCCGACTGAACGACTTACAAACGACGCGAGGCTTGGCTAATTATGAAGGACTGTACATGGTAAGATCAAATTTGGCTTGACAATTTGTACGACGAAAGAATTTACACTTGGCATTATTTTAGATGAGTTTTGCAGAAGCCAATGGCATATTTTACGAATTGTATTACGATTATTACTGAAATGAAGAATTAACTGGTTATATACATATATATATTAGTGTGATTATGTTAGACGTAAAGGTCCAATTCCGCGCATGCGCTAGGAAAGTTACCTTTTATAAATAAAACTCTACTCTACTGAAGAGAGCAAACGCACGAGTACAACTGTGAAAGGAAAACTAAAAACAGGTGAACTAACGATGGCGCTTGATACTGGATTTAACAGAATAATATCAGGTTTCAATTCCGCTTTAAGCTGTAAGTGATTTAAACTCTGGTACTAACCTTTAGCCAAAGCCAGGGCAAGGATTCCACCCGTGCTCGTTCCAAAGATCCAATCAAAAACATGATTAATCGGCACTCCACACTCCTCCTCTATCGCTTTAAGCATCTGAATTAGCACGAGTCCCCTTATCCCTCCGCCGTCTAGGCACAGCAACTTCAACCCCGCTTTGGAATTTACCGCCGCCGAGTTGCCAGCATTGGTCAGCAATTCATCCAATTGAAATCGGGCTCGGAGATTGGCGAGTTTAGTAAAGTTCTCTGGCGGCTGGCCATCGTTCCCTCCTCCTGAGGCGCAGTATGGGTTGCAATTTTTCAGCTTGTCGACACAGCGGGGAGCACCGACTGCGGAGAGGATGAAAACTAACTTCGCCTTGGTTGGGGCGTTGGCTGCTAGATGGCGGACGGACTCTCCGGCGTTGTTGAGAAGGCTCAGTCGACCTGGAACATAACAGTATACTACCAATCTTAGTAGCATCGCAGTAGTAACAGTTCAGTTCAGTTCAGTTTATTCATAAAAATAAAGAACACCATTAACTGTTTATTGCCCCACCATAAGGCCTAACATAAGGCCTGGCAATGGGCGGGGCGTATTCTTTATTCATATAGTCTTAAGGGAAACTAACCAAAGAAATCAAAAAAGAAAGAGAAAGGAGAGAAAAAAGAAGAAGAAAAGACGAATGAAGACATAACAAACTGACAAGAAATATCCACTAACGAACGATCTTCCATCAACAAAGCGTCCTTGCCCCCCCCCCCTCGAAAAAAAGGAAGAAAAAAAGAAGAAAGGAAATTAGGTTTTGGAACATTATGTTTTCGATAAGAAAAAGACTTGGCCTGTGACTTGAAAGCTGAGAGGGTAGACGCAACCCTTACCTCCTCAGGTATTGAATTCCACACCCCCGAAGCAAAGTGTTTTATTATGAAAGAAGCTCTAGTTGTTTTACGGTGGGCACTCGCCAACTGCCGGGCATTCCGAGTAGAATACTCGCGGAAATCCTGATTCTGTGAAAACAAATTCTGAAAAGACGAATTTAAATGATCATTAAAATACTTATAAGTGAAAACTGCAACTTGGTAGTCTCTAATTGTGGAGACATCCATTATTTTATTAGATCTAAAACGTTCACTGTGTTTCTTATTGGGGTCATGCGACGTGATTGCCCAGCATTGTTCTGTAGATTTTGAACTTTCTTGTGACAAGATACAAAATTGCTAGCCTAGACTGAGCATTCGTAAATTAAGTAAGGATGAAAAATAGCATAATATATCATTCGTAGAATTTTAGATGATGCAATGTTTTTAACTCTCCTTATCACTCCAAGAGACCGAGAAAGTTTAGACGACAGAACATCGGCGTGCTCTTTCCATGAAAAATTCTCATCTAGTAGAAAACCAAGGTATTTGATGGATTGCACTCTTCTGATGACTGAAGTACCCACCATAACTTGACCAGGGCTTGTTAGGGATGATGTTCTCGAGAATACCATATAGTTTGTTTTTAAAAAATTCAGGGTTAGTAGGTGAGAATCAGTGAAATTGGTAAATTCAGCTAGTGCTATTTTTAGCTTTACGTATAGATCAGGTATAGAAGGGGCAGACAAAAAAAGAAGAGTGTCACAGCAAATAAAAGAATACCAGCTTCGGATAGGAAATATTTGACCGTGTCAATAAAAATAATAAAAAGTAATGGACCCAAAATCGAACCCTGTGGCACTCCTGTACTAACTGTAGTAATATCGCAGTATACAATCGCAGCACCAACTGTTACCACTGCAAGATGCTACTAGCAAACTGGATGATATTGCTGAAAGACTGGATGCTATCGGATACTACTAATTAAGATTGACCCAGTAGGAGGCATATTAAATCAAAGTATTCCATACTACTACATATCAATACATGCAACTTTTTTGTACAACTACCATACAACTACACAGTAAAAGATTTTTCATCAGGAGTGGACATGAACTACTTTCAGAAAGGCTCCACAAAACAGTTTTTGGCTTGTCCTTTTGCCTTGTTGCTGTTTCCGCATGGCACGGGTTTTGACACGTAACGTGCAATAAAACATTGAGGATTTAAGTGAACTTCACAAAACAGCCTTAGGTCATAGGCCTATCAGTGTTTGGAACATTCTGACTTGTGTAGGGTTAGGCTGTTCCAAACAGCCAAGCTACAAATCAGAGAGAGACTCCACAGGAGCACCACCCCACCTTATCCCGCTGGAAGCGCTATTTAACGTAATCTAAGGTAAGATTTACATAGCCTATGCCAAAACCATGCCTCAGGGTTCGTGCGCTTGCTCTTCCACGTTTTTCCCTGACTTTTCCCTGACCTTATTTGGTGACTTTCCCTGACCTTTTCCAGCAGTTTTCCAACACCTTTCGATTACCTCAGTGAAGAATGCCGCCAAAATCTACGATATGACTCACACAATACGACTTCTTCCTGGACAAACAAGCCGTCGTATACGTTGAAGCACAGACTGGTACGGCTCGAAGAACAGAGTTATCAACTGATAAACTTTGGGCAGAGAACCGACGAAAAAGAAAACTTCCAGTAAAAACAAGAGCTGTAAGCTCATATGGCACTTGCATGTGTCAAGATGATCTGATTGATCAAGAGTAAGTTTCGACTTTGCGGTTGAGATGCGCGCTATAAGGGAGCTGGAACTTCATTTGTAAGCAAAACCCTTGAGGCAAAACTGCTAATGGGCTGATGGGCATCACGAAAATGCATATATTGCTTAAAAGTATTTTTTTTACTTTGCGGTCAAGATTGGTACTTTAAGGAATAATCGGATTTGGGAAGTAGCAATTTCTAAGCAAATGTTGTTGAGTCTCCAATATTCCAGCGAAGTTTCATCGTCCTGGCACATCTGGAAGTACCTTAACGCGCGATCACCGGAATCCCAGACCCCCCTCCCCCTCCTCCAACTCCACCCACAATAACCGGAGCCAATCCTGTTCTGTAAATGATTAATCCAGAGCATCTGTTTGTCATTCCCACGAAGTTCGATCCAGATCACACCAGTCTAAGCGGGTCAAGTATTTTCCGCCCTCCCCCCGATAATTGCCGGATTCGGTCCGGAAATGAAAAAGGTCACAAGAGAAAAATGTCCTCTGTTTAATTATTAAATTTCGCTCGAATCCGATCACCCATTCCAAAGTTACGCCTGACTCAATATTCCGGATTCCCCTCCCTCAACTCCCCCCCCCCCAAGATTATCATATCGAGGATTTTTTTTTTATTCCAAGTCAGTTTGACCGGGTCCCTGATATGCCTTCCAAGTTTCGTCGTGAAAATCCCCCAAAAACGGAATTCCGGGATACCCCTCCTCCCCCCCCCCCTCAAGTGTCCGGATCCAGTCAAATTATGTAAAAGATTTATATGGACCAGATGTTTGTTCTTCCCAGCAAGTTTCACTCCGATACCATCATTCTAACCGTTTCTCGAGATTTCCGGTCCACCCCCCCCCCCCCACCCAGCTCCCCCGCGGTGCACGTAGCCAATCCGATTCAGCAAATGACTTACCTAGAGCATCTGTTTGTTCTTCCCACAAAGTTCCATCCCGATCCCTCCATTCTAAACGGGGCACGTATTTCCCCCCCCCCCCAATAGTTGCCGGATCCGGTCCGGATATGAAAAAAATCATCGGAGAAATGTCCTCTGTTGAATTCTTAAATTTCACTCGAATCCGATCAACCATTCTAAAATTACGCATGACTGAAAATTTCGGATTCCCCTCCCTCCACTCCCCCCACCATTATCTGATCGACAAAATTTGTATTTTGAAGTCAGTTTGATTGGGTCCCTGATATGCCTGCCAAGTTTCATCGTGAAAGTCCCCAAAACCACCATCACCGGAATTCCGGGACCCCCCCCCCCATAAGTGTCCGGATCAAGTACAATGGCCTAAAGGACTTATCTAGAGCAGATGCTTGTTCTTCCCAGCAAGTTTCACTCCGATCCCTCCATTCTAACCGTTTCTCGAAATTTCCGGTATCCCCCCCCAACTCCCCCCTGGCTACCGAATCCGGTCAAGACTTTAAACGGGACATTACAGATATATATTCTGTTCAGTTATGAAGTTTCATTACAATCCGATCATCCGTTCGAAAGTTACACACTTCTCAATTTCCCGGATTCCCCTGCGGAATCCCCTCCCTCCACTCCCCCACCATTATCTGATCAACAATATTTTTATTTTGAAGTCAGTTTGATTGGGTCCCTGATATGCCTGCCAAGTTTCATCGTGAAAATCCAAAAAACCACCATCACCGGAATTCCGGCCCCCCCCCCCCCCCCCCATAAGTGTCCGGATCCAGTACAATGGTCTAAAGGACTTATCTAGAGCAGATGCTTGTTCTTCCCAGCAAGTTTCACTCCGATCCCTCCATTCTAACCGTTTCTTGAAATTTCCGGTCTCCCCCCCCCCAACTCCCCCCTGGCTACCGAATCCGGTCAAGACTTTAAACGGGACATTACAGATATATGTTCTCTTCAGTTATGAAGTTTCATTACAATCCGATCATCCGTTCGAAAGTTACACACTTCTCAGTTTCCCGGATTCCCATGCCCTCCACCCCCCCCCCCCCCAAAATGGTCGGATCAGAAAACTGATTATTCCTAATTTTGTTTGGTCGGGTCTCTGATATGCCTGCCAAGTTTCATGGTCCTAGCACAACTGGAAGTACCCTAACTCGAAAAAGTGTGACAAAATGCCCTAAATTTTCAAGTTTCCAGCGCCCCGCACTCCCCCCCATATGGTCGGATCGGGAAACTGATTATTTCCAGGTTAGTTTGGTCGGGTCCGTGATATTCCTACCAAGTTTCATTGTCCTAGCTCATCTGGAAGTACCCTCACTCGAAAAAGTGTGACAAAATGCCCTAAATTTTCAAGTTTCCAGCGCCCCAACTCCCCCGCATATGGTCGGATCGGGAAACTTATTATTTCCAGGTTACTTTGGTCAGGTCCCTGATATTTCTGCCAAGTTTCATTGTCCTAGCTCATCTGGAAGTACCCTAACTCGAAAAAGTGTGACAAAATGCCCTAAATTTTCAAGTTTCGAGCGCCCCCACTCCCCCGCATATGGTCGGATCGGGAAACTGATTATTTCCAGGTTCGTTTGGTCGGGTCCCTGATATTCCTGCCAAGTTTCATTGTCCTAGCTCATCTAGAAGTACCCTAACTCAGAAAAAAGTGACAAAATGCCCTAAATTTGCAAGTTTCCAGCGCCCCGCACTCCCCCCCATATGGTCGGATCGGGAAACTGATTATTTCCAGGGTAGTTTGGTCGGTTCCCTGATATGCCTGCCAAGTTTCATTGTCCTAGCACATCTGGAAGTACCCTAACTCGGATATGTGGGACAAAAAAACTCGGACCGACCGACAGACCGACAGACCGACAGACCGACAGACGGAATTGTGATCGGTATATGGCACTTGAGCCAGAGGCTGCAAGTGCCATAAAAACCCGATGCATAAGTATAGACTGAACTTTTTCATTAATTTCCCTGACCTTCTGCGACTTTTCACGATTTTCCCTGACTTTTCCCTGATTTCCCTGACCAAAACAAAATTCCCTGACTTTTCCCTGATTTCCAGAGCCGCACGAACCCTGATGCCTCTATGGTTGACAAGAGAAGAAATTAATCACAGGCCTTCCACGAACCTCGATGGTGAATTTGGCATTAGATTACCTCCCAAGTTCGCTATAAAAAAAATGATGATTCAGAACTAACCTGAAAACGCCAGAATCGCCTGAACCGTTGGTATATGACCCTTGGCCGCCGCCAAATGTAGCGCCGTGTTACCGTCCTTATCCGAAACACTTGTGCTTGCATTATAGCTAAGCAATGCCATAACACAATCAAATCTTCCTCTCAGAATCATTACATGCAATGCAGTTTGTTGGAGGCTATTCTGTGCGTCTAGATTACACCCTAATTCTACTAGAGCATCTATGGCCACTCTTGACTTTGCCCAATGCAGGGGGGTTCCCCCTGTTTTAATATCTTCGTACGTCAGCAGGTTCACAATGTCGATATGCACTTTGGCAATTCTGGGGGGCAGTAGAGGATGGCTTAGGCAGTGTAAGTCCACACCAATTTGTAAAAGAACTTTAACATTCTCGAATTTCTCACTGGCACAGGCTAGGTGAAGTGGGGTGAGGCCATCTTTAGTTGTTATGTTCAGGATGTCCTCGCACTTTTCTACAACAGCAAGCAGTTTATCAGTAGGCCCAACGGCTGCTAAATGGAGAATGGTACAGCCTGATTTGTCAACTGCTTTGATGTTAATATGTTCTGCATGCTGCAGTACTGCAACTAGTGTTCTTATACCTGAGTAAGTAACAGCTGTATGAATCGGGGTTAGCTGGCTTTCATCAAATGCAGAAAGTCCAGAGAGGATAACAGTGTTGCCAGTAGTGAAAGATAACTCATGATCAAAGAATGCTGCAGTGTGCGCTGCATTAGCACCAGGATTTTCACGTATAAATAGCCACAACTTCTTCAACATCGCGTACTGAAACCAAAACTCATCATCACACTCAATCAAAGGGGCTAGAACATCACGAAGAGAGTTGTAGTGAAGTTTCGCGATTTGGAGCTCTGGTGTGCGAAGAAAACTATAACCTGAGGTCCTTGCTGATGAAAGAGAAATGGGCAACATGATCACAATCTCATAGCACAATTGTTGACTAGCTTGTTGGGCAGTGACATTGCACAGAATTAGACAGTCATCACGATCGATTATATTCAAATGCTTGTCTGAACTTCGCACAGGGAGTAAGGAAGAGGGATCACTGGGGTCTGAAGTGTCGATCAAATTTTCAATGAAGCCTGTCGCACTTTTATAGGCTGTTCGAAGGAAATCGGCCATTTTCAGATCAGCTAAAAAGGAAAAATAAACAAGATCAGAACAGGCTACTGAAGATATCAAGAACAATGGAATGTGCACACAGATTTTTAGATAGATTTGTTTGTGTTCAAGAAGGTACAAAAACAAAACAAAAGGATTTACAGGGATAAAGCAATATTTGTATCTTTATTGTTTTTTCTGTCTCCCTGTCTCCTTCATGTAGTAGTTGTCTACTGGGTTTTCTCCTAGGGAGGAGATTTCTTTAGCTTGGGGGGGGGGGGGGAAAGACACAGAAGTCAGTTGATCTTTTTTCAAGAAAACGTAATATGCTGTATTTTCTCGCTGAAAATCCTCATTACATTTACCAAAATGCCGCTTAATAAAGTTTTTAGAGGAAGGCGAATTATCCTGTTCCACTCACGAGTCCCAAATTTTCCATTTCATCAAAGGTTCGGATGAAGCACCCAAATTAGTCAGGGACAGTAGCTATTCATGCTAACCCCCGCAACTCTCTTTTCAACCCTGGAATAGGAATAAAATGGAATAGAATTTTATTTTTCAAAAGTACCTGTCACAGCGTTACCGCCGAAATTGACCTTTTTGTCATACAAAATGAAAAATGCATAACACTTTGTAACAAATAATAAAAACAAAAACAAAAACGCTAAAAGGGACTAACTTATTGGTTGTTGTACAACTCAACAAATGCTGGAACAAAACTCCTTCTATATCTTTCATGAAGAGGGGCCACAGGGGCTGGTTTGGGGATTTTCTGGGATTTCTCTCGCTGGGGTCTAATACGTATTGGAGAATAGGGGGGTGGGAGAATATTACGTAAACGGGGAACAGATAGGGTTTTAATACCGAAATCGATGCTAAGGCGGGTTCGTCTCTCTTCCAGGGTAGCCAGCTTGAATCTTTTTAGTAGGTAACTGTAAGGCACTTTACCCTCCCCGTTTATAATCGTGAGGGACCTTTTTTGAATGTTCTCGATACGGTATGTGTGTTCTGAAGATAGCCCGAAGTGCCAAACAGGACAAGCGTATTCAAGAATAGGTCTGATAAAACTAATGTAAATTTGGAGGAGATCTTTAGAAGGGCAAGAAAATTTTATAAGTAGTTTCAAAACGGCAATACATGGGGAGGCTTGTTTTAAAATATTTTTGATGTGGGCATCCCATTTTAAATCATTGGTTAAAGTAACTCCGAGTAGTTTAATTTTTTTAACGGAGATTTCTGGGGGAATGGGGTCAAGAAAGGCTGGTGTAGATTTTAAAAAGCTAATTGTCATGATTGAAGATTTCTTGGAGTTGAATTTCATTTGCGACAGAGCAGCTTCCTGGGTAATGTCATCCAGAATGGTCATTGCTGAGCTCTTGATGTTTCGCCGGCAAACCTCAAGAGCGGAGAGGTCGTCAACATATTTCCATCGGTCAGGGTACTCAGAAATAAGACTATTTATCATAATTAAGAATAAATCGGACCTAGTAAAGTATCTTGGGGAACACCACAAAAAATAGGGAGAGGTTCAGAAAAACATTATTATATTTGACAATTTGTGATCGATTTGTCAAAAAAGAAACTAAAATTTTTATCAAAAAAGGACTAACTTTAAACTCTGAAAGCAACTTTTCAACAAGAATATTATGATCAATAAGGTCAAAAGCTTTCTGGAGATCAATTAATAGAAGATTTAACCATGTATCAGGGTTTTCAAGGTTTTTATAAATTAAATCAAGTAAACTCACAAGGTAATGAGAGGTAGACGTTTCCTTAAGGTTTCCGAACTGTTTAAGGTCAATAAGTTCCAGGATTTCTGCCTTCAACCAATCGGCAAGAAAACCTCCCTCAGCATAGATCGCCACGATTAAGCTTTTGATTACGAGTGGAGAATTATGGTTTTGCGTAAGTGCAAGATTGCTAACAGCCCAGATTGGGCCCCCAATCTGGGCTCAATTGCCCTTGAACCAGGGGGGGGGGGGGGTTGAGGCCTGCAAAAAGCAAAGAGACCCCAATACTGACAAAGTTTCAACTTGATACCTGCTGATTCCTTTCTCGGGTAACAAACTTTACTCCTGGGGTATCTGGGACCAGTTGCCCATGAACTGGTTGGGTGGGGAAGGTGCAAATTTGAAAGTAATTTCCCAGCCCTAGGATGGTACAAGTATAAGGAATTTCTTCGTCCTATGTCCAGGTATGGTCAAGTTATATACCTTATTCATTGGCAATCTGGGTCCATTTACCCCTGAAACGGGTGAGTGTGGGGGTGGGACCCACAGAACGCACAACAAGACCTCAATACCAACAAGTGTGCCAAGTTCGAACTTGATACTTGGACTGGTTCACGAGTTATGAGCTCCACAAAAAAACCGTGAAAACCGAAAACCCAACGCTGCTACAGCGCTCTCAATAGTGAATTGTTCCAAGGATCACTCCCCTAAAACATGAATGCGCCTTGGTTAAAAAGTAGGAAAACCAACCAAACAAAAGAAGTCCAAATTGGAAGGTAGATCGGATGGACTACCATGTTTAATACTTTGAAGCTTCGCATAGGCTTATTTGTGAAAGAGTTGCTGAATAGGGTTGTCGACAAAACGTCCCCATTCGAAACGTCCCAGGCGAAAAGTCCCCGTGACAAAACGTCCCCAAGACAAAACATCCCCACGACAAAACGTTCCCGTGGCGAAACGTCCCCGATCAAAACATCCCCTGGCGAAACGTCCCCGTGGCGAAACGTCCCCGGCTATAGAATTTTTCTTCGTCGCTGAGGGATAGCTAGGCCTATGAAACTACTGCTAATCAGCTCAAATAAACTATGTTTTTGGAATATATAACTTTTGAAAACACGATCGGTTGACTAGCATTTAACCGATCCTCAAGAAACAAACCAAAGTGTTGTTCCCGGCTATAGCCATTTCTAAGGAAAGCGCAAAGATTTAGTAGTTTGTCAATTTTCGTTTTATCTTTACTTAATTGGTTAATTTTGTATGTTAGTTTATGCTGCGATATAACTCAGTGACCTCGCTTTTGTTCGATATTTAATTTGGTGATACTTATTATTAAAAGATTTTATTGAAGGATCAAAACCGTCTAACCTAGATTTACTATGTCGGCACTACGCATTTTACATTTTCTTTGTTTGACTCTCTTCGAGCCACAGCGGGGTGTTTATACTGCGATATAACTCAGTGATCTCGCTTTTGTTCTATATTTAATTTGGTGATACTACGCTTAGTACTATGCTTATTTTTGCATTTTCTCTGTTTGACTCTCTTCGAGCCACAGCGGGCTTCCTCTTTCTCTGAGGAGCATATTGGTGCTCCTTAGGTTGTGCATGTTGCTTCAAACGACCTAGAACTGATCAGCTACGAGTCAGTTGCAACTTGCAAGGCATATTACACGACATATTTTAACTCAAAACAATACATTTATGAAGCAACCGGTCCTATGTCCGATCTTTCCTGCTTATAAGGAATGTTCCCACATCTGAAATGCACATTCTAAAGTTGTTTAACCTCGATCATGCACCTGAAGATCGAGGCGAACTTAAAAAATCTATGCTTGGGGACGTTTTGTCACGGGGACGTTTTGTCACGAGGCGTTTTTTCACGGGGACGTTACGCCGGGGACATTTTGTCACTGGGACGTTTCGCCGGAGACGTTTCGCCAGGGACTTTTCGCTGGGACGTTTCGCCAGGGGACGTTTTGTCACGGGGACGTTTCATCGGTAAGCCGTTGAATATCCTTGAAGCTTTTGGAGAAGTGCACGTTGCAAGCTTCCAAAATCCGGCTAGGCCCCAAAAGCTCTAAAATGTCGTAGGTATAAAACATAACAATGGGGAAAGGTGGGGATCTCAGAATCTTATAATCCCATAAGGGAGCTAGGGACAATATGAAAAACAGAGTAAGTAGTAGTGGTCCTTTAACCTATCCAAGCAATCCAGAGTATGTCTTTGATCTGGTGCCCTAGTACCCTAAAAACTAAGCCAAAATTATTACTAACATCTGGCCCCTAGCTGCCCCGCCATACCCCTCCCGAGTTCTGTAAAATACAGGATCTGTTTAGAGACTCCTCTGCTTGAAGCTGCTCTGCACAGAAAAACTTACTTTGAAAATCACCGAACTCAATGGAGCAGGAATGGAAGAAGGAGGACCTACTAAACTACTAAGGAGGCAGACTAAATATGTTCGGTCCAAACCCTAGGTCTAAACTCAGTAGTAGTCAGTAGCCTATAAAATTTCATAGTCTCTTCAGCAAAGTCTTTGTTTTTAAGCTGCTTTGAAACAGGACTTTCTTGCTATTGACTTTGGTAACTCTACCTTTTTCATCATTTTGTAAGTCATGGCGAGGAATTCGAGCTAAGGTTAGAATGAGGTGATCTTGTTTGAAAAGAAAAATATGTTCAAACAGAAATACTGAAGCAATATTTATTTGTCTAATTTGTAAACCATTCAGTTACAGGAGGGATATCCAACCTCAGAGAAGATTTTTATTTGTTCAAAATGTAAACCATTCAGTTACAGGAGGGATATCCAACCTCAGAGAAGATTTCAAATTTCCAAAGAAGTCTTTCCTTAAGCATAATCTATGGAACCAACAAATATGACAAACATACTAGATTGAAGCTAACTGAATGGTTTACATATTGGATAAATAAATATTGCTTCAATATTTCTAGTTAAGCATATTTTTCTTTTTTAAGTCAATAGCCAGAAAATCCCTTTTCAAAGCAGCTTCACAGCAAAGAAAAGGCACAGAATTTGAATTTTTTTGGATACATGACCGTTCAAAAAGTCATATTTTGCGTCTTGACTGCCAGGACAGCATTGGACAGCATGTACATTTCATTTTTACACTTTCGCGGCAAAAAACAAGGTAGTTTAAAAATGAGGCTGAAGCTTCAATCTCATATCTTTTGGTTCCTTTTCAAGCCAGACAGATTTTTCCTGAAGGAAAGACTTCTCTGGAAATTTAATATCTTGTCTGAGGTTTGATACTCTTCCTGTAGTAATGATAAGGTAAAACACCAAAATTTTGACAGATATTTATGTTCTTTTCCTTCTTTGATGTTTGCAGGGACAATGTTGACTTTCCAGCTTCGTGAACTAGGTTGGAGGAAAGAGCAGAATGTACCTTTTCTTCACCTTTCTCGGAATTTTTTTTTTTACGGTGCAAAACCGATAAGTCAGCCGATTGTTTTGGAAACTGCATTGGCCTGACATATCACAAAAAATCAATGAAGAAACCAACGAAAATGGGGTTTGTAAAGGCCAACAAATATACTGGAATAAAAGGCGAATATTTCGGGGGGACAACCGCCTCCCTTCTTCAACAAAGACAGAAAATATAGAGGAAAAATGCCAAAACAAGGATTTCATTATGTTCGTTGGCCTTTATAAACACCCCATTTTTGTTGGTTTCTATGTTGAACTTTTGAGATAAGTCGGCTACATTTGTAGATTTGTAAAATGTAGCGGACTAATCTGTTTTGCACAATCGAATATGATTTGCAGTCAGCTTGGGCTGAAGGAACATCTAACTTTTTTTAGCTATTTAAATAAAAGCTTTCTGAGGTGGAAGCAGCTTGGAAGTGGCACCCCTCTGTTTCCATAGGCTATTCAAACATGGAATAACCATCTCAGACAGCTGAAGAACATTCACCAATGCAATGGTAAAATACTTTGTTCCATATATATGCTTTTAGTTACAAGCTTAGCCTAGTACAGGATATTTTCCATCGTCTCGACAATGCCATTTTAAACACTGGGTACATACCAGGTGCATATGAGCAGCATACGAGTACATATGGACAAACTAGCTGCATCGGTTGCACTCCGGGCTGTCTCAGGTGTTTTGTCACCAGTGTCCGGTTCTTCTCTTAAAACACATTTTTTGGTTAACCGGTGAGTTGATGAAAACTGGCTAACTCCTGGCTGAAGCCGGGCTCCTGAGCAGGTTCTGGTAAATCCGCACCAGTAAGATAAAACCGGACACTGGTTAGTTCAAAAACAGGTTAATAAGACTGGTGAGTAGTCACTGGTGGATGCAAAAACGGCTTATAAGAAAAACCGGAGACCACCTGTGAGAACTCCTGTGACAAAGAACTCAACTACTATAGTTTGGTTTGAGCCGCATGTGTACATCCTGACTCGAAAAACTCTCACCTGCTGACTCCCTGTTGATTGTCAGACCCAAAGATACTGACACGATCTTTGGTCAGACCAATTGCAATTTGGAAGAAGAGCAGGAACTAAACTAAACTCAACTCTCTCTCGGTTCCAGGGTTGCCACATGTCGCACGATAGTGTGATATACGCCCCTCATAAAGGTAGCGTTCCAGTGAAGTTATTACAAGTTACGATGATAAGAGGAGGGGCGAGCGCCGTATTGTGGTGATTACCACGCTCTCTGGAACGCGCGGACATACCTCATCACTCTTACGGGAGTTCCTGTAGAACCGATAGTTATTGGTAGCGTTCCAGTGGAGTTATTACAAGTTACGATGATAAGAGGAGGGGCGAGCGCCGTATTGTCGTGGTTACCACGCTCTCTGGAACGAAAATAGTAACAACGCGGACATACGTCATCACTCTTACGGGAGTTCCTGCAGAACCGATAGTTATTATCACTTATGATGCTCTCGACCATCATAAGTAAATTGTAACGATCGTAACAGTCGTGGAACGAAAATAATAAGTGGGAGGAGCCAATTTACTTATTACGGCGGTCTCGGGAACGGCAATAATAACAAGAATAGTAACGATCGTAACTAATAATAAGTTACTGGAACGCTACCATTATCACTTATGATGCTCGCGACCATCATAAGTAAATTGTAACGATCGTAACTATTGTGGAACGAAAATAATAAGTGGGAGGAGTCAATTTACTTATTACGGCGGGCTCTGGAACGGCAATAATAACAGGAATAGTAACGATCGTAACTAATAATAAGTTGCTGGAACGCTACCAAAATTCCTCTCAGATTAGTTATTTTTTGGCCGCTAGGTGGGCTATCGTAAAGAAAACAATGCACGTTACTTCTTGGTGTACGTTTATCCAGGTTTGTTTTGTTATTTTCAATTCCTCTTAGGCCTAACCATGTTTAAAACTGTTTATGAGGACTCTTCCCTTCTTTTTGCTTTACCCAACTCTGTTCTGTCAAGCGTCATCAAGTTTGTAATTTCTGGCTTCCGACTTCAGTGCCGAGTGCTGGCTGACTTTTAAACGGGGCTAATGCGCGACTCGGTATGAAGCGAAAGCCTAATCGCTTATTCACCGTCAATAACTTATCCCCCGATCTCACGCGTAATTGTTATTGTTCCTCTGGCGCGTCTGGCGGCAGTTCGTCATCGGATTTTATGAAGGACGTATTGTCACTCTGTTTTTTTTGTCACTCTTGTCCTACGTAGGACATAAAAAATTCACTCTATACGCCCCTCATAAAATTCCTCTCAGATTAGTTCTTGTTTGGCCGCTAGGTTAGCTATCGTAAAGAAAACAATACACATTACTTCTTGGTGTCCGTTTATCCAGGTTTGTTTTGCTATTTTCAATTCTTCTTAGGCCCTAACCATGTTTAAAACTGTTTAAAATGCCTCTTCCCCTCTTTTTGCTTTACCGAACTCTGTTCTGTCAAGCGTCATCAAGTTTGTCATTTCTGGCTTCCGACTTCAGTGCCGAGTGCTGGCTAACTTTTCAACGGGGTTACTGCGCGAGTCGGTATGAAGCGGAAGCCTAATTGTTTATTCACCCGTAAGATAACTTATCCTCAGATCTCACGTGTGATTGTTATTGTTCCTCTAGCGCGTCTGGTGGCAATTCCACATCGGATTTTATTAAGGACGTATTTATGTACAACATGTATCGAAAACGGAGAGTCACCCCGTTGACTGTATGGAATTCCAAATAGGACAAACTTATGGAATACCAAATATGACAAAATGTTCCGAACGAAAAAATCATAGGTAAAAATCAGGAGTAAATATCACAGCGAAATACAAATAAAATAGATATTTGATTGAAGATGGAATATTTCCAATTGAATTCTACCGGTGATTTCTCTTTTCAAGTTAGCGGAGCGGCACCGTGAAATTTCCCTTTGATATTTCCCCCATGAATTTTACTGTTGATTTCTCCTCGTATAATTTGATCGAATTGCATGAATTTTACCCTTAATTTTTCCCAACGAATTTTCCCCATGATTTCTCCATGTGAATTTAACCTTTGATATTTCCTAGTGAATTTCACCCTTGATGTTTCCCAGTGAACTTTACCTTTGATTATCTTTTTAAATTAGCGGCAATGTGAAATTTCCCTTTGATATTTCCCCGTGAATTTTTCTGTTGATTTCTCCTCTTAAATTTAATTGAAATTGCGTGAAGTTTCCCCTTGATTTTTCCTAATGAATTTTCCAGATGATTTTGCCTAGTAAATTTTGCCATTGCTGTCTTTCCATCTTCAATCAGTATCTATTTTATTTGTATTTCGCTGTGATATTTACTCCTGATTTTTCGGAAATATCGGAATATTTTGTCCTATTTGGTATTCCATAATCGCTTCCTTAGCCGCTTTGTCGGCAATGTCATTCCCCCGTATCCCCATGTGGCTGGGGATGTACTGGAGGGATATGCAGCATCCTTTTTTGGAGAGCTCGTTGATCAGCTGGATTGTCATGTGGAGGTCGATGTCTTCATTTTCGCATGTTGGGGCTGCTAACGACTGGAGAGCTGACATCGAGTCGGAGAATATCATCGCTTTCTTGGGAGTTGTTGGGAGTCGTAGTAAGGTCTCAAGTGCAAGGTTTATTGCACAGATTTCTGCTGACATGATGCAAAGGGGGGAGGGAGCTTTTCCAGAGCGACGATGTTCAGATCGGCCAGAAATGCGCTGCAGCCCGTTGAAGAGTCTATTTTCGATTCGTTGACGAAAATCGGGAAGTGGTTTTTAGTGGAGTGTTCCTTGGAACAATCCACTATTGCGAGCGTTGTAGTAGCTTTCAGCTTTCGGTTTTCGGTTTAGACCATATTTTGTGGAGCTCATAACTCGTAAACGAGTGCAAGTATCAAGTTCAAACTTGGTACATGTGTGGGTATTGGGGTCTAGCAGTGCCTTTGAGGGTCCCACACCCCACACCCATCCGGTTCAGGGGCAAATGGGCCCAGATTGCCCAGTGAATAACGTTCATAACTTGACCAGAACTGGACATAGGACGATGACATTTCTTGGACGTGTAGATCCTAGGGCTGGGATCTGGGATATTGCTTTTAAAGTTACACCTCACCCACCCACCCCGTTCATGGGCAACTGGGCCCAGATTGCCCAGGAATAAAGTTCATTTTCCGTGACAAGAATCAGGGTCCAGGTTCAGGTTCAGGTTCTTTAATAACACACTAAATAACAAAATGTCCAGAGCCCGGCTGAGAAGACAAATTCGTAATGCACGGGATGGAAAGATTTCTTTAAATAAATACAACATTTATGCTTCACTACATGCCATTCATACAATTGGAAATATGCGTATTCCCCCGTCAGCACCCGGTCCCCAACACCACCCGTTGACACGTACAGCGAAACAAACAAACTAAAAGATAACAAGAACCGAGGAAAAGTGATTTCAGTCCAAGGAAGGATCCTGGACTGAGTATTCACATCCCCCAGGTTCAGTATCTTCAAAACCAGATACAATGGGAACAAAAATAACCTCCCAAAGGCAATCCGCATTAACTAACAACAATTCACTTATCACGAAACAAATTCTCAATATAACAACAGAAATTTAAATTTACGTTTGGTTGTTTGAATTGACTATGAAATGTCCAAATTAGAAGTATAAATATTCCAATTCCGAATTACTGAGTTTCGAAGCGAAAATCTCGATCTTTCACTTATAATTCTTGGCTGGTACAGTTTATTGAAATTTCTGGTTAGATGTCCGTGTTCAATAGTTTTAAGCGGGAAAAGGTTCGAGGAACGAAAAAACGAGGGAAGCAAACCACGGTCATACTTCAGTTTGAAGAGGATAGATTCAATAGTCACAAAATGTCTTAAAGGAAGGATATTAAGAAAGCAATAAAGAGAATCTGTTGACGACTTCGCTGGATATAATTTAGGGGAGGGCAGGTAACTCTTAAGGACCCGCAAGGCTTTGTTCTGTTGTCTTTGAAGTGGCGCAATATGAGAACTAAATGTGTTAAGGTATACAAGTGATGAAAACGTTAAATGGGAACGAATAAGTGCATAATAAAGTGAAAATCAACAGGTATCAAGTTGAAACTTGGTAGGATTGTGAGCATTGGGGTCTATTTTTACTTTTTGCGGGTCCCAAACCCCACCCCACTTGGTACAGGGGCCATTGGGCCCAGATTGCCCATTTTTATTGTTTTGAACTTGACATTAACTAGAGATAAGGCGATGAAATTCCTATGTGCTTTTGGATCATAGAGGCTGGGGAGAGTTGAACCACCCCACCCTCCCCGTTGTGAGCCCCAAGTGGGCCCAAATTGCCCATGAAAAGTTTTTGACCCATGAATGGAATCAAACTCTAAGCTGGTATACTTGAGGAAAAAAAGGTGTAAATACTCATTTTGAAGGGTCCGACCCCCCCCCCCCCCCCCCCCTCTTGTTCATGGGTAGCTGGGCCCAGATTTCCCATGAGTCAAGTTCGTCAGTGACAGGTCTGAAGTCCAACTCTTGTATATTTGAGGAGATACATCTATGGATGAGGATTTAGTGTAACAGCAACAAATAAGACGACGCGACGTACCGGTACTTTAATCTTTAATGGACAGTTCAAAACCTGACTGTTTTGTCATATGATCGATGATATGCCGTTCTTGATGAATTGTGACAAAAGAGGCATTAGGCTGCTACGATTTGGTTTATTGCACTTGTAATTACCTTGCTAATGGAAAAGGGGTTTAAAGGGTGGGACTGGCTGGCAGACCATTTAGTGTTCGAACGAATGCTATTCGTGCAAGATCTTCAACATTTATTTGGATTTATACTGGTGGTTTGTTTACATTTAAAGCTGTTAAAGTGGGATGGTTACAAATTAGGTTATTTCAATCCTTGTTTGGTTATTGGGGATGAGATATGCTTGGTTCTAAAGCTGTCTGTATATGAAATGTGATAAATATTTTACTTTTACACTCCACGTCTGAGCGCTTGCGCACTTGTTGTGAGCTGTCTGCCGTAAATGGGCAAACCTGATTTCGACATACTGAAGCGATAGCTCGGACTTCTTCGTGTCGGCAAAACGGAGGGATATTGTAGGCTTGACGATGGTCCAGGGTGGCAAAGTGCTGCTTTTCGGCTTGACTACATTTGGCACGCAAGGGTGGTAAGCTTGGGCGCGCTTGATTTCGGGCGGGAGACTAGGGGAGGGCTGTTGATGTAGAAGCCAGCTGTTCAATGTGTGATGGGGAGTGCCTTCAATCTTGGTTATGTATCTGGCTAGCAGGAGTTCCCGTCGAGCTGAGACGGGTTCGAAGCCTGTTTCGTCCAGAGGGAATTGTGTTTTGGTAGACCTGCGGAGCCCAAAAGCAATCCTAAGGGCCGTGTTTTGGACTGTTTCGAGCTGGTTTAGGGGTGTTTTGGCGCGAAATGCATAAACAATCGGTCCATAATCTATGCGAGGTCTGATGTATTGCTTGTAGAATGCTAGGAGGATCTTTTCCGAGCATCCAAAAGGAGTAGCCGCCAACCTAAGCACGAGGCGGATTTTGCGGAGGCATTGGGTAGATAGATCCTTGACGTGGGGCTGAAAGTCAGCTTTCTGTCCAGGATTATTCCAAGATATTTCGTCTGAGGTGTCTCAGGGATGACTTGTCCGTTGAAAGTAATGTTACAGGGTATAGAAGATCTTTTTCTGTGGAACTGGAAGACTATCGATTTCGACGGAGCGAGTGGGAGTTCTGATCTTGAAGAGAACTGCTCCACGGCAAGCATTGCTGATTGGAGATTCTGTTCAGTCTCGGAGTGCGATGCACCAACAGCCCATGAGCCCAAGTCGTCGGCAAATTCTCCGTGTTCGTGCGGAAGTCTGAGGTCCCACAGAAAGAGGCGAAGAGCAGGCAGCTGAGGACAGCCCCCTGCGGCAGTCCAATTTCTGTTTTCCTTGTTGCAGAAATTTTAGAGTTGACCTTGACTGCTAGCATTCTGTCGCTAAGAAAGCTTTCTATGAAGGAAACCACCTGATCCGGGATTCCCATTAGAAGTAATTTTGGGATTAATCTGCGCTTACGGACATTGTCATAGGCTCCCTCGAAGTCAAGGAATGCCGATATTAGGATAAGGCCAAGATCGAGGCATTTCCTTATTGCTGTTGATAGGCGGAGGATCGTGTCCATGGCCGAATGGGACTTTCTGAAGCCAGTTTGAGTCTTGGGAATCAGCTCATTGGCCTCGCAGAACCACTGGAGTCGGTTGTAGACCATTCGTTCAAGAATTTTTGCTGAGTGCTGGGAGGACTGATATTGGACGAAAGGACGACGGGCGGTCCTTTGGTTTGCCCTTTTTGAGGACTTGGACGACAACAGATGTTTTTTGCATTGAGTTGAATTCCGCGTTTATTTTGTATTTTCTGGAATTGTCACACTATTGTGCGACAAATTTACAGAAATAGAGTGAATTTTATGTCCTACGTAGGTCCTACGTATGACAAGAGTGACAAAAAAAATACAGTGACAATTCACACTATCGTGCGACACGTGGCAACCCTGCACTCCACAGTCCGAGAAGATTATGATTATGGCAACTGTTTCCGAAAAGTTCCGAAATCACTTCCACTCTGCTTCCACTTAAGGCGTATTCTCGCCGTTCCCCGAGGACTCCTCGGGGAGTCGAAGGGAACGGCGAGAATAGAGGGAGTCACTCCATGGGGACTCCGCGTCCAGAAACAGCGAGAACACGGGGAATGCTTCCAAAATGGATTTGGTTCGAAAAAAACATATGCAGTTGACGAAATTAGTCTGGATCCACTATATTTTTGGTTTTGTTAATTCTGATTGCTTTTAGTTAATTTTACATTGCACCAACACCAGCAAAAATTGATTCCCCTTTGAATCTGAAAGAGAGTCCTTTCCGATGATGGTGATGATAATCGGAGCATTCCCGGGCCGTGGGGACTCGCGAGAATACGGGGAGTGAGTCCCCGGGACAAATAAAAACGCGGGGACTCCTCAAGCGGAGTCCTCGGGGAACGGCGAGAATACGCCTTTAGCACTCTGGGAAATATTACTAAACGAGAGAATGAAAGCAGTCAAGAAGAAGAAGACCAACGAAACTGACTAAAAAAAGAAAAGTTGTTTTTTATTATTAATTTAATAATAATAAAATACTGTCAAGACAAGACTTTTATTCTTAAAAGAGTGCAGGTTAGTTACTTTTCTTAATGTATTATTTTGCTGCTGACACCACTAAACAGATAATGAAGCCTAAGCTGAATTTATTATGCTTTTAAAGTTCAATGGGCAGCTCAAACAATCATGATCCCACATTGCCACCCCCTAGAATACAATGTTACATCAGAAATCAACCGATTCTCGACAACTTATTTTCACTAATATATTGTTATGCCATTTTTTGCTGACTGCCATACTCCGATTTACTAGCTTCGACAAATATAAACAGAGTTTCTTTCTTCTTATCTGTTCCTTGTTATTATATACTCCAAGTTATTTGTATTGTTGACAAATATTCATATTAATGGCAGTACTTGAGAATTCCTTGTAAACTCTGGAATCAGCTGCAAGTAGCTCGGTTATATTTGTACATTTTTGGCAGTGTTGTAACTTAACTTTCGTAACTTAACCAACGACAGTCACCTAATTGCGATGAGTGCGGTGTAACAGAAGATGTGCGCCATATTATTATGAATTGCGTTAGATATAAAGACCAGAGAGAGAAGCTTCGGAAAAAGCACATTAAGACTGGGAAAGCCTTCACGCTTACTTCTGTCCTTGGAAGCAGACTGACACCAAAGAGCTTACAGGCACCTGTTGTGAAGTGGCTTGGAGATTTTCTTGCCAGTACAGGACTCATACACAAATTGTAGTTAGTTTGGTTGGTGTTAGTACCATTGTTGAACACTGTTTGAGAAAGGTGAAGGACAGATAAATCTAATTTAAATTGTGATAATTTTTAATATTTGAGATTTATTTAGTGGCTAGGAATGATGGTATGACGTAGTTTAAGTATAATTCTTCCCCAATTTTGATTGACGTCTTCCAACCTTGGAATAAATTTTTTGTTTGTTTATTTTTTGTAATTTTGTTAGTGTGTTTGAAAGGATGGACGACGTCTTTTTTTATGATATTGTATATAAAAGTTATATGAATGGAAAAATAGTTTTTTAATGGTTATAGTGTAAAAATTTGTTTAAATTATGGAAATTTATGAAATTGTATAGAATTAAGAGATTAAGAAATTGTATAATTGTATGATTGAATAGTTTAAAGATATGGGTATGAAGTTGAGAGATATGAATAATCTGTGAAAGTTTAATTGAAATAGTGAAAAGTGAAACATAGAAAGAAGTTATACGGGTCGTGTAAAGGTGTTATCAACCAACACCTGTAAACGCAAACTCCACAAAGAAGAAGAAGAAGACTTAACTTTTCTTTAGGAGAGGGTAGCTTGTCGACTGCAAATTTATCACTGGCATTTATAAAAAATGTAGACTACGGACGAAACTGACAAATTGATAGAAATTATTTGTGAGATAATTTGTTGATTTATTGTGTATAGATTGACTTTTTCGGTGATTTTTGCTGTTGATAGAGTTTGTTTTTATGTTGTTGTCTGTTATTGAGGAAGTTTTTCACCATGGCTGAAGGCGGAGGTAAGAAACCTCGTTCTCCTCAGCTGAGTTTTTCAAATCTTCAACATGACCATGTCTATTCAGCAAGGGTCAATCTGGTTGATATTTCGGATCTGCAGGTGGGATTGTCTGGGAGAGGCAGTAGCCTAATCCTTAAGTCTGTGTTGAAGCTGAGGAACATCATTGAGTGTGGAAAGGAGGAGCTAAAGGTTGTTAGCTCAGCAGATGGTTCCCCTAGTTTGAATTTCAAAGAGGAGGCAATTTTGGCTAAGGCTCTAAAAGCGACCCCTTTTGAAGTTGAAGAAGGAGTTAAGTTCAACCTTTTACATGGTAATGTCGCTGAGCAATCGGTCCCCCCTAGTAGAGTAGCTTTTGTACCAGAGGGTATTGTTTTTTTTGAGAAGGGAATCTTCTCTGTTGAATCTTTGAAAGAAGAATTGATCGACCAAAGGGTAAAGGGAGTCCGCTTGTTATTTGGTCCAGTAGCCTCTGAACGACAAAAGGCAGATGGTTTCATTCTGTCTTTTGAAGATGATGTTCCTGAGTATATTTTCATCTCTGGAATCGCAAAAAAAGATTTACATCCCACCAGTACTTATTTGTAACCATTGCCAGCTGCATGGCCACAGTTCCAAAGTTTGCCGTAGCAAACCAAGATGTGCAAGATGTGCTAATCAGCACATCACATCAGTTTGCCCTGTTGACAAGCTTCTTACCTCGAGTTTCAAATGCGCTAATTGCGGAGGTCAGCATCACACCAAGGACAAAATGTGCCGTGTCACACAAAAAGTCGCAACAGTAATAGAGAAGGCTGTTGTAGAGAAGATCACAATCGGAGAGGCAAAAAAGAAATATGCAGATATTTTGAAAAATAACCGTCCCACCAAGGAGTCGTACAACACATCATTTCCAGAATTGATTTCCACATCGGCTGAAACTCCATCTACAAGCAAGTCTATCCCATCAGGACTCCCTACAATAGGAAACATGACAGAGAAGGATTTCAGTGTGCTCCTAGAACAGAAGATCAACAGAATTTTGGATGAAAAGCTACAGGAAAGGCTAATGACCATACTTGATCTCAAATTCTCAGAACTCAAGGTCGGCATCCTTCAGGAATTGAAGCAAGAGCAACCAAACAAAGGAATATTAGCGATTAAACCTCTTGAAGTGTGCTCAAGTCACTCAGAAACAGAAGAAGATAGCAGCCCAGATGAGAAAATGGAGGACTACATTGGATCCAGGAAGAGACTAACGGAAGAAATGTCACCTATGCCCAGAGAAGGGCGTAAACGCATTAAGCCTGTTGGAGCATCCAAAAAAGAGACCAAGACCAGAGGGAAAGTCACAAACAAATCTGATGATAAGTCTAACAGATGAAAATTGTCCATTTTAACTCGACGGGATTGCCAAAAGATAGAATAGAGGAATTGAAACATTTTATAGACCTTCAATCTCCGGATGTGGTAGCTCTACAGGAAACCCACCTTACTAAATCTCGTCATTTTTCAATCCCAAATTACACTGTTTTTCGTAAAGACAGGGTTACTGCTGCAAGGCAAGAAAAAAAAGGAGGGGGATTAGTTACCCTAATAAAAAAACAGGTTGTAGCATCAGAATCACCTTTCGTTCATGATTCAAAGTTAGAGATCCTAGTGGCGACATTAGGAATGAGCTCGGGGAAGAATCTTCATGTTATTAATATGTATGTTAATAATAAACAGGCTTTCGACCCAGAGGTTTGGAGTAAAATTCTGGCTATTCCTGGAAACAAAGTGATTGTGGGGGATTTCAATATCCACCACCCAATGTGGGATGGTTCCCATAAACAAGACCCTGAAGGTGTCAAACTGGTTGAGTGTCTGTCAGCATCTGTTTCTCCAATTGTTCTTTTGACCCCAAAGAATTTAGGAACTTATTTCCACACTCAGACAGGAAGATATACTACAATTGATTTATGTCTAGTCAGTAGCAATCTGTCTCTTTCTTCGCAGGTTCAGAAATTTCCAGATTGTTTAGGAAGCCAGCACTTCCCTATTATTATTTCTTTAGATTTTGAGGCTTCAACAAGACATGTAAGCACCCCGCCTCGGTGGCGCTTCAAAGATGATCTTTGGCAAGCTTGGACAGTGGAACTGTCGAAAAACCTCCCAACTCCCACTTCAGATATCTCAGCATTAAATACTAGCTTCACTTCATCTCTTGTTGAAAAGTCTCTGAAGTTTTTTAAATTATCAAAAGGAAAACAAGAGCCTAAGAAAAAGAAACTCATCCCATACTGGAACAGCCATTTGGACGAACTCAAGAGAGAAAAAAGAGTGGCAAAAAGAAGGTGGATTGCAGATCGTACAAATACTGGAAAAAAAGTAGAATATAGAAAAGCTGAGGCCAAGTTAAAGAGAGAGATTCTGGAACAAAGGACAACAGCTTGGGCAAACCTATGTGATTCCAAATTCGGCGCACAGACTCCTACCAAGGAACTTTGGAATAGGTTCAGAAGTTTTTCTGGGTACCAACAAAAACAGGAAGGACCATCAGAGATTTCCTCCACAGATGGACAAATGTTATCTGACCCTGAATCGATATCTGAAGAGTTTGCGAAATTTTACGAAAAGAAGTTCAGCCTACACCAAGGCAAACAAAGTGCCAGTTGCACACCCGATATAGCTGCTACCGTTGACCATTTGGATAAGGACTTTACAATAGAAGAACTGTCTGAAGCCATCCGGGCAACCTCAGACTCGGCCCCAGGTGAAGACCTTATCCATAATAAAATGCTACAGAATCTCCCTGAAAATGGAAAAGTTTTATTGTTGGATCTGTTTAATCTTTGTTGGTCTTCAGGTTCTGTCCCTGAGGCATGGAAAAGTGTCGTCATATGTCCAATTTTCAAAGGGAAAGGAAATAGGAATCAAACAGAGTCTTACCGACCTATTTCTTTATTGTCGTGCCTCGGAAAACTTATGGAAAAACTCATCAAAATACGGTTTGCACAGGAAATTGAAAGAAAATTAGTTCCAGAACAGTCTGGTTTCAGGAAGAAAAGATCAACCCTTGACAACTTGTTAAGACTGGAGTCTGCAGCTCAGAGAGCTTTTTCCCGTAAGAGGATCTTGGGAACAGTATTTTTTGATGTGGAAAGGGCTTATGATAGTGTTGACCCGACAGAAGTCCTAAAAAAGGTTTGTCAATTTGGACTGGGAAGGCATTTTTGGCTTTGGTGTCGTGCAGTTTTACTGGAAAGATCTTTCAAGGTTAGAAATGGGAATACTTGTTCGCAGTCTAAGGTAGTTTCAGCTGGTGTTCCGCAAGGTAGTATTCTTAGCCCTATTCTTTTTAATATGGTGATGAATGACCTGGTACTAAGAGATGTCCCAAACGTTAAATACGCTGTGTATGCCGATGACATTGTTATTTGGGCTGAGGCAAATAATTTTCATGAAGCAACTGCGAAAATCCAAAGAGCAGTAGATTGTATGACTGTATGGGCAAATAGTAAAGGAGTAAGGTTTTCACCCGCCAAATCTAAAGGTTTGGTGTTTTCGAGGAGGAGACAAGACGCGTCCATCATTCCTAAAATTCCCATCTTCATGTACGGGGAAAAGATTGAATTTTGCGAATCTGTCAAGTTCCTGGGAGCAACTCTTGATTATAAGCTTAATTTTAGACATCACATTAGCCATCTGGTGTCAGGCCTCCAAAAAATGCTGAATTTCATGAGAGCGGTCGCGGGTCAGAAGTGGGGCGCATCTCGAGAGTCCCTCACCAAAATATTCAAATCTATAGTTATGTCTAGAGTTGAATACACTCTACCACTTTTTTATTCAGCGGCAAAAGGAACATTGGCAAAAATTGATAGTGTTATCCACGCTGGTCTAAGAATCATTACGGGTGCACTTGGGAGCACTCCTGTCACGGCGCTTTTCAAAGAAACAGGTATTGAAAATTTGGAACAGAGATTTTTGAAATTGACGTCTAAATACTTGATGAAGACGAGGAATATCCCATCGCATCCCCACCATTTCGAGCTGTTTGCAGGTCTAGAAGAAGCCCACGAACAAAAAGGCATACTGGGGTGTCTGTCACGTTCTTTGGCTAAAGTAGAACTATCCCTTGATGCAGTTCTGTCTCGGTCGACCCCGCTGAAATGCACCCGGTCGTTTCCCGCATCCTGGGTTGATGTCGAATTGCAAGGCTTGACCTCAAACAAGAGGGAATGCAACCCTGAATTATTAAGGCAATTAGCACTACAGAAGATAAGTTCTTTCAGAGGTTGGCGTATGATATTCACTGACGGATCTGTGTGTGGTGATGGAAAGGCGGCTATTGGTGTCTTTTCTGCTTGGTGTAACCACTCCATTGGTATTCGAGTTTCTGATTGGGTTTCCATTTTTCACGCGGAAACACTCGCAATCCGAAAAGCGGTTGAACAAATAAAAAATAGCGGACCGAACCAGTATGTGATATTTGTCGACTCAAAATCAGTCCTTGAAGTTATCGCGCAGAGTTCTGGCGAGATAGAGGAGGAGGTACATCTCTTGAAGTCGGAAATATTGGATCTGGTACTAAATCCTCAGGTACAGATCAGGCTGTCATGGATCCCATCCCACATAAATATTCTTGGAAATGACAGAGCAGACCAAGCAGCAAAAGCAGCTATTCATCATCCAATATCGTGGAGAGTCAAGCTTTCACCTCAAGAGACGTTAAAGATGATTGAAAAAAAGTCACGAGATTATGTAGCTAGACATCTCTGTGAATCGTCAACAAACAGATACGTCAAGGCATTCAACGGCCATTGGACCCCACCGCACCTAATACCTAGAAATAGAAAAGTAGCTAACACGATTTTTAGAATGAGATGCGACCACGCTATGACTATGTCGAGACATTCGAAGTATGGATCTTCACCCTCTCCGGACTGTACCCACGCTCATTGCAGAGGCATATCAGAAACAGTAGATCATATATTGTCTGAATGCCCAAGATATAGTTCCCAAAGGAACCAGCTGATTCGTAAGCTGGAGTCACACAAGCTAGCCCCATCTACAGCTTTGGTACTTGGATATGCGACATTAGGAAAAGACAAGGATTTACAAGTGCTTGAAGCACTCTGCAAATTTGTTCTCTCTTCGGGCCTTACCACAAGACTTTGACTTAATGTGGATGTGACAATTCAGTGTAGTGATGTGACAATTTAGTGTTTAATTTTTAGTAGGAGACTATTATGTTGGACGATTGAATGACAGTTTATATTTGGCGGCGTTTAGGGCGAAAGCCGAACGCATTCACACCCGACAAGACAAGACAAGGTACCACAAACAACAGAAAGTTTCATCAGAAAACACCAGAGTAATCTGCCAGCGACAGAGATGGTTTATTTTAGCAGCCATGGCAATCTTGTCACTCAGCTCTACGAAAATATTGATTTTCGTACATGGCCGAGAGTATTTGAATTTCCGAGCCTTGCAATACCATGCTCTGAAATCCTCTCTGCCGATACGCCCAAGAGTCAATGACAAGCGATAACAAGAAAACGGCTTATTTTTGAAGCGCTATCTAGTGGAAGTCAGAAATGTATAGGTGTGAAGCATGTTACAAAAATTAAAGCATAGTCAGTGCCCATTGTGCTTTAATATGGCAGAACAAATCCACCTTTTTGTATATACAGTGTTGTATTTAAATTGCCAATATTTCAGCTCTTATTGCCAATAATAGCGGCTTTAGATTTAGCCTTGTCCCGGTACTGTCTCAGTCCTGTCAGCCAAATGGCATTTTATTTAACTGCCTTGGTCCCGTCATGCCGTTTTAGGCTATGTGTCCTGTCAGCTGACAATTGTCAGTGCCCTGTCAGACAGGATGCCATGAATGATGACAGTTCTCGGAGCAAGTTTTGGTCCTGTCTCGGGTAGATTTCTCGACTGCATTTTATTTGTGATGCTTGTCCGCTGAGTCATTCACCTGACAAGGCTAAATAAAACGGGTTTAAACCACTACAAGTCATTAACAAGAAGACAGGACCGAGACAAGGAGGACTCAAATCGAATGCAGCTAATCTTTGCATGGGTCCTCATAAACCTCTGATAAAATAAATAAAGATGCATAAGGTAAAATAAAAAAATTTGGACAAATATTTATGTTCCTTTTCTTCTTTGATGTTTGTGAGGACAGCATTGCATTTACAGCTTGATGAATCAAGTTGTATCAAATAGCAGAATGTTGGACATTTGATCGTCTGTCCTTTTTTCTGGCTTTGAAGTGGCGCCAAAGTTGTGCCCCTCTATTTTCATGTTCGAACATCAAACATGGAATAAACCATCTTGGAATTGCTGTGACAAATAAAATAAAAGTATCTGATTTGAGTTGTTTGGTCAAAATTTTCGAATTCCGATGTGTTCGAATTTCAATGTTTTACCTTATCGGATTTTGCCTTGATGACTTTCTTTCAGAATTTCATAAATTAGACAAATATGCTATTATAGGCTAGTGATCTGTGTTTTAGCTCCAGTCCTGTACTTTTTTCATTTTTTTGTGTTTCTGACTAAGGCAGATAGGTTAGCATAGATCTGTTATAAATGAATTACATTTCAGGAAATTTGAAACTTGGTTTAAGGTGAGAAATCCCCTCCTGTGCCATACAGCCTGTCCTGTGTTCAGAAAGCTGGTATAGGCAGGTTTTACTTAGGCCATAAGTATGTAGGGTTATTTGGGGAAAGATCGGTTAAGAATCTTTACTATGCCACCTCAGCTGTATCTAGCCCTAGGCTTTGTATGCATGTGAGCTTTCTACTGGGTGGGTACCATGAAGCTAACCTTCAGAAATCGATATATCAGAATTCCTCAGTAGTAGAGTAGTTCACGGGTTGGGTATCCAGAGATACCAAGCATTTGACATCCGGGGGTTTCCCAGAATCAGGGATTTGTGGTAGACTGGTTTGTGGCATTTAAGAACAGCCTGTAGTATAATTTCCTGTACAGTATTTGGAATTGCCATTATTTATCTGAACAAAAAGACTAATGTTTTCTTTTCTAGTCTGAGGTCCTGGAAACTTGTTCAGAAGATATACTAGACTAGTTCCACAAAGAAATAAAATGGGCAGAAGAAACATCAGCACCACCAAGAGTGGTAAATTCATGAACCCTACAGACCAAGCTCGTAAAGAGGCTCGAAAAAGGGAGCTTAAAAAGAACAAAAAGCAGCGTTTGCTAGTACGTACAGCTGTACTGAAGGGCAAAGATCCCAGTGAAATCTTCTTGGAACTAGAGAAGATTGATCTAATGGAATACAACCCTGACCAGCCTCCTCCACTTAACGACAAAGTTTTGAAGGAAAAACGAAAAAAGTTAAAGGAAACTATGGAGAGAGTGTATAAACTATATGAGAAGGAGGATCCAGACTTTTTTTCAAGGATGAAAAAAATGGAGCATGACTATGAGAAGAGAAAAACACAGATTATATCCTACAGGTATGATGCTATTTGAGTTGCAAAGAATTTGACCCAGCTGAAAGCTACTAGGACAGATGGAGATACCATAGTGGTTCCAACTAGTAAAGGAATGGGTGCACAGGTTGGAACCTCAGTGGTCGTTTTGGCAACTGTTTTCAGTAGATCAGAACACACCCAAATTAGTCATGTTTCTTGGTAAAGCAGCAGACTAGATGGGCATCAGGGACATCACGACTAGGGGGGGAGAGGGACCCCCCCTCCCCCCACGAATGTTGCCCGCCAGTCGGTAAAAAATAGCCGAGTCGGCGCGAAGCGCATAGATTTTTTGTTAAAGCAGTCGAAATTTTTCTTGGAAACAGTTGATTTTTTTTTTAATCTGTCATTTTCTCGTAAAAATAGTAGTTTTTTTTTTAAATTAGCCAATTTTTTGTCAACACAATCGTTTTTTCTCAAAAATAGTTGTCTTTATCTGCAAAAACAGTTGGTAAAAATGACCAGCCATTTGGTAAATACCTTGCCCCTCCTCCCAACATCTTGGATAGTAACGCCTCTGTTGGGCATAAGGACATGATGTCAGTGTCATGGAGGCTTTAAGATAGTGTAACGCTTGTCTGTTTTTCACTCTTCTGCCTTACAAGAATTACAAGTGAATAAAAAAATCCATCCCAGCCAAGGATGAAGAAGAGAGCTTCTCTCTGACTGCATCTTGGTCTGATCTTGGTGACTCTCTGCATCATTGTGTTAGATAGATAATGCTTTTATTCTTTTCGAACTATATCGCTCTTATTCTTGTCCAACTATTGTGGTGAAATCCAAATTTGTTCAAATCGTCATATATACATGTATTTCCTGTCCTGTAAGCTGGCTAGTCGTATGACCCTGTCAGCCTAGTGTGTGGCTGTATCCACCACAGTGTCATTTATCTTGCTGCTTTCTTAAGTCCCAGGGGCGCCTCCCCAGAAACAGCTGATTTTGGGATTCCCTATGCGTGGCTAGGTATATCCAGCGTTTGGCACATTTAATAAATACTAATTATTTAAGCAAAACTCAGAAATCAATCAATCAGAATTCCTCTATGGCGGAGTGGGTCAAGGCCAGGCTACCCACAGGTACCCAGCCGCAAGTTAGGGATTTGTGGTAGACTGTGCCGGACTCGGCTTAGGCGTATTTTAGGGAAACTTTTTTCTTCTTCTTCTACTACAGTAGAGGTATGCTTATGTGAACGTCTGCTAACAGTGAACAATCGCCGAAGAAAAAAGTAAAACCCAAACCAGGCATTTTTTACTACAAATACTTTTAATAACTATTCACGCTTTTGTCACTTTTTGAATATTTTGCTAGTTCATGGCTGATAGTGACTCTACTGACACCTGGTTTTCTTCTCATAATTTGGAAAGTTTGTCACGAGGAACGCACCTTCAGTGGAGAAGATGGCAGTCCGAACCTGCAGATGCCTCCAAAAGAGGAAAGAGCTTTTTGGTAAATTCAAAATCAAAGAAAGTTAATTGAATTTCTACTTCAAGTTTGTGCTAGGATAACCCTGAAATAGTTGGCTGTTAGGTGATATCATGTTCGTTATTTTTCCAGTCCATTTTAGTTATTTATATGCAAGTAACAAATCCAAGGTAATTGAATAGTTAAAAAAGTGTTCGAATAAGCATACCTCTACTGTACTGGTTATTGTCAGCGGGATCTACTGACCCTCTGCGCTTCTCTCTGGGAGAGAGACCGTCTGCTCCCTTCTCCAACTGCTATACTTCGGTCCGGGCAAGGATTATCTGTCGGATTATCGGTCGGACAAGGATTATCTGGATTATGCTGACTAGCTTATTTATGTTCTAGAGATGCTGTTAAGACGGCACAGTCAGTTGAGATCATGGACATCCCCCTACCCACACCAGGGGAGGCAACCTCCATCTCACTGCCCTTGCTCCCCCCTGGACTGGGTCATTATGGCGGGTATCAAGTCCCACATGCATTCTACCCATCCTATGCCCCTATACCTATTCCTGCAGCACCGTCTCAAGGAATTTTGAAGAAACATTCGTCATTTGCGTCAGAAGCTTTGAAGGGGAAGAAACCCCCGGGTGTGCCAAGTGGGCCTCCTCCCACACTACAGGTGAAATACCCTTTAGTTCAGCAGTGTTGCCAGATAGTGCGCATTTGCGCCATTTAGGCACGTTTCTGAAGTGGTTGCGCTTTGAATTTTTCAGGTGTGCGCATTGCGCCATTTTCGTCAATTTCGGCGCAAATTGGGCGCTTTTATCGCCAAATATCTTAAAAGTGAAAACTGCAGATAAGGATTTGTAAATACTACTTAGTCATTTTACATTTAGAGCTCGAGGGTTGCGGAGATTATAAATTTTTAACCGAATGTTAAAAAATTTCATTCGAGAATACCTTGCAATGGGCATGCGGGCTTAGAATGTATCCCTTTCTACCGCTTCATATCTTGTATGCAAGCGACTAACTGCAAGCTGAGTGATTGAACATATCCAAAGGCGCATTTTTGGTTCACTTGCTGCCATTCTCGTGTCAAGCATCTGGCAACACGGTAGTTCAGTAGGCTTGTTTCAGTGGATTGGTACACTTAAGGCATAACTTTTTTTTTTTTTTTAGTTTCATTTCAGTTCAGTTTATTTGTAACTCATCAAAAAACAAGAGAGAGCGCGCTAGCAAGTACAAGAGAAGAAAAGAAAACAACAACACAGCAAGAGAATTTGTACAGTGAACAAAACGTAAACCGTCTGAAAAATCACAGGAACAGCAAACACCAACTCTGGTTCAGTTCATTCGTGGAAGATCTGAAATCTTTCACGCTTTTATCAACAGTTGTTGCCAGAAACGAATTATTGGTCTATCGAGGCTAATACACTGAATTATTTGGATTCTGCAAAGGTTTTTTTTTATTTTCCACTATCTGCTCCAGTTATGACGCTCAGGATATCTACGGCCGTCCCCACAACGAAAATTGTACTCTGTCTCAGGAAATTTTAATCTCAATACAAACGCGGCTTTACAGTGGGCAGTGGTGGCATTGGTGAAGATTGCTTAATGCCTGAACAAAAAGAAACCATAAATCTTTCTCGTAAGGCATATAACACAGATACAAGTGCATAGAGGTACCACAAATTACATGGAAATTACACTATTTGAAAATCGATTCATCGTAAATAGCGGAACAACGAAGTAACGCATTTTCAGCGGGTCTTCAAGCCAGTTTAAGTGAATAAGTGATGGGTAATATCGGTCCTATCCCAGCCCTTTTCGGTTAAACTTTAAAGTAGATATTTGTCAAATTTAAAAATCGATGAAATAGATTGATGAACATGTCGAGCAAATTGTAGATTGAAATTTAGCCGATCCAACTCCTTTGAACTTTGCTGGGTAAGCCTATCTCGGTTGTTTTCAGCTTTGCGCGGCCGCTTGGTTTTGATGATAATCTCGGAAAAATCTGCATAAGAGGTCCGAATAATTTGATTTTAGATACAAATTTATGCCCGAATTATGTTTCACAGTAAAGATAAACTACGGTATAAGTTGAGAGTTTCGTGTCATTGCCGTTTCCGTGGCATTTGTTTATTTATTTATTTTATTTTCCTCAATACTGAGGAGTCCAGAATATAATATATGGAGCAAAACTATATCTAAATCAAATGATCCATTCAGTAACACTATAGATACTTCACAAGGTTTGGACAACTAAAAACTGTTTAATTCTTCATTTTTAGGATTTGTGGATGGACGAAGAGGAAGTGGCTGCTGATGTTTCGAATCCGACAGAAGTAGTGGGAAACGAGACAAATAACCGTGATGAAGCTGAGGATGGAGAGCAGCCCCCTGCGAAGAAAACCACTTCTCTACAGCAAAAGATGCTCCAGTTGGCAGGTATGCATTGTTATAATAATGATGATTACCACTTGAAGTTTAATCGAATAGGGCTGAGATCCGACAGCCTATACACTGTAAAAAGTTTCTCCGAGTAAGGATTAAAGTTAACTGCACTGCAGTATTTGCGACTGGGATTAATCTTATCGCTTTTGAGATAAGATTAATCCGAATTAGAGATAAGATTATCTTTTAGAGACAAGATTAATCCCAGTAGCGAATACTGCAAGATTTTTGTTTACAGTGTACTTACACTTCTTTTATTTAGTTAAATAGGCCTGAAAACCCGGTAAAAATGCGTTTCTTCGTTTGTCCGCTATCCACAGAAATCGATTTCATCGAATGAATTCATTCATTCGGATTTGTGGTAGCTCTACGTGCCTGTCCCTCTATGCTTGAAATGGTCAGCAACTACAAAGGAAATCCATTGCCGAAAAATAACACATATAACAAACAGACATATCTTATCCCCACTTTTCTACTTTCTTGAGCCGTGACTTTTCGAAACTTAGCGTCTGTAACACAAGGAAATGCAGGCTTTGGTTGAGATTCAAATTCTCCGCATCTGGGTGAATTTTGGGTTGTCGTGCAAGCAGCGCACATTCTGAACGTCATTAAGGGAACCTCGGGTGAAAAAATACAAAATTTCTGAGATGAGTCAAAATAACTCAATTTTCAGTTGAATGAATTCTTTTCAACTTTTTTCAGTTAAATTTTAAAATTGCCCTAATTGTTGTAAATTACACTTGCCAGCGAAAATTATATGGCACCCCGATGGGTAGCTTGCAGTTGGTGGCGAGGACTGTTTTTGGGATACAGCTTCAGGGGCTCTCCAGTCCTCTCTCGGGGGGTTGCGCGCGCCAGTCTTGAAAAAGACCTTTTTTGAGTACCTCTGGTGTCCCGCTGGTAACATTTCGGACAGGCGGTCCCACAGAGAGACAGCTTGAGGAAAATAGGCATAGTAACGAAATGAGCATGAAGGAAATAAGCATGACGACTTCAGATGAGCTATCCCAGATACCACTGGCCTGTCCTAGAGTAGGGAAGAAGTGTTGGCGAACATGAGAAGAAAAAGGTCCCTCGTAACAGCTTTCGGGAGCGACCCTTGGTCCGTGATTGAAAGTCGGGAGCGAACAGGGGGAGGGAGGTGTCTAAAATTGAGGAGTTTAAAGACCGTTAGCATCAAGAAAAAATTAGCCAATAGAACCTCCGTCTTTGGTACCATGCACCGACTGTGGATACCCCGACAAAACTGAGAAGAGCTAGACCTGCTTGCTGAGCTTTGAGTTGACGGATTTTATGCCAAACTGGGTGATTTTACGACCGACTAGTGGATTATTTTTTTTGGTGTATTAAATTTTTTGGGGGAAGACAGTGGCGTATTTCTTGGATCGCGATCTGGTAACACTGGGCGTGTATGACCCACCTCTGTAGCGCCTTACATGTGACGTCATGATGGTATACAACCAGTACCGTGTTTATTCTGGACTTTTCTTCTTCGGGGGGGGGGGGGGGGCTCGACTGCGATGAGCAGTTTGTAGTAGTAATGAAATGTGATGTTCCGCGTAGCTCCTACCCACCGCTCGTTTGCATCGGGTAGGGCATCGGAACCTACTCTACTCGGCATGGTCGTAGCACAGAGATCGGGAGACGGAGTCTGTACGTCTTATTTGTTCGTGTTAGCATGTACCTCCTCTTTCTTGTGTTTGAAGGTTGAGGTTCCACAACGGTCGATCGTAAGTTAGTCCCTTGGGGCCCTGAATGGATTTGGTTTCTTGCCTGTAGACGTCTTTGATTAATTTCTTGCTGTGTTGTGACAGGCAAGGACTTGGCCGCTACCGCCCTTGCCTCCCCTTTGGCAAGGATCCTAACAAGAATAGAGAATACTCGGGAGAATGTTCAGCTTAGTGGCTCATAAACATCGTTTTGTTTAGAATTGTATCGTCAGATCAAGAAGAAATGTAACGCTGATGCAGCTTAGACAATTTGTCTGGCGAATGAATAAATTTCAGTTTGTGAGAGAGAGAGAAAGTTTATTCCAAACAATACAAAACAAACACTGTCATCCATTCGACGCGGGATAGTGCCGTGAATGTGAGTGTAGAGACCTGAACGATTTAAGATCCGAGGTATTTGGTGAAGCAGTGTTTGGGAAAGTGTGGATGTTTATAATTTTAAAAAGTAGACAACTTTATTTTTGTATGTTATCATTATGTTTATTGAAACAAGTGTTAACACTAAATTTTTGTCCAGTGTCCTTTGGGTCTTTGTGTAAATATATTCTATTCTGTTGTTCTTTCTGGTAGTTCCTCTTTGTCATGAAGGTTAAGGCTTTTGCAGTCTTATTTTTCCTTCTAGTTTTAGGAAATCAAATATATAAATATTCAGCCCTTCTATAAATATCTATCCTTCAGTTAGATTTAAGTAGTTCGCTGCACACAAATAATAACCCTACAGTTAAACTTGTAGAATGTGTACTACATTAAGTTATCTTTATTCATAGGCCAAGATATTGATGTATTCATGCGAGACTTTGAGGACTCACAGAGACGACAAGACCGGGACAGACTTGACGATCGAAGACCACCTGGCGCTGACGAGGATTATGAAGCCGATAGTGAACCAGTTAGACCACCCGCTCCACCCATGCTCAGACCACCAGGACCACCGCCAGGTCTGCCACCTTCTCTTATGGGACGGCCAATGCTGCCACCTCGTCCAGGTATGTCAACTCAGAGCTTAACCCGGTGAAAAGTTTTCGAGAATTAGTCGTATGGAGTTGCACGATAAATTACCATGCTGTAGTAACTGTTGCCACTGCATGCTACTACTACCTAACTGGACGCTACTACAGCAACATTGGATGCTATCGGATATGAACCGATGATGTTCTTAGCCCCTACTTGGGTCTCTGTCCGAAGCCCTTAGGCTGGCTTAATCTTGGTAGCGTCGAGCGGTAAGGAATATTCAACCTTTCGAAGGCGTATTTGGGATCGTAGTCTTTCGTTTAGGGAGGTCGGTTCTTTTCTATGACACTTACTTTATTCTCTTCTCTTAGCACTCTCGTTACAAATATAATATGCGACTCTCTTTGGTCAATACTCAAATTTCATCTGCCTAAAAATCTCCACATATATTTCCTAGTTTTGCTTACTGCGTAGTAGCCTTAAAGTTCAACTTTACCGCACTCAAATAACACATAAAGGTTAAACCAAGGTCTGTATAGCAAGCGACTCAAACTCGCTCCAAATATGGAGCTATCCCCAACGATTTATGCGGTTTCTTCTACTTTACGGTTAAACCAAAGTCTAGATAATATTAGTCTGAAATAGCTGCAAACGGATGTTGGGAAAAACCACAAAGCTGATACGACTGTTCGTTTGACAATTCCCAAAAGCTTGAATTATTCCAATTATTAAGAAAGCTAATTTTGATAATTAATATCCTAACATACTATTCGTAACAGATACTACTACTTAAGATTGACCTAGTCAGAGGCCTGTTAAATCAAAATATTCCATACTACTACACATCACATGCAACTTTTTCGTACAACTACACAGTTAAACAGTTTTTCGTCGGGAAGCTCAGAGCCAACTAGGAGTGTGTATCGTTCGTATTTTTTGGAAATGAATACGCTGAATTTATTTTGTCTCCGCTAAGGGATTTTTCTGGCTATATAGTAGTGACGTTCAGAATATGCACTGGTTTTAAGTTAGTTTAGTTCAGTCTTTATTCTTCTTTTGTTTTGTCCATGGGGCTCCGCCTCCTGTGCCTTCTGAACGGTCTGTATGACTCCGACGTTTGAGTCCTGGACTTCTGTAAATGCACCAAAAATAAGTTCCATCGTCACGTAAATATCGTGATTTACACGAGGATGTGAACTGTTTAGATAAACTGTCATCGAGCTCGGGGACATTTTCGCGTGGATGGCTCTGGTCCCGTCGAGCTCGACTGACGTTTTCGCGTGGATGCAGTCGATCCTTTTAGGCGTATTCTCGCCGTTCCCCGAGGACTCCTCGGGGAATCGAAGGGAACGGCGATAATAGAGGGAGTCACTCCATGCAGACTCCGCGTACAGAAACAGCGAGAACACGGGGAATGCTTCCAAAATGGATTTTGTTCGAAAAATAATATGCAGTTGACGAAATTAGTCTGGATCCACTTTATTTTAGGTTTTGTTTATTCTGATCGATTTTATTTAATTTTACATTGCACCGACACGAGCAAAAACTGATTCCCCTCCGAATCTGAAAGGGAGTCCTTTTTGATGATGGTGATGATAATCGTAGCATTTCCTGTCCGTGGGGACTCGTGAGAAGGGAGTGAGTCCCCGGAACAAACAAAAACGCGGGGATGCCTCAAGTGGAGTTCTCGGGGAACGGCGAGAATGCGCCTTTTGTCATTTTCGCGTGAACGGATGAAAAGGTGAACGGGCCATCCAGCTCGACGGACGCCTCCCATTCAACACCGCTCCGAGAGCAGCGTTGAGCTGAACGGGGATATTGTGTGGACCTTCCGAATCATATGCTCCCATCCAGCTGAATGGGCATTTTCGCGTGGACGGAACCATCTTCCTCTGCCGTTCAACGCCCGATCGATTTTCTCATTTTCACGTGGACGGGGTCACACGTTCAGCTCTACAGCCATCCATGTGAAAACGTCCCCTTAGATGCTAATACATGCACAATAGCCAGTCGATCAAGACCAGTCGGACTCCGGTCCGCTGCTTGGTGACTCTGAATAACTTTGTGCGGATCACATGGTCGAGCATCGACGACGCATCTTTCAAAGGACTGTGTCACTATTCCTGTAGCCCGTTAACTGGCGATTGTAGTCAGTGTTGCCACTTTTCTGTGCCTGAACCTGTGACAGCTGGCAGAACAAGACCAAAGTTTTCGATGGGATCCCAAAAATTCAATATCTGATCCAGACAACTGGGTCTTGTCTTAGCCAGATCCAGTCATCGCCAGAATCCTTGAACATTCTTACAATTAAAATTCAGAAACAGATTAAGGCCAAATAGCTAATCATCTGAGAAAACCAAGTTTAGATATGGATTCAGCATGTGTGTTTACCCGTATAAGTCATATCTGTTTTGACGAAAAGTTCCTGCCACTTCTGCCTATTTCCCGGTTTCGGCCGACCTCGAGAACTACTTGTCCGGCGAAAAAAGAAAGCTAAAAAACGAACTCAGGGTATCTTCTTTCCCCAATAATGAACATCTAATCAACTTCAAATGAAAATTTAACTTATAACAAATTTTCCGACTCCAGCCGGATTCCGGTCGAACTATATGTCCGGGTAAAATATGATTGTCACACACGGATTCAGCGTCTCTTCTTACCCCTAAATCGGTTATCTAATCAGCTAGAAATAAAACTTTAACTTCTAACAATTTTCCGGTTTTGGCCGGATTCCGGGGAACTACATGTCCGGGTAGAAAATTGTTTCCACATAAAAGTTCAGCATGTCTTCTTGCCCTAAATCGGACATCTGATCAACTCCAAAAAAAACTTTTAATTTTAACAAACTTTCCGGTTTGGGCCGGATTCCGGGCGAACTACTTGTCCGTCGAGAAAATGGTTTTCACCATCGTCTTCAGCATGTCTTCCTACCTCTAAATCGAACATCTAATCAACTTCAAATAAAACTTTTACTTTTAACAAACTTTCTGGCTTTGGCCGGATTCCGGGCGAACTACTTGTCCGATTACAAAATGGTTTTCATCATCGTGTTCAGCATGTCTTCTTACCCCATCGACATCGACTATCACATTAGCTGTTTCAAAGTATTGTGTTTGCCCCTTAATTTGAACCCCCACCCCTAAATGTAGGGCTACAAAGCCCATTTACGAACTCGACTGGTCCGCCGACCCAACGAATCCTCACACCAAGTTTCATCAAAATATCTCATTCCCTTCGAGAGTTATCGTGCTTACAGACGGACGGACGGACGGACAGTCGGACAACTTTTGCGATGTCATAGGTATCCCTCCACTTACGTTTTGGGATCCCAAAAACCGATGACATTCTGGCGCCTGCGAAACTCTGCCTTTTTTCTCCAAATAAATCTTGGTTTTTAGTTTCATAATCAAATACTTTTTCTTTTTTATCGGTATTGTCGGCCTCAGATTTCTGGCTAGCTTTGTCGAAATCCTGTGACGGATCACAGAATTCTGCGACCAGTGGCAACGCTGATTGTAGTGGTTTGCGAACTTTGTTCACAAGCGCTCGGCAGCTCAATTGGTTTGAGCATCAGCAAAGGGAGCCGAAGGTTGCGGGTTAAGTCCCACTCGAGGAGCATTTTTATTTGCTAATTATTTAAATATTATTATTATTGTTTCAGTTGTGCACCATAATGGTGCACAATACATCAGTAATAATAACTGTTAACACCAAGTAGATGGACTTCCCTGAATAATGAAGTAATGATATCTGGCTAAAAAAGATGACGTTCAGCGCTATACGGGGCAGCTGGAAAAAGTTACCTCAAATAAACTGGACGGCCATTGTGAATGATGTCTGGCAATCCTCCGATAGTTGTAAAATGAGCGTACATGTTTGGCAAAGGGAAGCACATAGCGTTAAGCTTTTTGCTTACCGCTTTTTTTTTAATATAAATAAAGAGGAACAAAATACACGACTCTCGGCTCGACATTCAGTTAGGTCACTAGCTTGCAACTCGCGTTTGCGTGACTGATCCGTTTTGCACCATTAACTATGATTCGCAGTCAGCTTGGGCTGAAGGAATATACATCACCAAGTACGGAAGTTCAGATCGCCCATACATGCCACCGACAAATATCCATCTTAGCTGGAAAGAATAAGAAGAGACAAGTTCAAGTTCAAGTTTTTTACTTTTCAGCATTCACAAATAGATAAATAAAAAACGACACTTTCGCGCTGGAGAAAAAACCTATGAGGGTTTGCATTCGCGCGAAAGTCCATAACTACTTACCTATATAAAGAAAAAAAGAAATCCAATCTCTCTCACTCATCAATACTCAACTCCCCCCTCCCTTCATTTTTCCCTCCAACCTCACCCTGTTTCCCGAAAACCTCGCTACTATTTGCTCGTTGCTATGGTAACCAAGTGGTGCCCCTGGTGACTCCAAAGTCGAAATGCAGAAGAATCTCTACCCCTTCGACTACCCAATCGAACAGCAAAAACAGCAGCCTTGTCCAAAATGAAATCACAGCACCAGTTCAACCAATTTTCAGAGAATAAGTTTACAAAAAAACAGATATTTAAGGAAGAATCTTTAATTGTTTTTCCACAAGTTCATTTTCGAGCTTGAGCGGCTTGAGCCTGAAGCGGACCCTTGCCAAGAAGGGCCGAAATATAGCTCTATTAAAATGTGACTCATCCGTTTTGCACCATCAAATATGACTATCTTCAACGCTATGCTTTATTCCGCGCCGGGTCTAAGAGGGTGTAAACTAAAAGATGGCACCGGAGTCGACAATAGTTACCTAGAAGCAACTTGTTTGGCCCTTAGTGTTACACCAGAAGAGAAAAGATTTTATGTCATGAATTCCGACTGGTAAAGAAAACAGGCACTTTTAGTATCGACGACACAGCTTTTCTAAAGTCACATTTGCAACACACGAAAGTTAGTACAGAACTGAACTACATACAATCACAAAAAGTTGCTCTTTCGTAAAGGTTCTGATTTCACTACTTTCCTAGAAACCAATCAGCCTGAATGAGAAATTCCCCCGGTAAATAAAAGCAAAAGTGCCACTGGTGGGCAAATCAACTCAGTATTTCAGCGGTGTTTTTTGGAAAGGTGAAAGCCTAAGAAAAATGTTCCCAAATTTGACAAGAGCAATCAAAAACCTTTACCTCTCGGCCAAGAAAAAACTCCTTTTTGAAAAAATTCCGCTCCGATTTGGCTGAAATTTCTATCAGACATGCAGGATACAAGTGTGGACAGTGGTTATCAGTAAGTCGGTTTGACCAAAATTTCGCTTAAAATGAAAAAAGAATTTTGGGCGGTAGCGAGGAAATTTCGAACCTAGGAAACAATCAAACGATATTTGTGTCACGGATGCCGTACTTTTCCTCTCTCTTCTAGGAATGCACCCACCACCGCCTCCGATCCGAATGGGTATGCGGATGGGTATGCCCATGCCCCCCGGCCCCCCTCCGGGTATGCCCATGCGACTAATGCGCCCCCTCATGCCCCCTGGGTTTATTCCAAACGATGGCTCACAGATGGCTCCGCGTCCCAACCTTGGGCAGCCGGTGCCTCATAGTGTACTGACAGCCGCTCCTCGGATTGTGAAAAGGTAACGAATCTGTAGCATTAGTAATAGTTGCGTTTTTGCAGATACCGACCACGGTCAAAAGGCGGTTTGCAGTTATCGCGGTATATGGCCAGTTATCGTGGTATCTGATATTCAGATACCACGGTCCGACCGTGGTAACTGAACGTGGTATCTGAAAAAGTCATCTCACTTTCATCAATTTTGTCAAATTGGTGGGAAAGAAGTTTGGCACTTAGTGATGTCACTGAATATCAGTTTTTCTTTTGGGATGACCTCGAAAAGTGCATTTCGGCACTTGTCGTTTTTGCAGAGCAACCGATGATCAGATACTACGGTAACTGCAAAAACGACTAATTGGAGAGCCAGTTACCGTGGTAACAGATACCCTGTTATCTGCAAAAACGCAATTAATAATAAGTATTCCGTCTTGTCGATTAATGTTAGGCCCATGTTCATTTTCAGGAAAAATGAACATTCTGTTAAAGACCTTTTAAGTGCAGAGTTTCGCGAAAAGATAACATTTGGATGGGTCATAACTGATAAAGGGAACTTCCGACATCGAGGTTGATATGGGAAAATAACACTGAGACGTCCATTGAAAATTACCCATCCCAGCCGAAGGCCAGGTTGACTTTTTCAAATGACCGTCGAGGTTGTTATTCTGATATGAACCAAGATGGAGGTATGTTAACTATTATAACTTTTTTCGAACAGAATATTCTGTAAAGGTAGGAGTTGTTCGTCTTTTGTTGTACTTTTTGCTATCTTGGTCCGCTCAGTTTTGTCGGGGTAGCCTATTCATGGTCGCTGAACGGTACCAAAGACGGAGGTTCTATCTGATTATTTATTCTTGGCAGAACCAGTCTTTCTATGAATAAACATTCCTTCAGCCCAAACCGACTCAAATCATACTGGCTGCGTTAAACGGATATGGTAGGTCAGTTTTGAGGCAGGCTCGTTCTCTAGCTTGAGCCTGAAAAGAATTCTTGCCAAGAAGGGCCAAAATATTGCTAGAATATGTCTCAGCGGACATATCCGTTTAACGCTGTCAAACGACTTTCCTACAGCTCGGTCTTTCGCGGAGGGTGTCGAGAGATGACGTCTGGGGGGGGGATCCCATCATCCCACCTCCTTCCGTGATGGCGGAAAGCAATGCCTGTTCGGGGTCTTCTTTGAGTGTTCAGCTACGGTTATTTTGGCCACCGCAAAAGTACTCTTCGCGAGGACGAAGCCGTCTCTTATGTTCGCGTTCAAACCAGAAGAGTCGGCGTTTCTTGGCGAGAAAGGCTGCTTCATGTTTTTGGGAAGACTGATGCAAGTCCAAATAGCTAATCATCTGAGAAAACCAAGTTCAGATACGGATTCAGCATCTCTTCTTACCCTGAATTTAGACATCTAATCAACTACAAATAAAACTTTTGCTTTTAACAAATTTTCCGATTTTGGCCGGATTCCGGGCGAACTATACTTGTCCGAGGAGAAAATGGCTTTCATATTAATCGTCAGCTTATCTTCTTACCCCTTAATCGACTATCTTATTAGCTGTTTAAAAAATATTTTGTTAGTTCCTTAATTTGAACTCCCACCCCTAAATGTAGGGCTACAAACCCCATCTATGAACTCGACCTTTCCCTTGATCCAAAGAATCCTCGCACCAAGTTTCATCAAAATATCTCATTCCCTTCGAGAGTTACCGTGCTTACAGACGGACAGACAGACGGACAACTTTTGCCATGTCATAGGTATCCCTCCACTTACGTTTTGGGATCCCAAAAAAAGGCATATTATAAGTGAAAACATGCAACATGCATGAGCTATCAAGCTTTGTATGTATCGCGTTCTGAAGACTGGACAACATTTAAGGTACAACAACAACACATTAAGGACAACATTTAAGGTAACATCTTTCATCTGATGAGGTTCGACTTCGCAAAAGCTTAAATTATTTTTTCTTCTTCAGGCATCGTGAACAGCCCGACCAAAAAACAGGTAGCGCCACCATCGAAGGCAAGCCTCAAATTCGCAGTCTCGCTGCGGAAAATACCCGCTTTGTTCCCGCCCAAATCCGGCACCGAAAAGACCAGCCGAAAACCGGAAAAGAACTGGTTGCTCCTGCACCCAAACCGGAAATCGCACAGCCGAAACCGGCTCCCGCCCAGCAGCCGACGAAAGAAGACGCGTATCATCAGTTCATGAAGGAAATGACGGGATTATTATAAATTTTTATCAGTTCTCTTTTTTTTTCAGTATAAATTCGCTTTGTTGTAAATCGAAAACCATGGAAATGCATAGATTAGCAGTGTTCTAATTGGTTTAATAAGCTGAATAGTGCTATACGCGGTGTCTACGTCTTAATACACACACCTGTTAAAATAGGAACTCAGTAGGTTCTTATCGATGCAGCGTTCGGTGTTGCCACGCTGATACAATTTTTATGGCACTTGCAGCCTCTGGCTCAAGTGCCATATACCGATCACAATTCCGTCTGTCGGTCTGTCGGTCGGTCCGAGTTTTTTGTCCCACATGTCCGAGTTAGGGTACTTCCAGATGTGCTAGGACAATGAAACTTGGCAGGCATATCAGGGACCCGACCAAACTAACCTGGAAATAATCAGTTTCCCGATCCGACCATATGGGGGGGAGTGCGGGGCGCTGGAAACTTGAAAATTTAGGGCATTTTGTCACTTTTTTTCTGAGTTAGGGTACTTCTAGATGAGCTAGGACAATGAAACTTGGCAGGAATATCAGGGACCCGACCAAACGAACCTGGGAATAATCAGTTTCCCGATCCGACCATATGCGGGGGAGTGGGGGCGCTCGAAACTTGAAAATTTAGGGCATTTTGTCACACTTTTTCGAGTTAGGGTACTTCCAGATGAGCTAGGACAATGAAACTTGGCAGGAATATCAGGGACCTGACCAAAGTAACCTGGAAATAATAAGTTTCCCGATCCAACCATATGCGGGGGAGTTGGGTCGCTGGAAACTTGAAAATTTAGGGCATTTTGTCACACTTTTTCGAGTGAGGGTACTTCCAGATGAGCTAGGACAATGAAACTTGGCAGGAATATCACGGACCCGACCAAACTAACCTGGAAATAATCAGTTTCCCGATCCGACCATATGGGGGGGAGTGCGGGGCGCTGGAAACTTGAAAATTTAGGGCATTTTGTCACACTTTTTCGAGTTAGGGTACTTCCAGTTGTGCTAGGACCATGAAACTTGGCAGGCATATCAGAGACCCGACCAAACAAAATTAGGAATAATCAGCTTTCTGATCCAACCATTTTGGGGGGGGGGTGGAGGGCAGGGGAATCCGGGAAACTGAGAAGTGTGTAACTTTCGAACGGATGATCGGATTGTAATGAAACTTCATAACTGAAGAGAATATATATCTGTAATGTCCCGTTTAAAGTCTTGACCGGATTCGGTAGCCAGGGGGGAGTTGGGGGGGGGGAGACCGGAAATTTCAAGAAACGGTTAGAATGGAGGGATCGGAGTGAAACTTGCTGGGAAGAACAAGCATCTGCTCTAGATAAGTCCTTTAGACCATTGCACTGGATCCGGACACTTATGGGGGGGGGGGGGGGGGGTCCCGGAATTCCGGTGATGGTGTTTTTTTTTATTTTCACGATGAAACTTGGCAGGCATATCAGGGACCCAATCAAACTGACTTCAAAATAAAAATATTGTCGATCAGATAATGGTGGGGGAGTGGAGGGAGGGGAATCCGCAGGGGAATCCGGGAAATTGAGAAGTGTGTAACTTTCGAACGGATGATCGGATTGTAATGAAACTTCATAACTGAACAGAATATATATCTGTAATGTCCCGTTTAAAGTCTTGACCGGATTCGGTAGCCAGGGGGGAGTTGGGGGGGGGGGAGACCGGAAATTTCAAGAAACGGTTAGAATGGAGGGATCGGAGTGAAACTTGCTGGGAAGAACAAGCATCTGCTCTAGATAAGTCCTTTAGACCATTGTACTTGATCCGGACACTTATGGGGGGGGGGTCCGGAATTCCGGTGATGGTGGTTTTGGGGATTTTCACGATGAAACTTGGCAGGCATATCAGGGACCCAATCAAACTGACTTCAAAATAAAAATTTTGTCGATCAGATAATGGTGGGGGGAGTGGAGGGAGGGGAATCCGAAATTTTCAGTCATGCGTAATTTTGGAATGGGTGATCGGATTCGAGTGAAATTTAAGAATTCAACAGAGGACATTTCTCCGATGATTTTTTTCATATCCGGACCGGATCCGGCAACTATTGGGGGGGGGGGGGCGGAAAATACGTGCCCCGTTTAGAATGGAGGGATCGGGATGGAACTTTGTGGGAAGAACAAACAGATGCTCTAGGTAAGTCATTTGCTGAATCGGATTGGCTACGTGCACCGCGGGGGAGCTGGGTGGGGGGGGGGGGTTGACCGGAAATCTTGAGAAACGGTTAGAATGATGGTATCGGAGTGAAACTTGCTGGGAAGAACAAACATCTGGTCCATGTAAATCTTTTACATAATTTGACTGGATCCGGACACTTGAGGGGGGGGGGGGGAGGAGGGGTATCCCGGAATTCCGTTTTTGGGGGGATTTTCACGACGAAACTTGGAAGGCATATCAGGGACCCGGTCAAACTGACTTGGAATAAAAAAAAATCCTCGATATGATAATCTTGGGGGGGGAGTTGAGGGAGGGGAATCCGGAATATTGAGTCATGCGTAACTTTGGAACGGGTGATCGGATTCGAGTGAAATTTAATAATTAAACAGAGGACATTTTTCTCTTGTGACCTTTTTCATTTCCGGACCGAATCCGGCAATTATCGGGGGGAGGGCGGAAAATACTTGACCCGCTTAGACTGGTGTGATCTGGATCGAACTTCGTGGGAATGACAAACAGATGCTCTGGATTAATCATTTACAGAACAGGATTGGCTCCGGTTATTGTGGGTGGAGCTGGAGGAGGGGGAGGGGGAGGGGGGTCTGGGATTCCGGTGATCGCGCGTTAAGGTACTTCCAGATGTGCTAGGACGATGAAACTTCGCTGGAATATTGGAGACTCAACAACATTTGCTTCGAAATTGCTACTTCCCAAATCCGATTATTCCTTAAAGTACCAATCTTGACCGCAAAGTAAAAAAAATACTTTTAAGCAATATATGCATTTTCGTGATGCCCATCAGCCCATTAGCAGTTTTGCCTCAAGGGTTTTGCTTACAAATGAAGTTCCAGCTCCCTTATAGCGCGCATCTCAACCGCAAAGTCGAAACTTACTTTTGATGAATCAAATCATCTTGACACATGCAAGTGCCAGATGAGCTTACAGCTCTTGTTCGAGCTTCCAAAGATCAGAAGAAGTGTTTTTAAGTACACGAGTACAATTTGACGCCCTCTATATTGTAAAAAAAACTACTTAATTAACGGATGGACAGGCTTCGATTCTCGAACTAACAATAAGCAGTCGTATCAGAACAAAACGTGTTCTTTTGAGAAAAGCTTCAGCTTCCAACAAATTAGAATTTTAGTGCTTCCCGTGGCAATCCAACTGTAAAAAGTTTCTCCGTATAAAGATTAAAGTTAACTGCAGTATTTGCTACTCAGATTCATCTTATCTCAAATTGGTATTAATCTTATCTGCGTAGAGATAAGAATAATCCGAGTACCAAATACTGCAGTTAACTTTAATCTTTTTGTGGGAAAGCTTTTTACAGTGCCTGACGACGCTGTTCCTCTCCTGGGCTTGCCGGCGGAACCAACCAAGCGATCTGATTGACTCTTCATAAGGGAAAATAGAACCTGGCTCTATTCTCCTTATTCGAGTTATTACAGCGTGCCCCGAGGAAAAGAGGAATCTGTAATAAGCCTTATACGCCGTAATACACCTGTTTGGACAATGCTATAGACTACTGGGTTAGTCATTCCAACTCCTGCCACGGGGGTCTGGGAGGCGGGAAACACAGTCGACAACAAACCCATGGCTTCGGAAATTCTGACATTTTGATTGCATGAGTATTTTATTGGGCTAGGATACCCAGCATTGGCATAGGTAATTCAGCGCCACCCGATGAAAAATTTATCTCAAGATAGTAGTAGAAAGTTGTCCGAAAAAGTAGAATGCAGTATGAACTGACGCTACTACATGATAACTGCATAATACTATTAGTAAGACTGGATACTACTATAGCAAGACAGGATGCTACTGCTTAAGACTGGCCCAGTCTGAGGCACATTAAATAATAGTATTCTTTACTATTACATATCAATACATGCTACTTTTTCGTACAACAACGCAGGCTACAAATTTTTCATCGGGTAGGCACACGGTATCCCAAAATGTGGGATTGTGGTAGACTGGGCTTGCAGGTTCAGCCCGTTCGGAAAAGGGCCTACCAGTTAGAACGGAAATAGTCTTGCCTTACATGACGATATTGGGCCCAAGAACCACCGTTAACGCATATCTGTGAAGAGTTTATTTTTTCCTACCACTTGTCACAGTACTTTGTCCTATAGGTTGGTCAAACTTAACGACAGAAGCTCTGTCAGTAAATCAGGAAACTTCTTGTTTGGAAATCGGCAGCGTTTGTCGATATGGCACGCTTTATCATTCCGTTTCTGATACCAACAGATAGTGTGCTGTCCTCGGATGGGCCGTCTATTCCGCCTCCCGTCGTCCTTGCGTCGGTCCGAGAGGAGCTCTGGCAATCAATTCTGCTAATTCTTCTGCCCAATTTTTACATAGTTTTATCTCGTCATTTATTTCTGGTCATATCTTGCAAGTGTATTAGTTAATTTGTTTCGTTTCTCTGTATTTCGTAAATATTTTATTCCTCTTCTAGCTTTATGCTATTTGGAAATAAATTTGATTGATTGAAAAACAAGGCTCCAAATTGTGCAAGGAAAAAACGGTGATGTCCTTCCATCTGAAGCATCCTACTGGAGATGTCCTTAACCCGTGTTCTGTGTGTGGTGAAACTGAGGAGAGTATTGGCTACTTGATGTCAGATTGCCAGGAACTTGGTGACCTAAAGCGAGTTCTTCATATGAGTGCAGGAGACGACACTTGGGATGTAATCTGTCGTCGCGACAAACGTTACGCATAACAAGCATTGCCGGGAAGAGCCGAAAACCGCCAAAAAATTATCTGCTGACCTTTTTTGTTTGTCGTCATGATATCGGAAAATTCAGCAGATGCGCTTTTATGGCGGTTTTTCGGCTCTTCCCCAATGCTTGTTATGAATTACATTTCAGGCATAACATAACGTTTGTCGTGGCAACAGATTACATCCCAAGTGTTGTCTGTTGAAACCGTGCATCCTGGTGTTATCTGTTATGAAAGTGCTGACAGTGTGGTTGAACGGGCATTGAACATTTGCCAGTGTTTGTTGAGATGAGACTACGAAATAGGTCCCTTTTCGTTTAAAGTGTTTTAATTATGTGTTGTTAGTATCTGCTATGAACTTCATGCGTTTTGCATCATGGCCCTCTGGGCTTTCCGTTCGCAATACATACTGTGTACTGTGAGCATGTATGTGCAATGCATACATGCGGTAAATCCGGTACCCATTGGGGACTTGAATCCAACCTTGCTTCTAGTTGCATGTTTGTTGGAAACATCAGAGTACTTATTTGATGGTGGAAAACGGATACGTCAGCTGAATTTTATTGGAGCTATATTTCGACCCTTCTTGGCAAGGGTCCTCTTCAGGCTCAAAACCGCTCAAGTTGGAAAGACGAACTTAGCTCTCGAATATAACTCCAATAAAATTCAGCTGACGTATCCGTTTTCCACCATCAAATATGATTCGCAGTCAGCTTGGGCTGAAGGAATATTTATCAGAGTACGCTTCAATACTCTATATGACTGAAGTCCAAAACACGCCTATTACTATTTGTGGGTCCTGGTTTGCCTAAGTGGCTCCGACAAGTGAGTCCTAGACTTCTAAATTATATTCGGAAAAATGTTCATGGTACTGGTCACGGTACAAGTTAAAACAATAGGTTTTACGTCGTGGTGTTAGGGTTTACTGTTCTAGGCTTCTGCCTTAACCGTAGCTGCTCAACCGAGTGGCCTGAAAGAAGGACTCTTCCTTTCAGCTCACTTAGTTGTTCTCGTAGTCTTTCAACACGGTAGCGTCTTTTCGAAGGCGTAGATGTGTACGGTTCTAGTTATGTTCAGGTTCAGGACACGTTTATTGTACTTTACTCACTGCTGTGTTGTCTCCTCCAAGTTTCACCACACTCTGCAACTATCTGCGCCACTTTTCTGCTTAGAAAATGACTAGAAAAGCCTTTTTATAGACTATTTCTCTGACGTCAAACTCGCCTTGCTCTCCTTTCACTGGTTCCCTGCAGTCCTCCCGTTCTGACCGCACACTCTCGCTCGAGTTCTAAGCGTCACGTTAGGACTTGATCCCGAATTCAGAAACAACATTTCCTTTAAATCTTGGCTGAATTGAAACGGTTTGGGAACGATGTTGATTTAAATCTGACTTGAGTTTAAAAGGTAAACCAGATAAAACTATAAATATAAAGATATGAAGACCCTTCGTAACAAAGTCCCTTGTCTAAAGTGCCATTTATATTATTAATTTACGTGACTTGGGGATGTGAACTGGTTAGATGAATTTGCCTTCGGGCGGGATCACTGTTCCTATGGCCGGCTTCTACCAGACTATTGTAGTGGTTTGCGAACTCTGTTCACAAGCCCCTCGGTAGCTCAGTGGTAGAGTGACTGCCTTGTAAGCAGAGGGTCCTGGGTTCTAATCCCGGCTGAGGAGCATTTTTGTCTATCAGTTTACTACTTATAAGCGCCAGTGCTCCCCAGGTAGAAGGAGTAAACGTATCCGTAACGACTCAGACTCAACAACTCAAATCTTGTGTCAAACAATCACGGCGATCTTCGGGAGCAGCTGTGATTCCCGAAGTGATGCCGCTTCTTTTTTCTTTTCTTTATTTCTGCTTCAGGCTCTTCCGCAAGGTACCAGGCGATTTTGCATCGGCAAGGAGTTAGTCTTCAAGAGTATTATTGGAGTTTGCCAACGCGAAGAACCTTTGTTTTACACGAATAAGTAGTGAGGGTAAAATATCTTGGTTTAAGCCCCCAAAACGATAGTTGTTTGGGGAGCACATCGCAGTCGGATTCGTCTCCCTAAGAGCAGACACACTGTAAAGGCGAATATCCGAGTAATGTCGTCAGGGCGGATACAACCCGATGAAAAATCTATCTCAAAATAGTAGTATGAAGTTGTACTAAAAAGTAGCATGCAGTACTAACTGATCCTACTACATGCTTCTACTTCAAGGCTACCGTGCTAATACATTCTACTGCATGCTACTATTTGCAAGACTGGATGCTACTATAGCAAGACAGGATGCTACTGGATACTACTGCTTAAGATTTGCCCAGCCTGAGGCACATTAAATGATAATATTCTTTACTATTACATATCAATACATGCAACTTTTTCGTACAACTATCAGACAACTACGCAGGCTCCAAGTTTTTCATCGGGATTTCACATACGAAGTTTGAAATCTCACAGATGTGAATGGTTGGAACTAATAGTGTAGCAGATTACGATAATAGGTAAGACGGGTCCTTTAATAGTTTCAAGTTACCGATATCGAGAAGAATCTGATACAACAAAACACTATTTATTTCGAGCTTCGAGATTTTGGTACAGCAAATGAATAGTTTGCCTCGACAGTTAGTAGAGGATTAAGCAACGACTTAGAATTACTTAAATTGACAGTTGTCTAAGACTTATTTGAAATCCAAACTCACGTAATAACACCCCAGTCTATAGGAGGTAAGAAAACAATAAAAAAACGTACAGACAATCGATTGCCGGTCTTCACTAATATACCTGAGCTCCTCCAAAACCCATGTCCTAATTTCGTAACGGACTCTGTGGGAAGTTATAAGCTGTAACACTGAAACTTTCATATATACACTAATACGAGGCACTAATTCGTTGTTATTTACAAAAATTCACAGGTAATTCATATACTAGGACACACGGTAAGACTTTCGGTATTAGTCACCGAAATCTTGGGCTTTGACTTCACCAAGTTGTAGCTCGCGGTTGGATCCACAAATTCCAAAAATTGGATAACACTCTCTCAAATGATACAAATATGCTCACATTTTCGTGATCGGACGCGAACTTTGCACCCAGAAGGCTTTGATCAAAAAATTTATTCCATCGCTTCTGAACATTCGAATGCGAAATTTTCATCGGACCCTGTTTGCACTTGCACACACACAAATTGACCATGGTCAGAACAGCTGGCTGTCAACCACTTAGCCAAGCAGAAACCTGAGACCGTGTTCTGTAAATACTAAGTGGATACTTATAAGCGGTAGCTTTTGCGTCCTCTGTTTTGCATGTGGTTGAACGCTACACAGACAGTCGGGTCGGGAACTATGCATAGTCGAACCAAGAAAGATTTGCGAGAGGACTACACAGCAGAACTCTTAAGTTCTTAGCTTCACCAGCACCTTTTCACCCAAACAGACATTCGCGTCCGAATTCTACATCGTGCTTTGTGAGCGTGGCTGCAATCTTCCAGCGTACAACGCTATACCAGCTACGTTGGGCGCAAAATCGCTACGTAGCAGCAATGTCACTTTGAAGCTAATTTGGAACGAAAAATCGTTCGCTTTTACTTCCGCGTTTCCACAAGAAGGTCGACTAGCGTATTACCAAACTGTCCAAATTTTCCCTTTGTTCACGGGACTTCACACCGCTACCACTTTACTGGCATCTACTTTCACTCGTAGGAAAACGGTATCGTCTTTGATAAAATGGCGCTTTTTGAGCATTTCGTGAGAGACGAAGCGTGGGAAACCAAAGCCGAGCGCGTCTGGTTCGCGAGAGGGGCGCTGGAAGTTCTCCCACGTTGGATCGGGAATGAAGCTTTCTACGATGTTACAAGCCTAAGTAAAGAAGAAAGAATTAATGAAAGGAAGAATGTTCCAACGTGCCTCTTTGTTCATACGAAGTGAACTTTTAGGCTGATATCGCTTCACGGGTCTAATACCTGGCCGCGGCGTTTTCGGAGTCCAAACTCTGAACAGACACGTTGTTCATGAAGTTTGTTGGGAATCGTCCGACTCCGTTTCTCACCCTATTTGAATGCTCCGCGCTTTTCCACTTACAACGCCATCTAGGAATGTTGGGTAAAATTAATAGTAACGAATTTTAGCGTCACCAGTTCAGTTGGTAGACAGCCTTCAACTAGATTTTGGTTTGAAATATTTAAAGTGGATTTGCAGTAATTTTAAGGGTTCCTGACTTCTCTGACTTCCCGTATACTTGGCTTATACATTTGGAAATAGTCATTGCCTTTAAAATAAATGTTATTTAACGTTGGACTGGAGAAATCGGCGTGCCAGAGACGGTCTTCCGAACAAAGGTAGGACGGTAGGTTTTATTTTTAACCAAAACATTGAAAGTAAAGTAAAATAAAATAACATGACTAATATTCTATTGCAGCAAAAAGAAAGTCCTAAGGACTTGTGCTGCAATTTATTAATACTACTTGTATCTGATAAATAAATAACTAAACACAACAAGTTACAATTATCCACCTAGCCTATGACTTAAATAACAGACAATTAACTATAAACAACAAGAATAATTAATTATCGAACAGATGGTCAAAATGGCAGAAGCTACGAAGTTACGCTGGGTAATCTGGTCCCGGTTGCCCCTAAACCGGGATGTTCGACCCAGAAGTTGTGTTTGATGTAGCCCAACAGTTTGCATCGCGGGTCTCACTCCTATTTCGGTAAAACGTTTTTAAATGATAAGGATAAACGAGTATACATACCGATTCTGGGTTGGTTGCTTGGTCGTGCAGCGTAAAGGAGACGGTGTGAGCGAAGGGCCACTTAAGAAGGGCGTCATACTCGCCGGGTAGGATTTTGATGTAGATGGATAGGTGGCTCCCCTCACCAGAGCCATTGCCGTTCAAGAAAACGGATGCCTATAACAAGAAAATAATTAGAGATTTTCCATGCAACGTCTAGCCAGTCAGTGAGATCACTCCATCCACACTTTATTTTCCCCCATTAGTCAAAAATCATGGACAACAGGGCCCAGCCAGCGCATGACACTCTACATTCTTTTCTGGCCGACGAATGAAAAATTGTATATTGTATTTGTTGTGTTTTATTTAATTCTTGTATTAGTTACTCCGCTTTTCAAATAGCGGGTCAGAAATAAATTATTACTTACCTACTTACTTACTTATTACCCGGTTTGTTTGGCCGAAGGATTCATTCATTTATTTACACTCTAAAAACTGTATAACATATACATATGGCAAGAGACGAGATCCCCTGAAGCTGTCTTGTCAGGGATCCACTACCTATATATTAACCGTCGGACTAGATCGAAGATCTTTTTCGATCCTGGCACAAACGACTCTAGCCTAGTACCAGGGAATGAACATCTATGTCCACAGGTAAGATCAGCAGCGCTGTAGACAGTCTTAATGTGATGATGATGATGATGATGAAATTAAGCACTTAAGAAGAGATAGATAGCGCAGTACACACAAAGAAAAGGAAAAAATACACAGAGCTTTCAATAATGTAGTATAGTAAACGCGCAAGTTCAAAATATTAACATTAAAAAAAAAAAGACATGGGACTAATCGGGTCTAAAAAAAACTTCTTTCTAGATGGAATGCGGAAATGGCCAAGAGCAGAAACGTGAAGGTCCTGGACGATTGAAGATAACTTTGCACAAGGGTCAGAGGGCAAAAAAGTTGCAGTTATACGGGAATTTCTATGACGTCGGTACATTTTAATCTTTTCGTCTCAGAATACCAAAAGTTCAGGAAAGGCTGCAGACAGAGGGGAACAAAAAATATTATATCTAAGTCCAACTTGGAGTCAGGATCCGAGTTCGTTGACTGAAATTTGACTACCAAGGGCTTTTCTGTTATATTTTCCTCTATTTACAACTATTTTTCCATATGCTTGTGGCAAAAACGGACAAAGACAGATTTCACCATACACGACGCAAACGGATCCGAGTTAATTTCTGCTCGGTTTTCTTAAACCATACCTTTGCCTGGCCACCTACCCTTGCAGGCACAAATTAATTTCCGTTCATTTAATATACCCTTAACCGCTGGGACACACCTTTTTTGCTTCACGCCAAAAATTCAGTCCAAAAATCGTTCCACTAATCAGTCATCTCTTTACTGTCAGAACTTTGATTCCAGATAACACATGTTTGCGCATCCATGTGTTAAATCTGATGAGAAAATGTATGTTATGAATCTTTTAAATGTCCTATTTACGCGAAACATAACACAACAAGACCAAAGGTGTCGATGGGATCCCAAAAATCTAATATTTGATCAGGCAACTGGATCTTGTCTTCTCCAGATCCACTCTTCGCCAGGCTAGTCATCAGAGAAACCAAGTTCAGATATACCTCTATAAGCCATATCTATTTTGACGATAGTGACTGAAACTTCCTGCTGTACTTCTGCCAAATTTGTGGTTTCGCCCGAATTCCGGGCGAACTACTAGTCCAGCAAAAAGAAGAAAATTCAGAAACGAATTCAGCGTATCTCCTTATCCCTACAAAGAACATCTAATCAAATTCAAATAAAACTTTGACTTAAAAAAAAAATCCGGTTACAACTAAATTCCGGGCTAAAAATATGTCCGGGTAAAAAATGATTGCCATATACAGACTCACCATCTCTTCTTACCCCTAAATCTGTCATCTAATCAACTTCAGATACAACTTTTACTTTTAATGTATTTTCCGGTTTTGGCCGGATTCCAGGCTAACTAGTTGTCCGGCGAGAAAATGGTTTTCACCGTCATGTTCAGCATGTCTTCTTACTCTGAAATCGAACATTTAATCAACTTCAAATGAAACTTTTACTTTTAACCAACTTTCCGGTTTTGCCGGATTCCGGACGAGCTACTTGTCTGGCGAAAAAATGGTCTTCGCCATCGTGCTCATGATGTCTTCTTATCCCTAAATGAAACATTTAATCAAATTCAAATGGACCTTTTACTTTTAACCAACTTTCCGGTTTTTGCCGGATTCCGGACAAAATACTTTTTCGGCAAGAAAATGGTTTTCACCGTCGCGCTCAGCATGTCTTCTTACCCCATAATCGACTATCCCATTAGTTATTTAAAAATATTGTGTTTTTGTCCCTTAATTTCAACCCCCTCCCCACCCTCAATGTAGGGCTACAAAGCCCATCTACGAACTTGACCTTACCCTTGACCCAAATAATCCTCACAATCATCAAAATATTTCATTCCCTTCGAGAGGTATCGTGCTTACAGACGGACGGACGGACGGACAGCTTTTGCGATGTCACATGTATATACCTCCACTTACGTTTTGGGATCCCAAAAATCGGTCAAAACAGAAATATTATGTTAACGTTTAACACAAGTTCAAGTTCTGTTTATTGCAAACTAAATACAACATAAAGAGCCAATTTGGTAGAGAGAGAGCTCGAGGACAAATGGCGGACATTCGCATCTACTACGGACATACATCAACACACAAGTTATAAATTAACCATAATCCACCCAGGTTCCAGATTCAAACGACCAAACTGAGTTGGTATTTACCGCGACAAACCATACATTTTCTTTAACTTTTTTTTATTATTCTTTATTTTTCATTAGATTTTTTCTATGAGCACTGATTTAACTTTATTTTTCAGACAAAGTTCAAGTTTAATTGCACAAGGATTTGCAAACATGTGTTATCTGTGATCAGACTTCTGACAGTGGAACCGAATCCTTGTCGGATTACTACCTAAAAAATGCAGGCGGTGGGGGGGGGGAGGGTAAAGACGTGACAATTTACCTGGAGTTTGTAGCCATATTGACTGGTGTAAAATGGCGCGCTGATTAGTTCAAACCCTTCTTTCAATTTGGCTTCCGCAAGTCGGGCTGAATAGTCGTTTACCCGCCATACCAGCGTTCCTAAAAAATAATTATCAAATTAATAAACTGCGAAGATCAGCAAATATCATTTTAACTGGTGGTGAAAACAGTAGTCTACAGCCTTTACAACTCCTCAGCGTTTGAGTTTAAGACTGTGTGGATTCCTTCTTCCGATTTTCCTATTCTACGGAAGGTTTATCCCGTATGGAAATAATTCAAGTTATTGTATTATGGGACCTTTTCCAATAACGATCGTAAACACTTGTTTTTTTACGACTGGAAATAGTTGTTTACGATTGTAAACAGTTGTTTCTAATCGTAAATTATGATTTTTTTTTTTAAATTAAGATTATAACTTCCTGACTTGTAAGTCCTTACGATTGGAAACAGTTGTTTACGATTGTGAACAGTTGTTTACGATTGTAAACAGTTGTTTACGATTGTAAATAGTTGTTTCCACGACTGTATCTTTTCGATTGGAAACAGCTGTTTCCAACCGTAAAATTACGATTTTTTAAATTTTAAATTAAGATTCTAACTTCCTGACTTATAAGTCCTTATCTCAAACTGAATCATTCTTGATAATAATAATCTTTTCTTCCAACCACAAATTGTACAATACAGTACAAAAAAAAATAACAAGACATAATTATGGAAAACAAAACACGTACGAAAAAACTTCTCGAGCATCATGCAGACGAATAAGGCTATTAAAGACGACAGACGCGCGCAATAGGTTTCGGGAAATCGTCAGCTTTTTATTCATGCAAACCCACTCCCTGCTCTTTTTGTTTTTAGCTAAAAGTGACGTTGAAAACCATGTTTAGTGCTATGTTGTACAGAAACGTAACATTTAAAGGCTCATAACACCATTTTCATTTAACATCAACAGATAGTGTGGTTATCTCACATCCGCTGAAATTGCGTGTAGATTATAAAAATTCTGACAGTCTAGTTGCTCACAGCGCAATCAAACATCTGAACGCTTTGTCTTACAGTCTACGCCAAGTTTTAGTCTAAATTAATAACTATTAAACAGAAAATGTATACGAATGAATGAATGACTTACTTGTATATTAAAACCACATAATTATCAACTCATTTTGCGTATAAACTACATCTCCGTCAAAAGAAATTTCTCCGGTGGTTGAAAGCGAACTTGAGGACCTGCCTTTTACGATCCATTTCTTATATCTTCCCCTACCACAAGCCCCCCCCCCCCCACTCAAGAATATCTGAGCAAGTTGTGCGTACCTGTATAGTTGATGCTGATTCTGGACACTTGAGAGCGAAGCGCTGTCAGTTGTTGTTGCTGCCGGACGGCCAATGAACACATTAGACTGAGGTGTTGACGCGTGGATTCTTCTTCGTGCTTTTCGACGGCATATCTGGGTCCCTAAAATGGAGCAGCTGACTTTACTCATCTACATTCTTTGAGCCCAAGCTGACTTTGAAACATTTATTCAAACAATGTTTACAACTGGTACGTCAGCTACGACTCTTCATCAGCGATATTTCGGCCCTTTTTGGCAAGGGTCCTCGTCTTTTGTGTAATTGTGTAAGCGCACAAGAAAGTTGGACAGTACCGAGTTTATTCGGCTTGAATATGTTTTCAGGCATCCGGACCGGATTCGGTAACGGTGAGAGGGATAACGGCGGTATAGGAAATTTGCAGATATGCTCCGATTAGAGCCAAACTTGATGAATTTCAGAAGATATGTTTCAGAAGATACGACGAGGACCCTTGCCAAAAAGGGCCGAAATATCGCTGATGAAGAATCGTAGCTGACGTACCCGTTGTAAACATTGTTTGAAGAAATTACTCATCTATTTTTTTCAGATTAAGATCTCTTACATCTTTCGCAGTTTCTTCTTCTGCATTTGACAGTGCAAAACGGATACGTCAGCTGAATTTTATTAGAAACAACAAATTCAGACCCGATGTGCCGACGAGTTGACCGACGCCCGACAAAAACATAAAAAATTCATTTCTTCTGGATTCCTTATGTATGAAAAGAACCCGATGTGCCAACGAGGATACCGAGGGACGACAAAAGCATGCAAAATTCGATTTCTTCAGTGTTTTGCCCGACAAACGTTTGCAGGATTTTATTTCTTGCGTATAAAACGAACCCGATGTGCCGACGAGTCGACCGACGCCTGACAAAAGCATACAAAATTGTATTTCTTCTGTGTTTTCCCTCCTTCAACAATCAGTTATTTCAACAAGTTATTTATCAACAAAGTCAATCTAATTGCTGAAAAGGTCTACCCTATCAACGACCCAATCGAGCAGCAAAAATAGCAGCCGTGTCTAAAATGAAATCACAGCACCAACTTTACTCCAAGCAATTCTCACAAAGAAATTCACCGAATCAGATACGAAGGCTAAGCTAGAATCTTTAATTATTTTTCCACAAGTTCATTTTCCAGGTTGAGCGGCTTGAACCTGAAGAGGACCCTTGCCAAGAAGGGCCGAAATATAGCTCGAATAAAAATTCAGCTGAAGTATCCGTTTTGCCCTGATAAATATGATTCGCAGTCAGCTTGGGCTGAAGGAATCGTGAATTTTATATATTTAGCTTAGGTTACAATTGTTATCTGTTGTCGCGAGTCGCGACAAACGTTATACATGACATTTTGTGTATAACAAGTATTGCCAGGAAGAGCCGTAAAACCGCAAAAGAGCATCTGCTGAATTCTCCAGCATCATGACGACAAAGAAAAAAGCCAACAGATGCTTTTTGGGGTTTTTCGGCTTTTCCTGGCAATACCTGTTATGCATAACATTTCATGCATAACGTTTGTCGCGAGAACAGATTACATTCCAAATGTTGTCTGTTGTGTGTTGACAGTCGAAACCGCGCATCCTTGTATTGTCTGTTATGAAACTTCTGAGAGTGTAGTATCATTGTTGCTACGAATAATATTTGTTAGTAGTAGCAGTCGTTACCAGTAGTAGAACAGTTAGGAATCAATTAACAGTAAAACGAAAGCACTGCTTGCAAGGCTGTGCTACTAAAGTACACAACCAAATAAACTGAAGAATAACTGAAGGGTGAAACACAAAATTAGTAAGAAATAAAATGTAAAAAAATGTAGCTAGCCTACATTTCTTTAATCTATTGGCCTAAACAACGTTTTTTATTAGGTTCTTTGTGAACGAATGACTGACATTTTGTACTCACTTTTAAGACAAGACTCACAAACGGAGTAGGCCTATGAGAGAAAGAAAAGGAAAAAAAAATACAAAAACACATAACACATACATTTTAATAATCTTACGGGAGTACGAACAGCGCATGAACAAAGCGAGAATAATTAAGATGTTCATACTAAAATTTAGCTGGCGATTGAGCCCGAGTACTTCGAATCTTCTCAGAACTTTTTATCACAAAGTTGTCGCTGCTTTTTTGTTACTGAAGTTGGTCATGGGAACCAGGTTCGTCTCGGGTCGTTTTACTGTGAGAACCAACCAACCTCTTCACTCCGAGACTCGGATCGAGTTACCTCTGCGTCACGTATATTGGTTTTATGGTAGGGTGCATTGTCTGTAATTACACTTTCATCATGGTGGTTAAAGATGTCGAGATTCTGTCACTACTTTGATATGAGTGAAGGATTACACACGGGACTGCGTTTATTTGTTAGTGGTTGCAGAAAAAAAGTATTGAGGTATAAAGGTTGATAGTTTTTAAAACAATTTTATTGGTATTTCCATTGATTTTTCTGCACCCTAATTGCGTCGTTTTTTGTTTTTTTATTCTTGTAATTAAGAAAACAGTTTTCTCGAAATATTATAATTTTTAGTGTATCCATTGTGAACGTAAAATCAACTAGTCGGCTCACAGCCATTTCATGATTTTTAATGGATAAACTGAACAAAATTGAAAAAAAAACCATTGACTAGTCGATTCCGGCGGAGAGAATTAAAAAAAACATATCTTCGCGTAACCTTTTCGTGTTGGTGAATATGCTAGAGCGTGTTCCACCCTACTTACCGTAGTTACTACGCACGACGTCAAGAATTTTGGCTCCTTGACGTCAGGGCTGGAACGAATTTTTCTATTTTCGAAAAATATCGTGCCACGCGGCAATAACGTCACCGAGATTGTAGTTACCACGCTTACTACGTTCCCCAGCGTGGTAAGCAAATAGTTACTATTTTTAGAAGGTTGGAACGGTTAGCGTAGTAACTTTTCGCAAGGTTGGAACGAAAATAGGTACTATAGTTAGAAGGGTGGGACAAGCTCTTACAGTCTCAAGCTTCCCTGTCCATGGGAATCCTATCCTACAAATCTTTACTCATTAAATCTTTGATAGTGCAAAACGGATCCGTCAGCTGAATTTCACTAGAGCTATATTTCGGCCCTTCTTGGCAAGGGTCCTCTTCAGGCTCAAAGCCGCTCAAGTTGGAAAAACGGACTTGTGGAAAAACAAACTAAAGATTATGATTCGGGGTCTGTGTAACGGATGTTATATCACGTCGTTTGCCCTCGGGGTGTGAAATGACTCCAAGGGAAATGAACATGAGAGTCGGGCAACGGACTTGCAATCCGTTTCCCAGGAACCAGAGGAACTCTCTTCTGGGGAAAAAATCTCGTGCAACAGAAACGTTAAAGAAGAGCCTCGGATCTGATCCCCTATCGACGACGACAAATGCATGCCCCCGGACACGACAGCCAGAGTGGGAAGACGTCGTCGCAGCCGCAAGTTTCAGAGATGACTGGAGACTCCTCTTGGACGCCCTGGGCGCCTCTTGAGGCACAGGAGGATCAAAGGTAAGGTAAGGTACACTGAATAAAGCGAATAATTAAACAGGAAGAATCGAATAGTTTTGATTACAACCCAGCGCAGTCAGCTTGGGCTGAAGAAATATTCACCTTAAATCTGCACCCCGCTTCCTTAAAGCTGCAATTTACTGTGAGGGCTGGGCAGGTTTCTTTGAGGTGCACTTCCAGATCTTCTCGAACGAGGTCAGTGGTATCGCAGCCTTGCGGGCAAGCCAGAGGGAATCTGCCGCACTTTCCATGATGAACCTGGAAGGATTTGAGTGGTTTAGGAAGCCATCTTAACTAGATGCTCTGAATTTAAGAGAGCATTATATCTTCGGAGGATTAAAACTGATTAGCGCTCGTAGTGATAGCCTCCCCCTGAGAATTCGGAGAAAATGTGTGGGAACTGTTAGGGTGCGGTCTAGTGGTCCTTACCTCTGCCCAGTGTTTGGTTGTGTGGACGGAAATTTGTTGAATTTTATGTGCGAATGTGTGGAGTTGAATGATTTGAGAGTTGAAATGTTTGGGGAGCGAATTTCCGGGGAAGGTTGGTTGGCGGAAAAGTTTATGGAGGAAAGTTTGTTTGGGGCTAGGCAGCTTGGAAAGCTTTTGCGGATAGGCTGGAAGCATAGTGAAGAATTTTTATAGCTAGAATTTACTAGAAGAGTTTTATTTTTATTTGTTTTGTATCTTATCTTGTATGCGATGGCCCTCGCGCTTTAAGCAATATATATAATATTGTATCATATATCAAATTTCATGCACTCTCTCTGCTTGAAAGCAACTTTCTGAATTTCGTGATATAAATTCTGATTTTCGTTTGATATAAATTCGATCATGAAGTTCGTGATATAAGTTACCATTCCAAGCATATAAAGGCTCCATAAAGGGTCATCCCTTTCCCTTTTGACTTTTGTTTATTTTTGTCTATTCTACTGAACTAGTGCTTTTCTATTATACCTACTTTTATTTCGTTTTCTTCTTTTACTCCACTAACTTCACTTTGTCCCATGTAGTGGGTTACAAATAAATTATTATTATCATTGTAGTTATTATTCTGCAACTTCTTCCTCCGCGAAAATACCAAAAACACTGAAACAGACGGCGACACCGTGGTTTCTTAAATTCATTTCATGCGAACAGCGAATTACCAATGAATAATTAGCCGAGTCACACCTGAGACTGTTCAAATACCAGCACTGAATAAATTGATTCTTAGGTACATTTTCGGTGTCTCCTTTAGTTTTCATTTTTGTTCTTGCTCGAAACGTTTAGGAGAGGAGTGTTCATGCTGGATACTTTTGCTAGCAGTGATGTTGACACACAAGAGAGGACAGGTTTGTATCAAGCAAAAAAGTCAAAGTTGAACAGCAAGTGCCCGGTATTAGAACATCAAAATCCATTGTTTTATTGGTTCATCAGTTGTTTGAATATATCAAAATCAGCATGTTTAGAATCGTTTGAGAAACGAATCGCCCAATTTATCGACTTGCCTGGCACCATCGCCTTGCACCAGCACCATGTCCCTGTGCCAGGCACTGCTGATTTTTGCCGGTGCCGCGATAGGGTGTACAACAGGTGCCAGGGAGTGGGCAACACCTCAGCATTAATGCGCCCAGGATACGATCTTTCAAAGTAATTATCATCTCTTCCCTTCAGGTGCAAATCCTTTTTGTGCTACCAAACGCACCCTTTTACAATCTAATTACCACATACATAGTTCATTGCACGTATTTAATTGTGTGAAATGGAAAGTTAACAAAAAAGTAGTCTTCATCAGTTCTCACACTCTACCTTATTCGTTACTAAATACATCATATCTACGCCAAGATCCGTTTTCAAGTCACATTATTTTTTCTTCTTTCAGCGTAAACATTTAAAAGCGGAAGCAGGTTCACGTTTTCATGCGCATTAGCAATTTTACTCGATTTAAACGCTAAACTACACTCCCACCGTTGCTTAGTCCAAAATTTAGTTGATTTCCGGTGCTTGCACAATTACGTCAGAGCACACAGGGTGTGGAAAATCGTACGAATTAGTCGGTCTTTACAATTTACGCTATTTATTATGTGTGAAGCTTTGGTAAGTGTATTACAATTGTTAACGACTGCCTTTATGAACTGTTCAAATCTATGAAATGATTCTTATTTGCCTTAAACAGGAAAATACGACAATTCGCTGTTACAAATTTTACAAATTAGGCTGTACGTTCAACTAGATCGCTCCACTCTGAGAGTTTCACATGATTTGAAGTTTCCCCCTCCGACCCCCCCCCCCCCCCCCCCAGATTCATCGGATCCGGTCCGGAAATGAAATGAGACGTCTGAGACACGAGGTCTTTCCAGATATCAAGTTTCATTAAGGTCCGATCACCCGTTCGAAAGTGAAGCTTGCCCCTATTTTCCGGATTCCACCCACTCCCCCTCCCCCCACGATGGTCGGATCGGGGAAGTGACTATGTCCAAGCTAGTTTGGTCGGGTCCCTAATACGCCTGCTAAGTTTCATCGTCCTAGCACTTCTGGAAGTACCCGAACTCGTGATGAGTGGACCGACAGACCGACCGAAAAGTGATCGGTATATGGCCCTTGAGCGGAGCTGCAAGTGCCATAAAAAGCCCGAAGGCCGTGGTAACAAAAACTGTACAAATACACTAAATTATAGAAATTACAAAGACTCCTCCGATTATAAAAATCTCGATCTATACTCCATCGCAAGCCTCAATAAACGCCCAAGTTTTTCTCACAGTAAGAAAGCCTTCATCCTTCATCATCCCTATACCATATATTCTTCAGTATATTCTCTCTCACTAAGTACCTCCCTTCTCCATTCATTCAACTCCACACACTCACACGCCAAATGAACTACACTTTCATCCTCATCACCGCACATAGGAAAAGTAAGGACCAGTTCTCTCCTTTGCTTTACTATATATATATATACATACCGCCACAGTTCAGGGCTTCCAAGCGTACTAGTTGCTTAAAGGTCGACATTGTCCTACTATGAGCACTTGTGACAGCCGTGACAGGTATAGTAAAATAGGCCCACAAGCTTATGAGTAAAGGTGATGAACTTCCGGAGCAATGGAAATCTTGCACTGACTTTGGGATAGAAAGTGCAATCTAAGGCGCATTCTCGCCTTTCCCAAGATCTCCTTTTGAGGAGTCCCGTGTTTTTGTTTGTCCCGACGACTGACTCCCCGTATTCTCGCAAGTCCCTACGGATGGAGATTGCTCCAGTTATCAGCATTTCGGCCCTTTTTGGCAAGGGTCCTCGTCAGGCTGTCAATCCTCTGGTTCAACTTCGGGGAAGGAAACAAACCTGTAACCCTTTTTGGCAAGGGTCCTCGTACAGGTTTGTTTCCTTCCCCGAAGTTGAACCAGAGGATTGACAGCCTGACGAGGACCCTTGCCAAAAAGGGCCGAAATATCGCTGATGAAGAATCGTAGCTGACGTACCCGTTGTAAACATTGTTTGAATAAATGTTTCAAAGTCAGCTTGGGCTCAAAGAATATTTATCTACGAAGTACGGAACTTGCACAGCCCAGACATGCAGACAATTATCCAACTTGGCCGGAAGGAAAGAACAAGTGGTTGATTACAGGTTTGTTTCCTTCCCCGAAGTTGAACCAGAGGATTGACAGCCTGACGAGGACCCTTGCCAAAAAGGGCCGAAATATCGCTGATGAAGAATCGTAGCTGACGTACCCGTTGTAAACATTGTTTGAATAAATGTTTCAAAGTCAGCTTGGGCTCAAAGAATATTTATCCAATTATCATCGCCATCATCAAAAAGGGACTCCCTCTCAGATTCGGTGGGGAGTCGACTCGGGGAGCTGCTGGTGTTTTGTTTTTGGAAAACAGATGTTAGGGATGGTTAATAAGAATTTTTGAGATCAATGTTGAGTTTTGTTACTTGATAAGACTGATTTTGAGAAAAATACATCTATTTTATTGTGGTTACGATTTTGTTATTGTAAATAATAAATGTAAAACTCGAGTAAAACCTATCAGAAAACAGAAATGAAAATAAAATGGCTTATGGCTTTTACAGACTAATTCCAGCACCTGAATAAAAAAATTTCAGCAAAATCAAATTTTGAGGGCATTCCCCCTGTTTCTCGGACGCGGAGTCTGCGCGGAGTGACTCCATGAGCTTGTTCCACCCTTCGAACAATAGTAACTATTAGTTACTATTTTCGTTCCAACCTCTTGAAAAGTTACTACGCTGACCGTTCCAACCTCCCCGAAATAGTAACTAATAGTAGCTATTTGCAATTTCCATGCTCGGAGGCGTAATAAGCGTGGTAACTACGCATCTCTGTAAGTTGATAGGTCGGATTCACCCGTGGCGTGATATTCCGCTGGAAAATAGCAAAATCGTCCCAGCCTTGACGGCAAAAAAGCTAGCATTCCTGAGGTCATCCGTACTAACTACCGTAAGTAGGGTGGAACACGCTCCATCTGTTCCTGCCGCTCCCCTCGATTCCCCGGGGAACGGCGAGAATGAGCTTCATTCTGCTTCATTCATCGTTTTGCTCATTCCCTTACGGATCCATAGTTTACTATCTCTTTGTCACAAATGTTGATAATAAGACAAAGGCGACTTCCAGAAACTAGTTGGCTTGCAGTGCTGAACTGGAGTAAGCCGAGTTCGTTAGAACTGAAGAGATACGCTTCAGCGCTACACAAAGCATTGAGGCTTACTAAAACCGAAGGGGAAAACAATGATAATGAGGATTACGAATTACTAGTATTATTATCCCTCGAAATACTAGACGAGTGTAAAAAGGGACACATAGGCGAGAAACTCATCTCGGACAATCTATATGATAACATAAGTTTCAAGTTTAATATTTGTTCAGGTTCAATCATTTTCATTATACAACAAAAACTATTATAACATAGACTCGAAACTTCTGTGTTATAAAAACAGTATGATCTAATATTTGTAACAGAATGGATCCATTACAAATATTAGACCACTGTTATTATACCACAGAAGTGCAGTCAATACCTTTGAGGGTAGTCAATATAAATGCTTACTCATTAGTAACAAGACAAAAGGTGTCGATGGGATCCCAAAAATCTAATATTTGATTCCGACAGTCGGGTCTTGTGTTCGCCAGATCCAGTTTTCGCCAGGCTAATGATCAGAGAAAACCATGTTCAGATATACCTCTATAAGCCATATCCATTTTGACAATACTGACCGAGACTTCCTGCTTTACTTCTGCCAAGTTTCCGGTTTCGACCGACTTCCGAGCAAACTATGTACAGAAAAAAGACAACTGGGTCTTGTCTTAGCCAGATCCAGTCAGCGCCAGAATCCTTGAACATCCTTACAATTAAAATTCAGAAACAGATTAAGGCCAAATAGCTAATCATCTGAGAAAACCAAGTTCAGATATGGATTCAGCATGTGTGTTTACCCGTATAAGTCATATCTGTTTAGACGAAAAGTCCCTGCCACTTCTGCCAATTTCCCGGTTTCGGCCGAACTCTAGAACTACTTGTCCGGCGAAAAAAGAAAGCTCAAAAACGAACTCAGGGTATCTTCTTTCCCCAATAATGAACATCTAATCAACTTCAAATAAAAATTTAACTTATAACAAATTTTCCGACTCCAGCCGGATTCCGGTCGAACTATATGTCCGGGTAAAATATGATTGTCACACACGGATTCAGCGTCTCTTCTTACCCCTAAATCGGTTATCTAATCAGCTAGAAATAAAACTTTAACTTCTAACAATTTTCCGGTTTTGGCCGGATTCCGGGCGAACTACATGTCCGGGAAGAAAACTGTTTTCACATAAAAGTTCAGCATGTCTTCTTGCCCTAAATCGGACATCTGATCAACTCGAAATAAAACTTTTAATTTTAACAAACTTTCCGGTTTGGGCCGGATTCCGGGCGAACTACTTGTCCGTCGAGAAAATGGTTTTGACCATCGTCTTCAGCATGTCTTCCTACCTCTAAATCAAACATCTAATCAACTTCAAATAAAACTTTTACTTTTAACAAACTTTCCGGTTTTGGCCGGATTCCGGGCGAACTACTTGTCCGATTACAAAATGGTTTTCACCATCGTGTTCAGCATGTCTTCTTACCCCATAATCGACTATCACATTAGCTGTTTCAAAATATTTTGTTTGCCCCTTAATTTGAACCCCCTCCCCCACCCCTAAATGTAGGGCTACAAACCCCATTTACGAACTCGACTGGTCCGCCGACCCAACGAATCCTCACACCAAGTTTCATCAAAATATCTCATTCCCTTCGAGAGTTATCGTGCTTACAGACAGACGGACGGACGGACAGACGGACAACTTTTGCGAAGTCATAGGTATCCCTGAACTTACGTTTTGGGATCCCAAAAATGACAAAAGTGCAACCGAACAAACTTTACTAACCTGCAAAGTGTCGGCAACAAATTCTTTTCCACAGAATCGGCAGGGTAATAGCCGTTTTGGGCATTCGGTTGACCGGTGATGACCCAAGAGGCGTCGAGGAACCTTCTGCCCGCACTTGTTTTCACAGTACATGGGCTCTACGCTGCATGTTCCAACATGATTCTATAAAATGCGTAAAGGTTAGCTTAAATCCTTAAAGGACCCTCGCACTCTTCAACTTAAAGTATTTGAAAGTATTTGAATACTTTAAAACTAGGCTGTGCTTTCATCAATAACCCAGGGTTTTGGTTGTTTTTAGCCTTTTGCGAGACCCGTTGGCTTGTAGCGAAAACAGGGAAACAATTTACATAACCGTTTTTCTGATGGAAAAACTTCTCGCAGACGACCGTGATTACAAATCGAAGGTAGCAACACACGGCAAGTGAGAAGATCAGCGTGGTTTTGTTAGAGGGGTAAGAATCTACCGTACGAAATTTGGGTCTCCGGGTTTAGAAATATATGGAGTGATCACGGAAGTAAATTGCGTTAGTATTATAGATGAGACAGGTCCTATAACAGGCATATTCCCCGAGTTTGGTGAAGGTCCAGGTTTATTTAAAAAGAAATGTATGATAATTGTCATGTAATTAAATAGATGAAGTAGTTGGTGTAATTCTTGTGTTTAGTGGGAGGTTCCATACAAGCTATGCTTCCGGTCCAGTCGCATGCAGAGCCGATCCCTCCTGGGACCTTCAGTGCCTTACAAATTTTGTAGTGTTTATATGTAACAGCTAGTAAACGGAATTGATACACAGTAAAATGATAGACTTATCCAACAGCTAAATAGCATGTACAAGACAACTTCTTTTCTTCTCTTTAAGTTCTTTGATTATGGTTGGGTGTATTTTTGCTGGGCATTCCGGAAGACGCGAGAGACCTTCTGACTTTCTAGTCAACTGAGCGAACCGACAAAGCTATTACATGGAAATAAATGTTGATTGTTTTTTGTTTCAAAACTAGGCCGGCTGAAAATGGAGATGGTTAGAGGGGAACTGAAGCAATTAAGTTCTCAGCTGTGATTCATCAATTTAAAACTCAACAAACCGAAGGTCGCGAATTTCTTATAGCGTCACCACCTCATTGATCATCGCATGCTAGTCTTTTCTATAGTAGTGCGTCTCCGAATTTCTGAAATCGGAAATTAATATTAGTGGCACATCTCTGAGGTTCAAACGTCAATTTTTGTTTCCGTTTCTACTTCCTTCCTTGATTGAAATGTAAGACAGGTATTTTTGTTGCTGTTACTCTGTCCCATTTTGGCGGTGAGTTTGAACAGTCCGTATGAAGCCAAAGTTGAAGACCAGTTTTGGGTCAGATATAACAGTTCAACTTTCGATAGCGACTTTATGTAAATAATAAGTCTTTCCGCGTCTTAATCTCTGCGATCTCGTCATGCCACGGAACTTACGACCCTTCAAACTTGGCGAAGCTGAATCTGAGTGAAACAATTCCCATTTTAATTTTTCGCTTGGCTTAATAGAAAACAAGGGAACGTTCTGCACCGTCACCCACCCTTCACTCCGGAATGCCTGAGGAAATACGTCGCATTTTTAGAACACAAAATAATTCCACCATGGAATGATTTTTCAAGCAAAAAGTCTTGTTTGTTAAAGTGTCCGTGCTTGACAGCTAGGTTTCATTGACTGTTGGGACGGCTATATCGAGTATTGAAAGATGACTACAGGGATCCTACCGCACGTTCACCAGATGCGATTTTACACAAGAATGACATTAGACTTTTTCAGAGAAATCGCCTAGATTTAGATTTTTTTTTTTTTCACAAGAATATCCCTTATTTATTTTTTCGGAAACGTCGCCTTGGTTTCTTTCTTTCTTTTGATTTTTTCTCACATCAGATTTTCCAGATGCGGTTTTACATTGATTTTTCTGTATCACCTAGATTTTTTCACAAGAATATCCCTTGTTTATTTTTCGAAAAAATCGCCTTGATTTCTTCTCTCTCTTGATTGTTTCTCACAGCGCGTTTACCATATGCGGTTTTACAGCATGGATTTTATTTCACAAGAATATCCCTTATACTATAAAGAAAAATCTCCTTAAATTCTTTCTTTCTTTTGATTAGTTCCCACTCAGGTTCAATTAATAACTGGCACTTGAAAATTAGTCAGAAAAAACAGTAACAATGATAAGCCGTGGGAAAATAATCTCCGAACAAAAAAAATCATAATAATTTTGCGAAAGAATGCTCAGTTTTTCTTCCATTAAATCGCAACTGAAAGGACAATAATAATAATTTATTAAAGCCAACAAACGGGAATATGAACCGATTGAAGGGCCGAGATAAAGCTAGAATAATTGGATTGCTTCATTCAGTTTGTCAGTATTAGTGTTGTCACATGGGAAAAATGGAGATAAACATTTGCTTCTGAATTGCACGTACGATGTCATGATTATCTAGCCTATCTACAAATATTTATTACTGTAAAACAACAAAACATTGCATTTCTGTAACCAGGAAACGCCCCAAGACCGGACGCAACTGAAACCCCAAAAAGTAGGCCAGTCTGGAGTTTTAAATTCCTTAAAAAAAAAAAAAATGTAAACCACCAGAAAGAAATATACACCTGGCTTCAAATCGGATTTAAACTATCAGAATCGCAGGTGTCGGAGAAATTTGACCGGAAACTTTATGGAGGAAGTGTTTTTTTTTAAAGAGGGAGTGAGTCTATAGGAGAATATTTAATAGAAAAAATGAAAAGTTTGAAAAGAGAAGTTAAAATTAGAGTTGATAAAGTGTAAAAAGATAATAGGTTTAAGACGAAAGTGTAAGTGACGTTAAAGTAGGGTAAACTGTTAGGTAAATTTTGTATTAACGTCACTGAGTTGGAGCTGGAGACGTAGCCACTTGTTTTAGCTCGATCTAAAGCAAGGACAAATGAAAAAGAAGCTACGCGGGAAAAAAAAAAAAAAAAAAAAAAAACTAACCCAACCATAGGCCTACACCTCAGCGTAGTATAAGGTCAACTGGTTTGATTTTCACACCGCTACCCTCGCATAGCATCGGGTCTATCTCAAATGAACCGGAGGTGGAGCCAGTGCTCAGGGAGGTATAACAGCAACACGGTGCATCTTTTGTTTGGAAACGCCCGCACCGGACGCGACTGAAAACAGGAGGCCAGACTAGGGCTTAAATTTCTTCCACAAGAATAAACAAAACGAAAGCCACTGGAACGAAACCTACACCTGACTTCAAAGCGGATTTAAACCGTCTGCCTTACGGTCTCTGAAAATTCCGCCGAGAATTAACAAAACAATGGAACGTGTTGGGGTCGAAGGAATTCCTCCAGATTCGTATAACAACAAACATTTGAACTTCGAAATGAATCTGATATCGTGAATATGTAGGCCTATCGTTAAATGTTTTTAACTGTCATAGCAACAAAACTTCGCAATTTGTTGTCAGGCAAAGCCCACATCTGGGGTTTCCCTCCTTTAAAAATAAAAAAATTTAAAATCACTGGCCATAAAAAAAATACACCTGGCTTCAAGCCAGATTACACATCTGCCTAGCAGGTGCCGAAAAATCTGCCGGAAACAGAAAAACAGAAAACCTCTATAATGGATGTGACTGATGTTATTGCATCATGTGTATCTGTCAATGTTTGTAAATATTGTAACAACAAAATATTATTCCAACACTTTTATTGCCAGGGGACTCGAAGGCATGGGTTTTAAATTCCGTCCTAAAAAAATAAACAGATTTAAAACCACCGGAAAAAATATAAACACCTGGCTTCAAAGCGTATTTAAATCATCGGAGTAACAGGTGTCTGAAAAACCGGCCGGAAACTAGCAAAACAGGCAGTTAATGGATTTCTGAAGTGAATCGTGACATCGTGAATGTGTATATGTCTGTAGTGCTTGCAGCTGCTATAACAAAAGACACGTTTGTTGTCACGAGATTCCCAGACAGGACGCGACTGAAATCGGCTTGGGCTTTAAATTCCCTCCTTAAAAATAAACATATTTAAAACTACCGGAAAATATATACACCTGGCTTTCAAACCGGATTTGTCTGGCAGGTGTCTAAAAATTCTACCGGAAACCAACAAAACATTGGACCTTGGGGGTCACAGAAAATCTCCAGATGCGTGCGAACCCTAGCGTGACAAAGAGACCACGCATGCGCCAGTGATCCAGATCTGATTTGACAGGAAGCTACTGATTTCTGTCCTGTTGTGAGTAGCAGATGGCTTAGAAAGGGGTGGTGGAAAAATATTTATCCGCTTCCAGCTGCGCCCAGTAGGCAACCCTGAGTTTCTGGAAATAATATTAGGGAAATAGGAGGAAATGACAGATTTATGGGAATTTCTGAAAGGAAGATCCGGTTTCCTCTTCCCCGGAAAGATGTTTGTTAAATAATTGAATTAACAGTGTTCAACGGCATGTTTTATGGTGCTAAGAGGACCAGCCAGCTCATATTTTATTTCGGTTCTTCTTGACATGGGTTATCTTCAAGCCGTTGTTAAAATACTAGCTTGCAATACCCATATATCGTCACAAAAAAATCTAAGCTGACCATCAACACATACACAAATACCATATCATATCATATCATCACGTCATATCATGAACTGCAGTTAGTTTAAGCTGATCGGATATTTAAGTTTGATAGCAAATTTTCAGCCCGTATTTACTTTACAACAACAAACAAAACAAATATCATATTTGCAGGTGAGCAGATTAACAAATTTGTGTACAGCCCTTGAGCCATGTTTTTTCTGTTTTACCGGGAGATCGTCAATTTTGACTACCGTGCTAGTTCTTATCGTTATAACATATAGTTATAATTTGATTTATTTTGTGTTTCATAAAAACCTTTCAAATACTCCGCTTTTTTGACACCGTATGCCAAGTGTATAGTGGGTTAACATACTTATGAAATCAATTTGTGGGTTATATATAGGAATATAATACAAATCCAAGTTGAGGGACTGCGGTTAAACGATGACCCAGGATGGTATAATTGCCAGAAGCTGGATCATCTGTGATTGTTCTATGTTCTATCGTTAGGCTTATAATTGGCAGACTAAAAACAGATATCGAAAGTATATCATAGAGAAAAAGTACATACTAGGTCATTGTGAGACCGACTTCGATTCTTGACCTTCGTTTGTGGAGCGGCAACTCGTGTCGAATCTTTCGCTTTTAGTCCCAGGTTACTTTTCACAGCGTTCTCGAAACCGAATATTTTCAGACTTTCGGTTTTATTAGAATCCGAACTCATGGAGTAACTTTCCCACCGTATTTGCACTGGTGCCATTGAAACAGGCCGAGGTGCTTTTAAAGGTCGAGTCATCCTTTCCTCCAAACTAAGTCGAATCCAACTTGATTGTGCCCCAAAGGTTCAAAGTCCTGCTGTTTATCAAATCCTCAAGGTCCTTTTAGGAGAGAGGATGGAAGGTCCAAGCACTACACCACATATATCGATAAAATAGCCAATCAACGATGTCACACACAAAGTCGACTCCCAATTGTTCGTGCCTCAAAATTTCAAAGTTCCACCGATTGTCAAATCAAAACTCACGATCCTTTTAGGAGATATAGCAAAACTCACGATCCTTTTAGGAGATATAGCAGAAAGCCCGAGCACATACACGCGCTACAACGAGCAAAGCCAAATCCAACTGGACTGTTTCTCAGTATTCAGAGATCCACAACATACATATTAGACAGTGTGAGCGGCGAATTGTCTCGTGTTAGAAAGATGACCTACAAGTGGGTCCGGCCGAAGCACTACAATCCTTCACTGTTTCCCGACACGCTGTTCTACTAATCACTAGAAGACTAACTATGGGTGCACCACCTCACTCTTCGAAAACACTGTGTCGTCTAGTGAATCGCGTCAACCCGCGCGATACTACAGGGTCGCACTTCCCCACGCTACCCGGTCTGTGAAAAATCGGCTGCGCTGAGAAAATATGAGTTCTCCCACGGCTTTTAATTGCCAAATTTCCGCAATTCCTTAGACTGTGGTTTGATCTTTGATGCTTCTGGTTGGTTTTATTGCAAATTTTCACGCCTTCGAAAGTTGGGATTTATGCGCAATTGTGTATGACAAAATTTGGCTGATTATGATTGATACTGGGTGTGGGAAAGAAGCACGACGGGAGATTTGCGGATGCATTATTAATTTAGAAGTATAGCATGACAATTAAAGTAAGGCCTAATGCTCAGCATCATTTCATACCTACTCATAATTCCTTCTTTTTCTTAAAGGACCCTTCGTACCTGTAGTGTCAATACATGTTGCTTCCGAACTGCAGTCACTGATCCTTAAACCTGGAGAACAGATAAGTCATAAGGACCCTGAAGCTTCATATATTACATTCTAAACCCGCGAATGACACCATACCAATCTTTGCACTTGCCGCGATTCACGATTTTCCATGCGCATTATGCTCCCTACGAGTGTTCGCGTATCACGCTACTGATGCGTAAAGCCGGTTATCTGAATCTTGCCGAGTTTTCGCTAGGATTGAATGGGTCTGGGAAAAGGCTTAAAACAGCCAAAGTCGTGGATAATTTGTAAAAAGCAGAGCTTAGTCTTACAGTATTCAGATAGTTTGGAAAATAAACAGTACATAGTGCGAGGTGTTCTCTAACCATTTCACCCCGCCATATTTGACGGTGCAGAACAGATAAGTCAGCTACATTTTCTTAGAGCTATATTTCGGCCTTTCTTGGCCCTGAATATACCTACAGTTGCCACGACAGACAGCAGGCTAACAACATATATATGTATAGTAATCTGGGAATACAATACAAATCCAAGTTGAGGGGTTGCGGCTAAACGATGACCCTGGATCGTCTAATTGCCAGAAGCTGGATCAATCTGTAATTGTTCCTATCTTCTATACTTAGAGTTATAATTGGCAGACTAAAAACAGATATCGAAAGAAGGGCCGAAGAAGCCAAGAAGGCTCCGTTTTGTACCGTCAAGTATGATTCGCAGTCAGCTTGGGCTGAAGGAACATCCATTCCACCCCGCTATGCCCACGCTTATGGTGCGAATGCACGATCGGGGTTTTCCGGTCGGATTTTTTACATTTTTATGTTCAAACTGAAGAAATCTCAACTTTTCCATATAGAACTGATTATGGTGCCGAAAATCGTGGCAGGAGTTCCAGTCAACGAGCGGCCGACCTTGATCGCCTGTCCCCAGCATTAGCCCGAACACGGGCGCTTCACCAAGAACAAATAATCAGATAGAACCTGGAGATAGAACCACGGTGTCAAATATTTCCCCGTGCCCTGCCCCATGCAAACGAGAGGAGCTTAGGGGCTACGCGGCACATCACGTTTCGTTACCTCTACAAATAGCTATATCGCTGTGAAGCCCGCGAAGAAGAAACTTTTAAAGTCAAAACCGATTGGTTCTCTGGACGCGCTCCAGAGCGTGTCAGCGTGCCTCCTGCACTTATTATTCAAGATGAGCAACGGCGAAGACGGAAGTAGACGGGTATCAATTCAAAGCTAGAGCAAGTACCTCTAGCACCGCTCAGTTTTGCTGGTTTATCCATAGTCGCTGCAAGGGACCAAAGACGGAGGTTCTACCTAATTATTTGTTCTTGGTTTCACTCAAAATCTCGAATGCAATGCCATACTACACGTCTCCTGATCCACACGGACGCAATGCACTGATATATTGTTTCCAAAGTGTATGCTCATGTTGCTCATTCTCCGACTGAACAGAAGAAATTCGCGCGAAATTTTACATGACAAATAAACAAGAGGTTACTTCCTAAGAAAAGAGAAAATTGCATATATTATTTCTGGAGTTCCGGCATGATACGACTAACTGCAGATCCAGTTACCGCGGTAACACATACCATGGTATCTGCAAAAACGCAACTAATCACAAAATGACAACCATTCCTTTCCACCTATTGAAAGTAGACCTCTAGAACCGAGAAACAAAGCCGTGTGTGCCATCGATTATAAGCGGAAATCACTTCCTTCTGGTCTGTGAAATCGGTTGCGGAAAACTCGGATTAGTCCGGAGCTGGGACGCGTTATGTACTGCATACTAATTAGCTTAACTGATTACAGTGTTCCACTTTTACCAACAGCTGATCGGAAGTCAGAAACTGCAATTTTAAAGGGAAATAGACATAGCAAGCATACAGCCGCTTTCCCATTGACGCATTGAGCCTTTGCCACTGAGCTACGCAACCGCAACGCAGATCTTAATGCAGACGAATAAAAAGCAACGCAGAAATACATAAATTCTATTCTTGCGCGGAGGCAGCGTTGGTGACGACTAAATGAGTTTTAGTAGGGACGTTCTCTATCGCCAGTGGTGCTGGTACCGCTGCTATTCGAGTGTGTGTCAATTTTGTCAAGCCTTGACGCTACTACTTAGTGTTATTTTACTCTGCTATTTGATAAGAAAATCAGCTCCGGTCGGACCACTGACCAAAATTAACACTACGACAGCTGACGGAAACAGCTAGTCCCGACAAAAGCATACAGAATTCGATTTCTTCTGTGTTTGCCCGACAAATGTTTGCAGAATTTGATTTCTTGCGTGTAAAAAATAAAACGATATGCCAACGACTCGACCGATGCCCGACAAAAGCATGAACAATTTAATTTCTAATTTCTCGCATATGAAATGCAATTTGCAAGAAAAAAGATTGAAAAAATAGACAAATACTAGATGAGCTGGTGACAACATGGACTTTAGAGATATGACAGAACGCAATCACTTTTTGACGATCAGCTTTTATACATGCTATTCTTGTGATATCCACTCGACGCGGGCTTTAGCAGTACCGTCATTACCGTTTTACTTTGGTAGGAAAGATCCCCTTTAGAGAACTAAGAACTAAGAAAAAGTCTCAACTCGCTAAAACAGAAATATATAACAACAAAAAACGTACGGGGGTGTTGACTTTTTATTTTTGTTTGTGTATATCCCCTATGCCTGACGAGATACAAGAAGTTCCGCATTCATGTTGCGAAATTTGTTAGCATCTAAAAAAAATAATCGTCATCATCACCATAGACATCATATCCCAAGGACTCACGACATCAGCAAAGTGTTCGATTATCAACATTACTGTTATTGTTATCAATAGATAATGATAGGAATCCTACACGAGATCGTAAAGTGACTTTAAGATTTCTAATTAAAAATGCGGTTTTTAATAGCGAATAAAGAAACCAATTTCACACCCTTGGAACACAAGCAATAGCACGGGTGGTCATATCAGACATTTGCACATTCACATCTATTTTGTTTTTTGTTTTTTTACTTTTTGACTATAGTTTGTTGTTTTAATTTATAATGTAGGTTAAGAGAGTCTCGAGTTTTGAATTATAAGCGAAACCCTTTTTTCTATTTACTTTCTATGTGTCGTCGTTTTGGCGACTAAATACATTTATTATTATTTACCCCCGAATCTAAGGATAATTACCTGACCCGTCACAACTTAGCTACCATCTAGGCGCATAGGTGTACAGCCACTCTGTTATAGTACAGCCAACGCCATCTGCTCAACAAATGACTATGAGGCAAACCGTGTCGACAGATGCCATGACAACTCGAATTACGAAAGAAAAGATGTCACTCGAGTGGAAATGGCGGATTTTGTCTAGGAAATGGAAATGTAGATAGAACTACAAATTCAAATATGAAATCTTTATCTTGTCGTAGGACAAATGCCAAGCAACTCTTTACGGGGGAGGGAGGCTAATAGAAGAATATAGTATACAGAATACGTATCAGGCTATGTATGGGCTAGCCTACATATGGAATATTGTCAATAATTTCTGGAAAGCCATGGAAATTTATTTGTTTTGGGAGTATAAGTGACGTTGTGTGTGTGTGTGTACGGAGCCGCAGCCCCAAAACTAAAAAAAATCAAGCATTTTATCCGTCGTCACCTTTTGATTGTAAAACTGATTGACGTTCTTATTACTGTGATGTAGAGAATGTCTTTTTTTAAGTTTTGGCTTTGAATTGACCCCCTTTTTTGCGTGTGATTGTAAAATTTCAATAAATTTGATGCAAAAACATTTATTTTTTTATAATATATTTAAAGGAGATACTGCGGACTAAATGAACAGGACAAAAAAATGTAATTTAACTATACGCTATGTGGACGACATCCAAAGAGGGTAAGTTGGATTCTTACCTCGTAAGTCTCTCCGCTGAAATCGCCATGGCAGTGCTCGCACGTGACCCTCCGTCTCGGACACGTGAATTTGAGGTGGTCGGTCATCATGAACCGGGAGATCTTGGCACCGCAATGTGCCGTGCAGGGGGTGGCGTCGTACTTGCAGGTCATCAGGTGTGACTAGGAAAACATAATAAGTAAGGTTACTGCACATACTCGTAGTAGGCCTAGTTAAACAGTAACTAAATATTCTTTGAGTCCAAGCTGACTTTGAAACATTTATTCAAATAATGTTTACAACGGGTACGTCAGCTACGATTCTTCATCAGCGATATTTCGGCCCTTTTTGGCAAGGGTCCTCGTCAGGCTGTCAATCCTCTGGTTCAACTTAGGGGAAGGAAACAAACCTGTAATCAGATTAAATTTGCTCTCATTTGGAAAGAATTGAATCTTCAAGCCTAGTTTCGACCTAGCAATTGGACAAAAGTCCCTTTCCTTAGATTAGTAGAAGCTAATTCAGCAGTCCACTGTTACTGGAAAGAGAGGAAATACTTTCTGGAAAAAAAATCTGGAAAGAGAGAAGAGAGCTTGATCCTAAGCAATTTACTTACACTAAATCCACCTTGAACAATTTTCCTAAAAAAATATATCCGTTAGCAAAAGGGTTAACCTTGTTTAATTTAATTATTGTAATCCATCTCTTCTTGATCATAAGCTACACCTTGATCTGATTTATTAGGTTCTCATTTTAAGAGGACTTATTTATACAAACCTGTAATCAGATTACAGGTTTGTTTCCTTCCCCTAAGTTGAACCAGAGGATTGACAGCCTGACGAGGACCCTTGCCAAAAAGGGCCGAAATATCGCTGATGAAGAATCGTAGCTGACGTACCCGTTGTAAACATTGTTTGAATAAACAGTAACTGCATCAAAGTAAGAGCCAATACCCTTTCTAATCATGCCATCGTGATGGGGACAGTACTACACTGTCAGAAGTTTCATAACAGATGACACAAGGAAGCATGATATCAACAGACAATACTTGTTGTTGCGTAATTTATTGTCGCGACAAACATTTTGCACGAAAGGTTATGCATTACAAGCATTGCCTGGAAGAGCCGAAAAACCGCAAAAAAACATCTGCTGACATTTTTTGTCGTCATGAAATCGGAAAATTCAGCAGATACTTTTTTGGCAGTTTTTCGGCTCTTCCTGGGAATGCTTGTTATGCAAAACATTTCATGAATTCCGTTTGTCGCGGCAAAAGATTACACCCCAAGTGCTGTCTGTGGAAATCATGCATTCTTGTGTTACCTGTTATGAAACTCCTGACAGTGTAATGTCTTCTTTCTTATTATTCGAACTAACAGCAAAAACAGGCGCAGGCACTTTACAAAATCCGAAAACGTTATTCCTGAAACTGTTGTTTCAACAATTTTCGTCAAGTATTTTTTGGACGCAGCACCTGAGGAGTTTTTTTTATTAACTAGTTCAAGGAACAAAACAGCTGAGTAAAAAAAATATTAGAAACAATAAAAAATAACCCAAACAGTGCGGGAAAGCTTGGATCGGATATTGTGGACATTTTTTCCATAGACCATTTTTCTTAGCCCATTCCCGCCTGTCGTCCCCCCCCCCCCTTCGTTCGCGTTATCGTGTATAGTTATAGTGTATAGTTATTCGAGTATTTTTTTCTTTCTTTCGTTCTCTAAGTACTTCTTGAGCTCAAGCTGACTGGGAAACACATCTTCAAACACTGGATAAAAACGAACGATGCTTTGGGCGCGATATTTCGGCCATTCTTGGCAAGGATCCTCGTCAGCCTGTCGAACGTCAGCGACGACATTAGGGAATGGAAGAAACGAACGTGCAAACCTGATTTGTAGGTTGTAAACACGCTTTCCTCTGTGGGAATGTCATTAAATATAAATTTTTCTTTTAAGCAGTGAACTGAAAGGCAGAAGTGCTTCTACGGTGGGATTTAAACCCACGACCTTTCGTCAATCTTTCCTTAAAATTTGTAAACAAATCATTACATTTTGTTTTAAAAATCTTTTGTGATGCAAGAACATTACAAGCCTTCATTCCAGTATTAGACATCTAGAGTTTCTATCTCAATCTATCTGTTCTTGATATACGAATGGAAAATGAACGACCAAACGGTGAAGAGATGGAGCACAGAGGGTGGTCCCATATGTTAGGGTCCTTATCTGCTTTCAGACCATGCGATGTGTCGAATTAATTTCAATGGAACATTTGTTACAGATTAACCGGGAGGATTAGGCGGCTTGATACGCCAAAAGCTTGGGATGAGCACATATGTTTGCATTGCTGTCCGAAATGAAATCGATATACAAGGAAAAGATTAGAAAAAACACCGGAACAAATGTCTATCGATCGTATCTGATGGCGCTAAAAAAGAAAATGATTCGCTGTCAGGCTGAAGAAACTAAAAGTTAAGAGTAGTCATCGCAGATGACTGTCAGTTATGTATTTTTCAAAACTGAATCTATGTATCTCTAGATCCAGAATTCAAACATATGTAATAGATTAAAAGAGGAAACGTCGACACATCTTCGTCATATTTTTTTCGAAACTGAATCTATGCAGCTCCCGATCCAGAATTCAATCTATTTAATACATTAAAAGTGTCAACGTAGACAAATCTCGGTCATATCTGTTTTCGAAACTGAATATTTACAGCTCCAGATCCAGAATTCAAACATATTTAATATATTAAAAGAGGAAAAATGATTCGCAGTCAGGCTAAAGAAGTACTTCGTCTATCACGAAGACTATCAATCAACGCCAAACAGAAGAAAATTCTGACACAAAAAGTTAAGAAGAGAAATCATAGACTTCGTGTTATTTTGTTTGAAAACTGACTCTATGCAGATCAAGATCCAGAATTCAAACATATTTAATATACCGTACTAAAAAAAGGAAAATAATTTAATTTGACTAAACACTGTCCTATATTGTATTTATAATATATCCTTTGAATTGGTAGTCTACAAAAAGTAGCAGGATAGTTGTTCTAGGTACTGCCTGAAGACGGGCACTTTCCAAGAAGGGCCGAAGCTAACTTCTCCGTTTAGCGTGATCAAATACGACGCTTGATTAACTAATGGCGCAGATATAAATTCTCCAATCTAAGGATTTCTATTCAATTGAAACGTGTCAAGATTGAATATGAAAAAAGACATTAGCTGTTTCACAAAATACAAAATTATTTCCGGGCCTGAAGCGGAATAATAGAATGGTTCGAACCATTCGTGACAAATCGAACACTATAGAGCTATATTGAAAAGAAGAAGTAAAATTAGCACTTGGCAACATTGTTAAAAGCCTAGCTAGATGTTCCAAATTCCAGTACACATACCCTGTTATACAAAAATTCCAATGCATGCAGTATCGCAGATGTGAGGGCAAAGGAATGTTTCGTATCATAGACCCGCATTGTCCCATTTTTCCTCTCCGCTCCTACGTAATCGTAATTAATTTATCATCTACTGGTTTCACTTATGGATTAAAATTAAGAACCCCGGCAGCCGAATCGCATCCAGCAGCAAGAAAAATGGCAATCTGCTGCAATATCAAGATAGTGCATGTTTTTACGTTTTTTCCTTTCTTGGAAGGAAATATTCCTGGTTTACATGGCCTGAACATAGAGATCCAGAGCCCCCCGTTACTTAAGAGTGCTGGGGCCACCTTTTTGGTAATTTAGCAAAAAACAAACTCTACTTTTATTTATATTTTATTTAACTTATTTTGACTTTACAAAACGGATAAGCAGGCTTAGAAATGAAAAATACAAATGCCAAATTATAACCTATACAATTACATATAAACGTAGCCTACTTCGACGCCTGGCCGGGGCCCTTTTCCGAGGCCTTCTTCAATTTAGATTATTGTCTGCCCTGCTGTACGGTCCTGTCTGATGTTCCCACTGTCAGGGTCGGGAGGCCGTGGACAGGAATTCCTGCCAGGGTTTCCCGCACCTTGATCAGTTTATTTCATTATGAGAAGTTGAAATTGTCTCAACTTTCGGGAAGTGCAGAAAATCCGGCCGGATAATCCTGACTATGTGTCAAACCTGGTAGAATTTGTTGTACGGAAGAATTAATCTGAACGCAGGTTAAATGCGCCAAGACTGTAGCGAGGCTTGAACTCCGTCCTTCGCTGAAGTTAAGAGGTGAAGTTCTCATGAAAAGACTGATCCGAAACAGTGTTTCCACTCAGGGTAGACGGTAGTGCGGCTCGGACGTCATTCTTCTTTGAAATAAGGAAGTGGAGTTCCCATGAAAATACCGACGACGAACCAGTTTGTCCAGTACGAAACTGTTCTGGGGGGGGGGGGGGGTTCTTAATTAATTTAACCTGAATTGTCAAGAACCAGCGCCTTTTTTTGAAATAAGGAGAAGAAGTTCCCCTCAAAATACTGATGACGAACCATTGTTGTGTTCAGTACACAACGCTCTTGGAAGGGGGGGGGGGGGGCAGGTCTATTCCTATTTTGGGGTAAACTTGAAGCAGTTTACCAATATACCTTAAAGTGAAGTCCTTTTTTGCACTTCTGAAACCTACTCAGTGGACAAAGCACCAAAGAGGAAGATTTTGAGATCTAGGGGGCCATACCTCCCCCAGAATGGCACCGTGCAGATTTAGTTTGTTTTCAAGCGTCAAGAATTAAAATCGGCTTTCTGGGGTATTCAGCTCTTGCCCTTTATGTGCCGATTACATCATAAATTCGGGAATGTGACGTAATAATGTTTTCTCGGCGGAAGATAAACATCTTGGGAATCCCAGTCTCATTCAAATGAGCGATCACAACGCTGTCTGTTACTTTTGGCAAGGAAGGAAGACGCTGAACCAACATGTGAAAATTCTAAGGGGTTCGTAGCTTCTTGCTTCAAATTTGTCCTTGGCTAAATCGATTGTGTACCTTGGTCTGCCTAATGGGTCGGACATAAAAGCAACGCATTCCTGTCTTGTATCGTTTTTTGCGGAAAAGACTAGAAAAGCATAGCCTATAGAACACTCATTACTTCTAAGCATCGCTTCTATCGGCACATACTGGCACGGCTCTATTCGCCATTCGCTATGCCGCACATACTAGCGTTGTCGTCATGTTCACTACTCACCATGAAAGGTAAAAAATGCATGCGTTATACATTTTATAGGTGGTGTAAATATCTTCTAAGATTATCTCCGTGGGCCCGTAACTCTAGACTATCGGCAAAGTATAGTGTCACCGATACATTTACTGCAGTAGCTGAGCGGATAGCACGTTTTATTCATTCGCTTGATGCTGCCCACCAGAGGCGTTACTAGCCAAAATGTTTGGGGGGGGGGGAGTAAGGTATTTACCGACTGGCTGGTCATTTTAAAGACTGTTTTTGTCCCTCCCCCGCATACATGACGCCCCTGCTGCCCACTCTTTGTATAGGGCTTTACAATATTTTCAATCGGCAAAAGGGAGATGTCTTTTCTTGAGTAAAGCCGACATTCATTAGCCTAGGCTCTATGCCATCGAATGACACTGTTTCCTCGCAAGGATTAAATCTCGGCCATTTATCAAAAGCCATTGTTTGTTTCTTCTTCAGTCTCACTGTTCCTTTTTCTTATTTCAATCGGACTATTTTAATCATACTACCGATTCACTCTGCGTCCCTGATTGTCAATCAATCCACCATGTTCTACTCCAGCGTATGTCCCATGTCATATCATCAGCGTCTGTCTGCAGATATAGTAAAACAGATCCACATGCTGATCCTGCTATGATATTTTTTATAACATTCCGCCAGCAAAAGCAACATAGGAACTTTCCGAACAATGGCTGTTATGAACTGCCTTTGGTTTAAAAAGCTAAAGTAACTAAATTAAAACTGTTTTGCTCTTGTGCGAATCTCACTTCTGGTGCGATAAACGTGACCCACGTCACTTATAATAACTGTTGTAGAAAACTTCACCGACTCTCGCACTGGTGTAGCGCTTCGGGGACGTTCGCAAATAATCGTATGCCTTCGTTTTACGAAGTAAAACATTTTGTCGCTAAAAAGCAGCCTTTCCAATTTTTCAACTTTCACTGCCTTTGTGGAAAGAATGGAGTGATGAACTGGTGGTTCGTTGATTTTGTTACATATTTGGTTATGTCTAATCTGTAGTGATAATGTGTGTTTTTTCCCTATGTATATGGCTACGGCTGAGTAAATAAATAAATAAATTATGGATCCACATGTCACTCTGTCACAAATGTTGATGATGAGACACGGGAGAATTTATAGAAACTATTCTGCTTGGAGCACTGGCGAAGGCGAATCATCATTTCGTGTTTTCGAACTTCCTACGCGATTTTATCCACCTAATGGCACTATGCTGATTTCTGCATTTGTCGTGTTTGGCTCTTTTCGCGGCAGATGAGGCTCCAGCTTATTGCTAGGAGCTGACTGGTAAGAAGTGCCGGTTTTGCAAGCTTTCCCGTGTTTTTATGGCACTTGCCTTCCGGCCAAGTCCAAAAAAAATTACTTTCGAGCAAATAATACCCTTTCATGACTCAAGGGCCCATGATCATTTGTTACCAGTGCTTTTGCTTCCAAAATGGATTAATACCCCTTTAAAGTGCACACTGTAACCGCAAAGTGCATGGCATATTATTGACTAAAACCATATGTTTTCGTAATTCCGAAAGGCCCATTATCATTTTTGCCTCAAGACAGCGCGAATCTTGGCTGATACCCTTACCTACTATGTATGCTTGCAAGTGCCATATGAGCTTACAGCTCTTGTTCACTATAGCCCAGGGGGCCGAGTGAGGCTTAAAACAGTCGGGTATGGTTTGCAATCTTTAAACCCGCACTGTAAAAAGTTTCTCCGATAAAGGATTAATTAATTAAAGTTAACTGCAGTATTTGCTACTGGCATTAATCTTATCTCTACTGGGATAAGATTAACACGAATTGGAGATAATCTTATCTCAATAGAGACAAGATTAATCCAAGATTTTTTTTTACAGTGCGGCAGAGTTTCAAAGGAGTCATGTACGTTAGAATATTCGAATAGCAACCGTGTCTACAACAACCTGTGCTTTAATTAAAGGAACAGAAAACTTGACTCAAAATTGACTCGGGGAGCTAGCTGACGGATCAAGAATGTACCCTGGGTCGATATTGAGAGTAAGAAAAATTCTCGTTATGACCATTGCAGTTTCCGGGCAGTTTCCGAGAATTCGACTTTTCAGTTAGTAGAAAATAAAAGCAAAAGGTTTGCGTGCAGGGAGTAGGAATCGAACGCACGACCTCTTGACTACCATCCTGATGTGTTAGTCAACACGGCCAAAGGCGAACTTTTACAGTGCATAAATGCAGAATTACAGTCCATAAGGGGCAAGGGCCTGCCAGCTAGCTTTGGGAACACTAAGGAGGGGGTTCGCGATAAAAAAAGAAGGGGGGTCCTGTCGACAATAAGTCCCTGTATCTTTATCTAAGCCCCCCAGGTCGGTTTGTTGGCCGAAAGTTGCGTAGTCAAGTTTTCTGTGCCTTTAAAGAATCAAAATGGCTGGGCCGGGATTGGCTACAGCTATACATGCAAATAATTAGTTCCTCTGAGAACGGCTATTTGCAGTGACAGATTAGATCAGTTATAAAAAGAAATCCGAAGGCCACGGTGAGGCAATTTTTGCTAGGAACAGGCACTTGCAAAAAGTTATATTTACCTTGAGACAGCGAAGTTCATCCGCCCAATCACAGCCTTCTTTATGGTGAATACAGTAGACGTATGAGGTGATGACCCCTCGCTCCGATGAGAGACTGCCATTGCAACTCTGAAAACAAGACCAAAAATTAGTATCATCACTCGGCGGTTGAAAAGTTAGTCCCGGCATAGCCTAAAAATAGAGAATACCAAACTAAGAAATTAGTTTCGACTCCAGTTCAACCCAGCGACTGTTGGGGTGGGGTGGGGGGGGGGGGTCATCATGTTGGAGGAATACCTAGGGTCCGCCTTAAAAGACGGCATTCTGATCCACACGTTACGGAAGCTGACCTTCAGTGTGACCTTGCAAGTCATATAATAATTCATTTGTATGAAAGTATATGGTCTAGTTATTAGTCTGTAGACCAATTGTGTGAATTTTATTATATTTTTTTTACTCGCCAGCTTTGGCGGATACAAATAAATGAATTGAATTGAATTGAATTGAAATATATTCAAACAATGCAAACAACGGATATGTCAGCTACGATGCTTTGGCAGCGATATTTCGGCCCTTCTTCGCAAGGGTCCTCGTCAGGCTGTCGAAACTTCAGGCCCAACTTTGGGGAAGCAACGAACCTGCAATGATTGCTAAAAAAAAATTGAAGATCGAAAATTGCCCTATTCTCCTGAGTGATCAGAAAAATAAAGTAGTAAAAGAGATTGCAGGTTTGTTTCTCCTAGTTATTACAGCCTGACGAGGACCCTTGCCAGGATGTACCGAAATATGAGATCGACTAAAAATAGGCACGGCACGGCACGACATAGTGTAGGAGGCACGAGTACTAAAAAGAGGCACGAAAACTAAAAGGGCCCTCTCAGGTTTCATAGTGACGGGCAGGAACAATGTTCTAACGTGCCTTCTTTTAGGCTCTGGAGTTACAAACTCTCACTCACTTAGTTGTCTACTTCTTCTACTCGTGCTTCCTGCACCGTGCCGTGCCTCTTTTTAGTTGATCCCGAACCAATCTTAGCGGATTTATCCGCTTAGTGTAATGTTTTCTTTAAGATTCACAGTCATTGGGCTGAAAGTGTTTTCAGAGAAGTAAGGTTCTGTCGAGATGAAATATGCTTTCAGATTGCTGGAAGTCGGCACTAGAGAACAATTGAAAATTTCCCCTTTGTTCAATCTTTAGTGCTATCCGGGAAATTTATTTTATTACTGCAAGTTCCTTTTTGTATCTCCATTTGGCACAGAAACAGAAATACTAGTGGCGTTTTTGCAGTTACCGTGGTATCTGGTATCACGTTCAAAAGTCGTTTTGCAGTTACTGATAACTGGCCAGTTACCGTGGTATCTGAAAAGGTCATGTCACTTTCATCATCACAAACACAATAGCCTAGGTTTTTGTTAAATTGGTGGGAACGAAGTTTGTCACTAGTGATGTGAGTTGGTATGAGTATTTCTTTTGGGTGCCTTCTAAAAGCGCAAACTCGGCAATTGTCGTTTTTGCAAAGCAATCGTATTACCAGATACCACGGTAACTAAAAACGACAAGATGCAGGTATAGTTGCCATTGGTATTTTCGAAAAAGCAACTACTGCCAGGCAGGAGCGTGACTAGCCTTTTACCTTTGGGGGGGGGGGCGTCCGGTTTGTGCCGACGGACTCAAAAATGTGCCGACAAAACACGCCGTTGCCGCGAGCGGCAACGGCGTACATTTCCCGCCAGCATAGAATAAAACCGGGGTAAAACTAACTGTAATGCATCAGTTGAGATTATTCTTTTGATGTAATTTTAAGTTCACATATTTGACCTTTCATTTTAACACTACAATACAAAATGCGCCGCAGGCGAAATTTTGTGTAAGCTAACTGCAATGCATCAGTTGAGATTATTCCTTTGGTATCATTTCGTATATTAAAGTTCACATATTCGGCTTTTCATTTTAGCTTTTGCTCAAAAGCGAAGCTTCCAACGACTGTACCAAGACAAGTTAAACCAATCGCCGCAGGCGGAATTTTTTAAATCTGCCTTTTTCCGAAAAAATTTAGCTATAGTACAATACGACTTCCGGCTTTTAGCGTGTTTCAAACCCCAAAAATTTCTGTTCTAAATCGAAAACTAAATTATACTCCATTCTTCCAAATAGAGTTATGTAGGCCTATATGCCTTATGTAGGCTGTATAAAGAACCCGATGTGCCGACGAGGATACCGAGGCACGACAAAAGCATGCAGAATTCGATTTCTTCAGTGTTTTGCGCGACAAATGTTTGCAGGATTTCATTTCTTGCGTATAAAAAGAACCCGATGTGCCGACGAGTCGACCGACGCCTGACAAAAGCATACAAAATTTTATTTTTTCTGTGTTTGCCGGCGCTTCGCGCCGACAAACAAGTGAACTTTCGCCGGGCTTCGCCCGACGAAAGTACTTTCTCAAGACCTTTGGGGGGGGGTGCCCCCCCCCCCCCATAGTGACGCCCCTGCTGCCAGGAAGCTCAGTGTGGAATTTCAGTGTGGTTCTTCTTCAAACTTCTAACATTACTTCGTGGAAAGCTATAGGGATCAGCACCATTGATTTATGTATTGTTGACGGGATGTACTTGTCCAAGTTTGCACAAAATTTCGCTATGCTGTTTGTTTTGTTTTGTTTCCAGTCCAATCGTTATTTTGGTTAATTTGGTTCTAGTTTCAAGAACTGTGTGAATGTCTTAAGTTAAGGTTCGCTGAATTAGAAACGAAAGCACCACTTACTGTAGGTCACTGTCATGTCTGGTCCTTTTGTTCGGCTATTGCTATATTTTTCATTTAACGAAACTGTTCCTCAGTGCATTTTTGGCATTTTTGTACTTTGCTTATGAAATTATGTGCTAAAGTCAGTCACCGTTTCCCATTTATTTCCTTCGTGGAATTGTGGTTTGAAATAAATTATTACTACTTGTGAAGATGTTCATTGGGTAACTATTCTTACTACTTCTAGATCCTAGGATCTATGAGTACATGAAGTTTCATCGTCCGAGCTCCAACCGTGATCAAGAAGCGAATACTCTATATGACTAAGTCCAAAACACGCCAGTGATCCTCAAGAAGAACGAGAAAACGTCTCACTAACGACTCAAACTCAACAATTCAAAGGCTGTGTCAACCAATCACAGCGATCGCTGGAGACAGCTGTGGCGCCGCTTCCGGCTCTTCCGCTAGGTAGACGGCGATTTTGCTTCGGCAAGGAGAGTTAGCCATCAATAGTATTGAACTCCAACCGTGATCAAGAAGCGAATTGAAGTCACTGGGTATCGTGGAAGGTTGTAAATTTGTACAAAAAGCCTTTTTCGATCAGAGAATTTAGTCTAGATCGATTAACGTGTAACCATTCAGTTTTTTTTTTTCTGTGTTACCGTATCTGTAATCCATGCTGCATAGCCTTCTGACTGAATAAACAGTAAAATCATTATTACTACCCCTTGAACGGTTGGAAGCAGCAATCAACAATAGATGTCTCTTTACTGCAAGCCACTATCATTTCAGATGGTTTTGTTCGGCTACTGCTGTATTTCATTTTCAAAATATTTTACCTCAAAAAGTTTTTGGTCAATGTCTGGTTATTTTGATCTTTCTTCTTTTCTGTTTTGTTTTATTATTGTTACTTTCCCTTACGGCATTGTGGGTTGACGACAAATTATTACTATTTGCGAATAATTACGTAAGAACTTGAAATCAGCAAGTAAAACGGATGCCTCACCGAAACACTGCTAACGTTAGGGCTGACGTTCTGGCAACGCTGACTCAACGACTGCCGGTTATTCCTCTTCCAACATGTGACACTTCCATATTCCACAAGGTCACAAGCGTTGCATCGGCAACAAGTTCTCGGTGATTCCTGAACGGCACTTTTTTGCCGATAGAACATCGGCATTCCGGTAACTTCCGTGTTGCTATTAGATAGGCTGTTCGGGAAGCTGATGGTACGAGACCACGTGGACGAGTTGCGACCCATTGTCGCCACCACAAAACCAACTTCCGAATATCAAATTTCGCTGCTTTTTTGACGGGTGAAAGTCCGCGTTATGGGAGCTCCGCGCACGAGTAACTCACTTCGCAGAACTCACAAAAATCTGCCGACACTGTCCGTTGCACCCACTGAGGTCTGACTGACTGAGTCACCGTATTTTCGCAAATTGGCAGATTCCTGCAATTCTCAAACAGTGGATTTTACCGCTTCGCAATCGTCAATTACGGACCACACAGTGGCGGGGAAGTGTATCACAAGACGAACCTCCAACAGCGTCAACGCCTCGCCCAATTGCCTCTGGTTTTTTGCTCGGCTTCACAAAGCATTCGACAATGTCATTATCAAACGGTTAACATCTTTAAACAATGGTGTTAAAAAATGGTACAGCAGACAGAGCACAAATGAAATTGAGACGAAGAATGCAGTGATTAATCTTCATAAACTTCTCCAAGAATGCTATCAATGAGATAACTATCCCATCAACAATGTCCACTCGAGGTTGGAATATTAATGTTTCAGTCCAATCACTGATACTTCTCAAGGCACAGACAAATCTTGTCAGAACGTCCCGACATACAAGAAAGAGCGCGAGAACTTGTATTTGTCGGCAATGTCGGTGTGCCGGTTAAAGTAATAAGTCTGGCGGGTGATGTCGAACCTATTCGTCAATTCTGTCTAGCTCAAATCCACAGTCCACGTCGAGGCATTCCCGAGTTTTAGCTCGCAACTACAAGTCCGACAAACTATCACGCAGCACAATCCAAGAGACGCTGGGAACTTCAGACCGATATTCGACACTTTAAGGCGATCCACAAACGTTCTGACTCTCGCTCAAATTCAATCCAAGTCTATGCGGTCCCAGTTTAAATCCATAGAGCAAATACAGGTCCGACAAGAAATAATTATGCACAAAAGACGAGACGCAGGAGCTTCAAATTTTTGGCGGCGTGATCCAAACGCCTCGCGGCCTGAAGTAATCGTTCGACAGTCAACACAAACTACAGAGTGGTATTAATTGGTCTTCGCCCACTGCTCTCTTCTGCGTACACAAAGCGACTAACTCCATATCCTGTTGGAAGAGGCTTCTAATTCCGGAACATCTGGAGCAAGATCTATGGAGCCCCGGCAGCCCCTGGAGATGAGTGGAGAGCACGTGTTCCAGAAGCGGGTTTTGTTTTTGCCAACCCGGACCGGACGACTACCCATGAAGACGAAGAAAAATTCATATACCAAGAGATAGATCAAGAAATAAAGAGATGGCAAAAGGTATTTCAGTTTTCAGATTTTCCAGTTTCAGTTTGTTTATTAACAAAAAGCAAACCATACACTGTAAACTAACGACACCCAAAGTGAGCACTGCCCGTAACGGGTGACAGTATTCATTCATTTGTCAAGAAAAGAAATACAAGGAAAAAGAAAAGAAGAAGAAGGGAAAAGAAAAGAAAACAAACGCAAAACTTAAAAGCAATTTAAAAATTTAATTCAAAACACAGAAAGCAAAACAAAGGTACTCTGCCAAGCTCCGCATACATCATATATAAATTGGCAAACACAGATTCAGCAGGGAAGTATAAGAAGTAAGTGTCCATATTTTTTCGAGTATTTTTTAAGGGTAGTCTCGTGTTAATGTACTTTTAAATACGACGAGTTAAACAAACTGATTGATTGAATGACGTGTGGAAGAAAGTGTGATAAAAATCAACTTACGTGTCAGCGAAACTTAGAAGATGCAAACAAACAATCAGTAAGAAAAAAGGATGCAGAGAAGTCAAAATCTTTGTTACACGTATACTGACAAAAAACTCGCAGTTCCAGTAGCAAAACAAAAGAATTTTTTTTTGCGAACCTCCCACGGACTATAGGCTATAGATGGGGAAAAAACTGCAATCAAAATCTGATCCTTATTATTAATGTTACTAACGTAAGGTAGCTGATGCAGCTAGTCGAGAGTGTAAAAGTAAATAAAATTGACAACAAAAAACTACACCGCAATCATTTCCCCAAACAGTTTGAATGCAACCCAACAATCAAAAACCACTATATACACCGCAATCAATTACGTACCTGCTACATACCACCCAAAAAAAAATATATTTTTATTATTTTTTTATTTTTGTTAATAAAATACTTAATAATAATACTTAGTATAATATAGTTAATACTTTAAGTCATCTTTGTTGTGCTGATAAAGCTGATGGGAAAAAAACGGTGGGAGAGAAACAAAGACATTGTCGAGCAAAACAGAAAGATACAGTCTATTGTGACCAAATGCGACATTAAATAAGAAATTAAATCAAGCGTGGTCGCTCGGGACTACAGGAGAGGTATCCAACCTTGAATTAGATAACCTCAACAAACTGTCCAAGAACCAAGTCAGCTTGGGCTGAAGGAATATTATAACCTCAAAATTTACCTTTAAAATGTTAAAAGTTCTGCACGCTCCTAACTAGTTCCTGGCTGTCAAGAAGCAAAGTCTAAATGACCTAGGACCTTATAGTTAGGACTGCACAGAAATTTCCTTTTAACATTTCTGTGGCAAATTTCGAGTTTAATTCGAGGTGCGGGACCCCTCCTGTAATCCTATGGGCAGATCAGACAACGCCGATAACAAAGACGGTCCTACAACTACAGGTTCATAAATCAGCGCTTTCTCCATGCGCTGTCAATCAGCCAAGCTAGTTGATGCCACATCAACCCCTGTTTTTCGCCACCCATGCAACCAAGTAAACATGGGGTGAGGAAAACAAGCCCCCTATTCTCTCCAATATGATCTTATCACTAGGATCAGATCAACTGTCAATTTTAATAATTTTCCATCAAAGATTAATGCCCTTCGGAAGCTTCTGGGGTCAGAAATTTCCTGCTTAGCGGGGGGAGGGGGTGGGGGTGAAAGGTTTCCCTGTCAACGTCTCCACGTGATCGTCCACTTATGGCTGACAAAGTCAACAAGATCCAATTACAGGATATCCGTAATGTTCTTACAAGCCTGGGACATTCGTCCATCAACACTGCCATAACGCAGGAGCAAAATGCCCAGCAGGAGAATGATACGACAGGGGGCGGGGAGAGTAGGGAGTTGCTACGACCAAATTAACCTAATTTGTTACTGTCCGGCTTTGAGGGAATTAAGAGGCCATATTAATCACTACATTTTTTCGTGTTAAGGTTTAACTGAAAAACCAACTTATTTTTTTCTCATTTAATTGACTACTCTGAATTATTTTCCACTATCTGCTCTAGTTTAAACGTAGAGAATATCTGCAGCCGTCACCACAGCGTAAATTCTACTATGACGTGGGAAATTTTAATCTCAACACAAACGCGGCTTTTCAGTTGGCAATGGTGAGACTGGTGAAGATTGCTTAGTGTCTGAACAAAGAAAAAAGCATAAATCTTTCTCGTAAGGCATACAACAAAAATACAAGCGCATGACATACATCACAATCGATTATTCGTGAATAGCGGAACAACGAAGTGATGTATTTTCAGCGGGTCTTCAAGCCCATTTAAGTGAATAGGTGATAGGTAACTAGAATGTCCTATCCCAGCCCTTTTCGGTTAAACTTTAAGTATCTTAGGATTCCACGGACGCACCAAAATGTTCTTACAGGCCTGGATGGAACATTCGCCTATAGCCTCCGGACATGATTACCTAACAAGGCAGGTACTCATACAGGTACTAAATATGACTGGGTGGAGGAGAGGGGAGGGCCGCTAGGATCACGCTTCTATAGTACACTCTTGTCCAAGTCTGGGGGACACAAAAATAGTGGTGACTATGATCTTCTAAGAGTTATTTTAGAGGCGAAAGCCATTACTGTTGCTTTCTTTTATTGTTATTATTATTATTGTATCTTATTCATACAGACTGTATCCGATGATTCTGCTGACGCCCAAAATGTTCTACAAGCCCAGAAAAGTGTCTGTATCAACTGATCTAATCCAATACCTGAATACCCAGCGACACTATGATATGACCAGGTGGGTGACGAACGAGTGGCTATGTTAATACTATGTATCGCACTGACAAGGTAACACCGTAAAGCAAAAATGTGTAGCCATAGGGAGAAGCTCGCCAAAGCAAAGTTTAAAATCTTTTTAGCACTTCTCTCGATGATTTTCTAGAAAACAGTCATTTTTGGCACCTCTTGGACGCGTCGTTCTTCTGCATTCTGGCACTCAAACACCACCACCCCCACACTGTACCTCTTAACCCTCCTGCTTTCTAGGCTAACTCCTTCGCCATCGACGCAGGCTCTGTATTATATGCCGCTTCTCTCCGGTCACGGACAATTGGATTAATAATGGATGTTAGCCCACGGACACTCTAGCCGTTCTATTACAATATTTAAACCAATACTCTTCTCCAAAACTCCAATCCAAAATGCGAGAAAACACGTGCTAGCTAGGGCATTCGCAGTACCTGGGGCAGTTTTAAGTCTAAGCTTTCAACTTCATCATCCATCGCAGCAAGGTTTAGAAGAGCAGCTGTATCCTGCTGAAAACAGGATATATTATGGCGGGCTTTGGCATTTCGCTGTGCTCCACATAAAATATATCCATCTATATCATGAAGTAGAACTCGCCAACGCTGGAATTCCCTTCTCGCCAATTCGCGATATGCGGCATAACAAAAAGAGTATGCGGTATTTACCTCAACATCGCAGTATTATCCCGCTAAATGCGGTATAAGTGGCAACACTGAACAGATATTGAGCAGCCAATTCGCGTGGACCACTTCAAATATGTCCAACGACCGAGGCCCTCCGCACGCCCCCTGTGTTTCAAAGCGGGCATTCAATATTTCACCAACTTGAACCAAGCATCTTTAATCCATTTGCGCCAGCTTCAACAAAAGCCAGCCGACCCTATTGTGTGCCCAGACTTCTTTAAGTGGCGGAGGGTCTCGTATTACGACACTTAAAAGAGGGGAGACCCATTGAGGTGCTAATTGAGGGGAAGAAGAAGGAACTTTCATGGAAATCAGGGCAGGGTTATGACAACCAACTGGAGCAGCTGGACCAGGCGAAGACACAATACAATCTATGTGGTAGTAGACAGAGCATGTCTTCTCTTTTGGGTACTCACATTGAGGCAGATATTTGCAGAGGAGGGGAGTTGACAGGATGACGTAAGAAACAGAAAAACGTGATTTTCGGGATTTTTTCTTGATCAGGTAGTTATCCCTCTAAGATGATGTTCGAGGTAAATTAATCACAGATTTGTAAATATACACTTTTAACACGCACATTTTAATATTCGTTATTTTATTTGCATTTGTGTGTCGTTCAATCCGCATCGTTGAGCGTTGAGGATTATAGTTTGATAGTAACAACCTGAAGGAGTCAGTAAAAAAAATGTACAAAGCCTACCAAGACCCTGCCTACGAGCCGGCTAACAGGGGTAATGACAAAATAGGAAAAAAAAGAAGATTGTGTTCTAGCTAGACAGAATAGAAAATAAAATAAAAAATTCCAAGAACCTTAGTTTCTCTATCAACCATGTGTCGTTTATATTGTCTGATCACAACTCCTTGCTCCCCAAATCGGATAGTGATGGAGGTGGGGCATGGCAGATGGTTTGTGACCACTCGGAAAAACGGTTCTAACAGTCCTTTCCACCAAAAAAGAGTCACATCAGTTTTTTTCCAATACAATAAAAAGGATTATTGATTATTTTTTTCTGGAGGAGGGGGAGAATGAGAGATGGAACAGATAAGCATGATTAATAAAATGACACAAATTAGTCTTAGTGAATAAATAAGTACTCTTCAAGGTTCGAAAGAACAAACGACAGAGAGCAAATATAAGAAAGAAAAATGGAAAGAAACAGCTTAAAAATTCAACTAGAAAATGAGACTTTTAAGAGGGGCTATTCACCAGATTTGACATCTTTATTACTTACTCTCTTTTTTTTTACTTGCTCTCTAAATTATGAGAATGGTATCTCGATGAAAGATACTTCGTATACAACTATTGTAGCACACACAATCAAATTGCCAGCCAACATTATCGTGCCTCTATACTTCCACGACGAAACTAAAGTTGCCTCAGGCCCGTTGGAATCTTGCGTGACAACTTGTTTTACTAGTTTCCAAAAATGAGCAATCAGAGTATGCCAAATTTTTCATTATCACTTTTTATTAACGTTTTCGTTTGCACTTTTTTATCTGTTATTTTGCTGCTCCTTCATGAGAGGGTGATTAGGAGTAGGACTTCTTATTATTGTTGGTGTTGGTGTAAGCGCACAGGCTTTTGAGGAGTTTTGCTACCACGACACGACCAGTTGGTTTTCGGTCTCAGTATAAAGGAATTTCATTCTGAACTCCAAGCATGCTCAGTTTAGACTAAAAGACACGCTTAAACTGCAATGAATCACCCAAATCCAAAGCCATTTACAGAAGACACGCATTTAGGCCAACCATATGTGAAATTTCGATCCAACGTTTTGAAACGTAAACACAGGGACATTAAATCCGTGTAGCTCTTCTATTCCCGGACCAACACACAAATCTTCCCATGGGGCAAATTTTGAAGAGTTACTCACTCCTACGATCTTAGACTTCACTGTGAAAAAAAGCTTGCAGTATTTGCTACTGGGATTAATCTTGTCTTTATTGAGATAAGATGATCCCTAACTCGGATTAATTTTATCCCAATAGAGATAAGATTTATCCCAGTAGCAAATAATGCATACTTATTCGGAGAAACTTTTTACAGTGTTGTATACATTTTCTATTTGCAATCAACGCAGTAGACAACAAAACACTAGTTGCGTTTTCGGAGAAACCATGGTATCTGATACCACGGTCTAAAGTCGTTTTTGCAGTTATCGTGGTATCTGATACCACGGTCAAAAGGCGTTTTTGCAGTTATCATGGTATCTGGCCTGTTATCGTGGTATCAGATATTCAGATACCACGGTCCGACCGTGTTAATTCGTCGTGGTATCTGAAAAAGTCATATTACTTTCATCAATTTTAGTCAAATGGGTGGGAAAGAAGTTTGGCACTTAGTGACGTGACTGAATATCAGTTTTTCTTCCGGAAAGCGAAATTTCGGCAATTGTCGTTTTTACGGAGCAACCGTATATCAGTTACCACGGTTACTGCAAAAACGACTAACTGCAGATCCAGTTACCGTGGTAACAGATACCATGGTATCTGCAAAAACGCAACTATTGCTACCGACAGAAGTGTTACTAACCAAATCGTTGGGGGAAGGGAGGTATTTATCAACTAATTTGTCATTTTTACTGACTACTTTTAAAAACAAGAGCTGTAAGCTCATATGGCACTTGTAAGCATAGGCAGTAGGTAATACTAACAGCTAAGATTCTTGCTGTGTCGAGGAACAGACAATTGACCTTTCCGATTCATGAAAATGCATGGTTTAGAAAAAATATGCCATGCAATTTCTGGTTACAATACGCAATTTAAGGGGGCTAGGAATTCGTTTTCTAAGCAAATGAAGTGATACACGAATGATCATGGGCCCTTTGGCTCACGAAAGTATATCATTCGCTCGAAAGTATTATTTTTTTGCATTTTACGGCTAAGATGCGCACTTTAAGGCGTTCGAACTGAATTTGGAAGCAAAATACTCGGGGCACAGATGATCATGGGCCCTTGGGGATCCTAAAAATGTTTAGTTTCTTAAAAGTGTTTTTTGGAATTTGCGGTAACATTGGTGCTTTAAATATGTTGGAAAATCAATTGTAAGCAAACGCCTTGAGACAAAATTATCACGGGCCCTTGGGAATCAGGAAAATGGATCTTTTGGTCAAAAGTATTTTTTCACTTTGCAGTTAAGATACGCACTTTAAGGATGCTAAAATTCATATAGTTGAGGTACAAATGATCATGGGCCCTTGGGGGGTTATAGGATCAGAAACACGTCCTTTTGTCAACTGTGAAGTTTCCTTCTGATCCGACCAACCGTTCAAAAGTTATGCATGAAATTATGTTAGTCCGAATTCCAATTCCCTCCACTCCCCAGAAGATAGTCGGATCGGGGAAATGACTCCTTCCAAGTCCGCCTGGCGGAATTACATCGTCCAAGTGCATCTGTAAGTACCTTAGATCGCGATCAGTGGATTTCCGGAAAACCCTTTCCAAGACCCCCACAGTTCGCCGATCCGGTCCATCTTTGTCAAAAATGTATGTACAACTTGTCCTTGTTCTTCTCACCAAGCTTCATTCCGGTCCTTCCGCTCTAAACCTGTTCCGAGATTTCCGATCCCCCTCCAATCCTTCGCTCCCCCCCAGAGTTATCGGATCCGGTCCGGATACGAAATGGTACATCTGTGACACGAGCCCTTTCCAACTGTCAAGTTTCGTTTGTGTCCGATGCCCCGTTCGAAAGTTATGCTTGCATGAAGATCCCGAATTTCCCCCCCCCCCCCCCGATAGTCGGATCGAGGAAATGACTTTTATTAATTCAATCTGGTCGGGTCCCTTTTAAGTCTGCCAAGTTTCATCGTCCTAGCACATCTGGAAGTACCTAAACCCGTGAAAACCGGAAATCCGGGACCCAGAATCCACCCCCACCCCCAATAGTGCCCGGATCCGATCCGGTTACATCAACGATGTATCAAGGATATGTGCGTGTTCTTCCCACAAATTTTCATCCCGATCCCTCCACTCTAAGCGTGTCACGATATTTCTGGTACCCTCCCTCAAACTCCCCCCACAGTTGTCGGATCCGGTCCAGACGTAAATGGGACATGTAAGGCATTTTTACTTTCCACATATCAAGTTTCATTCAGATCCGATCACCCGTTCGAAAGTTACGCATGCCTCAATATTCCGAATTCCCCCTCCTTCCACTCCCCCCACGATGGTCGAATCTAGGAAGTGACTATTTCCAAGTCAGTTTGGTCGGATCCCTGATATGCCTGCCAAGTTACATCATCCTAGCACATCTGGAAGTACCTTAACCCGTGATAACCGGAATTCCGGGATCCAGCCTCCACCCCCCCCCCCCACAGTGCCCGGATTTGACCCGGTTATGTCAGCGATGTACCTAGGATATGTGTTTGTTCTTCGCACCAAGTTTCATCCCGATCCCTCAACTCTAAGCGTGTCACGGTATTTCCGGTACCCCCCTCCAACTCCCCCCACAGTTGTTGGATCCGGTTCGGACGTAAACTGGGACACGAGAGGCATGTGTTCTTTCCATACATCAAGTTTCATTTAGATCCGATCACCCGTTCGAAAGTTACGCATGCCTCCAAATTCAGTATTCCCCCTCCCTCCACTCCCTCCACTCCCCCCACGATGGTGGAATCGGGGAAGTGACTATTTCCAAGTCAGTTTGGTCGGGTCCCTGATATGCCTGCCAAGTTTCATCAACCTAGCACATCTGGAAGTACCCTAACTCGCGATCACCGGACCGACCGACCGACAGACAGACAGACCGACCGACCGACCGACCGACCGACGGAAAAGTGATCGGTATATGGCACTTGGCCGGAAGGCAAGTGCCATAAAAAAAACAATCGTTTTACGAAAAATCGACTGTTTAACACCAGGCAAAATCAGACTGTTTTATAAGAAAAATCGCGGCGCCTCGCGATTTTTTTTTTCCTCCTACATTTTTTTTTACCGACCGGTCGAACGAGATTACGTAACGCCTCTGACCACCAATAACATGCATGTTCGAGAGGTGGTGAAGCATTCCTAGTCAGCATTTTATTACATAAGCAAGACCATAAACTACATCTTATTTCACCAGCATAAACATACAAACATACAACAAGATATTTTGTCTAAAAAATAAATTTGTGTCAAGTGAAAGAATTATCGAGTCAAAACGTGTAGTTTTTGTGTGTGTAAAAAACATGTTTTTGAAGGACTTTAAAGTGTTGCCAAATCTATCGACTCGGGGAGGAAATTCCATACCTGGGGGCTGTATTTTATAGAGAAATGTGAGGCTTGTTTTACATTAGATCTGTCCATCCAAAGCGGACACGAATTTCAAAACAATCGAACGAACCACCTCTCGCGAATACCCTCTTCAAAGTATGAAGAAGGAAAAAAAAATCCCCCTGTTGCAGGTCTGTGCAGATTTTGGGAACACTTTACGACCCCCTGATCTATAGCCTGCTCTTTTCAGGCATGCGGAGTCGAGCCACTCGGATGACTGTACAACCTTTTATGCAAAATTAACTTAGGTTAAAAAATTTACAGATTTTTTCAAATTAACTTATTTTCAACTTTTTTTTTACTTTTGCTAGTGGGTGTACCTATTATTTGTTTACCGTATTTCACGGGAGGTACATATAATTAAGAGTATATTGTTCAAGCACGGTCATCTTCAGGTGGGTGAGGGGTTTGAAACTTGTGAAAATTAGTGTAGGCTACCTTTTATTTATGTTTACATTTGACGGTTATGGTTATCATATGATCATTCACGTCAAGAGCCCACTCAGAAGAGGCGCGGTAGCTACCCTCTACCCCTAAGCTGGTCACCAGCAAGATCTACATGAATTCCTAGGAGACCAACAGGTAATGCGGCGAAGGAAGGAGCCCTTTGAAAGCTGGGGACTATCCGACACTCCTTAGAATAAGCTCATTGCTAGACGTTGGTGACCTTGCTTGCCTGTTCTAAGGGAAAGAGAGGAAAGGGTAGAATCACTTCTTGAGGGAGTGAATGGAGCTTTCGGAGGAGCCCCGCTTTGGGCGTTTCTATTCAATTTTTTCGGGACTTAGTAAAAGTGAGAGCATGTTTTGCTGTGTGAATAAAAAGAATAAAACAATAAAACCCCTAAGCCTCCAAGCTCGTAACAAAATCCTACAGCTGTCGGCGACTTCAAACCGGAAAAGATCTTTGGTTTCATGTCTGGCCGTCTCCTTAACTTTCATATATTTTTCAAAATGTATTGGACAGAAATCTGACAAAAGAAGGAAACCTAATATACACATAAACGGACATTTGAAAAAGGATACTGTGTCTTTTGATATTTGTGTGTGTGGGGGGAGGGGGGAGGAGCAAGACAAAAGATTTCGGAAACAATGAAGAATAAAAGGTACGTATCGTTTTCTACGGTCAATGGTATCGGCAAAACAAAGTGACGTGGAGTATGCGTCCCTATAGGCTAAGGGTTATGTTACGGTTTGCATTTGGAGCGAATTCTATAATTTTGCTGTTTATTTTCTTAACTGTTTGTTGCCATGGCCGACTGGCTTTTTTCTGAGTAAATAAATCCATCGAGCGAAAGACAAATCATATCTTTTTCTTCTTTTTCTCACGCCACGTGTAAAACAAAGTAAGTGGAGAACGGACTACTACCATCAAAACGACACAATTCAAATGCATGATAGGAGAGTCAGTTCTGAGAAGAAAAAAAAAAGTTCGCAGATAATGTTTGTTATCTGTTTCATTTTAGAACAGCACAAAAATACCATTTCCAAGAATCCCGCAACAAAAAAGAAATCTACTTCTCAGAATAAATCTCTCTTTATCTTTCGAAACACGAAGATTCAGAAACCGTTAAAAAATCCTTTACCCTCACCTATTCGAAAGGTCAAAATGAGTATTCGCAACAAAATCAGTTATATCGCCCAATTTTGTGTGATAGCATATCCAATCGCCCACGGCTTAAGCCGCAGGGGGCAAATTTTATCCGGATTCCTCATAAATTTAGCCTAACCCTTGACACATCTAGCCAAGGAGTCTATAATTTGCGATAATTGGGTATCAGCTCTACTCCCAAGTTACTCTACGGATATATGATTAGATATCTATTTTCTGAGATATATGACCAACCTTCCGTATTATGCTAATGAAGACCAAATGAGTGGGCATGAATAAAACAAATGTTCCAAAGTCAATCAAGTTTTTAGCATGTGACGGTTCTAGCTTATATTCGAAGCGATGTAACGATATGGCTGGTGCTAGACGATCTGAGAATTAGAGCCCTCTTATCCTTTACCAACTTCTAAGAATATCATTCTGATGGTGCATCTAAATATTTGCATAAATCCTATTAATTTTGATGGTATTGGTGCAATATAAAGTTAAATAAAAACAATCAGAATAAACAAAACCAAAAATAAACTGGATCCAGAGTAACTCTAATGACTGCATATTTTTTTTCGAACAAAATCCATTTTGGAAGAAACTCCCCGTGTTCTCGTCGTGTGTTCTCCGCGTGGAGTGACTCCCTCTATTCTCGTCGTTCCCCTTGATTCCCCGAGGACTCCTCGGGGTACGGCGAGAATACGCCTTGCAAGTCTGGTGCAGCTAATATAGAAAGCTAAACTTTGCACTTTCCGTAGGCTAAATACGCTGAAAAAATAAAACAATATGAACGCCTCTCGGAAACATTTAAAACTAATCTTTATTTTTGTTAGGTTTTGTCTATAGCAGCGGCATTACTGGCCATTTTTAGTCATACTCCGTTGTTATCCAAAAACAGGTCACAAATAAATATATTACGAAACCAACTTGTGCAGTTCATTCTGCCAGATCATCCCATTCTGTCTATGACTAACTCTATTGCGATCAAACAGTATGGCTGGCTGGTAACCAATCAGATTCGCTTGCGTCAATGGTTTCTGCAACAAATTGACCGTATGCACCTGCTATTAACCAAAAGCGACTCGAAAAAGAAAAAGAAAAAAGATGTAACGGCTGAAAAATCACGAAAACAAAAAGTTTAGACGATCAGATATACTTTAACTTTAACTTGCCCATCAATAGCCTAGTCAATGCCACAAGCCCTCGACAATTTCACGGTGATCCCTCTTAATTAACAACACTTGAGATTCGTAACAAGGCTATTCCGGTCATAAATTTTCTGACTCACCACCCATTTTCCGTCACCTTGTCACAATGACTAAATCGATGTTTCGCTGATTGCCCCCCAATAAACTATCGTTCGTTAGGTTCACAAAACCACAACGGGGGTCCAATTGTCGATTTCGACTTGAGTAGCCGACATGCCACCGAGCATGACTAGGCCTGCCCGTAATGAAATTTCTGTGGGCTGCCGCGAAAGGCCTACAAAAAGACTGACCACCCATCTTTTTTTTAACAACAAAGACGTTCGAGACCTTTCCTGGTCGATCAAAGTTTGGTTGGTTCATATACCGGGTTGCCTAAGCAACCCTCTGTTTTAAATAGTGACAGAATTTTTCCGAGTGAAAGCTTCTGGGCTTACTTTATAGGGCAAATAACTGTAAAAAGTCACCGGATTGCACATATACACAAAATAATTGTAGAAAGGTCAAAGGACTGTAAATGTGGCGAAAAGTATTCATTCCGCTGCAACTATTTAACCTGATTTTTTATATTTGCATCCACGTTCTGTCATGATCGTTTGTCTACGTTCTGATATGGAATGGATAAGTCAAGGCGGGAAGTGTTTTACTTAAAGGGTTCGGATCGAGCTTGTGAGCAGGAAACTATCTAACAGTTTCCACATATGTATTAGTGTGTTACAGTTATTGAATCAACTTCTACTCTGAGGTCCTGCATGATCAATAGACATCATCATAGTACAGATACACTAAAAACCTTATAAACACGCACATTTTAACATTTGTTACTTTGTGTCTATTTGCAGGTCGTCAATATGCACCGTTCTTTTAGTACTTGTGTATCATCTTATAGTTTGTCGAGTCCGCATGGTTCTTCTGCTGTTATTGTTTTGGAATATGTGATTTAGGTTCTTCGCTGAAGGCGGTTGCCGGAAGTGCAACCGAAATTTGATTTATCCCTTGCTTAACGTCTTAGAGGATAATCAGCTGATTAAGAAAACATCAAAAAAATTAAGTTTATGTTTCTTTCACCTTACTTTCTGTCAAAATAGTCTATACAGGGTTTGCGTTGATCGTACTCCTTCCTAAGGTTAGCGATAAAGCACAGAGCAAGATTTTTTGAGAAAATTTCTGAGATCTTTTCTTTTTGTGTTTAGCTTTTATTTTTATTATTACATTTGGCGTTAAGCTTTTAGCTTGTCGCCATATATCAAGAAGCTTCAGGATGTTTTGAAAAAATATATCTATCTACATATCTATATCTTAGACGTTATATACATAAATTAGATGAAGGTGCCCCGAAGTACCGAATAATCGTGATTTTGGTCATCTAAATTTTCTTTAATCGGTACTACTTGATACTACAAAGAACACGCGTCTCTCCCGCAGGAGAATTAGATCACGCTTCTTATGGTTCTCATGATCAACCCATGCATGTATTTCAACAATGAGGGATTAGCGCAATGTATATAATATGCAAGTGCTCAAGCACAGGAAAACCGTCACACAGCCTGTCTCAGTTTGAACCAGATCTAAGTTGTCTGGTCAACGTGAAGTTTTGCAGAAACCTTTGTCCTTCAATGAATAATCTGTCTTTTCGGAACTAATCTAGAGAACCCTTCGTACCCATAACGCCAATGCAACCTGCTTCCGGTATCGCAATTTACTATGGTACAGTCTAACCGCTGTAACTCGTCAGAAACAAGACCAACGGTTTCGATGTGATCTCAAATATTTAATATTTGAGAGACAAATCGATCTTGTCTTTGCCAGATCCAGTCTTCACCAAACTCGTTGAGCATTTTTATTATTAAAATTTAGAAATAGATTAAGACCAAATAGCTAATCTCTGAGAAAACTAAGTGCAGATATGGATTCAGCATGTGTGTTTACTCCTATGATTCATATTTTTGACAAAACTGACTGAAACTTCCTGCCTTACTTCTGCCAAATTTCCGGCTTGTCCGGCAAAGAAATAAAGCATAAAAACGAATTCAGCGAATCTCCTACCCTTGTATCGAACATCTAACCAACTTCAAATAAAACTTTAACTTACAACAAATTTTCCGGTTTCAACCGTCCGGTTAAAGGATTTTCATATAAGTGTTTCTCATGTCTTCTTACCCCTAAATCGAACATCTAATCAACTTCAAATAAGACTTTAACTTTTAACAAACTTTCCGGTTTTGGCCGGATTCCGGGCTAACTACTTGTCGGGCGGAAAATCGTTTTCAGAGTCGCGTTTAGCATGTCTTCTTACCACTTAATCGACTATCACATTAGCTGTTTCAAAATATTTTGTTTGCCCTTTAATCTGGACCCCCACCCCGAAATGTAGGGCTAAAGAGCCCATCTACAAACTCGACCTTTCCCTTGACCCAAAGAATTTTCACACCAAGTTTCATCAAACTATCTCATTCCCTTCGAGAATTATCGTGCTGACCGATGGACGGACGGACAGACGGAGAACTGTTGCGATGTTATAGGTATCCCTCCACTTACATTTTGGGATTCTAAAAACGGTGTGAAGCAAAGTTAGGTGGTGGTCCTCCCAGCGGGGTCGGGGTGTTGGAGTCGCATGAATTTGCAGATTTTGTAGTATATATGTATTTGGTTCGTTATTATTGCTACGTAGCAAACCCCTTTACGCTCGAGCTTGCACTCGGGTTATAGTCCGTACTTCTGTTACTTTATTGGGTTTTTTTTGTTTGTTTTTTAACCAAAACTGAGATGAATTGGGTAGCCTACTTTTGAAGCAACTACCCTCTAGCTTGCTCTCAGATTGTGGTCCGTACTTCTCTTACTCTTACTGTATTTTTTGTTTAGTTTTTTTTTAAGAAAACGGAACTGAACAAGGTAAAGTTGGAGCGAACTTTGTCCTTCAATGACTAATCTCTCCTTTAAGGGGTCAATAAAGCATTCAATTATTCTAACGAAGGACATCTTTTTATCGCGCTCCTTGGACTTTTCAGTTTTGGAAAACGTATCTTCTTAATTATTTCGGTTAATCCAACCAAATAAGATGCCAATAAAATCGCACCCAACGCATCACGCGAAAGTAGAGAACAGCGGCTAAGAACTGTCTTGTACTAGGCTATGGATTGTTTTCATGGTTTGCAGTTGCCTGGTCCTTCAGCTACTTATTATTTCATCAGTTACTCCAATTATCAAAATTACTCGAAGTTCTTTAACGCTGTTAAACAGCCGCGACCACAAAAAAGCCTTTTACAATTTACGATGCAAATTCTTGAATGTCACAGAATACGTCTGTAATTCTGGGAATTGATGCTGTTCGTTTTTACTTAAACTAATTAATCTATCTATATAATTTCTTATCCATGATTCCCAGTCGGCTTGGGCTGAATGAGTATTTACTGTGTAACGTAAGGTTGGGAGGGAAGAATGGGGGGGGGGAGGGGGAGTTGAGTATTGATGAGTGCGAGAGATTGGATTTTTTTTCTATTTTTTTTTCTTTTTTTTGTATATAGGTAAGTAGTTATGTGGACTTGCGCGCGAATGCAAACCCTCATAGGTTTTTTCTCCAGCGCGAGAGTGTTGTTTTTACTTATTTATTTATGAATGTTGAAAATAAAAAAACTTGAACTTGAACTTGAACTTTAAACATTTAATCAATATTCTGAATTAAAAAATTGTTTCATTAATTGCAGGTTCGTTTCTTCCGGCTACAGCCCGAAGAAGACCTTGCCGAGAAGTGCCGAAAGATGAAGTCATAGCACCATCTTTGACTGCAAGCTATTTTCATGGAAGAAATTCACAGAATAAAGAAGAATCTTTAATTGTTCCACAAGTTCATTTTCCAGCTTGAGCGGCTTGAGTATTTAAAGACCCTTGCCAAGAAGGGCCGAAATATAGTTCTAATAATATGTAGCTGACGTATCCGTCATTGTCAAATATGCAGGAGTATCGCTGAGAAGTAGTTGAGGAATATGCAAGTTTATATGGGATTCCCAGTCGGCTTGGGATGAATGAGTAGAAATTATTCAAGATTTAAAAAATAAAAACATGAACTTACTTTCGCTGAAGAAGAGGAAGTGAGAATCATCGAATCGTCCGAGTCGGAAGCGCAGGAAAATAAACCGTCACTGAAAAGAAAAATTAATCAGATGGGCATAGCATACAAACTAAAACTGTTTAAGGTTACGACCGGTTATGGCAAAAGTTTTGCAAATTCATAGTTCAGAAGTTTACACCGTGTGTTTTGCTCTATGCTGAGCCAAACACATGTCCGGACATACAGTTCAAGGTACCCTAGGCAGTTAAAAGAGCCGACGTAGCAAAAACAAGTTTTACATTTATTTTGTATTTATTTAGCGTACTCTGACTTAAGACAGGCAGATAGATAAATGGCATCTATAACCTACTTTTTCACAAATTGTAACTTTTGTATTTACATATTCTAGTCCTAATTCTAACTCAGATTTATTCATCATAATATGGATGCATAGCAATTATAAAGTTGTTACGTCGACGCTACAATAAAACAAACAAGAAATTGTGAAAGGTAATACCACTTCGGGCCATGGTTGGGGATCCTAGGCCGAAGATTACCATTGGTCAGCCAGTGACCATCTCCCCAGGCTAGAGAAAGCAGAACACCGCCAGCAATTCTTTCTTCTGGTGACTCGTTCGCAGTCCCAAGATTTTTCCAGGCCAAATATATCTGTCATTTTTTGCACAATGCCCCACAAAAAGAAAGTGAGAGCATGCAAAATTTTCTTTTCCATTCTATCCAGCCCTTCTGCTAAGAAAAGACCATGCCTCATGAAACGTGGATAAAAAAACAAAAAACAAACTCGGTTATCTGATCGAAATTCCGGTCACAAAAAATCCGGTAGGTTTTGAAAAAAAAATATTGACAATGACCGGTAATACCGTTAATGATGATGATTTTGAAGTCTTGGATTCAGGTGCGAGCAAACTGTTTACCACTATGTGGTGGTAATTCGTGGAATTCTAGGTGTCCGGATGGAGTACGTTTTTGTCCTCTTTGCCATCTTGATGGGGATGGTCTGGATCATTTTCTTTTCAGGTGCCAGGAGCTTTCGCACTTAAGGGGTTCATCTAGGAATGGTGGGCAGCTTCTTGGTATCTTACGTTCTACGTCACCAAGAGTGATTGTTTCTTTTGGTAATGTTGTGCAAAAAGCACTCGAGTTGAGAAGTGCTGTTTCTTATTTTGTTATTTTGTTTAGTTTCCTATGAGTTGTTTGTTTAACCTGTATATGGTCTTTGGGTTTTTCAATACAGATATATATATAGAGCGCAGTGAAACAACGAAAGGAAATAGTCCTGCAAGAAAAAAGGACTATCGCAAGGTCTAAGAAACAAAATGGGTAAAAATGACTCTTCGGGACTAAAAATCTTCTCACTGAATGACAAGTAGAAAATTGGGCAAGAGCACAGACGTGAATGTCTTCATCCGTAAGCCGAGGGGCTGCTCACTCCCAAAAGCGATGTACACCAAGTGGCGCGTGCAGTGCCGGTGCCGTGCCGAGGTGTACACCGGTGGCGAAGAGAGAGCAACCCCTCGCCGTAAGCTGGAGAGTGATAAATTGTCTTTTTACCAAAATCTGGCAAAATCTCTAAGACGAAAACATACAGGTGAAAAGCAAAGTGTCTGCCGGCCCATTACCGGGACAATGAAGTCAGAATGAGTTGCGGACCCCTTCAAGGACGCCTAGCCTGTTAGCTTATCTGTCTTGATTATTGACAGCTAATTTGAATACAGCATAAGTGTTTTTCTCCGAAACCGGTAATGTGAAAACTGCGAAACGCTGTGCCAGGTCTGCCAGCGGGTTTGAGCATGAGCTTTTTTTGGCGATCTAAAATTCGTGTTTTTGGGTCAATCCTCTCCACGAAATACGTCGCCTCCCTACCCGAATCCCCAAGCGTCACCAACTCGCTTTGATACTATGAATCATCCTTAGGTCAGCGATCAAGATTATCTACCTCTTCTAGCCCCCCCCCCTCCCCCCAGCCCCCCCCCCCCCCCCCTCCCCCCAGCCCCCCCCCCCCTCCCCCTAAAAAAAAAATCCACCCCTCGCTGATTCTGAAATCGCTCTAGTTCCTCTAACTAGCACATCCGCTGTGTTTTCGGATCAATGTTTGCCAAGTTCTGGTGGGCTCGTGAGGTGGTTTCCCCCCTACAGGTAGGTGAGTCACATAATTTTTTTGTTCGCAGCTGCCAAGGTATTTTTTTTTGTCTCGGGTTTCTGTTTATGTCTACGATCCTGTCCCTCCTTCTTGCGGATTCTGTATGAAACCATCATGTCCGAGGGGTTGCCCACTCTCGACTCTGGTGTTAACCAAGTGCTCGATGCAGCATGTTAGAGGATACAAATCAGCATATTTAGAAGCGTTGAAAAATGTATCGCCAATTTACGGCCGGTGTCACGGAAGGGTGTACATCAGAGCAAAATAACACTAGAGAGTAGCGCCAGGACCTATGCTCTCCATGCTTTACTAACGGAACATTCTCGTAGCACGCCGCCCACTATTTTTGCGGCATTTAAAGCGAGACAAACTTGAAGGCTTATGAATTTCTAGTAAAGCAAAGGTGCGGTTTGCACACACCAAGGAAACAATGGAGGATAGGATAGGATATTTTAAACACACAATTTAACTCTTTTGTATTTACATCTACTGCACTAATGGAAAAACCTACGTTTTTGCTGGCGTGCAATAGTAAAGGTTAACCATTTTCTAAACACACCAACAACAAACAACATAATAAATAACTAATAAAAAAACAAAAACAAAAAAGAAAAGAACAGACCCCCCCCCAAAAAAAGAACAACAGACCAAACTCCTTCACATTATCACCTCCAAAATAAACATAAACCTCCCAACAACCCTACTCCTCCCTACCACCCCGATCACCCATCCACCAATTCCTCCCTACCACCCCCAACCAACCGTTCCTCCCAACCAACCAGACCACCCTACCTACCTACCACCCCCTACCCCCTAACAAATAAATACATTTCTCAACCATCTTTTATTAAATATTCTTTTAATTTTCTCTTAAACTCTAAAAGATGCTCAGCCGCCCTGATGCTCACTGGTAAAGAATTCCAGACTGCAGTTCCAAGAAACTGCAATCGAAATCCTGATCTTGTGCTACTCTTAAGCTCAATCACCAAATTTTCACTATTCCTCGTATCATATTCATGAATATCCCCGTTTGCACGGTAAGTATCACGAAAAACACTTGGGACTAGATTACGCACGCACTGGAAAACGAAAACTGCAGCTTGATAATCCCGTAGTTGTCCCACGTTGAGCAAATTTAAAGACTTAAAACAAGCACTTGTATCATTCAAATCCTTGACATACTTGCCTATGATCCTCACGGCCTTGTTCTGAAGAATCTGGACTCTTTTGAAATTACTGTAAAAGTTGCTGCTCCAGATCAGACAGCCATATGAATCATATACAGCCATGTGAGGCTGTATAATTTTTTTGCAATTCTTAGAACATGAAGTTATTGGAGCCAGCGAAGGTGAACGACTGAATGAGTTTGAGTAGGGATGTTCTTGGCACTACTCTCTGGTGTATTTTGCTCTGGTGTACATCAAGCCCCGGCGAGTGGGCAACCGCCCGATCGTAACAAGTGGAACCTAACTTCCACCAAAAGTTCCCTCTCAAGTACTGCAAACCGAATATAGGCGTAGTTAATAAATTAATTACAAAACCCGACAGTTAACAAATCAGGGCAAAAACAAAAGAGAAAAGAATCCTAAAGGTTTACTCACAATAGCTACATTCAATAGTTTTCAAATAATGTATACAGCGGATACGTCAGCTACGATACTTCATCAGCGACTTTTCGGCCCTTCTTGGCAAGGGTCCTCGTCGGGCTGTCAATCTTCAGGGTCAATGTCGGGGAAAGAAACAAAGCCGTAATAAATAATTGAAGCTTCTACAGACTATAAACATGTTATTCAAATTACTTTCAAATACCACTATATATATTTCACCGACGTTTACCCTGAAGATTGACAGCCTGACGAGGACCCTTGCCAAGAAGGGCCGAGATGTCGCTGATGAAGCATCGTAGCTGACGTATCCGTTGTATACATTGTTTGAATATATGTTTCAAACTCAGCTTGGGCTCAAGGAATATTTACATTCAATAGGCTATATACGTCATTAGAGATCAGGTATGGAAGGGGAAAAGGAGGTCGTGTCACTTCTAAATACAGTAGAGATATGCTCCATTGAACAGTTCTATTCATTTGCTTCTCTCTTTTACAACGGTCAAAACTGAATGCTAAATTAAGAGGTAAATACCTGCTTAGAGCAAATTGTTTCCCTTTATTTTGACACTAAGCATGAAATTACATCGTCCAATTTATGCAGTTTATTGCAAAATCTTCCTTTTATTCTGTTGGGATACTTAAAACGGTACGAAACTAACGCAAAACTGTTGCAATTACTTCCAACGCCATAATTTTCCAGTTAAAGGGTGAAAAAGAATCTAGGAAAAAACGGCGAAAGATTTTGACAAAAATGAGGGACTGGCTTTAATGTGATTTTATCTTACTCAGATTATTCTTTGCACTCGTGATTGTGCTTAAATGTTTGCTAGGTTGGAATTTCGTCATATCCTTGGGCGCTGCTCAAATATCAGCAAGGTTCAAGAAGCGCGTTCCTCTACTGCACTACTAAAGTACTAAAATACATACAAATCTAAACACGAGTGGGGTAGGATAGGGCCTTAATTTTTGGCAGACCTAAAAATTGCTTTTCACCTTCCTACTTTAGTGTAAGGAATTCCATGTATCTCTGAGATGGTCTCATTTTTGCAATAGAAAGAGGCTTCCTTTGATATTTCGCGATTTTCAGTCATCTAGGTCAGACGGCGGAAGTCCGCGACTAGCATTTTATTCCGACCCGCGGTCAACTCATCCATGGGGCTGACCGCGGAGGGTGTTCCCGAGGCTTTCACCTCCCCAGCTCGTCAGAATATGAGCTTTAAAAGCGCGAATCAGATCAAATGGTTCCTAAATATTCACAAGGAGTTGAGCGCTATCAACTTAACCCTTATGAATATCTTCTTTCCCCTCGGAAAACAAAAGAATCCGGGGGGCGGCGAAGTCCACCCCTACGCAGATGTCGCGTTATGTATTGTCTCCGCAACTTCCGCAATGGACGCTCAAAAGGCTCGAATTAAGTAATGACCACTTCCTGTGTGAACCCAGGCACATGTTGGACTAAATAGGACTCTTAGCTGCTGTATCAACTGTGGATACAGGGACTGCAAACTCTCCCGATAAAGCCACTTAAAGGAGTTAACTCAGAAGCATTCTCTCATCTGCAATGCCCAAACACCCGCTTTCAAGACGCTACGGAGTCATGTAGTGGCGCGATTTTATGTTTGACTAAACATAATTGGGCACAAATATGATTGATGTTGTTAAGATGTTGGTGGAATCAGTCCGAAATCTACAACTAAGTTTAACACATAATACTGAAAGTCCTCTGCTATCATAATGCACAACTGATACTAAAGTTTAACCGAAAGGGCTGAGATAAGAAAATCTGGTTACCCATCACGTATTCACTAAAGGAGGATTGAAGACTCAATAAAAATGCGTTACTTCGTTCCTCCAATATTCACGAATATTCAATTTCATATTAGTGGAATTTCCCTGTCGGATTTGTGGTATCTCTGTGTGCTGTACCTTTCTTGTATGCTTTACGAAAGCGGTTTACGAAAAATAAGGGTTCACTCTGTAAGCTGCCTGCCGATCTTCCACTGAAAAGCCGCGTTTATATTGAGATTCAATTTTTCGGTGTCATAGTAGGATTATGCGTTGTGAGGACGGCCGTAGATATTCTCAACGTCATACTAGAGTAAAGAGTGAAAAATACAAAAATCCCTTAAATAATGCAGTGTATTCAGGTATATGATCCAAAAAATAAATTGGCTTTTCAAGTAAACGTTAAGGACGAACATGATTGACTGAAGTACACTGGTGGGCACTGTCAAAATAGCTAAGAAAAACACAACAATAAAGAGAAACAAGACCAAACTTTTCGATGGGATCCCAAAAATTCAATATCTGATCCAGACAACTGGGTCTTGTCTTAGCCAGATCCAGTCATCGCCAGAATCCTTGAACATTCTTACAATTAAAATTCAGAAACAGCTAATCATCTGAGAAAACCAAGTTCAGATATGGATTCAGCATGTGTGTTTACCCGTATAAGTCATATCTGTTTTGACGAAAAGTTCCTGCCACTTCTGCCAATTTCCCGGTTTCGGCCGAACTCTAGAACTACTTGTCCGGCGAAAAAAGAAACCTCAAAAACGAACTCAGGGTATCTTCTTTCCCCAATAATGAACATCTAATCAACTTCAAATAAAAATTAACTTATAACAAATTTTCCGACTCGAGCCGGATTCCGGTCGAACTATATGTCCGGGTAAAATATGATTGTCACACACGGATTTAGCGTCTCTTCTTACCCCTAAATCGGTTATCTAATCAGCTAGAAATAAAACTTTAACTTCTAACAATTTTCCGGTTTTGGCCGGATTCCGGGCGAACTACATGTCCGGGAAGAAAATTGTTTTCACATAAAAGTTCAGCATGTCTTCTTGCCCTAAATCGGACATCTGATCAACCCCAAATAAAACTTTAAATTTTAACAAACTTTCCGTTTTGAGCCGGAATCCGGGCGAACTACTTGTCCGTCGAGAAAATGGTTTTCACCATCGTCTTCAGCATGTCTTCCTACCTATACATCAAACATCTAATCAACTTCAAATAAAACTTTTACTTTTAACAAACTTTCCGGTTTTTGCCGGATTCCGGGCGAACTACTTGTCCGATTACAAAATGGTTTTCACCATCGTGTTCAGCATGTCTTCTTACCCAATAATCGACTATCACATTAGCTGTTTCAAAATACTTTGTTTGCCCCTTAATTTGAACCCCCTCCCCCACCCCTAAATGTAGGGCTACAAAACCCATTTACGAACTCGACTGGTCCGCCGATCCAACGAATCCTCACACCAAGTTTCATCAAAATATCTCATTCCCTTCGAGAGTTATCGTGCTTACAGACGGACGGACAGTCGGACAACTTTTGCGATGTCATAGGTATCCCTCAACTTACGTTTTAGGATCCCAAAAACAATTAAGAAAAGCTAAATGTTTGGCAGTATCTTTCTTTCAATAAACTATTTTGAGACTGTTTTGGCCTTTCTGGTTTAAAAGTTCTCCCCGAGTTCAAGAAGAAAAGGTGTGTCCGCTAAACAACAATTCCGTTGTTGCCGGGACCTTAAAAGGAATGGGGCACACAGGCGGCTGCCTCCTTTGCTTATTTGATAATTCAGCACAGGTTCTTTTTTTTGCCCTCGTAGCTTCCCACCCCCCCTCTCAATGTGAGCCAATGCGATTGATTGTCTACAGATCCACCTCCACTAGTAAGGTTAAAAACAATTATTAAAAACATTACAGTTCCTGACCACTTACAGTAATTTATATAAAAAAAAAAATCATAATCGGACTTAATTTCATTAAACGCATTAGATTTCTATTACATATTTTTGTCTTTATCGTCTTCATTTTTCCCTTGTACTTCAATACTCCATATGTTTTATATTTTAATCATGGCAGCAAAAAAGTAGGTTTAGCATGGGATATCACTTGAACAAGGAAGTCAGTCTGGGACACCACCGAAACCTTTGGTCATGTTCTGGAAGTTCTGGAACATAAGCTACTAGCTGACAACATATGGTAGGCTACTATTAGCTGATGACGTCAATGCTTTGCGATCAAAATTAGGCTGTTATATAATTTATAAGAGATATGACTTTACAGATTTACTTCTCATGGTCACTGGAAGTTGAGAAAAGTGAAGTGAGTGAAGATGAAAAATTAAAAGAAAAAGGTAGCTACTTTTAACGTGTCGCATTAACCAAATTTTTTAGGAAAAAAACCAAAAAAGAGAACCACGAATGCATTCAATTAGTTTTTCATATCGTTCTTGGCACTGAAAAAGTGCAAAAATATCGTACAGCTGAAAAAACATGTCTCTTATACGTCAATCAGTATCATAAGAGTGAAGGTACTTCATCATTCCTTGAAAGCTTCTTTTTTAGGATCTTTTTCTTCTTTTGAACGGATAAAATGGAGGGGAGTGCCAGGATCCAAATTAAAAACAACTTTTGAATCAACGCTCTTGAGCTGGGCAGTACAAGAAGTGTAACAGCTTATGGGACCTGAAACTTAGGACCCCTCGCACTATTTACTCTTCAACTTGCCATATTTTAAAATGTTTGAATACTTTAAATGTATGCTGTGCTTTCAACACATAACCCACGGTTTTGGCTGTTTTAAGCCTTTTCCGAGACCCGTTGACTTGTTGCGAAAACAGGGAAACAATTTACATAACCGGTTTTTCTGATGAAAAAACTTCTCGCAGACAACCGTCGGCAGCGTGATACACATCGACGGTAGCAAAACACGGCAAGTGAGAACATCAGCGTGGTTTTGTTAGAGGGGCTAGAATGTACCGTCCGAAATTGGGGTCTCCGGACATAGAAATATATGGAGTGATTACTGGAGTAGGTTGCATTAGTATTATAGGTAAGACAGGCGCTTTAAAGGACACGTTACATGTGACAGTAATTAATTCTATTCAGTTGTATTTCCGTCCATTCTCGCTCTCGAGATTCTATACTTCACATGCGGATTATATTTCCTCCATTAGCAATAAACTCATTATCACGGTTGCCACGTTTGTTCTGTTTGTGTGACCTGTCTGGAGCCCGATCATTGTTTCCGAGGAGCTTATTCATCCGAAGACCGTTTATGCAAATTTTTCCAAGACTGTCATCCAAGTCAAGGGACATGAAAAGAGCTTAGCTTAGTTACCTGCGTAAATCTGTCCGTCCGTCGAGGATAAAACCGCTTTCACATTGACGCGTCGATGCAATGCGCTGCGTATGCATTTATCTTGCGCTGCGTACAGGTTGCGTAGCGTATCTTTCACACCTGCGCGACAAGCTTTCACGCTGGATCTGTATTTACGTTTTCCTTTCTCGGTTTCTTATGCTGAATTCTCGTTTCTTTCATCATTAATACGTTTTTCTTCATCGTTAGTAGGTTTGATCCAGTTTGTCTTAAAAACTTCCATTTTTCACTAAAGTCTGATGCGTATGCGTCGACGCACGACTCGACTGGCGCATCTTGCTAATGGGTTCCATGTGTGGAAAGTAAATCCCGAATGGAAATTCCATGCGTTTTGCGTTTTATTTGTCTGCGTAAGCTCTGTGTTGCGTCAGCGCAAGCGCGACGCAGGAGAGGTTGCGTAGCTCAGTGTGAAAGCGGCTTGAGAACGGATTAATATCTTTTCATGAGGTTGGTGTACGGAGTAGGCTAATGGTAGGCTAGGCTATGGAGTGAGGTGGAATTTGTGGGTGGGTTTTGCTTCTCAACGCTTCTAAGTGGGAATGCGCTTAGAAATTTAGATATGGAAAATGCTGTCCGATTTAGCACAGTGTGGGGTTGATAACTGATATGTTGTTTTCATACGCGGATAAACGACATGCTGACCCTGTATATGCTGTACACATTTGGAAACTGATTAGGGCACATGGGTAAGAGAACACATTAAATTAAGGTATGCTGATTTCGAGTTAAGATGGTATACCAAAATCCTTCTAGATCTTGCTAATGACCAGGGGTAGAGGGTAGCTCAACAGGCTACGGCAAATTTCAAGATACCATATTTATACTTCGATTTTTTTTTTCTAAATCAAAGGTAGCTATCACAGCGTTGTCGTTGAATTTCACCTTTTTGTCATGTAAAAGAAATCAAAGATACTTAAAAAAAGGACTAGCTTAATTTTACGATCCGCCACTGCTTTCCCGGGTTCCCAAGTGGGGTTCTTGACAGTAAAAAAAATCGAGTGGCTTGACCGCTCACTCCCATAGAGCAGGCGATTGATAAGGCTTATTTTTGTTTTTGAAAAAATGCAGAAGGTTGCTACAGAAGGACGCCAAGACACTGCAGTCGATCCAGACGTTAGGCGTCCTATATCAGACGTTTATTCCGTATCTGATCATTCTAATTGGCTAGACTCCTGCCATCTGAAATCAGCACACGATTTTCACAGTTCGGAAGATTCAAGCTTAGAAGTAGCCTAAACAGTTACACACAAGTAATTTTCTCACGGGACATAGCCCGTCAGGCAGAAATACTGAATATAACTCTCCAATTTGTGGGTAGTTAAGCCAACTCAATGTGGGAAAAGGTACTGACATTAATTTATCCCGTATTCGCTTCAAATAGCAGCTAACCGCCGTAACATCACCAGCGAAAATGCTTCAGCTTATGGCACGTTCACACTTAAGCTGCTTTTATGGTCTGGGCATTGGCTGTGTAAAAGAATTTCAGAAAAAGTAGCAAGTGTTTCTGTCGAAAAACTGCGTACCAGTACCTGCACTGTCAGAAGTTTCATAACAGATTGCGCATAACACTTTCAAGAATAACACCTTTTCACTTAGAAATAAAGTGTTATGACCAATTAAGTTTACACTATTTCGTGTCTAGATCTCCAACAACACCTTCAATTGGTAAAAATACTAACGGGAATGAAAGAAACATAACATATAACATCCCAAAGTGTTATCTGTTGAAACCGTGCATCCTACTGTTGTCGTTATGTAACTTCTGACAGTGTAGTATTTTTACCTATTGAAGGTGTCATAGGAGATCTGGGCACGAAATAGTATAAACTTAGTTGGTCATAACACTTTTTTTCTAAGTGAAAAGGTGTTATTTTTGAAAGTGTTATGCGCAATCTCTTATGAAACTTCTGACAGTGTGGACATATTTGGCCTGGTAATGGATTTTCTCGTGACGTAACCATAACATACATCTAGAAAATTTGACCTTAAAATACACCTACAACATAGCAAAAGTTAGACTGAATCATTGCGAAATTTTGGTCTAACTATGAAATTACAAGAAAAAAGGAAACAGCTTTTGCCATAATCCAACCGCCTTCTTGCCCACTGCCCAATGTGCCAGCTAATTCAGTATAATTATTTAGTGTTTTTCGTTGTGTATTTCTTGTTATACGCTTGTTTCTCTTTTTGTTATGTAATATGCAAATCCCTAATTACGTGGCTGCGCGTAATAAAAAAAAATCATTCATTCACAGCCTACTATTGGACATCGGGACATCTAAACTGCCGATTATAAAGTAGAAAGAATCCTATCGGCTGTCAATTGCCGGTTAGGAAACTGGAAGGATCCCATTGTCTGTCAGTTGACATTAGCTGGCATTATTTTCGTCCATTAAAGGTTCTGGAAATGTGGTGAATGACGTCGGTTTTTCCTCCATTACTTTATTACTTAATAGATTTAGATTTATCCCATTTCTATGCGATAACAGAAAAGAAAACCCGGGTATTACGCGTATTCCGGTAGGTTTAGGACTTGTAAGCCTAACAGTACTGAAAACACTGTTTTATTCTTATGATTTTGTAGCACTTTTCTAAAGTTCCGTTTTTCTCGATTTCTACTACTTTTCGCGAAAGACGGCATTTACAGATTCAACGACCTCAAACTTCTTCCAATAACAAATGAGCAAATTATCGGTAATGCCAAACAATCAATCACATTTCTGCCTCCCGAAAACGGATCCAGTGCCGGACGTAACAGCTCAATTCAGTACTTCGTCCTTCGCGAGGCCGCCACGGGAAGTGGAATGACAAAAAAGCGTCCCCTCCAGCCCGGATGGTAAAACATGCATTTCCTCTCGTTAAACAAGATATACCCGGTCGTTGTTTTCAGACACAATTGACGTTCTGCTAATTTCTGTCTGTCATCTCGACACTGAGTGATAATCAATTTGAAGATAAAGATCTTTGAGTAAGAAACTGGGACACAGGCGAAAATCGAATCCGAAATAAACTTTGCCAACTCACATGCTAGCACAGCTTGCTATGGAATATTGCCAGATTCACCATTGTTTATTTTTATTTATTTATTTACTTCAGCCAAAGCCATACACGCAGGGAGTAACACACATTAACCTTAACACTGAATAAATATCAATCTAGCTTAGACCTACAACTTTCTCCAAATGTTTTAGAAAGTAAAATAAAAGCTAGTCTTCTGATTGCATATTGACTACTAAAATGTGTCTATAATTTATAATATGATCGATGGGTTGTCCCTTGAGTTTTGACAGTTTCTTGGTCGTCTCGTCTTTTTTCCAGGAGAGATTTTAATCTATAAATGAATGAATGAACTTTATTACCCGTAAAGTGTATAACACAGAATTCGGAGTATTATGAAAGAAGTAAAACGATAAATAACGAGAAGAACAACAACAAACGAACTAACAAAACAACATGAACAAGCTAACTAGCATAAAAAAGAAAGAATGTCCGCAGAGGGTCGTAAGCGTGAATCAAGTTAATGGTCTTTTTACATTGGTCATCACTCGAAGTCTGAATCCGAGAGGGCACGTCTATTAGTCCAAATCTAGCAATGACTTTTAAATAAATACTTACCCAGACGTCACATTAGCGTAGAGAGGCAGCGATCTCAGCGCCTTCAGCGGAGACATTTTCAACAAGGACATCCTTCCTCAAAACTTGACCTCACTTGTCAAGAGCGAAAATCTCACTAGCTCACTATCGCACTTATGGTGGTTATGGTAGCAATTCTGGCACCGCTCGTTTTTCGGGCAGGTTCAAGCTTGCCAAAAATCTAAAATGTACAAAAACTTAGAAGAGAACAAAAGACCCCGAAAATTAGGGTTGGTATTAAATTTGAGACCTATTTATGAGCATGACAGGTGACACACACTTCAGGCTGATTGGAAGCAAATAAAGGGCAACCATGTACGATCAGAATATTGATTAGTAGAGGCATTCGGTAAAATCCCTTGGTAATCTTTCTTTGATTGTAGTATGGTAGCAATGCTGGCACCAAGCTTTTTCGGGCAGGCTCAAGCTTGCCAAAAACCTAAAATGTACAAAAACTTGGGGAGAACAAAAGAAGCCGAAGCAGCCGTAAAGTAGGCTGTGTACCTTGCATCTATTTAAATGAAGCCGTACACACTTTCAGAAGTACCCCACACTTTGCACAAGAAAGTCAACAGATATGAGATAACACACTATCCTTAGATGTTACAGAAAAAGTGTGTTCTGTTCATGCTTATTGCTAATAAGCAAACATATTACTAAAAATAGTTTGCAACGTTAAATATAGCGAAAACATCACACTTAAAGGGTCCCAACGAAAATATTCTGTAACGACAAAAGATAGTGTCTTACTACATGATCCCATATTTGTACCGAGTACCGATTTGAACTAGCGATTTGAAAATGGGATATGTAGATATTGTAAATTCAAGAATGCTTAATTCCTTTTAAAATACTTTTTAGCTTCGTGACCCTTGAAATTTGGCCGAAACGGGATGAGATAGGACAAGCTACCTATCACTTGTTCACTTAGGAGACCCGATGAAAATGCTTTAATTCGTTGCTCCGCTATTCACAATATTCGACTTTCAAATAGTGGAATTTCCCTGCCTGTATGCGCTTGTACCTGTGTTGTATGCTTGACGAAAACGATTTACGAAAAATAAGTGTTCACGCAGTGAGCTACCTTCCGCAAAATGATTACTGACCACTGGAAAGCCGTTTTTCGATTGAGCTTTAAATTTTCCGCGTCACAGTAGAATTACTCGTTGTGAGGACGGCTGTAGATATTCTGAACGGCATTCTAGAGCAAATAGAAAAAAAAACTTTACACAATCCAAATAATGCAGTGTATTCAGTTAAATGATACAAAAATAAGTTGGCTTTTCAGTTAAACTGTAAACGGAAGTCTTCCTATAGCCCAAGCTGAATTCGAATCAAATTTGACGGAGCTAAACGGATAAGCAAGCTGAGATTTATTCCAGCAGTATTGCATTGTCTTGCAGGTTCTTTCGTCTTCTACCTACAACCTAAAGAGAACCCTTGTCCAAAAGGGCCGAAAAATTGCGAAAAATCGAACAAATGTCAGGTCAACTAACCGTTTAGTGCCATCATAAATGACCTATTAGTGGTATCATACTCGGCTTTGAATTTTTTTTTGGATGAACCATTCCGAGTTAGTTGTCGACTATAAAGTAAAAGATTCAGTTTTAATTCTCTAGAAAGGTTGAAAAGGCTTCGGAAGGCCTCTCAACCAACAACTCATACCCTTTCTTTAACAAGTGAATAATCTAAGATGTTTATTATTATTTTAGATTTCTTGCTCAGCATATATTGTTTATTTGTTTCTTACTTATTTGTTTCTTCCTCTTCTTCACTCCACTATCTTCACATTGTTTTTGTGCAATGGGTTACAAATAAACTATTATTATTATTATCATACTGCAGAAATGCACAAAAAAGGGAGAAATTCAACAGAGAAGAAAAAAAAAACACATTTATTGGCAACACCAAAAACGTGATAATTAACAATGTGAAAACTGATTCAATAAAAACTACCACCCACCACCAACCGACGCTACTGACCTGACGACCTGACTTTACCTGACGAAAAAATATCAAATTTGGCAGTTTGCTATGATAAGCCAGATTTTTAATTAAAGTTTTATTCTATTCTATTCTACTTACCTGGGCTACCAGCACAGATACATCATGAAAAGCACGAGGTTAGTATATCCTTCCGTATCCACTTCAGTTCTGTAATTGACTACCCAATGTTACCACACGAAAACCCGGTAGAATATTGACTCCAAACCCAAACGCCGCACAGCCGAAAGAAAGAAAACAGGTAGTAAATGATGAGTAAAAATTGAGGAAGCAGCTGCAATTCGTGTAGCGCTTGAGAGGACACGCGACTAGTAGAGAAAACAGGAACACTTACTGGACCCACCAAACCATGGGCTTAAAGGGGTAGGCTAAAGGCAAAAGCAAGCAGATGTTAACCTGGGCAGGGGCTTTAAAGACAAGGTAAACATGATATACTGCAAATCTCCACACTATGTGATGTGCAGATTGGCAGATTGTCTACCAATTGGGGGTAGAAGACGTTTTATTGGCAATTGTAAGCAGAGTTCGGTCCTTACTTCTGTCCGATGTGTGGGTGCGTGGATAAGAGTGTGATCAGGGACCCTTAAATTTCCTGTAATGACTCGCCATTCAGGGGGCTTGTCATTTCCTATGCTTCTATGTTACTATGTTGCCCGAGCCTCACCTAGTGTCCAAAAATTCCGCTTGGGTCGAATCGGCGTTCTTGCTCAGATAGACAAAATTTGTTGGGACTGTTCAGCATGCCACCAGGTACCTAAGCTAGGACAAAACATCCAGGATACTCTTCCATTACAGAGAAATATACCTAGTTCAGCAGAACAGCTGCGAAAAATTTTGTCTATCTGGATAGTCGGGTATTTTATCCCCGTGGGTATTTCTCGAACTATCTGACGCTCGGTCAAGAGCGCATCAGAAATCTCTTATTGACAAGCCCCCTGAATGGCGAGTCATTACAGCAAATTATGGGTCCCTGGTGTGATTCACATGCTTTGCGATTGTATTGAGCTGAGTGACTGGAGAAAAGAAGAGTATGATGTGTGCGTATTTGACGAAGAGTGGTTAAAACGAATTTTTAAGGATGAGTGTTTTGCCGGTATAAAGAAAATAGGGTGATTTTTGAGGCTAGCGATGGAACACAGAAGTTTTGGAATAAGTGAAACAAATTACACGGAAACGAGTATTATTATATGTTAGTGTTTGTTTTTATCGTCTGTTAAAATTTTTGCCATGACCCTCGGGGAGCTTATAGCAATAAACTATCTATCTATCTATCTATGGTAGAAAACTTGAGTGTTTGTAAGAGAAAACGAGAACCTCTGGCTTAAATCGGTTAGCTGAAGGACCTGTCTTACCTATAATACGAACGCAACCTACTTCCATAATCAAAATTTCATACGGTACATTCTAACCCCTCTAACAAAACCACGCTCATTTTCTCACTTGCCTTGTTTTGCTAACTTCGATTTGTATCACGCTGTCAACGGTTGTCTGCGATAAGTTTTTCCATCAGAAAAAACAGTTATGTAAATTGTTTCCCTGTTTACGCTATAAGTCAACGGGTCTCGGAAATGGCTAAACAGCAAAAACCGGGGGTTGTTTGTTGAAAGCACAGCTTAGTTTCAAAGTATTCAACTAGTTTAAAATATTGTAAGTTGAAGAGTAAATAGTGTGAGGGGTCCTTTAAGGCCGAAGGCGAAATTGGTCGTTGGAACAATCTGCTTTTTAGTATTCTTTTTACTTATGCACATTTTTTGTGAACTGTTTCAGTGGCTGACAGCTCGATGGCAAGCAGAGAACCTTCAAGCCGTAATACGTGTCGAAGCAGTGGCGTACAGTATATGCAATATATGTTAATGAATACATAATATCATACATAATATCAAGCACCTTTGTCTAACTCCGTCTTCTAAAAATGGCGGTAAAGTATTTACCTAAAATGTCTTAATTTGTTAATTAACTTGTTAATTAAGTAAGAAGCCCGCCGTTTGCTGCACATTATACACACTGAGCTATCATTACTTACCGGGTTAATGAGTTCTGAGGCAGAGAGTGAAGTTTTACGGCTCAGAAGAAAGTATACCAACAGCCTGTCGGCACCGTTTTCGTACCAACAAGGACTGCTTGCTGAAGATTTCCAATATTCTGAGGACCCTGGTCGGCCAGGGGGACTGGCTGGTTGGACGAAGAATACATTGTCCCTGCAAAACTAGATTAGACCTGTAGCTTTACGTAAACGTCGTACGTATGATACTAACACTCTATTTGGCTAAGTCCAAAACACGCCAGTGATCCTAGGGAAGAACCAGAAAACGTAGTACTAACTAACCAAGCTCAACAACTCAATTCTGTGTTCACCAATCACGGCGATGTTTGGGAGCAGCTGTGATACCGCTTCCGGCTCTTCCTCTAGGTTGCATCGGCAAGGAGAGTTAGTCATCAAGAGTATTTGTTCTAATTCATTAGTATTTCCATGTATCCCCATTCCCGGGATTCAACACTTCACAAGTGTATCCTTATCCTGTCCCCTCTATTGGCATTACACCGATTATCACGCTTGCCACGATTGACTCTTTATGTAACGTATCAGGCTTATTTAAATATTCTTTGAGCCCAAGCTGACTTTGAAACATTTATTCAAACAATGTTTACAACGGGTACGTCAGCTACGACTCTTCATCCGCGATATTTCGGCCCTTTTTGGCAAGGGTCCTCGTCAGGCTGTCAATCCTCTGGTTCAACTTCGGGGAAGGAAACAAACCTGTAATTTAGAGGATTGACAGCCTGACGAGGACCCTTGCCAAAAAGGGCCGAAATATCGCTGATGAAGAATCGTAGCTGATGTACCCGTTGTAAACATTGTTTGAATAAATATCAGGCTTATTGTTTCCAAGAAGCTTATTGGACAGCAGACTGGTTATGCAAATGTGTCAGGTTTGTCATCCAAGGCAAGGGATATGGAAAGAGGCGAAACACAGCCGAAGCCCTGTGTAATTTGCTGTAAGCATAGCTAAGTTTTAAAGACAACATGTCAAAACATTATCTAAATCTATATCTCACAACATCTTAGCAGAAACGCGATGTAATGCGAGGTGTCCTTTAAGTAAGGAAGTAATTTATTCGTAACCCGCCATTTCGAAAAAGCGGAAATGAAAGAAAATAAATAAAACACATAAAGACACAGAAAAAGACACTAATTTTCAATCTTCGGCCAGGAAGCAACGGAGAAGGTGAGAAAAGCACAAAATCATATAATTAGTAAATCATATGATTAGTAAAGCACCCCTCTCACAGTTTACTGTCTATATCCCATATTCAAAACTATTTTGAATGCTGTAAAGCTAGGCTCTCATTTAAAAAATTTACCCACGGCTTTGTCTGTTTCAAGCCTTTTGACAGGCCGATAAACTTATAGCAAAAACTCGGCAAAATTCGGGTAAGCGGTTTTACGCATGAATAGCAGGATACGCGAACATTCGGCGGGAGCATAATGCGCTGGAAAATAATGAATCGTGGCAAGTTTAGAGATTAGTGAGATATATCGTTAGTGGGCTAAGAATGGAACAAACGAATGCAATTAAGGAAGTAGGTTGCATTGGTATTATAGACAGGGCGGGTCCATGAAGGCATTGCAAGTGCAATCATTCTTTCCAACTTTTGTTTCCGTCTCCCTAGCTCTTCGTGTTGAAAGTCCGTACCCAAACCCAAACTTGTTAATCCTAAGCCAATCCTCAGTGCAGAACGCCCGCATGGGCAAACACACATATAAATATCCACGGCTTTGTCTGTTTCAAGCAATTTCACAGGCCGATAGAATTCTAGCAAACACTCGGAAAAATTTAGATAACCGGTTTTACGTATGAATAGCAGGATACGCGAACACTCGACGGGAGCATAATGCGCATGGAAAATAGTGAATCGTGTCAAGTGCAAAGATTAGTGAGATATATCATTAGCGGGCTAAGACTGTAACAAATGAATCCACTTAAGGAAGTAGGTCACATTAATATTATAGACACGACGGGTCCTTTACCGCATTGAAAGTGCAATCATTTTTTCGGATTTTTTGTCCGTCTCCCTAGCTCTTCGTGTTGAAAGTCCGTACCCAAACCCAGACTTGATCATCCTAATCCGTTTTCAGTGTAGAACTCCTGCATAGGAAAACAAATATATAAATACTCCTTCAGCCGAAGCTCACTCCGAATCAATAAAAAATGACGCACAAGTAAGCTAATATTTGCTCCAGCTAAATGTCGCTGGAGTAAATATTAGCTGACATCCGTTTTGCGTCATTTACAAATGTATGATTAACCTCATAGGCCAATCCTATGCATCCTACGCACACGTATGAGGGATATAATAATAGGTACTAATTTTATCGCTGCCCACTTCTAACAAAAAAAAAAGAACAAGAGCTGGGTCAGAGGATAAAATTCGGAATTTGCCTATTTTTGGTTTTTTCTGATCATTTCTAAGCAAAACACTTGAGATAAGAATGATCCTCGGCCTAGTACCGTTTGGTACAAAGTATTTTATTTTTGCACTTGGCTGTGATGACGCGCACTTTAAGGACACTAGAAAATTATCTAGAAGCCAAACCCTGAGGCAAAAATGATGATGGAGTCACTGGGTTATAAAAATGTACATTTTGCTCAAAAGCTATTTTTTGGACTTTGAAGAATTCACTTGTAAGCAAAACCCTTGAGGCTAAAATGATCATGGTCCCTTGGGGTTCATGAATATTATCGTTTGGTCAAAAGTATTTTTTTCACTTTCGGTTAAGATGCGCACTTTCAGGGATGGTTGGATCTTGGAAATGACAAATTCTACGTCAATCTTGTCGAATCTCTAATGTTACAGCCAAGTTTCATCGTTCTAGCACATCTGGAAGTACCTTAACTGCGATCGCCGGAATGCCGCCCCCCCCCCCTCCAACTCCCCGACAGTGCCCAAATCCGGTCCGGCTCTGCAACTGATGTACCTAGTTCTTGTGCTTGATCTTCCCACCTTCCCAGTTTGTTCCTAACCGCTCCACTCCAAGCGTGTCACGAGATTTCCGGTTCTCCCCTCCACCCCACCCCGCCTAACATTCATCGGATCCGGTCCGAACCTGAAATGGGACATCTGAGATACGAGATCTTTCCAAATATCAAGTTTCATTAAGATCCAATCCCCCGTTCGAAAGTTATACATACCGCAAAATTACGGATTCCCCCTCCCTCCACTCCCCCACGAGGGTCGGACTGGGGAACTGACTATTTCCAGGTTAACCTGGTCGAGTCTTCAATAAGCCTGCCAAGTGTCATTGTCCTAGTCTACCTGGAAGTACCTAAACCCCGCATCACCGAAATTCCGGACCCCCCTCCAACTCCCCCCACAGTACCCAAATTCGATCCAGTTCTGTCAGTGATGGCTGATGACTGATCATCTGTGATAACTGATCATCCTGATAGCTCAACTCTAAGAGTGTCACAAGATTTCTGCCCCCCCCCCCCCCCCGCCGACTTCCCCCATATTCATCGGATTCGGTCCGGACTTGAACTGGGATGTCTGAGACACGAGGTCCTTCAAAATATCCAAGTTTCATTAAGATAAGATAAGATAAGATAAGATTTATTTCTGGAAAAGCACAAAGGGCCATGGAAACAACAAAACAACACAAAAACAAAACCATAACCTCAACCACTATTTACAAAAAACTTTCCCTGTGAATCATGGCTACTTTTAGGAATCTTCCCTAATTTCTAATATCTCTAAAACTTCTACTTTTCAAAATTTGTTTAAACCTTTCCTCCCCCCCCCCCCAGATCATTTCCCCAAATATTTATTTCCTAAGATCCGACCACCCGTTCCGAAGTTGTACATGCCTCAAGATTCCGGATTCCCCCTCCCTCCATCCCCCACGACGGTCGGATCGGGGAAGTGACTATTTGGTTTGGTAGGGTCCTAATAAGCTGCCAAATTTCATCGTCCTAGCACATCTGGAAGTACCCTGACTCGCGATCACCGGACTGACCGACCGACGGAAAAGTGTTCGGTTTGTGGCACTTGGCCGGAAGGCAAGTGCCATAAAAAGCGGAGCATATAACGAAACGACAAAAAAGAAAATCAAGCGACAAAAAATGCACGATTTAACTGAATAAATATAAATGATATGCGTCAGGATTCGCAAGAGTATTCGAAGGCTCTGCGACAAGCACGTGAATCTATCTCAGAACATTTTTGACTCGGTTCAAAAATACTGAACCGACAGCTAACTTGCCTATTTGATTCCCACAAAGGGAGACGAAGTAGGAACTTTGCGAGTTTGTAGTACTGGGTTCGTACCTTTCTTTGTTGGGTGATACCCAGCCAATACCAATGGGGGGAACTATATAAGACGAGAGCATTGAACCACCGGTCTACACATTATTTTTCTTCACATCCGACCGACTTTGGTCTAAAAAAATAAACGTCTAACTGACTGATTTCAGCAATCAGTATATTTTCTCCTCGGAAAAGCTTGCATCTCGTTTGACATACTGCTCCGCTCGTAAAAAAGTGTTCTGCTCCACTACCCCCCTAATCGTTTTTCGAACACAAAACATGAAAATACTTCACAAAAGAAAACCCTCTCCCTCCTGTTTAAGGAGCAGATGTCAGAAAATACCCATAATCTCCTCACTGAATATGATCGATGTTATGGCATATGTTACACGGGGTAGCAGCACCTGATGTAAAAGAATTTAACAAGGGGTTAGGTGTGCCACCGGGCGCCGGGTCAGGCGACAGCTGGGGAGTTTGCGCGTGGCTGGAAGCGTGGCGACTTAAATGTCTGACTCGTAATTGTACTTAAAGGTCAGAGGACATATGCTCCAGCAAGTAACCAGCCGGTCTACGTACCACACAAGACTTCCCCTCAGCCTTAGACAATGTAAGGAAATCAACTTGTAACAATTTAGTTCGATTCGTTATTTTTAAAGGACCGTTCTTGGTTATTCTGCCTTTTTATATTATCCCTAGCTTCCTAATGGAATTATAAGCGTCTGAAATCCCCGCCTTTCGCTATTGTTTCCTTTTGTATCGACGTCTTTTTAACGATTTTTCGGCAGAGCCGAGTTTTGCCAATCTTGCAACCAAACTTCGATGAAAGCTTAAAAGCCCGCCGACAACTTTTTCATATGAGAAGCTTCAAAGTGTCCTTTTTATGGCACTTGTATCCTCAGTCTGCCCTAAGTGCCATATACCGACCGTAATTCCGTTGGTCTGTCCCACGATTGCGAGTTCGGGACGACTCACTAGATCGATGAAACTTGGCAAGCATATCAAGTACCAGATCAAACTAACTTGGAGATATTCAATTTCCTGATCCGGCCATCTAGAGGGGAGTGGAGAGAATATATTTACTAAAAGATACATTCTCATGATTTCCAAGCGCCCATGGTCATTCTTATTTCAAGGGTAGGCTATTGCTTACAAATGACCACAATAAACCCACGAATTGGCTAATTCCTACTTTCATCCTCTGACCCAGACTTGCAAGTGGCATACGAGCTTCTAGCTCTTGTTCATTTCGGAAGACACGGTAGCCAATCAGGTGCATCTTCTGATTCGGACTTCTTTACTTTCGCTTGGTGCATCCAGCCGACGCGCTGAAGAGCGGGAAGGCTGGATAGAGTCAACAAGAAACAAATGACACACATTGTGTTAGGAGCCTGGTCAACAAGCGCCGAAATATCGCCAAGTTTTTCTTTTCCATATAGCTCTTCGATAGCCGATTAAAGTTTCCGAATAATTTGGATTCTGCTATAAGGGATTTTTTTATTTTCCACTATTTGCTCTAGTTATGACGCTCATAATATCTGCCGCTGTCCCGGCAACGTAAAGTCTACTATGATGCGGGAAATTTCAATCTCAACACAAACGCGGCTTTTCAGTGGGCAGTGGTGAGCTTGGTGAAGACTGCTTGGTGCTTGAACAAAAAGTTCATAAATCTTTCTGGTAAGGCAAACAACACAGATACAAGCGCATAGAGGCACCGTACCAGAAATCACACGGAAATTCCACGATTTGAAAATCAATTATTCGTCAATAGTGCAACAACGAAGTAACGCATTTTCAGCGGGTCTTCAAGCCAATTTAAGTGAATAAGTGATGGGTAACTTTTAAGTGATGTGATAAGTGATGGGTAACTTAACTTTTCGAAGTCCATTCGACGACCCAATCGAACAGCAAAATCAGCAGCCGTGTTCAGAAAGAAATCTCAGCACCAGCTTTAACTCCAACCAATTTTCAGAGAAGAAGTTCTCAAAATCAGATATTTAAGGAAGAATCTTAAATTGTTTTTCCACAAGTTCATTTTCCAGCTTCAGCGGCGTGAGCCTGAAGAGGATCCTTGCCAAGAAGGGCCGAAATATAGCTCTAATAAAATGTAGCTGACTTATCCGTTTTGCACCGTCAAAAAATCCTATTTAATCTGCTAGGAGCGCTCAATTGGAAAATTTAATTGAAAAAATCCAGCTGATTAATTCGTTGAGCAACACCGATCACGATTCGAACACAGCTTTATAGGTTGAAGGATTGGGAAGCCCTGTAGCGTACAGTCTCTACTTTGGGTACGTCCACTGTACTTCATGCTAGTACAAGGAGCCGGGTCAGACGACTGACGCGAAGTTTTCGCTTGGCTAGAATCATGGCGGCTCAAACATCGGCTCTTTAAATTACTTAAAAGCCAAATGAGCTCTGCCCAATCAAGAACGCCTCAGGGGTAACCAGCCGCTCGACGTACGATTCCCGAAAACTGAAAGTTAAAAGGATGTGCTGCCCTGCGCTATTACTTGCCAAGCCCAGGGGGGGGGGGGGGAGGAGGGGAGAGAAGACAGCAGTGCTTCCACTTCTCCTGCAGGAGATCTACGTTTTTTTTAGGTCTCCTACTGATCTACTGGTATGTGGCTATTCTACCTTATTCTCTCCTGATTTTTCCGAACGGCTATATATTCTTCATTATTCTTTTGTCGAGCATGGCTTGGAGGCTGGAACTCATCACCGAAGCTAGAATCTGGATGGAGATAGTTAAATTTGGCAGGAAAAAGCTAACTTAAAAAGATCTCGCCTGCGACGCTCACTTTATGTGATCATAGGTAGTATTGACTAGACTACAGTAGCTGCTGCTGCCGGATCGTCGCTCCATCCGGTTTCTGGAACTTCTTTGAGTCTTGTATTTAATCCACAGTAAAGGATAGAATTTGTAAGAGCAGCAGTTAAATTTTAGCCTACAGGAGAAAAAAAAATTGGATTTCGAACATTTTCGACGGCGGCGCTCGATTTAATTTTTTCTGGGTATAGTAGATAAAAGCTGTTACTGCAATCGTGCCCGGCAATATATTCTCCAAGTGGTCTTCGCCAAAACGCCGCCTAATAGTTGGCTTATCGTCTTTCATGTTGCCCTTTAATGTTACTCTTCCTGCGTAATCCTTTCTGTTCCATAATTTAAAGCTCGAATTCTCAGTTTCTAGGATCCGGTAAAATTTTGAGAAATTCCGTAGAGTTTGGCTCTGCACCCCCCCCCCCCCTCCCCAAGCGAAAATGCACTTGCGACGCCCCTACACTCTATATCTATACTTTGAATATTCCCCGCTTTGACATATAAACCATAAATGCAAATTTCCTCCTACTCCTTATAAACTTCTGATTTCTAGAACTTCTCCTTATAAATCTCCTGATTTTCTGGATTACTGAATCCCCTGATTTCTCCTGATTTTTGGACTATGTCTCCGTTTTCAAAATTCTGGAGTGGAAGCACTGGAAAGAGACGACAGTAGCGACAGAGCCACTGCACCATCCAAACGTTCGGTACGTCCACTGAAAGTATGCCAGCATGCAGGACACCGGATAACCGGATCAGAAGACAGATGCGAAGTTTTCGCGTGGCTAGGAACATAGCCGCTTCAACTGACTTAAAAGCCAGAAGAGCTTTGCCCTAGCAAGAACGCTTCAGCAGGGACCCATAAATTTCCTGTAATAACTCGCCATTCAGGGGGCTTGCCATTTCCTATGCTTCTATGTTGCTATGTTGCCCGAGCCTCACCTAGTTTCCAAAAATTCCGCTTGGGTAGAATCGGCGTTCTTGCTCAGATAGACAAAGTTGTTGGGACTATTCAACATGCCACCAGGTACTTAAGCTCGGACAAAAGATCCAGGATACTCTCCCATTACAGAGAAATATTCCTAGTTCAGCAAAACAGCTGCGAAAAATTTTGTCTTTCTGGATAGTCGGGTATTTTATCCCCGTGGGTGTTTCTCGAACTAACTGACGCTCGGTCAAGAGCGCATCAGAAATCTCTTTTTGACAAGCCCCCGTGAATGGCGAGTCATTACAGGAAATTTATGGGTCCCTGGCTTTAAGGAGTATCCAGCCGTGCGACACACGAAATAAACTTGAAGTTAAAGGAATCCCTCGCACTATTTACTCTTCAACTTATAGTATTTTAAAATATTTGAATACTTTAAAACTAGGCTGTGCTTTCAACAAATAAGCCACGGTTTTGACTGTGTTGAGCCTTTCCCGAGACCCTTTGACTTGAAAACAGGGAAACATTTTACATAATCTTTTTTCTGATGGAAAAACTTCTCGCTGACAACCGTCGACAGGGTGATACACGTCGAAGGTAGCAAAACACTGCAAGTGAGAAAATAAGCGTGTTTTTTTAGAAGGGTTAAAATGTACCGTAGGAAATTGTGGTCTCTGGGTTTAGAAATGTATGGATTGATTATGGAAGTAAGTTGCGTAAGTATTATAGGTAAGACAGGTCCTTTAAAAGTATGTGCAGTACTAAGTTGCCTCTCTCCAAGCCCAGAGGACAGAAGGGAGGGAAGATCCGATAGTATCAGTTTATTTTGCTGTTGACCCTAATCACCAGCTATGACTGCCAGGACAGAGCTGCCTTTTCTGGCCTACTGGGTTTTGGTGGGAAAGTTTGTGTCGTTCCCTTGGGTTGTCTGCGAACGTCCCCCCGCATAGATTTTGAAGTTCGCCTTGGGCTTCAGGCACATAGTACGAGATAAAACCAATTAAAAGTAGTACATTGCGCAGAAAAGAGCTGATGGGGACAAACTTCATTTCCACATTAACATACAGTGCCACCTGTCTTGTCGTAGGTTCGATTTGAAAATTCTGGTTCACTTAAAGCACCAGCCCAGCAGTTTCTTAAAGTTTAACTGAAAAGGGCGTAGATAGGACAATCTTGTTACCTATCACTTATTCACTTAAAGAAGCTTGAAAACCCGGCGGAAATGCGTTACTTCGTTGCTCCGTTATTCACGAATAATCGATTTCAAATAGTGGAATTTCCTTGTCTGATTTATATGCTCTATGCGCTTGTATCTGTGTTGTGTGCTCAAGGAAAACGATTTACGAAAAAATAAGTGTTCACGCACTGAGCTACCTTTCGGAAGCTGATCACTGGCCACTGAAACGCAGCGTATATACTGAGATTCAGTTTTTCTGCGTCATAGTAGAAATTCGCGCTGTGAGGACGACCGTAGACATTCTGGACGTCATTCTAGAGCAAATAGTGAACAAAAAAAAAATCCCTTAACGCAATCCAAAAAAGGCAGTGTATTCAGTTAAATGATACAAAAATAAGTTGGCTTTTCAGTTAAACTTTAAGAATAAACTCTTGGGAAGCAATACGCTGGAGCCCGGTCTGGCTTGGAAAGTCATATAGTCTGTAAGAACAAGCGTCGTGCCGCTAGGGTGGATAACAAGAGCTGTAAGCTCATATGGCACTTGCATGTGTCAAGATGATTTGATTGATCAAGAGTGAGTTACGACTTTGCGGTTGAGATGCGCGCTATAAGGGAGCTGGAACTTCATTTGTAAGCAAAACCCTTGAGGCAAAACTGCTAATGGGCTGATGGGCATCACGAAAATGCATATATTGCTTAAAAGTATTTTTTTTACTTTGCGGTCAAGATTGGTACTTTAAGGAATAATCGGATTTGGGAAGTAGCAATTTCTAAGCAAATGTTGGTGAGTCTCCAATATTCCAGCGAAGTTTCATCGTCCTAGCACATCAGGAAGTACCTTAACGCGCTATCACCGGAATCCCAGACCCCGGGGACACCAGTCTAAGCGGGTCAAGTATTTTCCACCCTCCCCCCGATAATTGCCGGATTCGGTCCGGAAATGAAAAAGGTCACAAGAGAAAAATGTCCTCTGTTTAATTATTAAATTTCACTCGAATCCGATCACCCGTTCCAAAGTTACGCATGACTCAATATTCCGGATTCCCCTCCCTCAACTCCCCCCCCCCCCCCCAAGATTATCATATGGAGGATTTTTTTTTATTCCAAGTCAGTTTGACCGGGTCCCTGATATGCCTTCCAAGTTTCGTCGTGAAAATCCCCCAAAAACGGAATTCCGGGAGACCCCTCCCCCCCCCCCCTCAAGTGTCCGGATCCAGTCAAATTATGTAAAAGATTTATATGGACCAGATGTTTGTTCTTCCCAGCAAATTTCACTCCGATACCATCATTCTAACCGTTTCTCGAGATTTCCGGTCCACCCCCCCCCACCCGCGGCCCAGCTCCCCCGCGGTGCACGTAGCCAATCCGATTCAGCAAATGACTTACCTAGAGCATCTGTTTGTTCTACCCACAAAGTTCAATCCCGATCCCTCCATTCTAAACGGGGCACGTATTTCCCCCCCCCCCCAAATAGTTGCCGGATCCGGTCCGGATATGAAAAAAATCATCGGAGAAATGTCCTCTGTTGAATTCTTAAATTTCACTCGAATCCGATCAACCATTCCAAAATTACGCATGACTGATAATTTCGGATTCCCCTCCCTCCACTCCCCCCACCATTATCTGATCGACAAAATTTTTATTTTGAAGTCAGTTTGATTGGGTCCCTGATATGCCTGCCAAGTTTCATCGTGAAAATCCCCTAAACCACCATCACCGGAATTCCGGACCCCCCCCCCCATAAGTGTCCGGATCAAGTACAATGGCCTAAAGGACTTATCTAGAGCAGATGCTTGTTCTTCCCATTAAGTTTCACTCCGATCCCTCCATTCTAACCGTTTCTTGAAATTTCCGGTCTCCCCCCCCAACTCCCCCCTGGCTACCGAATCCGGTCAAGACTTTAAACGGGACATTACAGATATATATTCTGTTCAGTTATGAAGTTTCATTACAATCCGATCATCCGTTCGAAAGTGACACACTTCTCAATTTCCCGGATTCCCCTGCGGATTCCCCTCCCTCCACTCCCCCACCATTATCTGATCGACAATATTTTTATTTTGAAGTCAGTTTGATTGGGTCCCTGATATGCCTGCCAAGTTTCATCGTGAAAATCCAAAAAACCACCATCACCGGAATTCCTCCCCCCCCCCCCCCCATAAGTGTCCGGATCCAGTACAATGGTCTAAAGGACTTATCTAGAGCAGATGCTTGTTCTTCCCAGCAAGTTTCACTCCGATCCCTCCATTCTAACCGTTTCTTGAAATTTCCGGTCTCCCCCCCCCCAACTCCCCCCTGGCTACCGAATCCGGTCAAGACTTTAAACGGGACATTACAGATATATATTCTCTTCAGTTATGAAGTTTCATTACAATCCGATCATCCGTTCGAAAGTTACACACTTCTCAGTTTCCCGGATTCCCCTGCCCTCCACCCCCCCCCCCCAAAATGGTCGGATCAGAAAACTGATTATTCCTAATTTTGTTTGGTCGGGTCTCTGATATGCCTGCCAAGTTTCATGGTCCTAGCACAACTGGAAGTACCCTAACTCGAAAAAGTGTGACAAAATGCCCTAAATTTTCAAGTTTCCAGCGCCCCGCACTCCCCCCCATATGGTCGGATCGGGAAACTGATTATTTCCAGGTTAGTTTGGTCGGGTCCGTGATATTCCTGCCAAGTTTCATTGTCCTAGCTCATCTGGAAGTACCCTCACTCGAAAAAGTGTGACAAAATGCCCTAAATTTTCAAGTTTCCAGCGCCCCAGCTCCCCCGCATATGGTCGGATCGGGAAACTTATTATTTCCAGGTTACTTTGGTCAGGTCCCTGATATTCCTGCCAAGTTTCATTGTCCTAGCTCATCTGGAAGTACCCTAACTCGAAAAAGTGTGACAAAATGCCCTAAATTTTCAAGTTTCGAGCGCCCCCACTCCCCCGCATATGGTCGGATCGGGAAACTGATTATTTCCAGGTTCGTTTGGTCGGGTCCCTGATATTCCTACCAAGTTTCATTGTCCTAGCTCATCTAGAAGTACCCTAACTCAGAAAAAAAGTGACAAAATGCCCTAAATTTGCAAGTTTCCAGCGCCCCGCACTCCCCCCCATATGGTCGGATCGGGAAACTGATTATTTCCAGGTTAGTTTGGTCGGGTCCCTGATATGCCTGCCAAGTTTCATTGTCCTAGCACATCTGGAAGTACCCTAACTCGGATATGTGGGACAAAAAAACTCGGACCGACCGACAGACCGACAGACCGACAGACCGACAGACCGACAGACCGACAGACCGACAGACGGAATTGTGATCGGTATATGGCACTTGAGCCAGAGGCTGCAAGTGCCATAACAAGAGCTGTAAGCTCATATGGCACTTGCATGTGTCAAGATGATTTGATTGATCAAGAGTAAGTTTCGACTTTGCGGTTGAGATGCGCGCTATAAGGGAGCTGGAACTTCATTTGTAAGCAAAACCCTTGAGACAAAACTGCTAATGGGCTGATGGGCATCACGAAAATGCATATATTGCTTAAAAGTATTTTTTTTACTTTGCGGTCAAGATTGGTACTTTAAGGAATAATCGGATTTGGGAAGTAGCAATTTCTAAGCAAATGTTGTTGAGTCTCCAATATTCCAGTGAAGTTTCATCGTCCTAGCACATCTGGAAGTACCTTAACGCGCGATCACCGGAATCCCAGACCCCCCTCCCCCTCCTCCAACTCCACCCACAATAACCGGAGCCAATCCTGTTCTGTAAATGATTAATCCAGAGCATCTGTTTGTCATTCCCACGAAGTTCGATCCAGATCACACCAGTCTAAGCGGGTCAAGTATTTTCCGCCCTCCCCCCGATAATTGCCGGATTCGGTCCGGAAATGAAAAGGTCACAAGAGAAAAATGTCCTCTGTTTAATTATTAAATTTCACTCGAATCCGATCACCCGTTCCAAAGTTACGCATGACTCAATATTCCGGATTCCCCTCCCTCAACTCCCCCCCCCCCCCCAAGATTATCATATCGAGGATTTTTTTTTATTCCAAGTCAGTTTGACCGGGTCCCTGATATGCCTTCCAAGTTTCGTCGTGAAAATCCCCCAAAAACGGAATTCCGGGATACCCCTCCTCCCCCCCCCCCCTCAAGTGTCCGGATCCAGTCAAATTATGTAAAAGATTTATATGGACCAGATGTTTGTTCTTCCCAGCAAGTTTCACTCCGATACCATCATTCTAACCGTTTCTCGAGATTTCCGGTCCACCCCCCCCCCCACCCCACCCAGCTCCCCCGCGGTGCACGTAGCCAATCTGATTCAGCAAATGACTTACCTAGAGCATCTGTTTGTTCTTCCCACAAAGTTCCATCCCGATCCCTCCATTCTAAACGGGGCACGTATTTGCCCCCCCCCCCCAATAGTTGCCGGATCCGGTCCGGATATGAAAAAAATCATCGGAGAAATGTCCTCTGTTGAATTCTTAAATTTCACTCGAATCCGATCAACCATTCTAAAATTACGCATGACTGAAAATTTCGGATTCCCCTCCCTCCACTCCCCCCACCATTATCTGATCGACAAAATTTTTATTTTGAAGTCAGTTTGATTGGGTCCCTGATATGGCTGCCAAGTTTCATCGTGAAAGTCCCCAAAACCACCATCACCGGAATTCCGGACCCCCCCCCCCCCCCCATAAGTATCAGGATCAAGTACAATGGCCTAAAGGACTTATCTAGAGCAGATGCTTGTTCTTCCCAGCAAGTTTCACTCCGATCCCTCCATTCTAACCGTTTCTTGAAATTTCCGGTCTCCCCCCCCCCCCCCCCAACTCCCCCCTGGCTACCGAATCCGGTCAAGACTTTAAACGGGACATTACAGATATATATTCTGTTCAGTTATGAAGTTTCATTACAATCCGATCATCCGTTCGAAAGTTACACACTTCTCAATTTCCCGGATTCCCCTGCGGATTCCCCTCCCTCCACTCCCCCACCATTATCTGATCAACAATATTTTTATTTTGAAGTCAGTTTGATTGGGTCCCTGATATGCCTGCCAAGTTTCATCGTGAAAATCCAAAAAACCACCATCACCGGAATTCCGGCCCCCCCCCCCCATAAGTGTCCGGATCCAGTAAAATGGTCTAAAGGACTTATCTAGAGCAGATGCTTGTTCTTCCCAGCAAGTTTCACTCCGATCCCTCCATTCTAACCGTTTCTTGAAATTTCCGGTCTCCCCCCCCCCCCCCCAACTCCCCCCTGGCTACCGAATCCGGTCAAGACTTTAAACGGGACATTACAGATATATATTCTCTTCAGTTATGAAGTTTCATTACAATCCGATCATCCGTTCGAAAGTTACACACTTCTCAGTTTCCCGGATTCCCCTGCCCTCCACCCCCCCCCCCCCCAAAATGGTCGGATCAGAAAACTGATTATTCCTAATTTTGTTTGGTCGGGTCTCTGATATGCCTGCCAAGTTTCATGGTCCTAGCACAACTGGAAGTACCCTAACTCGAAAAAGTGTGACAAAATGCCCTAAATTTTCAAGTTTCCAGCGCCCCGCACTCCCCCCCATATGGTCGGATCGGGAAACTGATTATTTCCAGGTTACTTTGGTCGGGTCCGTGATATTCCTGCCAAGTTTCATTGTCCTAGCTCATCTGGAAGTACCCTCACTCGAAAAAGTGTGACAAAATGCCCTAAATTTTCAAGTTTCCAGCGCCCCAACTCCCCCGCATATGGTCGGATCGGGAAACTTATTATTTCCAGGTTACTTTGGTCAGGTCCCTGATATTCCTGCCAAGTTTCATTGTCCTAGCTCATCTGGAAGTACCCTAACTCGAAAAAGTGTGACAAAATGCCCTAAATTTTCAAGTTTCGAGCGCCCCCACTCCCCCGCATATGGTCGGATCGGGAAACTGATTATTTCCAGGTTCGTTTGGTCGGGTCCCTGATATTCCTGCCAAGTTTCATTGTCCTAGCTCATCTAGAAGTACCCTAACTCAGAAAAAAGTGACAAAATGCCCTAAATTTGCAAGTTTCCAGCGCCCCGCACTCCCCCCCATATGGTCGGATCGGGAAACTGATTATTTCCAGGTTAGTTTGGTCGGGTCCCTGATATGCCTGCCAAGTTTCATTGTCCTAGCACATCTGGAAGTACCCTAACTCGGATATGTGGGACAAAAAAACTCGGACCGACCGACAGACCGACAGACCGACAGACCGACAGACCGACAGACCGACAGACCGACAGACCGACAGACCGACAGACCGACAGACGGAATTGTGATCGGTATATGGCACTTGAGCCAGAGGCTGCAAGTGCCATAAAAATGACACAGGAAGTTAGAGACCTCGGAAACGAGAGTGGATGGATCTGTTATGGACGTAGGGAGAAACAGTAATGTCCTGTAACAATCAATGAAATGTATATCACACACAAAAATCCTTCAAATCCCGAGACAAAGTATTATCATATTTTTGTAAATTGGTTTTCTCACAGGGACGCTTCGCCATGGGTATGTTTTGTCGGTAAGCCGTTCTCTTTCTTTCTACAGTAGAGGTATGCTTATAACGTTGAACGATCGGCAAGGAAAATATTGAAAAACCTAGGCACTTACTCCAAATATTGCTGAAATGGATTACTTTCTGTTTAGTTTCTCATTTGTCAGCTTGATTTCTTGTACTTTCATATTTTGTATCTTTTGCCAAGCGGCAAGTAGGCGCAATTTTGCACCATGTAGAGGGTGTTAAAAGTTAAAAACATACATATTCTTCAGTCCAAGCTGACTGCGAATCATATTTGGCGGTGCAAAACGGATGTCAGCTACATTTTATTAGAGCTATATTTCGGCCCTTTTTGGCAAGGGTCCTCTTCAGGCTCAAGCCGCTCAAGCTGGAAACGTACGAACTTGACAAGCTCATTTTCCAAGCTTGAGCGGCTATATAATATAACCTATATATATATATAACCTAGTTATGAGTAAAACTAGGGCTATTATATCTATGGCTAATGTTCTCTCAGCCTGTGGTATTAAATTGTACAGTATAAACTTACATTCCAGTACACTTAGGCAACACTTAGGAACCAGCATGTCCATCACGATCCAAAAATACGAAAATCTTGATTTTCATTGCAATATTTGCTCCAGGGCCCTGATTTAGTCCTCCTTTCTAATTTCTTGACACAAGCCTGGCATGCCATCTAGCGGCCTATATGCAGTGTTCCTGATCCACGAAGCTCGTACAAACAGCTTCCCATGAGCAACTTAACATTTGTTTTTGGCAAGAAATTCAAAAGTAAATTGGAACATGGATAGTGGTATGATACATCAATTAGGGCGATCTCTAGCCCTTGTCAAAGACTGCTCTTGGGAGAAGGTAATAGCAGTATTGACTGAATAGATAATATTCTTTGTTCAGTATCTGAATGCAGATTTTGTAGTGACCTTTGCAGAAACTCTAGAATACTGTTAAGTCTGTTGTATTCTGACTTCAGTTATGTGTTACAAACAACAGTACGGTAAATGAAAGATAGGCTCTTTACAGCTCTTTAAACTCTTATTTTTACGAAGTCAGCTCTGTTTCTGATATAGAATACATTGAAATCTTTTGACTCATCTAAGGGTAGGGTAGCCACGAAAAGCCCTCAGGCAGTAGCGCCGATTTGCGGATTTTTTCGTAATGAAAATGAATTGCTGGGAATTTATCATAATTTTTTTTTGAATGGTTTTCAGTCTAAAATAGCTGAAAAAATGTTTCAAATATACCACTGTATTCAGGAATTTCCTAGATTTAATAAGGCCATCAGTAATATGTGCTTATATTATCATTAAATAATTGCATGTAATCTAAGGTATAAAAAATAGTACCTGAACTTCCCTAGAATAATTTATTGATACCTAGGACTGAATATCCGTAACCCGCTACACCAGTAAATAGCTGGTTCTTCGAGCTTGTGCATCTTATTCCCAGTTTCTCTTATAATCCACCATAATCTGCTCCCAATGAGAAAAACCAACACCCAGTTTCAATAAAAATTACAAAACAACATGGCGGCCAGACCAACGTTTGCTGTGTGATGTCATCATTCACTGAATATTTTTAGTGCAAAATTACGCGATTTTTGAACATGTGTTGGCATGCGGCCGGCAACCTCCCATTGTAATTAGTGTTTTTCAAATCTAGAATTGGGATACTTAGCAGCAAGTTATTGAGGTATTATTGAGCTCAAACCAAAGCTAAAGTTCAGGAGAATGATAATCCTATGACCAAAAGATCAGAATTTGAAAGTTATTTTTTAAGTAGCAACCCTACTAAGGGATTTCATATTTTTCCACCTGGCAGGAGAACTTGCACAACAAACCAAAGATCATCCAGATGTGGAAAATCTGAATTTAAACCAAGACCTGCATTTCCAGGGCTAAAGATACAACATCGGAGAAGTTATGCCTGTAGAAAAGTAGGAAACCCGTAGAGGGATCTTTTTTTGTAGATAGAAAGTTTATTCTACTAATCAACTTTTGTGGTTACACAACAAAATTTGTGATTATTGTCAAAAAATATTTACAATGTCAGGATGCATACACTTAGCTAAACATCAATCATGCTTTGTTAAAGGACACCTGAATTAAGAGTATCAAGTATCATCCCTATCTGTATGACTTGCGTTAACATTGCCTGCAGAGAACCCAATCCAAATACGAAATAGTGTTTCCAAGCTATAATTTTTGCTCCATTTTGCATCTCTCTTACAGTACCGAACGATTTTAGTAATGAACAAATGTCTCCAGTCAACCCTTCTTCTGGAATATTTTTAACCAGTTAAGCCCGAACGTATATCTAGAAGAAATTCCAATATGATCCGGCCAGCGCTGTACAAGATTTGAATGAATTGCGCTTTTTGTCTTGAAGTCTGCACGTGCAAACCTCCAGAAATGAACATCCCTATTTTGAAAACGTCTCGCTCAGGAGAAAAATGCTTTCCGTGACCATGTCTGTAAGTGCATTCTGCATGGATTTTTCAAGTACGGTTTCATTGTTCAGGTGTCCTTTAAAGAGTTTTACGAATCCTAGAATGAGAATCCTTGTATATGTAGGCTAACCTGTTTTACCCTAATTGCCTTAATTTGTACTTTAGAGCCAATAAGCTCCTTGACGGATCCGTTATGCTCTACTTCTGGTTGATTTTTCTGGTTATGTGGTATATGACTGAGTTTGGGTACCCTATAAATTGCCATTTGTTCTGGTCTGACGTTTTTACGTTTTGATAGGTGAACTAGAGGGTGAGATATCAAGGCTGAATCAAAGTCGGTGATTAGCTGCCAGTGGCATGGTATGTAACTGCTGGCAACTGGCTTTAATTTTGAAGGAATCCCAGACTGGAGATGCTCTACTATACCATGGGCACCACCTGATTTCAAACTTTATTGTAGTGATCAAGCGTGTCATTTTGGTTGTATGCGTGTGTTTCATATAATGTTATCGTCACTCCCGTCCGCCTCACTCCCGTGCCACTCGTGCTTTGACCTCTGCCGGGAGTATTTGTTAATTTACCTGTGTACAATTAGTGAAAATAATAAACGAACCTGAACCTGAACCTGATCGTAGGCTATATTCTTCATGATTAGATGTTTAGTACTAAATAAATGGAATGAAATTAAAACTAAATTTTCTGTCTCCTAGGTTTCTAAGGTTCTACTGTTGTGCCCTTCAATCAGTGGAGGAGGCACTGTTATTACAGAGAATGAATATGATGCTGTTGTTGGCCTTGGTTTATACTTCTTGAATGCAGACCTTGCACATGAGGGGAAAATCCTGTCATACATCTTACGACTTCTAGACAAGTTGACAGAATGTTCATTCAGAAGAAGAAGATTAATGACCAGAACTGACAGTGAGTAGCTTTCTCAGTTTTCTTATCATTCATTACTGTTTCTTTGACGAAGTTAAAGAAAGTAAACTTGAAATAAATAATAAGAGAACCACAAACTACTCAGTTATGGTACAGGCAAACTTTGTACAATTGGCAGATCATCTTGAAAACAACTAACCCGAACATATTCGTACCCAAAGACAAATTTTTAGTCTTTGAGAGAGTGGTAACCCAGCCAATGCCCAAATTGCAGCCAATTAAACACACAACGACTGGTTACCTAAGAAGTTTTGTTCCCGCCTTCATCAACCTTTTTAACTTAATTGTATTTAGGTTTTAATATTTTGTGTTATGTTTGACAAGTCTATGTTATATCCAAACTAGTGTAGAATTATCAGTGTTGAATTATAATTAGTGTTGATATGGACGAGAACCACCAAATCGGCATGACCGTTTGATCAGTTTTAAAAATAAATTGACTTGAATTGAATTGAATTAATGAACTCGATTTCAAATACAGTGCTTCTAAATTAATTACAATATTTGAAAACCAAAGAATTGTGGTTGGAGAAACTGAGGACACTTAGATATTAGCTTGGCACTACTTACAGATTATCTAGAACTGGGTAAAAGGGGGATTGTGAATATTATCTGGTTTCTGGCTTTTGAGGATGGAGTACTGGTACCTGGCAGGACCCTAAGAGTTTCTCCTACTATATTATTAAAATAAAAATAAAAGAAGAGCCACAGATGCGGTAGTAGTCGTGATATTTCCCAAGAACGATTCCCCCTCCCTTCCAAAAAATGTTGATTTTGTACTTTTCGGTTAGCGTTTCATTCAGAACAGCTCTCTGTGTCAGGATGTTCTGTTCTTTAGTTAACTGTTTATAAGTACTGGTAAATGTGCTGGACCTTGAACTGAAGTTTTGCTCTCTAATCTGCTATGTTGAATTGGTATAAATATTTGAATGGCCATTGTTTTTCAGCAATACCATTGGCAGAGAAGTTCAGTTTTATGCTCACGACGCTCCTGTGCGACGTTGCCACGAGGTGTGAGTCAAGCAGAAATGAAATATTTAGTGGATGTATCAAGTCCTTGACTACTATGACGAACACGCTACAGGATTTTGTTGACAACGAGGAGACTAAAGCTGACCAGGAAATAGGTAAGATGGTGAACCCACTGTCTCCCTCCAGTCACGTGCCCAGGCCTAGTGTTTTAACTTAGCGACTTAGGGGCAAATCAGCGCTTGTCGAGGCTCGACTGGCACGGTACCGTTGCCTCGTGACACAATACGTTGTGACTTAACTGTCCTCTCTGTGAAAATCATTTCTAGTAAGAGTTTAGTATGTAAATGCCTTTATTCCGCCAAAATGACGATGCAGATAAAACAAAGACCTTATCCATACCATTGACCGGACTGTCCCCAGCTTGTCCATTCTGTGTTCCCACTAGTCTTCACTGTGTCCTTGTAAAGAACAGTCTCTTCACCGTCTCTTGACCTGTCGTCAGAGCGCCGTCACCGTGTCAAAAAGTGTTAAGTTTCACCTCAGTGCTTACCTAGAATAATTATCAGTTTTGGTCCATTTTGGGGCACACCATGCCTATCCAGGCTCTGGCGACCCCGGTTCCATTGATGATATGGATATTGAACTTCTGTTATGTTGTAAGGAGCATTTAAGGAAATTATTTGACTGGCTACCATATATATATTTTATTTGTAATCCGCCCAATACACAAGGTGGTAGCAGAGTATAAACACACACAATTTAGACATAATTTCTAACTGGGCCTGAAAAATTCATGAAAAATATCATGTACTCGATGACCAGGATGACGAGATGTACATAGTGATGACATTTCTCTTGTGAACGAATGACATCTTGGACGCCGAACTTCTGAACTAATTTGTTTTATACTTGTTTTTTACTAGTATTTTACTTTTATTGCAGTCGCCTGTTCAAAGTAAAGTTTAATCGACAAGGGCTGAAATAGGACAGTCTAGTTATCCATCAGGCTTTAAAACCCGATTAAAATGCGTTACTTTGTTGCTCCGCTATTCAAGAACAATCAATTTGTATAGTGGCCTTTCCCTGTAGGATTTGTGGTATCTCTATGCACTTGCACCTGTTTTGTATGCTTGACGAAAGCAATTTGTGAAAAATAAGTGTTTACGTAGTAACGATTGTTCACCTAGCTCACCACTGGCCACTGAAAAGCCACGTTTGTGTTGAGATTCAAATTTTCCGTGTCGTAATAGACTATTCTGATATGCTCAGATATTCTGATCGCCATACTGGAGCATGTAGTGAAAAGTATAGCAAATCCATTAACACAATCCGAATAATTCAGTGTTACAAGTTGGCTTTTCAGTTATACTTTAAGGAACACTTCAAAAAAGTATACCTCTTTTGTATTGTGCCTAAACGAAGGCGATCGAATGAATATGTGTGTTAAGACTGTGCGCATATTCAGAAATGGAGAACAACTCAGCTTCGTCAAAACGAAAAAAAGATTGCAGTCACCAAACGTTTAGGCTAGGCCTAGGTCCCAGGGGCGTCACGACTGGGGGGGGGGGGGAGGGGGGTACGCCCCCACCCCCAACGTTGTCGGCCAGCGGTAAAAAAATAACGCGTCGACTTTTTTTCAAAACTGTAGTTTTTATGGCACTTGCAGCTCCGCTCAAGTGCCATATACCGATCACTTTTCGGTATGTCGGTCTCTCGGTTGTCAGGCCACTCATCTCGAGTTAGGGTACTTCCAGAAGTGCTAGGACGATGAAACTTGGCAGGCATATTAGGGACACTACCAAACAACTTTGAAATAGTCACTTTCCTGATTCGACCACCATGGGGGTAGTGGAGGGAGGGGGAATCCGGAATATTGACGTATTTTTAACTTTTGAACGGGGAATCGGATCTTAATGAAACTTAATATTTGGACAGACCTCATGTCTCAGATGTCCCATTTCAAGTCCGGAATGGGTCCGGTGACTTTGGGGGGAGTTGGAGGGGGGGAACCGGAAATCGTGTGACATGTTCAGAGTGGATGGATCTGGATGAAACTTGGTTGGAAGAACAAGCACAAGCCCCAGATACATAGTTGACAAGACCAGATCGGATCCGAGCACTGTGGGGGAGTTGGAGGGAGGGTTCCGGAATTCCGCTGACCCCGACTTAAGATGCTTACACATGTGCTAGGATGATGAAACTTGGCAGGCATGTCACGAACACGACCAAACTAACTTGGAAACAGTCACTTCCCCGGGGGGAGGGAGGGGGAATCCGGAATATTGACGTATTTATAACTTTAGAACGGGGAATCGGATCTTAATGAAATTTGATATTTGGAAAAAGCTCATGTCTTAGATGCCACACTTCAAGTCAGGAATGGATCCGGTGGCTTTGGGGGGAGTTGGAGGGGGAACCGGAAATCGTGTGGCATGTTCAGAGTGGACGGATCGCGATGAAACTTGGTGGGAAGAACAAGCACTAGCCATAGAGACAGAGCTGACAAGACCAGACCGGATCCGAGCACTGTGGGGGGAGCTGGAGGGAGGGCTCCGGAATTCCGGTGATCCCGAATTAAGGGGCTTACACATGTGCTAGGACGATGAAACTTGGCAGGCATATTAGGGACGCGAACAAAATAGCTTCGAAATAGTCATCCAACCACCATCCAACCAACGATCCAACCACCGAGGGGGAGTGAAGGGAGTGAATCCGAAATATTTAACCCACTGACTTTGGGGGGGGGGGAGTTCGAGGGGGAGACGTGAAATCGTGTGACACGTTCAGAGTGGATGGGTCGGGATGAAACTTGGTGGGAAGAACAAGCACAAGCCCTAGATACATAGTTGACAAGACCGGACCGGGTCTGAGGACTGTGGAAGAGTTGGAGGGAGGGTTCCAGAATTTCGTTGATCCCGACTTAAGATGCTTACACATGCGCTAGGACGATGAAATTTGGCAGGCATATTAGGGACTCGACCAAACTAATTTGGAAATTATCAATTCCCCGATCCGACCACCGTGGGGGGAGTGGAGGGAGGGGGAATCCTGAATACTGACGTATTTATAACTTTTAAACGGGGAATCGGATCTTAATGAAACTTGATATTTGGAAAAACCTCGTGTCTCAGATTTTCAAGTGCGGACAGGATCCGATCAATGTTGGGGAGTCGGGGGGGGGGGGGGGGGGCGGAAATTTTGTGACACGCTTAGAATATAGCGATTGGAATAAGACTTGGTGGGAAGAACAAGCACAAGCCCTAGATTAATAGTTGACAAGACCGGACCGGATCTGAGGACTGTGGGGAGAGTTGGAGGGAGGGTTCCGGAATGCCGGTGATCGCAGTTTAAGGTAGACTACTTCCAGATGTGCTACGATGATGAAACTTGGTTGAACCTTAGAGACTTGATAAGATTGGCTTGAAAATTGTCACTTCCCAGATCCGACCTTCGCTTAAAGTACTCATCTTAACCGTAAAGTACAAAAAATACTTTCAAGCAAAACCTACACTTTCATGATCCCCATGAGCCCATGATCATTTTTGCCTCAAGGATTTTGAATACAGATGAATTTCTAGCGCCATTAAAGTGCGCATCATCACAGCCAAGCGCAAAAAAAAAAAAAAAATTACCAAACCATACATTCTCGTGATTTCCAAGGGTCCCTCGTCATTTTTATTTACCACGTCTTGCAAGTGCCATATGAGCTTCCAGCTCTTGTTTCCTTGAAAACAGTCGTTTTTCTGCAAAAATAGTCGGTAAAAATTACCAGCTAGTCGGTAATGATTTCCCCCCCCCCCCCCCAAACATTTTGGCTAGTAACGCCTCTGCTAGGTCCATATAATGAATAGCAACACATTTACGAGCAAGAGAGAAAATATAAACGAAAAAAGACGCCCAGCATCTTCGCATAAATTAATCATTTACTAGCTCAAATCTGAAGCTCATGAACATGCTATTTTCAGTGATTCACAGATGATTCATTATGCTCATGGAAGTATTAAGGTTTCCCGGTGTCTCGGAATTGAGCTAAGGTAGGACAGAGACTCTCGGATTACCCCTTAAGATGGAGACATCTCCGAGTCATGATCTCCGAGTCCTGATCCAGGATGAAGCCCAGTGTTCCGAATTAGCTCATAGTGGTATGGAATCCTCCAAGTTTCAGGACGAACTCTGAAAGCCCACTTCCTAGTGAAGCTGCTTCAACCATTTTCCTGACTTTCCACCACAATGGTTGGTCAAAGGTACATCGAGAGTAAATACATGTCGGCTCGCCTGGTCTGGGATGAAAAGCATAACCGAGTAAATAGATGTGTCATCAGTAGCTGGAAGATCAATCACTGAGAGGAAAAGAGTAAACTATTTCCCTGGGTGATTCCCGACTATAACTGGTTGCTGTGTTCCATTCCAACCCAGGCTTGGGTATCAGAAGGAAAGCCAGAGGATGTCAAGATTAGAGTAAAGACCCGATGACTTGTTGATATTCTCCGAGACTTTCGGATCGAAGGATTTCGGATTGCGGGATATCGAAACATCTGATTTGTGGTAGTACACAATGCGTAATTTTTTTTGTAAAAATATTATGTCATAGGCAGTGGCTAATCATGGGAATACGTTTGCTCACACAAGTTTAGTAGATTCTGATATGGCAGAAATATCGAATAAAGTTCAGTGTAGGGTAGATAGGTCTCAGGGTAGATGGCGAAGAAAAAAAATATTATTACTTTGATTGATCAGAACTAATTTTCTACTCGACTGCATTATCTTACTTGGGGCCTTCTTCTAAAGATACGTTACAAGGTCTTCAAGAAGGTTCTGCTATTAATGACCAGCTCAGGACTCAGGTATGTATTTTTTTTCTAACAACCGATCATTTTGACGGCGCATATTAATGATATTGAATCTTTTTTTTCTGGTGCAAGATACACCAATCTCTTTTTAAGTCGCAGCTTGTCTTGCCGCATCAGCGTCCTACTTCAGTCCAAAAAAAGATGGACGACCACGAAAATTGTAATTTTTGTTTTTAAAACCTAAAAAATGGCACTAAGAGCCGAAAAGAGCTTATTTTCGCCGACTCACGATTTACAAATTTGGTTATGTTCTGGATATGTTGTGTTTTTTTTTGTAAATATTGAGCATCGGAAAAGCAGTTTGATTCTTGTTTTTACTAAAAAATCCTGAATATCACATATACATGGTTACGAAACTTCTTTCAGGCACAGTAGACACCCAATTTGATTCCATTTTCGGTCTCAGCTCGTGATTCTATGTCAGGATCGCATTTTCATTCTAGAAAATCGGGCCACATAGAAAATTGCACTTTTTTTTTGCGAAATAGGTTGAAAAAAATGACATTGCTGGGTATTGCAAATCTGACCTCATTTTCGATTTCAGCTTTGCATTTTGCATCAGAACTGTACTTCAGTTCAGGAATAAATGGACTACCACGGAAATTCTAATTTTTGTTTTTTGAAAAACGGAAAAAAGACACTAAAAGCGAAAAAACGCTTATTTTGGGTCTAGCCAGGACATGCAACTTTGGATATGTTGTTCAGTTGTTTTTGTCTCTACAAGATGGTGTAAAAATCACTTCTGTTGCAGTTTGTTTCGGGTAGACCTCTTTTTGGAGCTGATTTTTCTGTACTATCACACTTTGTGACACTTTGGAAGAAGGAAATGTCAGATTACCAGGAAAGAGAGAGCAGAGTTGATTTTAAGCCGAAACAGCGTGCTTTCTTTCAATCCTCAGTCAGCTATTCAAACAAGGTGTCCACTGGACTGCCGATTCTTTCAGCTTACAAACTTAAAGAAATAATTACTTCTAATCTAAGGGAGAAGCGAGATATCACGCGTGGATTATGTGTGAACTTGGTCGTTTCTCTTGATTAACACAAGCTCTGTCTTCCGTGTAAATCGATATAGGTTGATTTCTTAGAAATTTATTAGCAAAAACAATCTTTTTTCTCAAATAAACCATACTGGCTTTTTCCGGGAATGGGCTACCAGTATTTTTCCTGTACCTCAAAATTTGCGGTGTAAATTCAGCTTTTGCAACTTTGCCGATTAAAATATTGTGATAATGATTTGGTGGCTTTTGCTGCCCTACCCATTTTCTATGCGCTACCCGTATGGAAGGGTATCCCCTTGGATATCTTTCGCATGGGGTAGATTTCTTTTGTACTTTTGTTCAGTGTCTGTTTTAGTGTATGTTTGTTTGTTGTTGTTATGGTCTTATGGACTTAAATAAAGCAGTAATAATAGTAATAATAATAATAGTAATACAAATGGATTATGAAGGCTTTCGTCTCTACACATTTCCCAACACATGGTCCACACCTGTTTTAAATTGATTTATGGTTTCAGCATTTACAACACTTCCAGGAAGACGATTTCAGAGCCTCGTTTTTGTTGCAATAGCGCTGCCGCATCGCTGCTGCAGCACTTCTTTGCTTTTGCACAATATGCGTTTTGGATTCACTTTCTTCTTGGTTGAAGCGGCAGCGCTGCAGCATCTTGCAGGGAAGCACGGACTTGGTCGGTGAGCAAGTCCGTGATTCTCGAGAAGCGCTGCCGTCTTCCTCGGAAGCGCTGCAGTGCAAAAACGGATGTAGGAAGAATCAGTCCGGAATCGGCCGAGAAGTGGACCTGCAGCATGCGACAAAAACGAGGCTCAGAACTATTCGGTTTTAAAACTCCACCTTCTTATATTGCAGCGAGTGGATGAAACGGCGTTCTTCACAAACTGTTAAAGAAGTGGACCTCTACTATAGTGTGCCAAAGAAAGGCGAGCGAGTAATTAGCTGTGTAAATACTGCTCTTGTATTCAGAATTCAGGCAAAAGATTTAAAGTTTAACTGAAAAGCAAAGTCATGTTTGCATTATTTAACTGAAAATACTGCATTATTTGGATTGTGTTGAGTATTTTTTTTTTTTTCACTCTTTGCTCTAGAATGACGTTCGGGATATCTACGGCCGTCCTCACAACGCAAAATTCTACCACAACGCGAAAAATTTGAATCTAAGTTAAACGCAGCTTTTCAGTGACCAGCGATCAGCTGGTGGAAGGTAGCCAAGTGCATGAACATGTACTTTTTGTTTATCGTTTTCATCAAGCATAAAACACAGGTACACGCGCATGGAGGTGCCACAAATCCAACAGGGAAATTCCACTATATGAATATCGATTATTCGTGAATAGAGGAGCAACGAAGTAACGCATTTTCATCGGGTCTTCGAGCCTCTTCCAGTGAACAATTGATGGGTAACTAAATTGCCCTATCTCAGCCCTTTTCAGTTAAACTTCAAGTGAAAGGTTCCATTGAATGTCTCTTTTTTTCAGCTCACATCTGCCGAACAGTCATCCCCCTTCTCATCGGCCATCTTCGAGCCCTTTCTCGGTTCGGCCTAGGAGAATCCCCACTTATTGAGTATCTTTATCCTAAACCATCAGTCAAAATTCATAGTGGAGATAATGGAACCGTGGACCCCTTCCATACTCCACAGAAACGTTTCACGCGAGCGACCTCCGCCAACACTATGTCGGGAGTGGATGCTTCGTCATTTGGTGTAAATAACAGGTGAGGTAGTAACTACTCTAGCCAGGGGCGTCACGACTGGGGAGGGGGATGCCCCCCCCCCCCCCAATGCTGTCGGCCAGTTGGTAAAAAAATAACCGAGTCGGCGCGAAGCGCCACGATTTTTCGTCAAAACAGTTGATTTTTTATGGCACTTGCCTTCCGGCCTTTCGGACTGATCGGATCTTAATGAAACTTGATACCTGGAAAGACATCGTATCTCAGATATCTCATCTCAAGTCGTGACCGGATCCGATGAATCTGGGGGAGGGGGGAGTCGGAGGGGGGGGGGGGACCGGAAATCGTGTGGAACTCTCAGAGTGGAGCGATCGGGATGAAACTTGGTGGGAAGAACAAGCACAAGCTCTAGATAAATAACTTACAGAACTTGACCGGATTCGGACACCGTGGGGGGGGGGGAGTTGGAGGGGGGTTCCGGAATTCTGGCGATCCGTGGTTGATGTACTTCCAGGTGGACTAGGACGATAAAACTTGGCAGGGACATCAGGGACCCGACCAGATTAACTTGGAAACAGTCACTCGCCCGATCCGATCATCGTGGGGGGAGAGGAAGAAGGCGGAATCCGGAAATTAGTGGCATGCATAATTTTCAAACGGGTTATCGGATATTAATGAAACTTTATATCTTGAAAGACCCCATGTCTCAGATGTCCCATTTCAAGTCGGACCGAATCCGATGATCTGGGGTGGGGGTGGAGGGGAGAACCGGAAATCTTATGACACACATAGAGTGGAGCGATCTGGATGAAACTTGGTGGGAAGTTACAGGCACAAGTCCTAGGTGCATCAGTGACAGAATGGACCGGATTCGGTTACCTAGGGGGGAGGGGGGAACTGTAAGAGGTGTCCGGAATTCTGGCGATCGTGAGTTAAAGTACTCCCAGATGTGCTAGGACCATAAAACTTTGCTGGAGCATTAGAAACTTGACATCATTGGGTTAGATACCGTCACTTCTTCGATCCGACCATTCGTTACAGAACTTTCTTAACCGCAAAATACAAAAAAAACCTTTTAAGTAAAATTTACTTTTTCAAGTTCGCCATGAGAACATGGTTCTTTTTGCATCAGAGTTTTGCTTAGAATTTCATTTTTAGCACCCTTAAAGTGTGCATCTTAACCGAAAAGTGAAAAAAAAACTTTTGACCATCACTTCTATCCTGTGACCATCATCTGAACCAGCCTTGCAAGTTTGGCGCATGTTAACCGAAAAAGTGAGAAAAAAAATAAATAACCATTACTTCCATCTGACCCAACCTTGCCAGTTTTTATGGCACTTGCAGCTCCGCTCAAGCGCCATGTACCGATCACTTTTCGGTCGGTCGGTCGGTCCACTCATCTCGAGTTAGGGCACTTCCAGATGTGCTAGGAGCTTGGTAGGCATATTGGGAACCCGACACCAAAAAATTTAGCTTTTAAACCAACGAACGGATGAAAAAGAAGGAAAGATGTATATCATTCAATCTAAATTTAAAGGGTTTGTTTCCTTCCTTCCCTAAAACACATCAACGTCCTTTTTGAAACCTCTGCCAAAAGCAGCAACAGAGAAGCTATGACCTTTATTTTTCTAACGGTCTAATCACGTTAACTCTATATCTGTCAGCAAATCATCATTTGCCTTCGTTTCTTCCAAAGGTTTTAAATCGAAGACGCCATTTTCTGTGCTGAGTTTCTTGCAACATTTGGAAGTAAGTATTGTTTCAATAATCATAATTTCAGGAAACATCATTGGCCCCTGTGAGAGTTTATCTGCACGACTAAACTTAGTAGGCTTTTCCCGCTCTGACTTGGAAATTATCGTTTCCCTGATCCGACCACCGTGGGGGGAGTGGAGGGAGGGGAAATCCCGAATATTGACGTATTTTTAACTTTTGAACGGGGTATCCGATCTTAATGAAACTTGATATTTGGAAAGACCTCCTGTCTCAGATGACACAGTTCAAGTCCGGAATGGATCCGGTTACTTTGGGGGGAGTTGGAGGGGGGAACCGGAAATCAGGTGACATGTTCAGAATGGACGGATCTGGACGAAACTTGGTGGGGAGAACAAGCACAAGCCCTAGATACCGAGTTGAAAAGACCGGACCGGATCCGAGCACTGTGGGGGAATTTGGAGGGAGGATTCCGGAGTTCCGGTGATCCCGAGTTAAGATGCTTACACATGTGCTAGGACGATGAAACTTGGCAGGCATATCAGGGACCCGGCCAAAATAACTTGGAAATAGTCAATTCCCCCATCCTACCACCGTAAGGGGAGTGGAGGGAGGGGGAATCCGGAATATTGACGTATTTGTAACTTTTGAACGGGGAATCGGATGTTAATGAATCTTGATATTTGGAAAGACCTCGTGTCTCAGATATCACACTTCAAGTCCGGAATGGACTTTGGGGGGAGTTTGAGGGGGGAACGGGAAATCGTGTGACTTGTTCAGTGTGGACGGATCGGGATGAAACTTGGTGGGAAGAACATGCACAAGCCCTAAATACATAGTTGACAAGACCGGACCGGATCCGAGCATTGTGGGGGAGTTAGAGGAGGGGTTCCGGAATTCCGGTGATCCCGAGCTAAGATGCTTACACATGTGCTAGGACGATGAAACTTGGCAGGAATTTTAACTCAAGAACAATCGTTTCTCCGACTTGACCATCGTGGGGGGAGTGGAGGGAGGGGTAATCCGGAATCTTGAAAAATGTCCAACTTTTGAACGGGGGATCGGGTCTTAATGAAACTTAATATTCGGAAAGAACTATGTCTCAGATGTTGCATTTCAAGTGCGGACAGGATCCGATCAATGTGGAGGAGTCGGGGGGGGGGGGGGTAATCTTGTGACACGCTTAGATTGTAGCGATTGGGATGACACTTGGTATAGGAAGAAAAAGCGTAGCCTAACATTAGAGACTTGACGAGATTGGTTTATCAATCGTCACTTCCCAGATCCGACCATATCCCTTAAAGTACAAAAAATAATTTTAAGCTTTTACTTTTTAAGCTAATACTTCCATGATCCCCATGAGCCCATGATATGTTTGCCTCAAGGCTTTTCTAGCGCCCTCAAAGTGCGCATCTTAACCGAAAAGTAAAAAAACAAGAGCTGTAAGCTCATATGGCACTTGCATGTGTCAAGATGATTTGATTGATCAAAAGTAAGTTTCGACTTTGCGGTTGAGATGCGCGCTATAAGGGAGCTGGAACTTCATTTGTAAGCAAAACCCTTGGGGCAAAACTGCTAATGGGCTGATGGGCATCACGAAAATGCATATATTGCTTAAAAGTATTTTTTTACTTTGCGGTCAAGATTGGTACTTTAAGGAATAATCGGATTTAGGAAGTAGCAATTTCTAAGCAAATGTTGTTGAGTCTCCAATATTCCAGCGAAGTTTCATCGTCCTAGCACATCTGGAAGTACCTTAACGCGCGATCACCGGAATCCCAGACCCCCCTCCCCCTCCTCCAACTCCACCCACAATAACCGGAGCCAATCCGGTTCTGTAAATGATTAATCCAGAGCATCTGTTTGTCATTCCCACGAAGTTCGATCCAGATCACACCAGTCTAAGCGGGTCAAGTATTTTCCGCCCTCCCCCCGATAATTGCCGGATTCGGTCCGGAAATGAAAAAGGTCACAAGCGAAAAATGTCCTCTGTTTAATTATTAAATTTCACTCGAATCCGATCACCCGTTCCAAAGTAACGCATGACTCAATATTCCGGATTCCCCTCCCTCAACTCCCCCCCCCCCAAGATTATCATATCGAGGATTTTTTTTTTATTCCATATGCCTTCCAAGTTTCGTCGTGAAAATCCCCCAAAAAACGGAATTCCGGGATACCCCTCCTCCCCCCCCCCCTCAAGTGTCCGGATCCAGTCAAATTATGTAAAAGATTTACATGGACCAGATGTTTGTTCTTCCCAGCAAGTTTCACTCCGATACCATCATTCTAACCGTTTCTCGAGATTTCTGGTCCCCCCCCCCACCCCACCCAGCTCCCCCGCGGTGCACGTAGCCAATCCGATTCAGCAAATGACTTACCTAGAGCATCTGTTTGTTCTTCCCACAAAGTTCCATCCCGATCCCTCCATTCTAAACGGGGCACGTATTTCCCCCCCCCCCCACCAGAAGTTGCCGGATCCGGTCCGGATATGAAAAAAATCATCGGAGAAACGTCCTCTGTTGAATTCTTAAATTTCACTCGAATCCGATCACCCATTCCAAAATTACGCATGACTGAAAATTTCGGATTCCCCTCCCTCCACTCCCCCCACCATTATCTGATCGACAAAATTTTTATTTTGAAGTCAGTTTGATTGGGTCCCTGATATGCCTGCCAAGTTTCATCGTGAAAATCCCCAAAACCACCATCACCGGAATTCCGGGACCCCCCCCCCCCCCCATAAGTGTCCGGATCAAGTACAATGGTCTAAAGGACTTATCTAGAGCAGATGCTTGTTCTTCCCAGAAAGTTTCACTCCGATCCCTCCATTCTAACCGTTTCTTGAAATTTCCGGTCTCCCCCCCCCCCCCCAACTCCCCCCTGGCTACCGAATCCGGTCAAGACTTTAAACGGGACATTACAGATAAATATTCTGTTCAGTTATGAAGTTTTATTACAATCCGATCATCCGTTCGAAAGTTACACACTTCTCAATTTCCCGGATTCCCCTGCGGATTCCCCTCCCTCCACTCCCCCACCATTATCTGATCGATAATATTTTTATTTTGAAGTCAGTTTGATTGGGTCCCTGATATGCCTGGCAAGTTTCATCGTGAAAATCCAAAAAACCACCATCACCGGAATTCCGGGACCCCCCCCCCCCCATAAGTGTCCGGATCCAGTACAATGGTCTAAAGGACTTATCTAGAGCAGATGCTTGTTCTTCCCAGCAAGTTTCACTCCGATCCCTCCATTCTAACCGTTTCTTGAAATTTCCGGTCTCCCCCCCCAACTCCCCCCTGGCTACCGAATCCGGTCAAGACTTTAAACGGGACATCACAGATATATATTCTCTTCAATTATGAAGTTTCATTACAGTCCGATCATCCGTTCGAAAGTTACACACTTCTCAGTTTCCCGGATTCCCCTGCCCTCCACCCCCCCCCCAAAATGGTCGGATCAGAAAAATGATTATTCCTAATTTTGTTTGGTCGGGTCTCTGATATGCCTGCCAAGTTTCATGGTCCTAGCACAACTGGAAGTACCCTAACTCGAAAAAGTGTGACAAAATGCCCTAAATTTTCAAGTTTCCAGCGCCCCCACTTCCCCGCACATGGTCGGATCGGGAAACTGATTATTTCCAGGTTAGTTTGGTCGGGTCCCTGATATTCCTGCCAAGTTTCATTGTCCTAGCTCATCTGGAAGTACCCTCACTCGAAAAAGTGTGACAAAATGCCCTAAATTTTCAAGTTTCCAGCGCCCCAACTCCCCCGCATATGGTCGGATCAGGAAACTGATTATTTCCAGGTTCGTTTGGTCGGGTCCCTGATATTCCTGCCAAGTTTCATTGTCCTAGCTCATCTAGAAAAAAGTACCCTAACTCAGAAAAAAGTGACAAAATGCCCTAAATTTGCAAGTTTCCAGCGCCCCGCACTCCCCCACATATGGTCGGATCGGGAAACTGATTATTTCCAGGTTTGTTTGGTCGGGTCCCTGATATGCCTGCCAAGTTTCATTGTCCTAGCACATCTGGAAGTACCCTAACTCGGATATGTGGGACAAAAAACTCGGACCGACCGACGGAATTGTGATCGGTATATGGCACTTGAGCCAGAGGCTGCAAGTGCCATAACAAGAGCTGTAAGCTCATATGGCACTTGCATGTGTCAAGATGATTTGATTGATCAAGAGTAAGTTTCGACTTTGCGGTTGAGATGCGCGCTATAAGGGAGCTGGAACTTCATTTGTAAGCAAAACCCTTGAGGCAAAACTGCTAATGGGCTGATGGGCATCACGAAAATGCATATATTGCTTAAAAGTATTTTTTTTACTTTGCGGTCAAGATTGGTACTTTAAGGAATAATCGGATTTGGGAAGTAGCAATTTCTAAGCAAATGTTGTTGAGTCTCCAATATTCCAGTGAAGTTTCATCGTCCTAGCACATCTGGAAGTACCTTAACGCGCGATCACCGGAATCCCAGACCCCCCTCCCCCTCCTCCAACTCCACCCACAATAACCGGAGCCAATCCTGTTCTGTAAATGATTAATCCAGAGCATCTGTTTGTCATTCCCACGAAGTTCGATCCAGATCACACCAGTCTAAGCGGGTCAAGTATTTTCCGCCCTCCCCCCGATAATTGCCGGATTCGGTCCGGAAATGAAAAGGTCACAAGAGAAAAATGTCCTCTGTTTAATTATTAAATTTCACTCGAATCCGATCACCCGTTCCAAAGTTACGCATGACTCAATATTCCGGATTCCCCTCCCTCAACTCCCCCCCCCCCAAGATTATCATATCGAGGATTTTTTTTTATTCCAAGTCAGTTTGACCGGGTCCCTGATATGCCTTCCAAGTTTCGTCGTGAAAATCCCCCAAAAACGGAATTCCGGGATACCCCTCCTCCCCCCCCCCTCAAGTGTCCGGATCCAGTCAAATTATGTAAAAGATTTATATGGACCAGATGTTTGTTCTTCCCAGCAAGTTTCACTCCGATACCATCATTCTAACCGTTTCTCGAGATTTCCGGTCCACCCCCCCCCACCCCACCCAGCTCCCCCGCGGTGCACGTAGCCAATCTGATTCAGCAAATGACTTACCTAGAGCATCTGTTTGTTCTTCCCACAAAGTTCCATCCCGATCCCTCCATTCTAAACGGGGCACGTATTTCCCCCCCCCCCCCCCCCAGTAGTTGCCGGATCCGGTCCGGATATGAAAAAAATCATCGGAGAAATGTCCTCTGTTGAATTCTTAAATTTCACTCGAATCCGATCAACCATTCTAAAATTACGCATGACTGAAAATTTCGGATTCCCCTCCCTCCACTCCCCCCACCATTATCTGATCGACAAAATTTTTATTTTGAAGTCAGTTTGATTGGGTCCCTGATATGGCTGCCAAGTTTCATCGTGAAAGTCCCCAAAACCACCACCACCGGAATTCCGGACCCCCCCCCCCCCCCATAAGTATCAGGATCAAGTACAATGGCCTAAAGGACTTATCTAGAGCAGATGCTTGTTCTTCCCAGCAAGTTTCACTCCGATCCCTCCATTCTAACCGTTTCTTGAAATTTCCGGTCTCCCCCCCCCCAACTCCCCCCTGGCTACCGAATCCGGTCAAGACTTTAAACGGGACATTACAGATATATATTCTGTTCAGTTATGAAGTTTCATTACAATCCGATCATCCGTTCGAAAGTTACACACTTCTCAATTTCCCGGATTCCCCTGCGGATTCCCCTCCCTCCACTCCCCCACCATTATCTGATCAACAATATTTTTATTTTGAAGTCAGTTTGATTGGGTCCCTGATATGCCTGCCAAGTTTCATCGTGAAAATCCAAAAAACCACCATCACCGGAATTCCGGCCCCCCCCCCCCCCCATAAGTGTCCGGATCCAGTAAAATGGTCTAAAGGACTTATCTAGAGCAGATGCTTGTTCTTCCCAGCAAGTTTCACTCCGATCCCTCCATTCTAACCGTTTCTTGAAATTTCCGGTCTCCCCCCCCCAACTCCCCCCTGGCTACCGAATCCGGTCAAGACTTTAAACGGGACATTACAGATATATATTCTCTTCAGTTATGAAGTTTCATTACAATCCGATCATCCGTTCGAAAGTTACACACTTCTCAGTTTCCCGGATTCCCCTGCCCTCCACCCCCCCCCCCCCAAAATGGTCGGATCAGAAAACTGATTATTCCTAATTTTGTTTGGTCGGGTCTCTGATATGCCTGCCAAGTTTCATGGTTCTAGCACAACTGGAAGTACCCTAACTCGAAAAAGTGTGACAAAATGCCCTAAATTTTCAAGTTTCCAGCGCCCCGCACTCCCCCCCATATGGTCGGATCGGGAAACTGATTATTTCCAGGTTACTTTGGTCGGGTCCGTGATATTCCTGCCAAGTTTCATTGTCCTAGCTCATCTGGAAGTACCCTCACTCGAAAAAGTGTGACAAAATGCCCTAAATTTTCAAGTTTCCAGCGCCCCAACTCCCCCGCATATGGTCGGATCGGGAAACTTATTATTTCCAGGTTACTTTGGTCAGGTCCCTGATATTCCTGCCAAGTTTCATTGTCCTAGCTCATCTGGAAGTACCCTAACTCGAAAAAGTGTGACAAAATGCCCTAAATTTTCAAGTTTCGAGCGCCCCCACTCCCCCGCATATGGTCGGATCGGGAAACTGATTATTTCCAGGTTCGTTTGGTCGGGTCCCTGATATTCCTGCCAAGTTTCATTGTCCTAGCTCATCTAGAAGTACCCTAACTCAGAAAAAAGTGACAAAATGCCCTAAATTTGCAAGTTTCCAGCGCCCCGCACTCCCCCCCATATGGTCGGATCGGGAAACTGATTATTTCCAGGTTAGTTTGGTCGGGTCCCTGATATGCCTGCCAAGTTTCATTGTCCTAGCACATCTGGAAGTACCCTAACTCGGATATGTGGGACAAAAAAACTCGGACCGACCGACAGACCGACAGACCGACAGACCGACAGACCGACAGACCGATAGACCGACAGACCGACAGACCGACAGACGGAATTGTGATCGGTATATGGCACTTGAGCCAGAGGCTGCAAGTGCCATAAAAACTTGTAACCGAACCATATTCATGATCCTAAAGAGCCCAGGACCGTTTTGCCTCAAGGTTTTAAGTGCCATATGAGCTTACAGCTCTTGTTTCACAGTCGGTTTTTCTGAAAATCAGTGGATCTTTCCTGAAAATCAGTCGATTTTTTTCAAAACTGTCATTTTTTGTTGTTGAAAACAGTCGTTTTTTGGGATCCCAAAACGTAAGTGGAGGGATACCTATGACATCGCAAAAGTTGTCCGTCTTTCCGTCTGTCCGTCTGTCCGCACGATAACTCTCGAAGGGAGTGAGATATTTTGATGAAACTTGGTGGGAGGATCCTTTGGGTCAAAGTACAGGTCAAGTTCGAAGATGGGCTCTGTAGCCCTATCTTTGAGGGTGGGGGAGGGGTTTCAAATAAAGAGACAAACGAAATATTTTTAAACAGCTAATTTGATAGTCGATTATGGGGTAAGAAGACATGCTGAGTACGATGATGAAAACCATTTTCTTGTCGGACAAGTATTTCGTCTGGAATCCGGCAAAACCGGAAAGTTGGGTAAAAGTAAAAGTTTCATTTGAAGTTGATTAAATGTTCGATTGAAGGGTAAGAAGACATGCTGAACATGATGGTGAAAACCATTTTCTTGCCGGACAAGTAGTTCGCCCGGAATCCGGCAAAAACCGGAAAGTTGGTTAAAAAAAAGTTTCATTTGAAGTTGATTAAATGCTCGATTTCAGGGTAAGAAGACATGCTGAACACGATGGTGAAAACCATTTTCTCACCGGACAACTAGTTCGCCAGGAATCCGGCCAAAACCGGAAAGTATTTTAAAAGTGAAAGTTTTATCTGAAGTTGAATAGATGACAGATTTAGGGGTAAGAAGAGACGGTGAGTCTGTATATGACAATCGTTCTTTACCCGGACATAATTAGTCCGGAATCCGGTTTCAACCGGATTTTTTTTTAATTCTAAGTTTTATTTAAAGTGGATTGGAGTTGACAGAGTGGACGGATCGGGATGGCACCTGATGGGAAGAACAAACACGACAGGCGTGCATACATTTTCAAACGGTGATCAGATCTTAATGAAACTTGATAATTTGGGAAGAGTACATGGCTTGAAACTTGATAATTTGGGAATAGGACATGGCTCTGGTGTTTCTCATTTGTGTCTCAAGGTTTTGGTTACATATGAATTCCTATAGTTCCCTTAAAGTATAGTCCCCTTTAAAAGCAAATACATTTTCATAATCTACAAGGGCCCATGATTATTTGTACCTTTACGAATGAATTCCTGAAGTGCTAGTCTAAACCACAGGGTATAAAAAATACTTTTGAGCAAACGATACATTTTCATAATCCCCAAGGGCCCAAAATCATTTTTGCCTCAAGGGTTTTGCTTGCAACTGAATATCTAGCTCCCTTAAAGTGCGCATTTTACCCGCAAAGTGAGAAAAAGACTTTTGAACAAAAGATACGTTTTCATGATCCCCAAGGGCCCATGATTATTTGTGCCTCAAGGGTTTTGCTTACAAATGAATTCCTAGCCCCCTCAAAGTGCACACCATAACCGCAGAGTGTAAAATTATATTATTGGCCAAACTATAGGTTTTCATGATCCCCAAAGGGCCCATGATCATTTTGCCTCAAGGGTTTTCTTACAAATGAATTTCTAGCGGCCTTAAAGTGCGCATCTTATGCCAATGCTGCCAGAGCATCGTAGCTGACGTATCCGTTTTATGCATTGTTTGAATATATTATATATTCGAATGCAAACCATTGAAAGTTCGCTTAGCGCAGGTGCTGATCTTCTGATACTTTGCCCCTCTGTGATTATATAGGCATACTCTAATGTATTTCTAGTTCATAACATGGTAGACCTATTGTCAGAGATAGGCGAATCCAATCATGAAAGGATTCGAATCCAAATCCGAATCCAGCGCCAGGTACGAATCCGATTCTGAATCCGAAGCCACCACTTCATGCTGAGGATTCGAATCCGGAATCGAATCCGGATTTGAATCCGACCTTGACAAAAAATCAAATCATGTACATATCTTATAGTTTAAAAATCAGATGTGACAAAAAGCACTGAGATCTAAGGTAATCAGTAAGGCGATAGCTTACTGAGGATGCTTGGTGGTGGAGACCAAAAAGTTGGATTGCCTAAGCAAACTGTGTAAAATCCGGAAAATGGAAACAGGAAGGATGACGACTAAAAATTTGAGCGGATTCGTAAGATTGAGGGTTTGGAATCCGAGTCCGAGTCCGAATCCAGCCTGACAAGCAGAAGATCGGAATCCGGCCAAAAAGGCGAATCCTGGGTTGGAATCCGAATTCGGATTTGGATTCGCCCATCTCTGCCTATTGTTACATCGGCTGTTGCAACTGCTTGTTCATAGCCCGCTCCCTTGGAGAACAAATCATGAAACTTAGAATTACATTTTTTGTTTCCGACTGTTCCAGGCTCGATTCTTCAAACGTGGACTTCAAAACACATTTTTTCCACAAATTGGGCTCCTCTTTTAATCAGTACGCTTCTCTGGACGTACAGACAGATGATCCGAAATATCAGGCTGTTCATTTCAGCACATCTCAGCTGCAGGTATGTCAGTAGTGTAGGTAAATGCTCTGTTTATCCACAAGGGCTTTCGGCTGGCTACACTGTCACACAGATAACACAGGGATGCGCAGTGTCAACAGACAGCACTTCGGATGTAATCTGTTGTTATTTTGAAAACGTTATGCATTAAATGTTGTGCATAACAACCATTTCCAAGAGAGCCGAAAACCGCCGAAAAAGTATCTGCTAACATTTTTGTTTGTCGTCATGAAATCGGGAAAGTCAGCAGATGCTCTTTCGGTGTTTTTTCGGCTTCGGCTGTGTGTGTGGTGGTTTTTCGGCAGAACGTTTAATCATAACGTTTTCAAGATCACAGCAGATTAGCCTACACCCCAGGTGTTGTCTGTTGAAAGTGCTCATCCTTGTGTTATCTGTTACGAATAAACCTCATGTTGCTTAAAAGCGTCAGCCATGCCGGTGGCATAAGAAAAGTAGCAAGAAACTCGAACACCCTCTGAGCCACAACAGATGGCATAATACGCATGCAAACTAGTGAATCGTGGCAAGTGCCATTTCCGTTGGTGTTGTTAGCAGGTTCAGAATGTAAAATATGAAATTTGGGTCTCCGGGGTTTAAGAATGAAAGCAGTTACGGAAGTAGGTTACATTAGCACTAAAGGTACGACGGGTCCTTTTAAGTCGAATTTTGAAATTTTACGTACAAGTACGTACAGGCTGAACAACGTCGTCGCAGGCCCGGACATAGAGATCCAGGGTCCCTGGGAAGTTAATGCCCCCTCTTTTTCGTAATCTAGGAAAACGCAAACTTTCCTTTTATTTTTAACATACTTAGACTTTAAAGGATAGAAACAGACTTGGAAATGAAATGGACAAGTGCCAACTATACTTTTTATTGTTATGATTATTTTATTATATTATTAGTGGAGTGTTCCTTGGAACAGTCCACTATTGCGAGCGCTGAAGCAGCTTTCGGTTTTCGGTTTTCACCATATTTTGTGGAGCTCATAACTCGTGAACGAGTGCAAGTATCAAGTTCAAACTTGGTACATTTGTGGGTATTGGGGTCTAGTAGTGCCTTTTGGGGGTCCCACCCCCACACCCAGCCGGTTATGGGGCAAATGGGCTCAGATTGCCCAGTGAGTAATGTTCATAACTTGACCAGAACTGGACATAGGACGATGAAATTTCTTGGACGTGTAGATCCTAGGGCTGGGAAATTGCTTTTAAAGTTGCACCTCCCCCACCCACCCCGTTCATGGGCAACTGGGCCCAGATTGCCCAGGAATAAAGTTCCTTACCCGTGACAGGAATCAACAGGTATCAAGTTGAAACTTGGTAGGATTGTGAGCATTGGGGTCTCTTTTTACTTTTTGCGGGTCCCAAGCCCCACCCCCACTTGGTACAGGGGCAATTGGGCCCAGATTGCCCATTTTTTTATGTTTTTAACTTGACATTAACTAGAGATAAGACGATGAAAATCCTATTTGCGTTTGGATCATAGGGGTTGGGGAGAGTTGAACCACCCCCACCCTCCCCGTTGTGAGCCCCAAGTGGGGCCAAATTGCCCATGAAAAGTTTTTGACCCGTGAATGGAATCAAACTCTAAGCTGGTACACTTGAGGAAAAAAAGGTGTAAATACGCATTTTGATGGGTCCGACCCCCCCCTCCCGTTCATGGGCAGCTGGGCCCAGATTTCCCATGAGTTAAGTTCTTCAGTGACAGGTCTCAAGTTCAACTCTTGTATATTTGGGGAGATACATCTATGGATGAGGATTTGGTGTAACAGCAACAAATAAGACGACGCGACGTACTTTAATCTTTAATGGACAGTTCAAAACCTGACTGTTTTGTCATATGATCGATGATATGCCGTTCTTAATGAATTGTGACAAAGGGGGCATTAGGCTGCTACGATTTGGTTTATTGCACTTGTAATTACCTTGCTAATAGAAAAGGGGTTTAAAGGGTGGGACTGGCTGGCAGACCATTTAGTGTTCGAACGAATGCTATTCGTGCAAGATATTCAACATTTACTTGGATCTATACTGGCGGTTTGTTTACATTTAAAGCTTTTAAAGTGGGATTGTTACAAATTAGGTTATTTCAGTCCTTGTTTGGTTATTGGGGATGGGACATGCTTGGTTCTAAAGCTGTATGTATATACAATGTGATAAACATTTTACTTTTACACTCCACGTCTGGGCGCTTGCGCACTTGTTATTATTACATTTGGCGTTAAGCTTTGAGCTTGCATTATAAATTTTATGTCACCACTTCTGCCCCTGGCGGAGGCCACTACGAGGTCTTCGGTGGTCTACCTTTAGGTGGTCTTACAAGTCTTAGGTGGGTACCTAGTTTGCTTAGGCAGAATGTCGTATTTCACTAAGAAAATTAACAAGAAACTGGTGGATTCCAAGTGACATATTTCTTGGTAATGGTTGTATAATTCAAGTTATATTAACCCGTTAAATGCGATGGTCGACATATTTAGTGCCAATTCGGCGCGACGAATTGTATCAATATATTTATATATCTATCTATATCTATGTCTGCACTGCCTATCTGTATCTGTTGGAGAGAGATACTGTGGAATAATAGAGAGATAATATGTGGCTCCGAGCAAGGCTTAAGCTGCCTCAAAATTTACTACGGTCGCTTCACCCTTGTCATTGTGATTGTTCAGTCCCAGTTCGAAAGGGTACTCGGCAGGAGGTTATCTCCTCGCTAACACTTTTAATAATAGTGTTCTAGATGCGCAGTCTCTTTGTCTTTGTTCATGTGTTCTTCAAGCCGTTGACATTTCTCTCGTATGTTATTTCGACGATATTTTTGATTTAAGCAGGTCAGTCCAGCGGGTATAAGAAAGAACTTTAATTCGGCTAAGTTAGACGTTGTACTATTTGATTGGAAAGCAGAAGGCCGCTTGCCCTCCATTGCTCTTGGTGATATCAGTGTGAAACCCGCTGAAAGCATTCTCTACCTTGGTCTCCCCGTTGGTCCCACACTTCTATCTGAACATTTCGAAAGAAAAATATGCACTTCATATGCTCTACTTGTAAAGAATGTAACCCGTTTCAACCGTAAAATCCTAGCGTCCCTGTATAACTCCGTTGCAATACCCCAATTTCTTTACCTAGCTCCCTTCTGGCAAATATTCTCAACTAGTGAAAAAATAAACTCCGTTCCACCTTCTTCCGATTCTCTATTACTTATGTCGTCTTTCCCGAGAAATACAAAATTATGAAATTATATAACATAAGAGACCCTGAGCTTGCTATTGCTAACCTGATTAACAAGTAGCCTACAACTCAAAAATCCAGTCCCACCCCTGGAGCAAAATTCTCAGAGTCTAAGTGTGCATGTATGTAATTGTGTTCAGTTGTCAATCAAAGAGTTTTCAGTTGTATTTGTTGACTTTTTTTTTCCTACGAAAGTGTTATGTTTTTCTTTAGTTTTGCTTTTCTTTTCGTTTTGTACTCCGTCCTTTTTCTTTTCGAAATGACGGGTGATCAATAAATAAATCAAAGATTTGTATTATGTACTCTATCGACACCTGATCTATTTACCTTACCTGTTCTATGTTTCTAGGGTATATATGACTGTGCGAGGTCTCTTCTCAGTAAGAGACTTCTTGAGCGGCTGGACGCTGTGTGCTGCCGATTCTACGAATCTGGCACCGTTCCTGACTTTCCATATTGTTCAGTCAGTGAATGTCTCAGCCTTGTCGTCGTCGGATGCCTGCGGGAGATCCTGCATAGTCACGGAGGTATGACTTCTTCTGCCAATGCTCGAAATTTCAGACCCAAGACGGATTTACTGCTAGCTGTGAATCACCGGACCATTACGATGGGTAGGGAAATGAAAGAGCAAAATGCTGCTCTGGCAGAATATGGGCCCGCGACCTTCCCCAGAAGCTTAGAACGGTTTGCAATAATGCTACCGCATCACTGCTGTAGCACTTCTTGCATTTACACAAGATGCGTTTTTTCGATTCATTGCCTGCACGAGTTCTAAGCAGCACCTTGCACTGAATCACGGCCGGGTGGTAAGTAAGTCCGCGATTCTCGAAAAGCTCTGAAGCCACCACCCCCCCCCCCCCCCCCGGATATGGCCCTGCCCACAGGACGCTTATTCGCAATCGCGCAGAAACTGATGCCTCTTAAGGCGTATTCTCGCCGTTCCCCGAGGACTCCTCGGGGAATCGAAGGGAACAGCGAAAATAGAGGGAGTCAGTCCACGCGGACTCCGCGTACAGAAACAGCGAGAACACGGGGAATGCCTCCAAAATGGATTTTGTTAGAAAGATAGATATGCAGTTGATGAAATTGGTCTGAATCCACTTTATTTTTGGTTTTGCTTATTCTGATTGTTTTTAATTAATTTTACGTTGCACCAACACCAGCAAAAATTTATTCCCCTCCGAATCTGAAAGGGAGTCCTTTTTGATGATGATGATGATAATCGGAGCATTCCCCGTCCGTGAGGACTCGCGAGAATACGGTGGTGAGTCCCCGAAACAAACAAAAACGCGGGGACTCCTGAAGTGGAGTCCTCGGGGAACGGCGAGAATACGCCTTTAGCAGTAAATTTGCCTTACGCCGAATTCTATAAAAAGACGATTATATTCACGTTGTCTTATAGCAGGTTTTAGACTTTCCTGGGTACGGGAAGAGTGGAAGAAAAGGAGAACAAGTGCAACATAAGACTGAAGGTAGGCATAGGATACTCGGTCGCAAATGTGAGATTTCTTTTCATTTGGGACATGGCGATTCAAATTGAGGCGGGAAAATAACAGTTGCCGTGTTCGGCTTAGTCCTTGACGCAAATAATGCCAAAATATAGGGGTATCAAGTCTGCGCCTCATTGGCTTAAAATCATTCATTTTACGACCCCATTGTCATCTATGAGCGTGTTCCACCCATCTAACAATAGTTACTATTAGTTACTATTTCCGTTCCGTCCTCACGAAAAGTTACTACGCTGACCGTTCCAACCTTCTCGAAATAGTAACTAATAGTTACTATTTGCTTACCATGCTCGGGAGCGTAGTAACTACGCATCTCTGTAACGTGATGGGTTGGATTCGCCTGTGGCATGATATCCTGCTGGAAAATAGACAAATCGTTCCAGCCTTGACGGCAAAAAGCCAGAATTCGTGACGTCATGCGTAGTAACTATGGTAAGTAGTATGGAACACGCTCTATGTTGTTTACTGGGAAATTAGTTGTTCTTGCTTTGGCAATTTTTATGAGGGAATTAGGCTTTCCAAAAGTCTATCGTTAGATTCGTCAGTCTGATGTCGTTGATCTCCCCCCTCTTTTTACAGTTATTCATCTATTGTATTATGGTGTAACGCAATTCGCAGTTCGATACTAGCCTGTATATTTGTTTTCAGAGCTTCCTTCAACATTCAAAAAGACTGTTTTCGAATTGGTGGGACAACTTTTCAAGAGTGGCAACACTGACCTGCAGAGTCGGGACGAAGACCCGAAGACACCCGTCGACCGATTCAGATTAAATGTCCAGGTATGAGAATATGAGAAGAAAGTCCGCTAGTCTGTGATATACTTCAGCCTTCTACCAATAGTAAATAACCACGGCGCTGTTCGTGGTTGAACTAAAAAATTAGCCATGGCTGGCACAGTTATGCAACATATCAACAATTTTTTTTTTGTATTATTTCAAATCCTTGTCAAAAGCCATGAATGTAGCGAAGTATCCTTATGCTACACCAGTACGTGGAACGCACGTTCAGCAGGGAATACTTTGCTGGCCGAACAAGGGCCTTGTTTGGGGCTGAGCCTGTGATTATTTTTTCCCGAGCTCTCGGGAAAAAATAATGTCAGACAAAATAAAAGATGGTGTTGGTTTCAGCAACGTAACAGATTAGATCAAGCTTAGCCTACCTGACAACAGTACCACGACCATTTTATATTTCCAGCAAACGTTCCAAGCGAATTTTTAACTTTTTGTAGTTCGAAAACTTTTCAGTTTGACGCCTCAATACAAATTTCAAAATTTGACATTAAATATCAAAAGTACAATCAAAGCATCCGCGTTAACTATGAGAAAGTCCGTGATGGATCTGATAAATGTGTGACTACGAGCGCTGCAGTTTGTGGCTAATTGATTGTATACCCACTCAGACCTTGTTATAAAGGACCTTAAGAAGCAACTTTTAGTCATAAACAGTTGACTCTTACCTTGAATACTGATTGCAGCTTGTAGCTTGGAACAATTGAAGGACTGTATGAAAATGGTACCGTTGAAAGCTAAGTGAGGCCCAAAGAAGCATACTTTCTTCTCCACTTTTATGACTCTTTCATTTCGATCACTGTTTATTTTCCTTCGCGAGAGTTATATAATATCATTTTAGAGTCGTAAAGCCTAGGAAAAATCAACAAAGCCTTCATGAGTAGCCCACAACAGGCCGTAGACTCTTGGCCAAGCAGGGGATTGGTATCAGCCCTGTCCACTGTGCTTCGTTGGAATACAAGGAGCGTGTTCCACCCTACTTACCGTAGTTACTACGCATGATGTCACGAATTCTGGCATTTTGCCGTCAAGTCTGGAACGATTTTTCTATTTTCCAGCAGAGTATCATGCCACGGCCGAATCCGACCAATCACGTCCCGATGAATAATTTACGTACGTGACGTACGTACGAAGTTGTATGAAAAATTAGCATACTTACGAACTGATGCTACTGCATGCTTCTATGTCAAGGCTACCATGTTACTGCATTCTACTGCATGCTACTATTAGCAAGACTGGATGCTACTATAGCAAGACAGGATGCTACTGGATACTACTGCATAAGATTGGCCCAGCCTTAGGCAGATTAAATAATAATATTCTTTACTATTACATATCAATACATGTAAGTTTTTCGTACAACTATCATACAACTGCGCAGGCTACGCATTTCTCATCGGGGTTACAGAGATGCGTAGTTACCACGCTTACTACGCTCCAAAGCATGGTAAGCAAATAATTCCCATTAGTTACTGTTTCGAGAAGGTTGGAACGGTCAGCGTAGTAACTTTTTACGAGGTTGGAACGAAAATAGTAACTAATAGTTACTATTGTTAGAAGGGTGGAACACGCTCAAGAAGTTAGATTTATCCTTTTTCTTCTTCTTCTTCCCCCTAGGTAAATGCGTCCTGCGTTGATTCACTTGTCTGGGCCATATCGGACGAAAACGCAGCCGAGAGCCTTGCTATCAAACTCGCCGAAAAAATCCAAGCTCGATCCAAGAAACGATACGACCTTAAGGAACTCCCTCTACTAATGGTTTGCCTAGAAGGTCTAGGCCGGATTGCCGACAGGTTCCCACGCCTGGCAAACTACAGTATTGTCCACAGTTTGAGGGATTTCTTACTTCAACCGTCCCCGATTCTGATTGCCCTGGACAGAGAAGGCAATTGGCTTGGAGGACCAGCCGGTTTGGCTGGTGAGTGGATAATTTTAATACATCCCTTTGTTAAAGAATATCAAAGTTGAAGCGAAAACCAATCTTGTCCTTATAGGCGTATTCTCGCCGTTCCCCGAGGACTCCTCGGGGAATCGAATAGAACGGCGAGAATAGAAGGAGTCACTCCACGCGGACTCCACTTACGGAAAAACGAGAACACGGGAAATGCTTCCAAAATGGATTTTGTTAAAAAAAAAAAAAAATATGCAGTTGACGAAATTAGTCTGGATCCACTTTATTTTTGGTTTTGTTTGTTCTGGTTGTTTTTAATTAATTTTAGACTGCACCAACACCAGCAAAAATTGATTCCCCACTGAATCTGAGAGGGAGTCCTTTTTGACGGTGGTGATAATAATCGGAGCATTCCCCGTCTGTGGGGACTCGCGAGAATACGGGGAGTGAGTCCCCGGGACAAACAAAAACACAGGGACTCTTCAAAAGGAGTCCCCGGGGAACGGTGAGAATGCGCATTTTGCTAAACACCATTTCTGATTCGTATTTGAACATTTCCTGGCGTGACGCTTCGAGTCGTCCAGAAATAGCAACAGCTTTGACACCTTTGTGTACACCATTTATATACACCTTTCAGTTAGTCAGGGATACAAGTACTACATACTTCTGGACGGCTACAGATAGAGTGACGCGGGGTCAAAAGCTGTTCGGCGAGGTGCTTTAAGTGCATTTTTAGATTTATGTACACCTTTCAGTTAGTCAGGGTACTCAGGGATACAAGTCTTTGGATCAACGGTCATTAATAATGGTTTTATTGCCCATCATAATGCACAAACGTACAAAAGTCTTAGTAATTAAATAAAGAAGAAGAAAAAGAAAAAAGAAAGAAAGGAAAAAAGAACATTACTATCAACAACAACAATGCAAACACATACTGACAGAATTTACATTAGGTCAGTGTAGAAAGTAAATATAGCCATACTCTGTCACCTTTGAAGCCGCTTTCAAATTAACGCGTCGTATGCGATGCGTTGCGTATGCGTTTATCTTGAGTTGCGAACAGTTTGCTCAGCGTATCTTTCACACCTGCGCGAGAAGCTTTCACGCTGTATGCTCATTCACATTTTCTTTTCTTGGTTTCTTCTGCTGAGTTTTAGTGACTTTCACTAGTAGCAAGTTTTTCTTCCTCATCAGTATGTTTTTTAGTTTTTCTTCAAAAACTTCCATTTTCCACTGACAAATCTGATGCGTACGCGTCGACGCAAAGCAAGAATAGAACTTGGTTCTGTTCTTGCGTTGCGTTTTATTTGTCTGCGTAAGCTCTGCGTGGCGTCTACGCAAGCACGAGGCAGAGGTTGCGTAGCTTTAGGAGGGTTTTCGCGAGATTTCGGAATCACTTTCCGACGAGCGAACGCATCGCGAAAATTGTGGGAAAGCGTCCTGGAACAACTTTCCACTTTCCCGCTTGAGTGACCGCGAAAACGCATGGAAAGCTGATATCGCCGAGAAGATGTTGAATTACAAACTTTTTCGAATAAACATGGTTCACTTAACGGTTCTTTGATTCTCATATATTCCATCGAAGTCACCTGAATTACGATTGCCATTTACTTTGTTTATTAGTTACGCTTGCACTGATTTTTCTCCACACCTTTGAAATTCCCGCCGAAACAATCAACTTTCCGCGGAGCTTTCCACTAATCTCGTGGAATCACTTCCCGGGAAAGCTGCTTCGGTTTCCAAAGCGCGAAAACCGGGTTGGAAAGTTCGGCAACTTTCCGAAGTAGCGCGAAAACCGGTGGAAAGTGATTCTGACTTTGCTTTCCAGCTCGCGAAAACCCTCCTTTAGTGTGAAAGGCTCAACGCGTCAATGTGAAATCGGCTTTAGAGACATGCTTGAAACCACTCTGTGACCTTTGATGTTGTTTCTTAGGGTCTGGGCGGTTGGAGAAGGGAAGCAGCGCAGTCCTAGCAGCGATGGACTGCTTAAGAGAATCGGCCATCAAGAGCCTCTGCGTTGCGCTGAGGTCGGCGCAGAAAGTTGAAGGGGAAGCGACGATGGCGCTGATCTTCTCAGTCTCGAACCGGTTTGTCGTCGACAAAGAAACGGAGAAGGCAGGGTAAGTTTTCAGAAAGGAGCCACCAGCTGAGCCGCCAGTTGTCACCGGTGGCACTAATTGTGCTTTTTGCTGCGTTTAGAATTTTTAGATTATATATTTCTGGACTATATCCTCTTAAAAAGAAAGACCTTCTTTCTCTCCGAAAAAGTTATTTTCGTTACTGTAAATTCCATCTTTGCCTCCCCTCTTGGCAATGGAAAAGAGTAATTATTCGCAAGTTCGGTGTTCCAGATATTTCGAAGAAATTGCTAATGCTACACAGGAAGCTGTCGCGTTCAGCCTAGTCGCGGATTTCACCACACCACCCCCTTACCCCCCCCCCCCCCCCCTTTTTATGTGCTAGTGTTTTTGTGTGTATAGCCTAGTTATTTTTAGTATTTTCTTCCTTTCCTTTTCTTTATTGTACTCCACTTGTTTTTCTTCTGGAATTTGTGGGTAAGAAATAAATTATTATTATTATTATATGGGGTTTATTGGAAAAAATACTAGCAGCTACAGTACCCTCCAGAAGTTTCCACTTGTTAAGAGGTTTAACAAACCCCTTTGACAAATCAACCTGAAAAACACTATAATAAATAAAAAAAAAGAAGAAGAAAAAGAATGAAAAAAGAGGAAGAGAAAAAAAATGTATGCACTTACTCGGTTCCTGGCCAAACACCCACACAAAAAACTATACACGCCAAAATACATGAATAAATAAACATAAGGGAATCTGGACCAACCTGAGAACGACTCAAATCATAGTGACTAAACTTTACAACTCATATTGGTGGAGACAAAGGGTTTTAAGACCTCAACGGAACTGCGTTTGCAAAACCATAGTTGCATTTTTGCAGATACATATGGTATCTGATACCAAGGTAACTTGATCTGCATTTTGTCGCTTTTGCAGTTAACATTGTATCTGATAGTACGATTCCTTTACAGTTGTCGAATTCGCGCTTTTTCGAAGTCACCCTAACAGCAACCCACCACCAATACAACACGCGAATACAACACATTTACAGACGACCCCGGGGCCAGCGATCCGCATGTGGCCAGATCGCTTGCCCAACCGCGACTAAAACAAACCGGAATGAATTACACTGACTAGTCAATCCGACCTTGCCATAACGACAAATCCCAAGGAAGACAAAAGTTCTGCTGGGCACAGCAGCCTGCAATTAATTTTGCGCTCGGGGCATGCATAAGGCGTATTCTCACCGTTCCCCGAGGACTTCTTTTGAGGAGTCCCTGCGTTTTTGTTTGTCCCAGGGACTCACTCCCTGTATTCTCGCGAGTCCCCACGGACGGGGAATATTCCGATTATCATCACCATCATCAAAAAGGACTCCCTTTCAGATTCGGAGGGGAATCAATTTGTGCTTGTGTTGTGCAATATAAAATTAAGTAAAAACAATCAGAATAAAGAAAACCAAAAATGAAGTGGATCTATAGTTTCATCAGCTGCATAATTTTTTTTCGAACAAAATCCATTTTGGAAGCATTTCCCCTGTTCTCGCGTGGAGTGACACCCTCCATTCTCGCCGCCCCCCTTGATCCCCCGAGGAGTCCTCGGGGAACGGAAAGAAAACACCAATAGCATTTTTTCATCTGGATTGTTCTGAGATAAGGCTATGTGGTGTCGCTAAACTGAAACCTTATTTCAGGATTTTGGTCACTTACAACTCCATAATGTTACTTGGCCACCTAGCGGTCACTTCCCAGGACCAGCGTGTGGCAGAGGAAGTGATGCGACTTTTCCAGCTTCAGTTCGGACGAGCCTCGCTTGAGCGGGACAAGTTGATCATTGACCAGCTTGGACGAATGGTTGTCGCTAACTTTGGGGTAGGTAGTCTATATGTTTTCCTTTCTTCGGTTGTGGAGGTCTATAATCCCGAAAATACGAGGTTCTATATGATACGATATTTATTACACTAATAGCCCAAGGGCCATGGCAATTCAAACAAAAAAGAAATACAATGACGAACTTATCTCTTAAAGGACCTGTCTTACCTATAATACTAACGCAACCTACTTCCATAATCACTCCATGTATCTCTAAACCCGGATACTCCAATTTCGTATGGTATATTCTAACCCTCTAACAAAACCACGCTGATTTTCTCACTTGCCGTGTTTTGCCACCTTCGATGTGTATCACGCTGTCAACGGTTGTCTGCGAGAAATTTTTCCATCAGAAAAGCCGGTTATGAAAATTGTTTCCCTGTTATCGCTATAAGTCAACGGGTCTTGGAAAAGGCTTAAACCAGCCAAAACCTGGGATAATTGTTGATAGTGCAGCCTAGTTTTAAACTATTCAAATATTTTAAAATACTGTAAATTGAAGAGTAATTAAATAGTGCGAGGGGTCCTTTAACAACCACTAAAAACTAGAGAAATTTCTACGTGAATCATTGACAACTTGAAGAATCTACCCACTTTCTTTACTCCAAATACTCCACTCATTTCCACTCATTTACTCCAAATTTTTCACTTCTCAAATCATTCCCTACATTCAAACATAAGATGTCGCACACACTTATTCATATCTTCACAGCGGACAGAAGTAAGGACCAATTCTCCCAATCGGCCTACCCGTATACCTCCTCCTATCCCCAGAGGTAGAATATCAGCACGTATACTTATTAATAATTTTAATTCTTCCCTGTCTAAACCCGCTCTAAAATAAACACATTCACCCCATGTATCTTTCGCCTGTGTATAAAACCTCAGAGATTTCGAACTATCTCTGTCAACCTGCCACCTCTGAATTTCCTGTATACTTTTTACTTCTCTAGCTACTGTCCCTAAAACTAAAAACAAGAATTATGTTCGAAAAATCTGCACTTCTGCGGAAGCACTGTACTTATAATGATTTTTTTTTCAGCCTGGTGTTACCGAAACTATTCTCAAATTTCTGACGTCTTTGGCAGTCGAGGGAAGCAACGTCAGCTACAACGCCGTCGGAACTCTGGATAGGAAGAATATGAATAGGTAAATATTATTTACAGTAGAGATTTATTTGCTCGTTCGGACACAATTCTGGACCACTTTTGGTTTTGCTTTTCGCCTCTGAAATGGTCAGTTGGAAAGTATAAAATCAAGAACTTGAAATCTGCCAAGAACCAAATGTCTCAGGTCTCTTTTGACACAGAGAATGAAATCAGAGTCGTTTAATTTGGTCGGCTGTTTATTTGTGAATGTTATTGTTCTTCGGTATGGATACTTTAAACGGTGATAACCAAAAACTATTGCAAGAACTAACTCCGGACGCTGTAATTGTGCCATTTGAGGGTGCACAAGCAACTGAGAAAAAAGAGCGAAAGATTCAGAAATAGTAGAGTGCATGGCTTTAATCTTACTTTATCTTACTTAAATTATTAGTTGTGTTTTTGCAAATACCATGGTATCTGTTACCACGGTAACTGGATCTGCAATTAGTCGTTTTCGCAGTTACCGTGGTATCTGATACACGGTTGCTCTGCAAAAACGACAATTGCCGAAATTGCGCTTTTTGAATTCATCCCAAAAGAAAAACTGATATTCAGTCACATCACTAAGTGCCAAACTTCTTTTCCACCAATTCGACAAAAATTGATGAAAGTGAGATCACTTTTCAGATGCCACGATCAGTTACCATGGTCGGGCCGTGGTATCTGAATATCAGATACCACGATAACTGGCCAGATACCACGAAAACTGCATAAACCTTTTGACCGTGGTATCAGATACCACGATAACTGCAAAACCGACTTTTGACCGTGGTATCAGATACCATGGTATCTGAAAATCGCAACTATTGTTTGCGCTGTCTCTCTTATTTGATCGCTTTTCTCCTACTACGAAGGAACGTGGAGGTCGCCGCGTTTGGTCGGTCGCATTTATTGCGACATTTTGCCTTGTTTTGCTCAGAAAGCCGATGGGGGAGAGAAGGAGACTGCTAAAGCGCTGGCCAGGCTTTCTCCTTGGGAAAAAAATTAACACATTCAGTTCGTCAGCTGCAAATGGGTTGGGGGTGCAAGAAAGAACGCTGAACTTGACTGCAAACGTGAACGTAAGACGGCTGAACTCGCTTTGAATTATACTAGTCGTAATAGAGAATGATCGGAGTCTTGTGTGGATTGACTACCTTGGCCAGGCCGAAGCGCAGGCGATCAAAAACACCTAATAAGACCAACGGCGAACGAAAGTGAAAGGAGAATGGCGATCAAAAACGCCACTACTATCACCCTATAGCAACTTCGCGGTGAAACTATAAGGCCGCCCTCGCACTTCACCAAAAACGAGGCGGAGATGAAATCTCCGATATTTCGCCCACCATCTTCGCAGCGAAAACAAAGCTGAAGTTGAATACATAGCGAACGCGAGATCTCCCTCTCCTTCGCCTTCATCTTCGCAGCGAAAATGTGGGTCGAAGTATAATTCGCCATCAATATTCGTCCTCGCTATACTTTAGCCCGCATTTCGCTACCAAAAATTCCGTTTCGTCCTCGATTCGAGGTGTAAAATGGCATTCGAAATGGCATTTTCCGTACGGGTGACATATACTGTAAAAAAAAATCTTGCAGTAATTGCTTCTGGGATTAATCTTTTCTCTACTGAGATAAGATTTTCTCTAATTCGGATTAATCTTATTACAGTAGAGATAAGATTAATCCCAGTAGCAAATACTGCAGTTAGCTTTAATCCTTACGCGTAGAAACTTTTTACAGTGTAGCAAATACTCGGCGCCCGGTACTAAGAGATTAAGTTACACATTTGTTCACAGCAAATAACTCTAGGTAGTAGCGCCAAGAGGAGGCACATCATTTTTTTCGCAATGTTGAGAATATGAAGTTGTTGGCGCAAACCCTGGTGAAAGACTGAATGAGTTTCAGTAGGGACGTTCTCTATCGCTAGTGCTGCTAGTATCGCTGCAATTAGAGTGTGTGTCAATTTTGTCAAGTCTCGGCGCTACTCCCTAGTGTTATTTTGCTCTGTATTTGTTTCAGGTTTTGTTCTGCTTTAAAAGGTAAGTCTCATCCCACTTTTATTGTAGAAATGTGGAAACTCAAGCGATCAAGACGTTTGCTATGATTGCCGCCAACATTGAAGGGGAAATAGTGATGAATGATCTACTTGTCCGACTTCTAGAAATCTTCGTCCAGTTTGGACTGGATTCTAAGAAAGCGAGTGAACGAGCGCCAGCGGCTGCAAAGGCGTCTAGCTGTGCGTTTAACCTGGGAATGCTTCTGCCGGTAAGGAAATATTTCAGTTAAAATTATATAGATACTTACTTGCACTTATGTCAGGACGCAAGCTCTGCAGCTCTCCCTAGCGGTAGCTGCTGACGGAGCAAGTCGTTCCGTGAATCTCGATCCGTTGTGAAGTCATCGAGAGTTAAAGCAAGGAGGGATCCCACCTGCTTCAGTGACGGTGATGAGGTCTTCTTCGCGGATGTTTGTCCAATTGGTTGGCCGGCGCGGTGCGACATACCTTTTTATGGCACTTGCCTTCCGGCCAAGTGCCATGTACCGATCACTTTTCCGTCGGTCGGTCGGTCGGTCGGTCGGTTAGTCCGGTGATCGCGAGTTAGGGTACTTCCAGATGTGCTAGGACGATGAAACTTGGCAGGCATACTAGGGACCCGACCAAACTAACTTGGAAATAGTCATTTCTCCGATCCGACCACCGTGGGGGGATTGTAGGGAGGGGGAATGGGGAATCGGATCTTAATGAAACTTGATATTTGGAAAGACCTCGGTTCTCAGATGTCACACTTCAAGTCCGGAACGGATCCGATGACTCCGGGGGGAGTTGGAGGGGGGGGGGGGGGGCGGGAATCGTGTGGTATGTTCAGAGTAGACGGATCGGGATGAAACTTAGTGTGAAGGACAAGCACCAGCCCTAGATACATAGTTGACAAGACCGGACCGGATCCGAGCATTGTGAGGGGGGGAGTTGGAGGGAGCGTTTCGGAATTCCGATGATACCGACTTAAGATGCTTACACACGTGCTAGGACGATGAAACTTGGCAGACATATTAGGGACCCGACTAAACTAACTTGGAAATCGTCACTTCCCCGATCCGACCACCGGTGGGGGAGTGGAGGGAGGGGGAATCCGGAATATTGACGTAATTATAACTTTTGAACGGGGAATCGGATCTTAATGAAACTTGATATTTGGAAAGACCTAGTGTCTCAATGTCCCATTTCAAGTGCGGACAGGATCCGATCAATGTGGGGGAGCCGGGGGGGGGGGGGGGGAAGTGGAAATTTTGTGACACGCTTAGAATATAGCGATTGGGATAAGACTTGGTGGGAAGAACCAGCGTAAGCCCTAGATACATCAGTGATAGAACCGGACCGGACTCGGTCAATCTGGGGGAGTTGGAGGGGGGTCCAGAATTCCGTTGATCGCAGTTTAAGGTAGGCTACTTCCCGATGTGCTAGGACGATGAAACTTGGCTTGAGCATTAGAGACTTGACAAAATTATCTTGGAAATTGTCACTTCCCAGATCCGACCATCCATTAAAGTACTCATCTTAACCGCAAAGTACAAAAAATAATTTTAAGCAAAACCTACATTTTGATGATCCACATGAGCCCATGAGCCCATGATCATTCGGGATTATGTATAGTAAATGTTGATATCTAGGCGAACACCCCCCCGCCCCGGCCAAAACGCCCCGAATGCAAATATTTAGAAAATTAAGACAAACTCTGTTGAAAAATGCAGTTTGGACTGCGAGCACTAGACACGAGAGTTAAATGTAAACGCGTGACGGTGACTCGCTGGTCGCTAGCCTCTATACTTACTTTTCGTAAAAATATATTTTGTTTGATTAACATTGTCTGTGTGTGGGGGGGGGGTATCCTTTTTTCACCAGGGGGCTTTGGCGCCGGGGGTGGGGGGGGGGTCGCCCAGGTTTTTTTCAGCCCGAAACCATTTGACGAAAAGATGTTTTTTCAATACTTAAAGGACCTGTCTTACCCATAATACCAATGCAACCTATTTCCTTAATCACTCCATATATTTCTAAACCCGGAGACCCCAATTTCGCACGGTACAGTCTAACCCCTCTAACAAAACCACGCTGATTTTCTCACTTGCCGTGTTTGCTACCTTCGATGTGTATCACGCTGTCGACGGTTGTCTGCGAGAACTTTTCCCATCAGAAAAACCGGTTAAGTAACTTATTTCCCTGTTTTCGCTATAAGTCAACGGGTCTCAGAAAAGGCTTAAAACAGCCAAAATCGTGAGCTGTGTGTTGAAAGCACTCCCTAGTTTTAAAGTATTCAAATATTTTAAAATACTGTAAGTTGAAGAGTAAATAGTGCGAGTGGTCCTTTAAGAATTTTTCCTAGAAACGAGAGTTAAATGTAAACGCGTGACGGCGATTCGCTGGTCGCTCGCCTCTATACTTACTTTTCATAAAAATACATTTTGTTTGATTAACATTGTGAGTGTGGGGGGGGGGGGGGGGGGTAGCCTAGGATTTTTTTTTTTAGCCCGAAACCGTTTGACGAAAAGATTTGTTTCAATACTTAAGGAAGATTTTTGAAAAGTAAAAAAAATAATTACTTGATTTGTTGCAGGTAATTGCCTGCTTGATCCGAAGGATGCCACCTATTGTCAACCCCAAAACGAGGCTTCACAAACTATTCAAGGACTTCTGGCTTTATTGTGTTGTTATGGGCTTCACTCAGGAAGGGTCGGGTAAGTTACTCACCTCTAGATGCCGTATTACCATCGTTTCTTTTTCTGATTCGCAAATTGGTTTTCTGTTTCGTGATGTTTTTGTATGTGGGAATCGCTGCAGGTGTTGTTACGCGTGAGTCAGTTTGAGGATTGATAAGATTAAGGTAAGCCCGCTGCTGCAAACATAATAATAATTTATTTTTAACCCACAAATCGTACAAGACGAAAATAGCAGAGTACAAAAGAAAATAAGAAAACATAATCAGAGAAAACACAACATATACAAACAAAATCTACTAAGGAGTCAAACAGACGAATAAGCCCACGAGAGGGCGACAGACGCGCGTACGCCGTTTCGGACAGTTTTCTGTGGAGAACAGACAATTTTTCCGTGATATCAGGTAGCGAGTACTTACTAATAATTTTAGAATTTCTTTGCCAAGGAGGGAGAAAAGAAGAAATTTACAAAAACGTAAATAAGAGGATCGCATAGCTTCAATATTCTATTTCTTTAAAACAGGATAAACACCAGATAGAAAAATAATAGAATGGTCACAGAAGAAAGAGTATATCTTGCCAAGAGCTTTCCGATTGAATGTACTTCATTTCCTGAATAGCTTGTATTATACATGCTAGCATTTGATCGTCATTCACGCAAATAACATAAGTATATAAATATACCTTTCATCTACGTACTACGTATGGATATTGTTTAAATTAAGCAGAATTAAAATTTTGTGTGACATGTACGAAAGATTTCAGATAATGATCAGTGAGTTTGTGGGCATGGTCTTACTAGTCTCTGGGATGCTGATGAGTACTCTCTGTGAGCGTGTTCCATCCTACTTAACGTAGTTACCACTCATAACGTCACAAATTCTGCCCTTTTGTCGTCAAGGCTGGAACGACTTTTCTATTTTCCAGCGGAATATCATGACACGGGTGAATCTGACCAATCACGTGACAGATGTTCGTGGTTACTACGCTTACCACGCTCCCGAGCGTGGTAAGCAAATAGTTACTATTAGTTACATTTCGATAAGGCTGGAACGGTCAGCGTAGTAACTTTTCGTGAGGTTGGAACATATTTAGTGACTAATAGTTACTATTGGTACGAGGGTGGAACACGCTCTGTGTGTCCTTCTGTCTTCGCCCGTTGTTGGGCATCTTGTTATCCCGCCCTTTCTACCGAAACATCCTTCCTCACCCTTTAAACCGGAAAGAACCAGATCTCCAAGAGAAGCAGCTATGAAAGTACCAAACCTCACACCTGTCGCTTGTAAAACTGAAAGGTACCGTAATAGTTTTGTGGCTCAGTTTACCTTGTTACCAGACCTCCAAGAGAAGCAGCGATGAAAGTACCAAACCTCACACCTGTCGCTTGTAAAACTGAAAGGTACCGTAATAGTTTTGTGCCTCAGTTTACCTTGTATCATAACAACCTTACCTGAATTACTGTATTTATTCTATGACAATTGTATATATGTTTTAATTGTAGCTTAATGACAAGTGCCAATTGATTTGCTCGCGCATGAAATGTTGTGCCGTATTTATTTTGAAATTAAAATTAAATTAAATTACTGGTTAGGGTCTCAAAAACGGGTAAAATGGCACGATGCGCATCTCATGACAGGCATTTGAGCCCAAACGCTATTGTCAGTAAAAACCGTTTTTGGGATCCCAAAACGTAAGTTGAGGGATACCTATGACATCGCAAAAGTTGTCCGTCTGTTCGTCCGTCCGTCCGTCTGTAAGCACGATAAATCTCGAAGGGAATGAGATATTTTGATGAAACTTGGTGTGAGGATTCGTTAGGTCGGCGGACCAGTCGAGTTCGTAAATGGGCTTTGTAGCCCTACATTTAGGGGTGGGGGTTCAAATTAAGGGGCAAACAAAATATTTTGAAACAGCTAATGTGATAGTCGATTATTGGGTAAGAAGACATGCTGACCACGATGGTGAAAACCATTTTGTAATCGGACAAGTAGTTCGCCCGGAATCCGGCCAAAACCGGAAAGTTTGATAAAAGTAAAAGTTTTATTTGAAGTTGATTAGATGCTCGATTTAGAGATAGGAAGACATGCTGAAGACGATGGTGAAAACCATTTTCTCGACGGACAAGTAGTTCGCCGGAATCCGGCCCAAACCGGAAAGTTTGTTAAAATTAAAAGTTTTATTTGGAGTTGATCAGATGTCCGATTTAGGGCAAGAAGACATGCTGAATTTTTATGTGAAAACAATTTTCTACCCGGACATGTAGTTCGCCCGGAATCCGGCCAAAACAGGAAAATTGTTAGAAGTTAAAGTTTTATTTCTAGCTGACTAGATAACCGATTTAGGGGTAAGAAGAGACGCTGAATCCGTGTGTGACAATCATATTTTACCCGGATATATAGTTCGACCGGAATCCGGCTGGAGTCGGAAAATTTGTTATAAGTTAAATTTTTATTTCAAGTTGATTAGATGCTCATTATTGGGGAAGAAGATACCCTGAGTTCGTTTTCGAGTTTTCTTTTTTCGCCGGACAAGTAGTTCTAGAGTTCGGCCGAAACCCGGCAAATTGGCAGAAGTGACAGGAACTTTTCGTCAAAACAGATATGACTTATACGGGTAAACACACATGCTGAATCCATATCTGAACTTGGTTTTCTCAGATGATTAGCTATTTGGCCTTAATCTGTTTCTGAATTTTAATTGTAAGAATGTTCAAGGATTCTGGCGATGATTGGATCTGGCTAAGACAAGACCCAGTTGTCTGGATCAGATATTGAATTTTTGGGATCCCATCGAAAACTTTGGTCTTGTTTTTTTTTGCGAGGGTGAACAGGTCAGTCTTGAGTCTTGACCAAGCCATCCTCGTATGAGCTAGCCTTTTCTGGCTAGCCTATAATAATTACTGCGTTCATACAAGTTTCATTTACTACATACTGGAAAGCAGTACACTCATAGCTTAGAGCCGCTTTCACATTGACGCGTCGTTACGATGCGCTGCATATGCGTTTATCTTGCGCTGCGTACAGGCTGCGTAGCGTATCTTTCACACCCGCGCGACAAGCTTTCACGCTGGCTGTGTATTTGCGTTTTCCTTTCTCTGTTTGTTATGCTGAATTCTCGTCTCTTTCATCATTACTAAGTTTTTCTTCATCGTTAGCAGGTTTTCTCCAGTTTGTCTTAAAAGCTTCCATGTTTCACTGAAAAATCTGATGCGTACGCGTCGACGAATCTGATGCATATGCGTTGACGCCTCGTTTTATTTGTCTGCGTAAGCTCTGCGTTGCGTCACCGCAAGCGCGACGCAGAGGTTGCGTAGCTCAGTCTGAAAGCCTCAACGCGTCAGTATGAAAGCGGCTTTAAACTATAGATGCGACCAAAATCTGCAAGATTATTTACGAAGCTATACCCTGTCTTTTTCCTGAAATCTCTGGCAAAGGCTTTCAGTTCAATGTCCATCTTTCAGGCGTCTATCCAGAAGAGTGGCACCAGGGTGTCTGTGAAATCGCCACAAAGTCTCCCCTCCTCGTTTCGCAAACTTCCCTGAAATCTGAGCTACGGGAACTTCAGTATACCGCTGCTGTACGAACGGATAGCGTCCAGAGCAATGAAGTACAGGAATTCCGCAATCAGATTTTAACGCTGCTCGGAAACCCACCGGAAATTTCCGGAATCGTCGGAAAGCTGACTTTCGCCCAGTGTACCTACCTCCTCTGTGTGTACTGGCTGGAGATGCTGAGAGTAAAGAACTCGAAGAATCCGACCTTTTATTATCTCTTTGATTACTTGAATGACCCAGTCATACAAAAAGATAAGAGTCAACTGTGGCAATGCGTGGCAAGGTGAGGAATGATGTCAGTAAATATTATTTGGGGTGAGGGCTTCATTCGCCGATAGCGAAGGAGGATCGCCTTAGGCCCTTATCCCATAGGCTATGTATGTTCCCTGTGTGGTGTGGTATTATTACCGTGGTTTATTTATTATTCATGTGTATACCTTGAAACTGTTTAGCGAAACATGTACGATGGAACAAACAGAATCAGAATGCCTCAGAATCTTTTCCCGAGTTATCGTGGTCACAGGTAGGAAGACAGACGGACGAACAGATTTTCGGTGTAATAGGTGATTCCAACATCTATGCTGTGATAGGGGTCTTTTTCGGGCGATCCCGGTAGTGTATTAAGCCGCTTTCACATTGACGCGTAGAGCCTTTCACACTAAGTTACGCAACCTATGCGTCACGATTGCGGCGACGCAACGCAGAGCTCACGCAGACAAATAAAACGCAACGCAAGAATAGAACCAAGTTCTATTCTTGCGTTGCGTCAACGTGAAATATGGAAGTTACGGAGGGACATTGGAGAATAACCTAATAATGATGAAGAAAAAGCTACTAATGACGATTAAAAACTTATTAGATAATGAAAGAAATTAAAATCCTGGCAGAAGAAACCGAAAAAGGAAAACGTAAGCACGCATCCAGTGTGACATGTTCTCGCGCAGGTGTGAAAGATACGCTACGCAACCTGTACACAACGCAAGATAAATGCATACGCGACGCATTGCAATGACGCGTCAATGTGAAAGTGGCTTAAAGGAAAATGAACTTGGCTTTGAAACGTTTTCCTCGGGTAGACCGTTCCACAGCTGCCAGGCACGATAACAGAACAGACGCTGAACGATTTTCCTGTTTATTTTGGTGGGTAGAGCTTCTACGATTGATGCTTTTCTTTTGCTCTCTCTGGAGTTGATGACTTCGTGTCGTTACATCGATGTATCCCTCATTTTCCTTTCGATGAAATAAAATGCGTACAGGTTGCAGTTGGGAGGCCTTTAGGTTCTTTTTAATGGATGTTGTACAGCTAAATCTTCAACATTACAGTCGCCTCACATTGTGCAGTAGTTGATGATGGATGCTTCAGCTTTCCTCAATCCACGGCTAGGTTTTTGGTCAGGCTTAGTGATGACCAATGTGAAGACTAACTAGACCTACATCGCACGGGCAACGTAAAGGGTTGCAGCAACCATTGTTCGGCTTCGCCGACAAAGTGTTGCGAGAGATAAATTAAAAGAAAAAAACGGGACAAAACCAAAGTACACAACAACACAATTTATGTCGACTTTGCCTCAGTATATTTGGCTTAATTTTTTTTTTTTTTTTAGTTAATTTATTAGTCTTTAACGAACCAACTTTTACATGCTAAACCACATGAACACACCTTTTGCGCAACTCTCTTAATATCCTTTATACATGTAGCTGATACTTCTGACTGCAGGAAAGCCCGAATGGGCCTGTGGGGGCAGTCAAAAACAAAACTTCACTTTACATTAATTTTCACACACTCTTTGTAAAAAGAGAAGAAAACTGAAAGAGGAAGTAGATCTTATATCTTACAATTTCCGTATTTTCTAGCATTGGAGAAAAGGTGTTCTCAACCTTTCTGGACGTCATGGAGTCTCGACCGAAGACCTTAGAAACGGAGGTGGAGCTGGAAAAGCATGTGCAGTTCCTGTTGGTCAGCTTCAATCACACCAATCGGAACATCCGGAAGGTTGCAGACAAGTATCTCTCCTCGCTCGTTAGCAAGTAAGCAAGCTCAGTGATCAGGAATGCAAAGTACCCCTTAGCCGTGACGAATATTTGTCTCCTCCTTGTGTAGGGGAACAATACGATGCCACCCAAAGCTAACTGAATGTTGTTGTTGTTGTTGTTTGAAGGTTGACATCATGGGCTTCAGCCCAAACACGCTCGTTCCACTGGGTTTATGTATACTTTTAAATATCCTTCAATACTTTTAAACCAGTATATTGGTTCAGATCAATGAACTTTTGCCTACAGGCTACGTCAATACTTTAAAAGGGTATGGATCTTTCTCAAGACGTCGTCTGAATCTGGGTAAGCGTTCCTCACTGTATCTTCGTCTCTTTTTTGGGTATTTTCGAATCTCAGTTTCACTCGTCAATCTATAACGACATAAACTTCCATTGACACATTAACTCATCTGTTTTCGTCGTAAAAATAAATATCTCCTCTGGGGTCGTCTTAAAATTACATATTGAAATACATAATAAATAATAAACAAACAACTGTTAACGATTTTCTTATCTTAAACTACAAAATCTTATACAACTTTGTACTTTTTATGAAATTACCCAAATAAATCAGTGGAACTATACAATGCCACCCAAAGTTAACTGAATTGTGGCGTCCAACCTGGTCCCCTCTGGGCGGTCTGAATGTGTCGCCGTTGGTCGCAACAGAAGTGCCAAGGATAGGCAGAAGCCTGGTTGATAGAGCCGCTTGTCCTTATTATCATACTCAACCATAGAGGTATCGGACCTCGAAAAGGATTGGCTCTGCCTTTACGGAAATTCTACTCGTTAGGTGTACTGTAGTTTATAGCTTATGTACCGTGGAGTCATACCTCACAATCACTAAAGTTCTTTGGAAAGCGTCACCAGAGGCGTATTCACGCCGTTCCCCGAGGAGTCCTCGGGGAATCAGGGGGAACGGCGAGAATAGAGGGAGTCACTCCACGCGGACTCCGCGTACGGAAAACAGCGAGAACACGGGGAATGCTACCAAAATGGATTTTGTTAAAAAAAAATATGCAGTCGACAGAATTACTGTGGATCCACTTTGTTTTTATGGCACTTGCAGCCTCTGGCTCAAGTGCCATATACCGATCACAATTCCGTCTGTCGGTCTGTCGGTCGGTCCGAGTTTTTTGTCCCACATATCCGAGTTAGGGTACTACCAGATGTGCTAGGACAATGAAACTTGGCAGGCATATCAGGGACCCGACCAAACTAACCTGGAAATAATCAGTTTCCCGATCCGACCATATGCGGGGGAGTGCGGGGCGCTGGAAACTTGAAAATTTAGGGCATTTTGTCACTTTTTTCCGAGTTAGGGTACTTCTAGATAAGCTAGGACAATGAAACTTGGCAGGAATATCAGGGACCCGACCAAACGAACCTGGAAATAATCAGTTTCTCGATCCGACCATATGCGGGGGAGTGGGGGCGCTCGAAACTTGAAAATTTAGGGCATTTTGTCACACTTTTTCGTGTTAGGGTACTTCCAGATGAGCTAGGACAATGAAACTTGGCAGGAATATCGGGGACCTGACCAAAGTAACCTGGAAATAATAAGTTTCCCCACCCGACCATATGCGGGGGAGTTGGGGCGCTGGAAACTTGAAAATTTAGGGCATTTTGTCACACTTTTTCGAGTTAGGGTACTTCCAGATGAGCTAGGACAATGAAACTTGGCAGGAATATCAGGGACCCGACCAAACTAACCTGGAAATAATCAGTTTCCCGATCCGACCATTTGCGGGGAAGCGGGGGCGCTGGAAACTTGAAAATTTAGGGCATTTTGTCATACTTTTTCGAGTTAGGGTACTTCCAGTTGTGCTAGGACCATGAAGCTTGGCAGGCATATCAGAGACCCGACCAAACAAAGTTAGAAATAATCAGTTTTCTGATCCGACCATTTTGAGGGGGAGTGGAGGGCAGGGGAATCTGGGAAATTGAGAAGTGTGTAACTTTCGAACGGGTGATCGGATTGTAATGAAACTTCATAACTGAATAGAATATGTATCTGTAATGTCCCATTTAAAGTCTTGACCGGATTCGGTAGCCAGGGGGAGTTGGGGGGGGGACCGGAAATTTCAAGAAACGGTTAGAATGGAGGGATCGGAGTGAAACTTGCTGGGAAGAACAAGCATCTGCTCTAGATAATTCCTTTAGACCATTGTACTGGATCCGGACACTTATAGGGGGGGGGGGGCCGGAATTCCGGTGATGGTGGTTTTCGGGATTTTCACGATGAAACTTGGCAGGCATATCAGGGACCCAATCAAACTGACTTCAAAATAAAAATTTTGTCGATCAGATAATGGTGGGGGGAGTGGAGGGAGGGGAATCCGAAATTTTCAGTCATGCGTAATTTTGTAATGGGTGATCGGATTCAAGTGAAATTTAAGAATTGAACAGAGGACATTTCTCCGATGATTTTTTTCATATCCGGACCGGATCCGGCAACTATTGGGGGGGGGGCGGAAAATACGTGACCCATTTAGAATGGAGGGATCGGGATGAAACTTGCTGGGAAGAACAAACATCTGGTCCATGTAAATCTTTTACATAATTTGACTTGATCCGGACACTTGAGGGGGGGGGGGTCCCGGAATTCCGTTTTTTGGCGGATTTTCAAGACGAAACTTGGAAGGCATATCAGGGACCCGGTCAAACTGACTTGGAATAAAAAATAATCCTCGATATGATACTCTGGGGGGGGGTGGGGGGGAGTTGAGGGAGGGGAATCCGGAATAATGAGTCATGCGTAACTTTGGTTCGGGTGATCGGATTCGAGTGAAATTTAATAATTAAACAGAGGACATTTTTCTCTGGTGACCTTTTTCATTTCCGGACCGAATCCGGCAATTATTGGGGGGGGGGAGGGCGGAAAATACTTGACCCGCTTAGACTGGTGTGATCTGGATCGAACTTCGTGGGAATGACAAACAGATGCTCTGGATTAATCATTTACAGAACCGGATTGGCTCCGGTTATTGTGGGTGGAGTTGGAGGAGGGGGGGGGGGTCTGGGATTCCGGTGATCGCGCGTTAAGGTACTTCCAGATGTGCTAGGACGATGAAACTTCTCTGGAATATTGGAGACTCAACAACATTTGCTTAGAAATTGCTACTTCCTAAATCCGATTATTCCTTAAAGTACCAATCTTGACCGCAAAGTAAAAAAAATACTTTTAAGCAATGTATGCATTTTCGTGATGCCCATCAGCCCATTAGCAGTTTTGCCTCAAGGGTTTTGCTTACAAATGAAGTTCCAGCTCCCTTAGAGTGCGCATCTCAACCGCAAAGTCGAAACTTACTTTTGATCAATCAAATCATCTTGACCCATGCAAGTGCCATATGAGCTTACAGCTCTTGTTTAATTAATCTTACATTGCACCAACACCATACAAAGTTGATTCCCCTCCGAATCTGAAAGGGAGTCAAAACGAATCAGTTTTTTGCATTAACCCTACGTTACAGCTGTACTAACAGGTCGTCTAGAGGCGTGTTTCAAGATTTTTATGGCACTTGCAGCCTCTGGCTCAAGTTCCATATACCGATCACAATTCCGTCTGTCGGTCTGTCGGTCGGTCCGAGTTTTTTGTCCCACTTATCCGAGTTAGGGTACTTCCAGATGTGCTAGGACAATGAAACTTGGCAGGCATATCAGGGACCCGACCAAACTAACCTGGAAATAATCAGTTTCCCGTTCCGACCATATGCGGGGGAGTGCGGGGCGCTGGAAACTTGAAAATTTAGGGCATTTTGGCACTTTTTCCGAGTTAGGGTACTTCTAGATGAGCTAGGACAATGAAACTTGGCAGGAATATCAGGGACCCGACCAAACGAACCTGGAAATAATCAGTTTCCCGATCCGACCATATGCGGGGGAGTGGGAGTGCTCGAAACTTGAAAATTTAGGGCATTTTGTCACACTTTTTCGAGTTAGGGTACTTCCAGGTGAGCTAGGACAAAGAAACTTGGCAGGAATATCAGGGACCCGACCAAACTAACCTGGAAATAATCATTTTCCCGATCCGACCATATGCGGGGAAGTGAGGGCGCTGGAAACTTGAAAATTTAGGGCATTTTGTCACACTTTTTCGAGTTAGGGTACTTCCAGTTGTGCTAGGACCAAGAAACTTGGCAGGCATATCAGAGACCCGACCAAACAAACTTAGAAATAATCAATTTTCTGATCCGACCATTTTGGGGGGAGTGGAGGGCAGGGGAATCCGGGAAATTGAGAAGTGTGTAACTTTCGAACGGGTGATCGGATTGTAATGAAACTTCATAACTGAATAGAATATATATCTGTAATGTCCTGTTTAAAGTCTTGACCGGATTCGGTAGCCAGGGGGGAGACCGGAAATTTCAAGAAACGGTTAGAATGGAGGGATCGGAGTGAAACTTGCTGGGAAGAACAAGCATCTGCTCTAGATAAGTCCTTTCGACCATTGTACTGGATCCGGACACTTATGGGGGGGGGGGGCTCCCGGAATTCCGGTGATGGTGGTTTTGGGGATTTTCACGATGAAACTTGGCAGGCATATCAGGGACCCAATCAAACTGACTTCAAAATAAAAATTTTGTCGATCAGATAATGGTGGGGGTAGTGGAGGGAGGGGAATCCGAAATTTTCAGTCATGCGTAATTTTGGAATGGGTGATCGGATTCGAGTGAAATTTAAGAATTGAACAGAGGACATTTCTCCGATGATTTTTTTCATATCCGGACCGGATCCGGCAACTATTGGGGGGGGGGGGCGGAAAATACGTGAAGAACAAACAGATGCTCTAGGTAAGTAATTTGCTGAATCGGATTGGCTACGGGCACCGCGGGGGAGCTGGGGGGGGGGGGGGGGGGATGGACCGGAAATCTCGAGAAACGGTTAGAATGATGGTATCGGAGTGAAACTTGCTGGGAAGAACAAACATCTGGTCCATGTAAATCTTTTACATAATATGACTGGATCCGGACACTTGAGGGGGGGGGGGAGGAGGGGGTTTCCCGGAATTCCGTTTTTTGGGGGATTTTCACGACGAAACTTGGAAGGCATATCAGGGACCCGGTCAAACTGACTTGGAATAAAAAATAATCCTCGAAATGATAATCTTGGGGGGGGGGGGGGAGTTGAGGGAGGGGAATCCGGAATATTGAGTCATGCGTAACTTTGGAACGGGTGATCGGATTCGAGTGAAATTTAATAATTAAACAAAGGACATTTTTCTCTGGTGACCTTTTTCATTTCCGGACCGAATCCGGCAATTATTGGGGGGAGGGCGGAAAATACTTGACCCGCTTAGACTGGTGTGATCTCGATCGAACTTCTTGGGAATGACAAACAGATGCTCTGGATTAATCATTTACAGAACCGGATTGGCTCCGGGTATTGTGGGTGGAGTTGGAAGAGGGGGGGGGGGTTGGGATTCCGGTGATCGCGCGTTAAGGTACTTCCAGATTTGCTAGGAAGATGAAACTCCGCTGGAATATTGGAGACTCAACAACATTTGCTTAGAAATTGCTACTTCCCAAATCCGATTATTCCTTAAAGTACCAATCTTGACCGCAAAGTAAAAAAAATACTTTTAGGCAATATATGCATTTTCGTGATGCCCATCAGCCCATTAGCAGTTTTGCCTCAAGGGTTTTGCTTACAAATGAAGTTCCAGCTCCCTTAGAGTGCGCATCTCAACCGCAAAGTCGAAACTTACTTTTGATCAATCAAATCATCTTGACCCATGCAAGTGCCATATGAGCTTACAGCTCTTGTTTAATTAATCTTACATTGCACCAACACCATACAAAGTTGATTCCCCTCCGAATCTGAAAGGGAGTCAAAACGAATCAGTTTTTTGCATTAACCCTACGTTACAGCTGTACTAACAGGTCGTCTAGAGGCGTGTTTCAAGATTTTTATGGCACTTGCAGCCTCTGGCTCAAGTTCCATATACCGATCACAATTCCGTCTGTCGGTCTGTCGGTCGGTCCGAGTTTTTTGTCCCACTTATCCGAGTTAGGGTACTTCCAGATGTGCTAGGACAATGAAACTTGGCAGGCATATCAGGGACCCGACCAAACTAACCTGGAAATAATCAGTTTCCCGTTCCGACCATATGCGGGGGAGTGCGGGGCGCTGGAAACTTGAAAATTTAGGGCATTTTGGCACTTTTTCCGAGTTAGGGTACTTCTAGATGAGCTAGGACAATGAAACTTGGCAGGAATATCAGGGACCCGACCAAACGAACCTGGAAATAATCAGTTTCCCGATCCGACCATATGCGGGGGAGTGGGGGTGCTCGAAACTTGAAAATTTAGGGCATTTTGTCACACTTTTTCGAGTTAGGGTACTTCCAGGTGAGCTAGGACAAAGAAACTTGGCAGGAATATCAGGGACCCGACCAAACTAACCTGGAAATAATCATTTTCCCGATCCGACCATATGCGGGGAAGTGAGGGCGCTGGAAACTTGAAAATTTAGGGCATTTTGTCACACTTTTTCGAGTTAGGGTACTTCCAGTTGTGCTAGGACCAAGAAACTTGGCAGGCATATCAGAGACCCGACCAAACAAACTTAGAAATAATCAATTTTCTGATCCGACCATTTTGGGGGGAGTGGAGGGCAGGGGAATCCGGGAAATTGAGAAGTGTGTAACTTTCGAACGGGTGATCGGATTGTAATGAAACTTCATAACTGAATAGAATATATATCTGTAATGTCCTGTTTAAAGTCTTGACCGGATTCGGTAGCCAGGGGGGAGACCGGAAATTTCAAGAAACGGTTAGAATGGAGGGATCGGAGTGAAACTTGCTGGGAAGAACAAGCATCTGCTCTAGATAAGTCCTTTCGACCATTGTACTGGATCCGGACACTTATGGGGGGGGGGGGCTCCCGGAATTCCGGTGATGGTGGTTTTGGGGATTTTCACGATGAAACTTGGCAGGCATATCAGGGACCCAATCAAACTGACTTCAAAATAAAAATTTTGTCGATCAGATAATGGTGGGGGTAGTGGAGGGAGGGGAATCCGAAATTTTCAGTCATGCGTAATTTTGGAATGGGTGATCGGATTCGAGTGAAATTTAAGAATTGAACAGAGGACATTTCTCCGATGATTTTTTTCATATCCGGACCGGATCCGGCAACTATTGGGGGGGGGGGGGGCGGAAAATACGTGAAGAACAAACAGATGCTCTAGGTAAGTAATTTGCTGAATCGGATTGGCTACGGGCACCGCGGGGGAGCTGGGGGGGGGGGGGGGGGGATGGACCGGAAATCTCGAGAAACGGTTAGAATGATGGTATCGGAGTGAAACTTGCTGGGAAGAACAAACATCTGGTCCATGTAAATCTTTTACATAATATGACTGGATCCGGACACTTGAGGGGGGGGGGGAGGAGGGGGTTTCCCGGAATTCCGTTTTTTGGGGGATTTTCACGACGAAACTTGGAAGGCATATCAGGGACCCGGTCAAACTGACTTGGAATAAAAAATAATCCTCGAAATGATAATCTTGGGGGGGGGGAGTTGAGGGAGGGGAATCCGGAATATTGAGTCATGCGTAACTTTGGAACGGGTGATCGGATTCGAGTGAAATTTAATAATTAAACAAAGGACATTTTTCTCTGGTGACCTTTTTCATTTCCGGACCGAATCCGGCAATTATTGGGGGGAGGGCGGAAAATACTTGACCCGCTTAGACTGGTGTGATCTCGATCGAACTTCTTGGGAATGACAAACAGATGCTCTGGATTAATCATTTACAGAACCGGATTGGCTCCGGGTATTGTGGGTGGAGTTGGAAGAGGGGGGGGGGGTTGGGATTCCGGTGATCGCGCGTTAAGGTACTTCCAGATTTGCTAGGAAGATGAAACTCCGCTGGAATATTGGAGACTCAACAACATTTGCTTAGAAATTGCTACTTCCCAAATCCGATTATTCCTTAAAGTACCAATCTTGACCGCAAAGTAAAAAAAATACTTTTAGGCAATATATGCATTTTCGTGATGCCCATCAGCCCATTAGCAGTTTTGCCTCAAGGGTTTTGCTTACAAATGAAGTTCCAGCTCCCTTAGAGTGCGCATCTCAACCGCAAAGTCGAAACTTACTTTTGATCAATCAAATCATCTTGACCCATGCAAGTGCCATATGAGCTTACAGCTCTTGTTTTTTTTTAAGAACTCTTTTTTCCCTTCTCCTCTTCTCGGTGACACAAGTGTGGCACCTACTCTTTCAATTTTACTTGAGAAGTGTTTACTTCTTTACTACTTTGAATTACACGTCTTTTGCTTTCGCGGTGCTGGCTATCGCGGCGGGACTGACCAGATACTCGAGGGTATAGGGTATCCTAAACGTTGGAAGTGATGATAATCGGAGCATTCCCCGTCCGTGGGGACTCGCGAGAAAACGGGAAGTCAGTCCCTGGGACAAACAAAAACGCGAGGACTCCTCAAAAGGAGTCCTCGGTCAACGGAGAGAATACGCCTAAGGTAAGAAATGGAAATCCTAAGTCTGCCATTACGTAGATAGGGGAGCCTAAACTTCTTCCTTCTCGAATAGAGAGTAAATTATATTGTAAAATGATGTAGTCAAACAAAAGAATGTTGTGAAAGCTAAGCAGGCTATTTCCGTGAATGGATTCAGTTTAGTCGGATTACAAATTTTGCCTGAAACTATTTATTTCGACCGTTTGATCGAAAATATGGATCTGTCGTCTAGCCGAGGCTATTCCATCACAAAATTCTTTTTGAGGGAAAGTGAACATGTTGTCAGCTGATATCCCAATGAAAAATTTGTAGCCTGCAGCTGTGCGAAAAAGTTGCATGTCTTAATATGTAATAGCAAAGAATACCATTATTTAATGTGCCTCAGACTGTGCCAATCTTAAGCAGTAGTATCCAGTAGCATCCAGTCTTGCTAATAGTAGCATGCAGTAACACGGCAGCCTTGACATAGAAGCATGTAGTAGCATCAGTTAGTACTACATGCTACTTTTTCGTACAACTCCATACTACTATTTTGAGATAGGTTTTTCATCGGGATAGGGCCGTTGGTACCATCGAGATCACAGGGTCGGTTCATTAAAAGATATACTCTATCTAGCGGCTAAAACCCTGTCAGCCCGCTACTGTTGGAACAGATCTAGGGATCAAAATGTCCTTGTTTTAGGTTCCCCCAAGTCCTGTGGAACGGCAGTGTCCTGCGAACAATGCTGGATGTCCTCCAGATTCTATCGAAGACTCTTCTGTTAGATCCTAATGAAGGACCCAGCAAAGTGACGATTCCGGGAATGCAGCAACCAATCCTCCTTCTTGATACAGTTGATGGCAGAGAGGTGGGTTATCATCAGTTGCGTCTGTGCAGATACCATGGTATCTGATACAAGGGTCTAAAGTCGTTTTTGCAGTTATCGTGGTATCTGATACCACGGTGAAAAGGCGTTTTTGCAGTTATCGTGGTATCTGGCCAGTTGTCGCGGTATCCGAAAATGTCATCTCTCTTTCATCATCACCATACTATAGAGACTAGGATTTTGTAAAATTGGTGAGAAAGAAGTATAGAACTTAGTGATGTAACTGTATATCAGTTTTTCTTTAGGGATGACTTCGAAAAGCGCAATTTCGGCAGTTGTCGTTTTTGCAGAGCAACCGTTGTATCAGATACCAAATGACTGCAAAAACGACTAATTGCAGATCTAGTTACCGTGGTAACAGATGCCATGGTATCTGCAAAACGCAACTGTTATCCTTTATGCAGCATCTTCTGAGTAAAAGAATTTGAAAATACAGTAATATAATGAATAAAAAATGTGCCGTTTGCAGTTTAATAATAAACCAAAAATGTAATAAACCAAAAAAAGGATTTGATCCCCTACTCGTAATCTGCCGAGTAGGCTATAGACTTCGCAAGTACAGTAAGTAAATACACATAAACCTTTTTAATAATTAACCCAAAATGTCGAAGGATAGACCAGGATTACAGAAACATTAGTACTAAACAACAGTAACGAAAAAAGAGATTAGGGCATTTTTTCAGAGCGAGAGGAATTGTAGTAGCCAAAAGAGTAGAGGTTGCTTGTTTGAACGTTAAAAGTCATCTACCCGACAGCCGAAGTAGCCAACTAAGGCCCCCTAACAACACCTGAATAAGGGTTTGGGTCTAAATCTGCGGAAATTTGGTCTCAACAGGCAAACATTGTTGACATGCTACAAAAAATGTACATCAGACCCCTAACAGAGTACGCATGTCCTGTTTGGCACAGCTCACTCACCGAAGAACAACATGACAAAATTGAGCAGATCCAAAAGAGAGCATGCAAAGTAATATTGGGAATGGGATATGAGGATTATGAAAAAAGCTTGGAGATCTTAAAGATCACGTCGTTAAGACAAAGGAGGCATATGCTTACCATGAGATTTGGCACAAAAATACTAGCGTCCGAATTACATCGTGACATTTTGCCTGAGTTCTCCGAAAAAAGAAGTTGCCGAAACACAAGAATGACCGAAAATCTCACAATAAATCAGAAGAAGCAACTAATTCCTCCTCCAATACACTCATCCGAGCGTTACCGTATGGTCTTTCGTACCATACTTTATTAAACAGTTTAACTGTTGCTAGCTGCGGTATGCAATTTTGACTTGTTTTTATGGCACTTGCAGCCTCTGGCTCAAGTGCCATATACCGATCACAATTCCGTCTGTCGGTCTGTCGGTCGGTCCGAGTTTTTTGTCCCACATATCCGAGTTAATGTACTTCCAGATGTGCTAGGACAATGAAACTTGGCAGGCATATCAGGGACCCGACCAAACTAACCTGGAAATAATCAGTTTCCCGATCCGACCATATGGAGGGGAGTGCGGGGCGCTGGAAACTTGCTAATTTAGGGCATTTTGTCACTTTTTTCTGAGTTAGGGTACTTCTAGAAGAGCTAGGACAATGAAACTTGGCAGGAATATCAGGGACCCGACCAAACGAACCTGGAAATAATTAGTTTCCCGATCCGACCATATGCGGGGGAGTGGGGGCGCACGAAACTTGAAAATTTAGGGCATTTTGTCACACTTTTTCGAGTTAGGGTACTTCCAGATGAGCTAGGACAATGAAACTTGGCAGGAATATCAGGGACCTGACCAAAGTAACCTGGAAATAATAAGTTTCCCGATCCGACCATATGCGGGGGAGTTGGGGCGCTGGAAACTTGAAAATTTAGGGCATTTTGTCACACTTTTTCGAGTGAGGGTACTTCCAGATGAGCTAGGACAATGAAACTTGGCAGGAATATCAGGGATCCGACGAAACTAACCTGGAAATAATCAGTTTCCCGATCCGACCATGTGCGGGGAAGTGGGGGCGCTAGAAACTTGAAAATTTAGGGGATTTTGTCACACTTTTTCGAGTTAGGGTACTTCCAGTTGTGCTAGGACCATGAAACTTGGCAGGCATATCAGAGACCCGACCAAACAAAATTAGGAATAATCATTTTTCTGATCCGACCATTTTGGGGGGGGGGGTGGAGGGCAGGGGAATCCGGGAAACTGAGAAGTGTGTAACTTTCGAACGGATGATCGGATTGTAATGAAACTTCATAACTGAAGAGAATATATATCTGTAATGTCCCGTTTAAAGTCTTGACCGGATTCGGTAGCCAGGGGGGAGTTGGGGGTGGGGGGAGACCGGAAATTTCAAGAAACGGTTAGAATGGAGGGATTGGAGTGAAACTTGCTGGGAAGAACAAGCATCTGCTCTAGATAAGTCCTTTAGACCATTGTACTGGATCCGGACACTTATGGGGGGGGGGGGGGGTCCCGGAATTCCGGTGATGGTGGTTTTTTGGATTTTCACGGTGAAACTTGGCAGGCATATCAGGGACCCAATCAAACTGACTTCAAAATAAAAATATTGTCGATCAGATAATGGTGGGGGAGTGGAGGGAGGGGAATCCGCAGGGGAATCCGGGAAATTTAGAAGTGTGTAACTTTCGAACGGATGATCGGATTGTAATGAAACTTCATAACTGAACAGAATATATATCTGTAATGTCCCGTTTAAAGTCTTGACCGGATTTGGTAGCCAGGGGGGAGTTGGGGGGGGAGACCGGCAATTTCAAGAAACGGTTAGAATAGAGGGATCGGAGTGAAACTTGCTGGGAAGAACAACCATCTGCTCTAGATAAGTCCTTTAGACCATTGTACTTGATCCGGACACTTATGGGGGGGGGGGGGGTCCCGGAATTCCGGTGATGGTGGTTTTGGGGATTTTCACGATGAAACTTGGCAGGCATATCAGGGACCCAATCAAACTGACTTCAAAATAAAAATTTTGTCGATCAGATAATGGTGGGGGGAGTGGAGGGAGGGGAATCCGAAATTTTCAGTCATGCGTAATTTTGGAATGGGTGATCGGATTCGAGTGAAATTTAAGAATTCAACAGAGGACATTTCTCCGATGATTTTTTTCATATCCGGACCGGATCCGGCAACTATTGGGGGGGGGGGGGGGCGGAAAATACGTGCCCCGTTTAGAATGGAGGGATCGGGATGGAACTTTGTGGGAAGAACAAACAGATGCTCTAGGTAAGTCATTTGCTGAATCTGATTGGCTACGTGCACCGCGGGGGAGCTGGGTGGGGTGGGGGGGGGGGGGTGGACCGGAAATCTCGAGAAACGGTTAGAATGATGGTATCGGAGTGAAACTTGCTGGGAAGAACAAACATCTGGTCCATGTAAATCTTTTACATAATTTGACTGGATCCGGACACTTGAGGGGGGGGGGAGGAGGGGTATCCCGGAATTCCGTTTTTGGGGGGATTTTCACGACGAAACTTGGAAGGCATATCAGGGACCCGGTCAAACTGACTTGGAATAAAAAAAAATCCTCGACATGATAATCTTGGGGGTGGAGTTGAGGGAGGGGAATCCGGAATATTGAGTCATGCGTAACTTTGGAACGGGTGATCGGATTCGAGTGAAATTTTATAATTAAACAGTGGACATTTTTCTCTTGTGACCTTTCTCATTTCCGGACCGAATCCGGCAATTATCGGGGGGAGGGCGGAAAATACTTGACCCGCTTAGACTGGTGTGATCTGGATCGAACTTCGTGGGAATGACAAACAGATGCTCTGGATTAATCATTTACAGAACCGGATTGGCTCCGGTTATTGTGGGTGGAGTTGGAGGAGGGGGAGAGGGGTCTGGGATTCCGGTGATCGCGCGTTAAGGTACTTCCAGATGTGCTAGGACGATGAAACTTCGCTGGAATATTGGAGACTCAACAACATTTGCTTAGAAATTGCTACTTCCCAAATCCGATTATTCCTTAAAGTACCAATCTTGACCGCAAAGTAAAAAAAATACTTTTAAGCAATATATGCATTTTCGTGATGCCCATCAGCCCATTACCAGTTTGCCTCAAGGGTTTTGCTTACAAATGAAGTTCCAGCTCCCTTATAGCGCGCATCTCAACCGCAAAGTCGAAACTTACTTTTGATCAATCAAATCATCTTGACACATGCAAGTGCCATATGAGCTTACAGCTCTTGTTGTTTATTGATGTAGACGATTGTGTTTACGAACTTGATTGTTTTATTTAGAAATTTTATACGAGATACGCTATGTAATTTTGACTTGTCTTTCGCTTATTGATGTATTTTATTTATGAAATTTTAATGTTATCAGATAAGTAATATTGACCTGTTGAGTTGATTGATAGTGCTTGAAGTGTCTTTATTTGTAGTGACATATCCAAAGCTATTTTTATGGATTTAAAGATATTACGGATTAAATCACTATTTCATTTCATTTCATTTTACCGTATAGCCCAAAACTCCACATTTAAAAGTCAACTAACGTTCGAAAAAGCGTAGGCCTACCTGTACTGTACAAGGTTGTCATAATTGTTTTGTTCAGGTTGCTTTGACTAATTATTATTTTTTCTTTGCACCGTTCTGATCTATTTGAGTAAGATCTTGGAAGATTGAACCATACTATTGCAGCGTTTTTTAAATTTGTTTACCCCCGATGAAAAACTTATCTCAAAATAGTAGTATGAAGTTGTACAAAAAGTAGCATGTAGTACGAACTGATGATGCTATTACATGCTTCTATGTCAAGGTTACCGTGTTACTGCATTCTACTACATGTTACTATTAGCAATACTGAATGCTACTATAGCAAAACAGGATGCTACTAGATACTACTGCCTAAGATTGGCCCAGTCTGAGGCACTTTAAACGATGGTATTTTTACTATTATGATGTGGTTTCGAGGGTGGTGGATAAGGCTAGGATTTGAATAAAGGCACTGGGACCTGGTGGATAGCGTGGAAATCTGAAGACCGGCGAGCCTGACCTTAGGTTCCACTCTCAAAACCAATCAACAAAACGAGGGGTAGGGATATCCTACGTAGCCTAGGGCTCAGACGCACTCTTCTCTTCTCTCTCGATAAAATAAACGTAGACTCGGCTGCTATTTACAGAAGTCTCCTTTGTCAACGAGATGGTAAGTTGATGACTAATCTTCCCAAAACGACGTGATGATGCTGATGGCGGATCAGCATCATCCAAGTATCAAACAATGTCACAAAGACGGTTAGAGACATACGCCATCTATCGGCAATAGCTGAACTTACTGCCTAGATGGCGTATGTGTTTACACCTTGGTTGGGAATGATAACGAACTGGATGGGGCCCTCTTTATAAATGATGGTGTTCTTTACTATTACATATTAACACATGCAACTTCTTCGTACAACGATCATACAACTACGCAGGCTACACATTTTTCGTCGGGCCTTGTCGCTCGCCCATCGGTACTTGAACCTTCATGAAGTCCGGATTTTCTAGAGCATTGTGCAAGATTACGCCGAGCGCTCTAAAGGCATCCTTTCCGTCGCCCTAAACTGGGCCCCCAACACCACCCGCTCCCACCTCCAACAGTATTGGTTGGAAAGTGGCAACTCAACCCTAGCCTTTGACCACTGTGGGTTGTCGGTGATCATTGAAGCCATCCAGGAGCATAAAGGACCAGCATCGTCTTCTCTATTGGTAAGTCATTTACGCTGCGTTCGATTTCGCCTTGTCTCGCTCCTGTCTCAGCCCTGTCATCCCAGTGCCGTTTTACCTAACTGCCTTGTCCGCTTAATGCCGATTCATTTGTGCTGCTCTGCTGACAATTGTCAGTGACCTGTCAGACAGGACGTCGTGAATGATGACATGGTCTCAGAGCAAGTTTCGGTCCTGTCTCGGGTAGATCTTTCGACTGCGTTTTATTTGAGATGCTTGTCCGTTGAGTCATTAGTTGCGTTTTTGCAGATACCATGGTATCTGATACCACGGTCTAAAGTCGTTTTTGCAGTTATCGTGGTATCTGATACCACGGTCAAAAGGCGTTTTTGCAGTTATCGTGGAATCTGGCCAGTTATCTTGGTATCAGATATTCAGATACTACGGTCCGACCGTGGTAACTGGTCGTGGTATCTGAAAAGTCTTCTCACTTTCATCAAATTGTGTCAGATTGGTGAGAAAGAAGTTTAGCACTTAGTGATGTAACTGGATATCTGTTTCTCTTTTGGGATGACTTCGAAAAGTGCAATTTCGGCAATAGTCGTTTTTGCAGAGCACCGTGTATCAGAATCCACGATAACTGCAAAAACGACTAATTGCAGATCCAGTTACCGTGGTAACAGATACCATGGTAACAGTAAAAACGCAACTATTCACCTGACAAGTTTAAATAAAACGGCTTTAAACCGTGACAAAGCTAACCGTGACAAAGCTCTAACAAGAAGACAAGACCGAGACATGGAGACTCAAGTTGAATGCAGCTTTATTTGTTTGTAAGTTGTTAAGGGTGAGCACTAAGCTAGCATAAAACAAGAGCTATAAGCTCATATGGTACTTACAAGGCTGGTTCAGAGGACGAAGTGTGGAATTTGCCTTTTCGTGGGTTTTTCTGATCATTTGTAAGCAAATCCCTTGAGACAAGAATGGTCATAGACCCTTGGAACTTAACAGAATGTAACGTTTAGTAAAAAGTATTTATTTTTGAACTTGGCTGTAATGATGCGCACTTCAAAGGCGCTAGAAATTCATCTGTAAGCAAAACCCCTGAGGCAAAAACGATAATGGGCCCTTAGGGAGCATTAATATATATCGTCTGGTCACTTTTCGGTTAAGATGCGCACTTTAAGGGTGCTAGAATTTATTTTTTAAGCAAAACCCTTGTGGCAAAAATGATCATGTGCCGAAATGTATCGTTCGATCTAAAGTCTTTTTTTAACTTTGCGGTTAAAATGCGCACTTTAAGGGAGCTAAAATTCATTTGTATGCAAAACCTTTGAGGCAAAAATGATCATAGGCTCACGGTGATCATGAAAATGTATAGTTTGCTTTAAAGTATTTTTTTTTAACCAGCGGTCAAGATTATAGTACTCTAAGGAATGGTCGGATTTGAGAAGTAACGATTCCTAAGCAAATCTTATCCTGATTTATCAGGTCTCAGTTATCAGGTCTTGTTTTCATGAATTGAGTATAGAGTGGTGACTTGCCAATAATTGTTTAGTTCGGTAGGATTGACATAATGGGCCTTCTGTGGCCTGAGTTTCAGCCAAGTTTGTTTGCCTACCCCACATCATAAACAAAAAGACTTGTCGGCGAGGTTCACGTACTTTAATTAAAACAGTTAATAACCATATATATCGATCACTGGCGTCGGGCAGGGATACAAGCTCGTTAGCTCGGCATCATCAAGCTGACGTTGGTCCAATATTTGTAGTTGCCCAGGCGACGTAGGTCTAGTTTGTAGTTGATTTGGAATCAGATGATCATATTGACCTGCAAACCCTTGCTGAACGGCGGCATCAACTGACAATAGCGTTCGGGAGCAAGTGTCTAGCATCACACGCGCATCGTTCCATTCTACCTGACTTTGAGACCAAAATAAATAGCAGGCCCGATACGCGACAAAGACAGGGACGCTACTTCCCAGAGACTAGAAAGACCACCCATAAACTCGACTGATCGTTACCTGAAATCCTTTGTACCTTATTTTACCCAATATTTTAATTCTAGATAAGTCAGATTATATTTTTAAAGTTGTACGTATAGATGAAATGTCTACTTATGTAACTCTCATGTGTTATTTGCGTGAATGACGATCCAGTGCTAGCGTGTGTAATACAAAATACATAAAATAGAAAAACGAGATTTTTTGGGGTTTTTCTGTTCTGTTCTGTGGAAGGTTTTATTCAAAGTGAACACATTATGGATTTTTGGATTGGGCCGTTTTCTGGGTGAAAGCTTTTGCGCTTTCCCAGACGGATGGTAAATTGTAAATATAAACAGAATGCAGAATTGTAAATAATCACAGATTTGTACATGTACACTTTGAACACGCACATTTTATCTTTTGTTATTTTACTTTTATCTGCATGTCGTTCACTCCGCATCGTTCTTCTGGTTTTTAGTTACATGTCATCTTATTGTTTGTTGGTTCCGCATCGTTTTCCTGTTGTTATTGTGGTGGATTATATGATTTAGTTTTGTTTCTTTCGCTGAGGACGGTTTGCCAGAAGTGCAACCGAAATATCCGAAAATGTATTTATCCCTCGCACATCATCTTGGAGGGGTAACTAGCTGATCAAAAAACCCCGAAGAATCTCGTTTTTCTGTTTTATTTGACAGGCTATTAAGGAAATACAGTACATTATTATTAAAGATGTGTCCGCGTCCCCGGGTATTATAGGTTAGCATCGATCTGACCACGAAATATTTTGTCTAAGCCTTCCTTTCCCCTCAGAGTCCAGCGATTGACAAGCGTACCTTCCGCGTCAAGAGTGACATCTCCCGTTTTCTTGACGGAATCACCCAGCGCAGTCGTTACGCCGGTGAAGTACACGGCGAAACCAACCGTCGAAAAATCATCTCGGATCTGCGATTTGCCGCCGGGGAGAAAAACGCCGAGAAATTCCGCGATTCGATTTGGCTCGCCGCGGCGCTGGCCATCAAAACGCCAGGAGTTGATCGCGAGCTGATCAAGGTGATCGGGAATGCGCCGGCAGAGTTTTTCTCGGAGTCGTCGATGGAAGTGTCAATCGCCTGCTGGTATTGGATCATTTCCGCAAGGAAGGACTTGGAGTTCCTGCTAATCGTTGAGATGTCCGTAGCTTGGCAGGTAACCTTTCCATTATTACGCGTTTAAAGGACATGTCTTACCTATAATCAATGAATCTAATCGTTTATTGACAAACCAACTTCATAGCTTTCTTCGTCAGAAGATGCTAAATTATGGTGGTCATACAGTAATAAATAAATATATTACACTAATTATTCACTTTGTTAAAAATCTCTGTAAAAAAGGCCACAAACGAGTTCACGAACCTTGAAGTTCGTCATCTGACAGGCACTAGGTTGTTTTGCTGTCATGTCCTGCTATTTTTCGGAGCATCAGGGGGGGAGCAATGATCGGTTGTTGTTTTCATTTGCCAACAGTTTTTTTTCTTCCAAAGTTTAATATCAGTTCTGTTCTTCGGTTGTAAAGGCTCAGGATAATTCTAACTATAATTAGATGTACTATAATACTAATACCATAATACTGACGCAGCCGACTTCCGTAACCACTCCAACCATTTCTAAGCCCGGAGGCCCGAATTTCGCACGGTACATTCTAAACCCTCTGATAAAACTTCGTTGATTTTCTCACTTGCCGTGTTTTACTACCGTCGATGCGTATCCCGCTGTCGACGTTTGTCTGCGAGAAATTTTTCCATCAGAAAACCGGTTACGTAAAGTTTTCCTCGTCTTCGAAGGGAACGGCGAGAATGGAGGGAGAGTCCACGCGGACTCCGCGTACAGAAACAACGAGAACACGGGGAATGCTTCCAAAATGGATTTTGTTCGAAAAAAAATATAAGCAGTTGACGAAATTAGTCTGGATCCACTTTCTCTTTGGTTTTGTTTATTCTGATTGTTTTTAATTAATTTTACATTGCACCAACACCAGCAAAATTGATTCCCCTCCGAATCTGAAAGGGAGTGCTTTTTGGTGACGATGATGATAATCGGAGCGATCCCCGTACGTTGGGACTCGCGAGAATACGGGGAGTGAGTCCCCGGGACAAACAAAACCTCGGGGACTCCTCAAGTGGAGTCCTCGGGGAACGGCGAGAATACGCCTTAAGGCACGGATAATGTAAGGTACAATTTTATTGACAAAAACAAATAAACCTCATGTTGGTTAAAAGCGTCAGAAATTGGCATAAAAAATGATGGCACGAAAAAACAAGGATGACAGAAAAATTATAGTCTAACTGGAAATTTCAAATTATACTGAAGAGAATACTTCTTATGTAAGGTAAGGTACGATACAGTTTTATTGACAGCAGTAGAAATTTCAGTTCGGAATTGTATTATTACTTTTTTATGGCACTTGCAGCCTCTGGCTCAAGTGTCATATACCGATCACGATTCCGTCTGTCGGTCGGTCCGAGTTTTTAGTCACACTTTTTCGAGTTAGGGACTTCCAGAAATGCTAGGACAAACTAACCTGGAAATAATTAGTTTCCCGATCCGACCATATGCGGGGGAGTGGAGGGCGGTGGAAACTTGAAAATTGAGGGCAGTTTGTCACACATTTTCGAGTTAGGGTACTTCCAGATGTGCTAGGACCACGAAACTTGGCAGGCATATCAGAGACCGACCCAAAAATTAGAAATAATCAGTTTTCCGATCCGACCATCTCGGGGGGGAGTGGAGGGTGGGGGAATCCGGGAAATTGAGTATTTTGTAACTTTCGAAACGGGGGATCGGATTGTAATAAAACTTAATAACTGAATAGATTATATATCTTTGATGTCCCGTTTAAAGTCTTGACCGGATTGGGTGAGTTGGGGGGGGGGGGGAGGCCGGAAATTTCAAGAAACGGTTAGAATGGAGGGATCGGACTGAAACTTGCTGGGAAGAACAAGCATCTGCTCTAGATAAATCGTTTAGACAATTGCACTGGATCCGGACACTTGGGGGGGGGGGGAGGGAGTTTCGTGGAATTCCGGTGATGGTGGTTTTGGGGATTTTCACGACGAAACTTGTCAGGCATATCAGGGACCCAATCAAACTGACTTGAAAATAAAAATTTTGTCGATCTGATAATCGTGGGGGGTGTGGAGGGAGGGGAATTCGGAATACTGAGTCATGCGTAACTTTGGAACGGGTGATCGGATTTGAACTATTGGGGGGGGGGGGATACGTGACCCGCTTAGAATGGAGAGATCGGGATGGAACTTTGTGGGAAGAACAAACATATGCTCTGGGTAAATCATTTACTGAACCGGATTGGCTTCGGGCACTGTGGAGGGAGTTGGGGGGGGGGGGACCGGAAATCTTGACGGTTAGAATGGAGGGATCGGAGTGGAACTTGCTGGGAAGAACAAACATCTGCTCCATCTAAGCCTTTTACACAATTGGATTAGATCCGGACACTTGGGGGGGGGGGGGGTTTCTCGGAATTCCGGTTTTTGGGGATTTTCACGACAAAACTTGGCAGGCATATCAGGGACCCGGTGAAACTGACTTGGAAAAAAAAAAAAATCCTCGATATGATAATCTTAGGGGGGAGTGGAGGGAGGGGAATCCGGAATATTGAGTCATGCGTAACTTTGGAACGGGTGATCGGATTCGAGCGAAATTTAATATTGAACAGAGGACATTTCTCTCTGGTGATCTTTTTCACTTCCGGACCGGATCCGACAACTATAGGGGGGGGGGGGATACTTGACCCGCTTAGACTGGTGTGATCGGGATCGAAACAAACAGATATCTTCTCTGGATAGATCATTTACTGACCCGGATTGGCTCCGGGTATTGTGGGTGGAGTTGAAAGGAGGTGGGTCTGGGTTTTGCTTACAGATGAAGTTCTAGCTCCCTTTAGAGTGCGCATCTCAACCGCAAGGTCGAAAATTACTTTTGATCAAACAATACTCCTTAAGCCATGCAAGTGCCATATGAGCTTACAGCTCTTGTTTTTATTGGATTTGTTGTAATCATTAATATCATTATTAAAGAAGCTTAAAGGACCCCTCATACACAGTATTTTAAAATATTTGAATAACTTTATATATTAGAATACTTTAAAACAAGGCTGTGCTTTCAACAAATAACCCACGGTTTTGGCTGTTCTAAGCCTTTTCCGAGGCCCGTTGATATGTAGCGGAAACAGTGAAACAGTTTACATAACCGTTTTTTTTCCGATTGAAAACTTGGATCTCTGTATAGAAATATATGGAGTAATTATGGAAGTAGGTTGCATTAGTATTATAGTTAAGACAGATCCTTTAAGACGGATAGTTCAGCTCGGATATAATTATATTTCGGCCGTTCATGTCAAGGGTCCTCTTCAGGCTGTTTCTGGAAGAACAGCCTTAGTTTTTATAGTTATCATTAATATTGTTATCAGTTAGATTTTAGTCCCTCTTGGCAAAGTCCTCTTCAGGCTGTTATTGGAAGAGATGAACCTGCAGTCATCTTTTCCAGCAACAGCCTGAAGAAGACCCTTGTCAAGGATGGCCGAAATATTACTAGAGCAAATCATAGCTGACTTATCTGTTTAATTTCATTTACATATATATTATTCTCTGTCAGTTTGTTCATTTTGTTATTATTATGTTGTTATTGGGGATTTGGACCAGGGGATTTTGCGCACTATCGGGGAATTCAAGCTTGAAACAGCTGGGTTCCAGATCTGGAAAACAAGCACCGTATTGCTGATCCTAAAATACGATTGAAAAGCGCCCGCTGAACCAAAATGATTTTTAGTTCTCCAAATTTTTTTTTAGGGTAGAAGTAGTAGAATAGTTTTATTAACAACACAATCGAGGATCTCTTATAAAGGGGTCTGGAGTCCGTAATTCCTACCCTTAGAACTTACAAAACAACAGGCAGGTAAACACAACCGTACAAGACATAAACTGATCATCCCACCAGAGTAACTAATCATTGGTTTAGTAAATTATTTAGCCCTTAGGGGTCAAGTAAATGTTGTAAAGCCTGCGAGTCATAGAACCATGCCGACTAAGGTCTAGGCATAAGGTGGTCAGGACATTTAAAGGCTCTCAAGGTGGCAGACAATAAGCACAGTCACATACAATAGTTTGTGGCTGATCCGATTCATTAGTTAACCAATATTTTGGTTTCTGTTGCTTTGATAACGGTATCCTTTCATAAGGCATTTCTAGTTATCTTTTTGCTTACTTGATCAGTACGTATATGCGCAGCTGATAAGTCAGCTCGACATGATAGGATTTGTATTCATGCGAGAATAAACGTCATCATGCAAAATATAAAAACAAAACAAATTCTTTTTTTTCCATGGTTCGTATTTTCTATACCATCTTGGTTGGTTGATGCCACGACTTTGTGGTTATAAACACTCCTTCGGCCCAAGCTGATTGAGAATCATATAAAAAGTTACTCAAAACGGAGTCAGCTAGGGTAATCTTCAGCGATATTTTGGCCCTTTGGCAAGGGTGCTCTTCAAGCAGTGCAAGATAAGACTAGGGAGTAGCGCCAAGACTTGAAAGAAGTGACCCACACTCGAATAGCAGCGACACTAGCACAAGTAGCGATAGTGAACGTCCCTACTGAAACTCTATCAGTCGTGGACAAGTCCTGGCTCCAATAACTTCATATTCTGAACACAGCAGATACAACCTCCCCTGTTTCCTAGATGTATGCAGACCGCATCTTAGCTTTAAAATTTCTAAATCTGCAAGTTAGTCTCGCTTTAAGTGTCGCAAGCTTAGTGGGCAGCGCTATGGATAAGGTCCGTTTGCGAAGCACGGAAAGCATAGGTCTTGACGCTACTCCCTAGTGTTATTTTGCTCTGTCTTCAAGCTGTAGCTGGAATAGTTGCTTCTAGCAACTATATAAATATCCTATTTTTTGAGAATCACTTCTTAGAAATTGTTTTAGGGGAAACCTAGTGCTGAAATGTTATTTTTTACACGGCTGCTGTTTTCGCTGCTCAATTAGATCGTTGAAGTGGGAGTTTTTTTTGTATTTTGATTAACTTCAATTTTGCTTTGAATAAGGGCCTGGGGTTTGAATTTTCTTTACCGATAATACCATTCAACGTTTCCAGCAGGTAAAGCCTGAAGAGGCGCATCCGTTTTGAGTCATTTTTCATGTGGTTATAGTTGTATTATTTGTAGCATTTTTCGGCCACTCCTTAAGATAGGCAAGTGCTTTCTATAAAACTTAGTCTTCCTACTTTGGCGTGCCGAAGGCATAAGCTCACCATAGATTTTGGACTTTCTTCATGGACAATTCATCTGCAAATTCATTTGGACAATTCATCTTACCAATATTTATCATCATTCGTACCTTATTTTCTTTCTCATTTTAACTCTTGATGTTTCCTTATATTATTTCCCATTTTAATTCTTATTGTGTGACATGTATTATACTATGTAGGCCTATTCATTATTATCAAATACTCTATATGTTGTACGTCACTGCTTTGACATGTGTTACGTCGAGACGATCCTCTGCTAGCCATATTATGTTGTGCTATTATGGAAAATAAAGAATATATTATTATTATTATTATTGATTTCATTACCCATCGTAATGTAAAAGTACACACAAATTGATCAATGAAAAAAGACAATATGCACACAACGTATCTACAACGAAATATCTTCAACTACTCGAGTATCCTTGCAACAAACTCTTTCTCTAAGAAAAAATATAAGCTAAGCCATCCACTTTCCTGTTTTTCAGAACACAGTCGAACAGAAAATGGGCCTATTTTCCCTCGACAAGCCGGAAGACAGCCCCCTAGCGGCGCACGAAGAAAGTGTCCTCAAACCCCTTCCGCCTGATGTCGCTGCGCACGATCTCTGGATTCGTTTTCTTCTGGAACGCATTGAGGTTGCCAGATACTCGAGCGAGGACCACGTGGACCTCTATGCCATGCTTTTGCATAAAACACTGCCGTTGGATGTCGGTGAGAGCCGGAACCATATCAGTCGGCATCCAGCTGCCTGCGGTGTGAGGTTTAGGTAAGAATAGTTTTCTCGGATTTTAAAGGACCCCTCTTGCTTATTCTGCCTTTTATAATATACTTAGCTCCCATATGGAATTATAACCTTCTAAAATCCCCACCTCTCTCCGTTGTTTCGTTTCGTAACAACGGATTTTTAGCGCTTTTTCGGCCTTTCCGAGTTTCCCGTCACCCGACGAAAAGTTTGCCGTTATCTTCAACGTCCGCTGACAACTCTTTGTGATACTCTTCTGTTTATTCCTTCTTTTATTTGCTTAGTTTTCCCACATTTTGACCAAGGCACGTTCAGTTTTCAAACGTTTTGCGCCCAGCCGCCGCGTCGGAGAGCAGGAAGGCTTAATACAGTAGAAAAACGCTAAGAAGAGAATCGCCAGTTTTTAGGTGGAAAGTAGTGGTATTTCCAAAAACGTTATTTCTGATTCATTTCATAGGGAAAAGATCATTTCTAGTAAGAGTTGTTCACTAACTTTATTAAAGGACACCCTTCAGTAGTACTATCATTGGTATACTGCAGCATCAAATGGTGTCGCCTCTGCATATAATGACAAAATTGGGAATAGTCGTTCTAAGTAAAATTGGAAATCGTATCTGCAAGACACTTGAAGGAGTTAGTCGATTACTGAATTTTATTTTAGCAATCGAGCAGCAAAAATAGCATCCGTGTCCGAAATGAAATTCCAGTACCACGTTTAAACTCTCAGCAATTTCTCTGACTGAACTCACCGAATTAAAATATTGGCTAGGATATTTTTTTTATTTTATCACAGGTTCGTTTTCTTAGCTTTATCTTAAAGCAGAACTCCTACTTGAAATGATCTTTTCCCTACGAAACAGACCAGAAAAAACGATTTTCGAAAACACCATTACTTTCCACCTGAAATTAGCGATTTTCTTATTAGAGTTTGTCGACTCTATCCAGCCTTCCTGCTCTCCGATGTGGCGGCTGAGCGTAAAACTTTTGAAAACTAACCGCACCGTTGTTAAAAAGTTGTAGCTAAGCAAATAAAAGAAGTCAAAAAGAGAAGAGTGTCATATCCGTATATGTGAAAAAGTTTATAGCGGGACATATAAGATTCCGGCAAACTTTGCGTTGTCTGAAGGACAAAACTCGGCACAGCCGAAAACGCGCTAAAAATTCGGAGGCACAAAACGAAACAATGGAGAAAGGTGGAAATTTTAGAAGCTCATACTTCCACAAGGGAGCTAGGTATATAATAAAAGGCAGAATAAGCAAGAGGGGTCCTTAAAGAAGAGGCCAAATGACATACCTTCAAATACGTTTGATAAAGTAAATATGACAACACAGTACTATAATACAATAAACTGACATTATTCTTTCAGACCCAAAAAGACAAACTGAGTTGGGATTTACTGCTGCGAACTACACTGTCAGAAGTTTCATAACAGACAACACAAGGTCGCGGTTTCAACAGATGACACGCAACAGACAACACCTGAAACGTTATCTGTTGTCGCGACAAACGTTATACATGAAATGTTATGCATAAGAAGCAATGCCTGGAAGAGTCGAAAAAATGCCAAAAAAGTATCTGCTGAATCTTTGATACCATGACGACAAACAAAAAAGCCACAGATGCCTTTTCGGCGGTTTTCGGCTACCTTCCTGGCAATACCTGTTATGCAAAACATTTCATGCGTGACATTTGTCGCGACAACGGATAACATCCCAAGTATTGTCTGTTGAAACCGCGGATCCTAGTGTTGTCTGTTATGAAACTTCTGACAGTGTACAAACACATTTTCAGAGTAATGAATTATATTTTTTTTCCATTACTTTCTATAAGCACTGATTGAATGTGAACTGCGACTCCTGGATTGACTGCAGCTGAACTAGCATTCTAGCATCCTTTCATCCGGTAGGCTATCCTGACAGGTCCTTGGACTTGTTGACCTCCGTTGTGTCAGAATGTCTTCAGCGCGCACCCCAGGAACATTAGTTTCGCCTACCACGCAGCCGTCCTTTCAACAAATGTTATTACATTTTTCAGCGCATTTATCGATTCATATGTGATCGTATTTGTATATCTCAGCTGACTTAAGCCGCTTTCACATTGACGCGTCGTTGCGAAGCGTTGCGTATACGTTTATCTTGCGTTGCGTATCTTTCACATCTGCGCGGGAAGCTTTCACGCTGGATGCTCATTTTCATTTCTTGGTTTCTTTCATCAGTAAGTTTTTCTTCATCATTAGTTGGTTTTCTCCGTTTTTTCTTTAAAACTTCCATTTTCTACTGAAAAATGTGATGCGTACGCGTCGACGCATCGGAAATAGAACTTGGTTATAATCTTGCGTTGCGTTTTATTTATCTGCGTAAGCTCCGCGTTTCGTCAACGCAAGGGCGACGCAGAGGTTGCGTAGCTCAGTATGAAAGGCTTAACGCGTTTAGTTTCCGTCTAACTGTTTGCTGTATTTTCTTAGGCTCCTCCACTGCGGCTTAATCCTCCTTCAGATGGACGAACTTCTGTCCAAATCGGTCAGCAAAAACGTGCTGCGAGAACGCATCTACCAAACATGTTTGGACTATTTTGCCGGACCGATGCGCTGTCCGACTCAGAAGGAACAGAAACTCAAGGAGGATACACTCGCTCTGATGAAATTTTGGCAGACGCTGCACTCAGATAAGAAGCACGTCCGAGCCAACATGTTCGGGGGTAAGTGTTCCAGTAACTGCAAGAACAAACAAGCCAATAGCACCTCTGTCTTTGCACTGTCAGAAGTTTCATAACAGATAGCACGGGGATGCGCGGTTTCAACAGATAATGCGTAACAGATAACACCTCGGATGTTATCTGTTGTGTTTCAAAATTGTATGCAGAATAAGCGTTACCATCAGGAAGAACCGAAAAATCGCAAAAAAGTATCTGTTGAGTTTTCCGAAATCACGACGACAAGGAATAAGGTCATTAGATGCTTTTTTGGCTCTTCCTAACATACCTTGTTCTGCATAACATTTCATGCATAACATTCCAGATGTGCTAGGACAATGAAACTTGGCAGGCCTATGAGGAACCCGACCAAACTAACCTGGAAATTATCAGTTTCCCGATCCGACCATATGCGGGGGAGTGGAGGGCGCTGGAAACTTGAAAATTTGGGGCATTTTGTCACACTTTTTCGAATACATTAGGGTACTTCCAGATGTGCTAGGACCATGAAACTTGGCAGGCATATCAGAGACCCGACCAAACAAACTTAGAAATAATGAGTTTTCCGATCCGAACATTTTTTTTTTGGGGGGGGGGGGAGTGGAGGGCAGGGGAATCCGGGAAGTTTAGTGGAATATAACTTTCGAACGGGTGATCGGACTGTAATGAAACTTAATAACTGTATAAATTATATATCTGTGATGTCACGTTTAAAGTCTTGACCGGATTCGGTAGCCAGGGGGGAGTTGGGGAGGGGGAAACCGGAAATTTCAAGAAACGGTGTAGAATGGAGGGATCAGAGTGAAACTTGCTGGGAAGAACATGCATCTGCTCTAGATAAATCGTTTAGACAATTGTACTGGATCCGGACACTCAGGGGGGGGGGGGGAGGGGGTTTCCCTGAATTCCGGTGATGGCGGTTTTGGGGATTTTCACGATGAAACTTGGCAGGCATATCAGGGACCCGGTCAAACTGACTTCAAAATAAAAATTTTGTCGATCTGAGAATGGTGGGGTGAGTTGAGGGTGGGGAATCCGGAATATTAGAGCAATAATAAATATTCCTTGAGATCTCCCTGATCTGATTTCCCTGATCACTGCTCCTATAGCCCGCTTCTGTCTGGCGATTTTAGTGATTTGCAAACAATGTTCACAGACCCGCAGCTCAGTGGTAGAACGCCAGCAATCAAAGCAGAAAGTCGTGGGTCCAAGTCCCGAATGAGGAGAATCTCTGTCTTTCAGTTCACTGCTACTACTAATACTAATAGTAATACTATATACACTAATAATAATAATGACGTTTATTTATTCAGCCAAAAGGCCATACACATTGTAAAAAAGAATCTTGCAGTATTATTTTCTAATTATTTCCAATTTGGATTAATCTTATCCCAGTAGAGATAAGATTAATCCCAGTAGCAAATACTGCAGTTAACTTTAATCCTTTCGCGGAGAAACTTTTTACAGTGCAAGATAGAATACATGTATAATCTCACAAATAAACTAAGTAAGTAAGTAAGTAATTTTATCACCCGAAAATTCACATGGAATTAGGACGGAGTATGAAAATGGAAAAGAAAAGAAAAATCACACTACAGAACATCATCAAAAGTATTTACACACTATACACATTAACAAAACTACTGGCACAGGATGGCTAGCCAGGGGTTCGCTCTTCCCTTAGCCTTTTCCAGAAAATTCTCAACGACACGGCTCACACAAGTTGTTGAATCGGATACATCGTACGTAGCCTACGCATGATATAGGAGTTCCTAGTCCAGGGGGGAAGTCTCAGAAGGAACTTCGCGAATCGAAAAAACAGAACTCTTACTTTTGCACACTGGGCGGACGACAAGTATTTCCACAAAGGTGCTATATACAGTACATGGGGAAGAACAATGGCATTATACAGCGACGCGAGGTAACTACGGCAGAACCGATGTCTGTTACCAATAATTGACCCGTACGCAATCCGGGTTTTCCCCTCTACGTGTCGTACAAGCAGCGTTGCGGTGGAGTGGAGGCTTCGACCGATTGGTAAACCAAGGTAGGTAATACTCTCAGATGGTTTAACAACTGAATGGCCTAAAGAAATTTCTTCTTCGCAATACTCCGCGTTGAAAAACAATACAGCCGATTTCGACACATTAAACGATAAACCTACGTTATTGTATTCCCTATTCAACACGTCAAAATTCTTCGATAGTCGATCGGCAGACTTGTTCAAATTAAGCAGGTCGTCTGCATGCGTCATCAACGAAACATCGATCCCTTTTGAAACACAAGACGTAGCTACCTGGGCTTGTGCTGGCAAAACACTATTGTTATACAAACTCGGAGACACAACTGAGCCTTGCCTGACCCCTTTACGAACCGGTACAACAACGGATTCGGCCGGACTTGAAGGTATTTTGATTTGCGCTCTAAGGCTATTGTACATATAATATAAAACTCTAACAATTAACAGATTTAGCCCTTGTTTATACGCTTCTAGAAGGATCTGCGCATGCACCGACGAGTCAAAAGCCCGGTTTACATCAAAAGAACCAATAACTAGTGGGTCACCCGTTGCCTCAGAATCAGGCAAAATAGCAGCAAGGGCGAAGAGAGCATCAGCGCAACCCAGACCTACTGTAAAACCAAACTGGTGGTTTGGCATTTGGCAACAGTGTCTAACATTCGACAATATAAGCATTTCAAGAAGCTTGCATAAAACTGGCGACACGGTAATTGGGCGATACGAGGAGCAAATGTTAGCTGGCTTCCCTTTCTTCAGGATGGGCGTAAGCTGTCCTGTACAGAAAACGTCGGGTACAATACCGACAACGAATATGATCTGGTACAATAATGTTAACATTTCATACAAAAGACGAGTACCATTCACAATGTGAAGTGCACACAAACCGTCAACTCCGCGCGATTTTTTCTTTTTCAGCTTAAAGACATTTGCAGTTACATCCGAAACAAATACGGTGAAGTCCGGAAAACTCGAATTTGATAGCACAGATTTAAGTTGATCGGTATAAGGTCTAGCTACACTGGGACCAGGGGCACTAAATTCGCTCGTAAAGTAGGCTCGCCAGTCGTTGAGATCACAAGGCATGGACTTTTGGCGATCTTTCACGCGGTCTTTCCATAAACGACTTGGATCCTTGATTATTTTCTCCGTATAATCATTTTTCACATTTGTGCGATGCTGCTTGAGGGCTTTCTCAAATTTCAGTTTTGTCTGTACACGGAGACAATTCAACACACCGGATTTAGGGCGATCGCTTTCCCTCCACAATGAGAACCAAAACTTAGCATCCTGACATACTTTCACTAGCTCTTGATTCTTTTGAGAACCCAGGGATTCAGTATCTTTATGAATTTTCCTAGCGGGAATAGCAGCCTTTTCTGCGGTTAGTAGTGCGTGGGTGATTTCAGCACAGAAAGCATTAACCTGTATTTTCGTTTCCTGGTTATTCCTTTGCATGTTGGCTTGTAGGAGACCATATGGTACGGTGATCTTCTGAAGCGTCTTGTCGAGCACTGTCTGGTAAAGCGGGAGGTCGGCCTTTGACCAATCCTTTATTTCATACCACTGTGAACAGGGTTCGTGCGGCTCTGGAAATCAGGGAAAAGTCAGGGAATTTTTTTTTTGGTCAGGGAAACCAGGGAAAATCGTGAAAAGTCGCAGAAGGTCAGGGAAATTAATGAAAAAGTTCAGTCTATACTTATGCATCGTTTTTTTTACTGTAAATTTCTTTTTCGTCGGTTCTCTGCCCAAAGTTTATCAGTTGATAACTCTGTTCTTGAGCCGTCCCAGTCTGTGCTTCAACGTATACGACGGCTTGTTTGTTCAGGAAGAAATCGAATGAATCTTTGCTATTGTATGAGTCATATGGTAGATTTTGGCGGCATTTTTCACTGAGGTAATCGAAAGGTGTTGGAAAACTGCTGGAAAAGGTCAGGGAAAATCACCAAAAAAGGTGAGGGAAGTCAGGGAAAATCACCAAAAAAGGAGAGGGAAGTCAGGGAAAAGTCAGGGGAAAACGTGGAAGAGCAAGCGCACGAACCCTGTGCAAGCGCACGAACCCTGTGTGAAGTACTTTTGGCCTTTGGGATACACACATTAGCACATGCTTAAATTGGGATATGGTCGGTGGAGTGACTTCCCATCAGCACGCTAACTGTGCCACTCACGTTTAATGAGCATGCGACATGGTCTATATTTGAGACTGAACCACTAGTGTGTACAAAGTAAAATCTTTGTCTTTTGGGAGCACACGATACCGACTTTCAAGTGCACTTAGGATCAGCTGAGACCGAGGAGAAGAATCGTCGACTAGATTACAATTGTAGTCTCCGATTACAACGCATTCCAGTTTGGACAACATAATGGTCTTGAGGCACTTTGCAAGGCCTCTCACTGCTTTTGAGAATCGGTTATCCGATTCTTCGTCACTGTAGTCACTGCTAAACCTGTTATTAAACTGTAACATAAACTTTCTGTCTTAAGTCTACACGCTTTAGGAACATATTTGTATACTTCAGTCAATCAAATTTATTTCCAGATAAGGCTTAAATCTAGAAGAGGAATAAAATATTTACGAAATACAAAGTAACGAAACAAATTAACTAATACACTGACAAGATATGATCAGAAATAAATGACGGGATGTGTAACAATTGGGCAAAAGAATTAGCAGGATATGGAGAAAACTGATTGCCAGTGTTCCTCTCGGACAGACGCACGGATGACGTGAGGGGAGGGGGGAACATACGTCCTGAGGAGACGGATCTGAGGACAACACACTATCTTTGCTCAACCAAAATTTGAAAGATTATTTCTGCGGTCAGTTAATTTAGGAACGTCCAGTTTAATGAGACCTCTTCGATGACATGTTGTGATCACCCAGAATGATTCTCACTGCTCTTTTGGACATCTTCCAGGCATCAGAGAGCTCTGCAGAAAGAGAAGAATGCCAGACTGGTGAAGCATATTCTGAATGAGGACGGATATAAGTTTTAAAAATAACTTCTACGATGAAGTTGGGGTTCGTAGATTTCAGGAAACTGGGAAGTGAAACCAACGCTCCCCGATTTTTTTTGTTACCGTCAATTGCGAAAGCGCTTGACACCCTAAGAGTGTGTTCCGCCCTTCTAGCAATAGTAACTATTAGTTATTATTTTCGTTCCAACCTCGTAAAAAGTTACTACGCTGACCGTTCCAACCTTCTCGAAATAACTATTTGCTTACCATGCTCGGGACCGTAGTAAGCGTGGTAACTACGCATTTCTGTAACGGGATTGATTGGATTCTTCTGCTGGAAAATAGAAAAATCGTTCCAGCCTCGACGGCAAAAAGCCAGAATTCGCGACGTCATGCGTAGTAACTACGGCAAGTAGGGTGGAACACGCTCTAAGGCAAAGTGGCGTTTGTTGTGTATTCGATAAAGTAAACCCAGCTAGAATAGCTACCCGATGAAAAATTTCCAAGAATTAGTTATAGATAAGATAAGATTAATTTATTTGCGTAAAAGCACAAAGGATCATGGGAACAACAAAATAATACCAAAACGAACCATAACCTCAACAACAGAACTAACTACAAAAAACTTTCCCTGTGGATCATGGCCACCTTAAGGAATCTTCCCAAATTGCTAACACCACTAATACTTCTACTTTTCAAAATTTGTTTAAACCTTTCTTCCCCCACATAATTTACCCAAATATTTCCTCCCCGTAAGTTGTAAGTTTGAATACCAAACATTAGTAACTGTTACCAATGCCTGATATACTTGTACCATCATTTAATTTTACTATTAGCAAGACAAGATGCCACATGCCACTGGATACTGCTGCTTGAGATTGGCCAAGTCGGAGGCACATTAAATGATAGTATTCTGTAGGGGAGAGGGGGGCAGGTCCGTCATAGGGACGGTCCGCACATCGGCTCTGTAAACCTCACTATTGAAATTTAAATTACGCGAATTTGTTTTTAGAGCTGTCACACTTATTCGCTTCTTCTGTCAAAAGTTCCCGCAGCTGCACTCGTGCAATCATAGCCAACTGATATTAGTGTCACCTTTTTTGCAAGAAGGCAAGTTCTACGTCATGGGCTTGGCACGTAATTTTGATAGTTCCGAACCCACTTACACCGTCGGTGATTTTTATTTAGGCAGTTTAAGATTGGATCTACCCTATTAAAACCGAATTTTCGTAATTGATACAAGAGTTTGAGAGTTGCAAACTTATTTCTGTCAATACAGCACCAGGGGCAGGTCCGGACAAAAACACGTGGGGCACGTTCGGACAGCAAAGACAGAGAAGAAGGGAAAAAAAATAATGAAAGATGAGAAAATCGGAGAGGGAAGGAAAAAAGTCAGCAAAAAGGCTCAAGAAGCCTTTATGCCCTTTAAGACCCATTCCGGAAGAAAAGAAGTCTTATTCAGACCCAGTGGTAGCAGCATATTTGGATGATAATAACAGGTGTTGATAAAGTGACGGTATACTTGTAGAGTTTTACCAAATGGAAGCAAACGGACGAAACTGAATTGAGGTAACGAAAGCAAATGAAAAGTGTGTATACAACTTTCTTGAAAGTCCTTCCTGGATTAAAAAAGACGATGTACGGAGCAGCCCCAGCCATGTCCGAACCTGCTCCCAGTCGGGGGGCAGGTCCGGACAGAAGTAGGTAATAAGAAAACAGAGTTTGCAAAATAAATCTACAGGTAACAGGGTTCTACAAAGTAACAATAACAGCTAAGACATGATTCTAGAAAGTCAGACAAAAATGGAACCAACAGAACCTAAAACGAAATCTTGGTATGCAAAAAATCAAAAACGTAACGAGCCTGCCCCCCTCACCCCTACTGTTACGCAACTTTTTCGTACAACTACACAAGCTAAAAAATTTCATCAGGTAAAAGCTTCTTCTTTTGTAGACCAGGACAATCACAATATTCTGATGGCTGAAGCTCGCCTCACACCTGCCAGTGACTCAGGTCGACTCGCCGCTTCAGGCTGGATCAACACAGTCAATCTCCCCTCTGGTAGCACCGTCTCTAGGAAGAATGTTCAGACCAAGAGGCTCCTGGGGTCTGAAGCAAAGGTCAAGGACTATACTAGGAAGCGAACCCTGATTCTCTCCCTTCTGGTAAGTCTTTTTTGCATCTTCTTTTCAAAGCGATCTTTTCTTATTCTTTCTTTTTTTCTTTTTTCCTTATTATCTGCTCCGTCTTTGTGCCTTTTATTTATTTGACGAGTCATAAATAAAATGATCATCATTAGTCATCATTTGCAATTGCTTAACCATTTAATATCATCTACTCTTTCTAGCAAACTTATGAAACTAATTAATTTTAGCTATGTTGAAATTTCAGATAAAAAGTCAAATTCATTTGCATTCTTTCGTTTTTTCCAGTATAAAGTATAGGCTACTTTTATTCAAACAAGCGAAGATCTGATTTCATCTGAAGCAGAATTGAGGCACAAAACCTATACATGTTTTATTATTTGGTTTATCAGCCCAGTCTCGATCTGCTTTAAAAGCTGACCTTGTAAGCTGACCTGACCTTGCTCAGTTGTTTATAGGAAACAGGAGGTGAAAAAAATGGAGAACCGAGTTTAGTGACACCCTTCCCTTTGTGTAATGAAGGGAATGATGACTTGTAGCACTTTCTGCTGAAGTGTCATGAGCTTGGGATTTGCGGCTTCCAGACATCTTGGATTCTACATCGGCACAGATAGTATGCAAAGTTTGTAGATTTATCGATGAAGGGGTGAAGTTTCGTGAGAATAGAAGTTGAATTTTTGTTATATATTGTTTAATCTAGTTGCTTAATTAGTGTATAACTTGTTCAAGTTGTTCATGAATATGGCCTCTGGCTTTGAATACAGATTATTACTATTATAGTTTACTTGAAAAGCCAACTTATTTTTGTATCATTTAACTGTATACACTGCCTTATTTGGATTGCTTGAAGGGATTCTTTTATTTTTCACCATTTACTCTAGCATGACGTTCAGAAATTGGACGGCCGGCCTCGCAACGCAAAAGTCTACTATGACGGGGAAAATTTGAATCTTAACACAAACGCGGCTTTTCAGTGGCCAGTGATCAACTCGCGGAAGGTAGCTAACTGCGTGACCATATATTTTTCGTATGTCGTTTTGGTAAGCATACAACACAGGTAAAAGCTAATGAGGTACCACAAATTCCACAGGGAAATTCCACTATATTAAAATCGGTTATTCGTGAATAGCGGAGTAACGAAGTAACGCATTTTCATTGGGTCTTCAAGCCTCTTTAAGTGAATAAGTGATGGGTAACTAGATTGTCCCATCTAAGACGATTCAGTTAAACTCTAAGTAATTCACTTTCATTTTTTTTCTTGTACGTCACTTGTTTTGTTTGTTTCCTTCCCCGACATTGACTCTGAAGACTGACAGCCTGACGAGGACCCTTGCCAAGGGGTCTAGGCGAGAACCCCCCCGGCGACCCCCCCCCCCCGGCGAACCCCCCGGCTAAACCCCCCTCCGGTACCAAAACCCCCCGGAACAACCCCCCCCCCCCCCCCGGTGACAACCGCCCCCCCCCCCCGGCGAAAAAAACCCTGAATCCTTAAAAAAGTGGAATCCTAATAAAAAAGACAACCCCAAAAGGATCTCCTAGTCCCAAATAATCCCTACGCTACGTATGGAACAAGGGATTAGCTCATGTACCTACTGACGGATAGAGTCGAGTAGAATAACTGGGCGCAACTTCATTGGCAGACTTGACTGTAAAATGTCTGAAGTAGGCTACAGTAGATATCCAGTAACAAGTGTAAGAATAAGCTTGTGCGTGCACAAAAAGTATGTATATGTGAAGCAAAAAGTGCTGGCTGGATGTGTTCTTAGTTTTGAATGCGTTAAGCGTAGGCAAAACAAATATATACAAGGGAGGGGAGTGTAAAGCGAAGGTGAAGATTGATGGTGACAGAATAATTGCTGAAGTGAGCTAACATACGCATTCACCTGAAGCTGTGGTAAGTGAGGTGTTACAAGTGAAAGATCAAAAACCATACTAACCAGTGTAACGACCCCCCCCCCCCCCAACAAATCCTTTCCCAATTATTTCCCCTTCTTGCCGTGGAAGCTGCAGTTAGTTGCCGTTAGGTTTTGGAATCCCAAAACGTAAGTGGCGGGATACCTATGACATCGCAAAAGTTGTCCGTCTGTGCGCACTTTAACTCTCGAGTGTGAGGATTCTTTGGGTCAAGAGTAAGGTCGAGCTTGTAGACGGACTCTGTAGCCTACATTTAGGGGTGGGCGAGGGGGTTTAAGTTAAGGGGCAAATGAAATATTTTGGGATCCCATCGAAACCTTTGGTCTTGTTCAAAGTCAGCTCAAGGAATACTTGTCAATTCTGTGTTACAAACAAACTATTGATATTTCTTTTTTGACGCCTCACCATTTGCTTGTTCTTAGGCAGTGGAAATTGAGTTTTTCACGACGTGGTACAACCCTATGGCTGCTCCAGAAAACCAGCTACCCGGTGAAGAAACAATCACCCAATGGAGGGCCACGGTAACTAACGACAAGACATGGAAAGAGATAATCAACGCTGCCTGGGAAATGAGTCCAGCTCTAGTGGTCTTCCTACCCTCAAGGTAAGAGACCGCTTGCCACCAGACATGGGCGAATCTGATCATGAAAGCTTTCGAACCCGAATCCAGGGCTTGGTAGGAATCCAAATCCACCATTTCATGCTGAGGATTCGAATCCGGACTCAGATCCAACCTTAAAGAACCCCTCGCACTATTTACTCTTCAGCTTACAGTATTTTAAAAATTTTGAATACTTTAAAACTAGGCTGTGCTTTCAACAAATAACCCACGGTTGTGGCTGTTTTAAGCCTTTACCAAGACCCGTTGACTTGTAGTGAAAACAGGGAAACAATTTACATAACCGCTTTTTCTGATGGAAAAACTTCTCGCAGACAACCGTCGACAGCGTGAAACACATCGAAAGTTAGCAAAACACGGCAAGTGAGAAAATCAGCCTGGTTTTGTTAGTGGGGCTATAGAATGCACCCTACGAAATGGGGGTCTCCGGGTTTATAAATATGTGGAGTGATTATGGAAGTAGGTGCGTAAGTATTATAGGTAGGAACCAAACATCAAATTTGCAGAGCTGACAGTAGTAGCCTATCATGGTTTAGGCAAACCTCTCTTTGTACTCCGTCATTTACATTTCATGTAAAGAAGAATAACCAGTTCATTTTTTTGTGTGTAGATTGCGAAACATCGACATCGGAACCCGAGAGGTTCAGCGTCTCGTCCAGTTGAACCCCGGCTGTGTCGCCCACATTCCAGAGGCGCTTGACTTCCTAGTCACCGCAGACTCCATCATCAATGACATTCCAACCCTTTCGTACATGCTCCACTGGGAAAGAGTATCTCCCGTTAAGGCTCTATCGTACTTTTCGAGGAAGTACCCACAGCATCCCATAACTGCCCAGTATGCCGTTAGGTGTCTCGCTAGCTACCCGCCAGATGCCGTCCTCTTCTACATTCCACAGTTAGTTCAAGCAATTAGATATGACTCGGTAAGTACATGACCTTGTGTACCTTGTACATGGGTGGAACTACTCCGCGCTCAAACAGGTAATGTACTTGTAGGTTCTGTCGAAAGCTGCGTTCCACTTCTGGAAAGCGTTATTGAGACATTGACAGGGACTTGCTACGCTCGTCTCATATTTTGAGTCATTTCGTTGTTCAGGTTCAGGTTCAGGTTCTTTTTAATAACAAACTAAATAACAAAATGTCCAGAGCCCGGCTGAGAAGACAAATTCGTAATGCACGGGATGGAAAGACTTCTTTAAATAAATACAACATTTATACTTCACTACATGCCGTTCATACAAATGGAAATATGCGTATTCCCCCGTCAGCACCCGGTCCCCAACGCCACCCGTTGACACGTCCAGCGAAACAAACAATTAAAAATTATTTAATTCATTTATTTATTTCCCTCGAGAACTGAGGAGTACAAAATAATGTATAAAACAGAACTAAGTCTAAATCATCTGGTCCATTCGATGACACATAAGTACTACAAAAAATACACACGATTTCGACAACTAAATTACAACGTTTACGTACTATATTATTCACTTGTTAAGAAATGGTCACAGGTTGTGGGTTTGGAGGGCTACCGAAGCTTTTATACAAAAGTTGATCATCTTTTTCTTCAAAACTAAAACTGCGGGTCTTTTACTTTAAAATTAGAAAACAACTGCGAATTACTGAAAGAAACGGGGAACCCAAGGAGAAATTTTGAAAATTTGAAATGTGATATTTGAATAGCACATATGTCGCAAATTCGAACACCGACCCCGGACCCTTAGCGGCTCAGGTTCCGGATCGACTGACTCTCACTTCTGACAATTCTCAGCTCTTCTTAACTTCCCACTGAGCTCTCACTCGTAATTTCCCAGCTTTTTCGTAACCCAAAACGGTGAAACCTGAATTAACGTAGAAAACCTTGGATTGCAAAACGACAAACGTAGAAAACCCAGAAATTTCCAAATGCAAATCGAATGCACAGCAAGACATACCACAATACGCTATCTCCGAATTAACACTATTGACGACCTCAACAAATTTGCATTTTACTATAGTTTTGAGAAGAATATAAGCGATAAATATTCCTTGAGCTTTCCCTTTCAGCCCTTTCGTGCAGCAAAAACAGCGGCCATGTCAAAAATTGAATCTCAGAACTAGTTTTTCCCTACAGTCGTATTTGAAAGTAATTCGCCCGAATAAAATATTTATAGTAAGCTTCAGATGTTTATTACAGGTTTGTTTTGTCCCCCGACGTTGACCGTGAAGATTGACAGCCTGACGAAGACCCTTGCCAAGAAGGGCCGAAATGTCGCTGATGAAGCATCGCAGCTGACGTATCCGTTGTATACGTTATTTGAATATAAAAGCGATAGCTGTCTAAATACCTAAAAAGCTATCTGACGACATACACAAACAAAATAAACTCGCAATTTAACAGGCCTTCATCTCTGGAATACGACCGGATTCAACCAATCAGTCGTCATATTTATTCCTGAATATCTGTTTCACAGCACGATAACGTAGGACAGTCAACTTAAACAACATATATAACTAATGTAGATAGACGATTTATTTTAAAACTTTTACGACTCCGCAACTTGTATGACATAATTAAGCGCTAGCCGATGTCAAACATAAAAATAGACAATATTTACTCCTAAATTGACTGTAAAAGCAAGTAAGTAAGCAAGCAATTTATTTGTAACCCGCCATTTTGAAAAAGCGGAGTAAATGAAAGAAAACAAATAAAACACATAGAGACACAGAAAAAGACGCTAATTTTCAATCTTCGGCCAGGAAGCAGTGGAGAAGGTCGTGCGCTGGTTGGGCTCTCTTGTCAATTATTTTTTATAGCGACGAAGAAACATCGAAAAGGGTAAGACTTGCATCTTGATCTTTGAACTTCTTCGTCAATGCATGGTTATGACATAATTTCGACAAGCGGAGCAGGTGCTTTTCATATTTAAAATAACATGATCTTGTCGTTTTAATCTCTTATTGTATATGTCTCCACTTGTTAAGAAAAACTTCACAAAATAGGCACAAATGACTGAAAGAATCAATCAGAAGATTGACTAGGTGGGTTTTGTAGCGTTAATCTATTTGCCGTTCCGGCGCGTGCTTGTGAAATATTCTTTACTGCGTAGTCTGGCAGAATACCCCTGTGCTTTTCGGCAGAATACCCCAAGCACTTCCTCTCGAATGTCACGACTAGGTCACAGTGCTGTTATGATAGGAGTTGTAACCCGAGTTTTAGAGATGACAGATGACCGCCCGCTGATGTGAATAGGAATGTATGCGTCGTTTGCTCAGAAGCTTTGGAGACAGTATGAATGAATGAATATTTAATAGCCAATTGGCCGTACAAAGTACATGATGGTTGCGATACACTTTACATCACTCAAAACTTATCTTTATTTAACTAATACACTCGTTAAAAATTGGCATATTTTAAGTATCTTAGCCTTATTTTTAGTTTCAAGAACATCGGGGAACTTGATAGTATACCCATTAAGAAAGCGTCTCCTGGGGTCTGAGAGTTGCTCGCATTCAACAGAAAATGGCCCTCGCCCTCTGTATTAAAGCACAAGGGGCATTGTCGCTTACTATTTGGGATCTTTTTATCCCAATTACTCCGACCACGTACTGGCAGGCAGTTTGCTCGTAGCTGAAACCACAGGCGCAGGCTCTCCGCCGGTAGGTAAAGCTTCAAGTAAAATTCCATTTCGAAAATCTGCTTAACTTCTTTGTAATACTTTAATGTATCTGAATTTTGTGTCCGTTCGTACCAAGCCTGAACTTCTTATTCTTCTAATACTCTTGTGAAATCACGTATGAACCTCGTCGGGTCTCCTTCCGGCCCTCTTCCTTCATTCTACACGACTTTGTAGACTGCGAAATTTTAACTGAGACCTCGTATTCGCAGCTGTCATACCTACAAGAATTCATCAAGACCCTAGCCAAGCGGTCTCAACTCGTTGCCCACCAGCTCATCTGGAACATGAACGTCAACAAGTTTCAGGACGAAGAGGGGCATATCAAGGACCCGGACCTCTACGAGATCTTAGACGCAACTGTCCAAAATATGATCAACGCCCTTTCTGGTCCCGCTAATGCGTTTTACGAACGGGAGTTCAAGTTTTTTGGAGATGTGACGGCAATCAGTGGAGAGATTCGGCCTTTCCCAAAGGGTAAGACACTACTTAGTTTTTCTTTGCTTAAAGCACAACTCACAATAGATACAACCATTATTCCAAATTTGAAACCCTGCGTGAGTTCTCAAAGATCACAAACCCGCCCCAGCTGTTTTCAGCCTCGCTGGACTGCACTGGTTTTAGAGAGAAACATATGGGCGTTTTTCCGTGCTCCCACAAACAGTTTGTGGGTCGATTGTGGCTCGAAAAGTGTGTTTCCGCGACCTTTTGTGCGGCCCACAAGTGTGTTTCCGCGACCAACAAGATTTTCGTGGCTCGCTTTGTGGCTCAAATTCGACAAACAACTGGCGAGGTGATTGTCGATTTTGTCGCTCGATTTTGGCGGGAAATTCATATTAAGCAGCAAAATAGTGTCTAAACAATAAATCTAACTACTTTTCAAGTATATAGACTTAAAACTGAGGATACTTTATGGACATAATGGTAAGAAAATAAGCCTGGAGTTCTATTTATTGAGATTTTACATGAATTTTATTTTTATTTTCCGAAATTTGAAATTGCCGCCAAAAAAATAGACAAATCGGCGTTTCCGCGAGTTTCAACTAGTGGCTCGACTGTCTGGCGCACAATCGTGTTTCCGCGACAAAAACTCAGAAGTGTGTGGCCCACAATTGTGTCGCGGAAAAAAGCCTATAGAGAAACTTGCGCAACCGGTATTTCTGACCAACGAGCTCCTAGGAAATGCTAACCTGGTTCAGGTTCAGGTTCAGGTTTATATATTTACGTAAAAATTTATAAAATAAATTACACTTCTTTCAAGGCAGAGAGGCATCTCGAATGCTCGGGAACAACAGACAATGAAAAAAACAGTTTAACTTAAATAACTTAACCTGAAACCTCAACCGCATCGAAAAGAGCCAAATCCGGCATTTATGTGAGCTATATTGTACTTTACAAAAAGTAAGTGAGTAATTTGTCTATAATCCTCCATTTTGAAAAAGCGGAGTGAATGAAAGAAAATAAATAAAGCACATAAACACACAGAAAAAGACACTTAACTTTCAGTCATTGGCCAGGAAGCAGTGAATAACGTCGTGCGCTCGTCCCTGTTGTCCATGATTTTTTTGTAGCGACGAGGAAACATTAATATATACGATGAATTGTATATATTAGTAATATTCTCTATACATTATTAAGTGATAATTTAAGATTATGTATTTGTATTGAGTAGGCTATTAGTTGTATTTGAAACTACAAAACGGATATGTCACCTACATTTTATTAGAGGTATATTTCGGCCGTTCTTGGCAAGGGTTCCTCTTCAGGCTCAAGCCGCTCAAGCTGAAAATGAACTTGTGAAAAATCAGCTAAAAATTCTTGCTTAAATATCTGATTTAGCGAATTTCTTCGTGAAAATAACTTGGAGATAAACCTGGTCTGCGATTTCAATAAATCAGCAGACGTGTCCCAATGAAATCGCAGCAAAAGCTTAAACTCTTAGCAATTTTCACGAAGAAGTTCACAAAATCAGATACTTAAGCAAGAATCTTTAGTTCACTTTCCACAAGTTCATTTTCCAGCTTGAGCCTAAAGAGGACCCTTGCCAAGAAGGGCTGAAATATAGCTCTGATAAAATGTAGCTGACGTATCCGTTTTGCAGTGTCAAATATGATTCGCAGCCAGCTTGGGCAGAAGGAATATTATTGAGAACTGTACGCGTTTCTGTACGCGGACTCCGCGTACAGAAACAGCGAGAACACGGGAAATGCTTCCAAAATGGATTTTGTTCTAAAAATAAATATGCAGTTGACGAAATTAGTCTGGATCCATATTATTTTTGGTTTTGTTTTTATGGCACTTGCAGCCTCTGGCTCAAGTGCCATATACCGATCACAATTCCGTCTGTCGGTCTGTCGGTCGGTCCGAGTTTTTTGTCCCACATATCCGAGTTAGGGTACTTCCAGATGTGCTGGGACAATGAAACTTGGCAGGCATATCAGGGACCCGACCAAGCTAACCTGGAAATAATCAGTTTCCCGATCCGACCATATGCGGGGGAGTGGGGGCGCTCGAAACTTCAAAATTTAGGACATTTTGTCACACTTTTTCGAGTTAGGGTACTTCCAGATGAGCTAGGACAATGAAACTTGGCAGGAATATCAGGGACCTGACCAAAGTAACCTGGAAATAATAAGTTTCCCGATCCGACCATATGCGGGGGAGTTGGGGCGCTGGAAACTTGAAAATTTAGGGCATTTTGTCACACTTTTTCGAGTGAGGGTACTTCCAGATGAGCTAGGACAATGAAACTTGGCAGGAATATCAGGGACCCGACCAAACTAACCTGGAAATAATCAGTTTCCCGATCCGACCATATGCGGGGAAGTGGGGGCGCTGGAAACTTGAAAATTTAGGGCATTTTGTCACACTTTTTCGAGTTAGGGTACTTCCAGTTGTGCTAGGACCATGAAACTTGTCAGGCATATCAGAGACCCGACCAAACAAAATTAGGAATAATCAGTTTTCTCATCCGACCATTTAGGGGGGGGGGGTGGAGGGCAGGGGGAATCCGGGAAACTGAGAAGTGTGTAACTTTCGAACGGATGATCGGATTGTAATGAAACTTCATAACTGAAGAGAATATATATCTGTAATGTCCCGTTTAAAGTCTTGACCGGATTCGGTAGCCAGGGGGGATTTGGGGGGGGGAGACCGGAAATTTCAAGAAACAGTTAGAATGAGGGATCAAACTGACTTCAAAATAAAAATATTGTCGATCAGATAATGGTGAGGGAGTGGAGGGAGGGGAATCCGGGAAATTGAGAAGTGTGTAACTTTCGAACTGATGATCGGATTGTAATGAAACTTCATAACTGAACAGAATATATATCTGTAATGTCCCGTTTAAAGTCTTGACCGGATTCGGTAGCCAGGGGGGATTTGGGGGGGGGGGGGGAGACCGGAAATTTCAAGAAACAGTTAGAATGGAGGGATCGGAGTGAAACTTGCTGGGAAGAACAAGCATCTGCTCTAGATAAGTCCTTTAGACCATTGTACTGGATCCGGACACTTATGGGGGGGGGGGGGGTCCCGGAATTCCGGTGATGGTGGTTTTTTGGATTTTCACGATGAAACTTGGCAGGCATATCAGGGACCCAATCAAGCTGACTTCAAAATAAAAATATTGTCGATCAGATAATGGTGAGGGAGTGGAGGGAGGGGAATCCGCAGGGGAATCCGGGAAATTGAGAAGTGTGTAACTTTCGAACGGATGATCGGATTGTAATGAAACTTCATAACTGAACAGAATATATATCTGTAATGTCCCGTTTAAAGTCTTGACCGGATTCGGTAGCCAGGGGGGAGTGGGGGGGGGGGAGACCGGAAATTTCAAGAAACGGTTAGAATGGAGGGATCGGAGTGAAACTTGCTGGGAAGAACAAGCATCTACTCTAGATAAGTCCTTTAGACCATTGTACTTGATCCGGACACTTATGGGGGGGGGGGGGGGTCCCGGAATTCCGGTGATGGTGGTTTTGGGGATTTTCACGATGAAACTTGGCAGGCATATCAGGGACCCAATCAAACTGACTTCAAAATAAAAATTTTGTCGATCAGTTAACGGGGGGGGGGGGGAGTGGAGGGAGGGGAATCCGAAATTTTCAGTCATGCGTAATTTTGGAATGGGTGATCGGATTCGAGTGAAATTTAAGAATTCAACAGAGGACATTTCTCCGATGATTTTTTTCATATCCGGACCGGATCCGGCAACTATTGGGGGGGGGGGCGGAAAATACGTGACCCGTTTAGAATGGAGGGATCGGGATGGAACTTTGTGGGAAGAACAAACAGATGCTCTAGGTAAGTCATTTGCTGAATCGGATTGGCTACGTGCACCGCGGGGGAGCTGGGTGGGGGGGGGTGGACCGGAAATCTCGAGAAACGGTTAGAATGATGGTATCGGAGTGAAACTTGCTGGGAAGAACAAACATCTGGTCCATGTAAATCTTTTACATAATTTGACTGGATCCGGACACTTGAGGGGGGGGGGAGGGGTATCCCGGAATTCCGTTTTTGGGGGATTTTCACGACGAAACTTGGAAGGCATATCAGGGACCCGGTCAAACTGACTTGGAATAAAAAAAAAATCCTCGATATGATAATCTTGGGGGGGTGGAGTTGAGGGAGGGGAATCCAGAATATTGAGTCATGCGTAACTTTGGAACGGGTGATCGGATTCGAGTGAAATTTAATAATTAAACAGAGGACATTTTTCTCTTGTGACCTTTTTCATTTCCGGACCGAATCCGGCAATTATTGGGGGGAGGGCGGAAAATACTTGACCCGCTTAGACTGGTGTGATCTGGATCGAACTTCGTGGGAATGACAAACATATGCTCTGGATTAATCATTTACAGAACCGGATTGGCTCCGGTTATTGTGGGTGGAGTTGGAGGAGGGGGAGGGGGGTCTGGGATTCCGGTGATAGCGCGTTAAGGTACTTCCAGATGTGCTAGGACGATGAAACTTCGCTGGAATATTGGAGACTCAACAACATTTGCTTAGAAATTGCTACTTCCCAAATCCGATTATTCCTTAAAGTACCAATCTTGACCGCAAAGTAAAAAAAATACTTTTAAGCAATATATGCATTTTCGTGATGCCCATCAGCCCATTAGCAGTTTTGCCTCAAGGGTTTTGCTTACAAATGAAGTTCCAGCTCCCTTATAGCGCGCATCTCAACCGCAAAGTCGAAACTTACTTTTGATCAATCAAATCATCTTGACACATGCAAGTGCCATATGAGCCTACAGCTCTTGTTTATGATTGTTTTTAATTAATTTTACATTGTATCAACACCAGCAAAATTGATTCCCCTCCGAATCTGAAAGGGAGTCCTTTTTGATGATGGTGATGATAATCGGAGCATTCCCCGTCAGTGGGGACTCGCTAGAATACGGGGAGTGAGTCCCCGGGATAAACAAAAACGCGGGGACTCCTCAAGTGGAGTCCTCGGGGAACGGCGAGATTACGCCTAAAGTCTGCGAAATGCCAAAAATTCAAATTCAAAGAAACAGTAAGTAAAGATTGTTTTTGTCCTTAGGGCCAGAGCGAAAGAAAGCCTGTCTGGACGCATTGAGCCGTATTAAGGTCCAGAGTGGCTGCTACCTGCCGTCGAGCCCAGAAGCTTTGGTTCTTGATATCGACGACAAAAGCGGCACTCCGCTTCAAAGTGCCGCAAAAGCTCCGTTCCTAGCACGCTTCAAAGTTTTGCGCTACGGTATAAAAGAGGTGGAAAGTATAGCTATGAGAAATGCACCGGTGAGGCAAATGGGGATGGGAGAAGAGTATTGGCAGGCTGCGATCTTCAAGGTAAGTGCTTTAGTGGAAAAGGCAGGAGACTTCTTTGCCAGCAAGTCTTGACCCAAATCCAAGAGGGTTAAAAGCCCGCTGAAGAGCTTATCGTTCCAGTATCCCACTACGAGCAAACAGTTGTTCCATTCCAGTTCCAAAGAAAAGCAGATCAGCTCGTATGCATTACCTCTCGCAAGGTCTCTTTATTTTTCGAGCTTGAGCCTGAATAGGACCCTTGCCAAGAAGAGACAAAACGCAGTCAAATATAATCCTCCCCTCACTTGGAGGGGAAACACCACTGGTTATATATTTATTGTTCATTCACTGTTTATAATTTCTTCATACCCGATGGAAAATTTGTAGTCTGCGTTGTTGTATAATAGTTTTAACGAAAAAGTTGCATGTATTGATATGTAATAGTAAAGAATGTGCCTCAGACTGGGCCAATCTTGAGCAATAGTACTCAGTAGTGTCTTGTCTTGCTATAATAGCATCCAGTCTTGCCAATAGTAGCATGCAGTGCATAGAATGCAGTAACACGGTAGACTTGACGCATGTAGTAGCATTAGTTTGTACTGCATGCTACTTTTTCGTACAACTTCATACTATTATTTGAGATAAACTTTTCATCGGGCTGATCCCCGTTTAGTTTTTAGTATTGTGTTGTTCTTTATTTTTCATTGAAAGTTTCCATGGCCCTTATTGGCCGTTGACGAGTTGCAATAACGAAATCAAAACTAAAAAGATTTTCAAGGTTTTTTAAACAAAAGAAGATACAGCAGAAAAGCTAAGCCCTTGATATAACTCGTAAAATTGCTTTCTGTTCTCACTTTGTTTGCAGTTTTACTGGTATTTCTACGTAATGACGAAAATAATTAAATCGTATCAAGACCTTTTATTTCAGATACAGGTTGTATAGTTGTTTCACACAAGAATGTGTCCAGTTTCAAGTTACTTTAGTTTTGCATAAAAATAAATATAGCATTGAGCAGTGAGTTGAACTCGGTTAACTCAGATGCAAATGGCGCACTATAGACAGCGATTGGGAGGCTCGGCCGAACTCTCAAGTATAATAATGCTTCACATAAATCGATAAATTTAAATTTATTAGTGTGGAAGTGCATATTTGGAAACAGAGACGTTGTACCCTGGAAGAGCCTTGGACACTCGAACGCGCGCTCCGATCTCTTCTAAAGCCGCTGCTATATTAATCTGTTCCACAGAAAATGAATAGATAGATAGATAGATAGTAAGCTCATTGTAAAAATCGACTTTCGTGGTTATAAACCAAATTTGCGATTTTTGTCAAAAGAAAACAGAATAAATTACAATATGTGTGTCAAATGTCAGTACACCTAAAAATCCGTCATGCTTCGTTAAAAAATTTCACGAACTCTGGAATAAGACTTTTTGCATATCGAGCGTGTTTTATACGTACAGGACAGTGCTTGGGTACCGTAGAACTTACCACTCGTTCTGGTCGATTTCTAACATTTTGGTAGGGGGTGGGAGGATTTGGGAGTGGAGAAGATGAGGTACCATGGCTGAACCGAAGTCAGTGCGTAGCTCTTTTCTGTGCTCCTGCAGTGTTTTGAGGTTAAAGTGTTTTAAACGATAGGAGCATATGGAAGCTTCGGTCCACTATGAATAATAAGAAGAGCCTGCTTCTGTATTCTTTCCAATTTGTAGTTTGTTACAGGTGGGGGATGACGTGCGTCAGGACATGCTGGCTCTACAGGTGATTTCTCTTTTCCAAAAGATCTTCCAGCAAGTTGGATTGAACCTGTTCCTTTATCCATACCGAGTCGTCGCCACAGCTCCAGGCTGTGGGGTTATAGAATGTGTGCCCAACGCCACCTCTAGAGATAGTTTAGGAAGGCAGACAGACATTGGGTAAGTAATGATAATAATTTTGTGGGTTTTTTTTTCGTTTTACGTGCATAGATAATTTATTGAAACAGACAGGATCATTTGGGGTTTTAAATCATGTTGTTGCATCTTTGGTGTAGCTGAAAAGCTTGACTTTTCCAAAACTTCGTCAGATAGCTTAAAATCAGGCTTCACCTTCCAGATTTTTCTTCCGGGTTTCTGGCAGCCGTTTGCGTTTAAATCAAATCGTTTATTCACTAAGAATTTATTCACTAAATTATGTGCTTAAAAACCCTCATAAAATCATGTGTGCTCTTTAATGGTGAATGAAGCGTTAAACAGTTTAACAAATGCCGGAACAAAGCTTACTGTTACAGGTTGCAGTTTTGGAATTGGGTTTAGAGGAATCTAATGACCGGGGTCATTATCAATTAATCAATCAATTTTATTTTAGATTCGATTCGCCCTGTCCAGTCCTTCCGCATAGACCCAAGGCCACTTGCATAGGAAGGTAACACTACTTAGGACTATGAACATTCTCAATGTTCGAAAGAACTCTTTCCAACAATAAGTATTTGTTTCATTGCAGTCTATATGAATATTTCCTGAAGAAGTACGGCGATGAGGCAACGCAGGAGTACCAAACCGCGCGTCGGAATTTCGTCCGCTCTATGGCTGCGTACAGCGTTGTTGGATACTTACTTCAGATCAAAGACAGACATAACGGCAACATTATGCTGGACGAGGAGGGACATATTATCCATATCGGTATGCTATACTCTGCATCATTTCTTCTTCGATGACCAAAGGCCGTTAACTTGCTAACTCCTGTTTTACTGGTTGGTGGTAGTACAGTAGAGGTTTGCTTATCTGAACACTTTTTTTAACTGTTCCACTACCTTGGCTTTGTTACTTGCATATAAAAAAGTAAAATGGAAAAGAAAAATAACAAACTTGATATCAGCTACCAGCCAACTATTTCAGGTTATCTTGGCACAAACTTGAAGTAGAAATTCAATTAACTTTCTTTGATTTTGAATTTACTAGAAAGGTCCTTCGTCTTTTTAAGGCATCTGCAGGTTCGAACCGCCATCTTCTCCATTGGAGGTGCGTTCCTCATGGCAAACTTTTCAAATTATAAAAAGCAAACCAGGTGTCAGTTGAGTCACTTTTAGCCGTGACTTAGCAAACTATTCAAAAAGTGACAGAAGCGTGAGTCGTTGTTACAAGTATTCAAAGTAAAAAATGCCTGGTTTGGGTTTCAGTTTTTTCTTCGGCGATCCTTCACTGTTAGCAGACGTTTACATAAGCATACCTTTACTGCACGTCAGTGTCGCGAGAGCTGATTGGGGGAATTTTTTATTAGCTTATTTTATTTCTATTAACTTATTAGGGTAATGTTTGTTGACTTCTAGATCTCATAATGCAGCCGATGGTGCATGTTAAAGGACCTGTCTTACGTATAATACTAACGCAACCTTCTTCCATAATCACTCCATATATTTCTAAACCCGAAGACCTCAATTTCGTACGGTACATTCTAACCCCTCAAACAAAACCTTGCTGATTTTTTCACTTGCCGTGTTTTGCTACCTTCGATTTGTATCACGCTGTCGAAGGTTGTCTGCGAGAAGTTTTTCCATCAGAAAAACCGGTTATGTAAATTGTTTCCCAGTTTTCGCGTAAGTCAACGGGTCTCGGAAAAGGCTTAAAACAGCCAAAACGGCGGGTTTTGGCACCGGCCAATTTTGGCACTTGGAACAGCCTAGTTTTAAAGTATTCAAATATATTAGAATACTGAAAGTTGAAGAGTAAATAGTGCGACGGGTAATATATATTCTGCAACATTAATTTAGTCGAATTTCCCTATTTCTTTCATGACGTCACGACGTCACGTTTTTTAACAAGTGAATAATATAGTGCGTAAATAGTTGTAATTTAGTTGTCGAAATCATGTGTATTTTTTGTAGTATTTACGTGTCATTGAATGGACAGATGGTTTAGGCAGAGTTCTGTTTTATACATTATTTTGTACTCCTCAGTTCTGAGGGAAATAAATGAATAAATAAATAAATGAAGACGTCACGGGCCGTAGATAATCGGCTAAAGTTTAGTCAATACCCATTTGGCATTTGGCAGAGTCGGCAGAGTCTCCAGAAATGTGATTGGTTGAAACTTTTGACATTTTTCTCGAACCTTTTTCTTCCAGACTTCGGTTTCATGTTCGAGTCTTCTCCTGGTGGCAACATAGGGTTCGAGCCCGATATCAAACTCACAGAAGAAATGTTGATGATCATGGGGGGTAAGACCGACGCCCCGCCTTTCAAATGGTTTATCGACCTCTGCGTGCAGGCGTATCTTGCAGTCCGGTAAGAGATGAACTAGCTCGTACAACTACACTGTAAAAAGTTTCTCCGAATAGGGATTAACTGGGATTAATCTTATCTCTATTGAGATAAGATTAATCCGAATTAGAGATAAGATTACCTTTCCAGAGACAAGGTTAATCCCAGTAGCAAATACTGCAAGATTGTTTTTTACAGTGTAACGATAGCGAATTGTCCCTGTGGCTTTTCTTCTTTCCATCTGTAGCACTCAATTTCCTCAAGCAGGCTGCTCTTACACTCTCAGAAGTTTCGTAACATCTAACACTAGATGCCCATCCCTTTGCTGGTGCTAATATTGCCAAACTTCTGTTACATTACCGTAATAAATCCCGTGCGGAAAATTTCCGCCTAAACTCAACTCCGACAAAATGAAACAGATTTCGATCTGAGGTAGCAACTCGAAGTTCAGGTCGATCTGAAAGAAAATAACCTGAAACACTGTCAGAAGTTTTATAACGGACAACACAAGGATGCGCGGTTTCAACAGACAGCACGCAACAGACAACACTTGGAATGTTATCTGTTATCGCGACAAACCTTATGCATGAAATGCTATGCATAACAAGTATTGCCAGGAAGAGCCGAAAAACCGCCAAAAAAGTATTTGCGGAATTTTCGATATCATGACGACAAACAAAAATGCACATGCTTATTTGGCGGTTTTTCGGCTCTTCCTGGCAATGCTTGTTATGCATAACATTTCGTGCAAACATTTGTCGCGACAACAGATAACATTCCAAGAGTTGTCGACTGTTGATAAATATTCCTTGAGCCCAAGTAGACTTTGAAACATATATTCAAATAATGCATATACCGGCAGGATGCATTATTGGAATAGTTGTCTGTTGCGTGTTGTCTGTTGAAACCGCGCATCCTTGTCTGTCTGCTATGAAACTCCTGACAGTGAATTGGATCGATCGAAATCTCTTCTATTTTGTTAGGGTATCAGGCGGGAAATTTATCAGGCGGGTAATAATGCCCAAAATTGGTTAAAGTGTTATGTTTCCCAAAAACAAAACACTAATAATGGATATGATATCTTGGCTTTCGAGAATAAAAGAAATACAAAAAAATTAAACGGGGCAAAGCTGGGCAAAAAGACATGATGAGTCAATCTACCCGATTCTGTTTCTAAAAATAAATATTCCTTCATCACAAGCCTACTGCTTGTTGACAGTGCTCAACGAAAACGTCAGCTGGATTTTATTACAACAATATTTGGCCGTTCTTGGCAAGGGTTCTCTTCAGGCTCAAGCTGGAACCACGAGAAAGCGCACGTTCCGAACTGTATGACTGATTTTTTTTTTCACTCCCCTTATAGATGTCATGGGGTTTGTACATCTCGCGTGCAAACATGCTTTATTTTGAAGATGTCAAAAATACGAAAACACATGTTTTAGACTTTATTTAAACGGGTGATGCAGGACAGTGCGATGATTTTCTTGAAATGGACATCCGAGACTCGAGGTCTTTCCAAATACCAAGTTTCATTAAGATCTGATCACCCGTTCGAAACTACATACCTCAGTATTCCGGATTCCCCTTCCCTCCAATCCCCCCACGATAGTCCAAACGGGGAAGTGACTATATCCAAGTTAGTTTGGTCGAGTCCCGGATATGCCTACCAAGTTTCATTGTCCTAGCCCTTCTGGAAGTAGCCTAACTCGAGAACAGTGGACCGACAGATAGACCGACCGAAAAGTGATCGGTATATGGAACTTCAGCGAAGCTCCGGTATGGCATTTTGGTTTAACACGGGAGCAGTCGGAACGCCTCGAGAGGATCCAGTACCGATCTTTACTAATAGTATCAAAATCCCCCAAAATCCCATACATTTCCCTTCTAAACGAGTTTGGTCTCGCATCTTTGTCAAACCGTAGGCACCAACTTTCTACCAAGTTTGGTGACCAACTACTGGAAGACCCCAACCATCGGCACATCCTTCCCCCTCCCCACATTCCCGACCGCATAAGGCCACAGAGAATGGCAGCACAACCAGTTCCTAAGATACAACCCATTCGGGCAATTCATGCGCGGTACGAAAGAAGTTTTGTCCCCCTCCTTTGTGAGTTTTTCAACACGAAATTTTAAATTTTTTTCCTATTTTTTATGTTAATTATTGAGGTTTAGCGCTTTAATTTGTTGAAATTCTTATTTTTGTGTAATTATTGAACATTTGACTATGTAAAAGCGCAATTGTATATTGTTATGTTTGACGAGAGAACAAATATTCGGTTTTTTGTTAATACCGTAAGGAATGTTTCTCGAATAATAAAGATTGATTGATTGATTCATTGAAGCTGCAATTGCCATAAAAGCCATTAAAACAATAACAAATTAATATACTTTACAAGATATGACCTGATGTAAATGCTGGAATGAAGCTGTGCAAAAATTGTGTTGACGAATTTGCATGATACGGCAGAAACCGATTGCCAGTGTTCCTCTCGTACCGACGCACGAAGCTCCTCGATTTTTTGTCAAAACAGTCATTTTTTTTCTTGGAAACAGTTGATTTTTTTCTCGAGAGTAGTAGTTTTACTCAAAATCCGCCGATTTTTCGTCAACACAGTCGTTTTTTCTCAATAATAGTCGTTTTTATCTGCAAAAACAGTCGGTAAAAACGACCAGCCAGTCGGTAAATACCTTGCTCCCTCCCCCCCCCCCTCTCCCCCAAACATTGTGGCTAGTAACGCCTCTGGTTGTGACTAGTACGTCACTTTACGAAGATGCTCCTGCGCTGTCAGAACTTTCATAAGAGAGAACTCGAGGATGGGCGGTTTCAACAGATCAAATCAAATCAAAATCAAATCAAATCATTTAATGTAAACAAGATACAGTCTCTCATAGGCATAGCCCAAATATGGTATCTTTTAGTCAAACAGTTAATACAAGAAAGATTTGTCAACGAGAAACACAAAAAGAATAGGATAAAACGCACAAGTTACGAACTGTTAAAAGTACGAACAAAACTCGGCACAAAGCTTCGAGAATAACGCTGTGACCTGGAGTAAACCGGTGTCAGTTTTGGAACTTTCGCAGCCGCCTCTCTGGGGAGTCGGGATCTGAGGGGGACAAAGGGAGGCGGGAGGAAGTTCTTGTAGATGGGGTGGAGGAGGAGGGTTGAGCCAAATTTTAGGCACAGTTTCTCTCGACGGACAAAAAGGGGGTCAAGTTTGTATTCTTTTAGATAAAAAGAGTAAGGCAGTGGGGAACCAGATAACACTTAGGCATTATGGTTTTGCAAACTTTGTGCATTAACTGTTATTCATACGAGAAGAGCCTAAACACCGTCGGAGAGAATCTGACGTCTTTTTTGTTTATCGTCGTAATATCGGAAAAGTTAGCAGATTCTTTTTCGGGCCTTTTTTCGGATCTTGTTATGCGTAACATTCAATGCATAACATTTGCTAAATCATGACTGTTATCTGTTGAAACTACGCATCATTGTTTTTATCTGTTATAAAACATCTGACAATACTAGTTGACGATTGAACGAGCGAAAGCCCGATAGCGATACTGAGAGGGAGATAAGATTATTGTAAATATATTAATGGCACGGTTTAGTCGTTTCTGCTCTAACCGTCGCCTTTTTTCTGTTTAAGGCCCTATCACGAAGCTATCATATCTCTTGTTTCGCTAATGTTGGACACTGGGCTCCCCTGCTTCCGTGGCCAGACTATCAAGCTCCTTCGCGCCCGATTTGGACCAGAGATGACCGATAGAGAGGCTGCGGCATCTATGATCGAAGTCGTTCGAAAATCGACCCTGAACGTCCGAACTCGAACTTACGATTACATTCAGTGGGTTCAGAATGAAATTCCGTACTAAGGCTACACTGTTAAAAAAAAACTCCTCTTTCAGGTAACTTATCTGCAGTGTTTTGTATTCTAGCTTTCTAATCCTCCATCGGATTCTAACTGTCCGAATCCGGAACAAAAATCTCCGAATTCGGTGATTTACTGTTACTGAAGTACGATATAGGAGGTACTTTTTACAGTGTATTGCCACGTCAGTGCAACTTACTCTAACTGACGTATCACCCGGCTGTGCTTATCCCTTGATTTGAAAATGTTCCTCTAGAGGGTACTATTGTAAGTTTCGAATATCATGTTTTTCCCGCCATTATTTCATGGCTCAAATTGTGCACTCGCTGCTACCGGCACCTTGCTCTGTTTTAGAAGTAGTGAACTGAGCCTCGTTCTTGTTGCATGCTGCAGATCCACTTCTCGGCCGATTCCGGATTCTTTCTACATCCATTTTTGCACTGCAGTGCTTCCGAGGAAGACGGCAGTGCTTCTCGAGAATCACGGACTTGCTCCCCGACCAAGTCCGTGCTTCCCTGCAAGGTGCTGCAGCGCTGCCGCTTCAAGCAAGAAGAAAGTGAATCCAAAAACGCATATTGTGCAAAAGCAAAGAAGTGCTGCAGCAGCGATGTGGCAGCGGTATTGCAACAAAAACGAGGCTCTGGAAGGGTGGGATTTGAACCCATCACCTCCCACCACCTTCGGCTTTAAAGGAACAGAAAACTTCACTCAAACTTGACTCGGGGAGCTAGCTGACATATCAAGAATGTACCCTGAGTGGATATTGAGAGTAAGAAAAATTCTCGTTACGACCATTGCAGTTTGCGGGCAGTTTCCGAGAATTCGACTTTTGAGTTAGTAGAAAAAAAAAGCAAAAGGTTTGTGTGCCGGGAGTAGGAATCGAACGCACGACCTCTTGACTAAAATCCCGATCTGTTAGTCAACACGGCCAAAGCCGAACTTTTACAGTGCATAAGTGCATAATTACAGTGCATAAGGGGCAAGGGCCTGCCAGCTAGCTTTGGGAACACTAAGGAGTTGGTTCGAGATAACAAAGAAGGGGGGTCCTGTCGACAATAAGTCCCTGTACCTTTATCTAAGCCCCCCAGGCCGGTTTGATGGCCGAAAGTTGCGTAGTCAAGTTTTCTGTGCCTTTAATTGCCGACTTCTAACACTGGCCTAACGAGGGGCTTGTGCACTCGATGAAAAATTTATTTCAAAACAGTAGGATGAAGCTGTACGAAAAAGTAGCATGCAGTACGAACTGATGCTACTACATGCTTCTATGTCAAGGCTACGTCTTACTGCATTCTACTGCATGCTACTATTAGCAAGACTGGACGCTAACTACAGCAAGATTGGATGCTATCGTATACTACTACTTAAGATTAACCCAGTCGGAGGCATGTTAAATCAAAGTATTCCATACTACTACATATCAATACATGCAACTTTTTCGTACAACTACTTCAACTACTCAGCCAAAGAATTTTTCATCGGGAACATAGTTTGTTCCCAAATCAAAACAGATAGGAGCGGGCGACAGAAACCACGCGAGAAGCATGTTCTTCCAAGCAGTTAGATAGATAGACAGATATAATAACAATAATAATAGTTTTTTGTTAACCCACTAATCGTACAAGACGAAAACAGTGGAGTACAGAAGAAAATAAGAAGACATAGTTAGGGAAAACACAACACATACAAACAAAATCTGCTCAAACAGACGAATAAGTGCATGAGAGGGCGATAGACGCGCGTACGTTGTTTCGGACAGTTTTCTGTGGAGAACAGACAAGTTCTCCGTGATATTAGCTTTTATTCTTCTCGAACTATCATGGTAAGAACCAGATTTGTCGAAATCAATGGAAGACGGCACAAGCGTCTTTTCATGCCGTACATTTCCACATTTTACCTGTTGGAGTTTTGGCATTGCCACTGAGGCCGCTTTTGCAGGTTGTTCGCGAGCAGTCTCAAATTGCGGCGGAAGTATATACCTATGAATAGGGTGTTCAAGCATTTTCTTACCAGAAGCCATGCACAGTTCCTCAAGGGACTCGAGTTTAAATTTCTGGAGGTTCTCGTTATACGGAATTTTGGGGGGATCTTGACATAATCAGTAGGGCACGTCTGTATTTTTTCGATCCGATAGCCTGGTCCTCAGTAAGGCAAAAGTGCCAAGCTTCCACCAGGTGTTACTGCCACGGTACTTCGGGATATGTTATGTTCTCTCGTCGCTTTCATGTTGCTTGCCGCCAGCTTGTTTCCACGATTTGACGACAGACTGGTGGCAGCAAGTGGGGACAGCAGTCTCCTAATCGAACGGAAAACAGCAATGCTGACCGGGACTCAAGAATAAATCCTTGAGGTATGTTCATAGGTCTGTGATTTCAAGGTGACAGCTTGAATTTTCTTTTAAGCAGGGTTACTGTCTGTGAATACGGGGTCGACAGTAATGGAGGGACTATTTTAATAGTGCGAACACACGATCAGGATGGGGAGCTCCCGGACTCGAATTCCTACTCGGATTTTCGGCACCATCATCCCTTCCATGTGTAAAAGTTGAATTTTTTTTAACTTGATGATGAAAGTGCAGGAAATCCGATAGGGAAATTCTGATCGTGTATTGGCACTATAAGTGGTTCTTTAGAAAATAGGATGTTTCCTTGAGTCGATCTGCATTACGTCCCGTCAGTCAGCAGAGGCTCTTCTAAACGGAAAAAGTCTTTTTTTTATAGTGCAAAACGGATACGTCAGCTGAATTTTATTGGAGCTATATTTCGGCCCTTTTTGGCAAGGGTCCTCTTCAGGCTCAAAACCGCTCAAGTTGGAAAAACGAACTTTTGGGAAACACAAGTTCGGGAAAACAAGTTAGGAAACACAAGTTCGTTTTTCCAACTTGAGCGATTTTGAGCCTGAAGAGGACCCTTGCCAAGAAGGGCCGAAATATTGCTCCAATAAAATTCCTCGGACGTATCCGTTTTGCACTATCAAGTATGATTCGCAGTCAGCTTGGGCTGAAGGAATATTTAAATTCTTTTTTTTTTTTGCTTTTGTTGCTGGTGTCGCCGTCACCAATAATAAAACACAGGAACTTATCACCTGATCATTTCAAGTAAAACACCGTCTTCAGTTCAAGGAGCGAAAACCTACGTTGGCAAGTCGATTGTCCTCTGCCTCCGCGGTACTACGTTCTTTCGGCAGACTTTGCTGGCGTGTATGAAGTCGTGTCCCGTCTCTGGAATACTCTCCTTGACACCAGCCCCCCCCCCCCCCCTCCGCTCAACCTTGTGGGCCTACTCATTTATACTCTCCTTGACACCAGCCCCCCCCCCCCCCCCCTCCGCTCAACCTTGTGGGCCTACTCATTTATATTATATTGCCGTTTTATGTCTAATTATTCCGTCGAATATTTTGTGTACAGAATGCCAATAAAGAACTTTAAAAGAAGCTACGGCAACAATTTTTTTTTTTTTTTTTTAAATAACTTGCTCTGTGTCGGTCGTTTGTTAACCTAGATTTGCCATTCCGGCTTTCTCGTGTATTTCTTATCTAGTCAGTGTTCTAATGTTTCGATGTTACTCATGTGTTAAATGTTGCGTTCTCCCTGTAGTCGTAGCCTGTGTACTGTTTTGTGATTTACTCAGTGGGAATTAAATACAAATTTTGGTTCTTCGAAATAGCTTTTTAAAAGACCTTTCACCTTTCATATTTCCATTAGATTGTAAAAGTCGGACAAAAACAGAACGTCGAACGTAGCCATATAGCTACAGTAGAGCTTCTATTATGGTTACGTTTTCCCCAATTTCCCTAATTCTTACTGCATGTCTGTAAGAAATTTGAGAAAACTCCTGAGAAACCCGGAAAACGTCCGGAAATCTTGCTAAATCCTGGATTCTAAAAAATCCTGAGAAAAATCCTGCCATGATCCAAAAATCCTGAATTTCAGGATAAATCCTGGAAAGCAGAAGCACTGCTACGGATCCGGTAGTTCTCACCGTAATCAACCCATATGAGCTGCAATTCTGGAATCTGACGTCATTGACTAACGGAAAACTTGTATGTGCTGGCTCCCGCTCCGGTAGTAATAGAAATAGCTCACGGGAACTTCGTCGTACCAGCTTTTCGTTCGGTAGTCTCACGGAATTATGTACTCAGAAGCTAGCGAGCCGGTAGGTGATAAAGGAAACTATATAATTGAAGCTTGTGTTCCGGTAGTGTCGACATGGAATATAGAACTCATGGAAAAGTTTGGATGAGAGCTAGGATGCCGGGATTTTCACTGACTTGGAGAAAATGACATGGGAAAAAATAAACTACCGGAACCCATATATTAATAGCTAAGGTACCGGTCGCAACAACTATTTGGTTAAAAATGAGCGAACGCAAACGACCATGGGCGAGGGTTCGGTAGTGCCCATATCAGTTGCTTCGTAGGAAACGGTAGTGAATATTTTTAACTCACGGAACCCAATTCCCGTGAGCTAGTGTTCCGGTAGTGCCCAATTTTCAAATTACAAACTCACGGACACGTGTCAATATGGTCTTCGAGTCCGGTAGCATATATTATCAACTCACGGAACCCAAATTCTCTGGGCTAGGGTTACGGTACTGCGTGATTATACTGACTAATGCTTCTTACCCCATTAGTTGATAATATTTGCTACCTTACCCCATATTGACACGACTCCGTGAGTTCGTTTTTTTGTTTGCACTACCGGAACCCTAGCGCATGGGAATTGTGTTCCGTGATCTAAAAATATTCACTACCGGACTACTAGTCTGCACTGACAGTGGTCCGTGAGCTCAATTTTTTTTTGCACTACCGGAACCCTAGCCCATAGCCATCTGTGTCCGTGCGCTGGTCATTTTCAACCAGTAGTTGTTGCTACCGGTACCTTAGCTTTCAATAATCTCGTGAAAATCTCGGCATCCTCGCTCTCATCAAAACTATTCCGTGCGTTCTATATCCCATATAGACACTACCGGAAAACAAGCTCCAGCTATGTAATTTCAGGTATCACCTTCCGGCCCCTACCTTCTGAGTACATAATTCCGTGAGCTATTTCTATTACTACCGGAACGGGAGCCAGCACATACACGTTTCCATTAGTCAATGACGTTAGATCCCGGAATTGCAGCTCATATGGTTTGATTTCCGCGAGACTACCGGTTCCATAGCCCGTAAGAGCTTGGTCACACTTGGCTCATTTCCTGGCTTTTTGGGCTGCAGAAGTAGAAAAAAGAAAAACAAAAAGATACAACTAATTCTGAAAGTTGTCGTTGAGATCAACTAGAGCAAAACAGCGTGCAACTATGTTACAAGAACCCTAATTGACCCATAATTGCAGTCCGCTCATTATCCCCAAGCTGCCACAAAGCCCATCAAATCTCCCCCTGGGGATTTTCAATTGTTTATCGAATAGGCGGCTTTTTGAGCCCATTATGACCAAGCTCGAAAGACGTATTCTCGCCGTTCCGAAGGACTCCTCGGGAAATCGAAGGGGACGGCAGGAATAGAGGGAGTCACTCCACGCGGACTCCGCTTACAGAAACAGCGAGAACACGGGGAATGCTTCCAAATTGGATTTTGTTCGAAAAAAAATATCCAGTTGACGAAATTAGTCTGGATTGTGAGGTTACACCTGAGATCAGGGGCGTCCCGAGGGGGGGGGGGGCGCAGCTCCCCCCCCCCCCCTACGTTTTGGGCATTCGGTCGAAACGGGCATCGCCCTGTTTTATAAAATCTTTTGTACCCACGTTTCCAAATTAGACGATTTAACGTGTTTATTGGCTCCCATTCTTTATCGAATTTGGTAATTAATCAAACTTTGGTTCAGTCCGAGTCGATTTCACCGCATTCACTACGTCCCTACGTAAATTCGCTGATTTACCTTATTTATTTGGTCACATTCGTTAGCGAATTCGGTTGTTCACCGGACTTTCCTCAAGTCCGTATCTGTTCTATCGCATTCGGTCAGTCCACTTCATATTTCGGTCATTAAGCAGATTCATTTGGTTCTGATTCGTGACCGAATTCGGCAATGCATCCAACTTTTGTTCAGTCCGAGTCGATTTCACCGCATTCAGTACGTCCCTACGTAAATTCGCTGATTTACCGTATTTATTTGGTCACATTCGTTAGCGAATTCGGTTGTTCACCGGGCTTTTCTCAAGTTCGTATCTGTTCTATCGCATTCGGTCAATCCATTTCATAATTCGGTGATTAATCAGATTCATTTGTTTCTAATTTGTTACCGAATTCTGTAATTCACCTGATTTTTGTTTGGTCCGCATCTGTTACCAGACTGACCATATTCGGTTGTTTTATGTGGTTCTCCCTAGAGTTTTATTCCATTCCCAAATTTGGTCGTTATACCGCTCCCGATCTGCTCCTTAACTTTTGGTTAATTTTTCGGTAGTAGAAATTCATTATTTGGTTCACCCCAGTTACTGTGCTTGGTAATTTAAGTGGCACTTATTTAGCTCTTGTTCTTTACCATTTAACGTTAGCTTCAACTGGCTTCCATTCATTTTCCAATAATTGCAGAACTTCCGGAATAAGCACGTCTCCTGACGCGAAAACGAGCCTGTTTTTGTTTGAGGTAAATTCAGAATAAATGTACTTTACAACTATTTAACCCTGGATGGACCATTTTCGCCAGGCAGCTCTGTGGTTTAATAGGTAGCCTTGGGATCGCAAAAAGGCACTTTGATCATGAGTGTTTCCAAAAATTTTCGCGAGAGGCATATTTAGCAGTCTTCATTATTTAGAGGAAGGGTACGTCATTTAGTTGGCGTTTGAGGCTTCGAGCTAGAATTTGCCAGAAAAAATGCTGATTCAAAAAATTTTGCATGCGGCGCTTTAGTTTTTCCGGGGTACAGCCGTTCATGACGTTGTCGCTTGGCAGCAACTGCGTTTTTTGTCGGCACATTTTTAAGTCCTGTTGGCAAAACCGGACGTCCCTCAAAGGTAAAAGGCTAGTGACGGCGTATCCCTGGAAAAAAAAGAAGTGGGAGAGCGTGAAAACACGTCAAATTTTCTCTTTAGACCTGATTTTGTACACACTATGCAGCTTTTTACGTTATAGCTTCTTGAAGGCAGAATTTTTTTAAAAAATTTAGAAATTCGGTCAATATCAGGTACCGATTCGGTCAACTTTTACCAGGTTCGCCCCCCCCCCCCCCAATGAAGAACGGCTGGGGACGCCCCTGCCTAAGATCAATAAATATCTGACCAAAACTTATTCAACAAGCTCTATCCTCAGCTCTAGCGCCCACGCTTTTCTCCGACTGAAAGAGTTTATTTCCTTTTCTCCAATCAAAGAATTCTTCTCCCCAATTAAGGAAAAAAAGAACCTGGACAAATTTACTCCGATGGTCATGAACCCTTTCATACTGGATAGAGATTTTAGACAAGCAACCCTATTCGTTAAGGCACTTTAATGGAATTTAGAAATCGGTATAAAAAGGACGGATTCCGCAATTGGAAAATCAGTTCGACGAGCTCAGTTCGACTTGGGGCTCTGTTCTCAGGTTAGTTCAGTTCAGTCGAGCTCTCGGCAAATTAAGTGACTAGTGTTTAGCAACCTATCTTCAGTGTAAGTACGAACCTTAATAAATGTGATTTAGTTATTGACCTACGAACTGAGTATCGCCTTCGGGAAGACTAGGTGCGTAGCACCATAAACCAGTCGCCACTACTATTACGCTCGCCCGCTACTCTCAACCACGCTACTGAGGTATCTTCACGCCACACACGACGCCCATTAATCTTTTATCATAGGATCCACTTTGTTTCTGGTTTTGTTAATTCTGATTGATTTTAATTAATTTTACGTTGCACCAACACCAGCAAAAATTGATTCCCCTCCGAATCTGAAAGGGAGTCCTTTTGATGATGGTGATGGTATTTGGAGCATTTCCAACCGTGGGGACTGGAGAGAATACGGGGAGTGAGTCCCCGGGACAAACAAAAACGCGGGGATTCCTCAAGTGGAGTCCTCGGGGATCGGCAAGAATACGCCTCTACAGTGTCCTAAGAAGAGTTAATGATCGTGACGGTGCTTTTGGATCTTCCTTCCTGTCTTTCCAGTATTACTATCTTTGTTAACTTTTAATTGTGCGGAAAGCACAGATACCTGGAAGCTGGAGCCTGGCCTTGGTGGTCCATTTACACACTGCGTAAAATCCGAGCGTATTTTACGCACGTTTTGAGCTTGAAAAGATTTCTAGCAATACGGACGTATTTGAGAAATCGGTCCGTTTTGTATCTAAATACGTCCGTATTGCTAGAAATCTTTTCAATCTCAAAACGTGCGTAAAATTCGCTCGGATTTCAAAACACGCTTGGATTTTACGCAGTGTGTACCCACCGAGCCTGGCTTTCATTCTTGTGAAGTCAAAATACAGCCATGATACCTCTATGCCAAGTTTTTTTCTGCCGTCCAACACACAGAAGTATGGTGTTATTTTCAAATTGGCAGCATGTGTTTGGCCAGTGATTTGGGTCAGCCAGCTGCGTTGATGGGGAGCGCCGTCCAAGGAATATGATCGTCTGTCAGGGTTCAGAAAAAGCCGCGTTCGATTCACCTCGGTAATCCATCTACACTAACCTAAAATGGTCTATCATAATAGGCTATAGTTGTTTCTCCACGAGATTTATTTTTTATTGACTGTCACATCACATTGAACAATGAAAGGCAAATAATTTTCATTATACTGTAGTTTTGACAGAACTTCTAAAGCGATAGTGATGCTCGTTTTGGATATTAACTGACGGTTTCATAGAACTATTACCACAGCACAGCTTTTATTGTTTTAGCAACTGCACTACCCCATATTGGAGTAAAATGACACCTATAGTTTGTTCTTCGACTGCAATAGATAGCTGTTGTTGAATCGAATGCTGCTAAAAGGTCATCTAAAGGTATTCCTTGCCAAACCAAGTTTGAGATTTACAAGGAGATGGCAAAAGGGGTAGGCTATGTAAGTGTAAGTAATTAACAGTGCATCCAGCTTATTGTAAAGTAGAATACTAATCTACAATGGACCATACCAGGACCTTACTAGTTTCTATTACTTTCTTCATCTTTTGATTTGAACAGTAGACAGTGACACTGTTCTGAATTTTAGTGGAGTGTTCCTTGGAACAATCCACTATTGAGAGCGCTGTAGCAGCTTTCAGCTTTTGGTTTCCGTTTTTCACCGTATTTTGTGGAGCTCATAACTCGTGAACCAGTGCAAGTATCAGGTTCAAACTTGGTACACTTGTTGATATTGGGGTCTAGTTCAGTCTAGTTGTGCTGTTTGGGGGGGTCCCACCCCCACCCGGTTCAGGGGCAAATGGGCATCATCATGATTTAGTATCAAACATTATCAAGCAAGCTCATTTTCATTGATCTATTCTGCTAGAGCATGGCAGGATATCAAAAATTGATTGCAATATAAGCTTGGACAAAATTTTACACAAAGGGATGTGTAGGCTGCAGTTCACAGTAATTAGCCTAAATGGACCTGATAATATTAATGTTAAACGGAAGTGCCAGACTTTCAGCATGAAAACAAATATAAATGTGGAAAACTGGTTTGCAAAGAATGGCTATGCAGGTAGGAAAATGGTAGGAGACAAAAGGTTCTCAAAACGGGAAGGGGTACTACTGGGATATAAGCAAAGCCAGTTCTATGTTCTAAAAACAAATATGATTCTGTGCAAAATTTAAACCCCTGGGACAAGTTTGGACCAAGCAATCGGGGAAGAGCAGAGGGTAAGCTCTAGAAGCTACTGGATTTCCTTGAAGCCTACATCTGGTTTCATTCAGCAATATTTTGACATTGTACAGATTGACCTTCTCTAAAAATCTTCCATCTCTCCTCCCAGCTTGGATCCCATTCCATATGCCAGGTTGAGCTGTCTGATGTAATTTTAGAGACCTGTAAAGAAATGTAGGCTTGACTGTCCATGTGTGTTGGGCTGCTAGCCTGGTTTCTCCCATCTACTGGCAACATGGAAATGGCATCGGATCAGCAAAACTTGTCTGCAAGTTTGTCAAACTTCTTTAGCGTACCCTTGTCAGTCTTGTGACCTAGACTGTCTGTGCCAGGAGAAGTAGCCCCACAGAGAAGTAGTTTCTGCTTCAAAGCGAAACCAGGAAATGCCTGTATTTTTTTGAAAGGACAATTCGGTGATTAATCAGATTCATTTGTTTCTAATTTGTTACCGAATTCTGTAATTCACCTGATTTTTGTCCGCCCGCTACTCTCAACCACGCTACTGAGGTATCTTCACGCCACACACGACGCCCATTAATCTTTTATCATAGGATCCACTTTGTTTCTGGTTTTGTTAATTCTGATTGATTTTAATTAATTTTACGTTGCACCAACACCAGCAAAAATTGATTCCCCTCCGAATCTGAAAGGGAGTCCTTTTGATGATGGTGATGGTATTTGGAGCATTTCCAACCGTGGGGACTCGAGAGAATACGGGGAGTGAGTCCCCGGGACAAACAAAAACGCGGGGATTCCTCAAGTGGAGTCCTCGGGGATCGGCAAGAATACGCCTCTACAGTGTCCTAAGAAGAGTTAATGATCGTGACGGTGCTTTTGGATCTTCCTTCCTGTCTTTCCAGTATTACTATCTTTGTTAACTTTTAACTGTGCGGAAAGCACAGATACCTGGAAGCTGGAGCCTGGCCTTGGTGGTCCATTTACACACTGCGTAAAATCCGAGCGTATTTTACGCACGTTTTGAGCTTGAAAAGATTTCTAGCAATACGGACGTATTTGAGAAATCGGTCCGTTTTGTATCTAAATACGTCCGTATTGCTAGAAATCTTTTCAATCTCAAAACGTGCGTAAAATACGCTCGGATTTCAAAACACGCTTGGATTTTACGCAGTGTGTACCCACCGAGCCTGGCTTTCATTCTTGTGAAGTCAAAATACAGCCATGATACCTCTATGCCAAGTTTTTTTCTGCCGTCCAACACACAGAAGTATGGTGTTATTTTCAAATTGGCAGCATGTGTTTGGCCAGTGATTTGGGTCAGCCAGCTGCGTTGATGGGGAGCGCCGTCCAAGGAATATGATCGTCTGTCAGGGTTCAGAAAAAGCCGCGTTCGATTCACCTCGGTAATCCATCTACACTAACCTAAAATGGTCTATCATAATAGGCTATAGTTGTTTCTCCACGAGATTTATTTTTTATTGACTGTCACATCACATTGAACAATGAAAGGCAAATAATTTTCATTATACTGTAGTTTTGACAGAACTTCTAAAGCGATAGTGATGCTCGTTTTGGATATTAACTGACGGTTTCATAGAACTATTACCACAGCACAGCTTTTATTGTTTTAGCAACTGCACTACCCCATATTGGAGTAAAATGACACCTATAGTTTGTTCTTCGACTGCAATAGATAGCTGTTGTTGAATCGAATGCTGCTAAAAGGTCATCTAAAGGTATTCCTTGCCAAACCAAGTTTGAGATTTACAAGGAGATGGCAAAAGGGGTAGGCTATGTAAGTGTAAGTAATTAACAGTGCATCCAGCTTATTGTAAAGTAGAATACTAATCTACAATGGACCATACCAGGACCTTACTAGTTTCTATTACTTTCTTCATCTTTTGATTTGAACAGTAGACAGTGACACTGTTCTGAATTTTAGTGGAGTGTTCCTTGGAACAATCCACTATTGAGAGCGCTGTAGCAGCTTTCAGCTTTTGGTTTCCGTTTTTCACCGTATTTTGTGGAGCTCATAACTCGTGAACCAGTGCAAGTATCAGGTTCAAACTTGGTACACTTGTTGATATTGGGGTCTAGTTCAGTCTAGTTGTGCTGTTTGGGGGGGTCCCACCCCCACCCGGTTCAGGGGCAAATGGGCATCATCATGATTTAGTATCAAACATTATCAAGCAAGCTCATTTTCATTGATCTATTCTGCTAGAGCATGGCAGGATATCAAAAATTGATTGCAATATAAGCTTGGACAAAATTTTACACAAAGGGATGTGTAGGCTGCAGTTCACAGTAATTAGCCTAAATGGACCTGATAATATTAATGTTAAACGGAAGTGCCAGACTTTCAGCATGAAAACAAATATAAATGTGGAAAACTGGTTTGCAAAGAATGGCTATGCAGGTAGGAAAATGGTAGGAGACAAAAGGTTCTCAAAACGGGAAGGGGTACTACTGGGATATAAGCAAAGCCAGTTCTATGTTCTAAAAACAAATATGATTCTGTGCAAAATTTAAACCCCTGGGACAAGTTTGGACCAAGCAATCGGGGAAGAGCAGAGGGTAAGCTCTAGAAGCTACTGGATTTCCTTGAAGCCTACATCTGGTTTCATTCAGCAATATTTTGACATTGTACAGATTGACCTTCTCTAAAAATCTTCCATCTCTCCTCCCAGCTTGGATCCCATTCCATATGCCAGGTTGAGCTGTCTGATGTAATTTTAGAGACCTGTAAAGAAATGTAGGCTTGACTGTCCATGTGTGTTGGGCTGCTAGCCTGGTTTCTCCCATCTACTGGCAACATGGAAATGGCATCGGATCAGCAAAACTTGTCTGCAAGTTTGTCAAACTTCTTTAGCGTACCCTTGTCAGTCTTGTGACCTAGACTGTCTGTGCCAGGAGAAGTAGCCCCACAGAGAAGTAGTTTCTGCTTCAAAGCGAAACCAGGAAATGCCTGTATTTTTTTGAAAGGACAATTCGGTGATTAATCAGATTCATTTGTTTCTAATTTGTTACCGAATTCTGTAATTCACCTGATTTTTGTTTGGTCCGCATCTGTTACCAGACTGACCATATTCGGTTGTTTTATGTGGTTCTCCCTAGAGTTTTATTCCATTCCCAAATTTGGTCGTTATACCGCTCCCGATCTGCTCCTTAACTTTTGGTTAATTTTTCGGTAGTAGAAATTCATTATTTGGTTCACCCCAGTTACTGTGCTTGGTAATTTAAGTGGCACTTATTTAGCTCTTGTTCTTTACCGTTTAACGTTAGCTTCAACTGGCTTCCATTCATTTTCCAATAATTGCAGAACTTCCGGAATAAGCACGTCTCCTGACGCGAAAACGAGCCTGTTTTTGTTTGAGGTAAATTCAGAATAAATGTACTTTACAACTATTTAACCCTGGATGGACCATTTTCGCCAGGCAGCCCCTTGGTTTAATAGGTAGCCTTGGGATCGCAAAAAGGCACTTTGATCATGAGTGTTTCCAAAAATTTTCGCCAGAGGCATATTTAGCAGTCTTCATTATTTAGAGGAAGGGTACGTCATTTAGTTGGCGTTTGAGGCTTCGAGCTAGAATTTGCCAGAAAAAATGCTGATTCAAAAAATTTTGCATGCGGCGCTTTAGTTTTCCGGGGTACAGCCGTTCATGACGTTGTCGCTTGGCAGCAACTGCGTTTTTTGTCGGCACATTTTTAAGTCCTGTTGGCAAAACCGGACGTCCCTCAAAGGTAAAAGGCTAGTGACGGCGTATCCCTGAAAAAAAAAAAGAAGTGGGAGAGCGTGAAAACACGTCAAATTTTCTCTTTAGACCTGATTTTGTACATACTATGCAGCTTTTTACGTTATAGCTTCTTGAAGGCAGAATTTTTAAAAAAAATTTAGAAATTCGGTCAATATCAGGTACCGATTCGGTCAACTTTTACCAGGTTCGCCCCCCCCCCCCCCAATGAAGAACGGCTGGGGACGCCCCTGCCTAAGATCAATAAATATCTGACCAAAACTTATTCAACAAGCTCTATCCTCAGCTCTAGCGCCCACGCTTTTCTCCGACTGAAAGAGTTTATTTCCTTTTCTCCAATCAAAGAATTCTTCTCCCCAATTAAGGAAAAAAAGAACCTGGACAAATTTACTCCGATGGTCATGAACCCTTTCATACTGGATAGAGATTTTAGACAAGCAACCCTATTCGTTAAGGCACTTTAATGGAATTTAGAAATCGGTATAAAAAGGACGGATTCCGCAGTTGGAAAATCAGTTCGACGAGCTCAGTTCGACTTGGGGCTCTGTTCTCAGGTTAGTTCAGTTCAGTCGAGCTCTCGGCAAATTAAGTGACTAGTGTTTAGCAACCTATCTTCAGTGTAAGTACGAACCTTAATAAATGTGATTTAGTTATTGACCTACGAACTGAGTATCGCCTTCGGGAAGACTAGGTGCGTAGCACCATAAACCAGTCGCCACTACTATTACGCTCGCCCGCTACTCTCAACCACGCTACTGAGGTATCTTCACGCCACACACGACGCCCATTAATCTTTTATCATAGGATCCACTTTGTTTCTGGTTTTGTTAATTCTGATTGATTTTAATTAATTTTACGTTGCACCAACACCAGCAAAAATTGATTCCCCTCCGAATCTGAAAGGGAGTCCTTTTGATGATGGTGATGGTATTTGGAGCATTTCCAACCGTGGGGACTGGAGAGAATACGGGGAGTGAGTCCCCGGGACAAACAAAAACGCGGGGATTCCTCAAGTGGAGTCCTCGGGGATCGGCAAGAATACGCCTCTACAGTGTCCTAAGAAGAGTTAATGATCGTGACGGTGCTTTTGGATCTTCCTTCCTGTCTTTCCAGTATTACTATCTTTGTTAACTTTTAACTGTGCGGAAAGCACAGATACCTGGAAGCTGGAGCCTGGCCTTGGTGGTCCATTTACACACTGCGTAAAATCCGAGCGTATTTTACGCACGTTTTGAGCTTGAAAAGATTTCTAGCAATACGGACGTATTTGAGAAATCGGTCCGTTTTGTATCTAAATACGTCCGTATTGCTAGAAATCTTTTCAATCTCAAAACGTGCGTAAAATACGCTCGGATTTCAAAACACGCTTGGATTTTACGCAGTGTGTACCCACCGAGCCTGGCTTTCATTCTTGTGAAGTCAAAATACAGCCATGATACCTCTATGCCAAGTTTTTTTCTGCCGTCCAACACACAGAAGTATGGTGTTATTTTCAAATTGGCAGCATGTGTTTGGCCAGTGATTTGGGTCAGCCAGCTGCGTTGATGGGGAGCGCCGTCCAAGGAATATGATCGTCTGTCAGGGTTCAGAAAAAGCCGCGTTCGATTCACCTCGGTAATCCATCTACACTAACCTAAAATGGTCTATCATAATAGGCTATAGTTGTTTCTCCACGAGATTTATTTTTTATTGACTGTCACATCACATTGAACAATGAAAGGCAAATAATTTTCATTATACTGTAGTTTTGACAGAACTTCTAAAGCGATAGTGATGCTCGTTTTGGATATTAACTGACGGTTTCATAGAACTATTACCACAGCACAGCTTTTATTGTTTTAGCAACTGCACTACCCCATATTGGAGTAAAATGACACCTATAGTTTGTTCTTCGACTGCAATAGATAGCTGTTGTTGAATCGAATGCTGCTAAAAGGTCATCTAAAGGTATTCCTTGCCAAACCAAGTTTGAGATTTACAAGGAGATGGCAAAAGGGGTAGGCTATGTAAGTGTAAGTAATTAACAGTGCATCCAGCTTATTGTAAAGTAGAATACTAATCTACAATGGACCATACCAGGACCTTACTAGTTTCTATTACTTTCTTCATCTTTTGATTTGAACAGTAGACAGTGACACTGTTCTGAATTTTAGTGGAGTGTTCCTTGGAACAATCCACTATTGAGAGCGCTGTAGCAGCTTTCAGCTTTTGGTTTCCGTTTTTCACCGTATTTTGTGGAGCTCATAACTCGTGAACCAGTGCAAGTATCAGGTTCAAACTTGGTACACTTGTTGATATTGGGGTCTAGTTCAGTCTAGTTGTGCTGTTTGGGGGGGTCCCACCCCCACCCGGTTCAGGGGCAAATGGGCATCATCATGATTTAGTATCAAACATTATCAAGCAAGCTCATTTTCATTGATCTATTCTGCTAGAGCATGGCAGGATATCAAAAATTGATTGCAATATAAGCTTGGACAAAATTTTACACAAAGGGATGTGTAGGCTGCAGTTCACAGTAATTAGCCTAAATGGACCTGATAATATTAATGTTAAACGGAAGTGCCAGACTTTCAGCATGAAAACAAATATAAATGTGGAAAACTGGTTTGCAAAGAATGGCTATGCAGGTAGGAAAATGGTAGGAGACAAAAGGTTCTCAAAACGGGAAGGGGTACTACTGGGATATAAGCAAAGCCAGTTCTATGTTCTAAAAACAAATATGATTCTGTGCCAAATCTAAACCCCTGGGACAAGTTTGGACCAAGCAATCGGGGAAGAGCAGAGGGTAAGCTCTAGAAGCTACTGGATTTCCTTGAAGCCTACATCTGGTTTCATTCAGCAATATTTTGACATTTTACAGATTGACCTTCTCTAAAAATCTTCCATCTCTCCTCCCAGCTTGGATCCCATTCCATATGCCAGGTTGAGCTGTCTGATGTAATTTTAGAGACCTGTAAAGAAATGTAGGCTTGACTGTCCATGTGTGTTGGGCTGCTAGCCTGGTTTCTCCCATCTACTGGCAACATGGAAATGGCATCGGATCAGCAAAACTTGTCTGCAAGTTTGTCAAACTTCTTTAGCGTACCCTTGTCAGTCTTGTGACCTAGACTGTCTGTGCCAGGAGAAGTAGCCCCACAGAGAAGTAGTTTCTGCTTCAAAGCGAAACCAGGAAATGCCTGTATTTTTTTGAAAGGACAATTCGGTGATTAATCAGATTCATTTGTTTCTAATTTGTTACCGAATTCTGTAATTCACCTGATTTTTGTTTGGTCCGCATCTGTTACCAGACTGACCATATTCGGTTGTTTTATGTGGTTCTCCCTAGAGTTTTATTCCATTCCCAAATTTGGTCGTTATACCGCTCCCGATCTGCTCCTTAACTTTTGGTTAATTTTTCGGTAGTAGAAATTCATTATTTGGTTCACCCCAGTTACTGTGCTTGGTAATTTAAGTGGCACTTATTTAGCTCTTGTTCTTTACCATTTAACGTTAGCTTCAACTGGCTTCCATTCATTTTCCAATAATTGCAGAACTTCCGGAATAAGCACGTCTCCTGACGCGAAAACGAGCCTGTTTTTGTTTGAGGTAAATTCAGAATAAATGTACTTTACAACTATTTAACCCTGGATGGACCATTTTCGCCAGGCAGCCCCTTGGTTTAATAGGTAGCCTTGGGATCGCAAAAAGGCACTTTGATCATGAGTGTTTCCAAAAATTTTCGCCAGAGGCATATTTAGCAGTCTTCATTATTTAGAGGAAGGGTACGTCATTTAGTTGGCGTTTGAGGCTTCGAGCTAGAATTTGCCAGAAAAAATGCTGATTCAAAAAATTTTGCATGCGGCGCTTTAGTTTTCCGGGGTACAGCCGTTCATGACGTTGTCGCTTGGCAGCAACTGCGTTTTTTGTCGGCACATTTTTAAGTCCTGTTGGCAAAACCGGACGTCCCTCAAAGGTAAAAGGCTAGTGACGGCGTATCCCTGAAAAAAAAAAAGAAGTGGGAGAGCGTGAAAACACGTCAAATTTTCTCTTTAGACCTGATTTTGTACATACTATGCAGCTTTTTACGTTATAGCTTCTTGAAGGCAGAATTTTTAAAAAAAATTTAGAAATTCGGTCAATATCAGGTACCGATTCGGTCAACTTTTACCAGGTTCGCCCCCCCCCCCCCCCCCAATGAAGAACGGCTGGGGACGCCCCTGCCTAAGATCAATAAATATCTGACCAAAACTTATTCAACAAGCTCTATCCTCAGCTCTAGCGCCCACGCTTTTCTCCGACTGAAAGAGTTTATTTCCTTTTCTCCAATCAAAGAATTCTTCTCCCCAATTAAGGAAAAAAAGAACCTGGACAAATTTACTCCGATGGTCATGAACCCTTTCATACTGGATAGAGATTTTAGACAAGCAACCCTATTCGTTAAGGCACTTTAATGGAATTTAGAAATCGGTATAAAAAGGACGGATTCCGCAGTTGGAAAATCAGTTCGACGAGCTCAGTTCGACTTGGGGCTCTGTTCTCAGGTTAGTTCAGTTCAGTCGAGCTCTCGGCAAATTAAGTGACTAGTGTTTAGCAACCTATCTTCAGTGTAAGTACGAACCTTAATAAATGTGATTTAGTTATTGACCTACGAACTGAGTATCGCCTTCGGGAAGACTAGGTGCGTAGCACCATAAACCAGTCGCCACTACTATTACGCTCGCCCGCTACTCTCAACCACGCTACTGAGGTATCTTCACGCCACACACGACGCCCATTAATCTTTTATCATAGGATCCACTTTGTTTCTGGTTTTGTTAATTCTGATTGATTTTAATTAATTTTACGTTGCACCAACACCAGCAAAAATTGATTCCCCTCCGAATCTGAAAGGGAGTCCTTTTGATGATGGTGATGGTATTTGGAGCATTTCCAACCGTGGGGACTGGAGAGAATACGGGGAGTGAGTCCCCGGGACAAACAAAAACGCGGGGATTCCTCAAGTGGAGTCCTCGGGGATCGGCAAGAATACGCCTCTACAGTGTCCTAAGAAGAGTTAATGATCGTGACGGTGCTTTTGGATCTTCCTTCCTGTCTTTCCAGTATTACTATCTTTGTTAACTTTTAACTGTGCGGAAAGCACAGATACCTGGAAGCTGGAGCCTGGCCTTGGTGGTCCATTTACACACTGCGTAAAATCCGAGCGTATTTTACGCACGTTTTGAGCTTGAAAAGATTTCTAGCAATACGGACGTATTTGAGAAATCGGTCCGTTTTGTATCTAAATACGTCCGTATTGCTAGAAATCTTTTCAATCTCAAAACGTGCGTAAAATACGCTCGGATTTCAAAACACGCTTGGATTTTACGCAGTGTGTACCCACCGAGCCTGGCTTTCATTCTTGTGAAGTCAAAATACAGCCATGATACCTCTATGCCAAGTTTTTTTCTGCCGTCCAACACACAGAAGTATGGTGTTATTTTCAAATTGGCAGCATGTGTTTGGCCAGTGATTTGGGTCAGCCAGCTGCGTTGATGGGGAGCGCCGTCCAAGGAATATGATCGTCTGTCAGGGTTCAGAAAAAGCCGCGTTCGATTCACCTCGGTAATCCATCTACACTAACCTAAAATGGTCTATCATAATAGGCTATAGTTGTTTCTCCACGAGATTTATTTTTTATTGACTGTCACATCACATTGAACAATGAAAGGCAAATAATTTTCATTATACTGTAGTTTTGACAGAACTTCTAAAGCGATAGTGATGCTCGTTTTGGATATTAACTGACGGTTTCATAGAACTATTACCACAGCACAGCTTTTATTGTTTTAGCAACTGCACTACCCCATATTGGAGTAAAATGACACCTATAGTTTGTTCTTCGACTGCAATAGATAGCTGTTGTTGAATCGAATGCTGCTAAAAGGTCATCTAAAGGTATTCCTTGCCAAACCAAGTTTGAGATTTACAAGGAGATGGCAAAAGGGGTAGGCTATGTAAGTGTAAGTAATTAACAGTGCATCCAGCTTATTGTAAAGTAGAATACTAATCTACAATGGACCATACCAGGACCTTACTAGTTTCTATTACTTTCTTCATCTTTTGATTTGAACAGTAGACAGTGACACTGTTCTGAATTTTAGTGGAGTGTTCCTTGGAACAATCCACTATTGAGAGCGCTGTAGCAGCTTTCAGCTTTTGGTTTCCGTTTTTCACCGTATTTTGTGGAGCTCATAACTCGTGAACCAGTGCAAGTATCAGGTTCAAACTTGGTACACTTGTTGATATTGGGGTCTAGTTCAGTCTAGTTGTGCTGTTTGGGGGGGTCCCACCCCCACCCGGTTCAGGGGCAAATGGGCATCATCATGATTTAGTATCAAACATTATCAAGCAAGCTCATTTTCATTGATCTATTCTGCTAGAGCATGGCAGGATATCAAAAATTGATTGCAATATAAGCTTGGACAAAATTTTACACAAAGGGATGTGTAGGCTGCAGTTCACAGTAATTAGCCTAAATGGACCTGATAATATTAATGTTAAACGGAAGTGCCAGACTTTCAGCATGAAAACAAATATAAATGTGGAAAACTGGTTTGCAAAGAATGGCTATGCAGGTAGGAAAATGGTAGGAGACAAAAGGTTCTCAAAACGGGAAGGGGTACTACTGGGATATAAGCAAAGCCAGTTCTATGTTCTAAAAACAAATATGATTCTGTGCCAAATCTAAACCCCTGGGACAAGTTTGGACCAAGCAATCGGGGAAGAGCAGAGGGTAAGCTCTAGAAGCTACTGGATTTCCTTGAAGCCTACATCTGGTTTCATTCAGCAATATTTTGACATTTTACAGATTGACCTTCTCTAAAAATCTTCCATCTCTCCTCCCAGCTTGGATCCCATTCCATATGCCAGGTTGAGCTGTCTGATGTAATTTTAGAGACCTGTAAAGAAATGTAGGCTTGACTGTCCATGTGTGTTGGGCTGCTAGCCTGGTTTCTCCCATCTACTGGCAACATGGAAATGGCATCGGATCAGCAAAACTTGTCTGCAAGTTTGTCAAACTTCTTTAGCGTACCCTTGTCAATCTTGTGACCTAGACTGTCTGTGCCAGGAGAAGTAGCCCCACAGAGAAGTAGTTTCTGCTTCAAAGCGAAACCAGGAAATGCCTGTATTTTTTTGAAAGGACAATTCGGTGATTAATCAGATTCATTTGTTTCTAATTTGTTACCGAATTCTGTAATTCACCTGATTTTTGTTTGGTCCGCATCTGTTACCAGACTGACCATATTCGGTTGTTTTATGTGGTTCTCCCTAGAGTTTTATTCCATTCCCAAATTTGGTCGTTATACCGCTCCCGATCTGCTCCTTAACTTTTGGTTAATTTTTCGGTAGTAGAAATTCATTATTTGGTTCACCCCAGTTACTGTGCTTGGTAATTTAAGTGGCACTTATTTAGCTCTTGTTCTTTACCATTTAACGTTAGCTTCAACTGGCTTCCATTCATTTTCCAATAATTGCAGAACTTCCGGAATAAGCACGTCTCCTGACGCGAAAACGAGCCTGTTTTTGTTTGAGGTAAATTCAGAATAAATGTACTTTACAACTATTTAACCCTGGATGGACCATTTTCGCCAGGCAGCCCCTTGGTTTAATAGGTAGCCTTGGGATCGCAAAAAGGCACTTTGATCATGAGTGTTTCCAAAAATTTTCGCCAGAGGCATATTTAGCAGTCTTCATTATTTAGAGGAAGGGTACGTCAGTTAGTTGGCGTTTGAGGCTTCGAGCTAGAATTTGCCAGAAAAAATGCTGATTCAAAAAATTTTGCATGCGGCGCTTTAGTTTTCCGGGGTACAGCCGTTCATGACGTTGTCGCTTGGCAGCAACTGCGTTTTTTGTCGGCACATTTTTAAGTCCTGTTGGCAAAACCGGACGTCCCTCAAAGGTAAAAGGCTAGTGACGGCGTATCCCTGAAAAAAAAAAAGAAGTGGGAGAGCGTGAAAACACGTCAAATTTTCTCTTTAGACCTGATTTTGTACATACTATGCAGCTTTTTACGTTATAGCTTCTTGAAGGCAGAATTTTTAAAAAAAATTTAGAAATTCGGTCAATATCAGGTACCGATTCGGTCAACTTTTACCAGGTTCGCCCCCCCCCCCCCCCCCCCCCCCAATGAAGAACGGCTGGGGACGCCCCTGCCTAAGATCAATAAATATCTGACCAGAACTTATTCAACAAGCTCTATCCTCAGCTCTAGCGCCCACGCTTTTCTCCGACTGAAAGAGTTTATTTCCTTTTCTCCAATCAAAGAATTCTTCTCCCCAATTAAGGAAAAAAAGAACCTGGACAAATTTACTCCGATGGTCATGAACCCTTTCATACTGGATAGAGATTTTAGACAAGCAACCCTATTCGTTAAGGCACTTTAATGGAATTTAGAAATCGGTATAAAAAGGACGGATTCCGCAGTTGGAAAATCAGTTCGACGAGCTCAGTTCGACTTGGGGCTCTGTTCTCAGGTTAGTTCAGTTCAGTCGAGCTCTCGGCAAATTAAGTGACTAGTGTTTAGCAACCTATCTTCAGTGTAAGTACGAACCTTAATAAATGTGATTTAGTTATTGACCTACGAACTGAGTATCGCCTTCGGGAAGACTAGGTGCGTAGCACCATAAACCAGTCGCCACTACTATTACGCTCGCCCGCTACTCTCAACCACGCTACTGAGGTATCTTCACGCCACACACGACGCCCATTAATCTTTTATCATAGGATCCACTTTGTTTCTGGTTTTGTTAATTCTGATTGATTTTAATTAATTTTACGTTGCACCAACACCAGCAAAAATTGATTCCCCTCCGAATCTGAAAGGGAGTCCTTTTGATGATGGTGATGGTATTTGGAGCATTTCCAACCGTGGGGACTCGAGAGAATACGGGGAGTGAGTCCCCGGGACAAACAAAAACGCGGGGATTCCTCAAGTGGAGTCCTCGGGGATCGGCAAGAATACGCCTCTACAGTGTCCTAAGAAGAGTTAATGATCGTGACGGTGCTTTTGGATCTTCCTTCCTGTCTTTCCAGTATTACTATCTTTGTTAACTTTTAACTGTGCGGAAAGCACAGATACCTGGAAGCTGGAGCCTGGCCTTGGTGGTCCATTTACACACTGCGTAAAATCCGAGCGTATTTTACGCACGTTTTGAGCTTGAAAAGATTTCTAGCAATACGGACGTATTTGAGAAATCGGTCCGTTTTGTATCTAAATACGTCCGTATTGCTAGAAATCTTTTCAATCTCAAAACGTGCGTAAAATACGCTCGGATTTCAAAACACGCTTGGATTTTACGCAGTGTGTACCCACCGAGCCTGGCTTTCATTCTTGTGAAGTCAAAATACAGCCATGATACCTCTATGCCAAGTTTTTTTCTGCCGTCCAACACACAGAAGTATGGTGTTATTTTCAAATTGGCAGCATGTGTTTGGCCAGTGATTTGGGTCAGCCAGCTGCGTTGATGGGGAGCGCCGTCCAAGGAATATGATCGTCTGTCAGGGTTCAGAAAAAGCCGCGTTCGATTCACCTCGGTAATCCATCTACACTAACCTAAAATGGTCTATCATAATAGGCTATAGTTGTTTCTCCACGAGATTTATTTTTTATTGACTGTCACATCACATTGAACAATGAAAGGCAAATAATTTTCATTATACTGTAGTTTTGACAGAACTTCTAAAGCGATAGTGATGCTCGTTTTGGATATTAACTGACGGTTTCATAGAACTATTACCACAGCACAGCTTTTATTGTTTTAGCAACTGCACTACCCCATATTGGAGTAAAATGACACCTATAGTTTGTTCTTCGACTGCAATAGATAGCTGTTGTTGAATCGAATGCTGCTAAAAGGTCATCTAAAGGTATTCCTTGCCAAACCAAGTTTGAGATTTACAAGGAGATGGCAAAAGGGGTAGGCTATGTAAGTGTAAGTAATTAACAGTGCATCCAGCTTATTGTAAAGTAGAATACTAATCTACAATGGACCATACCAGGACCTTACTAGTTTCTATTACTTTCTTCATCTTTTGATTTGAACAGTAGACAGTGACACTGTTCTGAATTTTAGTGGAGTGTTCCTTGGAACAATCCACTATTGAGAGCGCTGTAGCAGCTTTCAGCTTTTGGTTTCCGTTTTTCACCGTATTTTGTGGAGCTCATAACTCGTGAACCAGTGCAAGTATCAGGTTCAAACTTGGTACACTTGTTGATATTGGGGTCTAGTTCAGTCTAGTTGTGCTGTTTGGGGGGGTCCCACCCCCACCCGGTTCAGGGGCAAATGGGCATCATCATGATTTAGTATCAAACATTATCAAGCAAGCTCATTTTCATTGATCTATTCTGCTAGAGCATGGCAGGATATCAAAAATTGATTGCAATATAAGCTTGGACAAAATTTTACACAAAGGGATGTGTAGGCTGCAGTTCACAGTAATTAGCCTAAATGGACCTGATAATATTAATGTTAAACGGAAGTGCCAGACTTTCAGCATGAAAACAAATATAAATGTGGAAAACTGGTTTGCAAAGAATGGCTATGCAGGTAGGAAAATGGTAGGAGACAAAAGGTTCTCAAAACGGGAAGGGGTACTACTGGGATATAAGCAAAGCCAGTTCTATGTTCTAAAAACAAATATGATTCTGTGCAAAATTTAAACCCCTGGGACAAGTTTGGACCAAGCAATCGGGGAAGAGCAGAGGGTAAGCTCTAGAAGCTACTGGATTTCCTTGAAGCCTACATCTGGTTTCATTCAGCAATATTTTGACATTGTACAGATTGACCTTCTCTAAAAATCTTCCATCTCTCCTCCCAGCTTGGATCCCATTCCATATGCCAGGTTGAGCTGTCTGATGTAATTTTAGAGACCTGTAAAGAAATGTAGGCTTGACTGTCCATGTGTGTTGGGCTGCTAGCCTGGTTTCTCCCATCTACTGGCAACATGGAAATGGCATCGGATCAGCAAAACTTGTCTGCAAGTTTGTCAAACTTCTTTAGCGTACCCTTGTCAGTCTTGTGACCTAGACTGTCTGTGCCAGGAGAAGTAGCCCCACAGAGAAGTAGTTTCTGCTTCAAAGCGAAACCAGGAAATGCCTGTATTTTTTTGAAAGGACATCCAGCATAAGATACTGTTGTTTGTCTCAATGCTCTCCTTTATTCATTGTCTTTGTAATCGTTTTCTGAATTCCAAAGGTAACACATCCCTTTCAACCATATGTTCAATATTCATTTTTCATCCTTGTCATCGTGGAAAGCAATGTAAGCATAATTTCCCAACCTTGGCTGTCAGATACTTATGCTTCAGAAAACATGTGTCTCAAGATGAGTTGTCTCTGTTAGAAGCAAAGGTCAGCGTATGCTGTTACGGTTCGGATAAATTGTATAAAGCTTAAACTTTTGGGAATGGGAATCGAGCATTTAGGTTAAAAAGAAAGTGACAATGTTGTAGTACTGCATTTCCCCTATATTTCTTACTCATTGAACAATTTAAGTACAAGTCCCAGTCAGAGGCGTTACTAGCCAAAATGTTTGGGGGGGGGGGGGGGGCAAGATACTTACCGACTGGCTGGTCATTTGTATCGACTGTTTTGCAGATAAAAACGATTATTATTGAGAAAAAACGACTGTGGTGACGAAAAATCGGCTGATTTTAAGAAAAACTACTATTTTTAGAAAAAATCGACTACTTTTACGAGAAACCGACTGTTTTAAAAAAAAAAATCGACTGCTTCGAAGAGAAAAAATCAACTGTTTTTACGAAAATCTCGGCGCTTCGCGCCAACTCGGCTATTTTTACCGGCTGGCCGACAACATTCGGGGCTGCGTCCCCCCTCCCTTCCCCCCCAGCCGTGATGCCCCTGGTCCCAGTAGACACAGCTTCTATTCCAATACTCTAACATGCGTAGCCCGTTTAAACTCTACTGGACTTCTCAAAGACTACAAACCTGTCTCGTCTGTTGTCAGCCTTGTGCTGTCCCAGTGGTTCTGATGAAAACATGGAAAACCTGTGTTGTCGGTATTTCTGATCAGTGGGCTGCTCGGAAGCAAAACGTAGGAGCCTGATCAGTCAATGAATAGTCAGTCACAGAAAGTACATAAGTGTACTGCCGTTAAGGGGGGGGGGGGGGGGGTACAAAAGACGTAGGAAGTGCTAATCTCGGAAGTGAGGAGAATGGACGAAACGACCAGGAGCGTAGACTGAAGCAGTAACTTGGCAGTAATGTAGTTAAAACAGGTTCGTTAATTGCCATCTTCCTCTAATCTGACTCAAACAAGCTGATGCTTTACTAAGTCAAAAACTATCGGAGTCTAGAGCGCAGATTTGCCTGGACCTCCCTCTTTTTCGTGCCAGTGCAACCTCCATGCAATGGGGTGAGGGACAAGTGTTAAACTTAATGCAGCCGCATGAGGTATATGGGAGCTAGCTTCGGTCTGCTTAACCTGCTGAACGTTAAGCCGCTTTCACATCGACGCGTTGCGCACAGGTTGCGTATCGTACCTTTCACGCCTGTGCGAGAAGCTTTCACGGTGGATGGGTATTTACGTTTCCTTTCTCGGTTTCTTCAGCGGAATTTCTGTTTGTTTCAACATTACTAAGTTTTCTTTATCATTTGTTCCAGTTTTTCTTCAAAAAATCCCTTTTTCACTGAAAAATCTGATGCGTACGCGTCGACGCACCGCAAGAATAGAACTTGCTTCTATTCTTGCGTTGCGTTATATTTGTCTACGTAAGCTCTGCGTTCCGTCGCCGCAAACGCGACGCAGAGGTTACGTAGCTCAATGTGAAAGGCTCAACGCGTCAATGTGAAAGCGGCTCTAGTGATGGTCAAGATTTTGCACGCGTCACGAACGGCACCAATTGTCCTCTTGATGCAAGTCCGAAATTATCGTAGTCAATATGTCTTTTGTTTGTCAGTATTTTTGAATAAAGATATGTTGTCGTAAATATCCGTGGGTCTGCAGCAGTACCCTGTATGGATGAGCGTAAAGTAAGTCAGTAATAGGGCTGTATTTAGAGCCGTAAACTTTTTCTTTTGCATTAGCCTCTATTATATTATTGTTACTATTATTGAGTTTACCTGTTTCTCTAGCTTCAAGTCTGTTCCTGGCGTTTTACATTCTCGATGGTTCTCTCCAGCTTCCCACAAAACGGCACTCAGTCGCCCCCTGAAGGACTCGAGCTCCTTCAGTAGGCTAATGATTGCGGATGATTCGTTCGACTCGGGGTTGGAATCTTCTTTGAGTTTGAGCGTGGCAAGAGTCAGGGGGTTTATGATCGCCTGGAAATAAGCTCAGCTAAGTTTTATGGTGATAGGCTACAAGCTCAAAGTATCTCATCAGCCTGATCAGCCCATGGTAGCTTAATGGTTGCGGATGATTCATTCGACTCGGGGTTGGATTCTTCTTTGAGTTTGAGCGTGGCAAGAGTGAGGGGGCTTATAATCGCCTGGAAATAAGTGCAGCTAAGTTTTATGGTGTTAGGCTACAAGCTCATGGTATAATCAGCCAATGGTAGTTTTAATTAAAATCGGACTACGAATAATTTTAATAATTAAAATATGTGCAGTAACAGGGTAGACAATATTTTGTTAGTATATTTTGGTTTTAGGACAGGGAAAATAAACTTGGTCAATGAAGCCCCGCAAAGTATGTAAGTAGTTTTATTCACCCGAAAATTCGCAAAGAATTACTACTGAGTTTAAATCAACAGAAAAAAAATAAAAAATAAATGGACATACTATTTACCCAGTATTTAGCTGGTCTTTCCAAAATGTATCATGGTTGAGTGTGCCTAGCCTACACGACACTGCCTTTGAAGAAAGTTTGCCTAAGTTAAGTTTTGTTACAGGCATACTAGAAGCCCATAACTCCAACGTGATCTTTGAGCCTTGCAGCATCTGATAGCCTCCCTAAGAAACAGACTCTTTAACTCTTCCTAAGAAAATAGATTCTTTCGTCAGACCTCTATAACTCATCTTTCTAAAAAGTGTCTTTGTTGGGCAGGTCGATATCTATAGCCTGCCTTTGATAGTAAGCTATCCGGGTTCTGCTGATATTTACCTGGACTTTGATTGTGATCGTTCGCACCTTTTGCCAGCCTTCCGAAAATTTCTTTTGTAGAATTTCAAACATTGCAGAAAACAGTGACATGCCGACCAAGACGTAGATGGCAGTTAGAAGCAGATGTTTCATATTGGCTAGAAAGAAATCTGGTTAGCCCTACTGCTTGCTATCCCAGTCGTTACTATGGACCTAGATATATACAGCCGTATTATTTTATATAACTGTGTATACCTAGCCTATTATACATCCTTGTATTAATCTATGAACAAATAAATTCTGGTAAAGGCTTTCATGTCTCTTACTTCACAAAATCGCGAACAGGTTCATTTAGAGACAAGTTTTGGTACCAGAAATCTGACTAAATCAAAGCTCTACGGAATTTGAGACAGAAACCATGTAGTCCAGATGAATGCTATACTTTTACTTAACTATTCTCCAACCTTATTTAATTCGTTGAATGTCTCCTATCCGACTACATCGTCAGTTAGGGAGTTCCCCGGGTCGGCCACTGAGATCTTTGTCAAAGCCTGACGGCTTAACCGCTGTAGACTTCTACACTGTAAAAAGTTACTCCGGGTAAAGATTAAAGTTAACTGCAGTATTTGCTACTGCGATTAATCTTGTCTCTACTGGGATAAGATTAATCCGAATTACAGATAATCTTATCTCAATAGAGACAAAGCAATAAGTTTTATTTGAAGTTGATTAGATGACAGATTTAGGGGTAAGTAGAGACGCTGAGTCTGCATATGACAATCATTTTTGAACTGGACATATGATTCGTCCGAAATAAACCGTTTTTTTTAGAAGCTAAAGTTTTATTTGAAACTGATTAGATGTTCTTTACAGGGATAAGGAGATACCGTACGCTGATTTCGATTCTGAATTTTCTTTTTTTGCTGGACAAGTAGTTCGCTCGGATTCGGCCGAAACCGGAAATTTAGCAGAAGTAAAGCAGGAAGTCTCGGTCAGGATAGATATGGCTTTTATAGGTATATCTGAACTTGGTTTTCTCTAATGATTAGCCTGGCGAAGACTGGATCTGGCGAAGACAAGACCCAGTTGTCTGGATCAAATATTAAATTTTTGGGATCCCATCGAAACCTTTGGTCTTGTTAGTGTAGATTCGTTGTATCAGTGTAGTGTGCAGTGTTATTAAGCAGTAGATCATGTGTTTTGTAGGGAGAGAAGCTTCGGCTTAACCTCTTTTCTATTAATAAGCAAATAAATATCCAAACTTGGTTTTCTGAGATGATTGGCCATTGACCTTCTTCTGTTTCTAAGTCTTAATAGTAAAAATGTTCAGTGAGTCTGGCGACCCGTTTGTCTGGATCAAATATTACATTACAAAAACCGACTGTTTTTAAGAAAAAAATCGACTGTTTTTACGAAAACCAGTAAGTTTTTGAGAAAAGTCGACTGTTTTTACGAAAAATCGCGGCGCTTCTCGCCGACTCAACTATTTTTTGCCGACTGGCCGACAACATTGGGGGTGGGGGGCTTCCTCCCACGTACGCGACGCCCCTGATCATGACAGTTGACACTGCTCTCAGTTCAGTTCAGTTTATTTCTATTACTCTTTTATTCTCTGCTTATCCCAGTTAAGCATCCCCATTAAGCACAAGCACAGTTAAATAAAACTATTTCGTATTAGATTACAACATATCACTACATACAACTTCATGGGTGAAGCTGTGTAATACAATTACACAGGTTACAAATTTTTCGTTAGGAAGAGGTTGTGTGGGCTATTTGTTCAAACTTGTTGTGAGGATCCTTTGGTTACAAGTACAGGTCAGACAGAGATGGGCTCCGTGGTGCTATGGCTCGGGGGGGAGGGGGGGGGTGGAGGTATTCCTCACGAAACTGCAAGCGTGTGGTATAGAGCGTGTTCCATCCTACTAACCGTAGTTACTACGCATGACGTTACGGATTCTGGCTCTTTGCCGTCAAGGCTGGAACGATTTTCCTATTTTCCAGCAGAATATCATGCCACGGCGAACCCGATCAACCACGTTACAGAGATGCGTAGTTACCACGCTTACTACGCTCCCGAGCACGGTAAGCAAATAGTTACTATTAGTTACTATTTCGAGAAGGTTGGAACGGTCAGCGTAGTAACTTTTTACGAGGTTGGAACGAAAATAGTAACTAATAGTTACTATTGTTAGATGGATGGAACACGCTCATTATGGGATGGCTGAAGACTTTTGTTGCTCAACTGCTGACGTACCCTCCAACTGACTGTCTGGCATTGAGGCGCTCTTTTAGAGAGACGGTTCTCCAGTAGAGAGGGTTACAATCATACATAACCATAAAGGCCTTGAACTTTACCTGGGACTAGATCTCCAAATCCAATTGTGGTCAGCGTAATGAAACAGAAATAAAACGATTCAAAAAAAGTCCAGTCCTCCAGCAGTAGGAGTATGCAACTCCCAATCAGCATGTACACAGAGACAATCGAGACAATCACCATGAACCACATTGGCTTTTTGTATCCTTTGATTAGGTCCGCCTTTCCTTTTGTCTCAATGTTGAAGTTGAATTTCTTCTTTAGGTTGGTTAAGAGGGAGGAGATTCCACGTGAGACAAGCGTACCCCATTCACCGACAACAAGGACGAGAAAAGGGATACCGACGAGGGTGAAGATGATGCAGAAGATCCTGCCACGTTCCGTGGACGGCGCCATATTGCCGTATCCTGAAATAGAGGATGGTGAAATAGTTGTGCGATGCAAGGAACCGGTGAGTGGCTACACGAGTTTTCCATTGAAACCAACTGAGCATTTATAAGAGCTTGGTGAAACAAGTTTTTGTGTGTGTAGAGTTCATTGCAGGTGTCCGCACTAGATCCAACGAAAGGCACCTTTTCGGGGTGGCCAAATAAACAAGACCAAAGGTTTCGATGGGATGCCAACAATTTCATATTTGATCCAGACAATTGGATCTTCTAGATATCCGGTCTTCGCCAGACTCCTTGAAAAATTTTACTATTAAAACTTACGAACAGATTAAGGCCAATGACTATCATCTGGGAAAACCAAGTTCAGATATGGATTCAGTGTTTGTGTTTACTCCTATTCGTCATCTGTACTTCGACGAAATTGATCAAAACTTCCAGCTGCCTTACTTCTGCCAAATTTCCGGTTTCTGTCGGACTCTGGGCGAACTACTTGTCCATTAAAAAAACTCAAAAACGAATTTAGCACATCTCCTTCCTTACCCCTATATCGAACCTCTAATAAATTCAGATAAAACTTTTAACTTTTAAAAAATTTCAGGTTTTTGCCGGATTCCCGGCGAACTATTGTTTCGGCGAGAAAATAATTTACATATATGGATTCAGTATGCCTCCTTACCACTACATCGAACATCCAATCAACTTCAGAAAAAACTTTACTTGCAACAAATTTTCCGGTTTCATCCGGGTTCCGGGTGAACTACATGTCCGGGTAGAAAATGTTTGTCATATACTGATTCAGCATGTCTTCTTACCCCTGAATCGGACATCTAATCAAGTTCAGATAAAACTCTTACTTTAAACCAATTTTCCGGTTTTGGCCGGATTCCAGGCGAACTACTTGTCCGGCCAAAAAATAATTTTCATATACGTGTTCAACATGTCTCCTTACCCTTAGATTGAACCTCTAATCAACTTAAGATTAAACTTTTATTTTTCACAAATTTTCCGGTTTTAGCCGGATTCCGGGTGAACTACTTGTCCGGTGAAAAAATGATTTTCATATTCGGATTCAGCATGTCTCCTTACCCCGAAATCGATCTCATTAGCTTTAAAAAATATTTTTTTTCGTCCCTTAATTTGAACCATCACCGGACCCACCCTTAAATATCTTCTTATTTGACCCGCAATTTGACCCAAAGAGTTCTCGTGCCAAATTTGAACAAAATATCTCAACCCGTTCGAGAGTTATCGTGCTAACAGACGGACAGACGCACAACTTCTTGCGATGTCATAGGTATCCCTCCACTTACGTTTTGGGACCCCAAAAACAAGAACAAGATTCACTGTAAAAAGTCTCTCCTACGTCGGACTTTAGTGGTTGCACATCACCGAATTCGGTGATTTTCGTTCCGAATTTGGAGAGTTAAAAACACGTTAGAATGCAAAATACTGCGGATTAAGTTAAATATCTGCGGGATTTTGCATTCTAGCGTTTTAATTCTTTATTGGATTTTAACTCTCCGAATTCGGAACGAAAATCACCGAATTCGGTGATGTGCAACCACTAAAGTCCAACGTAGGAGAGACTTTTGACAGTGTAGCCTACACCCGATTCTGAATATTTAGTGTTGTTGTTTTTTTTAAATTCAGGAGATCAAATTAGGACGAATCAGATTTTCTGATGTATAAATTACACTGGTATTTTTAGTGCGGCTGACTGGAAAAGTGTGTAAATAATTATTTGTTCATTAGAAAAAAATTAAGATATGTTACAAATGTTGCTTATTGATTTTCAAAAGAATTTTTTTTAAAATAAGACACGGAACAGATGCCACTCATGGTATTTTGACAACTAATACTCTATACCCTTTTTCATAGATAATTTTAGGTAATACGGCAATAATAAAATTTAAGAGTTTATAGCCTACTACTCCAACAGGATTTAAACTGAATTGTTGCGAAACTGGTCAAGTTTCAGTTTAAAACCCCAAATTCCAGTCTGTTGGTTGTCCCGGGGTCACTAAAAGTCACGGTCCCGTTAGATTTCCAGTATCCTACGGACGGCCGCACTCCGTGTCACGAATATTTTGAGCCAGGCTCGGCTCTAAAAGCCAGGCTTCACCTTGCAAATTACCAGAAATCTGATTCTTTGTATTGTCAAGCCAGGTCTTCCGGACATGACAGATAATTCGGCTGTTATTAAAAATTTCGTAGATGTTCCTTACGCTCATCTCTTGCCTGTCAGTCACAAATTCTCAGTCGCTCTCTCCTTTCCCCACAGCATCCACTGACAAAAAAAATAATATAGAGGAACAAGAAATTAGTTGCGCTAAGAATTCGAACCTCGATGTTCTCATAAAGTAAAATAACAAACTGAAAATATAACAATAAAAAAGACAAATAATAGGCGATAACTTAAACTTTAACTGAAAAGCCAACTCATTTTTATGGCACTTGCAGCTTCGCTCAAGTGGCATTTACCGATTACTTTTCGGTCGGTCGGTCTGTCCACTCAACTCGAGTTAGGGCACTTGCAGATTGCTAGGAGGATAGAACTTGGTAGGCATATTAGTGACCCGACTAAACTGACCTGGAAATTATCACTTCTGTGATCCAACCACCGTGGGGGGAGTGGAGGGCGGGGAATCCGGAAAGTTGAGTAGTGCGTAACTTTCGAACGGATGATTGGATTGTAACGAAACTTAATAACCGAATAGATGACATATCTATGACGTACCGTTTGTAATTTTCGACAGCGACAAGGGAGTTGGAGGGGGGGGGGGGGCGGAAAGCTCGAGAAACGGTTAGAATGGAGGGATCGGAGTGAAACTTGGATTTCCGGAATTCTGGTGATGGTGGTTCTGGGGATTTTCATGACGAAAGTTGGCAGGCATATCAAGAACCCGATCAAACTGACTTGGAAATACAAATTTCCTCGATCCCATCATCGTGGCGGGAGTGGAGGAAGGGGGAATCCGGAATATTGGGTCATGCGGAACTTTGGAACGGGTAATTGGATTCCAGTGAAATTTTATACTTGAACAGAGGACATGTCTCTGGTGATCTTTATCATGTGTTCGGCCGGATCTGACAAATATTGGGGGGGGGGGGGAGGGACCGGAAAATACGTGACCCGCTTAGACTGGAGAGATCGGGATGGAACTTTGTGGGAATATCAAACAGATGCTCCGGATAAATCATTTACAGAACCGGATTGGTTCCGGGCACTGGGGGGAGTTGGAGGCGGGGGGGGGGGGGGGGGCCGGAATTCCGGTGATCTCGATTTAAGGTACTTCCAGATGTGCTAGGACGATGAAACTTGGCTGGAATATTAGAGATTCGACAAGATTGGTTTAGAAATCGCCGCTTCCCAAATCCGACTATTCCTTAAAGTACCAATCTTGACCGCAAAATAAGAAAATTATTTTTAAGCAAAATATACATTTTCATGATACCCATGAGCCCATTATCGTTTTTGCCTCAAGGGTTTTGCTTGCAGATGAATTTCTAGCGCCTTTAAAGTGCGCATCGTTAGAGCGAAGTTCAAAAATAAAATACTTTGACTAGACGATATATATTAACGATCCCCAAGGGCCCATCACCTTTTTTGCCTCAAGCACTGTAAAAAAAAATCTTGCAGTATTTGATACTGGAATTAATCTTATCTTTATTGAGATAAGATGACCCCGAATTCGGATTAATCTTATCCCAATAGATAAGATTAATCCCAGTAGCAAATACTGTATCCTTATTCGGAGAAACTTTTTACAGTGAGGTTTTGCTTACAGATGAATTTCTAGCGCCTTTAAAGTGCGCATTTTCGGCCTACATCCAAGTTCAAAAATAAAGCCAGATTTTGCCATTCTCGTGATTTTCAAGTTTATGATCATTCGTATCCCAAGGGTTCTGCTTACAGATGATCAGAACAAACCCACGAAAAGGCAAAATTATATATTTCATCCTTTGAACTAGCCTTGCAAGTGCCATATGAGCTTCCAGCTCCTGTTGTATTATCTAATTGAATATACTGAGTTATTTGGATTCTGCTAAGGTATTTCTTGATTTTCCACTATCTGCTCTAGAGGCGTATTCTCGCCATTCCCCGCGGACTCCGCTTGAGGAGTCCCCGCGTTTTTGTTTGTCCCGGGGAATCACTCCCCTTATTCTCGCGAGTCCCCACGGACGGGAATGCTCCGATTATCATCACCATCATCAAAAAGGACTCCCTTTCAGATTCGGAGGGGAATCAGTTTTTGCTGGTGTTTGGTGCAATGTAAAATTAATAAAAAAGAATCAGAACAAACAAAACCAAAAAATAAAGTGGATCCAGACTTAATTGCGTCAACTGCGTATTTTTTTCTCGACCAAAATCCATTTTAGAACCATTCTCGTTGTTTTCCTAGGCGGAGTCCGCGTAGAGTGACTCCCTTTATTCTCGCCGTTTCCTTCGATTCCCCGAGGGGTCCTCGGGGAACGGCGAGAATACACCTTAGTAGTGACGTTCAGAATATCTACGGCCGTCTCCACAGTGCAAATTCTACCATGGCGCAGCAGATTTGAATCTCAATACAAACGCTGCTTTTCAGTCGCCAATGATCAGCTTGCAGAAAGCAAATCACTGCGTGAACACTTGTTTTTCGTAAATCGTTTTCGTCAAGCATAAAACACAGGTACAAGCGCATAGAGCTTCAGCAGGTCCGACAGGGAAACTCCACTATGAAAACTGATTATTCGTGAATAGCGGAGCAACGGAGTAACGCATTTTCATCGGATCTTCAAGCCTCTTTAAGTGAATAAGTGATAGGTCACTAGATTGTCCTATCTCGACCCTTTTCGGTTAAACTTTAGGAAGCTTAAACTTGGCCCAAATTGTACTGGGCGCGTTAGTTTTAATCTCCCTTTTCGACTTTACCGGATTCCGGTTGAATTGTTGATTCGGTGAGAAAACAATCAGAAGAAAAGAATGCTTCACCAACTTGCCTATGGTCATAACTGAGGTCGCTGCGAAGAAAATTGACTCCGTTAAACTCCATTTCGTCTCTTGGTCCCTGCTCTTCGGTGAAATACCTCGTTTCGTTGCTTTTATGATTGCCTGCTCGAGCTTTTGAAGAGCAAGATCTGCTTCTTCTTCTAACGAGGTTCGTGACCAGACTTCAAGAACTTCGGTTTCAAGTTTCCTTATTTCTTGTCTAAGCGCTGCGTTGAGCTCAGATTCTGCGGGCTGCTCTAACAATTGAAAGATCTGAAAGAAAGTCAAAGACAGTCAGGTACTTCTTATTTATTCAGTTATAACCCATAAATACTCCTTGAGCCCAAGCTGACGGGAAACATGTACTCAAACGGTGCATAAAACGGATACGTCAGCTACGTTGCTTTGGCAGAGATATTTCGGCTCTTCTTGGCAAGGGTCCTCTCCAGGCTCAAAGCCTGATATTTCAAAGCTATATTTCGGCCCTTCTTGGCAAGGGTCCTCTTCAGGCTCAAAGCCGAAATATAGCTCTAATAAAATTCAGCTGACGTATCTTTTTTTCACTATCAAAAATCAGACATAGTTCGCGGTCAATTTGGGCTGAAGGAATACTTGCAACTGGTTTCCTCGCAGGAAAGTAGTGAAGCTTAGGAAAATTGGTGGTTGGAATAAGCACTCTAACGGACCTGAACAGGAGATGTGTCAAGGTCAAAAGGTCAAACAGTGCATAAAACGGATACGTCAGCCACGATGCTTCTGCAGCGATGTTTCGGCCCCTCATGGCAAGGGTCCTCGTAATGCTATCGAACTTCTGGCTCCGTTTCCCTTGTCCGTCCCCCGTCAGCCCCCCCCCCGTCCGTCCCCTCCGTCAGCTTGGGCTCAAGGAGTATCTGTCAAAAGGTCAAAATATCCCGAATGTTTAAGCGAGCTAATTCGTTTAGAACTGTTAAACAGCTTCCGTATAGCCCCACTCATTCTTAAACCCGGAAACTCGAATTTAATACGGTATATTCTAACCAGGTCATATCCAGGAATTTATTTCGGGGGGGGGGGGGAGGAGGGGGCCCGTGGTTTGGACCAAACAGTACAAAAAAGACATAGATCGGAGGTTAAAGCCTATACAAATAATAATTTGTGTATGTGTCGGAGGGGGGGGGGGGTCAACTCCCCTACCCCCCTGGATATGGCCCTGATTCTAAATGATCCTGAACCTGACTGAGATAATTTGCGCCAATATGTAAGTAAATAAGGTTTATTAGACAGAAACTTGCTAGCTAATAGCTAATTGATTGTCTTTACAAAAATTTCATTCGTTTGAACACTCACGAGTTACATAAATACTAAATACTACAAATATTAACTTTACACTGACATTTTGTTCAACATGTTAACGAAAAATGGCACAAATGTGTTACTGTGTCTCTTTGTTTTGATTTTAACCGTTTTTATGGCACTTGAGCTTACTCAAGTGCCATATAGCGATCGTAATGTCTGACTGTCTGTCTGTCTGACCGCATTTTGCTAGTTTGGGCACTTCCACACGACCTAGGACGATAAAACTTGGCACGCATATCAGGGACACAACCGGATTAACTAAGAAATAATCACTTCCCCGATCCGACCATCAGTGGGGGAGTGGCAAGATGGGGAATCCGGAAATTAGTAACATTCATAACTTTGGAACGGATAATCGGACGTGCATTAAACTTGACAGGTATCAAGAACAAGTGTCTTGGATGTGCATTGTCAAATTCGGATCGGATCCGATAACTGGGGGGGGGGGGGAGGGGCTAGAGGGGGACACCCGAAATCTCTTGAAACGCTTTTTCTAGTTTTTGTCAAACCCCTACCCCTTTCTTCACACTAGTATGACTCTGCTCGTGGATGAGTCATTTGTTGCTTAAATTCGTTCGGATAGAGATAGAGCAATCGAAGGTCGAAGGGGTTGGTATAATAGGCTGTTGATTAAACCTTAGTAGGGGTTGATATAGATTAAGGACTTCCACACAAGCTAGGACGATGAAACTTCGCATGCATATCAGGGACCCGACCAGATTAACTTACGAATAATCACTTCCCCAATCCGACTTTCCCCGGATCCGGGAGTCCGGAAACTAGGTAGGAACAACGGTAGCAAAAGGGGAGCAGGCAAAAAGAGCGATGCCCAAATGCGGGATCGATCCGTAAACCTCTGTGTAAAAGGTCCAGTGTTCTACCACTGGGCTACGACTCGATGTATTTAGAAGGCGAATGCGGGAAGACATACGGTTTAAAGATTAAAGTCAGCTTGGACAAGAAACTTGGCAGGCATATCAGGGAACCGACCGAAATAATCACTTCCCAGATCCGATCATAGTGGGGGGAGTGGAGGGATTGGAAATCCGGAAAATATTAACATGCATAACTTTGGAGAGGGTAATCGGACATGCGTGAAACTTGACATGTGTCAAGAACAAGTATTTCGGACATTCAGTTTCAAATCCAGACCAGATTCGATACCTGTGGGGGGGGGGGGGCTGGAGGGGGGCACCGGAAAGTTTCTGAAACGCTTCCACATAAGCTAGGACAATAAAACTTAGAAGGCATATGAGGGAACCGACCAGGTTAACTTGGAAATAACCACTTCCTCGATCCAGCCATCGCGGGGGGAGTGGAGGGATGGGGAATCTGGAAACTAGAATCATATCTACCTTTTGGAACGGGTAATCGGACATTCATGAAACTTGACAAGTGTGAAGAACAAGTGTCTCAGATTTTCAATTTCAAATCTGGCCCGGATCCGATAACTGGGGGTGGGGGTAGAGGGGGGACCGGAAATCTTTTGAAACGCTTAGGGTCGAGGGATAGGGATGGAACTTGAAGGGCAGAACGAGCATTAACCCTGGATACTTTATTGACAAAATAGGACCGGATCGTGTCGCAGTGGAGGGTGTCGGAGGGGTTTCTTGGATTTCCACGGTGATCACGAGTTAGGATACTTCCAGATGTACTATGACCATGAAATTTGGCAGACATATTAGGTACTCTCCTAGGTCGACTTGAAAATAGTAGTTGAAAATAGTGATGTTGGGGGGAGTGGAAGGATGGGAAATCCAGTATCTAGTGACATGGATAACTTTAGAACGGGTGATCGGATGTGAATGAAAATTGACAAGTGTCAACAAAAAGTGTCTCAGATGATCAGTTTCAAGTTCGGAACGAATCCAATAACTGGGGGGTTGAGCTGGAGGGGGTGCAAGAAATCTCGTGAAACGCTAGAGTCGAGAGATCGGGATGAGACTTGGAGGAAAGAACAGGCATAGGCCGTAGAGACAATACTGACGAAACAGGACCGGATCTTGTCACAGTTGGGGGAGCTTGAGAGGATATTCCACAATTCTGATCATCACGAGCTGGGGTACTTCCAAATGTACTATGACCATGAAACTTGGCAGTCTGTGCTATGACCATGAAACTTGGCAGTCCCTCCCCCGATCCGATCATCGTTGTGGGAGAAACAGTTATCAGTGAGTAGAATAACCATTTCAGATTTAGTAGATCAAGCCGATTTTCTGATGAAATGAATATCGGGAGAGAGATGCAGCCTTGACAACTGCAAACGGTATCTGACAAGCATGTTATCTGTTCTTACAAGTGCCATATGAGCTTTCAGCTCTTGTTAGTTTTAGCTGCGAACGTGTACGATTGTTTATTGGTGCATCAGGTGGGAGGATAGTTCGTTGTTGGACAGATGCAAGGATTTTACACCCAAACTTAAGAATTAGTATAAAATAAGTATGATTACTTATTTTCTGTCAGATGGTTATATTAAAACAAAAAAGCGTTGATACAAACAAAGTTTCCAACATCTGACTGTCTCCTGGTTAAAACACGAACGAATCCATACTAGAGTTCCATCATGACTGCCAAAGATACGTGGCCATGCGTTGCAGGAATTCCCTGCTTGATTGACAGTTCCACATATTCGGTTTTCTTTCATTGACATCCGCATGTCGGCGTCCCATGAAGATGAGATGGTGCGTACTCGCCGACCTGGTGTATACTCAAGGCTATGTTCTAATCTCCTACCTGTAGCTACGAAAAATTAGCATTGTCATTCTTACCGGCCATGTACTTGCTACAGCTTCCACACTGTCAGAAGTTTCATAATAGAAAACACAAGGATGTTCAGTTTCAACAGACAACACTTGGGATGTAAACTTTTGTGATTTTAAAAAGTTATGGCATCAATGTTATGCATAACAAGCATTGCCAGGAAGAGCCGAAAAAAAAACAACGAAAAAGCATCTGCTGACTTTTCCGATATCATGACCATAAACAAAAAAGTCAGCGGATGCTTTTCGGTGTTTTCTTGGCTCTTCCTGGTAATACTTGTTATGCAAAACATTTATGCATAACTTTTTCAAAATCGTAACATATTACATCCCACGTGTTGTCTGTTGAAATTGCTTCTGACAGTGTTTCCATAAAACGGTAAATATTCCAAGCATAGAGGGACAGGCGTATAGAATAGAGGTACAACAAATCCAAAAGGTAAAAAAAAGTTCATTCGATGAATCTGTGACAGTGGACAAAGGGAGTAACGCATTTTTATTCGGTGTCCGTGCCTATTTCGGTGAATACATAATGCGTAACTAGACTGTCGGGTCTGCTAAACTGTTTTCTGTTAAATTTCAGTATTTGCATAATTGAAATGACAACCCATATCAGTTTAATTCCTATTTGATAGGTCAAACCGGATACATCAGCTGAAGTTTATTAGAGTTATATTTTGGCCCTTCTTGGCAAGGGTCCTCCTCAGGCTCAAAGCCGCTCACGTTGGAAAAAATGAACTTGTGGGAAAACAAACTAAAGATTGATTTGATTTAATTTATTCTTTTAAGGTTATCACAAATAAAAGCCCCAATCGCTGTTTCAGCCTTGTCTAGCTTTTGAAGTGAACCAGGGAAAAACCCTTGGCCAATTCTGGTAGAAGATGAAACACAACCTTCCTTCACTAAGGGGACGTTTTCGCGTCGATGGCTCTGGTCCCGTCGAGCTCGACGGACATTTTGGCGCGGATGCTGTCGATCTTTTTGTCATTTTCGGGTGTACGGATGAACGGGCATCCAGCTCAATGGATGCCTCCCGTTCAATACCGCTCCGAGGGCAGCGTTGAGCTGAACTTGGATAGAAAAAAGATTGCACAGATTGATAATAGAAAAAGTGTGGACCTTCCACTCATGTGCTACCATCCAGCTGAATGGGCATTTTCGCGTGGACGGAACCCACTTCCTCAGCCGTTCAACGTCTGATCGGTTTTCTCATTTTCTCCTCGACGGGATCACCCGTTCAGCTCTACAGCCATCGACACGAAAACGTCCCCTAAGTTAGGTTGGCGGTGGAGCAGACGGATGGGATCTCGCACACCATGAGACATACGTACTTATTCCCTGATGTGGAGCTTACTTTGGCACCGAACGAAAAATAGGATGTTGTTCTTCTTGTGACAGTTGTGACAGGATCCAAAGGGTTACCATTTGTAATGTTCGACGGTCGGTGCCAACATCTTAAAAGTTTAACCGAAAAGCACTAAGGTCCTACGGTCTAGTTACATATCACGTGTTGACTTAAATAGGCCTGAAAATCAGATAAAAATGCCTTACTCCGTTGTTCCACTGTCCACAGATAAAGGATTTCATAGAATGAACTAAATCTTTCGGATTTGTGGTATCTCTATGTGCCTGTACGTCTCTGCTTGAACCAACCACAACGGTAAGTCATTGCCTAAAAATAAACTAAAAATGGTAGATTCCTTGTTCACCGTGGAGTTTTCGCGCTTAATCCTCCAAATGCATGCTTGTTTCCAGATACAAAATCTCCGCGTCACAATGAATTTTGGGTTGTTGTGCAAGCAGCGCACATTCTCAGCGTCACTACTAGAGCCTCGGATGAAAAAATGCAAAATCCCTTAGATGGGTCTGAATTTGTCAGTATATTCCAGTGTCGAATTGAAAAATAAGCTTCCTTTTCAGTTAAACTTTAAAAGTTGCTTACTTTTAATACTGTGAATTTTTCATTGGTTTCCCGTCAGCTATAGTAACACAGAACTTGTAACTTAATTTGAAGTTAATGATCCGATGACGACGCTTTGGAAGAAACTTGGTTCGTTTGAAGAAAAAAAAAATCGCAGTAATTTTCCCATGCCACAATCTTTTTCGTCCTTCAGACAATAATGATTTTGTCTGCTGTTTTTTTTTTTTTTACATTTGTTCGGCTGCATTTTTCAGATTGTTATACTGTCATGTAAATTGACTGCGATGGAGTGTTTGTCCTCTATTTATTTTGTACGCTGCTCTAGTCTATTGCGAGGGACGGGGAAGATTAATAATAGTTGCGTTTTTGCAGATACCATGGTACGGTCACGGTCAAAAGGGTTTTTTGCAGTTATCGTGGTATCTGGCCAGATACCGTGGAATCTGATATTCAGATACCACGGTCCGACCGTGGTAACTGGTCGTGGTATCTGAAAAGTGATCTCACTTTCATCAAATTTTGTCAAATTTGTAAGAAAGAAGTTACTTAGTGATGTAACTGGATACTTTTGGGATGACTTCGAAAGTGCAATTTCAGCAATAGTCGTTTTTGAAGAGCAACCGTGTGTCAGATACCACGGTAACAGCAAAAACGACTAATAGCAGATTCAGTTACCGTGGTAACAGATACCATGATACCTGCAAAAACGCAACTAATAATATATGCTAGATCTCCTTGCTTAAATTTTAACCGAATCGGGCTAAAATGCGACAGTCTATTTACCCATCACTTATTCACATAAATAGGTTGAAGACCCAATAAAAATGCGCCACTTCGTTACTCCGCTTGTCACATAATCTATTTTCATCTTGTGAACTTTTTCTTTGGGATTGGTGGTACCTCTATGCTTGAAATATTTAGAAATTACAATGGTAAATTATTGCCGCAAAATAAATATTTTTAGAGTCACACGAAATTGTGGGCTTTCTTCAGAAGTGACCTTGCGATCTGGAACTGAATCTTTCCTTTTAAGTAAGTAATATTCAAATATGTATACAACGGATACGTCAGCTACGATGCTTCATCAACGATATTTTGGCCCTTCTTGGCAAGGGTCCTCGTCAGCTGTATACATTATATGAAAAAATGTTTCAAAGTCAGCTTGGGCTCAAGGAATACTTAAGTAAGTAATAAGGAATGTATTTATAACCCGCCATTTCAAAAAATCGGATAAATGAAAGAAAATAAATAAAACACATAAAGACCCAGAAAAAGACACTCATTTTCAGTCTTCGGCCAGGAAGCAGCAGAGAAGGTCGTGCGCTGGTTGGGCTCTGTTGTCAATGTTTTTTGATATTGACGATGAAACATCCAAAGGGTAATACTTGCATCTTGAATTTTGAACTTCTCCGTCAATGTATAGCTACGGCATAATTTCGACAGGTGGAGCAGGTGCTTTGCATATTTAAAATAACATGATCTCGTATTTTTAACCTCCTTCTTTCGCAGAACGTGAGTGACACCAGAACGAAATAGTGAGCGTGTTCCACCCTTCTAACAATAGTTACTGTTAGTTACTATTTCCGTTCCGTCCTCACGAAAAGTTACGCTGACCGTTCCAACCTTCTCCGAATAGTAACTAATAGTTACTATTTGGTTACCATGCTCGGGAGCGTAGTAAGCGTAGTAACTACGCATCTCTGCAACGTGATTGGTCGGATTCGCCCGTGGCATGATATCCTGCTGGAAAATAGAAAAATCGTTCCAGCCTTGACGGCAAAAAGCCAGAATTCGTGACGTCATGCGTAGTAACTACGGTAAGTAGGGTGGAACACGCTCAGTATAGAAGGAGCGCAGAAGGTGCTGTACAATTTTCCCTAAGCTTTATCTTCGCTTCATTAGTTCAAATTCAAATTCTCCGCGTCGGGATGAACTTTGTCTTGTCCAGCAATGCATATTCTAAACACCACGACTACAGCCCAATTGTGAGAAAAACAGAATTCCCTTAAAGGACACCTGAATGAAGAGTGCCAAGTATCATCCCTGTCTGTATGACTTCCGTTAACATTGCCTGCAGAAAACCCAATCCAAATACGAAATAGTGTTCCCAAGCTATGGTTTTGCTCCATTTTGCATCTGTCCTTATTTCAGTACCGAACAATTTTAGAAATGAACAAATGTCTCCAATCAACCCTTCTTCTGGAACATTTTTTAACCAATTAAGCCCAAACGTATATCTAGAAGAAATTCCAATACGATCCGGCCAGTGCTGTACAAGATTTGAATGAATTGCGCTTTTTGTCTTGGAGTCTGCATGTGCCAACCTCCAGAAACGAACATCCCTATTTTGAAAAGGTCACGCTCAGGAGAAGAATGCTCTCCGTGGCCATGTCTGTAAATGCATTCTCCATGGTGTGTTCAAGTATGGTTTCATTGTTCAGGTGTCCTTTAACAGAGTCAAAATAATTAAGTGTATTCAGATCGAAGATATAGAAATAAGTTTCAGTTAAGTTTTGGAAGTAAACTCGCATGGTTTCCACGCACCGTACAAAAGCGTTCACAGTGTTTAAACCTTTTGCAAAATCCGTGTTGGGTACCTGCAAATAAGTTTGAGACACTTCAGACTGCCACAACGAAATGGTAAATCGGGTTCTTCTTACAGGTAAACCCAATCCTGCAAACCTTTGTCGGGCAAAGCCCAAGAGGTTTAAGCATTAGAATTCATATTTGCACTACACTTTCTGCTTTCAATTTCAGATTTTGAGAGATGTAAAAGAAAAGCTGAAAATTGGTTACGCAAAAATTGTACCTAACCGTGGAAAGTATTCACGCAAAGCTTTAGCCAAAATGTTTACTACATATTGTGACCATTCTGTCCTGGTTTTAACTGGGTTGCATTCGCTACAAAATAAGAAAGATCTGCGCCAGATCCGTATTGCTTACTTTAGATATTGCAAATTTCTGCTGTACCTTCCGAGATTGTATCGTAATACACGTATTGTTATGAAGTATGTTGCCACTGATATTCTTCAGTCTTTTCAGTTACTTAGTGCTAAGTTAACAAGTAATGCATTCACGTCCCTAGGTCCAAACCATAGTATTATCCGCGTGTTTCTGTCCGAGATAAAGGTTGGGTAGTTCATACATAAAAGTAGTTATTTTTCTTCTTTTTTGTGTAATTTTACTCCGCTTGTCTTTTTTACAGGAAAGTGGGTTACAAATAAATAATTGTTATTATTATTATTCTTGTCGGCAAATTGGGATCTTTCTAAATGTAAGAAATGAGAAACATTCACATTTCCAGGTAACCAAAGATTAGCTAAATAGCTAATATTCATCCCACTCTGGAAACATAATTTCCCAGGGGTCCAGTGTCTCTTCGAAACTTGAACCAGGATGGCAGAGTCGGAGGGGAGGGGGCAACCCCGAAAGCGAGCCTTTGCGTCTTGTTCGTATTTAAGACTTGAAGCTATTTTCGTTCATAAATATTATTTACTCTATCATGTCTACGTGTGGGAATAGGACTAATATTTAATATAGAAAACATAACTTCAAAATTGTACGTACCACGGCTCCTGACAAAACAAACAAACAAAACAGAAGAAGCATAAATATCGCCTGGTATATTCCGTCACCTCCCTTCATTTCTCAGTCACTTTGTATCTGCTCATATCGCCAACATGTCACAATTGAAATATCTCGCGAAAAGATTAGCATTCCAATTGGCTAACTGCCTTTTCTTTCGGCCAATCAGTAACATTCCATTTGCTTAGAAAGAAAGTTTGGATATTCCTTTTAATTGTTCTAGGGCCTACGGTGTATTCCAGCCTCCCAACGAAGTCAGAGAAAGATCTGTTATCTGCATATTATGCTGAAATTTACGTAGGCTAATTTCAGTATTTCGTCGCGAATTAATCTTTCTCCCTTGTTTTTATGGCACTTGCAGCCTCTTGCTCAAGTGCCATATACCGATCACAATTCCGTCTGTCGGTCTGTCGGTCGGTCCGAGTTTTTTGTCCCACATATCCGAGTTAGGGTACTTCCAGATGTGCTAGGACAACGAAACTTGGCAGAATATCAGGGACCCGACCAAACTAACCTGGAAATAATCAGTTTCCCGATCCGACCATATGCGGGGGAGTACGGGGCGCTGGAAACTTGAAAATTTAGGGCATTTTGTCACTTTTTTCCGAGTTAGGGTACTTCTAGATGAGCTAGAACAATGAAACTTGGCAGGAATATCAGGGACCCGACCAAACGAACCTGGAAATTATCAGTTTCCCGATCCGACCATATGCGGGGGAGTGGGGGCGCTCGAAACTTGAAAATTTAGGGCATTTTGTCACACTTTTTCGAGTTAGGGTACTTCCAGATGAGCTAGGACAATGAAACTTGGCAGGAATATCAGAGACCTGACCAAAGTAACCTGGAAATAATAAGTTGCCTGATCCGACCATATGCGGGGGAGTTGGGGCGCTGGAAACATGAAAATTTAGGGCATTTTGTCACACTTTTTCGAGTGAGGGTACTTCCAGATGAGCTAGGACAATGAAACTTGGCAGGAATATCAGGGACCCGACCAAACTAACCTGGAAATAATCAGTTTCCAGATCCGACCATATGCGGGGAAGTGGGGGCGCTGGAAACTTGAAAATTTAGGGCATTTTGTTACACTTTTTCGAGTTAGGGTACTTCCAGTTGTGCTAGGACCATGAAACTTGGCATGCATATCAGAGACCCGACCAAACAAACTTAGAAATAATCAGTTTTCTGATCCGACCATTTTGGGGGGGGGGGTAGAGGGCAGGGTAATCCGGGAAATTGAGAAGTGTGTAACTTTCGAATGGATGATCGGATTGTAATGAAACTTCATAACTGAATAGAATATATATCTGTAATGTCCCGTTTAAAGTCTTGACCGGATTCGGTGGCCAGGGGGGAGTTGGGGGGGGGGGGAGACCGGAAATTTCAAGAAACGGTTAGAACGGAGGGATCGGAGTGAAACTTGCTGGGATGAACAAGCATCTGCTCTAGATAAGTCCTTTAGACCATTGTACTGGATCCGGACACTTATGGGGGGGGGGGGGGTCCCGGAATTCCTGTGATGGTGGTTTTGGGGATTTTCACGGTGAAACTTGGCAGGCATATCAGGGACCCAATCAAACTGACTTCAAAATAAAAATTTTGTCGATCAGATAATGGTGGGGGGAGTGGAGGGAGGGGAATCCGAAATTTTCAGTCATGCGTAATTTTGGAATGGGAGATCGGATTCGAGTGAAATTTAAGAATTGAACAGAGGACATTTCTGCGATGATTTTTTTCATATCCGGACCGGATCCGGCAACTATTGGGGGGGGGGGGATACGTGACCCGTTTAGAATGGAGGGATCGGGATGGAACTTTGTGGGAAGAACAAACAGATGCCTGCTCTAGGTAAGTCATTTGCTGAATCGGATTGGCTACGTGCACCGCGGGGGAGCTGGGGGGGGGGGGGGGGGGGGTGGACCGGAAATCTCGAGAAACGGTTAGAATGATAGTATCGGAGTGAAACTTGCTGGGAAGAACAAACATCTGGTCCATGTAAATCTTTTACGTAATTTGACTGGATCCGGACACTTGAGGGGGGGGGGGAGGAGGGGGTTTCCCGGAATTCCGTTTTTTGGGGGATTTTCACGACGAAACTTGGAAGGCATATCAGGGACCCGGTCAAACTGACTTGGAATAAAAAAAAATCCTCGATATGATAATCTTGGGGGGGGGGGAGTTGAGGGAGGGGAATCCGGAATATTGAGTCATGCGTAACTTTGGAACGGGTGATCGGATTCGAGTGAAATTTAATCATTATAATGATTTGATTGAATCAATCAATCAAATCATCTTGACCCACGCAAGTGCCATATGAGCTTACAGCCCTTGTTTTTTATTGGAACAGCGTTGGAAATATAAGATGCTGAAGACGAGGATATCGAAGGCGACTTGTTACATTTAATATTTCGATTATGTTAAGAAGTAAAATATTTTTTTTTTACTTTAGATGTCTGCAAAGCTTTGACGCCAGATATAGACGCTTACAAGCTGAAGCTACCGATACAAAATCCCAACGGCCGACGGTGCATTGTATAGTCCAGTCCCAGCAAACTCACCGAACTTGACGCAGCATACATGCACTTTGAAAGTATACCTCGTCTCCAGCTGAATTGAGGTAATTCTTTTCGTTAGTCCTGAACGTTTTTCTCCGAGCGGAATAATTTTTTTTATTTCAGAAAGTTTTGTTTTCTTCTACAGATTTCATTTTTTAGACGTTTCCAACTTCGAAAGTTATGTAGTGCAGGTCCTAACTAGACTTCAAGTCCTGCTTCAAGTCTACTTACGAAACCTGTCTTAGAGCGCGCATCTTCACCTGGCAGGTTGTATATGCACATAAAAAAGAGAAATTCTTAAAATTTGGCCCCAGTATAGTAGTTAAAGGACCCACCGTACATGTGATGCCAATGCAACTTACTTCCGTAACTGTATCCATCAATTCTTAAACCCGGAGAACCAAAGTTCATATGTTACATTCTGAACCAGCTAACGACACCTAACTAATCTCTGCACTCGCCACGATTCACTATTTTCCTTGTGCATTATGCTCCCGATGAGTATTCTCCATCATGTTATTGATGCGTAGAACCGGTCATCTTAATTTTGCCAAGTTTTCCATTGGGTCATGGAAAAGGCTTAAAACAGCCAAAGCCGTGGATAATTTGTCGAAAGCAGAGCTTGGTTTTATATAATTCAGATAGTTGTAAGTGTTGGAATGTAAACAGTAAATAGTGCGAGGAGTGCTTTAAGACTTTTCACTGCGTATGTAGACTCTGCATGATGTTAGTCCACACAGAGCGCGGGGCCGAGCTTCATTTGACACAAATAACGCGCTACGTGACCAGGCTACCGCTCTGTTTCGAATATGGCGGAATATGTGGGAGACACCATGAGTAACCCATAGGAATGATTATTATGAACACAACTGTAGCTTTTTCCTGCAAAATCCAGATACCATTTACCCTTATTCGCAAAAGCAACAAGTGCGCAAGCGCTCAGACATGCAGTGTGAGAGTAAAATGTTTATCACATTTTATATACAAACAGCTTTTAAACCAAGACATTTCACATCCCCAATAACCAGACAAGTATTGAAATAACCTAATTTGTAATCATCCCACTTTAAAAGCTTTAAATGTAAACAAACCGCAAGTATAAATCCAAAGAAATACTGAAGATCTGGCACGAATAGCTTGAGCCAGTCCGACCCTTTAAACCTCTTTTCCATTAACAAGGTAATAACGAGTGGACTAAACCGTATCAGAGCAGCCTAATACCCCTTTGTCACAATTCATTAAGAACGGCATGTCATAGATCATATGACAAAACAGTCAAGTTTCCAAATGTTCATTAAAGATTAAAGTACGACGCGTCGTCTTATTGGTTAGTGGAATGTTTCTAGAGACTTGACAAGATTGGCTTAGAAATTGTCACTTCTCGAATCCGACCATCCCTTGACGTACTAATCCTAACGGGAAAGTACAAAAAATATACAAAATATACATTTTCATCATCCTCATGATCCCATGATCATTTTTGCCTCAAGGGGTTTGCTTACAAGTGAATTCCCTAAAGTGCAAAAAATAATTTTGAGCAAAATATACAATTAAATGATCCTGATGAGCTTATCATCATTTTTGCTCCAAGACTTTTCATTACAGATGAATTTCTAGCGCCCTTTAAGTGCGCATCATCACAGCCAAATGCAAAACTAAAATAGTTTTCGAATGATACATTCTAGTGATTTCCAAGGGCCCATGACATGATCATTCTTATCTCAACGGCTTTGCTTGCAAATGATCACAACAAACTCACGAATTCCTACTTTCATCCTCGGATCCAGCCTTGCAAGTGTCATATGAGCTTCTAGCTCTTGTTAGTAAGAGTTATGGTTTAAGCCAGTGTGAAACCATCTCTACCTTCGGGTCCTTAGCAGTTGCCTGGCAGAGTGAAGACTCCCGTTGTTGGCTAAACTAAACGGTGTAAATGCTTTGACAGATAACACCTGAGTGGAAACAGCGAAATGACTCTGAAATCACAAGTGTAACAATAGTCCTGTTTGGGACACAGGTTGGTGAGGAATGTTTTGTAATCATGGAAAGGCTATGTCGTTTCTTCAGTGGAGCAAAGAGATAGATTCGTTTAGTTTGATTGAGTGATTTTGTAATTTTTAGTACCTTATCAGTGATTTTGTTGTTTTTAATGTTCTGCCATTTTTCTTTGCTATGGCCCTGGGTTTTCAAAGCAGTATTGTTACTATTATTATTATTATTCGTGGTATTAACCTGCACAGATAGGGAAGAAACCTTACTAATCAACAGTACTCTGACTCACAATCCTGGGACATTCCGACAGCAAATGTTCCATCGCCTCGATGACAGCATAACTCTTTGCGGTCGGGAATGTGCAATCATTACAGAATCATTATATTGTTTCTTCATGAATGTCTGTCTGTTTTGCCCACCGTCGGTGCCAAGTTTTTCTTTAGACGATAAGTCGTTACTGAAACGTTTGGTTGTTTTGACAGGAGAGAAATGAATAATTGGATTTCGGGAGAGAAGCAGAGCATCTCCGGTTGCCTGTTGCTTATTTGCTTTAGGATCTCATTGTAGGCTAACGTTCGTTTCACCCTATTGTCAGTCATTTCGTGTTTGCCGATGATTTTCTTTCTTTTTGTTTGTTATTTATTTATGGCTCGTTAGTAGCCGACACTAAAACGAAAAGAGCGTAATATTTTATTGAAGTTAAAATTGACAGAAAGGTAGCTTAGGCTTTACTTCGAGCTCCCGAGTGGTGGATTCTCCCGGCCGTAAATTGTTATTTCGTTGAACGCTGACTTTTCTTAAAGCACAGCTCTCGCTCAGGGGTGGCCCGAAGGGGGGGGGGTGACTCACCCCCCCCCCCTGCCTTGTGTTAAGTCGTATCAGTAGTTTATTTTGGCCTCGCCGAGGTCCAGGGCATTCATTTTAACCAAAAACAATCCGAGTCGTTTAAAAAAAAATTGTTAATTTTGTCTCTGCACAGATTCAGTCGTAAGCCAGTCCCTAAAGACAAGTCGAGTCGTTTAAACCAGGTTTTGTAACCCCGATAGGTCGGAGCAGGGGCGTCACGACCGGGGGGGAGGGAGGAGGGGACTCCCCCCCCCCCAGTGTTGTCGACCAGTTGGTAAAAAAACAACCGAGTCGGTGCGAAGTGATGCGATTTTTTCCCTAAACAGTTGATTTTTTTTTATTAAAACAGTTGATTTTTCGTCAAAACTGTGTTTTTTTGGAAAATTAGTCGATTTTTTTGAAACTTTTGTTTTCTTCTTGAAAACAGTCGTTTTTTCTGCAGTCGGTAAAAATTACCAGCCAGTCGGCAAATTCCTTGGCCCCCCCCCCCCCAAACATTTTGGCTAGTAACGCCTCTGGGTCGGAGACATGATTCATGGGGCCAGCAATGCGGCAACCTGTTCTACTCCCATGGGATTTGGATCTGCCTCATTTAGGTCTTTCAGATTTTATCCTGTCAAAGTAGGTTAGTTGTTAAAGTTAAGTCTCACTGGGTAACTTGATATACCTTATAGGTCAAAAGCGAAAGACAAGGTTATGTGCATTGATTGCTGGTCATCTTTGGCTATAAGTGAAAAAAGAAGGAATAGAATTTCTAAACAGAATAGAAAAGCCATCAGAAATCAAATGACAGGAGACCCGCGAGGCAAGTGTGCCCAGAACAGACGGAAAAATGTCGATTACAAAGAGAGGTTGAGGTGGGAACAACGCTTGAAAAGGACAAGGAAGATTTTAATACACACCCGAAATTCGTTTCCCAGGGCAGGAGAGGTTCTGCAGACGCTGGAATGGCTCATTCTAGTCGGGAGGTAAATTTTTGGCCTCTATGCTAGCAGAGGCCTGGCAGAGGCGTTACTATCCAAAATGTTTTGGGGGGGGGGGAGAGGAGCAAAAATATTACTCCAGCCCAAGCTGACTGTGAATTGTATGTACTGCGAATCATAGCACTATCAAATATGGGAGGAGCAAGGTATTTACCGACTGGCGGTAATTTCTACCGACTTTTTTTTTTGCGGGAAAAACGACTGTTTTGACGAAAAACCGACTGATTTAAAAGAAAAACTGACCGTTTTTTAATAAAAATCGACTTACGAAAATCCGACTGTTTTAAAGAAAAATCGATTGTTTCCAAAAAAAATCGCCTGTTTTACGGTAAATCGCGTCAGCTATTTCTTACCGGCTGGCCGACAACATCGGGGGAGGGGGGGCGGTGCATCCACCCCCCATACGTGACGCCCCTGTATGCTAGTGTTAAAGCACATCTGAAAAGACTTCGTAAAATCAGGACACTCATACAACTCGAGAATGATCCCTTTTATGTTTATGTTATTCTAAAAGCGAACTTCTCGTCTTCATCTGCTGTGTATCGCATCTTCTGTCGAATAGAATCAAATTCTGCAAACCAGTTTTAAGTTCCAATTCTTCAGATGTAACTCACTGTACTGTACTCACTGTTTCCGACATGAAAGTACAGTGTGTCGAATGACAAACAAAACGGTAACGGTACTTTCATAATGAAACAAAAGTACATCAAATCACCCCCCAAAAAAACGCAATTCAAGTCTCGTCGGCGAACCGGCGTCTTTTTCTATCTATGAGCTCCTGTCAGGCCAAGACCAAAAGCTCGTTACGTCCGTAAATCCGGATTTTTTATGGCACTTGTAGCCTCTGGCTCAAGTGCCATATACCGATCACAATTCCGTCTGTCGGTCTGTCGGTCGGTCCGAGTTTTTTGTCCCACATATCCGAGTTAGGGTACTTCCAGATGTGCTAGGACAATGAAACTTGGCAGGCATATCAGGGACCCGACCAAACTAACCTGGAAATAATCAGTTTCCCGATCCGACCATATGCGGGGGAGTGCGGGGCGCTGGAAACTTTAAAACTCAAAGGTCTCTTGTTAAACACCATTTTTGGTCGCCGGTCACAGTTTCTTTGTCCTTCAGCTCTGACCGACGAACTTCGTGACCTAGCAAGTTCGAAGAAGTTTGCTAGAAACGTCGGTTAAACGGCGACCGGGCAAGTATCACCGGAGTCGTAAAAGCACTAATTAAGCAAACGGTGAACTTCGACTGCATTTGAAAACGGAAATTAAGTAACCGGCAAAGCCAACGGCGAGCAAAACTTCGATAAAACATGAGCTGGAAGCTCATATGGCACTTGTAAGGCTGGGTCAGATGGAAGTGATGGTCAAAAGTATTGTTTTCACTTTTTAATTAAGATGCGCACTTTAAGAGTGCTGAAAATTAATTTCGAAGAAAAACCCATGAGGCAAAAAGGACCATGTAGTCGTGGCGATCGTGAAAAGCAACTTTTGCTTAAAAGTATTTTTTGTACTTTGCGATTAAGATGAGTTCTTTAAGGAATGGTCGGATCGAAGAAGTGACGATGTCTAATGTTTCTAATGCTCCAGCAAAGTCTTATCGTCCTAGCACATCTGGAAGTACCTTAACTCACGATTACCCGAATTCCGCACACACCCCTACAACCCCCCCCCCCTCGGTACCCGAATCCGGTCCGATTCTGTCACTGATGCACCTAGGACTTGTGCCCACCATCGCTCCACTCTATGCGTGTCACAAGATTTCCGGCTCTCCCCTCCGACCCCCCCCCCCCCCCCCCCCCCCAGTTCATCGGATCCGGTCCGGACTTGAAATGGTACATCTGAGCCATGAGATCTTTCAAGATATCCAGTTTCATTAAGATCCGATAACCCGTTCGAAAGTTACGCATGCCACTAATTTCCGGATTCCGCCGTCTCCCCTTCCCCCCACGATTGTCGGATCGGGCGAGTGACTTTTTCCAGGTTAATCTGATCGGGTCCCTGATATGCCTGCCAAGTTTTATCGTCCTAGCCCACCTGGAAGTACATTAACTACGGATCGCGGAATTCCGGAAATCCCCCTCCAACTCCCCCCACAGTGTCCGAATCCGATCCAGTTGTGTCAGTTGGTTATCGAGAGCTTGTGCTTGTTCTTCCGACCAAGTTTCGTCCCTATCTCTCCACTCTGAGAGTTTCACACGATTTCCGGTACCCCCCTCCAACTCCCCCCCCCCCCAGATTCATCGGATCCGGTTCGGACTTGATATGGGACATCTGAGACACAAGGTCTCTCCAGATATCAAGTTTCATTAAGATCCGATCACCCATTCGAAAGTTATGCATGCCCCTATTTTTGGGATTCCGCCAACCCCCCTCCTCCCACGATGGTCGGATCGGTCAAGTGACTTTTCCAAGTTAGTTTGGTCGGGTCCCTAATATGCCTGCCAAGTTTTCATCGTCCTAGAACTTCTGGAAGTACCCTAACTCGAGAAGAGTGGACCGACCAACCGACCGAAAAGTTATCGGTATATGGCACTTGAGCGGAGCTGCAAGTGCCATAAAAACACGATTCATAGAACGTGTTCCACCCTACTTACCGTGGTTAATACGCATGACGTCACGAATTCTGGCTTTTTGCCGTCAAGGCTGGAACGATTTTTCTATTTTCTAGCAGAATATCATGCCACGGGCGAATCCGACCAATCACGTTACAGAGATGCATACCACGCTTACCATGCTCCCGAGCATGGTAAGCAAATAGTTACTGTTAGTTACCATTCCGAGAGGGTTGAAACAGTCAGCGTAGTAACTTTTGATGAGGTTGGAACGAAAATAGTAGCTAATAGTTACTATTGTTAGAACGGTGGAACGCGCTCATAGCAAACCCTGAGCGAACAATGGCTCTTACATTCGAGCAATTTTGTAAAGAGGGAGATAGCCGTCAATAGACCAGGAAGTCGTCAGTGGGGGTTTGAAAACAGTGAAAAGAAAGACGGGCCTTTTAATTAAATATGTTTTGCTTATACGCAAACAATTTAAGAAAAGAAGCCGAGATTATTTATTTTCATTTCTTCTTCGAAACGTCTTGATGAAAAGATGGAAAAATAAGGGAATGCAGTCGGGATCGACAGCGTTAAGTAACAGACATAATAGAGCCACTCCGTTTCCGGTATCATCCGCATTTGATAAAAGCCAATGGTTTATCTTGCGTTGGGGTACAGAAGACTGTATGCCGGATGGATGGACTAGAACAATTAGCACACGTGACTTCAGCGGAAGTACACGTTGTCTCTCCTAGATTCGTCCTTTTCCACACATTAAGGGAATTTAGTGCTGTTGTTTTGTCTTTTTATTGTATGTGTACGATAAAGTCGGCCAAACAATCCTAAGTCCTTCACAAACTTGGCTGAATTCTGATTTGATAATTTGTACGAGACGCAAGGTTCAAGATTTTAATTACACTTCTGTATAAAATCATAATAATTAGAGGGTCAAGCCGGGGACACAAGGTCTATTGTCAAAAACCCGGTACAATATACGCGGATTTCTTTTTAGATAAAAAACCTTGATTGTATATATGGATTGACGTGTAGTCTATGTTTTTGCTTATCTAATATAATGCTAACTAGGAATGCGTGACAGCTTTCGAAATGGATGTTCTCGGTGACAGGGCTTTGTTTTGTCTTGTGTTGATTGCAAATAAATCTTCCAAGTCTAAGTATGAGTGGCCGGAGTAGGCCGGGGGTTCAGAAAATAAAAATGATAATCGTGTTAGGATTCGAATTGTGTTTCCTCTCGATACAGCTGATTGAAAGCTATGATCGGCCATGCTGCCGAAAGTAATTTCGTAAACCACATCGCCTTTCGCCTTTTATTTCAGTGTATTCGTTGGCCTTTACAAACCCCATTTTCCTTGGTTTCTTCGTTGATTTTTTGTTGGCTGCCGAAAGTCTTGGGATTTAATATGAGTTGCGGGATACTGCGCGAGGGAAAATTTTTCGTCCGTCTGTTAGAACGCTGACTTCCGAAAGAGTATTTTATTTAATCGTCTATCTAAAAAGCATTTCCGACTTAATCCGGATATGGTTATAAAGTAAAACAATTGCAGGTGTATACGGATCTGTTGTATCCAATAAGCAACGATTTTATTTAACCGTCCCGTCCGAGGGTCATTGACAGTTCAGTTGCTCTACTACATACCCTGCACACCTAACCATTTTAGAGACGTCTAATCATTTAGGACAAAAAAAAATAATCCGGTCCTTCTTCCAACGTTTTGCAAAATACATATTCCGACACCCTCCTTGGGCCAGAAATTTGAAAATCCCAGTCGTTATTAGATCATTGAACTACTAACAGGAGTGGGAGAGAATAACTGAAACAAATAGCCGAAATATTGATCACGACTGGAAAATCCTTTTGATGTAATAAAGGATTTAGGCTAGATGTCCTTTTTATGTATTTCGCAAATTGTTTTTCTCTCCTTTGTCTTTTTTTTGGATCCCAAAACGTTAGTGACGGGATACCTTTGACTTCGTCAAGTTTGTCCGTCCATCCGCTGTTTCCGTGATAACTCTTGACAGAGGCGTTAATAGCCAAAATGTTTGGGGGAGGGCAATAATGTAAATAATGATAATGACTATATTTATGAAAAAATGTCTGTTTTGACGAAAAATCGACTGATTTTAAGAAAAGTCATTAAGAAACAAGACCAAAGATTTCGATGGGATCCCAAAAATTTAATATTTGATCCAGACAATTAGGTCTTATCTTTGACAGATCCAGTCTTCGCCAGAATCCTTGAACATTTTTACTATTGATATTTGGAAACAGATTAATTTAGCAAATAGCTAGTCATATGAGACAACTAAGTTCAGATATACTTCTATAATCCATATCTATTTTGACGGTATTGATCGATACATCCTGCTTTACTTCTTCCAACTTTCCGGTTTCTTCCGAATTCCGAGTGAACTACTTGTCCAGCAAAAAGAGAAAGTTCAGAGACGAATTCAACGTGTCTCCTTGTCCCTGTAAAGAACATCTTATAAAAAAAACTTTAAAAAAACTTCAAATAAAACTTTAACTTATAACTAATTTTCCAGTTTCAGCCGGATTCCGGACGAACTACACGACTGGGTAAAAAATGATTGTCATATGCGGATTCAGCGTCATCTAATCAACTTAAAGTTAAAACTTTGCTTTTGACAGATTTTCCGGTTTTGTCCGGATTCCGGGCGAACTGGTTGTCCGGGTAGTTAATTATTTTCGCATCAGTGTTCAGCATGTCTTCTTATCCCTAAATCGAACATCTAATCAACTTAAAATAAAGCTTCTGCTTTTAACAAACTTTCCGGTTTTCGCCGGATTCCGGACGAACTACTTGTCCGGCGAGAAAATGAATTTCATCATCTTGTTCAGCATGTCTTCTTACCCCATAACGACCATCACACTAGCTGTTCATAAATATTTTGTTCGCCCCTTAATTTGAACCCCCTCTCCTACTCTTAAATGTAGGGCTACAGATCCCATCTACGAACTCGACCTTAACCTTGACCCAAAGTACCATCACACCAAGTTTCATCAAAATATCTCATTCCATTCGAAAGTTATCGTACTCACAGACGAACGGACGGACAGACGGGCAACTTTTGCGATGTCATAGGTATCCGTCCACTTACGTTTTGGGATCCCAAAAACGACTATTTTTACGAAAAACCGACTGTTTTTAAGAGAAATCGACCGTCTCCAAGAAAAATCGACCGTTTTAAGAAAAATCGCAGCGCTTCGCGCCGACTGAGTTATTTTTACCGACTGGACGACAACATTAGCCCCCCCCCCCCATATGTGACGTCGCTGACTCTCGAAGGGGTTGAAGTATTTTCTTCAAACTTAGTATGAGGATTCGTTGGGTCAAAGTGCAGGTCAGTTTCGTAGATGGACCCTGTAACTTGGGCGATATTTAGGAATATCGAAATATCGATAATTCGATATATTTAAATTCGATTATCGGTATTCGATTACCGTAAACCGATATCTGAAACTGTTTCTACTGCTGCATTTTTCATGGTCATGAAAACTTAACAAGAAAAAAACTGAGCTAAAATAACTAAATCAAACATTCCCATTAAGAAATAGTAGCATTTCCACGTTTTACCTTCCCAGTCTGTGTCTCCTCCCCAATCGAAATCTAGTTTAAAATACCTATTCGTTCTTTTATTCTGAAAATCCCGAATGATAGAACTGTTGTACATGGAATGCAACTATCGAAAATATCGATATTTGAAAAGTCAATATCGAAATATCGATATTTTCAGTATTATCGATATTTCGATTATCGTATCGAATATCGCCCAACACTACCTATAACCCAGGAGGGACTGCACTGTCAGAAGTTTCATAACAGGTAATACAAGGGTGAGCAGTTTCAGCAGATACCACTTCAGATAGCACGATATTCTCTGTTTTGTCCTAATTAGAGGCGATGACGGTTGCAGATACTCTTTTGAAGTAGTTCTTGAAAATTGCAGATCGCGAATCAGGTTGCTCTAGCAGAAATACAATCTGTCATGAATGAGTATGTTCGTTTAATGCGCTCCATCACCAAAAATAGACCATCTGTTGTGAAAATCAGCGAATCTGGATCGATCGTTTGTAGCCGGTTGAAAAGTTTTTGTTTAGTTTTTTTCTCACCCATATGTCGAGGTAGTGATATGATTAGCTGATTGTTAAGTCTTATGTCGATCGCACTATGACGTAAACATAAGTTTATTGACGTCTTAAGACGGAGAGGATGCTCACTCCTGGACACCTGGTATACTCCAATCAGAGTTGTCACCCCGTTGACTTTTTTTGTGCTACTATAGATCAGCAACAAACTGTTTTTGGGATCCCAAAACGTTAGTGAGGGATACCTATGACTTCGTAAAAGTTGTCCGTCCGTCCTCCCGTACGTAAGCACGATAACTCTCGAAGGGAATGGGATATTTTAATGAAACTTGGTGTGAGGATTCTTTGGATCAAGGGAAAGTTTGTAGGGGAGGGGTTTCAAACTAAGGGGCGAAATAGAATATTTTTGAAAGCTAATAAGATAGTCGATTTAGAGGTAGGGTGACGTGCTGAATCCGAATATGATTTTAAAACCTTTGTTTTTAAACCCAATGATATAGTCGATATGGAGTGAGGAGACATGCTGTTGCAACTTCCAAACACAAAGACTAAAGATAAACAAAAAGCATATGCGATCAGCTTAGTTATCTTTAAAGTCCCAACCGGTATTTACTGGGTCAAAAAGGCAGAATGCATCCCGACAACTGTCTGGTGAGCAATTTAATGAAAATTTGTCGACCAATTTTCGGAAAACACCAGTCCCTACCCTACCCTTTATCCATACAAGCGAAAGCTCTATGTCGATGACGACGCACTGGCAAAGTGCAGGCCAAGTTGTAGATCGGTCCTTCGGATATTTAGAGGCAGAAGAGGGCGTTTCGAATTGAGGATAGAAAAAGGTATGTTTTATAAGCTAATGAAATAGTCGTTAAATGGATAAGGAGGCCTGCTGAATCCGTATCTGAACTTAGTTTTCTTGCCGGACAAACTGCCGAAACTTGAATTTTGGCTGAAGCTCAAGTTGTTTCTAATGTCGATTTGAGATTCGGTATCGGGGTAAGGAGACATGCTGAATTGAATTTTGAAATTTTTTTACATGACAGATAAGCTGGAAAAATTTGCGAAAGCCCGGAAATTTGGAATGAAAGGTTCTCCTCTTGATGTCAGTAGCTCTTTTGCTCTGCATTCAGTTCGCCGGGAATGCTGCTAAAATACGAAGAATTTTGTCAAATAAAAGGACCTTTCTGAAGTCGATTAGGATGCGATATTGGAGTAAACATCCTTGCTGAAGCCATATCTGAACTTGGTTTTCTCATCTGATTAGTTGTTTGGCCGTAAGTTGCCAGAAATTCCAAACCGGTAACATTATTTTTTGTACATATTTAAGCGGTGGGCCATGGATAAATAGCAAAATGTTAAAGGGGTTTGATGAAGACTCAAAAATCTGCAAAATCCGATTGTCTGGATCAAAAAGTCCAATAAATATTAAAGTTTCGGGATCCCATCTAAACCTTTGGTCTTGTCGGAGGGGGGTCCGGAATTTCAGTGATCGCGAATTAAGGTACTTCCAGATGTGCTAGGACGATGAAACTTGGCTTTTTCGGACTTCTTTTGCTTGGTTTTCCCACTTTTGAACCACGGCGCGTTCAGCTTTCAAACATTTTGCATCCTGCCGCCGTGTCAGAGAGCGGGACGGAAGGGTAGTCGACGAGCGCTAACAGGAAAATCGCCAATTTCAGGTAGAAAGTAATGTATTTCGGAAGACGGTGCTTCTGAGCCGGTTCATCATAAAAAGATAATTTCTATCAAGAGTGGAGCTTTACGTGCACCCACGTAAGATACAGTAACAGCTTTGTTCCGGCATTTATAAACTGTTTAACGCTTCATCCACCATTAAAGGAGTTATATCATAAGCATTCTAGCACTTGCAACGTCTAGAACCCCCTCCCCCCAACCAAGACCCAAGTTGAAGCCACGGCTCGATCCGACCGCTGGGTCATCTAGCGGCACGGGTCGGAAGCGATCCACATGGGAAGTATAGAATCATAGTTTGACTTTGGATCTAACAAAATGTTTTTGGGATCCCAAAACGTAAGTTCAGGGATACCTATGACATCGCAAAAGTTGTCCGTCCGTCCGTCCGTCTGTAAGCACGATAACTCTCGAAGGGAATGAGATATTTTTTTATGAAACTTGGTGTGAGGATTCGTTGGGTCGGCGGACCAGTCGAGTTCGTAAATGGGCTTTGTAGCCCTACATTTAGGGGGGGGGGGAGGGGGTTCAAATTAAGGGGCAAACAAAATATTTTGAAACAACTAATGTGATAGTCGATTATGGGGTAAGAAGACATGCTGAACACGATGGTGAAAACCATTTTGTAATCGGACAAGTAGTTCAACCGGAATCCGGCCAAAACCGGAAAGTTTGTTAAAAGTAAAAGTTTTATTTGAAGTTGATTAGATGTTCGCTTTAGAGGTAGGAAGACATGCTGAAGACGATGGTGAAAACCATTTACTCGACGGACAAGTAGTTCTCCCGGAATCCGGCCCAAACTGGAAAGTTTGTTAAAATTAAAAGTTTTATTTGGAGTTGATCAGATGTCCGATTTAGGGCAAGAAGACATGCTGAACTTTTATGTGAAAACAATTTTCTACCCGGACATGTAGTTCGCCCGGAATCCGGCCAAAACCGGAAAATTGTTAGAAGTTAAAGTTTTATTCCTAGCTGACTAGATAACCGATTTAGGGGTAAGAAGAGACGCTGAATCCGTGTGTGACAATCATATTTTACCCGGACATATAGTTCGACCGGAATCCGGCTGGAGTCGGAAAATTTGTTAAATTTTTATTTGAAGTTGATTAGATGCTCATTATTGGGGAAAAAGATACCCTGAGTTCGTTTTTGAGTTTTCTTTTTTCGCCGGACAAGTAGTTCTAGAGTTCGACCGAAACCGGCAAATTGGCAGAAGTGACAGGAACTTTTCTTCAAAACAGATATGACTTATACGGGTAAACACACATGCTGAATCCATATCTGAACTTGGTTTTCTCAGATGATTAGCTATTTGGCCTTAATCTGTTTCTGAATTTTAATTGTAATAATGTTCAAGGATTCTGGCGATGACTGGATCTGGCTAAGACAAGACCCAGTTGTCTGGATCAGATATTGAATTTTTGGGATCCCATCGAAAAGTTTGGTCTTGTTGTTGTAGCAGGCATATGGAAAATATATAGAAAAAGTAAACTAATTTTTGTATGATCGATTTCTTTAAGTATTTTGTTTCCTGTTTTTTCTTGTTAATTCCCGTAAGTCCAAAGAATCAAGGATGTAAACTAGATCACAGCAAACAAACTCCGTAAATTATACTAAATTCGTTATAGTGAATTCTTGAAGATTCTGAAACTGAGCTAAATAATATTCAGCTTCAGAGACCCAAAAATATCAAACTGAACGATGATTTCTTCTTCCGACATATCTAAACGTCCGCATGGTGACATACTTAGTTGTTCTAATCCTCTACACGCCACTCGATCTTCTCGAAGGGTCTAGTAATCTTTTGATAACCGTCAGGAGATCAATGAATAGTTAATTAGTAATGGTGGATTGGCGTTCAGGAGTGAATTATGTTCAAGTAATTTGTGGATAACGTTGGCTACCGTGAGGATTTTGGGGAAAACAAAGGCAACAGTGTGTTCGTAAAAATAAGACCTTCGAAAAATAATGGTGTCTCCCACCTTCTCGGCCCACATGAATCAAAGACTTAGAGCCCACATGATTTTATATTGGCTTTTAAGCACATCTGTTTGACCGTTTAGTAAAGTGTTTTTCTTTCTTTTTTTCTCTCTGTTGTTTCGATGCAAACTGAAATAGCAGTTGACACGGCAGTTACGCTTGCCTTTTTTTGTTTATATATAATGATGTGTATTTATATGTTGACATTGGAATCAGTTAGTCGGCACCCGCCGTGAGCAAGATTCGTAATGAATAAACGGTTTGATTTGAAAGTGCCAGTTTTAGGAAATAAAGCTTCTGAAGAACAAGTACGACTCTTCGTATTATATGTTCTGGAATCGGCCATGGCAAGTAATCAATTTCAAGAATCACGATTTGCAGTTTACTAACTAATAACTTGTGAAACGCTTCTGTCTGAAGGCAGCGAGCCATGTACGAAGACATTGACATCCAACTGTGCCATTGTAATTTAGACTTCAGGCGAGAACCCCCTCCCGTCGTCCTTTAGTGATCATTCTCTGCCCATCCATACCCCTATGATTCGTCTGCCCTGAAGATGTCTGTGATTGAAGCGTTACTACCAGCCATATGCTGTCTTTTGTCAGATTGAAGCATTTCAGCCGTCGGGTAAGACTGAAGCTACGTGTCTTTACTGTACCGCTACTCTACCACAATTGCAAATGGTAATTCGTCACTACTCGGTCAGAGCCTTAATATCAGCTTCATAATATAGTTTGTGAACTGCGGCAAATATACTGTGTGAATCAGTGGCAAGGAGGATTCTGGGATATTTATCAGGATTTGGCAGTTTCTTGCTGGGTATGCTGATTTGTGTTCATTAGCTTTTGTGATTTCAGAAGCTCAAGATCTTTCGAATGTATTGTTTGCAGGTAAAAGCCTGTAAGCAAAAGAAACTTCCCAAATTTTCATTTGTCGGTCGTTCTTTGGAGTTACAAGACTGTGAAGGGAGATGTTCGGGCGAGGTACATCTCCCATGTCAAATATTTGACATGAAATATGGGAAAGAAGGTTTTTGGCGACCATCTGTCAGTTCAGGAGGTTTCCGAAGCAGGCTGTGAAACATCGGGATTGTTTTGCGGGCAGGAGAGAGTCAAATACTTCATATAATATCTCATATGAAGAGGGTCTCATTAAACTGGACGTTCCGAAATTAACTGACCGCAGAAATACTCTTTCAAAAAATTTTGGAGTAAGATAACGTGTTGTCCCCAGATGGCCCATTTATTCCCCCCTCCCCTCCCGTCTTCTGTACGTCGGTCCGAGAGGAATACTGGCAATCAGTTTTCTCCATATTTTGTTAATTCTTCTGCCCAATTTTTACGTAGTTTCATCCCATCATTTATTTCTGGTCATATCTGACCTTTTTCTGTTTCTAAACCTTAATAGTAAGAATGTTCAAGTCTGGCGAAGACCGGATATCTACAAGACCAAATTGTCTGGATCAGATATTATGTGGGATCCCATCGAAACCTTTGGTCTTATTCTAGTAAGCTGTAGTAGAGCTACGTTTTCTTAAAGGACCCCTCTTGCTTATTCTGCCTCTCATATTATCCCTAGTCTAGCTCCCTTATGGAATTATGAGCTTCTGTCTCTGTGTTTCGCCATTGTTTCGTTTGTACGTGCGACTCTTTATCGTTTTTGGCCAATCCGGTTTGTCGGTCATTGCAACGCAAACTTCGCGAAAATGTCAACGTCTGCCGACAAATCTTACACACACAAAGACCTGAGAAGCGTCTAAGTGTTGTTTTTATTAGTTAGGTATTAGTTAGGTTGTTCCGGGTCTGTGTGTTTCGTAAAATTATATGCCACTTCTAGCTGTAAGCTATTTGGATAATAAACTTGATTGATTGAAAAAAAAAATGGTTTGATTTTGGTGCTTATAATATTATGATTATAATTTATGAGTATTTTTTCTTCTTTATTATATTTTGTTTTTCCCGCTATGGCCCCTCGGGCATTTGGAGGAAACAACATTCATTAAATAATAGTTTTGAGGAAACTCTCAACCATTTACCAGACATCTTAAGATATGTATCAGGGTTTGGCATTTTTTTGTATGTTGCGTCCTAACTTTTGTTCAGTTTAGTTCATTTAATACAAACAAAATATTTATCTGAAGCAAAATGTGCATCTGTAAACGCACTCCGCCCTCCGAGAGCACTGCCCTTATAACCTGTGGCAATATTCACTCGTATACTACAATAAACGAAAGAAAAAGAGATTAGCATAAACAAGACAACGAAAGCAAAGAATATTCTAAAGAAGCAGTTTTGGTCGATTTTAATATTTTCTAATAAAACAAATTGTATCTTATTCTTAAATTGTGCTCTCAGTAAACCAATGTTTAAGCTGCTATGATTGCTCAAAGGCAAGGGTGCCATTCGGGGGGGGGGGGGGGCCTAGATATCGGAGAGGCACAAAATCTTCTACCTTGGTACTATTTTTTGGCACCTAACATTGGTTTCAAAAGGCAAAATGCAAAGCAATGACGTAACTTGAAGGTTTATTCTAAAACTATTTTAAATTTACCCTTAAAAGAGCAGTTGATATTTTTTCCGAATAAAAAACTTGGAATGGGGCCCCAAAGGCCCCCCCCCTTAAAGATGACCACTGCTCATTGTGCTCATAGCCTTTTATAATTTCGATAGCTCCGGATTTTTCGAAATGCATTCTATGCAGATTGTAAATATGCATTAGATAAAAAAGAAAAAAGTTACGTTAGTACGTCTCTTGAAGATGATGGAAATTAACTACTTACTTACCGATATGCAGGGGTCTTATTTGGGGTGGATAATTGCCTACCCCTAGCTTTCCAAGGGGTCCGAACTGTCCGAAGCCAGGTTTGTTATTACATGTTTGTTTCCTTCCCCGAAGTTGAACCAGAGGATTAACAGCCTGACCAGGACCCTTGCCAAAAAGGGCCGAAATATCGCTGATGAAGAATCGTAGCTGACGCACCCGTTCTAAACATTGTTTGAATAAACCGAAGCCACCCATGCAGAAAATGGCGAAATCGGGAAGAAAGGCAGACCGTAGGCAAGTTGACCAGAAGCGAATTGAAAACAGTGTCACATTATATGTGCATTCTTTATATGACACTTCTGTATACAGTTGTCGAGCTTCTTCTACATGCCGTTAATTGCTTCTGTATTTTTATGGCACTTGCAGCCTCTGGCTCAAGTGCCATATACCGATCACAATTCCGTCTGTCTGTCTGTCTGTCTGTCGGTCCGAGTTTTTTGTCCCACTTATCCGAGTTAGGGTACTTCCAGATGTGCTAGGACAATGAAACTTGGCAGGCATATCAGGGACCCGACCAAACTAACCTGGAAATAATCGTTTCCCGATCCGACCATATGCGGGGGAGTGTGGGGCGCTGGAAACTTGAAAATTTAGGGCATTTTGTCACTTTTTTCCGAGTTAGGGTACTTCTAGATGAGCTAGGACAATGAAACTTAGAAGGAATATCAGGGACCCGACCAAACGAACCTGGAAATAATCAGTTTCCTGATCCGACCATATGCGGGGGAGTGGGGGCGCTCGAAACTTGAAAATTTAGGGCATTTTGTCACACTTTTTCGAGTGAGGGTACTTCCAGATGAGCTAGGACAATGAAACTTGGCAGGAATATCAGTGACCCGACCAAACTAGCCTGGAAATAATCAGTTTCCCGATCCGACCATATGCGGGGAAGTGGGGGCGCTGGAAACTTGAAAATTTAGGGCATTTTGTCACACTTTTTCGAGTTAGGGTACTTCCAGTTGTGCTAGGACCATGAAACTTGGCAGGCATATCAGAGACCCGACCAAACTAAGATGGAAATAATCAGTTTCCCAATCCGACCATATGCGGGGGAGTGGGGGCGCTCGAAACTTGAAAATTTTGGGCATTTTGTCACACTTTTTCGAGTGAGGGTACTTCCAGATGAGCTAGGACAATGAAACTTGGCAGGAATATCAGGGACCCGACCAAAGTAACCTGGAAATAATCATTTTCCCGATCCGACCATATGCGGGGAAGTGGGGGCGCTGGAAACTTGAAAATTTAGGGCATTTTGTCACACTTTTTCGAGTTAGGGTACTTCCAGTTGTGCTAGGACCATGAAACTTGGCAGGCATATCAGAGACCCGAACAAACTAAGATGGAAATAATCAGTTTCCCGATCCGACCATATGCGGGGGAGTGTGGGGCGCTGGTAACTTGAAAATTTAGGGCATTTTGTCACTTTTTTCCGAGTTAGGGTACTTCTAGATGAGCTAGGACAATGAAACTTGGAAGGAATATCAGGGACCCGACCAAACGAACCTGGAAATAATCAGTTTCCTGATCCGACCATATGCGGGGGAGTAGGGGCGCTCGAAACTTGAAAATTTAGGGCATTTTGTCACACTTTTTCGAGTGAGGGTACTTCCAGATGAGCTAGGACAATGAAACTTGGCAGGAATATCAGGGACCCGACCAAACTAACCTGGAAATAATCAGTTTCCCGATCCGACCATATGCGGGGAAGTGGGGGCGCTGGAAACTTGAAAATTTAGGGCATTTTGTCACACTTTTTCGAGTTAGGGTACTTCCAGTTGTGCTAGGACCATGAAACTTGGCAGGCATATCAGAGACCCGACCAAACAAACTTAGAAATAATCAGTTTTCTGATCCGACCATTTTGGGTGGGGTGGGGGGGGGGGGGGTGAAGGGCAGGGGAATCCGGGAAATTGAGAAGTGTGTAACTTTCGAACGGATGATCGGATTGTAATGAAATTTCATAACTGAATAGAATATATATCTGTAATGTCCCGTTTAAAGTCTTGACCGGATTCGGTAGCCAGGGGGGAGTTGGGGGGGGGAGACCGGAAATTTCAATAAACGGTTAGAATAGAGGGATCGGAGTGAAACTTGCTGGGAAGAACAAGCATCTGCTCTAGATGAGTCCTTTAGACCATTGTACTGGATCCGGACACTTATGGGGGGGGGGTCCCGGAAATCCGGTGATGGTGGTTTTGGGGATTTTCACGATGAAACTTGGCAGGCATATCAGGGACCCAACTCAAAATTTTGTCGATCAGACAATGGTGGGGGGAGTGGAGGGAGGGGAATCCGAAATTTTCAGTCACGCGTAATTTTGGAATGGGTGATCGGATTCGAGTGAAATTTAAGAATTGAACAGAGGAGATTTCTCCGATGATTTTTTTCATATCCGGACCGGATCCGGCAACTATTGGGGGGGGGGGGGGCGGAAAATACGTGACCCGTTTAGAATGGAGGGATCGGGATGGAACTTTGTGGGAAGAACAAACAGATGCTCTAGGTAAATCATTTGCTGAATCGGATTGGCTACGTGCACCGCGGGGGAGCTGGGGGGGGGGGGGGTGGACCGGAAATCTCGAGAAACGGTTAGAATGATGGTATCGGAGTGAAACTTGCTGGGAAGAACAAACATCTGGTCCATGTAAATCTTTTACACAATTTGACTGGATCCGGACACTTGAAGGGGGGGGGGGAGGAGGGGGTTTCCCGGAGTTCCGTTTTTTGGGGGATTTTCACGACGAAACTTGGAAGGCATATCAGGGACCCGGTCAAACTGACTTGGAATAAAAAAAAATCCTCGATATGATAATCTTGGGGGGGGGAGTTGAGGGAAGGGAATCCGGAATATTGAGTCATGCGTAACTTTGGAACGGGTGATTGGATTCGAGTGAAATTTAATAATTAAACAGAGGACATTTTTCTCTGGTGACCTTTTTCATTTCCGGTCCGAATCCGGCAATTATTGGGGGGAGGGCGGAAAATACTTGACCTGCTTAGACTGGTGTGATCTGGATCGAACTTCGTGGGAATGACAAACAGATGCTCTGGATTAATCATTTACAGAACCGGATTGGCTCCGGTTATTGTTGGTGGAGTTGGAGGAGGGGGGGGGGTCTGGGATTCCGATGATCGCGCGTTAAGGTACTTCCAGATGTGCTAGGACGATGAAACTTCGCTGGAATATTGGAGACTCAACAACATTTGCTTAGAAATTGCTACTTCCTAAATCCGATTATTCCTTAAAGTATAAATCTTGACCGCAAAGTAAAAAAAATACTTTTAAGCAATATATGCATTTTCGTGATGCCCATCAGCCCATTAGCAGTTTTGCCTCAAGGGTTTTGCTTACAAATGAAGTTCCAGCTCCCTTAGAGTGCTCATCTCAACCGCAAAGTCGAAACTTACTTTTGATCAATCAAATCATCTTGACCCATGCAAGTGCCAAATGAGCTTACAGCTCTTGTTGGTTTTACCGGTGTAAGATTTGTGATTGCCAGGGGTCCCGGAAAGACACCGTTGCCCATCCGTAGGTTTCCGCGAAATATCCGCCTCTGCTTATATCTGTGGGTTGTAAAGTGTACATGTACCCATGATTACATTGGTCGGGAAGAGCTCAAGTTAAGATTCACAATAATAGTTAGTGAGCTTCAGTCACAGTGCTGTTATGATCTGTCAATGTGGATTTTTATATAATTATGATATTTGTCTCTTGCAGGATACATTTTTTTTGTTCATATCTCTGACAATTTGGGAAGCTCTCCTTCTCTCCTTCTTTTGGAATCCAATCTTCCCAAATGATATGTCTAGCTATAAATGTAAATATTTGACGATGCGAAACAGATAAGTCAGCTACATTTTGTTAGAGCTATATTTCGACCGTTCTTGGCAAGGGTCCTCTTCAGGCTCCAGCCGCTCAAGCTGGAAAATGAACTTAAATGTCCTTAAATCCTTATCCTTATCCTTAAATCCTTAAATGTCTGATATTGTAATCTTCTTCTCTGAAAATTGGTTGGAGTGAAAGCTGATCGCCCAGTCGAATCAACGCAATCGAACAGCAAAAACAGCAGCCGTGTCCAGAATTGAATCACAGCATCAGTTTACTCCAACCAGTTTCACAATACCAAATATTTAAGAAGAATCTTTAATTGTATTTCCACAAGTTCGTTTTTCAGCTTGAGCCTGAAGAGGACCATTGCCAAGAAGGGCCGAAATATAGCTCTAATAAAATGTAGCTGACTTATTCGTTTTGCATCGTCAAATATTATTCGCAGTCAGCCTGGGCTGAAGGACTATCCTGAAAAGTAAAGATTGTTAACAGGGTGCGAGATCATTCATGACAATTACCAGCTAAGGGAATCAGTAATTATAATAATGATATGTAATGATATTCATTACACTAAAAGCCCAAGGGCCATGGCGATACAAACAGTTTTCCTTGTTTTGTCTACTGGTCGTTAGTCAGTTTTCTCCTACGAACGACCCACATTTGAGTGATCCGAGTGCACTCCGATGATGATCAAACGAATGATGATCAGTAAAGTCACTAAATCGGTTTATAGCTAAAGAAAGCCTCATTTTTTTGTGTTTGTTTACTTCATGTTTGTTGACATTTTAGCCCGCATTAATTGTACAAATTTATTGTGGTCCTCACCTCAGTAATTTGCGTTCTGTTTGACGAGATATAGATTTTTAAATTAGTATTGACTCAGTAAAGATAATATACGATAACCACAAAATCGGCTTTGTTCGTTTGAAAAACTTGAATTGAATAGTTTAAATGTAAATATAAATAATTTTACAAATAATATGAAACTGTAATAAAGGTTCGTGAACTAGGCGTGGTCCCTATAACGATCATACAAATTGATTATTGTCTTCAATAATTTGTATTTTGTTCGATGAGATACGGTTTTTTAAATTATTGTTGACTTGGTAAATATAACACACTACAACCACGAACTCGGCTTTGACTGTTGTAGTGATTTTGAATAAATTAAATTGAATAGGTTAAATGTGAATATAAATAATAGTACAATATATATGAAACTAGTAATAAAGGTTTGTGAACTGGGTGCGTTCCATATACTGTGAAAATTGTTTATGTGGCATGTTTTCTTTATTCTGTTTTTTGCCATTTTGAGTCAGTCATAAATATAATATATACACTATAAATATTATATATGTATAATACAATATATATATATGTAATATATTGAATTTATTTTTTTCTACCGCGCAGGCTACCCACCACCAAATGCCAATCGAATTATTTTCACCACTTGCTGAGATCTGTCTCAATTTATAATTATGGGAAATCCGAAACTTGTTTTTTTTTTCTCACCCACAGAACTTATACCAGGACCACCGTTCGTGCTGCGGTGCGAACTGTCGTCGTCCGCAAAACTTCTCGTGCCACTTCATGTCCGCGTCGGAATTTTGTTTTTGCCAAAATTTGAAAAAGCTCTAAGTAGCTTAAAGTTGAATTTGTTTCGTGATAGTTATGTTCTTTCGCGTGTGAAGTGAAGTTGATTTATCCTTTTGCAGGATTGGAGTAAAGGCTATGTGGATTTCGAAGGAGACAGCGATGAAGTTGATTTAAATGGGAAATCGCTTGACAACTGTAGCCCAAACTGATCCTAAGGTATGAATGACTCTATGCCCAATAAAGCTATTTCGGGAAAAGAAAACAGAAAGCAGTCAATCAAAGAAAAAAGCAAAATTAAATTGAAATCAGCTCATAAACTACATTCGCAGTATTCCTTACAGCCTTCAAGGATCTACCAGTCTTCAGAGTTACCAAAACACTCGCTTCCCGTACTTGAAAACAAATTCTTTTCCTCTCAGTTAAAAACTTCCTTTTTCAAATCCGGAACCTCAAATCTGTCAACTTATCACAGTAACAAACGAAAGGTAGCGCGTTCCGCCCTTCCGTACCACACATTGGGCCAGATCATAGCTGATTCAAGTAAAAGCTCTCTTAGACCATGCAGGATTATCTTATGCGTGGAATGAGGGCTTAGGCCCGGCACAAGATCAGGGAGACATTTTAAGGAAGTATGAAAAGATGATTGAAGACCAAGAAATCTAAGATTGGCACATTAGACTCCAAACTTCAGAAACTCTTAAGTTGTATGCTGAAATAAAAGATGTCTTTGGTTTTGAATATTATTTTAAGCTAGGACTAGATCCTGCTACATTCAAAACTAGGTTCCAGCTCCGATCTAACAGTATGCCGATCCGCAGTAAAAATAAACTTTTCAGTAGGAGGAAAGCTGGCACGGGATAGACTTGCCTTTGCCCTCTTGAACCACCACACCATTTGAACCACTTCCTCTTAGAGTGCCAAGAGCTTTCGCATTTGAGAGTAACATTTGTTGGGGATGGGTTGGTATCACTTCCCCGTATCCTGAAATCTACGAGCCCCAAATGTATCGTTGATTTTTATAAATATGTGACTCAAGGATTTAGTCTCAGGAATGAAAGTTTAGCTTAGTTTACGTAGCATAGTATTTTTAGAGGTGTAATAGTTTATTTGTGAAGTGTATTAAATCTTGTATGGCCTTTTGGGTCAATAAACAAGCATTATTATTATTATTATTATTACTATTCTTGGAAATTATTATTCAGTATTATTCAAGTATTGAACTAAAAGTAAATACATTACAAAAATTTGCTTCTGGTTTATTCGTCACAGTACCAGTCCCTTGTATAAAGCGCTACATAAAGTCAGCTACATTTTATTCGAGTTATATTTCGGCCCATCTTGGCAAGGGTCCTCTTCAAGGGTCTTCTTCTTCCTTGAACCTTCAGGCTCCAGCCGCTCAAGCTGGAAAATGAACTTGTGGAAAAACAATTAAAGATTCTTCCTTAAATATCTGATTTTGTGAACTTCTTCTCTGAGAATCGGTTGGAGTTAAAGTATAAATTGCCATCTATGTAATATAAATTGAAGCGAGTTCTGCAAACCTTGCTGTCAACAAATCCTAGCCTCTACACTGTAAAAAGTTTCTCCGAGTAAGGATTAAAGTTAAGTGCAGTATTTGCTACTGGGATTAATCTCATCTCTACCGAGATAAGATTAATCCGAATTAGAGATAAGATTACCTTTTTAGAGACAAGATTAATCCCAGTAGTTAATACTGAAAGCTTTTTTTTACAGTTTAGCTAATTTTATTTTTATTTATTTATTTATTATTACTTTTGGCGTTAAGCTTTTAGCTTGTCGCTACTACGACACACGTACAAACGGATCAGATACACTTTACCCTAGGTTCACACTGCTGCTTCGTATGCGACACGATTTTTTCTGTGATGTTCCGACGTGCGACAGAATCGCATGCACGGTCCCACCACCACGCAGACGCAAAATGAAAATGAAATTTTTCGTCGGGTTATTCTGCAAAAGGATAAAGGAGCCCTTGAGGAAACGATCTCTGAAGATGCTGGGAGATTTCCCATCTGAATATCTGAAAATCTGTTTTTGCAGTTACCATGGTATCTGATATACGGTTGCTCTGCAAAAACGACAATTGCCGAAATTGCGCTTTTAGAAGTCATCCCAAAAGAAAAACTGATATTCAGTCACATCACTAAGTACCAAACTTCTTTCCATTTGACAAAAATTTATTGATTATTTGACAAAAATTGATGAAAATGAGATGACTTTTTCAGATGCAACGGTCGTACCGTGGTATCCGAATATCAGATAACACGATAAGTAAGTAAGTAATTTATTTATGACCCGCCATTTTGAAAAGGCGGAGTAAATGACGAAAGTAAAGAAAATAAACAAAACACATATATACACGAAGAAAAAGACACTTAATTTTTAATCTTCGGTCAGGAAGCAGTGGACGACATCGTGTGCTGGTTGGGCCTTGTTGTCCATGAGTTTTGAAAGTGATGACGAAACATCCAAAAGGGTAACACTTGCATCTTGAATTTTGAATTTCTCCGTCAATGTATGGTTATGACATAATTTCGACAAGTGGAGCAGGTGCTTTGCATATTTAAAATAACATGATCTCATCTTTTTAATCTCCTTCTTTCGCAGAACATGAGTGACGCCAGAACGAAATAGAATAGAAGGAGCGCAGAAGGTGCTGTACAAATTTCCCAAAGCTTTACGATTATAGCGCCCCCGGTTGGGGACGATGCGCCCATAGGCGCTACGGATCGACTTATAAACTTCTTGAACAACCGATGAGCAAAATTTTGACAATGAAGATTTGAATGTTATGCCGAGCCACCGTAGAGAGTCTGTTGATTTGACGATGAACGATCCAAGAGATATAGAAGCTTTAGATGCACTCGAACAATTTGACGAAGGGTTGAAATGCAGGTACTCACATTTTGAAAGGTTAACTTCAAGGCCAATTTTCAGAAGTTCTGACGACAGCTTACTTACATTTTTTGTGAGTGTGGATCGGCTACGGCTTACTAAGAGCAAGTCGTCCGCGTAGGCTATGTAGCTGAAGGCATAGTCTTTATAGAAGTAAGCAGGAAGCAAAGAATCGAGACAAGAAGATATGGCCGATTTGAAGATGTAGGGAGATAAGACTCCCCCTTGGCGAACACCAGTCCGGACAGAAATAATCTCTGACAAGCTACCTTGCCATTTGAACCTTACTGAAGAAAGACCATACCAAAATTTTAACAGATAGACGACAGACAGATTCACGCCAGAAGTAATGAGAGAAAATAGGGCCTGAGAATGCGTTATATTGTCAAAAGCACCAGCTATATCTATAGAACATATATGTATAGAAGACTTGTCGCGGGTAGCCTGTTTCATCATTTTTGTCAATATGTGATGAGCGTGCGCACAACTGGCGCTCGAACGGAATCCAAACTGCATTGAACCAAAGCTACATTTTTCAACTAGTTCTGGAAGAAGGACGTGTTCCAGGATTTTGCTTATGGTACAAGAAACTGTAATTGGCCGATAGCTTTTGCAAAGGTCCGCGTCTTTCCCTCGTTTAATCACCGATGTCATAGTACCCATGAGGAAACTATTCGGAACCAAACCCTGGCATAAACAAATTTGAAATAGCAGCTGAAGGTGTTGTGTTAAAGCTGGACACTCAATTTTGAAAAAATCGGCACTAAGGCCATCAGAATCTGTAGAACCAGTTCTTCTTAATTTTCGGAAAGCAATTTCGATGGAAGAACAAGTAACGGGAAGAACAGAAGGTTGAAATATTTTCCTTGGTAGGTATTTAAGAAGTAAATTTTCAAAGTGCTGCTGAATCTGGTTTTTGCAACCACTGAATAGACCACGGTAGTGGTTGGTCCAGTCAGCCATAGTTAGCGCGGAAGGAGGTACAGCTGAACCTTTATCTGTACGAAGGACCTTTTGCCACGCTTTTTTGTCACTGGGAGCATCTAAGCCATTCAAACGAGCATTTTTAAGTGAAGATTTGTATTCACGCTTCGTTTTAGCTTTTAGATTAAAAACAGTACCATTCTCTGGGCGTCCACAAGCAATCCAAATTTTTAGCCAAAATTTTGCCGTGTTTTTTGCCTTCTTAACTTCAGGACTGACTTTCCAAATAGGTTTCCTTGTACCAACTCGAATTCTCTCAGTCGGTACAGCAATATCGGCTGCCAATTTCAAGCAATGGACAAGCTCGCTATAATAACAATTAATATCAACGGACGAAGTAGTAGCTGCTATACCAGTCTGAAGAAGGTGAAAAGGAACTTTTAAAAGCGAGAGAAGATTAGTTAATGTAGAAATGTAGAGCACAGTATCTATACAATTCCAGTTACGCTTTTGGATACAAGCCTTCTTGGGATTTGGACAACTGATTCGAGCAACAGGGACAACCAAACAGAAAGACAGAGGCAGATGGTCGTCCTCAATTTTCTCCTCATCAACCTCAACAATACCGTCAATGAGACTTGTTTCAGAAACAATCAAATGATCAAGGTTGGAAACATTAGCGCCACGATTATGTATATATGAAAAGGGTAGAGACTTCTCAATGAGACTGTGAGCTACCGGTAAAGAATCGAAAAATAAATCAGTCCGTACAGAAGAAGTTAGAAGATCAGTGTTAATATCATCAACACGAGCCCATTTCATTCCTTTCCTTGAAATGTCTGATAGAAGTGTTCTGATCTTATGACAAGCCTTAGCAAATGAACTATGTGATGCAATGTTCCGCCGGTCGCAAGGTAAATATACATTAACAAGAACAATATTGTCCAACTGAACGGCAAGAGCATAACGCCCAGACTGGAACAGTTTTGGTGGTGCTGAACACTCGCTGGCTCGAAGAAAAATGGCTAACCCACCGGAAGGACGACCTCTAGTTTTCATTGCCGGCTGAATGAACACAAAGTGCTCAGGAGATCGGCGCAAACTTTCGCTACTAGGGGCGGATAGCAGATGCTCCTGAAGACAAAGAATGTCCGAGCTGCCTAGCAAATCATCAAGTAGAAGATCTTTGTCCTTAGTGCCATTTACATTTAATGACACACAGCGCAGTTTCTTTTCCTGAAAAACCATTATTTGCCAAGTCCCACGGCCTTCCTCATAACGCTGCATCTGAGGCTAAAAGAGACATGACAGCCGTCGCAATTGGCACACTTTGGAGGCAGTGAGCAAGGGGAATCTTTGCTATAACTGTGGCAACCAGCACAACGAGCGCATTTTGGAGAATCAGACGGATGCGGGCATTTGGCTATACCGTGGTTTGGGGATTGACAGCGATAGCAGCGCTTGGGCATTCGGTGGAATTCATGAACACGAAAAACTTCATACCCGATTTTTACCCCGATTTTCATAGCTGTAAGGAGACCAACTTGACTTTTGAACCCGATTTTGAAAGAACGAGAGCCGGAAATAGGCACGACTTCACAAGAATCAGGAATCAGGGTCTTCAAGGCGTCGGCCGTAATGGTGACTGGAACACTCCTGACGACACCCAAAAATTTAGGAGAGATAACTTTGGCAGTAGTACCCTCCGGCAAACCTTTGGTGATTGATCTCGCAACAACCTCTGCATAAGAAGCACTTGAAGTGTGGACGATGAGACGACTTCTTTGAGTATTCGCTCTGACATTAGTAATCCCTTCGTTACCTTCAACGGTGTCAATGTGTTGCGTCCTGGAATCAATGTTAAGAAGATCCGACGGGACATTACTAACAACAACAGTGTGCGTATCTGAAGGTGGTGAGGGAGGGATGGCCGTCAAAGCCTCGGCACGAGTGGAAATAGCAGTGAAGCGATCAAGAGTAGAAACTGCTTCAGCAATAAAATGGACATCGTTAGCAACAGCGCTTAGCTTGCTACTCAATACAGATATGGCAACAGCTGGAACGACCGGAACTTCGCTCGGAAATCGTATGACGAAATCCGGAACAGCAACGTCCAAGTCATCACAGCGACGGAAAGCATCCACAATATCACATAGATGATTGGCCTGGGCATTTCTTCTCGGGGGGAGCTCACTGGGAAAGGCAAGAGCCCACAGAAACTTTTTCGCAGCCACAATCGCGTCAACAGTGAAGAACTCTGCAGCAAACTTTGTGACCGAATTTGTATCAACTCCCGAGTCAAGACTTTTCTGAAAAAAATTCAAAACTGGCTGATAAACCAGACTAACTGACATCTCGTCATTCCCTTCACTTGGCGCCATTCCACAAACGCAGACTTTCAGTAACGGCTTTCAACGGTTTCACAAACAAAAAGTTAACCGGTATTTGCGACCGTTCAGGTCAACGGTCAGTTGACCAATAACTGGCCAAATACAACGAAAATTGAAAAAACGACTGTTGACCGTGGTATCAGATACCACGAAAACTGCAAAACGACTGTAGACCGTGGTATCAGATACCATGGTATCTGCAAAAACGCAACTTTTATAACTGATAAAGGTCGGGCTTCACTACCCAGATTTTTCGCCCGGATTCTGGGTTCCCGTGTTCTTCGATATCGGTTTGGGTAGTGAAGACAGGTCTGAAAGCACCCCGGACGCGTCCGGAAATTAGGTAGAAAAATCTACCAGATTCCCGGATTCTGGGTGGAAAGAAGCTGGAATTTGAAAGAACATTTGGAGAAACTGAGTTTTTTGGTTTGGATTGAATTGTGTTGAGATGGTAAAATCTAAGAAAATGACAGAAGTTCTGAAAAATGCCCAAAAGTGGACTGTTGAAGAGACATTTGATTTGATTTCTGGGCTCAGTTTGCTCTGGTTTTTCGGGACCGTCTTCACATAATCCGGACCCCAGATTCTGGGGTGTCTGGGTAGTGAAGCCCGACCTTAATACATATCATCCAGAAACTGTTTTCCGACTGAAAATACAGGGAAAAATACTTTTGAATTTGAATAGGCAGTTGCCTGTTCTGCCCATTTAGTGACCCCGCACTGCACTGGTACAGCTACAGGTAGCAATTTTCTTGTCGGGGAGTCATTTTGTGTGAATCCGGGCGCTATTTTTTCAAAAAATGGCAGTTCTGGATTCTTTCAAGGCAACGTTTAAAAAAAACGAAGGACGCGATAAATTTATGGACCAACTGTTCTGGGAAGATCGCACACCCACGTTTTGTTTCTCGTCACACCATCATTCAAGAAGCTAATTGTAATTTAATGAAAACATGGGGGCAAGGTCAAGGGACGATCGGATGCCTCTGTGTTCGCACGCTTTAAGAGTATGTTTTGTTAGTTATTATTTACGGTTTGTTCTGAGCGTAAGGGTGTGTACAGTCTTACAAAAATTGTTTTCAGCATTTGCCATACTAATAGGCAAGTATTTACCATCAGCTTCATAGGACGCCTCTCGCTATACACATTCTAGCCATATCTCCTTTTTGGAAGTTATTCAGCATAACTGATTTGAGCACAATTCGTAAATGGTTCTATAAGTACCCAATCGGCCTTCCCCCGTGGGCTCGTACCCGCAAAGTTACGCAACTTTACGGCGTTACTAATCCCTTTGTGGCTGTGGCCCAATGCCGCGCCGAGTTTGACCCGTCTCTAGACAGGTGCCATCCGTATTATAGTGCGGTTGTATAGTCATTTCGTTTAGTTTTGTCAGATCTTTTTCTCTTTTTTTTCTTTCCTTTATTGTTGTTCATATACTCCGTATGGGCACGTTCTGTGCCATTTCTGTTATGAGTTAATAAAATTATTGATTGATTGACTTACTGTTTATGTTCCAGTAGCCTATTCTGAAATGGTTGAAATTTAAACTGGGCTCTGCTTTAAAAAAAAAACAAGAGCTAGAAGCTCATATGGCACTTGCTAGGCTGGGTCAGAGGATGGAAGTAGAAATTTGCCAATTTGTGAGTTTGTTGTGATCATTTGTAAGCAAGACCCTTCAGATAGAATGATCTTGTGCCCTTGGAAGTCACGAGAACGTATCGTTTTTGTAAAAGTATTTATTATTCAAACAATGTTTACAACGGGTACATCAGCTACGATTCTTCATCAGCGATATTTCGGCCCTTTTTGGCAAGGGTCCTCGTCAGGCTGTCAATCTTCTGCTTCAACTTCAGGGAAGGAAACAAACCTGTAATAAATAACTGAAGCTTCTACCGACTATAAATATCTTATTAAAGTAAGTTATCTTCAAATACTACTATAATGAAAAAACTAGTCCTGTGATTTTATTTTTGACACGGACGCTGTTTTTGCTGGACGATTGGGGCGATGACAGGAAAGGGTTTTTTCTGCATTTTGGTCGACTTAGGTTTTTTTATTAATAAGGGACAGAAAACTTAAATATTATTTTAATAATAACCTCGTTCTACGTTTCTATTATCGAGTACTCGTCTGTATCTATTACTTTGAATAATGACTGCACGGAAAAACTAGTGCTGAGATTTAATTTTTGACACGGCTGCTGTTTTTGCTGCACGATGGGGCGACGGCAAGAAACATTTTTTTCTGCATTTTGATTAAATGCAGAAATTAAAAAAAAAAAAAAAATGTTTCTTGCCGTCGCCCCAATCGTGCAGCAAAAACAGCAGCCGTGTCAAAAATTAAATCTCAGCACTAGTTTTTCCGTGCAGTCATTATTCAAAGTAATAGATACAGACGAGTACTCGATAATAGAAACGTAGAACGAGGTTATTATTAAAATAATATTTAAGTTTTCTGTCCCTTATTAATAAAAAAACCTAAGTCGACCAAAATGCAGAAAAAACCCTTTCCTGTCATCGCCCCAATCGTCCAGCAAAAACAGCGTCCGTGTCAAAAATAAAATCACAGGACTAGTTTTTTCATTATAGTAGTATTTGAAGATAACTTACTTTAATAAGATATTTATAGTCGGTAGAAGCTTCAGTTATTTATTACAGGTTTGTTTCCTTCCCTGAAGTTGAAGCAGAAGATTGACAGCCTGACGAGGACCCTTGCCAAAAAGGGCCGAAATATCGCTGATGAAGAATCGTAGCTGATGTACCCGTTGTAAACATTGTTTGAATAAATGTTTCAAAGTCAGCTTGGGCTCAAAGAATATTTAAAGTATTTATTTTTGCACTTGGCTGTGATGATGCACACTTTAAGGGCTAAAGCCCTCGAGGCAGAAGTGATAATGAGCCCTTTAGGATCATGAACATAAATCGTTTGGTCAACATAAATCGTATCATTGTTTGAATAAATGTTTGGTCAAAATTATTTTTTTGACTTTCCGGTTAAGATGCACACTTTAAGGATGCTGGGAATTCATTTTTAAGCAAAACCCTTGTGGCAAAAAGTCCATGGGCCCTCGGGGATCATGAAATGTATCATTTTCATCATATTTTCTTTTGTACTCCACTGTTTTCGTCTTGTACGATCTATGGGTTAAAAATAAATTATTATTATTATTATTATTATTCGGTCAAAGTTTGTTCTGTTCCACTATGCCGTTAAGATGCGCGCGCACTTTAAGGGAGGTAGAAATTCATTTCACATCAAAACCTTTGAGGCAAAAGGGCTCAGGGGGATCATGAGAATGTATATTTTGCTTAAAAGTATTTTTTGTACACTGCGGTTGAGATCAGTAGGCTACTTTAAAGGACACCTGAATGAAGAGTACCATTTACCATCCCTATCTGTATGACTTCCGTTCACATTGCCTGCAGAAAACCAAATCAAAATACGAAATAGTGTTTCCAAGCTATGATTTTCGCTCCATTTTGCATCTGTACTTATTTCAGTACCGAACAATTTTAGAAATGAACAAATGTCTCCACTCAACCCTTCTTCTGGAATATTTTTTAACCAGTTAAGCCCAAACGTATATCTAGAACAAATTCCAATACGATCCGGCCAGCGCTGTACAAGATTTGAATGAATTGCGCGTTTTGTCTTGGAGTCTGCATGTGCAAACCTCCAGAAACGAACATCCCTATTTTGAAAAGGTCACGCTCAGGAGAAGAATGCTCTCCGTGGCCATGTCTGTAAATGCGTTCTCCATGGTGTGTTCAAGTATGGTTTGATTGTTCAGGTGTCCTTTAAGGGATAGTCGGATATGGGAATGGACAATTTCTAAGCCAATTTTGTCAGGTCTCTAATGTTCAAGTCAAGTTTCATCGTCCTAGCACATCTAGAAGTACCTGAACTGGCGATCACCGGAGCCTGTCACAAGATTTCTGGCTTACCCTCCGACTCCCCCTCCCCGCATTCATCGGATCCGGTCAGGACTTGACATGGGCCATCTGAGAAACGAGGTCTTTCCAAATATCAAGTTTCATTAAGATCCGATCACCCGTTCGAAAGTTATACTTGCCTCAAGATTGCGGATTACCCATCCCTCCATTGCCTCCACGGTGGTGGGTCGGGAAGTGACTATTTCTGAGTTAGTTTGGTCGGGTCCCTGATATGCCTGCCAAGTTTCATCGTCCTAGCACTTCTGGAAGTACCCTAACTCGAGAACAGTGGACCGTCAGACTGACCGACCGACCGAAAAGTGATCGGTATATGGCACTTGAGCAAAGCTGCAACAGGGATTTTTCTGTTTTAAGCATTTGTCCTGGCCGTTGAATTGTAGCAAAAACTTGAAAGAATTTACATATCGGTGTTTCTAACGAAAGAGCTTCTTGCAAATAGTTGTTGGAAGCATGATAAGCGTCGGAACTAAAGAAATTCCGCGAGGGTAGAAATCATTAAGTTGTCGCTGTGGTGGAATGTAACTAATGAAATTTAGGTCTCAGAGTTTGAACATGTACGAAGCGATTACAGCGACAGAGCTAAAAATGGCGACGAAATGATGCAAACAAAAACCATACCATGCAGAATCGGGATAGGGCAAAAACTGCGACGTTCGAAACCTCAAAATTAAGTTTTGCTTTCGCGATCTTGGTACGTACCACTAATTAAAGGGGCTTTTAACCCCTTGACGCTAAAAGTCCCGTTTGCTACCTAAAATCGGGGGATCTGCTCAGATCACGATTGGTTTGTTTTGACGGAATCATAGCACACATGCTTATGTGCGGTAATTGGGTAATTATCGTTGCGGTTTGGACACAGTTAGACCGGTATGAAGATTGGTGTTTTTTGTTTATTTGTTTAGTTGTATCTTATTCCTCCTGTGAAATGTTTCGTGAAACGATGAGCTCGGTTAGTTTTCTCCCTTTTTTGCTCTGTGTTATTATGTCTACTGTTGTAGCCAAACCTACGGGTTTTCGCCTGATACATTTAGGTTGATCTTTGCAGAAATTTCAAAAATTAACCATGCAATGCATGACAGTTAAGATTTTGTTTTCGCTAATTGCAATATAGCATGTCTTCTAATTTTACAGTTTTGACATTCATCATGTTGGGGCACGCGTTTAAAATAGCAAAATCACGATTCCACGGGACAAGGTGGGTATTGCAAACAGAATTGTTGGTCTTTGGCTTGAACTGTTTTGTAGATAAGAATTTTAACCCTGGTCATTATTATCGTTATCAATTTCTCCGAAAGGCTCTTAAGATGCAGTATATTATTGTAATTACTATCAATCTTTAGCAGTAAACCCTTTTTGGGTTATAAGCGCTTTTCGGTAAATGTAGGCGTTGCTTTGTGCTTACTATTTTATTTATTTATTTACTTTTATAACCCGCTGAAAAGACAGAATAGCTGAGTACAAACAATGAAAAAGAACACAAAACACTGAAGTTCACTATCGAAGAAGGGACAAACCGTGATGTGCGGGTAGGCTGTGGAGAATTTTTTTTACCTAGGGCCAAAAGTTTTAGCGTACCAGGGGGGTAGGAAAAAGAGGAATTTTGCATATCGGTAATAACAAGGTCGGAGGGAATGAAGATCTAATCTGCTTGTCCAGTCTAATAGCGATAGCCTACATGATGCAAGTTGTGTGCAGTCAGAGTGCACTTGCTTGGCGAAATCTGTTTTGCGGTTTCGCTGTGCCATTTAATAACTTGCGATAAAATAATGATAATTAATCTACACCCGCTTATTAGGCACATCAGAGTAACACAAAATAAAGACAGAAAATGCACGAATAAAAATACTAAAAAGAACAAAATAACTAAACTTGTTTACACTCTTTAAACACAGTGACAGGAAATTTTTACGTGTAAAATTAAGTGGCTGCCGGAGCTGTGTCATTAAAAAAATGGCGAAGAATGTCGTGTGGGCTGTCCTGGCAGGGCAGAATGTTGGTGGAGGGTGAGGGGGTTCGAAAGAGCTGATAAAGAAAACTAAAACCGTTTGTCATGTGTTTCCAGTGCACTTCTCATTACGAGTCATACCAGTGAAATTTTTCTGTCTACTTAAGATCGTAAATAGGTGTTCTTTTCCTGGAGGAAGTGCTATTTTATTTATCTTTAAAACTTGTTGCAACAATATAATGTATCATTATGTACAAGACTGCCAAAAGTACTAAACTATGCTCCTCTACGTAGTTTTGTGCTTGTAAAGAAAAACAAGAGCTGTAAGCTCATATGGCACTTGCATGTGTCAAGATGATTTGATTGATCAAGAGTAAGTTTCGACTTTGCGGTTGAGATGCGCGCTATAAGGGAGCTGGAACTTCATTTGTAAGCAAAACCCTTGAGGCAAAACTGCTAATGGGCTGATGGGCATCACGAAAATGCATATATTGCTTAAAAGTATTTTTTTTTACTTTGCGGTCAAGATTGGTACTTTAAGGAATAATCGGATTTGGGAAGTAGCAATTTCTAAGCAAATGTTGTTGAGTCTCCAATATTCCAGCGAAGTTTCATCGTCCTAGCACATCTGGAAGTACCTTAACGCGCGATCACCGGAATCCCAGACCCCCCTCCCCCTCCTCCAACTCCACCCACAATAACCGGAGCCAATCCTGTTCTGTAAATGATTAATCCAGAGCATCTGTTTGTCATTCCCACGAAGTTCGATCCAGATCACACCAGTCTAAGCGGGTCAAGTATTTTCCGCCCTCCCCCCGATAATTGCCGGATTCGGTCCGGAAATGAAAAAGGTCACAAGAGAAAAATGTCCTCTGTTTAATTATTAAATTTCACTCGAATCCGATCACCCGTTCCAAAGTTACGCATGACTCAATATTCCGGATTCCCCTCCCTCAACTCCCCCCCCCAAGATTATCATATCGAGGATTTTTTTTTTATTCCAAGTCAGTTTGACCGGGTCCCTGATATGCCTTCCAAGTTTCGTCGTGAAAATCCCCCAAAAACGGAATTCCGGGATACCCCTCCTCCCCCCCCTCAAGTGTCCGGATCAAGTCAAGTTATGTAAAAGATTTATATGGACCAGATGTTTGTTCTTCCCAGCAAGTTTCACTCCGATACCATCATTCTAACCGTTTCTCGAGATTTCCGGTCCACCCCCCACCCCACCCCACCCAGCTCCCCCGCGGTGCACGTAGCCAATCCGATTCAGCAAATGACTTACCTAGAGCATCTGTTTGTTCTTCCCACAAAGTTCCATCCCGATCCCTCCATTCTAAACGGGGCACGTATTTCCCCCCCCCCCAATAGTTGCCGGATCCGGTCCGGATATGAAAAAAATCATCGGAGAAATGTCCTCTGTTGAATTCTTGAATTTCACTCGAATCCGATCAACCATTCTAAAATTACGCATGACTGAAAATTTCGGATTCCCCTCCCTCCACTCCCCCCACCATTATCTGATCGACAAAATTTTTATTTTGAAGTCAGTTTGATTGGGTCCCTGATATGCCTGCCAAGTTTCATCGTGAAAGTCCCCAAAACCACCATCACCGGAATTCCGGGACCCCCCCCCCCATAAGTGTCCGGATCAAGTACAATGGCCTAAAGGACTTATCTAGAGCAGATGCTTGTTCTTCCCAGCAAGTTTCACTCCGATCCCTCCATTCTAACCGTTTCTTGAAATTTCCGGTCTCCCCCCCCCCAACTCCCCCCTGGCTACCGAATCCGGTCAAGACTTTAAACGGGACATTACAGATATATATTCTGTTCAGTTATGAAGTTTCATTACAATCCGATCATCCGTTCGAAAGTTACACACTTCTCAATTTCCCGGATTCCCCTGCGGATTCCCCTCCCTCCACTCCCCCCCCCATTATCTGATCAACAATATTTTTATTTTGAAGTCAGTTTGATTGGGTCCCTGATATGCCTGCCGAGTTTCATCGTGAAAATCCAAAAAACCACTATCTCCGGAATTCCGCCCCCCCCCCCATAAGTGTCCGGATCCAGTACAATGGTCTAAAGGACTTATCTAGAGCAGATGCTTGTTCTTCCCAGCAAGTTTCACTCCGACCCCTCCATTCTAACCGTTTCTTGAAATTTCCGGTCTCCCCCCCCCCCAACTCCCCCCTGGCTACCGAATCCGGTCAAGACTTTAAACGGGACATTACAGATATATATTCTCTTCAGTTATGAAGTTTCATTACAATCCGATCATCCGTTCGAAAGTTACACACTTCTCAGTTTCCCGGATTCCCCTGCCCTCCACCCCCCCCCCCCCCAAAATGGTCGGATCAGAAAACTGATTATTCCTAATTTTGTTTGGTCGGGTCTCTGATATGCCTGCCAAGTTTCATGGTCCTAGCACAACTGGAAGTACACTAACTCGAAAAAGTGTGACAAAATGCCCTAAATTTTCAAGTTTCCAGCGCCCCGCACTCCCCCCCATATGGTCGGATCGGGAAACTGATTATTTCCAGGTTAGTGTGGTCGGGTCCGTGATATTCCTGCCAAGTTTCATTGTCCTAGCTCATCTGGAAGTACCCTCACTCGAAAAAGTGTGACAAAATGCCCTAAATTTTCAAGTTTCCAGCGCCCCAACTCCCCCGCATATGGTCGGATCGGGAAACTTATAATTTCCAGGTTACTTTGGTCAGGTCCCTGATATTCCTGCCAAGTTTCATTGTCCTAGCTCATCTGGAAGTACCCTAACTCGAAAAAGTGTGACAAAATGCCCTAAATTTTCAAGTTTCGAGCGCCCCCACTCCCCCGCATATGGTCGGATCGGGAAACCGATTATTTCCAGGTTCGTTTGGTCGGGTCCCTGATATTCCTGCCAAGTTTCATTGTCCTAGCTCATCTAGAAGTACCCTAACTCAGAAAAAAGTGACAAAATGCCCTAAATTTGCAAGTTTCCAGCGCCCCGCACTCCCCCCCATATGGTCGGATCGGGAAACTGATTATTTCCAGGTTAGTTTGGTCGGGTCCCTGATATGCCTGCCAAGTTTCATTGTCCTAGCACATCTGGAAGTACCCTAACTCGGATATGTGGGACAAAAAAACTCGGACCGACCGACAGACCGACAGACGGAATTGTGATCGGTATATGGCACTTGAGCCAGAGGCTGCAAGTGCCATAATGAGTCTGAAAAGAATAGAGGTGTTCTTTTGAAAGAGAAAAAAAAAAAAACGTTTAGTCTGACTAGAAAGTGCTCTAATGACTGCTACTTCTAGAAAAAAAGAGAACCTGAGTTATTACTGTTCGTCGTTTGACTTCTTAAAACACACCTAGCACTGATTACTCTTTATGTTCCTATGTTCGAAACTATCTGAATAGTGTAAAACTAAGCTCTGTTTTTAACAGATATCGACGATTTTCCAGACCCATTGACTTCCAGCAAAAACTTGGCAAGATTCAGAAAACTAGTTTTGCGCAAAGTAGCACGATACGCGAACCCTCGTCGGGGAGCATAATGTGCATGGAAACAAGATAAGTGCAAAGATTAGTGAGGTGTCCTCAGTGGGTCAGAACGTACATTTGAAATTCTGGTCTCTCGGTTGGGGAATAAATGAATGCAAATACGGAAATAAGTTGCATTGGTGTTGTAGGTTCGATGGGTCCTGTAAGATAATTGTTATCGGTTGTAAATAAAATAATAATATATGACACCCTAGAGGCAGCTTATCAAAACACTTCTTCCGCCATTACGCCGCAGTTACATTATTCATTCGCCACCACGTGCGTAATTTCGTCAAAATCCTGGGGGGGGGGGGGCAAAGTTGGAGCCGATTTTCCCAAGTCAAGTGAAAATGAGCAGTTTTATTTCAAGAAGAAAAACGTAATGAAAACAAAGAAACAAAGAGATATTTTACCAATCGACCAAGGCGGAAAGACCCTTCTTCAAATTCGCGAAACTGTCCACTGCGCGATTGACGTCAAGCTTCTTCGCTTTATCAGGTTGGGTACCAATGACCAAAACTAAAAAGATCACTTAGTCGGTCGTCTGACATAGACGTGCGAAGATACGCTTTTACGCGTCTCTTTGATGCAGCTTACGTGTTTAACCCTGCATAGCGCATGCATATCGCTCTAAAAGTTTCAAGGATTCCGTGTTCCAATCTTACCGTAAAGACAAAGGTATACTAAAGAAAACCGATCTGTTTCTGTGGATGCTTGAATTCTGTCGGCCTACCTTAGTTTCGACGAGAGTTCCAAAGACGCTAAATTTCAGTTGGGGGGGGGGGGCAGTTGCCCCCAACTTCCCGATAGTAAATTACGCCCCTGTAATCGCCACCCTTCCATTTGCTCTAGACATTTGAGTTCTTTAAAGCTTTCACATTAGCAGACCAGATGGTTCTGATTAAGTAACAAGACTTTCCTTATTTTCAGGTCAATTTTATACTGTGGATCGCCCACAACTACTGGAGCGGAGTTTTGCATAGGGTAGACAGAGCGTCTTCCCCGAGGACCCGCCCGAATGATCACTGCACAGAATCGCCCTCTCGTTCACCCTGTGTTTCCCCGGATTTAAGGTTAGTCCAAGCATCAAGGGCCTAGAATAGTTTGTTCATGATTTACTTAGAGCTTGGTCACACTGGGCTCAAAAAGCCGCCTTTTCGACAAGCAACTGAAAATCCCTAGGGGACGTGAGATTTGATGGGCTTTGTGACAGCTTTGGGATAATGAGCAGACTGCAAGTAGGGGTCAATTAGGGTTCCTGTAACATACGTATCCACGCTGTTTTGCTCTAATTGATCTCCTGGATTTAAAATGACAGCATTCAGGATTAGTTGTATCTTGTTCTTTTTCTTTTTTCTACTTTTGCAACCCAAAAAGTGTGACTAATCTCTTACTCTAAAGGCCCTTTAAAGTTTAACTGAAAAACCAACTTACTTTTCTATCATTTAACTGAATTCACTGCAATATTTGGATTGTGTGAGGGATTTTTTTTTATTTTTCGCTATTTACTCTATTATGACGTTCAGAACATCTACGGCCTTCCTCACGACGCAAAATTCTGCTATGACGTGGAAAATTTGAATCTCAATACAAACGCGGCTTTTCTTTGGCCAGTGATCAGCTCGTCGAAGTTGCCTTACTCCGTGAACATTTATATTTCGTAAATCGTTTTCGTCAAGCATACAACACAGGTACAAGCACGGAGGTAACACAAATCCGACAATCCACTATAAGAATATTAAATTATTATATTAAATTATTCGTGAATAGCGGAGCAACGAAGTAACGCATCTTCAAGCCTCTTTAAGTGAATAAGTGACGTTTAACTAGATTGTCCTATCTCAGCCCTTTTCGGTTCAACTTTAACTACCCTAGGGGTTGTCCAGCGATTTTGGTGTACAGCAAGTGCCAGGCGGGTGCTGGCAGCGGTTATCACGTGTTAGAATATTAAATTCAGCATGTCTAAAGATGAATCGCGTAATTTATGCACCGGTAGTTTCTGCCGGTTCTGGGCCGGTGCTTCGAAAAGGTGTAAAGCGAGTGCCGGGGAATGTGTAACCCCGCGCCACTACCTATAGACATATATTTTATTTGTAACCCGGCAAATACACAAGGTGGTAGCGGAGTAAAGAGAACAACAAAAAACAACACAAGATAAATAACAGTATAAACACACAAAATGTAGACATAATTTCTAACTGGGCCTGAAAAATTCATGAAAAACGACATGTACTCGATGACCAGGATGACGAGATGTACATAGTTGTGACGCTGACGTTTTCTCTACAGTGTGACCTCTTCTCCTTTTATCTTATATTTGAATTTATAAATGAGTTGTAATTGAAAATTTCACCAGAAAATAAAGAAAAGAATGAATCGAAAACACATTTTTAATTTATTTTTCAAGGCTGGGCTTCCCCCTTTATTTGGCCCCGATGAAAAATTTGTAGCCTGCGTAGTTGTATGATAGTTGTACGAAAAAGTTGCAAAGTTGCTATGTAATCACAAAGAATGCCGTTTAATATTCCTCAGACTGGTCCAATCTTAAAGGACCCCTCTTGCTTATTCTGCCTTTATAATATACTTAGCTCCCATATGGAATTATAAGCTTCTAAAATCCTCACCTTTCTCGATTGTTTCGTTTCGTAACTACGAATTTTTAGCGCTTTTTCGTCCTTGCCAAGTTCTCCCGTCACCCAACGAAAGTTTGCCGGAATCTTCATTGTCCGCTGACAACTCTTTCACACAAGGATGTGATAATCTTCTGTTTATTACTTCTTTTATTTTCTTAGTTTTCCCACTTTTTAACCAAGGCACGCTCAGTTTTCAAATCTTTTGCGCCCAGCCGCCGCGTCGGAGAGCAGGAAGGCTGGATGTAATCGGCAAGCGCTAACAAGAGAATCGCTAGTTTCAGGTGGAAAGGAATGGTATTTTCGAGAACATTTTTTCTGATCCATTTTATAGGGAAAAGATCATTTCTAGTAACAGTGGTGCTTTAAGCAGTAGCATCCAGTGGCATCATGTCTTGCCATAGTAGCATCCAGTCTTGCTAAAAGTAGCATGCAGTAACACGGTAGCCTTGAAGTAGAAGCATGTAGTAGCATCAGTTAGTACTGCATGCTACTTTTTCGTACAACTTCATACTACTATTTTGAGATAAATTTTTCATAGGGGTGTCACATATGTACAACAGTTTTGAATCAATTTTATGTCTGTCCGAAGTATCCTAACAGAAGAAAAAGAAAACGGAAAATGAATAACAAATTACCTTAAAAAAACCTCATTTACTTATTTATGTCGAAAGAAAATCACTTGGCTCTTCTGAATATTATTTTAATTTTCCCACTTGACTGTTTTAGAGACGATAAACAACAGCGACAACAACTGGCGACAAGCTAAAAGCTTAAAGGACCTGTCGTACTAAGCCAATGCAACCTATTTCCGTACCATTATTCAAGAGTTCTTAAACCCGGTGATCCAAATTTCCTTGTGTTACTTTCTAGCCCCGCTAACGAGGCCTAACTAATATTTGCACTTGCCGCAGTTTACTGGTTTCCATGCGCATTCTGCTCCGGGCAAGTGTTGCTGAAAACCGATTGTCTGAATTTTGTCGAAATCTTGCTAGAAGTTGGTGGGCCTGGGAAAAGGCTTAAAACAGAAAAGGGCGGGGATAATTTTTCAGAAGCATCGCCCAGCTTTACAGTATTCAGATAGCTTTGATATTGAACACATATCAGAATCAACAATTTCTTCTTTTCTCATCTCTTGTGTGTCAATAAATGCGATTTCTAGGCTGTGTGGGTATCCTTTTTTCCCGCTTATGCTATCCACGAATTTAATACTGAGTATTATTCGAGGTATTATTTCTCAGTCATATCTTCCAGAGCTGCCTGCCGAAAAGTTCTCTTGACTTAGCTTATCTGCTGATAGTTATATGTACTCTTCCTTTTAGCTGTGTGCTTTAATAATTTATAAATAATAATTTATAAATAAATATAAATAGTCGAAACTTTAGAGAAGTGGCCAAACAAGCATACACCTGCTTGTGCCCCTTCTATACAATTTCGTTCTGGTGTCACTCATGTTCTGCGAAAGAAGGAGATTAAAAAGATGAGATCATGTTATTTCAAATCTAAATTCAAGATGCAAGTGTTACCCTTTTGGATGTTTCTTCGTCGCTATAAAAAATAATTGACAACAGAGCACAACCAGCGCACGACCTGGCCGAAGATTGAAAATTAGTGTCTTTTTCTGTGTCTTTATGTGTTTATTTATTTTCTTTCATTTACTCCGCATTTTCGAAATGGTGGGTTACAAATAAATTAATTACTTACTTACATACACCTGTACTGTACTGTGATACGGGCTAACTTTCATGACGTCCCGAGGTATGACTGTGCGTGTGTCATGAAAATGGACGTCGAAGATTAAAAAGTGGGAAAGTAACATAACAGTTGAACTGCGTCACGCAAGCCTCAGGATCTCTGCTAGTCGCATATAGGTGTAGGCTATGTAAAAGTTACTTACGGTGATGATGATGGTATTTTTATCCAACCATAAAAGCAGGGGGTGCTTCTGGCGATCTGGAAAGCACTTCTGTGTATGATAGTGCAAAACGGATACGTCAGCTGAATTTTATTAGAGCTATATTTCGTCCCTTCTTGGCAAGGGTCCTGTTCAGGCTCAAAGCCGCTAAAACGAACTTGTGGGAAAACCATAAGTTTGAAATATAGCTCTAAAAAAATTCAGCTGACGGATCCGTTTTGCACTATCAAATATGATTCGCAGTTAGCTTGGGCTGAAGATTTAAAGCTCTGCTAGTTTATGCGCCGGCTCCTCTTACAGCTTCGGCTAAAGCAGTGTTCAAATAGGTGCAAGATGGTGGGATACGGCGTATACAGATTCATCTTTTCCTCCGGGCGCGTTGTAACAAGCTGTGTAAGGAGGATAGACCCTGGTTCTTCTTTGTCTTACGCAGAGCCAATCATATCGCTTGGCTGGGCTCCGCCAGTGAGCCAAGTAAAGACGAGCTTCGCCGGCTTTGCCATGGGGAGCACAAAAGTTCACTTTTTGGAAGATAAAGTAACAACTTTTCTTCGATAGAACACCTTTTTTTCTGTTACGACTGCTTATCGCTAGTCCGAGAAACACTGATGTAGTTTGGTAGGTAGTTTCTGACGGTAGTTTTTTACAATATAATAGTAGTCAAATTGTACTTGTGTACTTCCTTTTTCTAAATATAAGGTTTGAAGCCAAGCTGACCATTCATTACGAAAGAAATAGAAAACCGTGATTTTCGGGGTTTTTTCTTGATCAGCTAGTTATCCCTCTAAGAGTGTGTGCGAGGGATAAATATAAATTCGGATATTTCGGTTGCACTTCCGGCATACCGTCGTCAGCGAAAAAAAAACAAAAACTAAATCATAAGATCTAACACAATACCAACAGAAAAACGATGCAGAACCAACAACCTTCGCACATCATCTTAGAGGGATAACTAGCTGATCAAGACCCGAAAATCACAGTTTTCTATTTCTTTAACTCTTTTTTCTGATCCTTAGAAGCTCGAAAAATGGTATCAGTGTGGCAACACTGAACGTCGCATGGATAAGAACCTTTTACTTTCAGTTTGAGCAAGGGTGTGTGGTAATACCTAAGCCTCACAAATAGCGCTTCAAACTCGATTCGCTTTCCAGTGCTGTTCTTCCACTTCACTAGTTTTCGCCAGTGATGTAGAAAGTGAATCCACTGCGTTAGAGCTTGATGACACTGGGCCTTTGGCACCATTATTTGCACCAGCCAACGCGATCCCGGCCGATGTCAGTGACTCAGGAGATTGGAACTGACGCCACACGAGCCTTCAAAGGTTTGCTTGCGAAAGTCTGTTTGCCTTTTTTTACTATGTTTTCTTCCAGGCAGGTGTCACGTGGTCCTCCCGACGGTAATTCGAGCCAATCAGAGTGCGAGGAATGTGACCGACTTGACGTCATCAACCTACCGGACGCGGAACAAGCCGAGGAGGACTGCGACTGCTGTTGCTCTTGCTGCGAAACCGAATCGGATTCCGACTCAAGTTGGTAAGTTAATAGGCGGTTTATTCGAGATGGTCTTGCTGTCTGTATGATCCAATCCCTTAGCGTGGTGAAATGGTTCGCTTAAAGGACCTGTCTTACCTGGTCTTACCTATAATACTGACGCAGCCTACTTCCATAATCACTCCATATATTTCTAAACCGGGAGACCCCAATTTCGTTCGGTACATTCCAACCCCTCTGACAAAACCATGCTGATTTTCTCACTTGCAGTGTTTTGCTACCTTCGATGTGTATCACGCTGTCGACGGTTGTCTGCGAGAAGTTTTTCATCAGAAAAACCGGTTATGTAAATTGTTTCCCTGTGTTTGCTATAAGTCAACGGGTCTCGGAAATGGCTTAAAACAGCCAAACCGTGGGCTATTTGTCGAAAGCACAGCCTAGTTTTAAAGTAATCAGATATTTAAAAATACTATAAGTTGAAGAGTAAATAGTGCGAGGGGTCCTTGAAGCCGGAGTCGCCGCCAGCGGTGTGACTGTTCCTCTAGCTTCTATCTTGCCGTTGTAGTGCACTGTCAGAAGTTTCATAACAGATAACACAAGGGTGCGCAGTTTCAACAGATAACACTAGGGATGTTATCTGTGATGGTTTGAGAACGTTATGCATCAAAAGTTATTCATAACAAGCAGTGACACATTTTCTTTTCCCTTCTTCTTCTTTTTATCTTTTGTTTTTCTTTTTCCTTCTGTTTCTTTCTAAATAATGAATTTATACTGTCACCCGCTACGGGCAGTGCTCACTTAGGGTGTAGATAGTTTATAGTGTATGATTTGTTTTTTGTTAGTAAATAAATTGAAATTGAACAAAAAAGGAAGAGTCGTGAAAGCATCTGCGAACTTGTCCGAAACAAACAAACAAAAAAGTCAGCAGATATTTTTTCGGTGGTGTTTCGGCTATGCCTAACGTTTTAGTGCGTAACTTTGAAAAACATATCAGCTTACATCCTAAGTATCATCTGTTGAAAGCGCGCATCCATGTGTTATCTGCTATGGAACTTCTGACGGTGTCGTTTGCGAATTATGTTCACAAGCCCCTCGGAAGGCGGTGGAGCGTTTGCAGCCGAAGCGAAGGTCGTGGGTTCGACGTGCCAGAGGAGCATGTTTGTCTTTCAGTTCACTATCTATATGGTCTTGCTTTACTGGTGTCTTAAGGCTTATTCTCGCCGTCTCCGAGGACTCCACACGAGGAGTCCCTCCCCACGGACAGGGAGTGCTCCGATTATCATCACCATCATCAAAAAGGACTCCTTTCAGATTCGGAGGGGAGTCAATTTTTGCTGATGTTGCTGCAATGTAAAATCAATTAAAAACAATCAGAATAAACAAAACCAAAAATAAAGTGGATCCAGGCCAATTAACTGCATACTTTTACTTTTTACTTTTGAATAAAATCCATTTTGGAAGCATTCCCCATGTTCTCGCTGTTTCTGTACGCGGAGTCCGCGTGAGTGACTCCTTCTATTCTCGCCGTTCCCTTTGATTACCCGAGGAGTTCTCGCGGAACGGCGAGACTACGCCTTTAAACGTACTTTGCAGCAACGTAAAGAGCGTCTTTTTAACGCTAAGGCCTTGTTAGCCGTGGTAAACCACAACAGTAAAGTTTAAAAAAGGACGTGACAGGGGAAACCTAGAAAAATTGTTTGCTTCCTATGCGATATATTCCCCCCAAAATTGACATTCTCAGATTCTCTACTGTGTGCACGTACTTTTACACTTCACATCACAATAAATTTGTTCAGACATTTCCTGTCTTCATCAGATTCCGACCGCAAATATTGGTGTTGGTTAAAAAGAGTACCAACTGCGTGTCTGTTTGGCCAGAATTGGTACAGCCCAAGATCGAAATTTTTTTTTTTTAGTCGATTTAATAGGCAGCAAGACTTAAGTTTGCCTTCAGGTGTCAGAACATATGCCAGCGGCTTAGCTTGATAGACGTAGCAAAAACTACTTGCCTTCTTCACCCCCAATTCGAAATTTGTAACTTGAACTTCTTCTATTTTCGTGTTGTGTGTTGTGTTCTTTCAACCCAAACACTAGATAACACATTTTGGGACATGGGCTATACAAGAGAAAAGACCAGGAATTATCAGAAGGGATTGGGCCCGGTATCTAAAATTTCTTGTCCAAAACCCTTTAGCCAAAATGTACCTTGCACTGACAGGAAGGCAAATAAGTAATTTTTTGATTTGACCAGTGAGAAAATATTCCAGAACGCTCCCACTTTTTTGTCAAGTCGTTCACTTGACAATTTCCGGTCCAACAAATAAAACCACTTGCTTTTTTCCGGACCGGTGACTGACTTTAAGAAACAAAAATATAGTGTTACTAAATGTATTAAGATCTGCCGGTGTTGTTGTGTCGCCACTCTGGTGGAAAAGGGAACCCGCTGGTTTTGCTGCATGACTTCTTCGTTCTAGCTGACTGAACTTTATTTTTTGAAAAATTTGTCGTTTGTCAAGCAGAGTGTGGAAAGTTATTTTCGTCCAACCGCTTTACCGCGGACGTTCTTTTATCGAAGTTGATTGGAATGCCATAACCGTGCAGAACAACCCTTTCCTAACAATAGGGATGCTTCTCAATAAATGTCTAAAAATTTGTCTAAAAATGTTGAATGGAATGCCATAACTGTGCAGAACAACCCTTTTCTAACATTAGGGGATGCTTCTGAATAAATGTCTAAAACTGTGATAGATATTCCGTCAGCCCAATCAAAAAAATTGTCGTTTGTTAAGTAGAGTGTGGAAGGCTATTTTCGTCCAACCTCTTTACCGTGGGTGTTCTTTTACCGAAGTTGACTGGAATTCCATAACTGTGCAGAACAACCCTTTCCTAACATTAGGGGATGCTTCGGAATAAATGTCATCTTTTCTAAAGAATGTTGACTGGAATGCCATAATTGTGCAGAACAACCCTTTCTAACATTAGGGGATGATTCTGACTAAATGCATTTGTCTAAAAAATGTTGACTGGAATGCCATAAATGTGCAGAACAACCCTTTTCTAACATTAGGGGATGCTTCTGAATAAATGTCTAAAACTGTGATAGATATTCCGTCAGCCCAATCAAAAAAATTGTCGTTTGTTAAGCAGAGTGTGGAAGGCTATTTTCGTCCAACCCCTTTACCGTGGGTGTTCTTTTACCGAACTTGACTGGAATTCCATAACAGTGCAGAACAACCCTTTCCTAACATTAGGGGATGCTTCGGAATAAATGTCATTTTTCTAAAGAATGTTGACTGGGATGCCATAATTGTGCAGAACAACCCTTTTCTAACATTGGGGGATGATTCTGACTAAATGCATTTGTCTAAAAAATGTTGACTGGAATGCCATAACCGTGCAGAACAACCGTTTTCTAACATTAGGGAATGCTTCTGAATAAATGTCTAGAAATTTGTCGTTTGTCAAGCAAGTGTGGAAGGTTATTTTCGTCCTTCCACAGAACTCAAAGTTCCACAAACCTTCCACAGAACTCAAAGTTCAAAGAACTCAAGTTCTGTGGAAGGTTGTTCAAAGTTCAAAGTGGTTAAAGATATTATGGATTTTTGGAGTGGGCCGTTTTCTGGGTGAAAGCTTCTGCGCTTTCCCAGACGGATGGTAAACTGTAAATATCCACACAATTCAGAATTGTAAATAATCACAGATTTGTACATATACACTTTGAACACGCATATTTTATCTTTCGTTATTTTATTTTTATCTGCATGTCGTTCGGTCCGCATCGTTCTTCTGGTTTTAGTTACATTTCGTCTTATTGTCTGTTGGTCCCGCATCGTCTTCCTGTTGTGATTGTGGTGGATTTTATGACTTAGTTTTGTTTCTTTCGCTGAGGACGGTTTGCCGGAAGTGCAACCGAAATATCCGAAATTTTATTTATCCCTCGCACATCATCTTGGAGCGGTAACTAGCTGACCAAGAAAAAAACCCGAAAATCTCGTTTTTTCTATTTTATTTACTATCCAGTTCGATCTGCGCTGGTGATGCACACATTGTAGTAATAACAAGATATTATTGGCTCGCTGTATTCGTAATTATGCTGAAGCGTAAATCTTCATTTCGTCTTTCTCCTGGATCCTGCTCCGGTACAGTACTAGCCCAAATTTTTCGTAAAGTAGTTTTCTACCACTTTTTATCTTTCGCTGATCTTTCTTTTGTTTGCGAAGTTATTTATTGATAAATTCGAAGTAAGGTTTAGTTTTGACTGCTCTCGCAGGCCCATTCGGGCTTTCATGCAGTACAAGTTTATTCTTAATAATATTAATATAATGCAATAGAAAAAGCTTTTGTTTAAGTTCTTTTTATTAATACATACGACACACAACTAACATACTACTGACATAAGCAAAAACACAATCTATTCATTTGAAGAAAATCCCAAGGGCTATATTTGGTGAAAAACAGTGCGTTACAGTATTTTTGTATGTAGCCGATGTTGTAATAGTTTATTTGTGTAATAAAAATGATTAAACTTGAAACAAACAAAAAACGTTTAGACGTGGTCTTCAGAAGTAATAATAACCAAGATAATAACGATAATAAAAATTGCGATCTAATTGGCTCTGCGCAATGTTCATTTAGTTATGCTGATGCGTAATTCTTGATTCGTCTTTCCCGTGGATTCTGCTCTGGTATAATACTTGCCACGTTGTTTCCTAAGTAGACCTTCAAAAGCACTACACCTTGTAACATGCCAAAGAAAAATATTTCGGCGTAAAATTGCTTTTTATTTTTCTGGGGTCGGAGCTTCACGCTAGGCTGGTTGTTCTTGCTTCGAAACCCATCGAAATTTTCTATTGTTTTAATCATAATTCTTTTCATCATGGCGTGAAGCAAACTGGACGAAAATATTTCTTGTAGTAGTAGCAGATGTTCAGCCATAGTGAGTAGCGGGATTGGTAGTTCGGACAAGAGTCAACCGTAGGTGCGATAATTAGATTTTTTCATCTCCCCCATCCTGGCTTTCTTTCATCACAGAAGCTAAGTTCCTGCAGCACTGTCAGGAGTTTTATAATAATTAACACGTGGATGCGCATTATTGTGTTCAGTGTAACAGATGCCAAGATTATTGCCGAGAAACAAGTCTATGCGCATAATTACAACAATACCTACGCATTTATGTCAAGTTTAGTGAGCTTCATCCGGATGAGATACGTGTTTCAGCGCCACCGTAACTTTTTGCCACTGGGTATTTCTTGTTCGCCACTACAGGTAACGCAACATGTAAAGTAGCGTTTACACGGGCAAGAAACCCCGTCGAGTAGAAAGGAATTCCGGTCGGCTCGAAAGGGTTCCGTTCGTGACGAAGACTAGAAATAAAGTCTCGCGGGACGAGAATCCGTTCATGATGAAAGGAATTCCGGTCTACTTGAAAATTTCAGCTATTAAAGTAATCAGACCATCTTTCCTCCCCCACAGGCTACACTTGTCATTGAATACATACGTTAAGGTGATTAGCACCTAAGACTAGCCGTGAAAGTTCCACGTACGCCCTTTTAATTGAAGCTCTGGTATCCCGAATAACATAGTAGTGGAGTTTCAGTTACTTTTGAAAGCAATGTGAGGATGTGTTACAGCATTCGATTTTGTTCTTCTGAGTATTACCAAGTTAGTCTTTTTATTAATTGTGTTTGATTTCTCCTTAAAGATGTATAATGTAGATTGATCATTTAAAGCACAGAACACAGATTCATCTCAGAAAAACATAAACAATACATTTGCCACTACATAAATGCGACACATGTTGATAATAATTAGTAATAAGACATCGTGATTTAACAGTCTCTTTTTTTCACAGTGGATAATCCTGCTAATGAATACATTAATTCTCTAAGAAGAATGTTTTTATAATCTTTCATAATGTCCGCATGCCCCCCCCCCCTCCCCCCTCTGGTGTGGCATATCTTTACTTTGACTGGTGCTGAGAGAAATACCGTTGCTTCTTAAAAATATGCTTCTGCTTCCACTGGGGTATGCTATTTAGTTTGATCGCCATCTTCATGGTGAAATTGCGCGCCAATTAGCAACAAATACAAAATTTAAAAAAGAAATAAGAAATCAAGAGCAAAAATTTCAAAATCCAGCTGACGTATGATAAATTGGCCGTGAAACAAGCGTTTTTGGCAAGTATTTTTCCAGTGCAAGTTGTCTAGTATGGATTTTAGTGTTTTCTTCGACATACGTTCAAAGCTATGCGAAGTTCAAATATGCCCCCCCCCCCCCCCTGTAGAAATTACCATTGTTTTCATTCGCGAAGTAGAACGTCAACTTTCCTCTGTTCTGTTAGGAAGTGACTTTCTCACTCGGTGCGTCTCCCAAAGGCACTCATCCATAAAAATGGTTTTCCGGTTTTAACGCAACTGATCCGGCAAAGACGAAACACCTTCTTTGCGTGCAACTTAAGGTACATTTACACTCTGCGTGAAACTCGAACGTGTTATATTTAACAAATGACCATTGTATGAACGTATATACCGAGCACTTTCTACGTCCGCTCTTGCTTCTAGAAAGTTTGAAAGGATGATGTGATGATTTTGTTTTTTACCCGCACAAGACCCGAGACAAGACCCTTTTAAAAATTTTGAGTTGATTTGAAGAAAAGAAGAAAAACGCGAAAGCTCCATTTACGCTAAATGTGGATCTGACATTATTTTGTCGGGTGAAATGATATTATTTTGGAATATTAAAGGACCCCTCGCACAATTTACTCTTCAACTTACTGTATTGTAAAATATTTGAATACTGTAAAACTAGGCTGTGCTTTCAACAAATAACCCACGGTGTTGGCTGTTGACCGTTGGCGAGATCCGTTGGCTTAAGGATCATTTACACGGCTGTTATTTTTCCCCGGAGATTAGAGGGGAAAGAGTTCACACGGTACCCGGGTATTTTTCAAGGGAGAGTATTCAGTAACAATGGATTCTAAGGTTGTTAAGCTCTCAGGATATCTCTCTACAATCAAGCTACATTTTGGATCACTTCTATATGGACATAATCAAAATTATTGCTCGAAAATCCGATTTTGTTGTTGCTGACGTCGAAGAATACCCGTCGACAAACAAATCCCCGGGTAAAAAGTTCGCGAAATTGAAGTCCAAAATACCTGGGTATTTGTTGCTGTTGCGGGGGAAAATACCCGCAGAGTACGGGTAAATACCCTCCGTGTAAACGTAGCTTTATAGCGAATACAGGGAAACAGTTTAAATAACAGGTTTTCTCGCAGACAACCGTCGGCAGCGTGATACACACCGAACGTAGCAAAACACGGCAAGTGAGAAAATCAGCGTAGTTCTCGTAGAGGGGTTAGAATGTACCGTACGAAATTGGGGTCTCCGGGTTTAGAAATATATGGAGTGATTATGGAAGTAGGTTCTGTTAGTATTATAGGTAAGACAGGTCCTTTAAAATGGTCGTGAAGAAATATCATTGGCATCCAGCATAGCATTTTATCAAACTTTCGACAGTATTACATACTGTCATACTGCCATTTGTCTTGGACCCAACTGTCAAGCTAAAAGAAATAAGCGAACATCTTCTGCCATCATTCAACCGCCTTCCTACCCATTGGCCAATGAGCCAGCTAATGCAGTAAATTTGTTGTTCTTTTCGTGTTTCGTTGTGAACTTCTTGTTTGCGTGTATTTATCTTTTGCTGTCGCTGTAGATTTTATACCCTCTGTATTTATTGTTTAGCGTTAATTTACCTTTTTTTCTGTATGTACTGTGCAAATGCCTTTTACTAGGCTGCACGTAATAAATTCATTCATTCATTCATACATTACTACTTATTCGCTAGTCAATCCTTTGCAAAACCAGGTAATACTGCCACCACACGACCAGGATGCACCGGCCGGATTTTCTTCACTTTCATCATCAAGTTGAAAAATCTCAACATTTCCGTATGGAAGTGATGATGGTGCCGAAAATCCGGGCAGGAATTCCAGCCCGGAATTCAAAATTCAAGCCCCGGAATTCAAACCCAACTCCGATTGTGTTTCCAAGGCATAAAGCAGTGGGTCTGCATAGATAAATAATTTATAGGAGCAGCGGTTTTGCCGTAAGGTATTGGATCCGTCTGACAACTGTTATGAAAAGCAAATGCCCTGACAATAATGCTCAGTCCTTGCTGAGGAATCTAAAGTGGGACAACCCAAGTTTTATACGAATCCAGTAATACAATCCAAATTTAATAACGAATTGATTGGAGAGGAAACAGAATTTGATAAAATATCGTAACACCTTTTCTACTACCAAGAACCAGGAGTTGAGTGGGGAACTTCCACCTAGGCAGCGCAAATGCAAGAGCGCCTGCCTTTTAAGCAGATGGTCCAGGGTTCAAATCCCGGCTGAGAAGCATTTTTGTCTTTCAGTTCACTACTTATAAAATGTTCCACCTAGGAAGTAGGCATCTACCTAGGGCCCCATATTCGGGGTTTGGGTTACATTTCCATGTCTTCCTGTCTATTTCCGGAAGTCTAAAGTAAATTAAATAGATACAAAAATAAAAGTAAGTTTGTGCTTTGCTAAATTGACAAAATAGGGGCCCCGCCTCTATTAATTGCCTAGGGCCCTTGGCAAGGCCGTATCCAGGGGGGTTAGGGGGTTGACCCCCCCCCCCCCCGAAACATAAAAAAAATAATCATTTTATAGGCTTTTCCCTTTGATCTATGTCTTTTTTGTACTTTTTTGTCCGACCCACAGGCAACCCCCCCCCCCCCGAATAAATTCTTGGATACGGGCCTGGTCCCTGGATCTCTTATGCCCTAGCCTGGTTGAGCTATAGTTATTTATTTATTCATAACCCATCAACTGGCCGAGGCCAAAAAAAAACGGAGTATGGAAAAAATACAAAAAATAAAGGGATAGGTAAACAGAGGAAACTGAAATACAGAAGAACAACAAAATCCAAATAAGCTTGAGTCAAATCCATTTCAAGGGACTCCGCATTAGTAGTTCGCAGACCTCGTAAACTCAATCACTTTCGGACAGAGTAGGCTGTAAGCAGGGTGTTTGGCACTCTGACAATTTGCACACTTTACATCTGGCTTTCACGGCTCGATTTGTGGCTCCCACCACACTTAGAGGTTAGATTATGGTTAGAACACTTATGGTTAGATTAAATTGTAGAATCCCCGTCTTCTCCAAAGGTTGTCGGCCCTTGTCCACTACACATCTTTATAAAACCCGTTAGATGTTCATTGGTGCTTAACTGACACTTAAAACGAAGCCTGCACACATTTTGCCAATCACAGCTTTATTTATGTAAGTCAGCTGGTGTGATTCTTATCGATCTGGACACCGTACAATGAAACAGAGATAGATTCGTAGTGGTATAGAGGGACATAGACTGACGCGTACTGTCATAGGCTTACTTTAGAGGGTTGGTGTATAGAGCCGGAATTTTGACTGTACTTACGTAGCACGTAGTCATCCTACTGGATCCTGAAGTGAGGCATCCTCGTGCATCTTGCCATGATTTTACTTTTGAAGATTTCCATAAAATACCAGTTGCGCCTCACTGAGTAAACGGTTTGGCTTCACTTGCACCCCCTAGATCGAAATACAGGAACTAATGAGCGATATGTCGTATGATTCATAGACTAATGGTCGATTTACACACTGCGTAAAATCCGAGCGTATTTTGAAATCCGAGCGTATTTTGAAATCCGATCGTATTTTGAAATCCGAGCGTATTTTACGCACGTTTTGAGCTTGAAAACATTTCTAGCAATACGGACGTATTTGAGTCATCGGTCCGTTTTGTATATAAATACTTCCGTATTGCTAGAAATCTTTTCAAGCTCAAATCGTGCGTAAAATACGCTCGGATTTCAAAATACGCTTGGATTTTACGCAGTGTGTAAACCCGCCATAAACCTGCTATCCGGCCAAATTTTTTCTCCGTTTTTGGTGAGCCGTTAAAAGTGGAGCTTCAGCGTCTAGATGCCCTAGCTTCTCCTGTTTTCCGATCTGTGTTCTGGTCTGGAGTCTATACCCGAGGGGTTGCTCACTCTCAAAATGGTTGTACAGTGGTGCCCAGCCGGCGCCCAGCCGGTGCCCAGCGGTGCCAGCGGTGCCGGTGCCCAGCGAGGGTGTACAGTGGTGCCCAGCGAGTGAGCAACCCCTCGTCTATACCTTAGTTTTTTTAGGCGCAATAATCCCGGCTTTTTCATTTTGCTGAATGCTTCCGAGATACTCTGTTTCCCCTTGAAATATTGTACCGGATTTCACAATCCAGTAGTGTCAATCGCTCCCCTTTTCTGGGTTTCGGTCTAAATCCGATCAGAAAAAATTCAGGATGCCGGTCTCGTTTCTGAGTTATAATCCGGTCGCCGTCTTTCCTCTTAACTTTTCAGGAATATTATAATCTGTAGTCCTGAATTTGTAGGCTTCCGAGGTTCTGTTTTCCCCCCTAAGGTCTCAAAGTACCGGGTTCCGTATTCCTGTACTGTGAACTGCTCGTTTTCACGTGCTTCACGTTCTAGATCTGATCAAAATTGACATCGGGAAAAAACGAGTATCGGCAAACACATCTGATCATATTTGACTGATAAACACCATTTGATCCAGCGGTATCAGCTCTGTTACCCCCCACCCCTAAAATCTTATACCGGATTCCAAAGTCCGGTCGTGTCAATGGCTCCTTTCTGGGGGTTCTCCAGGGCTTCAGCTTGCAAGTCCGGCAAGACGAATTCCTTAAGCCGGAATATTTCTTACCTTAGACCTTAAATCCTCCTGAGAGGCCTGATGAGGCAGGGGCGCATAGGGCGTCGACAAAGCCTCTCCAGTGAGGGAAATATTTGCCTCCTTCATGTCCGATCATACTGCCTCCGCAGTGTGTGCCTTGGTTGGCCTGGCTGACCTCCGAATATTCCAGATTCGGCGAATTACTTCAATTACGTCAATTTCGTTGATAAGAAGTATCAGTTGTACGGTCGATGATGTACACTCTTCCCCCCTCTAAAATTTTAAACTGGATTTCACAAGTCAACCACACTTTTTTTCGTTTTGCATGCGCGTCATCTTTTTAACCCGATCCGACGGCGAATTACTTCGATTCCGTCAGTCTCGTTGACCAAGCGGCATCAACTCTATGGTCAGTAATTGCTCGTCATGCCTCATAATTTTCAACCATCTGCCACAGATTTGCAGCATCTTTTAGGGTAGTTTGAGATGAGATCTCCGATACGGTCATTCACTCCATGGAGTACTAAATAGTAACAAGTGTGTAAAAAGTTAGCGTGAACTTGGATTCTTGGAACTTGGTCAGTAATACATTTTCGATGTTGCTTTATTCTTTTTTTGCTATGGTATCAAGTAAGGAAATGGGATTGAAATGGTAAAAAAAAATAATGTTTGTGAAATTTTTATATTCATTTCATCCAGCCATTCACGTCACTTGAGACTGCATTATCCAGTTTAAATTAGTAGTACTGTCCCCTAATTTCGTTGTGTGTGGCATCATAGTTTGACAGGCTATCTTTATATGTTAGAATTGATTTTAGCCTTCTCTTGCACCTTTTGACTGATTGTAAATTCAGAACCCTTTCCATTAATGTAAATTCTAGCGAGCTTTGTATTTACATCCAGCTCAAACTTGAACCTCCCTGAACGCACAACCATCTTCTGGCATGATCTTGAAATATCAGTATTTGGGCGACCTGATTAAGTTCGATAACATCTGTCCTAACAATAAGTTAACCATAACCTTTTGAGAGTTAAAAAAAAAAAAGGCCCACCTAACGACAAAAGAACTGCTGTTTAGCTTTCCTGTTCAAATGCATCTTTTTTTCGCGCTCCCGATAAACTTAATAAATCACATCACATTTACTGACAGATGTAGTACCCATTGGACTTCCACTGAGGCTGATTTTTTTTTTACGAAATCAACCTATATCTTCACGTTATGGTGAACTTCTTGAACCCGTCCAACGATCAGTACATTTCGCGGACGCGCTATGGCAAATTTTATTTGCTAACCGGACCCAAAACGAAGAATCCGGACTGGTGCCAGAGTATCCGGGGCATTCATCCGATGGAATTCGGTAGGTGAATCTTGCATCAGGGGATGTGATTGTCTACCCACTTATGTTTATGATTTTGTACGAAAATCGACATGAAGGTTTTCATCATGATCCAACTGCTTGAAGCCGCCATTTCAATGCCCAGGATATTAGGAAACCAGTCGGTTTTTCCCCCCAAAAATCTGGTTAATATATGTAATTTGGCAAAAAGGATCCGGAAGCTGGACGGATCGTTTGTGGCTGTGAAAATTGCAAGTTTGATAATAACTACTTTTGATTTGACAGCGGTAGTCTACCCAGATAAATACTTGTCTACCGCAACGCACCAAGTAACTACTAAACTGAACCAAAAATATACAGATAGTTCATAATAATTGCTTAAAGCACAAACCAACAATTCAGTTATAGGACTGTTTAGATATCTGGATTCGCATGCTGCAGTAAATTCCAAAAGTACTGAGCAATTACTTAATTGAACTAAAAAGTTTTAAATAGTTTCTAATTATAACTTAAAGCACAAACCAACAAAGTCACTTACAGGAAAGCATAAATATTGAGACTGCGAAAACGGTTCGAATTGTTATCGTAAAAGCGGGTATTTAGAACGCAGCTAACATTTCCTCTGCCTAGGAGTATGTCTTTTTTTGGTCTACTGCATTCGCAGTTGTTATCCCGCTTGTACAGGAGAGGTTGCCAACCTCGGATTGGGCCTCAGAAATTTAAACATAAAATGTATCTACAGTGTTAAATAGGTCCTAAGTCATTCGATCTTGACAGTTAGGACTGCAAAGAAAATTCGTCTAACATTTTTCAAGCCAATTTTGAGGCACCTCTCCTGTACTTAACCTGTCTTTCACACTCGGTCCTCTTGGCTTGGCTTGCGGTAAAGACGCAAGGAATTAGCCATATGCGCCACAGTAACAGATGGGTTTTTAAATATTTTGGCAGATAATGCATCGGACACAAAATTCACAAATGGCACAGAAGATCTGCCGGACTACTTAAACTTTCCAGAGTCTAATATATTTATACTATCAATCTATTATAGTATATATTTTTTTTCTCTTCTCCTTTTCTCCTTTATAGGCTGTATTCGGCAGTCTTTTGATTCTTCTTAGTTATAGTAGCTTGCCTTAATCAAGCGCACCTTTTTGTGCTTTCCTGGTGAAAAAAAAAAATTAAAGTGGAAACTGGTACTGAAACTGATCTATGGTTATTTTGTACAGAGGTGTACGGCGGGTATCGATCAGTATGAGTGGATTCAAACCTAGCAGACATTTGTGCAAAGGGCTTAGCGCAAATAATAATTTAAGAATAATAAAAGTCGAGTTAAAGCCACAGACTCTTAATTTGGTTTTCAGTTATCTGCTATTTTATACCCAGTTGCTTGTGCATCATCTTATAACGGCAAAATCGCGGCGTTCGAAGTATTGCAACGGTTTTATGTTACTTTCACGACCGTATCCCAAGAAAAGAAAAATAAATTAAAAATGAGCTGGAGATGAAATTAGAATAACCTGCGTTCATTCTTTTTGTCGAAAGAAAGCTGAAACACAGTTAGCAGATATTAAGTTCTTAATCATCATTCCATTTGAGTGTTTGCAGGCGAAAAATAAAACCGAGACAGACCAAACTTTAGAGAAGTTTTCAAAGATACGTACCTCTACTGCAGTTTTCTTTCTTTTTTCTTTCTTTTACTACACTTTATTCCTTTTTGTTGGTATAGTTTTATTGAAACCGAAATATAAGGTTTGATAAAGAAGTGTGATAAGAGGAAAGGGTATTTATTTAGTTTTATTTTATTTTTTTTTATTTTTTTTTACCCCACCCCAAGGGGGGGGGGGGGTAATGAAGGAATGATATAGCGGATTCATGGTGGTTAGAACTGCGGCCACAATCAGGATTCTTTTGTCTTAAAAGTGGCCGTTAATGGTAAATTGTTTGTTTAATTTATATGTTTTTTGATGAAATTAAAAAGAAATGTCTGTCTGTCTGTCTGAAGCCAAGCTGACCATTCATTGCAAACAAAAATAGAAAAACGAGGTTTTCTGGGGTTTTTTTTTCACTGATTTGTACATATACACTTTGAACACGTATATTTAATTTTTCGTTATTTTACCTTTATCTGCATCTCGTTCTGTCCAGGTCGTTCTTCTATTTTTTAGTTACATGTCCTTTTATTGTTTGTTGGTTCCGCATCGTTTTCCTGTTGTTATTCTGGTGGATCTAATGGTTCGGTTTTGTTTTTCGCTGAGACGGTTTGCCGAAAGTGCAACCGAAATATCCAAAATTTATTTATCCCTCGCACATCATCTTAGCTTAGCTATCATAACCAGCTGATAAAAAAAAACCCCACCAAAATCTCGATTTTCTGTTCTTGTTTGAAACGGAAATAGCACTAGGATAAATAAATTACCAAATGTTAATACGGAAACGTTAGCATAATTAATCACTGTTATTAACAGTGCTTTTTGTCTGCGTGCTTTATTTGTTTCTTCATCTGAACCAATTTTTGATTCCTTCCATTGTTCTGGCGACCAAGGTGTGATTACGAGCGTGTTCCACCCTCCTAACAATAGTAACTATTTGTTACTATTTTCGTTCCAACCTCGTGAAAAGTTGCTACGCTGACCGTTCCATCCTTCTCGAAATAGTAACTAATGATAACTACATACTTACTTACCACGCTCGTGAGCGTAGTAAGCGTGGTAACTACGAACTCTGTGATGTGATTGGCCGGATTAGCCTGTGGCCCGATATTTTGGTGGAAACAGAAAAATGCGTTACAGCCTTGACGCCAAAGAGCCAGGATTCGCGACGTTATGTGTGGTAACTACGGTAAGTAGGGTGGAACACGCTCAATAAGAATCATCACTATTAAATCTCACCCCGGGGTTTTGACCTAAATTACGTCAAATTAGGCCTATCGCGGCATAGTATTTGGTAAGCGATTCCTAGCCAGAAGTCATGATGCTAAGTTGTGATTCGGTTGTCTCATGATCAATTTGCGTGATATGATAATCTTCATTTAAGTAGATCTGGGCTCGGCTCGTAAGTGCGGAAGTGATGATGATTTATTTTTGAACGAACTTCGACAGCGTGTTTGGCCAACTTTCTCGTCAGGCAATAAAGGGCGCAAAACATAAAAAGAACCCAACTGGGCTTTTCGCCGTTACGATGTGAAAAAAAAAATATAGTAATAGCCTACTACAAACGGAATAGAAGTATCATTTGTGTACGATTTTAAGAATCGTCGGTACAAAGCTGTAGTACAGTAGCTACCAGTTCCAATAGTTGTGTTTTTGCAGATACCATGGTATCTGATACCACGGTCTAAAGTCGTTTTTGCAGTTATCGTGGTATCTGTTATTCAGATACCACGGTCCGACCGTGGTATCTGAAAAGTCATCTCACTTTCATCAAATTTTGTCAAATTGGTGAGAGAGAAGTTTAGCACTTAGTGATGTAACTGGATATCCGTTTTTCTTTTGGGATGACTTCGAAAAGTGCAATTTCGGCAATAGTCGTTTTTGCAGAGAACCGTATATCAGATACCACGGTAACTGCCAAAACGACTAATTGCAGATCCAGTTACCGTGGTAGCAGGTACCCTGATATCTTCGAAAACGCAACTAATGTCTCAGGTACAAATCTGTTCCATCAAAAACTACTAAAGCCACCAAATGTTAAAGTGCCAAAGCGCAAATATTAAAGCGCTAATAAAGCTTTACATTGTTTAAACCTCAGCTGAAAAATCGCAATACTGTAGTTCAGGGTGTTAAACGCTCTTGCTGTTATCGCCAGTCTGCCGCAAACCAGGGCATGGCTGTGTCCCTATCCAGTCATGATCTTTTCTCACCATCACGTAACGTCAATCAATCAATTTTATTTCAACCCTAATAGCACTAGGCTAACACGGGCGGGAATTGAAAAAACAAACACTCACTTACAACACAAATAAAACACAAACTCACAAACAATAAATACGAAACGGACATAAATCAAGTTAGTGAAAATCATCACCAATGTGCTTCTTCTGCGCTTGTGCTTCTTCTTCTATCGCATTTGTTCATTTTTTCTGATCCAGTACAGCAGTAAACACTCGTATGGTTCTCGGCAAGCAAGTTCATGAATTTCTGCTTGAGCTATGTAGACAGCTGCCTAGGACCTCAACCTCGGAAGGTGCCCAATTGGTAAAATGTAAATTAGAAAGTGTAAATAAAAGGATAGTTGGTACTTTTATTTCATTTCTCATTCTGCCTATGTATTTGCCTATGTAATAATTGCCTTGTGATAATAAATTTGCCTTGTGAATAATTTGGTAAAAGCAGAGACTAGTTTGAATGTATTCAACTATTACGAATATTGGAAAATAAACAGTAAATAGTGCAAGGGGTCCTTTATTTACCACCCACGTATCTGCAAATTTACTTTTTTCGTGATATCTTGACAATAAAATAACCAAATTGGCACGTTTCACTTGAAATATCTTTCAAGTTGTTAATCGTCATTGTTAGGTATGGAAACCTGCAACCAACCTTTCCCATGATCACATACTTTATAGTTTGTTCGTAGACCATCAGTATACATCATCATATACAAATAATAACAAAATTAGGCATGTTTCACTTGAAATATTATTTCAAGTCGTTAGTCTTCATCTTGAGGTATGAAAACCTGCAGTCAACCTTTCCCATGATCACATAGTTTATAGTTTTTTTCTGCTATTTATCACCAGTTAATTATAACCAAGGTCATGTCTCGCGCAGGCCTTTTTGTTTGATATCCCGACATCGTGTCTCCGTGTTTCATTGTTTCAAAGAGTGTTTCTTTAAAAAAATGTCCTTAACAAGCTTTTCTCTCTCAGACATTTACTTTAATTTGGCTTGGCATGCTAATCATTTTAGTCAGAAATATAAGTAATTAATTTGAATAACAGGCTACCATGATCAGGGGCGTCCCGACAACAAGGGAACAAGGGTTTTTTGAAAAGTTAAAGTTTTAGTTACATTTGAGATGAGTCTAAAAGAAGAGTGTCCAATCGAATGCATAACTTTGCTGGATTGGAATTCCGGCCTGGATTTTCGGCACCATCATCAAAATATAGAAAAGGTGACTATTACTAAAAGGAATTTGTAAACGAATGAGTGAGAAATTCAGTCAATGTAAGTATTGATCGACTGGATAATGAAAGTCAAAATATTCCCATGTTTGGGATCCCCGAAAACCTTTATCTTGTTCTTCGTCTTTCGTCTATTACAGGTACATACGGAAAAGTTGAGATTTTTTCAAATTCGTGACGTGACAAACTTCTTATTTGAACCCGTAATAGACGAAAGACGAAGAACAAGATAAAGGTGAGTGTGGTGAGACGTGATTAGTATATTAGTATAAGTTTGATAATTATTACACTATATATTATTAAATAAATAAATACTGCTCCCCAGTACAATACGCATGTCACTGGGTACAGTTGCTCAAATTTGGTCGGTAGACTTTTTGGTTAAATAAAGAACTAAAACAACCATTCAGATGTTAACTGTTAACAGCCCCAGGGAAACCTTGACTCCCATGTAGACTCCACACTTCAATCCCCCCCGCCTCCCCCCCCCCCTTCAGTCTTGGCTGGGTGAAAGATGTGATGAGGAGAAATGTGGATTTAATGTTTCAAGGAATATTTTGTTGCAGCGTTGACGGTTGCTGTGGTGATAACATGAAGTCCGACATCAGTCGATTTGACGACAGTGGAGGTATACGAATAAGGAGTGTCTCACCCCTTAACAGAAGCCGACATGTGAGTATAATCTAATCCGTCACCTCTAACCCATAACAAACCACAGGCATGTTCGTAGTGAATTTTGGCTGATCTTTGGTAGTAAGCCTATTTGGAAAAACAGGGCTGGATCCGGAAAACGTCGTGTATAAAGAACGCATGAGTGACAGAATAGCTGAAGTAGAATCAGCGTCTCGTAGCCTACCTCTTAAGGATCATTCACCCGGCGGGTATTTTTCCTCGGAGACTAGAGGGGACATTGCTCACACGGTACCCGGGTATTGTTTAAGGGAGAGTACTGTCAAATGGCAATAGATTCCAAGGTTGTAAAGCTCGGGATATCTCTATAGAATGGACACCAACATGTGTCCATTTGGATCACTTCGTATACGGACATAACCGAAGTTATTGCTCGAAAATCAGATTTTTGTTGCTGCTGACGTCGAGGAATACTTTTTGACAAACAAATCCCCGCGTAAAAAGTTCGCGAAATTAAGTCCAAAATACCCGGGTATTTGTTGTTGTTGTGAGAAAAAATACCCGCGGAGTACGGGTAAATACCCTCCGTGTAAACGTAGCTTTACTCCGGCTACCAAGCTGTGGTGCATAAACAATCTTTCCGCCTGAGCTGTGGAGATCCCATACAAAATGGCACAACATGGATAAGACAGATGTATTGTATTTGCCGTAGAAAGAAAATTTCTGTTAAGAGTTGTGCTTTAAAACTAAAGGAGTTAATATTTGAAACTGTGTAAGTACTTGAAGATTAGGACAAAATAGTAGTCCAGTATTTTCTGGGGCCGTCTTCTAAACGGAGTTTACCGATCGCAATTCCGTCTGTCGGTCGGTCGGGCGGTCTGTCACACTTTTACGAGTTAGGGTACTCCTAGATGTGCTTGGACGATGAAACTTGGCAGGTGTATCAGGCACCCAACCAAACTAACTTGGAAATAATCAGTTTTCCGATCCGACCATCTGGGGGGGGGGGGGGTGCGTGGGAATCCAGAAAATTGAGTAATGCGTAACTTTCGAGTGGGTGATCGGATTGAAATGAAACGCAATAACCGATTATATGACATATCTCTGATATCCCGTTGGAAGTCCGGACCGGCGGGGGGGGGGGGGGAGAGAGACCGGAAATCTCGAGAAACGGCTAGAATGTAGGAATCGGAGTGAAACTTGCTGGGAAGAACAAGCATCTGCTCTAGATAAATCATTTACACAGTTGGACTGGATCCTGACACTTAGGGGGGGGAGGGGGTTTCCGGAATTCCAGTGACGGTGGTTTGGGGGATTTTCTCGACGAAACTTGGCAGGCATATCAGGTCCGGACCCGGTCAAACTGACTTAGAAATATAAAAAAAATCTCGATCCGATTATCGTGGGGGAGTGAAATCTGGAATATTGTGTCAAACGTAACTTTGTAACGAGTGATCGGATTCCAGTGAAATTTTATACTTGAACAGAGGACATGTCACTGGTGATCTTTTCCATGTACGGGCCGGATCCGACAACTATTGGGGAGACGGATCGGAATATACGTGACCCGCTTTGACTCGAGAGATCGGGATGGAATTGTGTGGGAATATCCAACATTGCTTTAGATAAATCATTTACAGAACCGGATTGGCTCCGGGCACTGTGGGGGGAGTTGGAGGAGTGGTCCAGAATTCCGATGATCGCGAGTTAAGGTACTTTCAGATGTGCTAGGATGATGAAAATTGATTGGAGTATTAGAGATTCGACATGATTGGCTTAGAAATCGCCACTTCCCAAATCCGACTATTCCTCATATCATCAATTTTGACCGCAAAGTAAGAAAAATACTTTTAAGCAAAATGTACATTTTCATGATCCGCATGAGTCCATTATCATTTTTGCCTCATGGGTTTTGCTTACAAATGAAGTTCTAGCTCCCTTAAAGTGGGCATCTTAACCGCAAAGTCGAAAAGTAGTTTTGATCAAACGATACAAATCAGCCCATGATCATTTGTGCTGCAAGGGGCTTGCTTAAAAATTTATTTCTAGCACCCTTAAAGTGCGCATCTTAACCGAAAAGTGAAAAAAATACTTTTGACCAAAACGATATATATTAATAATCCCCAAGGGCCTGTTATCGTTTGTGCCTCAAGAGTTTAGCTTACAGATGAATGTCTAGCGCCTTTAAAGTGCTTATCATTACAGCCAAGTTCTAAAATTAAATAGTTTTTAACAAACGATAGATTCTCGTGATTTCCAAGTGCATGGTCACACTAAAACAATCTTGCAGGATTTGCTACTGGAATTACTAGCCTATTGAGATAAGATTATTTCTAATTTGGATTAATCAAATACTGCAGTTAACTTTAATCCTTACTCGGAGAAACTTTTTACAGTGCATCATCTCAAGGGATGATCAGAACAAACCAACGAAAAGGCAAATTCTATATTTCATCCTCTGAACCAGCCTTGCAGGTGCCATATGAGCTTCCAGCTCTTGTTTTTTAACGGAGCTAATACGCACTAATGAATAATCAACCAGATTAAAAATAAACCGCAAATGGACTAGATCGTGAGGTCAACCACGAAATGTGGTGGCAATTCCAATCAAGCAGTAAAACTTCGGTTAGGATAATTTATAGACCACGTGGCGTTCTGAAAGAGTACACAAAAAAAAATCGAGATTATTCGTGGTTATCAGCTCAACCACGAAATTTTCAATCTTGGATTGCTAGTTCCTTGTGTGTAGCCATTCTTTGAATTAATGAATAATTTTATCACGCGCATCCTAATAATTAGGCATTTGCACAGTGGGCTATATACAACAACAACACAGAGAAATAAACACCTAATAAGAAATGCACAACGAAAAACATAATTTCAATGAAGTAACTGGCGCATTTGGTTGTGGTTTGAGCGTTGTGCCTTTACCGAGTCGAGAGAGGAGAGAGCGGGACGGGAGTCAAGTAAGCCGGAAAAAAACAAGGGAGGCAGGACCCCTGTTCTGCTTTTCTTCTTTTTCTTCCTTAAAGGACAGCTCGCACTACACAGTTTTTCTGCTCAGGTGCTCTGAGTTAGTTGACTACTTTAAGCTTAGCTATGCTTACAGAAATGACACAAGGCTTCGGCTATTTTTTGCCTCTGTCCATGTCCCTTGCAGTGTATATGAAAAACTTGGCAAAAGTTGCATAGCCGGTCTTCAGACCAATAAGCTTCTCGGAAATAATGATCGGGAGCCTGATACGCCACGTAGAGAGAACAAACATGGCAAGTGTGATAATCAGTGTAATGGTAAAAGAGAAGATATGATGTACTAAGAAGTGTAGAATATCGGGAACTAGAATGGATGGAAATACTACCGAGGTAGAATGAATTACTATTTTAAGTAGGCAACGACACGTCCTTTTAAGACTGGAGACTTGTTCTGGCGTATTTTTTCTTCGTGTTCTTTGACCAGTTTCAATGTTTAGGGTCATTTTTTTTGTTCCATGTTATAACTTTTTCTTTATTATCTAGGAACGCCGCCCTCCCGTTTACAGCGTGGAAGATTACGCAACGTTTCTCCATCGCTTGAGCAAACTTTCCCCCTCCCAACTTTACCTGGTTTTGGATAATAATAAGAACATCAACGAAACAAAAGAATCCAAGAAAAATAATGAAAATAAGGAGATGGTTTCTCGGCAACCGGCGAGCGTATCTGAGCTGCTTCAGAAGTTGAAGATGGACTTGAAGTCAGCATATTCGAGGTAAGACAAATCGCCGCAAGTTCGCTTCTATCTTCAGTAGGGCATATCACTTCTTGTTTCCTTTCATAAAGTTTAACTGAAAAGCCAACTAATTTTTGCATCATTCACCTGAATACACTGCATTGTTTGGATTCTGTCAAGGGATTTTTTAATTTTTCACTAATTGCGCTAGAATGACGTTCAAAATATCTACGGTCATCCTTAGAACGCAAATTTCTACTATGACGCATAGAAATTGAATCTCAATACTTTCGCGGTGTGTCAGTGGTCAGTGATCAGCTTACGGAAGGTAGCTCACTGCGTGAACCCCTATTTTTTGTAAATCGTTTTCGTCGAGCAGACAATACAGATACAAGCGCATAGAGCATACAAGAAAAGACAATAGTTGCGTTTTCGCTGATACCATGGTATCTGTTACCACGGTAGCTGGATCTGCAATTAGTCGTTTTTGCAGTTATCGTGGTATCTGATACACGGTGCTCTGCAAAAACGACTATTGCCGAAATTGCACTTTTCGAAGTCATCCCAAAAGAAAAACAGTTACATCACTAAGTGCTAAACTTCTTTCTCACCAATCTGACAAAATTTGATGAAAGTGAGATTACTTTTCAGATACCACGACCAGTTACCACGGTCGGACCGTAGTATCCGAATATCTGATACCACGATAACGGCCAGATACCACGATAACTGCAAAAACGACTTTAGACCGTGGTAACAGATACCATGGTATCAGCAAAAACGCAACGAAGTAACACATTTTCGCCGTGTTTTCAAACTTCTTGAAGTGAAGAAGTGATGGGTAACTAGAATGTCCCATCTAAGACCTTTTCAGTTGAACTTTAACAGGTTTTGACCTACGGTTCGGGGTTTACCTTATCCACAACCACTGTTCAAAGAGATTGCTTTTGAGTACGTTATACGCTGTCAGAAGTTTCATAACAGATAACACAAGGATGCGCTGTTTCAACAGATAACACCTAGGATGTTGGCTATTATGTTTTTCAAATGTTACGCACAAATCGTTGTGCATACAAGGAGAGCCGAAACACAGCAGAAAAAAAATCTGCCGACTTTTTTATTTGTCACCATGATATCGGAAAAGTCAGCAGATGCTTTTTCAGCTGCTTTTCGGTTCTTCCTGACAGCTTGTTATTCAGCATAACGTTTGCAAGATCATACCTGATAACATCCCAAGTGTTATCTGTTGAAACTGCGGGGGAATCAACAGAGACACAGGCGAATACTCACTACCAGAAACATGGGACAGCATCATCAGCGAAAGGAAATTCAGACCCCAAGCTCTTCTCTATAACAAGACGAAAGTCAATCCAAATGCAGAAAAATCTCTACCCGATTAACGACCCAATCGAGCAGCAAAAACAGCAGCCGTGTCCAAAATGAAATCACAGCAACCTTTCTAACTCCAAGCATCTCTCACAAAGGAATTCACGAAGTCAAATATTTAACGCTAAGCTTCTTTTCCCACAAGTTCGTATTTCCAACTTGAGCGGTTTTGAGACTGAAGTGGACCCTTGCCAAGAAGGGCCGAAATATAGCACTTTTTATTCAAACAATGTTTACAACGGGTACGTCAGTTACGATTCTTCGTCAGCGATATTTCGGCCCTTTTTGGCAAGGGTCCTCGTCAGGCTGTCAATCTTCTGGTTCAACTTCGGGGAAAGAAACAAACCTGTGATCTTTCCCCGAAGTTGAACCAGAAGATTGACAGCCTGACGAGGACCCTTGCCAAAAAGGGCCGAAAAATCGCTGATGAAGAATCGTAGCTGACGTACCCGTTGTAAACATTGTTTGAATAAATGTTTCAAAGTCAGCTTGGGCTCAAAGAATATTTATAATATAGCACTAATAAAATTCAGCTGACGTGTCCGTTTTGCACCATCAAATACTGCGCATTCTTGTGTTATCTGGTATGAAGCTTCTGACAGTGTTTCATAAACGGCTTTCGGCTTGTTGTGAATGAAGGGAATATATATCTCTGAGAAATTGGGAATGACCGTACCTTTTTTGGGATCCCAAAACGTGAGTGGAGGGATACCTATGACATCGCAAAAGTTGTCCGTCCGTCCGTCTGTAAGCACGATAACTCTCGAAGGGAATGAGATATTTTGATGAAACTCGGTGTGAGGATTGTTTCGGTCAAGAGTAAGGTCGAGTTCGTAGATGGGCTTTATAGCCCTATATTTAGGGGCGGGGGAGGGGGGTTTAAATTAAGGGGTAAGCAAGATATTTAAACAGCTAATGGGACAGCCGATTATGGAGTAAGAAGACATGCTGAACACTATGGTGAGAATCATTTTCTCGCCGGGCAAGTAGTTCGCCCGGAATCCAGCCAAAACCGGAAAATTGTTAAAAGTCTTCGTAATTGATTAGATATCCGATTTAGGGGTAAAAACAGATGCTGAATCCGTGTATGACAGTCATTTTGTACCCGGACATATAGTTCGCCCGATCCGGCTAGAACCGGAAAATATGTTTTAAGTTAAATTTTAGTCTGAAGTTGATTAAATGTTCAATATAGGGGAAAGAAGATACGCTGAGTTCGATTTTAGCTCCTTTTTTTTGCCGGACAGGTAGTTCCGGAATTCGGGCGAAACTGGGAAATTTGCAGAAGTAACGCAGGAAGTTTTTCGTCCAAACAGATATGACTTATAGGGGTAAACACAAACATGCTGAGTCCATATCTGAACATGGTTTTCTCAGATGATTAGCTTTTTGGCCTTAATCTGTTTCTTAATTTTAATAGTAAAAGTGTTCAAGGAGTCTGGTGAAGACTGGATCTGGCGTAGACAAGACCCAATTGCCTGGATCAAATATTGAATATTTGGGATCCCATCGACACCTTTGGTCTTGTTCTTTTTGGAAGTCGAACCACGTGTTTGTATATCGGAGTATAAAAATCAAAGCGAACTAACAACTTAGAAACAGAGTAAAACAGCTTCAAGGTCCGCCAAAAACTCTTTCACACATCTTGGCCATCTAAACCTGATGGCCTAGATGGCTTCTAGGCCATCAGGCCTATCTTCTGTTTTGGACTTCTTTTGTTTTACTTGATTTGCGCACTTGTTAATCACGGCGCAGTCAGTTTTCAAATATTTTGCTTTCAGCGGCCTTGTCTGTGAGCGGGAGGGCTGGGATAGAGTCGACAAGTGCTAACAAGAAAATCACTAATAGAAGCGTATTCTCGCCGTTCTCCAAGGACTCCACTTGAGGAGTCCCCGCGTTTTTGTTTGTCCCTGGGACTCATTCCACGTATTCTCACGAGTCCCCACGGACGGAGAATGCTCTGATTATCATCACCATCATCGAAAACGACTCCCTTTCAAATTCGGAGGGGAATCAATTTTTGATGGTGCTGGTTCCATGTAAAATCAATTAAAAACAATCAGAATAAAGACAACCAAAAATAAAGTGGATCCAGACTAATTTCGTCAACTGCTTATTTTTTTTTCGAACAAAATCGATTTTGGAAGCACTCCCTGTGTTCTCGCTCTTTCTGTACGTGGAGTCCGCGTGGAATGACTCCCTCTATTCTTGCCGTTCCCTTCGATTCCCCGAGGAGTCCTCGGGGAATGGCAAGAATGCGCCTTAGGACGTGGAAAGTAATGGTATCTTCGAAAAAAGATGTCTCTGATGGGCCATTTCATCGCGAAAATATCATTTCTAGTAAGAGTTTTGCTTCAACGAAAGCTCTGCCAGGAGATGTGTTTAATCATATGCTTTCACCAGAAAAAACGTACGAGCCCTCCCCGACGATGAGAGTTTTGCTTCCTTTTCGTGTCCTCTTTTTTGCTTCTCTGTTGTGTACACTGTAAAACGTTTCTCCGAGTAAGGATTAAAGTTAACTGCAGTATTTGCTACTGGGATTAATCTTATCTCCATTGGGATAAGATTAATCCGAATTAGAGATACGATTATCTTTTTAGAAACAAGATTAATCCCAGTAGCAAATACTGCAAGATTTTTTTTGTGCAGTGTATATCTTTTGTGTTATCTTGTGGATGCTGAGGCGAGGTAGGACAAACAGAGACTAATCTGCTTAGAGCGGTGAACTGGTGTAAGGCCAATGGGAACGACAATATTTGATGCAAAACGGATGCGTCACCAGAATTTTATTGGAGCCATATTTCGGCCCTACTTGGCAAGGGTCCTCTTCAGGCTCAATACTGCTCAAGTTGGGAAAGGAAAAAAAGTGTTTTCCCACAAGCTCGTTTTTCCAACTTGAGCGGTTTTGAGCCTGAAGAGGACCCTTGCCAAGAAGTGCCGAAATATAGCTCCAACAAAATTCAGCTGACGTATCGTTTTTCACTATCAAATATGATTCGCAGTCAGCTTGGGCTGAAGGAATATTTATCCTCCAGGAATGACAGTAGTATAGCTTTTGGTAGTTACTGCCAGGAGGTTGGAAAGCACTCTAAGCCACATCACAATCGTACAAGGTCTATGGTTGAAGCCATCAGTTCGAACAATCACACTAAAGACACAAATGGTACTTCAAAAGCGACTGCTGAATGCTTGAACTAGATTATTTATTACCTGTCTTTGTTGTAACCGTTTTATGACTGACAGTTATCCTACAATTATATTAATGTGAAGACCATACCATCCTGGTAGAATGTAGGCTACTATACCTGTCGTATAGCAGGTTGTCAGAGCAATACCGACATAATTTCGAGCAGGCTATACCGTTTTCGGCGGTTATAGTTGTAGGAATATTTTCTTTTTGTGATCCCAAAACGTAAGTGGAGGAATTCCTATGCCATCGCAAAAGTTGTCCATCTGTCTGTCCGTCTGTAAGTACGATAACTCTCGAAGGGAATGAGATATTTTCATGAAAATTAGTGTGAGGATCCTTTGGGTCAAGAGAAAGGTCGAGTTCGTAGATGGTTTCTGTAGCCCTACATTTAGGGGTGGGGGTTCAAATTAAGGGGCAAATAAAGTATTTTTAAACAGCTAACGAGATAGTCGATGAAGGGGTAAGAAGACATGCTGAAAACGATTATGAAAACCATTTTCTAGCCGGACAAGTAGTTCGTCTGGAATCCGGTAAAACCGGAAAGTTTGTTAAAAGTAAAAGTTTATTTGAAGTTGATTAGATGTTCGATTTAGGGGTAAGAAGAAATGCTGAACACTGATGTGAAAATCATTTCCCGGACAAGTAGTTCCCCCGGAATCCAACCAAAACCGGAAAAATTTGTTAAAAGCAAAACTTGTATTTTTAATGGATTAGATGTCCGATTTCGGGGTAAGAAAAGATGCTGAATCTGTATATGACAATAAATTTTTACCTGGACATATAGGCTAGTTCGCCCGGAATCCAAAAATTGTTCAGGTTAAATTCGTATTTGAAGTTAATTAGATGTGGGATATAGGGTAATGTGATACGTTGAATTCGTTTTTGAGCTTTATTTTTTTGCCGGACAAGCAATTTCGAAATCCGACGAAACCGGAAAATTGGCAGAAGTAAGGCAGGAAGTTTTGATCTGTTTCGTCAACATAAATATGACTTATAGGGGTAAACACACATGCTGAATCCATATCCGAACTTGCTTTTCCAGACCCAATTGTCTGGATCAAACATTAAATTTTTAGGATCTCATCAAAACCTTTGGGCTTGTTACTTAAAGGACCCCTCGCACTTTTTTGCTGTTTATGTTCCAATCTTTTAAAATAATTTTTAACAAGTTATTCACGGCTTTGGCTGTTTTAAGCCTTTCTCCAGGCCCGTTGACTTCCAGCAAAAACATGGGCAAAGTTTCATAACCGGTGTTTTTTATGACAGAGCTTCTCGTGATCAACCGTCGAGACGCGTATCGAAAATAGTGAAACCAGGAAAATCAGCGAGTGTCGTTAGGAATTAGAATTTACCATATGAAATTCGGGTCTCCGAGTTTAACCCATTGAGTAAACCCATTGAACTTGAACTTGACTTGACTTAAGAATTGCTGGGGTGATTGCAAAAGTTGTATTGGTATTACAGGTACGATGGATCCTTTAAAAGACATATCCCAACAAAGGCTTCTGAATCCCAATCCTGTATACAGCTTTGACTTCATATAAACTCAACTTCTGTTGTGGCTCAGCGCCAAATACTACCAGATATGTAGCTGTTTCTGTAATTTGTTTACTTTTTTATCTATATACCAACATCTTTCTTTCAGTCTGATTTTCTTGCTAAGATTTTAAGCTAATAATACAGAGATGGCACTTTAGACAAGGGACTTGTACCGTGACCAATTAACCATAAACATTTTTTCGAATATAATTTAGAAGTCTAGGACTCCATTGTCGGAGCCACGTAGACATACCAGGACCCACAAGACGGGTTCTCATGGTGAAAACTAGGTAAAACCAAATATATAATTTTAATGGGGAAGACGCCCTTGAGATGGAAACATTTTATAAGTAGTGAACTGATAGACAAAAATGCTCCTCAGCCGGGATTTGAACCCAGGACCCTCTGCTTACAAGGCAGTCGCTCTACCAACTGAGCTACCGAGGGGCTTGTGAACAGAGTTCGCAAACCATCCTCAGCCGGGATGAGGAGCACGAGACCCCGTCTTGTGGGTCCTGGTATGTCTACGTGGCTCCGACAATGGAGTCCTAGACTTCTAAATTATATTCGAAAAAATTGTTTATGGTTTATTGGTCACGGTACAAGTCCCTTGTCTAAAGTGCCATCTATGTATTATTATAAATTTCCGTGACATGGGGATGTGAACCGGTTAGATGAATTTGCCTTCGGGCGGGATCACTGTTCCTATGGCCGGCTTCTACCAGACTATTGTAGTGGTTTGCGAACTCTGTTCACAAGCCCCTCGATAGCTCAGTCGGTAGAGCGACTGCCTTGTAAGCAGAGGGTCCTGGGTTCAAATCCCGGCTGAGGCGCATTTTTGTCTATCAGTTCACTACTTATAAAAAAAAAAGATTTTAAGCTTGTCCATAAAAGCCCTTCAAAATCACGCCACCAGATCCTGCGATGCTCGAATCGAGTCCCGGTATGGATTCGCGACTCGGATAGGGATTATCTGAACATTGCAGATGCTAGAATGCTTCCTATTTAACTCCTTGAATCTATACCGTTAGATCAAGCTCTCTGCTTTAGTTACTGCACTCTTGTTACCTGCTGCGACAATTGTAAATACCATCATTAGCTAAGAAGTCGAGCTTAAGTTATGAAACGGTACTAAGATTTAGATCGTGAGTTTTTCACGGTCAACTGAGTTTGTATAGTTAGATTCAGAAGATACTTTTTTTTATCTACAATATGGGTCTTGCGACTACTTTGTCGTGGTCGTGAGCAGGTGGTCAACGAGCTATGTATCCGACTGTTTTGTTCTACCATCTGGCAGCATTCCAACTGGAGGTGTTGCTGATTGATGCATGCACGAATGTTCCTCCAACGTTTACATTCACGTGAAGTCGTGAATCCACCCTTTTTATTTAGTAAAAATTATTTTAAGCATTATCTTTTCGTAAAATGTGACATTTGAACGGTCACAGTATAAGTTTTTTGGTCATCAAAAACCGTATTTGGTTGCTCGTCTTTCTTGGAGAAAATGTGAAAATTATACATGCGCAACTGCTATTGCATTAAATTTGTCATAACGGTCTTATTGTATATACCATAGCGTCCAAGAATTTTTAAACTCACGACTTCATAATACTAGGTTTCTTGCATAATTAAAAATAGCCTAAAATGTAAATACATGATAGAAACATTCCTGAATAGCTTGGACTGTTGCATCGTCAACCCCTCATTACCTCATTTCGATCCTGCTCGAAGTCCGTGAGGCGTTTCCCTCAAATAGGTCCATGTCAGACAACAACTTTCTGTGCCAGTCGGGCGTCATCATAGTGTATAGGTTTCCCTTCAATTTTCTCCCCTCTTATCTTAGGATTATTTTTGGATCTTAGAATTTTTATTTTCCTCTAGGCCAATAGACCAAGTTGTCCAGTGTTGTATCATTTTAATACATAAATAAATACTTGAATACTTGAAACAAATTTTTGCTGTGCACCGAAAACCCATCATTCGACCCGCAAAATTTCATGTAATCGTCTAGCGTTGACACAGGTCAAACACGTGGATCTGACTTTTTGTGCATGGCCAAACCCTGCCATAATTTGTCTTCAGGGTTTTCCTTCGGACTATAGAAACCCCAATGAAAACTTCCAGACGGCCGCCATACTTTGTATGTCTAAGCCCAAAACCGCCAGTGATCCTCAGGAAGAATGAGAACACGTCTCCATGGAACACGGCGATTTTGTGCAGAAGCAGTAAAAAACTGTACCAAAAAGAGAGCTCGGTTCCCAAGAAATGTGAACTTTTTTTTAGATATTTTCTTCCTTATCTGCCAGCCGTCTCAGAGTTTCCGCAATACATACACGTTTGGACCACTGTAAAGCAAGACGAGCCAAGAAGTGACAAGATATTGCTGAAGAGAAATTTCAAGTGACTAATTATTATTGTTATTGTTTATTGTGACCCAAGTCAAGCCAAAGCCAAAGAGATGGGTCAATAACAACTGGAATGAAGAAGAATAAACATAATTAACTCAAGATGAAGGGGAAAGTACAGTAACGAAAACAGAACATAGAGAAGTGACTCCGCTTTGGATCCCACTCTTCATTTCAGTCCTGGATACAACGAAACGAGCCTAAATACAGCCCTAATACAGCGAAACGAGATCAGTTCACGAACAAGAAATATCGTTTGTTCCTAAATTATGTAGCAACAAATTTCAAGCTAAAAAGTAAATAGGGGATAAGCATAGATCTGGTAATAACCAAAAACGTTGTATTATGTTTGAAGTGCAGGAGATGTACGCTTCTTTGAACACTTAATTTTAAACCATCTTGGTTTTGTTTTTCGCATTTAACAGTCAAATGGGAATGATAAATTAAGAACCTAATATCGGCCAAGAGCCAAGAGTTGCAGCTTTCTTTAGACATGAAGGATGAAATCAAAATCCTTCCGCGCGATATTTTATTTTTTATATTCTTTTTAGTTTTTATGGCACTTGCAGCCTCTGGCTCAAGTGCCATATACCGATCACAATTCCGTCTGTCGGTCTGTCGGTCGGTCCGAGTTTTTTGTCCCACTTATCCGAGTTAGGGTACTTCCAGATGTGCTAGGACAATGAAACTTGGCAGGCATATCAGGGACCCGACCAAACTAACCTGGAAATAATCAGTTTCCCGATCCGACCATATGCGGGGGAGTGCGGGGCGCTGGAAACTTGAAAATTTAGGGCATTTTGTCACTTTTTTCCGAGTTAGGGTACTTCTAGATGAGCTAGGACAATGAAACTTGGCAGGAATATCAGGGACCCGACCAAACGAACCTGGAAATAATCAGTTTCCCGATCCGACCATATGCGGGGGAGTGGGGGCGCTGGAAACTTGAAAATTTAGGGCATTTTGTCACACTTTTTCGAGTTAGGGTACTTCCAGTTGTGCTAGGACCATGAAACTTGGCAGGCATATCAGAGACCCGACCAAACAAACTTAGAAATAATCAGTTTTCTGATCCGACCATTTGGGGGTGGGTGGAGGGCAGGGGAATCCGGGAAATTGAGAAGTGTGTAACTTTCGAACGGATGATCGGATTGTAATGAAACTTCATAACTGAATAGAATATATATCTGTAATGTCCCGTTTAAAGTCTTGACCGGATTCGGTAGCCAGGGGGGAGACCGGAAATTTCAAGAAACGGTTAGAATGGAGGGATCGGAGTGAAACTTGCTGGGAAGAACAAGCATCTGCTGTAGATAAGTCCTTTAGACCATTGTACTGGATCCGGACACTTATGGGGGGGGGGGGGGTCCCGGAATTCCGGTGATGGTGGTTTTGGGGATTTTCACGATGAAACTTGGCAGGCATATCAGGGACCCAATCAAACTGACTTCAAAATAAAAAAAATTGTCGATCAGATAATGGTGGGGGGAGTGGAGGGAGGGGAATCCGAAATTTTCAGTCATGCGTAATTTTGGAATGGGTGATCAGATTCGAGTGAAATTTAAGAATTGAACAGAGGACATTTCTCCGATGATTTTTTTCATATCCGGACCGGATCCGGCAACTATTGGGGGGGGGGGCGGAAAATACTTGACCCGTTTAGAATGGAGGGATCGGGATGGAACTTTGTGGGAAGAACAAACAGATGCTCTAGGTAAGTCATTTGCTGAATCGGATTGGCTACGTGCACCGCGGGGGAGCTGGGGGGGGGGGGGGTGGACCGGAAATCTCGAGAAACGGTTAGAATGATGGTATCGGAGTGAAACTTGCTGGGAAGAACAAACATCTGGTCCATGTAAATCTTTTACATAATTTGACTGGATCCGGACACTTGAGGGGGGGGAGGGGGTTTCCCGGAATTCCGTTTTTTGGGGGGATTTTCACGACGAAACTTGGAAGGCATATCAGGGACCCGGTCAAACTGACTTAGAATAAAAAAAAATCCTCGATATGATAATCTTGGGGGGGGGGGGAGTTGAGGGGGGGGGGAATCCGGAATATTGAGTCATGCGTAACTTTGGAACGGGTGATCGGATTCGAGTGAAATTTAATAATTAAACAGAGAACATTTTTCTCTGGTGACCTTTTTCATTTCCGGACCGAATCCTGCAGTTATTGGGGGGAGGGCGGACAATACTTGACCCGCATAAACTGGTGTGATCTGGATCGAACTTCGTAGGAATGACAAACAGATGCTTTGGATTAATCATTTACAGAACCGGATTGGCTCCGGTTATTGTTGGTGGAGTTGGAGGAGGGGGGGGGGGGGTCTGGGATTCCGGTGATCGCGCGTTAAGGTACTTCCAGATGTGCTAGGACGAAGAAACTTCGCTGGAATATTGGAGACTCAACAACATTTGCTTAGAAATTGCCACTTCCCAAATCCGATTATTCCTTAAAGTACCAATCTTGACCGCAAAGTAAAAAATACTTTTAAGCAATATATGCTTTTTCGTGATGCCCATCAGCCCATTAGCAGTTTTGCCTCAAGGGTTTTGCTTACAAATGAAGTTCCAGCTCCCTTAGAGTGCGTATCTCAACCGCAAAGTCGAAACTTACTTTTGATCAATCAAATCATCTTGACCCATTCAAGTGCCATATGAGCTTACAGCTCTTGTTTATTTATTTACAGCGTCCATGAAAACGCTGGACGGCGTAGCTTTTCCGGGGAAAGAGGGCAGAATAATCCGAGGAACAAAAAGCAGAAGATCCGACAAATCCCTGTTTCTGGCTACAGTTTGTCCTTTATTCTAATCAAATTAATGTTTCCCCTCAGTACTGTGCATTAGTATTTGTTAGACTTGATTGATTGATTGATTGATTGTCGTTGGATCCAACTAAGGGCAAACTGCCTTCCAGTTCAGAGCAGGCAGAAGGTTTTTGGGATCCCAAAACGTAAGTGGAGGGATACCTATGACATCGCAAAAGTTGTCCGCCTGTCCGTCCGTCCGTCTGTGCGCTATAACTCTCGAAAAGAATGAGATATCTTGATGAAACTTGGTCTGAGGATTTTTTGGGTCAAGAGTAAGGTCGAGTTCGTAGATGGGCTTTGTAGCCCTACATTTAGGGGTGGGGGAGGGGGTTTAAATTAAGGGGCAAATGAAATATTTTTAAACAGATAATGTGATAGTCGATTATGGGGTAAGAAGACATGCTGAACACGATGGTGAAAACCATTTTGTCATCGGGCAAGTAGTTCACCCGGAATCTGGCCAAAACCGGAAAGTCTGTTAAAAGTAAAAGTTTTATTTGAAGTTTATTAGATATTCGACTTAGAGGTAAGAAGATATGATGAACTCGACGGCGAAAACCATTTTCTTGCCGGATACGTAGTTCGCCTGGAATCCGGCCAAAACCGGAAAGTTTGTTAAAAGTAAAAGTTTTATTTGGAAAGTTCAATTTAGGGGTAAGAAATCATGCTGAACACCTCTGTGAAAACAATTTTCTACCCGGACAAGTAGTTCGCACGGAATCCGGCCAAAACCGGAAAATTATTAAAAGTTAAAGTCTTATTTGTAGTTGATTAGATATCCGATTTAGGGGTAAGAAGAGATGCTGAATCCGTGTATTTCAGTCATTTTTTACCCGGACATAAATTTCGACCGGGATCCGGCTGGAGCCGGAAAATTTGTTTTTATTTGAAGTTGATTAGGTGTTCAGTATTGGGGAAAGAAGATATGTGAGTTCGTTTTTGAGGTTTCTTGACTGGATCTGGCGAAGACTGGATCTGGCGAAGACAAGACCCAATTGTCTGGATCAAATATTGATTTTTTGGGATCCCATCGAAACCTTTGGTCTTGTTCAGAGAGGTAGTGTGTTTCCTGATGGCAGGTATGCTTGCCCACTTTGTGAGAAGGAGGTTGAAAATTTTGACCATTTCCTCCGTAGATGCGCGAAGCTTTCTGATTTAAGAAAAAAATATCTAGATGGTGTAATTTTGTCACTTCCCGAAATTTTGAGTAATACTAACCCTACCGTTATTACTCGAGTGGGCGTGTATATAGACAAATGTTTAGAATTAAGTAGGAGTCTGATTGTTTAAGTTGTATTTTTGTTTTTTGTTTTTTGTGTATGGCCCTTGGGCTTTTGAAATACACTGATCTATCTATCTATCTATCTATTCGTCGGCGCCGTTCAAAGTTGCGTCTCTACTGTAGTTCGTGTGAATCCATGACGATACAAGAATGAAGTTCTATCTCTAGCCTAGTATACTTACGAGAAAAACATACATGGAGTACGTAGTCGTTCTGCCGATTCACGGTTTCCAACAACTGGGGGGGGGGGGGGTACAGATGCTTAGATCCTAGATCCAACAACTAGAAGGAACCCCTCTCTATAGATACACTGGTCTTTAAATATTCCTTGAGCCCAAGCTGACGTTGTAAACACTGGTCTTTGTTTAAAAATCTTATGTTTTAGCTTTGCCAAGGAGTTTGTATCATACCCATTTGATGGCGCTAGTGTGTTACTGGACATCCTTCGGCTCATCCAGCTAAGCCAGGTAGAGGTAACTGGTAAGTGGAATTTCTCATGCTTTTGTCGCTCGCTATCTATGACAGTGGCTCCCAACCTTTTCCGTACCGCGTACCCCTGATCAAGGTTTGAAAAGATTGCGTTCCCCTTTTTCAGAACGTGAAAAAGACAATATTAATTATCACAAATAGTAAGGTATACACGTGTAGAAATATATATAAAATCAATGAGGCAATCACTAGAGGTTGTTTTGTAGCTAACATTTTGTCGAAGCTCGAGCTAGTCGTCAGTAACGGCAATGTTTTTTACAGTCAGCTGTTTCTGTGTTTGGTTTTGATTTTCTCCGTGCTTTCATCAAGCTGCATCGCAAACTTTTTCGTTGACTCATTTCGCAACCTGAATGACAAATATCACTTGCAATGTCTTCGATTCTTCTTGAAACAATATTGGTTGACACAAGAACAGACTTCACGGCTGTAGGCTAGCTGTTTTGGAATCAACATTATTTCACTGACTTTGCACTAGGGTTTGTAATCTGAGGCGTCACGCACAGGTTGACAACCCCCCCCCCCCCCCCCCAAAAAAAAAAAAAGGTCGGGCAGAGTATTAAAAAGAAAATAGTCTGTGCGAAGCGCCGCGATTTTTCGTAAAAATAGTTATTTAAAAAAAAAAATAGTCAGTAAAAATACCTTGCCCCTGAAGATGCATTTTGGCTGGTGATACTCTGCTGGTAATATTAGGCTTTCGGCAATCATAAATGAGTGCGACGAGATTTTGAAGCTACAGACTAAATCAATTTGGTTCCTTCGCGTACCCCTTGCAAGGGTCAAGGGTCTCCACTGATCTATGAGATCTCGACTAGGAACTCTTTCCTTAAAGCACGTCTCGCACTACTAAGCTCTGCTTTTAACAAATTATCCACGGCTTTGGCTGTTTTAAGCCTTTTCTCAGACCCATTGACTTCTAGCAAGAACTTGGCAAAATTCAGAAAACCGGTTTCACGCATCAGTAGCATGATAGACGAATACTCGTCGGGAGCATAATGCACATGGAAAATAGTGAATCGTGGCAAGTGCAAAGATTAGTGAGGTGTCGTTAGCAGGATCGGAACGTAACAATCAATCACTCGATCAATCGTTTTTTCTCCAGTAAAAATTACCATATCACAAACAACAAAAAGAAAGGTTTCGATGAGATCCCAAAAATTTAATATTTGATCCAGACAATCGGGTCTTATAAAGGTCCAGTCTTCGCCAGACTCCTTGAGCACGTTACTAAAAAAGATATAGAAACAGATTAAGGCAAATGGTAATATCTCAGAAGACAAAGTTCAGATATAGATTCAGCATGTGTGTTTACCCCTATAGCCTGCGTCATATCTATTTTGACGAAAGTGCCTGCCTTACTTCTGCCAAATTTCCGGTTTCAGCCGGATTCCGGAAGAACTACTGGTCTTGCAAAAAATTGAAGTTCAAAACGGATTCAGCGTATCTCCTTACCCCTGTGTCGAACCTCTAATCAGCCTCGGATAAAACTTCAACTTTTAACAAATTTTCCGATTTCAGCCGGATTCGTGGCGAACTATGTGTCCAGGTAAAAAATGATTGTCATACACGAATCCAGCATGTCTTCTTAGCCGTAAATCGAACACCTAATCAACTTCAGATTAAACTTTTATTATGACAAATTTTCCGGTTTTGACCGGATTCCGACGAGAACATCATTTTCATATTCGGATTCAGACAACTCAGCATGTCTCCTTACCCCTAAATCGGACATCTAATTAACTTCAGATAAAGTTTTAACTTTTAACAAACTTTCCGGTTTTGGCAGGATTCCGGGTGAACTACATGTCTTGCGAGAAGATGGTTTTCATATTCATGTTCAGCTTATCGTCTTACCCCTTAATCGACCATCTCATTAGCTTTAAAAAAAAAAATCGCCTCTTAATCTGAAACCCCTTCCCCTCCCCTAAATATGTAGCTATCGGGTCCATCTACGAACTCGACCTATCCCATGACTCGAAGAATCCTCACACCAAGTTTCATCAAAATATCTCATTCCCTTCGAGAGTTATCGTGCTTACAGACGGACGGACGGACAGACGGACAGTTTTTGCGATGTCACAGGTATCCCTCCACTTACGTTTTGGGATCCCAAAAACTAAGAAAACAGGGACAAAAAGAAGACAAAAAAGAACGAACGCGACAACAAGTGCAAATATCATATAGAGAAAAAGCAAAAATACCTAACCAGGCTTATGCAACTTTTGCCAAATTGGTAGAGACAGGCGGAGCCAAGGAGAACAAAGCACTAGTATACGAAATCCCTGTCTCCGGGTCTAAGAATTAGTGAATTCAGTTACGGAAGTAGGTTACATTAGCAATATAGGTACGACGGGTCCTTTAAAGTAGTCGACGTATGGGCACCTAGCAAGTGGCATACGTGACCACGTTTGAGACACAATAGATATGCGAATTAATGCGGTACGAGAAAAGGAAGATTGATTGACAGTTGTGATTGGGAGGCAAAAGAAAGCTGAAAGAAAATCTAGAAAATGTTAAAGAAAATTGTAAATTGTGTCAGACTATGCCTGTATTTAACAAAAAGTGAAACATCGAATTAAAGTGGGGCTCAGGCCCACGGTTATTTTACCCAGTTTATTCCCAAATATCACTCTCGGGGAAGCACTGTCCGAAATCGGACAGATAATCCAATAACAAATCCTCACTTCATAGCTTCAACAGTTGGCACCTGAGCAGTAAACGATCCATGCCTGGATCCAACTCCCTGGAAAAGGGACCAGTTCGCATGCTCGTAATGGTTACAATGTATTAAAATATAGATATTTGGGCTCGAGAAAATTCAGATCACATACTCATTTCGATATACCACACACGTCGTAGCCGACCTACTAATTACACAAGAGGAGATTGTCCTGTCCCTCAAAAACCTGTCGTCAAATCTCTGATAGCCATATGTCTCAGTTTCACACAGTTTGCTAGTTTGTTTTCTTTTGAGTTTCCAGTCAAATTTAGATGTCAGCGAATTTACTCCTTACAGTTGATTTTGAGTCGCAGTTTCAGAAAAGTTTTACTCCTATCCCTACACATGCAAGGGCAATGTGAACTTCGATCTCTTGTTTATTTCAGTCAGTCACCAATCAGTCATCAATCCTGAACTTCTGTTTCACCACATGAAAACATAGGACTGTCAACTTAAACCAAATATAATGGATAGATGCAATTCATTTTAAAACTTGTACGACTTCATAACTTTGTAACAACATTAAACGGTATGTCAAACATGAAAAATACAAAATATGTAATACTAGATTAATTGTCAAAACATTATACGTGTCTTCACTTGTTAAAAAACTTCACAAAATATTGCACAAATCTCTAAAGGAACCTATCAGAAGAGTGACAAGGTGGGTTTCGTAGCGTTAATTCATTTGCCGTTCCGGGGCTTGCTTGTTCACCAATCTTTACTGCGTATTCAGGCAGAATACCCCTGTGCTTTTCTGTTGACCAGCACTTCCTTCCGAATTTCATGAGTAAGTCATGGCGCCGTTCTGATAGGAGTTGTAATCCGAGTTGTTCTCGGCTTGTTTCGTAATCAACATATTCATATCCAAGTATTATTTTGCAGGCCCGTTTCTGAACGATTTCTAGGTTGTCATTTTGTTCTTGACTCAGACCGCATTTGACCACCGGCTCTTGTTTTTTATTGCATGAACATCTTCTCGATATCTTCCTTCTGCTCTCTCTCTGCTTCTAGCATATTCTTCACTTCTTCCTTCAACCTTCTCAGCTCCTCCCTCTTTGTTTTCACTGTTTCCTCTAATTCTTTTCTCTTATTATCACACTCACTATCAACCTTCCTAATTTTTAGCTGCAGACCAATCACTCTTAACCTTTCTTCTTCAATCTGACCTGATAATTTTTCTGTGCTTGCTATGAATTTTTCTGCTATTGTTTGCACTTTGGAGCAGTTAGAACTTAGACTGGAACACTGCTCGCGTAAAGCTGCAATGTCATTGCTAATTTCCGGTTTTATGATTTTTAAACTGTGGGATTCGTCTAGAAAGATCGGCAACTTTTCACTGTCCATTGTGTCCGTGCAAGGTTTCTTTTGTCCCTGGTCCTTGGACACTGCAGAAACTGAGTTTCGTTGGAAATGGTTGCTAGGAAAACTGCGAAAGGACAACATAATGTTACTATGGAGATGTACGGGGTAAATACGTGCCATGAGCATTTGGAATTGCCTTGTGACGTTTGGTTGATGGATTGATTTGTTCCTCTAGAACGTCGAAACTAAAACACGAACATTCAAACACATGCGTTCCTTTTTTGGATCCCAAAACGTAAGTTGAGGGATACCTATGACATCGCAAAAGTTGTCCGTCTGTCCGTCCGTCCGTCCGTCTGTAAGCACGATAACTCTCGAAGGGAATGAGATATTTTGATGAAACTTGGTGTGAGGATTCGTTGGGTCGGCGGACCAGTCGAGTTCGTAAATGGGCTTTGTAGCCCTACATTTAGGGGTGGGGAGGGGGTTCAAATTAAGGGGCAAACAAAATATTTTGAAGCAGCTAATGTGATAGTCGATTATGGGATAAGAAAACATGCTGAACACGATGGTGAAAACCATTTTGTAATCGGACAAGTAGTTCGCCCGGAATCCGGCCAAAACCGGAAAGTTTGTTAAAAGTAAAAGTTTTATTTGAAGTTGATTAGATGTTCGATTTAGAGGTAGGAAGACATGCTGAAGACGATGGTGAAAACCATTTTCTTGACGGACAAGTAGTTCGCCCGGAATCCGGCCCAAACCGGAAAGTTTGTTAAAATTAAAAGTTTTATTTGGAGTTGATCAGATGTCCGATTTAGGGCAAGAAGACATGCTGAACTTTTATGTGAAAACTATTTTCTACCCGGACATGTAGTTCGCCCGGAATCCGGCCAAAACCGGAAAATTGTTAGAAGTTAAAGTTTTATCTAGCTGATTAGATAACCGATTTAGGGGTAAGAAGAGACGCTGAATCCGTGCGTGACAATCATATTTTACCCGGACATATAGTTCGACCGGAATCCGGCTGGAGTCGGAAAATTTGTTATAAGTTAATTTTTTATTTGAAGTTGATTAGATGTTCATTATTGGGGAAAGAAGATACCCTGAGTTCGTTTTTGAGCTTTCTTTTTCGCCGGACAAGTAGTTCTAGAGTTCGGCCGAAACCGGGAAATTGGCAGAAGTGGCAGGAACTTTTCGTCAAAACAGATATGACTTATACGGGTAAACACACATGCTGAATCCATATCTGAACTTGCTTTTCTTAGATGATTCGCTATTTGGCCTTAATCTGTTTTTGAATTTTAATTGTAAGAATGTTCAAGGATTCTGGCGATGACTGGATCTGGCTAAGACAAGACCTAGTTGTCTGGATCAGATATTGAATTTTTGGGATCCCATCGAAAACTTTGGTCTTGTTTTTTATGGCATTTGCAGCTTCGCTGTGTAAAAAAAAAGTAACCGATCACTTTTCGGTCTGTCTGTCGGTCGGCCCGTCGGTCTGTCAGTTCACTGTTTCGAGTCAGGATACTTCCAGAAGTGCTAGGACGATGAAGCTTGGCAGGCGTATTAGGGACCCGACCAAGCTAGCTTGGAAATAGTCACTTCCCCAGTCCGACCACCGTGGGGGGAGTGGAGAGAGGGTGAATCCAGAATCTTGAGGTATGTATAACTTTCGCACGGGTGATCGGATCTTGTGAAACTTGATATTTGGAAAGACTTCGTGTCTCGATCCCATTTCAAGTCCGGACCGGATCCGTGGGTGGGGGGGGGGGGAAGTGAGAACCGAAAATCTTGTGACACGTAAATATTCCTTCAGCCCAAGCTGACTGCGAATCATGTTTGATGGTGCAAACGGATACGTCAGCTGAATTTTTATTGGAGCTATATTTTGGCCCTTCTTGGCAAGGGTCCTCTTCAGGCTCAATACCGCTCAAGTTGGAAAAACGAACTTGTGGGAAACACCAAACACACGCTTAGAGTGGAGACTTGTTGGGACAAGCACAAGAACTAGATGTACCAGTGAAAGAACCAGAACCGGGTTCGGGCACTGTGGGGGGAGTTGGGGGGGGGGGATTCCGGTGATCGCGAGTTAAGGCACTTCCAGATGTGCTAGAACGATGAACTTGGCTGGAACATTAGAGACAAGATTGGCTTGGAAACTGTCACTTCCCAGATCCGATTATCCCATAAACTACTCATCTTAACCGCTAAGTACAAAAAAAATACTAGATTAAAAATATGGATTTTCATGATCACGATCTGCCCATGATCTTTTTTGCCTCAAGAATTCTGCTTAGAAATGAACCTCGAGCTCCCTTCAAGCGCGCATCTTAATTGCAAAGGGAAAAAAATACTTTTGACCAAACTGTACGGGGGTCCATGATCATTCGTGCGACAAGGGCTAGCACCCTCAAAGCCTGCATCTTAGCCGAAAAGTAAAAAAAGAAATTTGATCAAACGATCCCCAAGGGCCCATAAATATTTTTGCCTCAAGGGTGTTGCTTACAAGTGAATTCCTTAAAGTACAAAAGACACCTTTGAGCAAAAGTACATTTTCAGGATCCCGGTGAGCCCGTCATCATTTTTGCCTCAGATGTTTTGCTTACAGATGAATTTCTAGCACCCTTAAAGTGCACATCATCAGAGCCAATTGCAAAAATAAAATACTTTGTACAAAACGATACTGTCTCGTGATTTCCAAGGGCCCATGATCATTCTCATCTCAAGGGTTTTGCGTACAAAAGATGAGAACAAACCCAGGAATTCGCAAATTCCTACTTTCATCCTCTGACCCAGCCTTGCAAGTGCCATATAAGCTTCTAGCTCTTGATTTATTTATTTTTATTCCGTTTCGCATTTTTATTATTTTATCTGATTCCGCTTTTTCTATTTTTGTATATTCCGTTCCGCTTTTAAAGCGCAAGTCGCAGTAGGTACCTTTTCTATTCCAACACTCGAACATTCGTGACTCCTTCGAAACTCTGCTGGGCTTCCCAAAGACTACAAACCGGCACTACTTTTAGCCTCCCGCAGCCGCTTTGGTTTTGATGACTCGGAAGGGATGCGCGAGAGCCTGATCTGGCTCGAAAAGCGCCGAACACGGAAAATGCAAGAATCAGTCTTCTTGATAGCCTATTGGGCGGTTCGGTTCAAAGTCACTGACCGCTAACATAGCCACGCAGCGCATAGGGACATTTGCTCCTTACTCTGGAAAAACTTTGACTTACTTTGACTTATGTCTCCTGCCGGGCGTCGCTCAGCGTAGAGAGTGCAATCAGCAGCTAGCGCTGGTAGCTTATTATGTGTCTCCCAGTCCATACATAACGCATGGTACTCCCTTATTGAACGCTTGAGGCTTGTAGACCTTGTGCACTTGTGAATGAATAAAGTTTATTATCCGTAAAGTGTAAAACACAAAATACGGAGTATTATGAAACACAGAACAAAACGATAAATAGCGAAAAACAACAACAAACAAACTAACAAAACAACATGAACAAGCTAACCAGCATCAGTAAGAAAGAAGGTCCGCAGAGGGTCGTACACGTGAATCAAGTTAATGGTTCGATCAAGATTTTAACTCGATCGAAACAAGAGGTTCAACATAATCTACTCGCTCTGCGTGAACCAGGCTGTACTTCCACTACTACCCTTTCCAAAAAGAAAGTAGCCTACTCCCCCCCCCCCCAGAATAGACCGATTTGTTCGGATTTCACAGATGATGCAAGAGTACTGCGATCATCATGCAAAAATGTCGAAAATCAGTCCTTTACTCAGAAAAGTTCAGGGTTTTGGGTGCGAAACGAAATCGCATTAAAGCTGAGTGCCATAGGCAAATTTCGAACTTCAACTTATTTCTGCTTTCCAAATAAATATAACACTTATAGAACAGAAAAATGTAAGTAGAACAGTCCAGGGGTGTCATTAGGGGGGAGGGGCAGCTACCCCCCCCCCCCTCCCGACTTTCCAAGGCTACCCAGGAGAAATCATAAAATCTGCAAGAAACGAATTGATTTAACAGCATTATGACAGGCAGTTGCACAAGGTGGATTTTAAGAAGATTTGCTCACCAGATTTTGCCGTTTTTGGGCCGAGCTAATGACCCGGAACCCCCCTCCCTAGGTTTTGGCGAAATGACGCCTTTGGAAAGGTCCAAATTTCAATTATTCTGCGTTAAAATATACTAGGTAGAACCAGTGGAGCCAGGTGTAACAATACTCTTGATGACTAACTCTCCTTGCCGATGCAAAATCGCCGTGTACCTAGCGGAAGAGCCAGAAGCGGCACCACACCTGTCCCGAACGAGCGCCGTGATTGGTTTTGAGTCGTTAGTGAAACGTTTTCTCGTTCTTCCTGAGGATCACTGGCGTGTTTTCGACTTAGACGTATAGAGTGTTCTCTTATTTTTGCAGGCATGCCCAAGCCTGCCGTGCGTCGGGAAAATCATACCAAGATGCGGCGAGCAGTGTCGGACGAGCAGAGCTGCCTCATGTGTCTACAGCATTGCCTAATGCTCGACGCTGAAGAAGCTCCAAGGCGATTGGTCGACCACGACAACGGACTGTATACCGTCGCGGTTTGCTTGCTGAGCCACGTCAACAAATCCAGGATTCTTGCTTTGGAGGTCAGTGCCCATCAGCGACGAATTTTGCCTAAGACGTTTTTCCGTGCTCCCGCTAACAGTCTGTGGCTCGGAAAGAGTGTTTCTGCGGCCTTTTGTGCGCCCACAAGTGTGTTTCCGCGGCCAGCAGATTCTCATGGCTCGCTTTGTGGCTCGAATTCGACAAGTAACTGCCGAGGTGATTCTCGATTTTGTGGCTCGATTGTGGCGGGAAATTTAAATTTAGCAGCAAAATAATGACAAAACATTAAATTAAAAGCTTTCTGAAGCATGTAGATATAAAGTTTAGGATCCTTTTTGTACGGGATGGTAAGGACAAAAGCCTGGAGTTATGTTTATTTTAATTTTACCGCCCAGAAAATAGACAAAAAGGCGTTTCCGCGAGTTTCAACTTGTGGTCGACTTTGTGGCACACACTCGCGTTTCCGCAACAAACACTCAGAAGTTAAGCACCAACCGCGGAAGGAGTTTAATTGTCTTTTTTTTAAATTCAAAACACCTCCATAGATACAAAATTAAATTAAAGTTCGTTTTTTGCTAAATTACTAAAAAAAAGGGCCGCGACTCTTGTAACCGACTTCGATATCTAGGTCCTGTAAAAAAAAAAATTTGCTACTGGGAATAATCTTTTCTCTACTGAGATAAAAATTTTCTCTAATTCGGATTAATCTTGTCCTAGTAGATATAAGATTAATCCCAGCAGCAAATACTACAGTTAACTTTAATGCTTACTCGGAGTGACTGTCTATAGTGTGTTCCCGATCTGGATCCCTAGGTCCGGGCCTGGTACTCACAGTGTCGACACTACAAGAAGAGTGGAGTAAAGGTAGAGGTTCTTGAATTTTCGCTTGACGTTTTTGAGGGCATTCATATCTTTGGCGAACAAGACCAAAGGTATTGATCCAGACAATTGCGTCTTGTCGATATCCGGTTTTTGCCAGACTCCTTGAACATTTTTACGATTAAAATTTATAAACAGATTAAGGCTAATGGCTAATCAAACCAAGTTCAGATATGGATTCAGCATGTGTGTTTACCCCTTTAAGCCATATCTACTTAGACCACATTGATCGAAAATTCGTGCCTTACGTCTGCCAAATTTCCGGTTTCGACCGGATTCCAGGTGAACTCTTGTCATGTAAAAAAACAAAGGTCCAAACGATTCAACATATCTCCGTACCCCTATGTCGAACATCTAATCAACTTCAGATAAACTTTATTTTGTAACAGATTTCAGGATTTGGCCGGATTCCGTGCGAACTGTATGTCCAGTGAGAAACTAATTTTCATATACGGAATCAGCATGTCTTCTTACCCCTAAATCAAACATTAATCAACTTCAAATAAAACTTTTACTTTTTACAGATTTTCCGGTTTCAGCCGGATTCCGGATGAACTAACAGTCCGGAGAGAAAATAAGTCCCTAGATTGACTATCTCATTGGCTTTTTAAAACTATTTTTGTCTTCCCTTGAATTGACCCCCCTCCCCCCCCCCCACACACACACCCCTAAATATATAGCAATGATACCAATAAATAGCAATGACGACATACTTCACGGTCTAGTTTTATGTTTAGAAATGTGGGTGTTTCAGTATGGATTAATCTGCAGGAGAGCACTAGGATGGCCGAGTGTGTATGTTCATTTAAAAATAAATGAAAAGTTTTTTGATGAGTAAAGATGGGTGAGGAGAGACGATTACCTTGAGTATGAATCGCTTCTGTATTGCCACGAGGTTTACTTGTTTTCTATTTATCTATAATATTGAATAATGTTTTTTTCTTTATATAGTTGATTATGTATAGTATTGCATTTATTTTTTTCCCTTTTCTTTTTTGCTCCCAATATAATTATGGTAAGTGATTAAATTATTGAGTCCTGCCACAGACATGCCACTGACCACTGTATAGATAAGATAAGATAAGATAATCTGTATTTGAAAGCCGTATGGCCATATACAGTAACAATCAACATACATAAATACAACCAGCATTCATTCACCACTACTATAATTTCTACGGCGCACTTGCTCTATCTCTTTCCTCAATCTTACTAAACTCTAAAGCCCTTCCAACAAAATTCCCTACTGCGATAATATACCTCGGCGACGTTGATTTCAAGATCCCAGGGAGAAAAGCCATCATTCCCCTTTTCAAAGATACTTCCCCTCAAATGTGAGAGGCTACGACACCGCAGGAGAATGTGGCCAAGCCCATACTCACCTTCCCCACAAACCGGGCAAGACCTATGCTTTGATTTTCACGTGGCAGGTCTGTTATGACATTTAATTTTTTTTTTAATTCCCTTATATATTAAAACTTGTCTCTCTCTCTCAAAGTTAGGACCATCTACGAACTGGACCTATACTTTGACCCAACTGATCCTCCCACCAAGTTTCAACGAATTATGTCGATCCCTTGGAGAGTTATCGTGCTAACAGAGGACGGACGGACAACTTTACGAAGTCATAGGTATCCCGTCACTTACGTTTGGGAACCCCAAAACTGTCTTATTGAACAGTGAAAGTAAAACTGCTGGTTGTTCAGTAAGACGGGAGATGGTGCTGTTAAGGTGTTCGCTTGCATTTTGACTACCGCGCGCTTCAGCCTAATGTTCGTTTTAGTGGATTGTCTATTTACGAACAATCCACTCTTGCGGTCGATGTAGCCGGTTTTCGGTTTTCACCGTTTTTGCTGGAGTTCATAACTCGTGAACCATGACAGGTATTAAGTTGAAGCTTGGTGTATCTTTGGGCATTGGGGTTTAGTTGTGCCTTTTGGGGGCCGCACCCACCACATCCACTTGGTTCAAGGGCAATTGGGCCCAGACTACCCATTTAGTGGAGTTCATAACCCGTGAACAATGACAGACATCAAGTTGTAACTTTGTACAACTGTTGGCGCTGGGGTCTAGTTGTACTCTTTAGGGACCCCCCCCCCTCCCCAGCCCATTGAGTGGAGCTCAGAACCCGTGAACAGTGACGGAGATCAAGCTGAAACTTGGTACAATTGAGGGCGCTGGGGTCTTATTGTGCTTTTTAAGGGTCCCACCCCCTTACCCACCCAGTTCAGGGGCAATTGGGTCCGGATTGCCCAGATAGTCGAGTTAAGAACTCGTGAACCATGACATTTGAAACTTGATACTATTGTTTGGACTGGGATCTGGCTGTACTTTGTCTGGGTCTAAAGCCCCACACTCACCCAGTTCAGGGGCAGTTGGGCCCACAGTGCCCAGTAGCTTAAAGTTTTAACTTTACCATGGATGGAGCTAGGAGGATAAAATTTCCTGTACCTAAATCCTTGGGCTACGAGGCTACGAAGAAACTTATGAAACTGCACCTCCTCCACCCTACCCATTCATGGGTAACTGGGCCGGGATTGCACATGATTTGAGATTTCGCGACCCGTTACAGGTGTCAAATTTAAAATTGGTATACTTGAAGATATTGGGATCTAGGGTTCTGGGATTAAAGTTTTCAGGGCCCCCCTCCACACACACACCTTCACCACCCTCGTTTCAGGGGCAACTGTGCCCAGTTCATAACTTGTGAAACATGGCCAGTATCAAGTTTAAACTTGGAACGGTTGTTGTCACTGGGGGAGAGAAGTCCTGCCTCGAACATCCAGGCTTTTCAGACGCAATTGGGCCCGGATTGCCCATGATTTGAGATTTCGTGACCCGTTAGAGGTATCAAATTTAAAGTTGATATCCTTGATGATATTGGGATCTAGGATTAAAGTTTCCAGGCCCCCCATCCACACACACACCTTCACCATTCCTCCGTTTCAGGGGGCAACTGTGCCCAGTTTATAATTTGTGAAACATGGCCAGTACCAAGTTTAAACTTGGAACGGTTGTTGTCATTGGGGGAGAGAGGTCCTGCCCCGAACATCCAGGCTTTTCAGACGCAGTTGGGCCCGGATTGCCCATGGTCTGAGATTTCGTGAACCGTTACAGGTATCAAATTTAAAGTTGATATACTTGAAGATATTGGGATCTGGGATCTGGTTATAGTTTTCGGTTCCCCCCCCCCTCCACACACACCTTCACAATTCCCCTGTTTTAGGGGCAATTGTGCCCAGTTCATAACATGTGAAACATGGCCGGTATCAAGTTGATTGTTGTCGTTTGGGGAGGGGTCCTGCCTCGAAAAGGTGAAATCCAAATTTGTCGAAATCGTCATATATAGGCCTACATGTAGACACTGATATATAAATATGTCAACGTTATAGATAAAAGTAAACACTAAATAAGATTAAAAATTTTAACGAAAGACGGTACAAACGTCTTTTCATACCGTACATGGTCACATTTTACGTGTTGGAGTTTTGGGATCACCACTGAGGCCGTCTTGCAGGTCGTTCGCGAGCAGTATTGAACGATGGCGGAAGTATATACTTATGGATAGGGTGCTCAAGCATTTTCTTACCGGAAGCCATGCACAGTTTCAACCTACGGGACTCACGGGACTCGAGTTTAAATTTCTGAAGGAGCTCATTTAAGTTTCAGACGCAATTAGGCGCAGATTCTCCAGTGACTGATTTGCGTAACTTGGACCACAGTTATGATTTCCTTTGGCTCACGGTTTCTAGGCTGTTGAATATACTTTTGGAGTCTGACATCCCCTACCCTCCCCGCTCGTTTGCAACGGGGCCCAGATTGCCCATGTGTTATGTTTGTGAACGATGACACAACAAATTACAATCTGGTACACTTGTAGACAAGATGTGCATTGCGTTTGGTTGTTTCACATTTCGCAAAGGGTTTGAGCTGTCAATTAGTCACAACATGTGTTTTCGCGTGAGGGGATGATGAAACGAGATCCGAAACTTTATGACTTTGACATTAGTGTGTTAAAGGAATAATAAAAGAAGTTCATTTCACGATTGATGGATTTTTTCTCTGGAAATAACACTCGGAGTAGCGGCAAGACTTGACAAAATTGACACACACTCAAAAAGCATGGACACTAGCACCACTAGCGACATAGAACGTCTCTACTGAAACTCAATCAGTCTTTCACCAGCGCTGGCTCCGATAACTTCATATTCTGAACATAGCAAAAAAGTGATACAGCCTCCGTTGTTTCCTTGGTGTTCTGTTTCATCCTTGGAATTTCTGAACCCGAAAGTTTGTCTCGCTTTAAATGCAGCAATCGTAGTAGATGGCGCTATGAGTATGGCCCGTTTGCAAAGCATGGAAAGCATAAGTATTGGCGCTACTCCCTAGTGTTATTTTGCTCTGAACCAGACGTACTTGTAAATATAGTTCTGGGCAACATTTGATGAGCCTCATGCCCATTCATCTGAGCGATTTTTGAAAACACTTGTGCCTTATTTTACCAAGTTTTTATCTTACTAAGTGTCGGCGTACCAACATCTCAATTGAATTGAATTCTAGGAGGTGGAAGATCGTGCCGTCGGGCTCCACTTGTGTTTTAACTTCTCTGTCTCCTACACATTCCCGACTCTCCTTGATCGGGCCCGGTCAGTTTCGGGATGGAACGACCGAAGACGGGAGAAGACCGAACACGGGGTATGAAATTGAAAAGCGGTATTTTTCGGGTTTTTTTCTTGATCAGCTAGTTATCCCTCTAAGATGATGTACGAGGTATAAGTATAAATTCGGATATTTCGGTTGCGCTTCCGGCAAACCGTCTTCAGCGAAAAAAACAAAACTAAATCATAAGATCCAACACAATACCAACAGAAAAACGATGTGAAACCAACAAAACATGCAACGACAAGTAACTGAAAACCAGAAGAACGATGCGGATTGAATTGAGTCTGTGATTGTCTATTTACAATTCACCAACTAATTTTACAATCATTCCCTGGGAAAGCGCAGAAGCTTTCACCCAGCATTTATATAACCCTTGTTTCCCATTACTGTAAAAATACTTTACAGAACTCTACGGGGTATTTAATAAATAAACACGGGGTATTTATTTTGGCTCAGACTGAACTCAACCAACATAAACGTTTACTGCGGTATAGGATAGATCTTGATCCAACAAGCGATATATATCGAGTTTTTTGTGTATGTAAACATTACGATGTTTTTCTAGCTGTTAGCTCGGTCGAGTGCCGTTCAGCCAAACGGTCACAGTCGAGTGTCCGACGCATTGTCAGCCCTTCGACTCCGGTTCGGCGAGCCGGTTCGTCTCAAATTCCTCGTCGGAATGATGAAATCCGGAAAAGGAGAACTACTTCTGGCTGGGATGAAGTTTTTCAACGCGCTCATCGTCAACGCGCCATCAATAAGAGACAAAGTCTATCTACAGAAAGAGATTGAGGACGCGGGGTTCAACCCCGACACATTGGACAAGGTAAGGTGGCCAGTCTGGCTTTCAAGCCTGGTAGTCAGTGTCAAAGTTGGCCTTCCTTCTAGCACGTCCCGATGAAAAAATTTGTCTCAAAACAGTAGTATGAAACTGTACGAAAAAGTAGCATGCAGTACGAACTGATGCTACTACATGCTTCTATGTCAAGGCTATCGTGTTAATGCATTCTACTGCATGCTACTATTAGCAAGACTGGATGCTAGTATAGTAAGACAGGATGCTACTGGATACTACTGCTTAAGATTGGCTTAGTCTGTTCAGTTCAGTTTCAGATCAGTTCAGTTTTATTAAATTCAAAGTAAATGGACAAAATAAGATTCGACCCCTACAACAGCTCCATGGCCCATAACATATGGGCCATTAAATGATAGTATTCTTTACTATTACATCTCAATATACAGCTTTGAATGCAATGAAAAGAAGAAAATAGTTTGTGTTTTCATTTTTAGTGTTATAAATTGTTGTTGGGGCTTCAGGAATCTGTTGTATGGCCGTATTAGGCTTTTTTCAATAAATTATTATTATTATTATTATTATTATATGCAAATTTTTCGTCCAACTGTCTATCAACTATCAAATGCGCAGGCTACACATTTTTCATCGGGGTAGAGCGCCGCACGAGTATTCGTTGCTCATAATTTGAAGAAAAATAATCCGCCTCCGCCTGGACCTCTCGTCGGGATCGGGGTGCCGCCGGGTTGTCTACCTCTTTGGAAAACGACCCTGCGCGCCCCCGGACTTTTCTAACGGCGAGACAAGGTCCCAACGACGCATGAGTCTGGAAACCTTCTGGCCGTTTGCGTATCCATTGTAATGCGAATTCTCGCCGTTCCCAGAGGACTCCTTTTGAGGAGTCCCGCGTTTTGTTTGTCCCAGGGACTCAGTCCCGTTTTCTCGCGATTTCCACGGACGGGGAAGGCTCCGATTATCATCCCCATCTTCAAAAAGGACTCCCTTTTAGATTCGCAGAGAATCAATTTTGGGAGATGCTGGTGTTCTTGTTTTTCGAAAAACAGATGTTAGAGATGGTTAATAAGAATTCCTTAGATTAATATTGAGTTTGGGTTGCTTAAAACTGATTTTAAGAAAAAGGCATTCGATTTTTTGTTTGTAGGTATTAACAATGTAAAATTAATTAAAAAGAACAAGCAAAACCAAAATAAAGTGGACGGTCAACTGCATATTTTTTTTTCACGTGTTCTCGTTGTTTTCTGTACGCTGAGTCCGTGTGGAGTGACTCCCTCTATTCTCGCCGGTCCCCTTGATTCCTCGAGGAGTCCTCAGGGAACGGTGAGAATACGCCTTTAATCGAGTTGGATCCAGAAGACGAAGCGGGACCAATCGTCCGAAAATGCCGGATGAATCGTCTGAAAGGCCGGACTCGAGATTCTGGAATGTGAGAGGCAACAGTTCAGTTCAGTTCAGTTCAGTTTATTTCTTACGACCAGAATACATTTAACTATGATGCCAGCACCCGCCCCAATAAAGTTACAAAAAAGCACTTGCAATTGGGCGGGTACATCAAACTCATTTCCTAACTAATAATTAACTAAAAACAAAACAACAGAAAAGAGCACTAAAATAAGAAATAATAACCAATCTCTCATCAACTCATTTAATAATAATAAAGAGAAAAAAGAAAATAATAAGAAAAATAGAAAAAAAACTATGAACCTTGGCCTAACAAATACTTTTTCAATTTATTTTTAAATAGCCCCAGGTGCTCAGCCGCCCGAATACTCTCCGGAACAGAGTTCCACACATTAGGCCCTGAAAATCTAGTAGGGAAGCCGGCCCTGGTTCCACTTCTATGCGGGACGACGAAGTCACTAGCATGACGCGTTTCATAATGATGCAAAGATCTATTGTCACTAAAATAATCACAAAGAACCTCTGGACTTACATCATTTCAACATTGATAAGCAAAAATTCCAACTTGGTACTCCCGTAACTGTCCTACATACAGCACTTGCAACTTTTTGAAGCAAGCTGCAGTGTTGTTTATACCTTCAACATATCCACCAATAAGACGCACCGCTTTATTTTGAAGAATCTGAACACGTTTAAAATTCACATAAAAATTGCTTGCCCGTAACATGCAACCATACGAAATATATGGGTGAATCAAAGCGTGGTATAAAAGCAATAAAACATCCGGACAGGTTTAGGAGGGGGGTGTAAACAATTTAAAATTAATTAAAAATAATCGGAACAAACAAAACCAAAAATAAAGTGGACAGTCAGCTGTAAATTTTTGTTCACGTGTTCTCGTTATTTTCTGTACGTGGAGTTCGCGTATAGTCACTCCCTCGGGGAACGGTGGAATACGCCTTTAATCAAAATGGATCCCGAAAGACGAAGCGGGACCAATCGTCTGAAAGGCCGGAGTCGAGATTCCGGAATGTGAGAGGCAGCAGGTTTAAGAGACAAAATAAATATGCAAATGGGCGGGGGTGGGAGAAAGGGAAGAGTGATTGATAGTCGTGATTGGGGGGGGGGGCAAGAGATGAGCGGAAAAGAAAGAATATAAGCGTGTTCCACCGTAGTTATTACGCATGACGTCACGAATTCTGGCTTTTTGCCGTCAGGGCTGAAACGACTTTTCTATTTTTCAGCAGAATATCATGCCACGGGCGATCCGAATCCGACCAATCACGTTACAAAGATGCGTAGTTACCACGCTCACTAGGCTCCCGAGCGTTGTAAGCAAATAGTTACTATTTCGAGAAGGTTGGAACGGTCAGCGTAGTAACTTTTCAATAGGTTGGAACGAAAATAGTAACTAATCGTTACTATTGTTAGAAGGATGTAACGCGCTCTATATCTAAACTAGCGTAGAGTCATCTTTTTTATGTAGTTAGTGTTAATATGGATGAGAACCACCAAATGGGATTGGCCGTTGTATCGGTTTTGAGAATTAGTTGAATTTAACTGAAAGCTACGAAATTTGGAATAATCCGTTTTACTTTGATTTATTGACCTTTTTTTTAGCCAACAGAATAGTTGATTTACGGACAAAGAAACATTTTAACACATCTAAAATTTGTTATTTTGCCAGGCAAATAGTTCGCCCGGAATCCGGTCAAGATCGTAAAAGTAAAGGTTTTATTTGAAGTTCATTAGAGGTTGGATACTGGGTAATGGGGCATGTTGAGTCCGTTTTTTTATTGACCCACTTTTAGTGTGATGACGACGAAACTGAGATACTTCTCCGGAAAGAACTGGCATTATGGCGCGACGCAGTCGTTGATGTCGACGCTATGGCCGAAAGACTGGGTCTAATCGCTGGTACTAATGCTGCAATGAAAAAGGACCTTGACGACCTGAGGAGCAGAATGGCAGTAAGTAATTATGTTAGAATAATTGAGATTATAAACAACTCTCTTTAAAGTTTAACCGAAAAGGGCTGAGATAGGACAATCTAGTTACCCATCAGTTCTTCACTTAAAGTTTAACTGAAAAGCCAACTTCTTTTTCTGTCATCTAACTGAATACACTGAATTATTGGGTTCTGCAAAGGGATTTTTTTTCTCCACTATCTGCTCTAGTGATGGCGTTCAGAATATCTGGGGCCGTCCCCACAACGTAAAACTCTACTATGACGCGGGAAACTTCAATCTCAACACAAACGCGGCTTTTCAGTGGGCAGTGGTGAGATTGGTGAAGACTGCTTAGTGCCTGAACAAAAAAAAAATCATAAATCTTTCTCGTAAGGCATATAACACAGATACAAGCGCATAGAGGTACCATAAATTACACGGAAATTCCACTATTTGAAAATCGATTCGTCCTAAATAGCGGAACAACGAAGTAGCGTATCTTCAGCGGGTCGTCAGAGCAATTTAAGTGAATAAGTGACGGTAACTAGATTGTCCCATCCCAGCCCTTTTCGGTTAAGCAGAGGCTTGAAGACCCAATGAAAATGAGTTACTTCGTCGCTCCGCTATTCACGAATGATCGATTTTCATTAGTGGAATTGCCCTGTCGGATTCTTGGTACCTCTATGCGCTTTACCTGTGTTGTATGCTTGACGAAAACGATTTAAGAGAAACAAGTGTTCGTACTGTGAGTTACCTTCCGCGAGATGATCACTGACCACTGAAAAGCCGCCTTTGTATTGAGATTCAAATTTCCCGCGTCATAGTAGAATTTTGCTTGTGAGGACGGCCGTAGAAATTCTGAACGCATACTTGAGCAAATAGTGAAAAAAAAAATCAGTCCAAATAATGCGGTGTTTCCAGTTAAATGACACAAAAATAAGCTGGCTTTTCGGTTAAACTTTAAAGAACCTCTCATACTGTTTACTGTTCGCGTTAAATACTTCAAGACTTTAAACAACCCGCTGTTTTTGACAGATTACCCACGGCTTTGGCTGTTTAAGTCTAAAATTTAGATAACCTGGTTTTCTGACACGTGAGTTTCTCGCAAGCAATCGACGTGGGTGTCAAAAATAGCGTAATAAGGTAAACAAAAATAACGTAAATAGCGTAATAGTGTGAGAATCAGTGAGGTACCGCGAGGGAAAAAATAATACTAATTACAAAATTAAAACACTTAAAGAACAAGAGCTACGAGCTCATATGGCACTTGTCACGAGTAGGCGGTACAAGAAAAGGAAATGAGAACGCCACAAAATACACCCGTTAGCCAAAAATGCGGTTCGGATTGGAAATCTGATTTCACTCAAGTCTGAGCATTTCCGGCATCGCCTGGGACCATCTAGGGCAAATGACTAATTTCCAAGTTTCAGCCAAATAAATCCACCCGTTTGATCCCTAGACGTGCCACACGATCTCTGGTACCTCCTTCAACTCCCCCTACCGCGGCCGAATCTGGTTTGGACTCGTGAATGGATCATTTGAAAAGTGTAATACGGGGGGTGAAAGATGGTGGACCTTTGGTCTCGGTCCTGTATTCTATTTGGTAGCGTGGGGGAGGCTCGTGGGGTCTATCTCCTATGGCGTTATAGAGTCAAACGAACTAGAGTGCGGATATATGTGTAATAGATATTTCGACTTACTAATACACGAAGTACATACACTTGTTATCTCACTGTACACTTTTCACTGACTTACAACGGACTTAAGACTCGCTTATGATCGACTGACTTACTTGGTGCAAAATCTTTGCCTCTTATATACCAGCTTTTTCATTTGCCAAAATCGAGCAAAATGGCATTGCGAGTGAGGCAATGCGATTAATAGCGGAAGTGGACTTTGAGCGAGAGTCCTTTGAATTGCATAATGATTCAAGGGACTTTCGCAGAGTTGGGTATCTATTTGAGGGGAAGATCGGGAAAATCTTCTCACTACAGAAGCATCTTCTCTTACCACCTATCAAGTTTCACTCGAGTCTGAGCATTGTTTTTAATTCCGGTACCCCCGCCCCACCGTGGTCGACCGGATACGATAATTGTGAGGAGGAGCTGGAGGGGGGCACCTGGAAACTAGTGAAACGCATAGAGTGGAAGGATCGGGTTGTTACTCGGATGGGTCAAATGGGGTCAAACGTCAAATGGGTCAAACGAGTGCAGCGGTTTAAATGAAACTTGAAATGTAGAGTATATGACACATTTCAGGGTCCGAACCGGATCCGACCTCGGTAGGGGGGGGATGGAGCGGGAACCGGAAATTTGCAGAAATGCTATGCTCCGATTCCAGCCAACTTGCTGGACGGGAAGTGGAGATGTCAGAGATGCGACGTTTATGTTTTCTAGTCGTATTCGGCCATAAATAAGGGGAGTCCCGGAAATTTTGTGGCCCGCATAGGGGTCAAGCAAGTGCAGCGATTTAAATGACAGTGCCCGAATCCTGTCCGGTTATGTCAGTGACGTATTTAGGACTTGCTTGTTCATCCCACCAAGTTTCATTCCCATCAATCCACTCAAAGCATTTCTCAAGGTTTCCGGTCCCCCTCCAAATCCCCCCAAAGTCACCGGATCTGTTCCGTGTTAGAATTGGGACGTCTGAGACACAAGGTGTTCTAAAATACCATGTTTCATTAAGATCCGATCATCCGTCCGGAAGTCAAAATACGTCAATTTTCCGATTCACCCTCCCTCCCCCCCCCCAGATCGTCGGATCGGGGAAGTGACTGTTTCCAAATTAATCTGGTCGGGTCCCTCATACGCCTGACAATTTTCATGGTCCTAGCTTATGTGGAAGTGCCCGAACAAGCAAAAGCCGGTCCGACAGACCGACAGAAATTGTGATCGCTATATGGCATTTGACCAAAGGGTCCCATGTGGACAAAGATTTGTATGGTTCCGAAACTCCTCGTCTCCGGCATTTCTATCGAGCAACTCCAACTTTAAATCGCTAGGTCCTTGGCAGTTTGACACGAAGAGGACTCTTCCTCAGAATCACCACACTTTGCACACGAGTGAAGACCATCTACAGCACGTCTTGTTACCGTAATGTTACCATCTTATACATCTTGTGCTCAAACACCTTTTTGGTTCTATCTTAGGAGACGTTGTACACTATCTCTAAATGCGTGCAGATGCGTGAATAATAATTATTATTCATGGCCTTACATCTCTCATTGCTATTAATCTGTGGGCCAAGGTACGGGATTCTCTTGAGTAAAAACACTCTAAGTTCTACCGTGTTCATCACCAGTGATGTGGTTTCGAGGGTGGTTGATTAGGCTAGGTCTTGAATAGGGTCACTGGGACCTGGTGGATAGCGTGGAAATCCTCTGAAGACCGGCGGGCCTAACCTTTCTCTCGATAAAATAAACGTATACTCGCTACTATTTACAAAAGTTTCCAACAAGATGGTAATGTTAAGATGGCTACCGGAGGTGATGATCCTGATGACCTAACATCATCCAGCTAACAAACTATATCACAATGACGATTAGAGACATACGCCATCTCTCGCAGTCAACCACAAACCATTGATTTTTGGATACCCTATGCCTAGCGCTGGATACACTATGCAAGGTGCTGGATACTGTAACCCAGTGAAATATTGATGATTTGAGTGAAGCTAAAAAATCAACCAATCAGAACTCCTCTACACTGAGGTAGGTCAGGGTTGGGTTACCAACAGGTATCCAGCGTTTGGCATAGGGTATCCAACAAGAGCTGTAAGCTCATATGGCACTTGCATGGGTCAAGATGATTTGATTGATCAAAAGTAAGTTTCGACTTTGCGGTTGAGATGCGCACTCTAAGGGAACTGGAACTTCATTTGTAAGCAAAACCCTTGAGGCAAAACTGCTAATGGGCTGATGGGCATCACGAAAATGCATATATTGCTTAAAAGTATTTTTTTTACTTTGCGGTCAAGATTGGTACTTTAAGGAATAATCGGATTTGGGAAGTAGCAATTTCTAAGCAAAAGTTGTTGAGTCTCCAATATTCCAGCGAAGTTTCATCGTCCTAGCACATCTGGAAGTATCTTAACGCGCGATCACCAGAATCCCAGACCCCCCCCCCCCCTCCTCCAACTCTACCCGCAATAACCGGAGCCAATCCGGTTCTGTAAATGATTAATCCAGAGCATCTGTTTGTCATTCCCACGAAGTTCGATCCAGATCACACCAGTCTAAGCGGGTCAAGTATTTTCCGCCCTCCCCCCAATAATTGCCGGATTCGGTCCGGAAATGAAAAAGGTCACCAGAGAAAAATGTCCTCTGTTTAATTATTAAATTTCACTCGAATCCGATCACCCGTTCCAAAGTTACGCATGACTCAATATTCCGGATTCCCCTCCCTCAACCCCCCCCCCCAAGATTATCATATCGAGGATTTTTTTTTATTCCAAGTCAGTTTGACCGGGTCCTCGATATGCCTTCCAAGTTTCGTCGTGAAAATCCCCCGAAAAACGGAATTCCGGGAAACCCCCTCCTCCCCCCCCCCCTCAAGTGTCCGGATCCAGTCCAATTATGTAAAAGATTTACATGGATCAGATGTTTGTTCTTCCCAGCAAGTTTCACTCCGATACCATCATTCTAACCGTTTCTCGAGATTTCCGGTCCACCCCCCCCCCCCCCCCAGCTCCCCCGCGGTGCACGTAGCCAATCCTATTCAGCAAATGACTTACCTAGAGTATCTGTTTGTTCTTCCCACAAAGTTCCATCCCGATCCCTCCATTCTAAAGGGGTTACGTATTTTCCGCCCCCCCCCCCCCCAATAGTTGCCGGATCCGGTCCGGATATGAAAAAAAATCATCGGAAAAATATCCTCTTTTCAATTCTTAAATTTCACTCGAATCCGATCACCCATTCCAAAATTACGCATGACTGAAAATTTCGGATTCCCCTCCCTCCACTCCCCCCACCATTATCTGATCGACAAAAATTTTATTTTGAAGTCAGTTTGATTGGGTCCCTGATATGCCTGCCAAGTTTCATCGTGAAAATCCCCAAAACCACCATCACCGGAATTCCGGGAACCCGCCCCCTCCCCCCCCATAAGTGTCCGGATCCAGTACAATGGTCTAAAGGACTTATCTAGAGCAGATGCTTGTTCTTCCCAACAAGTTTCACTCCGATCCCTCCATTCTAACCGTTTCTTGAAATTTCCGGTCTCCCCCCCTCCAACTCCCCCCTGACTACCGAATCCGGTCAAGACTTTAAACGAAACACTACAGATATATATTCTATTCAGTTATGAAGTTTCATTACAATCCGATCATCCGTTCGAAAGTTACACACTTCTCAGTTTTCCGGATTCCCCTGCCCTCCACCCCCCCCCCCCCCAAAAAAAAAAAAATGGTCGGATCAGAAAACTGATTTTGGTCGGGTCTCTGATATGCCTGCCAAGTTTCATGGTCCTAGCACAACTGGAAGTACCCTAACTCGAAAAAGTGTGACAAAATGCCCTAAATTTTAAGTTTCCAGCGCCCCCACTTCCCCGTATATGGTCGGATCGAGAAACTGATTATTTCCAGGTTAGTTTGGTCGGGTCTCTGATATTCCTGCCAAGTTTCATTGTCTTAGCTCATCTGGAAGTACCCTCACTCGAAAAAGTGACAAAATGCCCTAAATTTTAAGTTTCCAGCGCCCCCACTTCCCCGTATATGGTCGGATCGGGAAACTGATTATTTCCAGGTTAGTTTGGTCGGGTCTCTGATGTTCCTGCCAAGTTTCATTGTCCTAGCTCATCTGGAAGTACCCTCACTCGAAAAAGTGTGACAAAATGCCCTAAATTTTCAAGTTTCCAGCGCCCCAACTCCCCCGCATATGGTCGGATCGGGAAACTTATTATTTTCAGGTTACTTTGGTCAGGTCCCTGATATTCCTGCCAAGTTTCATTGTCCTAGCTCATCTGGAAGTACCCTAACTCGAAAAAGTGTGACAAAATGCCCTAAATTTTCAAGTTTCGAGCGCCCCCACTCCCTCGCATATGGTCGGATCGGGAAACTGATTATTTCCAGGTTCGTTTGGTCGGGTCCCTGATATTCCTGCCAAGTTTCATTGTCCTAGCTCATCTAGAAGTACCCTAACTCGGAAAAAAGTGACAAAATGCCCTAAATTTTCAAGTTTCCAGCGCCCCGCACTCCCCCGCATATGGTCGGATCGGGAAACTGATTATTTCCAGGTTAGTTTGGTCGGGTCCCTGATATGCCTGCCAAGTTTCATTGTCCTAGCACATCTGGAAGTACCCTAACTCGGATAAGTGGGACAAAAAACTCGGACCGACCGACAGACCGACAGACGGAATTGTGATCGGTATATGGCACTTGAGCCAGAGGCTGCAAGTGCCATAAAAATCAGGGATTTGTCGTAGACTGATCTATCGGCAATAACTTGAACTTATTGCCTAGATGGCGTATGTGTTTACACCTTGATTGGGAAGGACAAACGAAACTGGATGGGGCCCTCTTGAGCCACAACACATTGAAAGAGCGCAATTGCAGTATTATCGCAGTAATATTTTGTCTTAACCTCTGCTGTCTATTTTAGAAACTCGAAGACGAAAAGTCAATCTTCTCGACTGTCGAGGCAAGCCTACGCCAGCGGATTCATGAACTGGAAACGGAAAATTCCCGGCTTCGAGCGCAGGTCAATTTCCCCCCGCAACCGGCTTACGACTCTCCTGCCGGCTCAACCATCATCAAACTAACCACTGACAACGACACGCTTCATCACGAAATCACAAGCAGCACCTCAGTCAGCTCCCTCTCGGATGGGTTTGAAAAGCTCTCCCCCCTCCCACCAAATCTCTCCCTAACTCGTGATTCGTATAGAGAATCGATAAGGGGGGATGATATTATATACGTCGAACCAGAGTATGGCCAGCGTTACGAATCTATAGATCGAAAGACAGGGTATGGAGAGCATATCTACGACGCTACAAATTCGAGCTTAATAATCCCAACAGATGTCCGGACTCACGTTGATGAAGATGCGACAATAGACGAAGTGTTGCAGGAGCTCTCAAATATAGTACATGACGAGGAACGTTCGGATCAGGAATCCTGTTTACAGTCGAAAAGCCACTTTGAAGATCGCGCCAGTCCGGACCGGATTTCTGACGAGTTGAAGATAGTGCCAAAGCGATACCCGTCGCCGCCGAAAAGGAATTCTGATTTTTTGAAGCTGGATGTGAATTTGGATTCGGAGACAAACGATACGGATATCGATTCTGCCGACGACGTAATGTATGACAAGCCGAAATTCAAATCGTCTTTCGGCCGGAAAATCAGTGAAAACTACGGTGTATCCCCGTTTACGGCACGGTACAAGACAGGCGAGAGTGAAAGTAAATCGAGCAACGGCCCTTGGTATTCCGGTGATAGTACAAGGCAGTCAAGCGACGACGCTTGGTATTCCGGTGATATTCCTCGCAAAACCATAGACACTCGGAAATCCGGTGACGGCGCTGCCGGTGGTGATTGGCCAGAAAGCGGCCTGGGCTCGTATCATCGGAAGAAGAAAAATACGTCAGACGTTTCTTTGCACCGGAATGAATCTTTCCGGTACCGGAATTATTCCGAGTACAAAGGTCGTAGTTCTGCCGAGGGATTCCACACTCCCGAGGAAAGCCCGGTGAAGCAGTATCGACGACGGACCCAGGTGATTAACTACGATTTTGACGGCCGGACGGAAGAATCCCGTCGACGAACCCGCAGTTTCGAAAGCTTGCTAGTTCAAGCCATGCCGTTTTATAATGACGTGCCGTCATATGAGAACACAGCCGGTCCCGGTGCTTTGCATTTCCCCAACAATGTTCGTCGCATTGAAGGGACTAAGTACCAAGAAGCAAAAAGCCGGATTGGCTTTTTGAAAAATAAAATCGATGAATACAAGCCAGTATATCCTCAAGAGGGGGACACGAATCTCCCCACGTCCGAGTTCAGTACGGATAAGTTCAGGAGACGCAAAAATCCGAGGCTCTGCGAGACTGCGTCCGGACTTTATTAAATTTGTTGTTTTTTTCACGATTCGTTTTTTGTCAACTTTTCCAAAAGTACTTGGCAGGGTTCGTGCGCTAGCTCTTCCACGTTTTCCCCTGACTTCCCTGACCTTTTTTGGTGATTTTCCATGACCTTTTTCAGCGGTTTTCCAACACGTTTCGATTAGTGAAAAATGCCGCCAAAATCTACGTTATGACTCATACAATAGCAAAGATTTATTCGACTTCTTCCTGAACAAACAAGCCGTCGTATACGTTGAAGCACAGACTGGGACGGCTCAAAGAACAGAGTTATCAACTGATAAACTTTGGGCAGAGAACCGACAAAAAAGAAACTTTCAGTAAAAAAAAAACCGATGCATAAGTATAGACTGAACTTTTTCATTAATTTCCCTGACCTTCTGCGACTTTTCACGATTTTCCCTGACTTTTCCCTGATTTCCCTGACCAAAAAAAGTTCCCTGACTTTTCCCTGATTTCCAGAGCCGCACGAACCCTGACTTGGACTCGGCCGATCGCCTAGACATAGCCCTCAATATGGTGCCGACTGTGCTTCATGGCCAGATGTATTTGTGTTAGTTTTTAGCCAATTAAGAACTTAAAGAGATGATTTAAAATCCAGCAGATAAGAAGAATCCGTCATTCACTGGAGCATAAATAATTTAGGAATGACGGACGCTATGAGACCAAGGAACATTTTACTGCCAAACGTCCTCCTCCACACACACAACTATGTTTACGTTTTCGTAGGGTTTGTAAAGAGGATTGTGCTGTCATTCTTGGTAGCGCCCGTTTCGTTGATTGTTACTGTTTTGTGTTTGTTTTTTTCTAAATTAGACTTTCACTAAAAATCTTCATTTATTTCTTACAGTCCGTACCTTTTAATAGTCAACAACTGAGTGAGCTGCTCCGTACAAACCTTGGTAAAAAGTTTCGTACGGGAATGGCTTCTTGCTCTTTTTTCCATCGTTTTTTTTCTCGTAGTTCTGTCCAGCATCGTACTCATTTGTGTGGGAAGCTGGGTAAGGCTCGTATGACGTTGACTCCTCCCCGTCCACTATTTCCTGGTAATAGTCTGGGATCGCGGAAGGCTTGTAGGAGGCGGAGTGATATTGGTCCTTCTGGTAAGGAATCATGTAGGAGTTGGCGGACTGGTAAGCACCGGGGTAAGAAAGTGGCGCCCCTGTGTTTTTGTTGGAGGACGCTGTGTAAGGCTTCTCGTACGACTGAGCCTTCGGTTGGGAAGAGCTTGGGTATGGCGCGGAGGATCCTTTGTACGAGTTCGTGTAGGGCTTCGTATACGAGTTGGTTAGCGGATAAGATCTATCCTGGATCGGTGACTGTCGTTGGTAAGCCTGTCCACATCCACAGTTCCGCCCACATCCACAGTTCTGCCCACATCCACATGACTGCAGTGAGTAGGCAGGGGAATAAGACTGAGACTGACTGTACTTCGTGTACGGGCACGATTTCATTGTTTCCATCGAATAATTGTCTTGGTAGGAGTGACTGTTCTGCTGGTAAGACTCGCCGGGGTAAGAAAAGGTCTTCTGGTTGTAGGAGGCTGAATAAGGCTTCGTATCAGACTGAACCTTCCCGTACATCTTAGGTTGGTATGAGTATGGCTTTTCGTATGAGCTTGAGTAGGACTCCTCGTACGAGTATGTGGGTAGTGACGATCTGTCCTGGATCAATGACTGGCGGTGGTAATTCTGCCCGCAACCACATGACTGCTGTGGGTAAGCGGTGGGGTAAGCTTTAGACTGACTCTGCTTTCTGTATGGGCACGATGGCATTGATTGCATCTCATAATTTTCTTGGTAGGACTGCCCGTTCTGTTGGTAAGATTGCCCGTTTGGTTGGTAATACTGCCCGTTCTGTTGGTAAGCCTGCCCGTTCGGTTTGTAGGATTGTCCGTTTTGTTGGTAGGACTGCCCGTTCTGCTGGTAAGGCTTTCCGTATTCTTGCTGTCTGCGAATGCAGTCTTGGTAAGTTGGCCCGCAGGACTGAGGTGGACCGTATGACTGTTGTTGCTGACTGTAAGATGGCTGTTGGCATGGGCATTGGTAATGCTCTTCGGGAGCGTAGTTTTGCTGGTCTTTCAGCTTGATGTCCAGTGTCGTTTTGGCAGAAGCGACTGCCGCAAGAAAGGCTAGAACCTAAAAAACATGGAGGGATTAAAGCCACCACAACCCTGATACGTGAAAAGAATGATGTTACTCTCTCTTCTGCTCATACCCTATGCAGAGATCATTGTCGGGGTATGCCCGGGCCCCACCATAGTCACACCTGGTAATAGTGCCGGTAATAAGACCGTTTACGGTCGAAACTGGGAAGAAAAGACGCTGAAAACATAAGATAGTCGACACCGAAAAAATCCGTCTCCGCCATTTTGAAACGTATCTTTGGACCAATCATAGACCAGAGTCACTGACTTTAGCTAGTGTTGTTTACCTTTGAGTGATGATGGTGGGAACATGTCTTTCTATATAATTTTCTTTGTTCAAAGTTTGACCAGGATGAAACGCAAAGAGTGGGTAATAACCAACTTAACGAACCAAATTACGTACGGATGTGCCTGAATGTAGACCGCGCAGTAGCCGAGAAGCACGGGTAAAATACACAACTCTTCAGAGGCGTATGGGATTCGTAGTCTTTCGTTACAGAAGAAGTTTCCTCCAACTTTATTTAAAACTATTTACCTGCTTCTGTGTTAAGGTCAAGCAACAATCTCAAAAGTTCACACGACCCACGAGCGAAGCTCCAAAAAGTTAAACCAAGGCCCAAATATTAGGAAATAAAAGGACAGAATAATGTCAGAGAACCAAACACTAATCTGAAGGTTGAGGTTGCTTGTTCTTACGGATGTACTGGTCGCAAAATCCCTAGTTGAATATCCCGTGAAGGAAGCTCATTTTGATACTTAATAAATTATAAGATTTTTTTGCAGGGTAGACCTGTGTACCTCGGTGGTCGTGCGAGCAAAAAGTCCGGGGTTGAAATCCCCGCACGGGGAGCACTTTAGTTCTTCAGTTCACTACTTATAATACGATAGACCAAACGGTTACTTATGTCTGGGTTTACACTCGTAAATTTTTTTAATTTTTTTTTAACTCGCGAAAAGTGTCAGTTGCACAAATAGTTATCAAACTTGTGTCCTAGACAAACCGCGAAAACGGACTGAGAGCAACATGTCTCTGTATAGAATAAACTCGATTACTTGTGTTTATTGTAGCTGATGCGGGTTCTATTTTAAGTTCAACGGCGGTGATACCTTTTACTATTTCCTTATCGGCATCAGTTCTTCTTTCTTGTATGGCTGGTAATTTTTTTTTACAAAACGTTGCTAGCAAGGCCGTATCTAGGGGGGGGGGTTAGGGGGTTGAAACCCCCCCCTCGAAACATAAAAAATAATCATTTTACAGGCTTCTCCCTCTGATCTACGTCTTTTTTGTACTTTTTTTGTCCGAACCGCAGGAAAACCCCCCAACCGAAAGGCGACCCCCCCCCCCCCCTCCCAAAATAAATTCCTGGATACGGGCCTGGTTGCTAGGCCCGCCTTCTAACGGAAAAATAGTTTATGAACTATAGGAGACCTAAGGTGAGTTTTTATGGCACTTACGGCCAAGTGCCATATAGCGATCGCAATTTCTGTCCGTCAGTCGGTCGGTCGGTCGTTCTGTCCCGGTTTTGCTAGTTCGGGCACTTCCAGATAAGCTAGGACGATGAAACTTGGCAGGCATATCATGGACCGGACCAGATTAAATTAGAAATAGTCGCTTCCCGATCCGACCATCTGGGGGGGAGTGGAGGGAGGGGGAATAAGGAAAAATTACGAAAAAGAGATATTTTTAACTGACGAACGGGTGATCGGATCTTAATGAAACTTGATATATGGAATAACCTCGTGTCTCAGACGTCCCAGTTTAAATCCGGACCGGATCCGGTGACATTAGGAGGAGCTGGAGGGGGAAAACGGAAATCTTGGAAAACGCTTAGATTGGAGAGATCGGGATGAAACTTGGTGGAAAGAACAGGCACAAGTCCTAGATAAGTGATTGGCATAATCGGACCGGATCCGATCACTTCGGGGGTGTTGGGGGGGGGGGGGACGGGGAGGGGGAATCCGGAAAAATTAGGTATTCTTAACTTACGATCGGGTGATCGGATCTCGATGAAACTTGATATGTAGAAAGACTTCGTGTCTGAGACATCCCAGTTTAAATCCGGACCGGATTCCTTGACATTGGGGGGAGCTGGAGGGGGGAACCGGAAATCTTGTGAAACGCGTAGGGTGGAGAGATCGAGATGAAACTTGGTGGAAAGAACAAGCACAAGCCCTAGATACGTGATTGATATAACGGACCAGATCCGTTCACTGTGGGAGAGTTATGGGGGGGGGGATCCGAGTTTCTAGTGATCCCAAGAGTTCTGTACTTACTGATGTGCTAGGACGATGAAACTTGTCAGGCTTGTCAGGTACCCGAACAGATTCACTTGAGAATGTCGTTTCCTCGATCCGACCATCGTGGGGGAGTGTAGGGATGGGGAGTCCGGAATCTAGTGGCAAGTTCAGCTATTGAACGGGTTATCGGATTTAAATGAAACTTGATATTTAGAAAGACCTCGTGCCTCAGATGTCCCGTTCTAAATCCGGACCGGATCCGGTATCATTGGGAGGAGCCGGAGGGGGAAACCAGATATCTTTGGAATATAAGATATCTTTAGAGTGGAGGGATCGGGATGAAACTTGGTGGGAAGAACAAGCACAAGTTCTAGATACGTCATTGACACAATAGTACGGAATTTGGGCACAATGGGGGAGTGGGGGGTCCGGATTTCCAGTGATCGCGGGAGTTCGGTACTTCCTTATGTGCTAGGACGATGAAACTTGGTAGGCATGTCGGGGACCCGAACATATTGACTTGAGAATAGTCGTTTTCTCAATCCGACCATCGTGGGAGGATTGGAGGGATGGCGAATCTGGAATCTAGTGGCATGGGCAGCAGTAGTTATATAAAGGGGTTTCTACCCCACCCTCCCCCCCCAATTTCAAAACCCCATTTTAACATCAATTTCTTAAATTTTAACATCCTTTATTCGAAATTAACCCCTTTTTTACAGATTTTTTAATTTCATAATTACACGAAATAAGGTACCAAGAAATGATAATATTACCCCTTTAAGACATATAAACTAATACAATATACACTAATATATAAGTACACTTATTTTATTAACTATTACAACAATTCTGAATCATATCACTGGTAAACAGTTCTAAATCCACATGTTTCGTTACTCTTATTTACCCGTACAATCGGTTGCAAAATCAGATTTTTCTTTAGAAGCAACTCGCTAGCAATTGCATTATATCTCTGTGGAATAAACAAATCACAGACTTTGTTATTATGATTAATAACGACAACCAACTTATCACCATATTTTGTCTTAGCAATTCTCATTTTAACGATGGCATATTTCAATCCTAATACCAGTTCTTCTTTCCTGATTGTCTCATTATATTTGTTTATTCTGATTGTATTCATGACTTCCTTCAGCGACTCCATTTATTAGTGGCTGAATTTCTTTAATAAAAATCCAAACTCACAAACTCACATACATATTTTTATTAATAATATCAAGTGTAGCTTTTCTTTCATAATATATAACACAGTAAATATTATATGGTATGGGTTGATTATCTTTTAATGTTATACTTATTTCAATATCAGCAGTTGTTCCATTATAAATATTTGCCTCGTGTTTGGAAACATCGAAACAGAATAGTGGATATACTTCTTTAAATTCTTCTATATTGACTACACTACCAGTATCAAACGCTAATTGTTTATAACCCAAATGTATGTATCTGTTGTACGGATTAGAGTACGTGCATTTTTCATCACTAAAGTCGCATTTGAGGGGTTCTTCTGGATATTTATCCCCGTTAATTCTAACCTCTATATCAGTCAAATTCATATGATCAAACACCATATTATTCTTTTTTTGGTTGTTATGCTTTTCATTTTTCTGTAACATTTTTTGTAGGACTATTTCTCTCAGACACAACTTTCCATGTGTGTTCCTTATTCTGACTAACATCACTTTTATAAGTATTACAAGCTTCCCACATCAGATTATACTTTTTATCCTTTGCCAAACCCTTTTCCAATTCACTCATCATTTCAATACTAGGAGCTATGACAGGAATTTTCCAGGATAAATACTCAATGACTACTTTACAATTAGTATCCCCATTTCTTACAATCATGTTATTATCATCATTTCTTCTTAGACAAATTCTATGCGATGCACCTCGAAAAAATCGTTTGTTTCCTTTCAAGAATCCGAACAACTCTGATAATGGTAAATATATATTTACTAATTTGCTGTTTTTAGTTCTGTTATATCTCTCTCAAACCCTTTATTATAATTTCGATTGGGTTTAGAACTGACAACCACAGTTCCTGCTAGTGCTCCACCTGCAGGTACGGTAAATGAACTACTTATAGGGTAGATATCGGTTCCCTGATTATAATCCTTATACCAGAAATGATTTCTAGCTGCACTTCTAGAATAATCATCGGAATATTCAATCAACTTTGTAACGGTAGTTGCAATACCAACATGATTAATTTTTTCAACAGGAGTGTCGTTTATTACATACTCAGCGGTACTAAATAAATTGAATCCATTATTAGTTAACGTAGCGGCATCGGTTGCCTCTATGTTAGCTCCATTCTCTTTAACTATTCTTACACCCCCTTCAAGATAACTTTCACTTGGATAGAACCAGGAATCCAATTTCTTCGTTACGAATTCAAACTCTGATTTATTGGATACATTCACATCTGTTTCTCGAATTTCTTTAAATTCATATTTAACCACTGTATCATCCACAAGCGGCTCATCAAAAATGTTCCATTGCGGACTGATAACTTTATTTACTACCATTTATATAAGAAAGAAATTATCAAATAAAACTTATTTCAGAATCTTCAGTCCATTTCCAGTCATTAACGTTTTGATCAAGTCCTGACTTCTTTGGTTTAAAATTCTTTTATTTGTACCCAGAAGATCCTTCATCGATTTTTTGTTTCCAATTACGTCAATGAGTTATTTCCTGTTTACATCAATCAGATCTTTCCCGTATTCTATTGCTCTATTTTTCAACAACTCAAATCTCGGTTTAATAATTTTGTTATACATTGACATAGCTCCATCTTTTATTTGTTTTGCTGACGTTTGAAATAACTGAGAATTAGCAATGTTTTTGAATATACTACCGATTCCACTTCCATACTGTTTTTTATAAAGTAATCGTTTATTATTAATCAACATTTATAGGTAAATAATTTTATTTCACTAATCCTTTAAGCTTTTCTCAAATGCAAAACGTATCCAACGTTATCACCATTCAAATAGATAGGTCTTCCCAACTGATCAGTAATTGTCATTCTCAAGGAGTAAATAAAGTCTTTTGTGTTAATAGGAAGGTAGATTAATTGTCTAGGATTTTCAACAATTTGACAACCTGGTTCTGTATTCGGAACAAATGTCCAAATGACATCTGATTTACTTTTGTTTACGATAGAACTGTTTACAAGAGAGCAGTGAATTTGAATTTTATCAACGCTTCTCGTTATATTCGGAAGCTTTGTACCTTCATTGATTTTCTTAGAAATCTCACTATCCTTCTCAAAGCCTAAAATCTGACACAAGTCACTATTAAATCGAAACACATATTTTTCTTGTAATACTACGACAAATCTCATAGATGCTGGATTGGATGAGATTACAATAGGACACTTATCTTTTGGAGTATCAAAATACTGACACAAAAAATAATTCAAACAAACCAACAAAAAACAAGCCACGAATACCACAAAGTACACTGATTCAAACCTATTTCATAATCCCAATTACGATTCAATTCGATTGGTTGACTAAATGCTATATCAATGATACTTTCATTACCTTCAATGTTTAACAACACTATTTATTAGAAATATTTTTTATATATTGAATTGTAAACTCTCTTCGTAGAAAATTTATTTCGCATTAGCGAATCCAAAATATCAATAGCTTCATTCCTCACCTCATCAGATGTATTCCCGTTTACTCTACTACCTATCAAAGTGTACAATTTTTTAATCATTTCATCACAATTCATAAATATTCCAGTTCCTTGTTGTTTGACTAATCTCAAATTTTTTTGAATGGCTCTTAACCTATTCTTGTATTCTTGTATAAATTGAATAATTTGATCATGGCTAGAGTAACCTTTACCGCCATAGCTTTGACTTATATTTGTTAAATGATCCAGAGCCTCCTCTATATCCGTAGGATGACTAATGTAATACATAGGCATTTTAAAATAATGATCATTACCACCCCGCGATTCATGTTTTGAATTAATCTGATTTAACAACTCTGGATTAATATCATTATTCATATCAATGAATGGTGGTCCTAAAGCGGGAGTTGGTTCTAAAGCAGGAGTTGGCGCTCGATTCGATACCTCTGAAGCAGTCTTAAATGTTTCACCTAATCTTTGAAACCGTCTGCTTGAATTTTCATCACTCTTCTGTAATTTCTTAACGATCGCTTCAGTGTTTTCTTTTTCTGCCGTAACAACTGGAGCGTTTAATTCTGAAGCATATTCCCGAAACCCTGCTTTCTCCATCTCGTATTGTTCAGCTTTTTTTCTTTGAATTTCTCTGTTCTTAACTATACCCGATAACATATCACTCAAACGTCTTGAATCCATTTATATACAAGTAATTTTATTTCATAATAAATTTTGAAAGTTCTTTTTCATAAAACCCTCCTTGAATTAATTCCCCACTTTTGTCAGATATTTCATAAGTAATGGGGGTGGTAGGTCTAATGGTTGCTATCTGGAATACTTCATTCGTATAATTCGGTAAATATCCTTTATTAAAAATACTTTTTTCTTTTTTAATTCTGACTAAATCCCCTACTTTGTAATTTCCTACTATTTGTAGTCATCTGCTGGAGGAAACAAAGCATTGTAAACCTTTTTCTGATTTACCTTTTTACTAGCATCAATTGGTTTCATTTGTATTGAACGATGATAAGAGTTATTATAATTTCTAACAAATAAAGGTAAAGTATCAATCCATTTAGTAGTGTTATTGTGAGTAAAATATTTCCACAACTTTTCTTTCAGCGTTCTATTGAATCGTTCAACAATTTGCGCTTTCAGTTCACTTTCAGATGCAAACCAGTGTATGTCGTTATTTTTCAAAAAAGATTGAACATTTCTCATTACAAATTCTTTACCTTTATCAGTTTGTAGTTTCTGATGAATTCTTTCTTTAAATATATGACTGAATGCGTTTATTTTTCCAGCACCCGTTTTATCTTTCAAAGGGACACACCAAGCGTATTTACTAAAGCAATCAATAACAGTCAAGATGTAATTTATTCTATCATTTGCTTTTTTATATTTCTGAAGGTCAACTAAATCAGCTTGCCATTGCTCATCAGCATAGTGAACATAGACTCGCCTCCTTTCAAAATTGTGATAGGAAGGTTTGTGTAACGTATACACATTCTCATTTTGAAAAAACATGTTTTATGTTATCTTTAGAAACGTTCACTCCATTTTCTTTTAATTTTCGGTAAATATCATCAACCCCTGAATAATTCGAATAATACGTCTTTAAAATATCTTTTTCTGCGTCGAGGTTTTTTTTAAAAACAGATTTTTCCTCGATCCGCAAATAACGCAATTACCTTTCAGCATTGGAACATTATTTTTCTGTGACACTGCCTTAAACATTGATTCAGTGTCAGTTTTCTTTTTACATCTCATACAATAAATCTCCATTTATTAGAAAAAAATTTCTTAAACGAAAAGCTACTAACTGAAATCCTTCAGTTTGCGCTGGATGTAGGAAATAGAGTGAAATCCACAGTTTAATTCATCTATATTTTGAACAGCAAGATTTTCATAAGCTATTTTTTTCTTTGAAGTTTTTAGATATTTAATTATTTCTTTTCCTGGGGGTATATCGAAAGAATCGAAAAATTCGACATAGGATTGATTAGGTAGATTACAATACGCTACCCAGTGAGTTCCAGGCATTCCGAGTTTATCATAATTAATGACACCGCATTCGAGGTTATTTATATGTTTGGGTAGCGTATCTATAGAGAAAACACCTCTAAAATGTGGTATACTCTCTAATGCATCCATAATATCAAAATTTGTTAGAGGTTCTACTTTACTTTTGCTTCTTTTTTGATGTTCCCGTTTTTATGGCACTTGCAGCCTCTGGCTCAAGTGCCATATACCGATCACAATTCCGTCTGTCGGTCTGTCGGTCGGTCCGAGTTTTTTGTCCCACATATCCGAGTTAGGGTACTTCCAGATGTACTAGGACAATGAAACTTGGCAGGCATATCAGGGACCCGACCAAACGAACCTGGAAATAATCAGTTTCCCGATCCGACCATATGCGGGGGAGTGGGGGCGCTCGAAACTTGAAAATTTAGGGCATTTTGTCACACTTTTTCTAGTTAGGGTACTTCCAGATGAGCTAGGACAATGAAACTTGGCAGGAATATCAGGGACTTGACCAAAGTAACCTGGGAATAATAAGTTTCCCGATCCGACCATATGCGGGGGAGTTGGGGCGCTGGAAACTTGAAAATGTAGGGCATTTTGTCACACTTTTTCGAGTGAGGGTACTTCCAGATGAGCTAGGACAATGAAACTTGGCAGGAATATCAGGGACCCGACCAAACTAACCTGGAAATAATCAGTTTCCCGATCCGACCATATGGGGGGGAGTGCGGGGCGCTGGAAACTTGAAAATTTAGGGCATTTTGTCACACTTTTTCGAGTTAGGGTACTTCCAGTTGTGCTAGGACCATGAAACTTGGCAGGCATATCAGAGACCCGACCAAATAAAATTAGGAATAATCAGTTTTCTTATCCGACCATTTTTGGGGGGGGGGGGGGGTGGAGGGCAGGGGAATCCGGGAAACTGAGAAGTATGTAACTTTCGAACGGATGATCGGATTGTAATGAAACTTCATAACTGAAGAGAATATATATCTGTAATGTCCCGTTTAAAGTCTTGACCGGATTCGGTAGCCAGGGGGGAGTTGGGGGGGGGACCGGCAATTTCAAGAAACGGTTAGAATGGAGGGATCGGAGTGAAACTTCCTGGGAAGAACAAGCATCTGCTCTAGATAAGTCCTTTAGACCATTGTACTGGATCCGGACACTTATGGGGGGGGGAGGGGTCCCGGAATTCCGGTGATGGTGGTTTTGGGGATTTTCACGATGAAACTTGGCAGGCATATCAGGGACCCAATCAAACTGACTTCAAAATAAAAATTTTGTCGATCAGATAATGGTGGGGGAGTGGAGGGAGGGGAATCCGCAGGGGAATCCGGGAAATTGAGAAGTGTGTAACTTTCGAACGGATGATCGGATTGTAATGAAACTTCATAACTGAACAGAATATATATCTGTAATGTCCCGTTTAAAGTCTTGACCGGATTCGGTAGCCAGGGGGGAGTTGGGGGGGGAGACCGGAAATTTCAAGAAACGGTTAGAATGGGGGGATCGGAGTGAAACTTGCTGGGAAGAAAAAGCATCTGCTCTAGATAAGTCCTTTAGACCATTGTACTGGATCCGGACACTAATGGGGTGGGGGGTCCCGGAATTCCGGTGATGGTGGTTTTGGGGATTTTCACGATGAAACTTGGCAGGCATATCAGGGACCCAATCAAACTGACTTCAAAATAAAAAATTTTCGATCAGAAAATGGTGGGGGGAGTGGAGGAAGGGAATCCGAAATTTTCAGTCATGCGTAATTTTGGAATGGGTGATCGGATTCGAGTGAAATTTCAGAATTCAACAGAGGACATTTCTCCGATGATTTTTTTCATATCCGGACCGGATCCGGCAACTATTGGGGGGGGGGGGGGAAATACGTGACCCGTTTAGAATGGAGGGATAGGGATGGAACTTTGTGGGAAGAACAAACAGATGCTCTAGGTAAGTCATTTGCTGAATAGGATTCGCTACGTGCACCGCGGGGGAGCTGGGGGGGTGGGGGGGGGGGTGGACCGGAAATCTCGAGAAACGGTTAGAATGATGGTATCGGAGTGAAACTTGCTGGGAAGAACAAAAATCTGGTCCATGTAAATCTTTTACATAATTTGACTGGATCCGGACACTTGAGGGGGGGGGGGAGGAGGGGGTATCCCGGAATTCCGTTTTTTGGGGGATTTTCACGACGAAACTTGGAAGGCATATCAGGGACCCGGTCAAACTGACTTGGAATAAAAAAAAATCCTCGATATGATAATCTTGGGGGGGGGGGGAGTTGAGGGAGGGGAATCCGGAATATTGAGTCATGCGTAACTTTGGAACGGGTGATCGGATTCGAGTGAAATTTAATAATTAAACAGAGGACATTTTTCTCTTGTGACCTTTTTCATTTCCGGACCGAATCCGGAAATTATTGGGGGGAGGGCGGAAAATATTTGACCCGCTTAGACTGGTGTGATCTGGATCGAACTTGGTGGGAATGACAAACAGATGCTCTGGATTAATCATTTACAGAACCGGATTGGCTCCGGTTATTGTGGGTGGAGTTGGAGGAGGGGGAGGGGGTCTGGGATTCCGGTGATCGCGAGTTAAGGTACTTGCAGATGTGCTAGGACGATGAAACTTCGCTGGAATATTGGAGACTCAACAACATTTGCTTTGAAATTGCTACTTCCCAAATCCGATTATTCCTTAAAGTACCAATCTTGACCGCAAAGTAAAAAAAATACTTTTAAGCAATATATGCATTTTCGTGATGCCCATCAGCCCATTAGCAGTTTTGCCTAAAGGGTTTTGCTTACAAATGAAGTTCCAGCTCCCTTAGAGCGCACATCTCAACCGCAAAGTCGAAACTTACTTTTGATCAAACAAATCATCTTGACACATGCAAGTGCCATATGAGCTTACAGCTCTTGTTTGACTGAGTTTCCTTCTTAGACCTTCCACGTACCCCATTGCCGACAACTTTTTGTGTTCCAGGAAGTGTAAGCGCTCCACCTGTGTTGACATCATCGGTTTCCTTCCTAGGCCTTCCACGTACACCATTACCGACAACTTTTTGTGTTCCAGGAAGTGTAAGCGCCCCACCTGTGTTGGTTATGTTATCCACCAATTTCTTACCAGCGAATGTACCCAAAGCAGCAGCTCCGCTTGTTAAAGCTGCCTTTCCAAGGGTAATTGCTAACGGTATTAGGAAAGGAAGTAATCCACCCTTTTGAATCGCTTCTTTCATCTGTTTGAATGATACATCAATATCACAGCCCTTATTATTCATTTTACATGTTTCAATTTTATCAATTTGTCGTTTACTTAAAAGTAACTTGACTGGTTCTCGTTCATTCTGTCTACTATGACTAACACGTATCTGACATTTTTGTTTAGCATCAAAGCATTTCTTCAGCTTTCCTTTCTGAAGCTTTGACAAATAAACTGTATACTCCATTGTTTCAATCATTTATTAGAGAATTAATTTATCTTATAAAATTTGTTTACCAGCCATCATTTTTTCTATTCTGAAAACGAATGGTTTGTCAACAGGTTTTTGCTCTAGAAGCCTTTTTAAAATATTTACTACTGCTCTTTCAATATTATCGATATGGGTTTGTTGGTCAGCAATTTTTGTTTCAATTATATTGTTATGGGTATGTTGACCAAGAAGCTTTTTGTCATAATCTAAAAGATTCATAGTTAACGTTGCTAAATTAACAGCATCATTTTTGTTTTTAGGGTTTTGAACATTTGTTATCAACTTGTTTTCAGCGTTAATTTCTTTATCATTAACTCGAATTATTTCTTTTACAAATAACCCTTTATCTTTAATCCTTACCAATAAATTATCAAGAGAATCATATACAGCAGTTAATCTGTTGATATCTTCGCTAAAATACTGATTTATCCCCACTTGTTCTGCGGTAATTTCTACTTTAAATTGATTCAAAATAATAGTCATAGATCTGAAACTAATAGCGTCCTGGTCTGCTTTCGCATCCCCTAAATTAATAGTTCTCTTATCATGTAGTTTAATATTACCGTTGTCATCAGTAACTCTCTTTTCATTCGATTCGTTACTAACCTTTTTTCCAATACTATTCATTTATAATAGAAAAAAATTATCCAGTAAATTTTTCAAAGTTTTTTCTGTACTTCAGGGTTTTATATTTTGTTTTTAAATCAATAAAGAAAAATCCGTAACCTTTAGTTGCAACCTCGAATTGTCTCTGAAAGTTCTCATTGTCTATATTAGATACTTGATTTTGCCTGATTAATTTTATTTCTTTTGGATTAGAACACTGAAAGAATGCGAAATAATTACACTGAAGTCTTACAAACTTTGGTGTTTTATGATAGCTCTGTGATAAATAAACAATTGAAGCATTTTTCTTTCTTCCTCTTATGAATAAATCTTCTATTTTCTTCTGGTCTTTTTCAGTTACAAAATCATCAAAGATAATCAAGTTTTTATAATTAGGGTCTAGGTCATCAACATCGATAATATCATTAAGGTAATTACTTACGGTTAAAATATTCGTTTTACATTTTGATTCCAAGGTGGTTAAATTGTCTATAAGTTCTTTATATTTATCTTCTTCAAGATCTTTTGCATACAAGTATATTCGGTTGAAACAGATATATTCATAAATTAAATTCAAGAGTAGATTGGTTTTCCCTGTTCCTGAACTTCCACAAATTAATAACCTAAATGGCCACTGAGGTGCAAGGTCGTGCTTGTTCTGATAGTTATTCTTTTCGCTAAAATCATATACTTTGATTGGTGCCTTTTCATTCAATTATTTAGGAAGAATTTTTCATTCTAAGATTTACTTGAATATTTGAAGTTTTGGAGTGGGTACTTGAATTTTTGGAGTAGGTACTTGAATTTTTTGGAGTGGGTACCTGAATTTTTGAAGTAGGTACTTGAATTTAATGTTTATAACCTAGAGGTAAAGTTGTAATATTATCGCTTGTTACTATCCTTTTATCATCCTTAGGATCAAACGCTTTTTTATTCTGTTCTTCTAGGAACGTATTGTGCTTGTATGATCTTAAGCTATACTGGGTTACAGAAACATTTTCAGTTTTACCAAACAGTACATCCTTATAGTTTTGAATCGTAATTTTATCTTTAACTATGTTCGTTTTTATTCCTTTCAGTTTTTTGCTAGCTTTTGAAGGGTCTTGGTTGTCCTCTACATAAGCATATACTTTTGATCGTAATCCTACAAACTCAGTCATAACCTGTCCTGCTAGTTCGTCTTTCATCATTCCTATCACTTTCTTATTTACATTAGGAAACCCATATGGATTATCTTTCGCATAATCAGATGTATCGAATCTCTCATTCAAATCTTGTTTGATATCTTGATAGAAATCTTCGGTTCTAATGTCGTATATGAAAGAATCAGTATCCATATAACATAAATCAATTTTATCTCCATATTTAGGCTTCATATAATCATAATGGAATTCATACATCAATAACTTGGATAGTTCTAATACAGCAAAACCTATATACATTGGTTTGTCTAGTTTTATCTTTTCCTTTGACATTCTTGCCACAGAAAAGTTTTCACTGAAAATAATTTCAGATTTAAAGTTGGGTTTCTTTATTATTTTTTCTCTTGTTCTATCGTCAGTTATTATTTCCATATCTGCTCGTTTCCTCACATTTTCCATAGTTTTTCCAAAGCAAGCATTATTCATCGGCTTAAAAAAGTCCTTTTCAAAATCGTTAGTACCTTTAGTTCTAAGTGCTGTGTTGTGGTCTATCTATCCCTTTAAGTAAGCACTTTCAGTGAATCCTAGTATTCTATGTACTTTTTTCAGTATCAAACCCTTTTGTAAATAGAATTCTAGATTCCTGTGGTGAACTACGTAATTGTTTTTATCTAATAATGTGGTACAAAGCTTACCATTAAAATGTTCTGGTGCTAATGGTAAATCTTTGTGTAATTCGTGTAGTTCTTTTGGATATTCCAAATCTACATCATATATAACACCTACATTCGGTAATTGTATCACCGAGTTAACATGATTTTTTAAAAGGTTGTAATACCCGATTGATGTGTTTTCATTTCTTTCTTTCAAATAATCTGGTATTGGAATGAATTGGAAATCATTAGCTGGTAAGTCTTGTGACATCGCCCACCCATATAAATTATTCTTATCGAAATACATTAAATAGTTAGATGGCTTATCCTTATCATAACTGCTCATATATTTATTATTTGCTTTAGCGTATCTCTTTATACATTGCGATACACCACCTCTTATCCCCTTTTCAATGAATGTATACATGTCTTCCTTTGAGAATAACGGTAACTCTACTGTTGAATGCTTTAGGAAAGCGTCCCATGTTAGTCCTGGAGCTGAGAAGTAATGAAGTGGATCCAAGTCATAATTATGTATACATACATTTCTGAAATTCTCTACAACATCCGACAATATTAATACATCACTTTTTAGGTACAACTTAGTATAATCAAGTAATGTTTTACAATTAAGTTGCTTCCAAAGAGACACCGCTCTTTTATAATCAGTTTTGTCAATACCTTTTCCCCTTAACCTAGAGGAAAAGCTTTCTATGGGTGGTAAGTTTGTATAATTCATTTTACTGAAACTGTCTATGAATTCATACGGATAAACTCCTTTTTTAATTATTTCTTTGAATTCTTCATCGTTTTTGAAACTACTCGATGTATATTTGAAATCCTCTCTCAGATGATTAAAGGATTCTTTGCAATCGCATTTTGCTAAATTTGCTGATAACCTGTCCAGCGATGAAGCCATGAATCGAATGGAATCTATGAATCTGATTTCATATTTTATTTCCTTATCCTGTCTTGGAATACTTATTGATTTCGAGAATGAGATGAAACTTTCTACACTTTCAAATATTCCGTTATCAGGTATCAACTCTTTCACAAAGAGATGGGAATCATATTTAGATAAATTATGCATTACTACAGGGATATGTTTCGGAATCCTGTATTTCATGTTACATTCAGCATGAGCAAATCCCCTATCTTCTCCTGTCATGTGGTCGTGATCAAAGTGCTGATTTTCAGTAATTTCGGTTTTACAGATATGACAAGTCTTATTAATTAGTTTAATCAATTTTTCTGCAAGTTCAGCATCTGTATAAGCGTGTTTTCTCTGCCTGTTTTCATATTTGTTTGCAATTTCTGTGGATACTTTTGTAATGGTTTTAATAAAATGTTCTGCAGCGTCTTCACCGAAATAATCGTAATATTTGTTCTGGTTTGTATCAAACGAATAAAAGACTTGAAAACCATATGCAAAAGGCTTCTGCTCTGCTACTTTTATTGATTTCTTTCCATTCACCTGATTGTATTCTTCATTATAAGACTCAAAGTCTGCTATTATACAATAAGGGACTTTCATCTGTTTCGAAATATTTTTATAGTGTATACTTGAACCTTCAGGAGGCATTATAATATCAGGGTCTTCGCAATTATTTTTAAGTTCATGTTTTTCAAATTGTTCTTCCTTTTTGAAATGTCTTCCACAAAACGTGCAGAGGTATGTCTTTGTTTTCTTTTTAGAGATTTGAGGACCAACTAATCTGCTCAGATCCTTTACCAGCACATAATGATTATCAAAATATAATAAATGAATGATATGTTTTGCTGTTTTCCCATTGATTGTGCTTTTTAGTATGTGACTTCTAATTATTTTCTCTTTATCAATTTGAAATAAGCAAATCTTAATGTTGTATTTATTTTCAAATTTGTGAATATCTTGTGTCTCCATCGGGAAGTTAGTAATCCCTTTGAAATCAAATTCGTTCTCATATTGTTTCGAAGTTCTTTCTGCATGATCTTTACCTGGGTATAAATGTGCTAAGATTGACCAAAGAAAGCATTTTTGATCCTTATTTTCAATATTCAGGCAAGCTTTTTTATTTTTTATGAAATCTGGCAGTGTTTTAAATGTTCCTCCCATGTACGATTCTATTCGTGTCATCCTATAATCAATTCCTTCATACCGACTAAATTGTAGCCCAGATCGAGGAGTATTACTTAAAGAACTAAGTCTCTTGTTATTATCATCCAAATGACTATGAGTTTTTATTTAAAATCCAAGAAGTACTGTTGTAACTACTACTACTTCTTCATCATTCTCCTGTCTAAAGAAAATAACCCTGGTTAGGAATTGAACTCTGTATTGATATCTTTCATTCATTCTTCGTTGTAAATCAGCGAAAACAAAAGCTATAAGAGTATGTTTATCTCTTCCATTGCTTTCAATTGAAACATTTACGGTATACAAATTTTCAATTTCCCTAGAAATAGTAGGCTGCTGCTCTTCTTCCGTTTTGAATAAATAATTAGGAATGGTAGTTTCTTCTTTAATCCGTTTCTTATTTATAAAGAGAGTTGATAAATCGACTACTTTGGGTTTATTTTTATCACTTGTTTCTACTTGAGTTCTAATGATATCTCTATTTTTCTTTATAGTATCTTCATGTTTTTTAATAATATTATTATAGTATTCTCCAACTCTTTTTAGTACTTCTTCTCGGTTTCCGCGAGTTGATAGTTTCTTGTTTTTCAGAAATTTCTTTAATTCACTTGTCTCTTTTTCTTTGTTACCATTGTATTCTTGTTTTATTTTCTTAATGGCGATGTTATTTTCTTTTATCTCATCTTCCAGAATTGTCCGTAATTTCGGTTCTGGGTTATAGTCGGATGGTCTGTTCTTATTGTGGATTCTTTCGTTTCTGCGTCAGATATTAATTGTATCTTCAGCTAGCAAAATATTCTTATTAAGATGGTTTATTATACTATTTGTTATTTCATGTTTCTTAGCTCCATTTGTTTTGATTTTATTAATTTTTGCATATGTCCGCAGTTCATTAATTCGGTATTGCGGTAAACTTCGTATAACCGATTCGTTGTTTGATATAATGGTTTTACAACGCTGAATAACCTCTGCAGTTTTCATCATTTATTAGGGAGATATTTTTATTAATGAATTTCTCCCGTCTGCGTTTTCTCAGCCGTAAAGAAAATCACTGGTTTCAATATGTGTTTCATAGAGCAAGCGCTACCTAAACATCTCCGACCGATCGAGAAACACAGACAGCACAGTTTCCGAGATGACTCTTGAGTTTTGCGTTTCATGGAGTAAGCGCTACCTAATTATCTCCGACCGATCAAGAAAGAGCAAGTAGAGTTTCGCAGGTGGCGCGTGTGTTCCGAATCGCGAAGCTTTCATTCAGTCAAATAATTTTTGAAACAGTTTTATTATGTTATAAATGGAAGAATTGGAAAAGAAATTATTCGTTTACCGTAGAAGTTATAAATATTACAATACTGTTAGCAATTGTCTTTTTTTAATCCAATGGTATCTTTTCAGTAGCAGGTTTGTCTGGGTATCTAATGCTACATTTAGTATCTTTAAGTCTTGTTGCATTCATTATTGAGTTGATTGAAAAACATCTGAATATTGCTGACAGGAAAGCAGAATACAAGACCACGTATGATTTTTATACTGAATTGATATCGTTGTTAAAATGTGAACAGTTAACGATTGAAGAGGTTATTCAGCGTGAAACTGAAATGCGTAAAACCTTTCGATTTTTTCCTCGCGAAAAATACATGAAACAGGTTCGCTTAAACGGTTATAAATATTGTAAGAATGAATCTATAAGAAAACAAGAAAATTTACCAAAAATATAAAATTTTTGCAAAACCTCCCACCCCAGACTCTGAAGATTGAAGATGTTTAGTCGTCGTCTTATTTTATTTTTTTTGGTGAGTGTGGGGTGCCCCGTGAGGGGAGGAAACCCTCTGAGTTTTTTTTGTTCGCCATCGCTCACTATCAACGGATTGCCGGTAGTGGGATTCGATCTCACGACATCGTTGATGCAATGATTACTAAGCTTGCAATGACTTAGACCATTATGCCAACGGGGCCTGTAATCTCTCCGGAACCAAGTGTTTTGTGATGTGAATGCTAATGCGCAAAGAGATTTTCTATTTTTTGCTTGCCCAAAGAGCTTTATCCGCACTAGAGATAAAACTGTTGGGTACATTGAGGTGATTTTAATTTGAGGATGTGATGAATAGCGATCTGGATTTTTATTAAAGAAATTCAGCCACTAATAAATAGAGTCGCTGAAGGAAGTCATGAATACAATCAGAATAAACAAATATAATGAGACAATCAGGAAAGAAGAACTGGTATTAGGATTGAAATATGCCATCGTTAAAATGAGAATTGCTAAGACAAAATATGGTGATAAGTTGGTTGTCGTTATTAATCATAATAACAAAGTCTGTGATTTGTTTATTCCACAGAGATATAATGCAATTGCTAGCGAGTTGCTTCTAAAGAAAAATCTGATTTTGCAACCGATTGTACGGGTAAATAAGAGTAACGAAACATATGTGGATTTAGAACTGTTTACCAGTGATATGATTTAGAATTGTTGTAATAGTTAATTAAATAAGTGTACTTATATATTAGTGTATATTGTATTAGTTTATATGTCTTAAAGGGGTAATATTATCATTTCTTGGTACCTTATTTCGTGTAATTATGAAACTAAAAAATCTGTAAAAAAGGGGTTAATTTGGAATAAAGGATGTTAAAATTTAAGAAATTGATGTTAAAATGGGGTTTTGAAATTGGGGGGGGGGAGGGTGGGGTAGAAACCCCTTTATATAACTACTGGCAGCTATTGTACGGGCGATCGGATTTAAATGGAACTCGATATTTAGAAAGACCTCCTGGGGGGGGGGGGGGGAGATTTATCTGAAGCTCCACCAAAAATGCTCGGATTCGAGTGAAAGATAGGTGGTAAGAGAAAATGCTTCAGGTGATCGAGTTAGGAATTCAGACCAGATTCGGCCGCGGTGTATGGGAAGTTGGAAGGGGGTACTAATCTTGGACACGTCTAGAGACATAGCGAGTGGATTTCTTGGGTTTAAACTTGGAAGGTTGGCGATAGGCTTGGAGTTGAGGGACTTGAGTGAAACTCGATATCCTAATTCTAGGTCCGAACCGCATTTTTGGATGGCGGGGTGTTTTGTGAAGTTCTCTTTTACTTTTGTGTACCACCTACTCGTAACAAGTGCCATATGAGCTTGTAGCTCTTGTTTTATCTTTTGGCGGTGTGAAAAGTGAGAATAATTACTATTCTCACTTTTAGTAATTAGTATTAGGCTATTCAGGGTTCCCTCTGGAAAATTATCTTTGGAAGAAAATAGCGCTAGCTCAAAGTTCTACCTCTCTGCTGCAGACAGACAGAGCTAAAATTCTAAAAAATGGTTTAAAAGAGAACTGAGGCACACAATTATTTGCTCGAAAGTATTTTTGCTTGTGCTTTGTGGTTGTTTTGCGATTTGCAAGCGCAAAGTTAAGTTTTTTTTCAACGGGGGGGGGGGGTGCATGGGTTGCTATGGAAGACTCTAACACGACCAAGCGTTATGGTATCGGCGACGCAGAGACCCTCACAATTCATAGCTTTCGGATAGCCCCAAAGTCGGCTCCGATTCTGCCACGAGTTAATTTGCGTTGAGGTAGCTTGATTTCGTCTCAGCAGTTCCATAGGAGGAGATTCGATGACATCAGTGATGTCATGATGTCAGATCACCCTGCAACTACCCCCAAAGTCATCGAATCCGGTCCGGACTTGACGTGGGACATCTGAGACACGAGGTCTTTCAGTTATAAGTTTCATTAAGATCCGATCACCCGTTCGAAAGTTATACATATTTAAAGGTTCTGGAAAAAGGTTCCCCCTCCCTCTGCCCCCCCCCCCCCCCCCCCAGACGGTCAGATCGGGGTAGTTACTATTTCCAAGTTAATCTGGTCGGGTCCCTGATATGCCTGCCAAGTTTCATCGTCCTAGCCCATCTGGAATTACTCCAACTCGTAATCACCGGACAGACAGACCGACGGAAAAGCGATAGGTATGTGGCACTTGACCGGAGGGCAAGTGCCAGTAAAAAGTGAGAGAAGATGAGCGTCACAACCCACCAATCAGAAAGTGGGAATGGACAGAGGAGTAACAAATTCACTAGCGTATCACAGTGGAATTCACATCATTTTATACTTAACGAATGGAAATTCGGTTCCACTTCGACACATGAAATAAGATTGTTTCCCTGGTCTAGATATTATTTACGATAGTGACGATTTTATTTTTAACCTGCTAAAGTGAGCACGAAGACGTTCTAACAGGACAAAATTATTATTTATGAGAGAAGAACTTACAAAAAACCGCCTCATTCTTTCCTTTTTCGATTCACCAACTCTGAATAAACCAGGAAAAGTGTAAAGATGTCGGTTGCGCGAAGTTTTATGACCAGTGGTATGGTATGCAATTTGGACTCCACCACCTGCTCAATTAAACTGAAATGTCTGCAAACGTTTAGTCACGTTTTCACAAAGTCACGTTAGACACATATGCATCTTCATATCAAATATACATACAGATACATTCTGTTCCAATATTCCAACAACTGCGACTGCTTGATAATGCTGGGTTTCCCAAGCATTACAAAACCGTGTCAGCTCGCGCAGCCCCCTTGGTTTTGATGAGAAAATTGTATAACCGGTACACTGTCAGAAGTTTCATAATACGTAAACAAGGATGCGAGGTTTCAATAGATACCACTTGGGCCGTTATCTGTTACGATTTTGCAAACGTTATGCATAACAAGCATCGCCAGGAAGAGCCGCAAAACCACCGAAAAAGCATCTGCTGACTTTGCCTATAATATGACGATAAACAAAAGAGTCAGCAGATGTTTTTCTTCAGCGGCATTTCGACTCTGACATATGATACGACATATGCATAACGTTTTAGTGCGCAACGTTTGAAAAACATGACAGCTAACATCTTGTTGAAACCGTTCATCCTTGTGTTGTGAAACTTCTGACAGTGTATTGTTGACCAAACAGCTCCGCGGAAGTAATACGCCGGATCTTTGTCTGGCTCGAAGAGCCTCGAACAACGAAAATCAAAGAATCAATCAAAAGGTCGTAGTGTGGTCGAACTTGGCTTCGGAATCTCGGGAATGAGAATGAACGGAGCGATTAGAGCCGAAGGGTTGATCGGAAACATAAACGACGGGCCTATCGATGGCAATATAAGCAAAGCTTTTCCATTACGAGATATATAACAACACGGTAGGATAATTTACTCTTTTTTATGGCGCTTGCCCTACGGCCAAGTGTCATATAGCGATCGCAATTTCCGTCCATCCGTCGGTCGGTCGGTTGGTCTGTCTGTCCAGGTTTTTCTAGTTTGGGCACTTCCACATAAGCTAGGACGATGAAACTTGGCAGGCATATCGGGGACCCCAAAAGATTAATTTGGAAATAGTCACTTCCCCGATCCGAGCATTGTGGGGGGAGTAGGGGGAAGGGGAATCCGGAATATAGAGGTATTTATAACTTTTGAACGGGTGATCGGATCTTAATGAAACTTGATATTTGGAAGGACCCTGTGTCTCGGACGACCCAATTTAAATCCGAACTGGATCCGGTGACTTAGGGGGGAGGTGGGGGGGAGGAACCGGAAATCTTGGGAAACGCTTAGAGTGGAGGGATCGGCACGAAGCTTGGTGGGAAGAACGAGCACAAGTCCTAAACGCGTCGTTGACATAACCGGACCAAATTTGGGAACTGTGGGGGGGGGGGGGGGTCGAGGGGGGGGGTCCGGAATTTCGGTGATCCTGCTAGTTCTGTACTTCCGGATGTACTAGGACGACGAAACTTGGAAGACATGTCAGGGACCCAAACAGATTGACTTGATAATAGTCGTTTCCTGGATCCAACCACTGTGGGGGGAGTGGGGGGATGGGGAGCCCGGAATCTGGTGGCATGCATAACTTTTGAACGGGTGATCGGAATTGAATGAAACTTTGCAAGCGGAAAGAACTATCGTCTCAGATGTTCCATGTCAAGTCTTGGTCGAATCAGATATTTGTGGGGGGGGGGGGTGGACCGAAAATCTCGTGAAACGCTTAGAGTTGAGGGATTGGGATGGAACTTGATGAGAAGAACAAGCATTAGCCTTAGATACGTAATTGACAGAACCAGATCGTATGGGGCTATGTGGGGGGAGTTGGAGGGTGTTTCCCGGTATTCTCGCCAGTTACGATAGTTCCAGCTATTCTAAGAACAATAAAACTTTGTAGGCCTATTAATGACTTAAGGACCCGACATAATGCCCTAAGAAAACTTGTGTTCCTGGATCCGACCATCTTTGGGCAGTTGAGGGAAGGGGAATCCCGAAATCACTGGCTTCCGTAAGTTGCGAACTCCGATTCCGTCCGAACGTCCGATTCGAGTGAAATGTTATTGGTGATAAGAACTGATGACATAGACAAGCAAAACATGCGTCCGAACCACATGCGGACACGTTTAGGAGAGTTGGACGAGGGGGGGGGGGGGTACATAATGGGATACAAGGTGGACAGAACGCGGCCTTGATTTGTTATTTGGTCTCTGGATCGGATCTGGTCACGGTAGGGGAGGGGTGTGAAGTGGGAGCCGGAAATTTGCGGACAGGCTCTGTCAGAGATGGGACGTTTATGTTTCCCATTCGTATTCAGCCACAGTGGGGGGAGCTGGAAAGGGATTCCCGGAAACGTTCTGGCTCGCATAGGGCTCAAACAAATGGAGCGATTTTAGTGAAACTTGGAATGTAGAGAGCTCACATACCCTCGATGACATATTTTAGGGTCCGAACTGGATCCGACCACGCTGGGGGAGGGGGGTGGGAGAATTACGGGAAGTTTCCAAAAAACGCTTAGATTTGAGTGATTTTTAGATGGCGTGGTATCTTGGGTTCCTGTCTACTTTTTACGTACCACCTACTCGTATCAAGTGCCATATGAGCTCGTAGCTCTTGTTTTATAGTGCAGAACGGGTGCTTCAGCTGAATTTTATTAGAGCTATGAATCGGCCTTCTTGGCAAGGGTCCTCTTCAGGCTCAAGCCACAAGTTCTTTTTCCAACTTGAGCGGTTTGAGCCTGAAGAGGACCCTTGCCAAGAAGGGCCGAAATGTAGCTCTAATAAAATTCAGCTGAAGTATCTGTTTTGTACTATCACATATGATTCGCAGTCTGAAGGAATATTAAATATTCCTTCAGAAATTTTCTAGTTGAATTTTGTTATGACACTTGCACCCTGCGAGGCTGCGACTAAAGTGTCATATAGCGAACGTCATTTCTGTACGTCGGTCACACTTTTTCTAGTTAGGGCACTTTTACATAAACTAGGAGGATGAAACTTGACATACATTATATAAAGTACCCTACCTAATGCCGTATGAAACCTTCGTTTTCCGGATTCAATCATTCATGGGGGGGGGGGGGGGGGGGGGCGACCGCATTGGACCATTGGGATCTTGGAGGGGAGGGGGGGGGGGTAAATTTTTTTGCATGTTGCATCGACTGTTCGGGGGACTTAATGAATTGTATTCTCAGTCCTACGTTGTGGGCACTGTCTATGGAACCGGGATCCGTACTTTACGTCCTACGGGCTGCGGAACCGATAGTTCTCACGGAAACCGAACCGTAAGAGCTACGGTTCCGGGATCTGACGTCATTGACTAACGGAAACTTGCATGTGCTGGCTCCTGTTCCGGTAGTTAGTGGAAAGAGCTCACGGAAACTTCATCGCACCAGCTTCTCGTCCGGTAGTCTCAATGAATTATGTACTCAGAAGCTAGGGAGCCGGTAGATGATACCGGAAACTATATAATTAGAGCTTGTGTTCCGGTAATGTCTACATGGGATATAGAACTCACGGAATAGTTTTGATGAGAGCTAGGATGCCGGGATTTTCACTGACTTAGAGAAAATAACATGGGAAAAAATAAACTACCGGAATCCATATATTGAGAGCTAAAGTACCGGTAGCAACAGCTATTTGGTTGAAAATGACCAGCTCACGGACATAAACGACCATGGGCTCGGGTTTCAGTATTGCCAGAAATTAAAATTTTTCAACTCACGGACCCATGTCAGTGCATACTAGGAAACCGGGAGTGAATATTTTTAGCTCACGGTACCCAATTCCCCTGGGCTAGGGTCCCGGTAGTGCAAAAAAATTGAAATAACAAACTCACGGACAAGTGTCAATATGTTCTTCGAGTCCGGTAGCATACATTATCAATTCACGGAACCCATCTTCTATGGGCTAGGGTTCCTGTAGTGCGTGATTATACTTATTAATACTCTTACCCCATGAGTTGATAACATTTGCCATATGGACACGTCTCCGTGGGTACGTTTTTTTGCACTACCAGAACCCTAGCTCTTAGCCATCTATGTCCGTGAGCTGGTCAATTTCAACCAAATAGTTGTAGCTACCGGTACCTTTGCTCTCAATATATGGATTCCGGTAGTGGATTTTTTCCCATGTTATTTTCTCTAAGTCAGTGAAAATCCAGGCATCCTAGCTCTCATCAAAACTATTCCGTGAGTTCTACAGCCCATGTAGACACTACCGAAACACAAGCTCTAATTATATGGTTTCCGGTACCACCTACCGGCTCCCTAGCTTCTGAGTACATAATTCTATGAGACTACCGGACGAGAAGCTGGTGCGATGAAACTTCCGTGAGCTCTTTCCACTTACTACCGGAACAGGAGCCAGCACAGTCCGGTCTTCACCTTCCGGAATCTGGGTTCCCAGATTTTCCGAGATTTGTTTGAATTTCTTCTGCGACACATAAAAAATCCGGAAATCTGGAAGTTCAAAAGCCCCTTTTTCCGGATTGTTTTGATATACTATTGGATACGTTCATATTCCAGATGCAGTTTACAGAAGACGTCAAAGAACGATCTGGAAACCCAGATTCCGGAAGGTGAACACCGGACTTTAGTCAATGACGTCAGATCTCGGAATCGTAGCTCTCACGGTTTGGTTTCCGTGAGAACTATCGGTTCCGTGGCCCATAGGACATAAAGTACGGCTCCAGGTTCCCTAGACAGTGCCTATGCTTCGAGCTTGCCAGATTTATATTAAGAGGCAGGCTATTTTAACATAAAATAAGTTGATGACAAGAATTTTCCTCCAGGGCGAAGTTGAAAAAAAATCTACATCGTGAGCAATGAGAGAGGATGTAATGATTATTGCAACAAGTCATTTGATTTCGTTTTTTGTTTTGTTTTTTAACTGTAAATTCAGAACGCCGTTCGGTTTCAAGTTCTTTTGTTCTGGATGATCAGTCCTTTCTCGGAAAGGATCGAATTTAGCACTGTCATGTACCAATTTCCAGCAAAATGTCTCACATCTTTCGGGATTCGTCGTGAACAAAACAGACGGGCAGATCCATGTTAAGTGGCCCTTACTTTCGTTTGGGATGAAAAAAAAGACGTTACTTGGAGGAATTTACTGGAAAGGCGCGTCATTTCATTCTGGTTTTAGGCTTGGAGTTTCGGTTCTTAGGTATCATTAAAAGCTTGATTGCGGTGACGGAAGTGGTGTTTTGCACGAAAAAAGTCACATCCTACTTAAAAAATTTCGCATGCGGCGCTCAGTTTCTTTGTCTGATATACAGGCGTTAGAAACTGCTGTAGGTTGGGCTATTGCGGAAGCGAATTCAAGTTATTACAAATGTGTTCACCTCAAAGCGCAGCTCTTACTAGAAATGATACCCCATGAAACGGATCAGAAAAAATGTTTTCCGAAAATACCATACTTTCCATCTAAAATTAGCGATTTTCTTGTTAGAGCATGTCGATTCTATCCAGCCCTCCTGCTCTACGACGCGGCGGCTGGGCGCAAAATGTTTGAAAACTGAACGCGCCGTGGTTAAAAAGTTGAAAATTTAAGCAAATAAAAGAAGTCAAAAACGTCAGCGGACATTGAAGATTCTGGAAAACTTTGCGTTGTGTGACGAGCAAAACTCGGCACATCCGAAAAAGCGTTAAAAGTTCGTAGTCACAAAACGAAACAATGGAGAAAGGTAGGGATTTTAGAAGCTTATGATTGTACAAGGGAGATAGGTATATTGTAAAAGGCAGAATAAGCAAGAGGGGTCCTTTAACCATATAAATACCAGCTTTAATGTTTCTTTAAATTCGTACAGTTTCCCACATGCTAGGCTGTGTTTCTTTGCTATTGTTTCTAACTGGTGTGGCCCTTGCGCCTTGTCGGAGATCTGCCGGTCGTATATTTTGAGGTCTTCACCTCCCACGGCCGAGACCTTCAAACCGCCCCTGAACTCGAAGAAACGACTGTTTCATTGCTTGCTGTTATCACAAGTTTTACTATTACATATGCGAAGAAAAGCCGAAACGGGCGGCAGGGCTCCAACAGGCGCCCCGCCCCCAACTCTCGAGTTTTGGCTAGCGACGCCACTGCTTGCACACATTGAGTTTTATTTTCAGCAAATCAAGTGTTGTTCTCTGGTCCTAATTCGTTGTACGAAGCGTTTTGATTCCTGCGTTTGTCTAGCCAACTTGGTGTCCGAATACTGTGCGAAAACACGACAATGATCGTCAGGAAGAACGAGAAGACGTCGCCCTGATGACTCAACAACTCAGATCCTATGTCAACCAATCACGGCGATCGCTGGGGTCAGCTGTGGTGCCGCTTCGGGTTCTTCCGCTAGGTTACAAGGCAATTTTGCATCGGCAAGGAGAGCTAAGTATCCGGCGTAACAGATTAGAAAAAATGAAATTTATTTCAAATGTGTCCTTCAAAGTATTCCAGACTGACAAGCTAGAATCTGTTGTCAGAAATCCGCCTATTCTTCGGTCAAAGCTGAACGTCCACTTTGGACGGGAATTCCACGATAATTTTCGAACAGAAATCTCTGTTAAAGGGATCTTTCTAGATGTCAGAACTTTTACCTCTTTTACGGTTCGTGTGAAATGCAATTTAAGACGCAACAATTCATTAACACAAAATTTCGTTTAATATGAACCGAGTTGAATCACAAAATACCATAGCTTCGAATATTAGATCACTGGTTTATCACAAACAATAAGGATCAAATCCTATATTACAATGTAAAAAAAAATCTTGCAGTATTTGCTACTGGGATTACTCTTGTCTTCAATGAGATAATATTATCTCTAATTCGTATTAATCTTATCTCAGAAGAGATAAGATTAACCCCAGTAGCAAATACTGCAGTTAACCTTAATCCTATCTCGGAGAAACATTTTAGTGTATTCTCATCTGATAACGGAAAAACCTGAAAATGTGCATACGGGGCTGCCAATCAGACGAACATATCTCTACTGCGAAAATCCGAGGATGTCCGGTCTAGATGGTAACAAGTGAAGTGAAGTCCAGGAGGGGGAATCCAACCTCGAATTTATATGGCCTCGAACTTGGCCTGAAAACCTTACAAGGACATTTCTGTGCATTCCTAAACAGGTCCTGAGTCACTCAGAGTTTCCCTCTTGACCAATAAGACCTTTTTAGGACTTGACTGACATTTCCTTCCATCCTTTTTAGGCCAGGTTCGAGGTTGTGTAAATTCGAGGTTATGTAAAAAGTGAACGCAACTGTAGTGGCGAACTCCAGAAGCCACCGAAGCTTGCATCTCTATCAAATCAGGTTACCGCGTCACGCACTCAGAATCATAGACACGCATTAATAATCCTAAGCATTCCTAATACTAAGAACTGAAATCAACTGTATCAACTTCTACAAATTTTGTACCAGATACAAATACAGAAGGACCAATAATGCTATAGGAGAGCCTCGTAGCGCCGCCCACAAGTTTCCCCAGTTGATTCCACTGACCCGAGCCAGCTCCAACCAGTAACACAGATGGCGTAGGAGTACACTGTAACAAAAAAAAATGTTGCAGTATTTACTACTGGGATTAATATTGTCTCTATTAAGATAATATTGTTTCTAATTCGGATTAATCTTATCCCAGTAGAGATAAGATTAATCCCAGTAGCAAATACTGCAGTTAACTTTTAATCCATTCTCGGAGAAACTTTTCAAAGTGTAGTGTCTGAACGTTTCTCGGACGTAAGAGTGTACGAGTACCGAACAATCGTGTTCCGAGGAGATGGAGCTGGCCTAGTCTCAGCACCGGGATAAAGAGGGGGACTGGAGTTCTCCTACCGAATTAATGGTTACTTCAAATGTCGAAAAGGTCCTTAAACGCGGGACTGGGCGGCCGCTTCAAGCCCCTCTTTCACTTTCAGCGAAACAAAGAAGATATCCTGACACAGCTTTCTAAGCTGGGTGCGGCACGACTCTCTCAAAGCCTTTTTGAAAGGCTCCATATCAAAATGCAAAGTGAGCTTGTAGAACGGCATTTCGAGCTTCAAATCCTTTCCTTCGTGGACGACACCTAAGGAGACGGTACCCCCCACACACAGGTTGAAATCTGGCGATGACAATTCAAAGCGAGCACTACTCTGCTTGTGGTGTACGTAGTGGATCTTTTCTCTACCACTTCGCTTCATGTGTTCTGCAATCCTTATATTCCCTTCTTCTAGCCGGATCGGAGGGGTGAGCGAACCAGAAGGAAAGAGCATTTTGTGGATGGTTGAGCCAGGCTGGACTGGTTCCGCGGAAACCAGACCGATTCGGCAGTCGATCTTTTCCATTACGTCCCCCTGTCCTGCCGACTCTTCGCCATGTAAGATGTAAGTGTCGGCCCAATGTAAATCTCGCTCTTTACAGCCGATGACTTCCATACCCTGGTTCATGTACACCCGCGCTTCGTACGCTCGCGACAGCGCAATGCAACACTGGTAGACGTAAGATGGCTCTTTCTGCACAGGTCGGAACCCGGACTTGGCTAATGCTTCAGCGTAAACTCGCACCACTTTCGACAGCGTTGTCGGCTCTGCCTTGCTCTCCATGTTCAGACCAACGCAGAAGTTCGACCCTAGCCCTTTCTTTTTCTTCTTACAGGCAATCGACTGGGTAGCGGGTTGTGTCAAAGGGTTGTGCTCGCTCGGCTTTAGGGTTGTGAGCTCATCTGAAGCTTCTCCGTCCTCTTCTTTCTCACCGCCAAACTCACTTCGCATAAAATTCTTCCGACCAGTCCTCGACTTTTGAATAACAGCCGATAGTTCGTCGATTGACAGCGTTCGACGGGTCTCGGGTAGACATGAAGAGACGTGTATCAAATAGAACCCACCGAAGCGAGTCGTAATATCCAAAGTTTTCAGCAGCGCCGCATTCGTCACCGGAAACTGAGAAATCTGTCGGAAGACATTCGCCACAAATTTCTCCAGTGCAACCAAGCGCCAGTCTCCCAGGTACTTTACCGAGCAGAGCTTGATCACTGAGCGGTCCAGCAGGGCGTGTCTTATTTGAAACGGGCCTCTGCTCCGCGGGAACTCGACCTGAGCAGAAGAAGAGTTACTACCAGCCACGAGTAGCAGCTCTGAGCCCATCATGAAATACCGAGCAGCTTTTGTACGAACGACGCCAACACATGCAGCCCTACTGGTGAATACCATGTTCTGGATTTCTTCGTACAATCTGAAAATCTCTGGCCGGCTTCCCTCGGCTCGTATCCATGCTGAAGTGTCGCCAACTTGAATCTTCAATTCGACTTCTGCGTTGGTCAGGGATGCTAGTCTACTAGCGTGAAAGGGTAGGGAGTCAGAAATAGTCCGGCTTAAAGACATTGGCAGCTTGAGCGAGACGGTCAACCTTTCGTCGCTTCTGCTATAGAAGCTTCGGATGAGAAACTCCGCATTACGGGAGGCAAGGAGGCTGTAAAGGGCATTGGTGCACAACTGAGAGACTTCGCGTACCACATCGTCTTTTAATACAATGTCTGGTATATCATCATCGTGCCATCTAACGGTCTGAGGTCCTTTCATTGCAGAGGCTTTCTCAAAGAATCGGACCAGCATCTGTCCAAGGTGGATGTCATCGTTTTCGACCAAGTTCCCCACCTTGTCAACTAGCGAATCGAAAAACTCGACGAGCGAACACTGCACTCTGATTGGCGCATTCTCATTCATCTCCTGGCCAATCAGGTTCAAAACAAGTCCATAGAAGTCACCAGTGGGAACATGTGCTAAGGAGTTCGGCATCCGGTTATCCTTCACAATGCCAACGAGCCGTGACCACCGAACGATGAACCAAAGGCATGGTAGTAGAGCGGGGTAGTGAGTATATAGGGTATGAATTATCCGGGTTTTGGCTACGCCCACCTTGTTCATGGACAAGTCCACGCTTATGAGGCTATCCCCATCTCTCACATGACACTTGATATGTGGATGGGCTCCATTCAAGATCTCCCGTTTCATTTCAACATCTTGGTCGATTGCTGGAGAGACTAGGGTTTGTAGATAGTGGCGGGCTTGAATAATCGGAGTGCAGTTTGCGACCGAGCTAGCAGCCCCTGGTACTATTGCAAGATCGACATCTGAAGCATAGTCACACAGAAAAATCGAGACAGACCCGTACGGCTGAATTGTAAGTCCTTGCGTGCGAGCGCGCTGAATAGCCGAGCTGATCTGCCTCACGGCTGAAGTGCGCTGAGATATGAGCTGATTCAAACATCCTGAATTCTCTAAAAAGTAAGCTCTCGCACCCCTTCCAATGTCCCTGTATGCGGACGTCTCCATACTAGGAGAACTGTTGGCGCTAGACCCCTTGATGCTACAGAGGATATCTGCCAAAAGCCAGGGGAAACTGAGGAGGCGTGGGGTAGTTCCCGACTCGGGGGCATTATACGCTACGTGGTACCACGCATAGGCTTTGGCTTTCTCTGACGCTTCGTCTTTCTGAGCCATGTCCTTGAATCGGGCAATGAATTCTTTCTTCAACGCATAATATGCATCCTGGATCATGAGTGTTGCTTTACCGGCATCCGCCTGAAGCAAGGGGTCCCAGGTTACGGCCCGACCGAGGATAACCTCAAACTCGTCTTGCAGGCCAAACTGAAACATGATTTTCTGCACGGCTTTGCAATAAAGGCCATAGTCTTTGTGGGCAGAAGGAAGGTAAGCTTGATAGCCCCTACAGGTCAAGTCTGGATCAAGGTCAAATCTGGCTGGGAAGGTGATCTCCGCTGCGAAGGAGCAGGTCCGTCGGTAGAGCTCCCCTATTACTTTCCGGGAATAGTAGGACACAGATTCCTTCTTCTCCATGAAATCAGGATACCCTTTGTCGCCCACTAATTCCAGTGCCTTTTTCGGGACAACTGGGGCGATCCCTGTCTTGGGAAAATCCACAGCCACCGACTGTGATTCCGCCATTTTCATCGCCAGGGGGTCTGTAGCTCCTTTTTCAAGCTGATCACACAACGCTAGGTGAACATGAGCCACCCTTCCAAGAGTATCATTTACCATGCATTTGACAAAAAACTCTGGTATCGCCTCTGGCGCGGTAACGTCCTCATTTTCTGGCATGCCCTTTGCCAGGCTGGCGTAGTCAAGTGGGGGTTTTATGGAAGAAAGCTTGGGGATGAGTCGCTGATCCCAGATAACGGAGAAAAGATCCCCGTCTAGATCACCACCACTGCAGGCCGCAGACAGGGAATATCGACAGTCAGACCTTGCTGGCATAAGGACTACGTTCTTGTAGGTGCGCAGGGACTCCTTGTCAACAGCTGTAACTCGGCGTACGTCACCCGGATAAAGGCAGGGGTTGCGGTAAATTATCACCTATAAAAGAAGATACTTTAAAGTTTAACTGAAAAGGGCTGGGATGGGACAATCTAGTTACCCATCACTTATTCCCTTTAATTGGCTTGAAGACCCTCTGAAAATGCGTTACTTCGTTGTTCCGCTATTCACGAATAATCGATTTTCAAATAGTGGAATTTCTGTGTGATTTGTGGTACCTCTATGCGCTTGTATCTGTGTTGTATGCATTACAAGAAAGATTTATGATTTTTTTTTTTTATGCAGTCTTCAGGAAGTTGCACCACTGCCCACTGAAAAGCCGCGTTTGTGTTGAGATTAATTTCCCGCTTTATAGTAGAGTTTAGGTTGTGGGACGGCCGCAGATATTCTGAACGTCATAACTAGAGGAGATAGTGGAAAATAAAAAAAATCCCTTAGCAGAATCAGAATTATTAAGTGTATTCAGTTAAATGACACAAAAATAAGTTGGCTAGACACTGTAACTACAGAAGAAAACATCATAACTTTCTCTTTATCCTTACAGACTGGCAACACAACCAGAATTCATAGACCCTTGAACTGTGTTCGTTGCGGGACAAATAGGTAGAGTAGGCACCTGCCCGCCCCCTCCCCGCGACAACGAACCGAAGTAATACTCCTTGATCGTGAAAGAAAGTCCCAATCAAGCTATCTGGCGGTTGACGTGTACACGACTTAAAGGACCCCTCTTGCTTATTCTGCCTTTTATAATATACTTAGCTCCCATATGTACTTATAAGCTTCTAAAATCCCCACCTTTTTCCAATGCTTCGTTTGGTAACTGCGAATTTTTAGCGCTTTTTCGCCTTGCCGAGATTTCCCGTCACGAAAAGTTTTCCACCGAAAAGTTTGCTGGAATCTTCATTGTCCGCTGACAACTCTTTCACACATAAGGATGTGATAATCTTCTGTTTATTAATTCTCTTATTTCCTTAGTTTTCCCACTTTTTAACCAAGGCACGTTCAGTTTTCAAATCTTTTGCGCCCAGCCGCCGCGTCGGAGGGCAGGAAGGCTGGATATGATCGACAAGCGCTAACAAGCGAATCGCTAGTTCCAGGTGGAAAGTAATGGTATTTTCGAAAACCTTTTTTCCGATCCATTTTATAGAGAAAAGATCGTGTGTAGTAAGAGCTGTGCTTTAAGGCGTATTCTCGCCGTTCCCCGTTTGTTGTCCCCGTTTGTCCCGGGGACTCACTCCCCGTATTCTCGCGAGTCCCCACGGACAGGGAATGCTCCGATTATCACCACCAGCATCAAAAAGGACTCCCTTTCAGATTCGGAGGGGAATCAAGTTTTGCTGGTGTTGGTGCAATGTAAAATTAATTAAAAACATTCAGAATAAACAAAACCAAAAATAAAGTGGATCCAGAATAATTTCGTCAACTGCATATTTTTCTTTTGAACAAATCCTTTATGGAGGAGTCCACGTGGAGTGACTCCCTCTATTCTCGCCGTTCTCTTCGGTTCCCCGAGGAGTCCTCGACGAGAATACGCCTTCTGTAAACAAATTTATTATACTAATACCAGCGATGCATTCGAACTTGAATTGAATTTGCTTTAAGAAAAAAAAAAAAAATCTCACCGGTCCGTTGACAGTGAACGGCTCCTCGCCATTCTTCTGCACCTGCAGAAAAATTTCACCATCCCTCAATTCACCAAAGGGGTCCGCCACACCAAGCACCAACCCACCGAGGGACACCGGAATCCGGGTTCGCTTCCGCAAGTCTTCCACCACAAACTCGAACCCTCCCTTTAAAATCCGGTGCCAGAACGGTTCCTCGATCAGGTTGAATCCGGACCTCAGAATCTGCCGGATCGGCCACCTCCTCGGGAGAATCTCCTTAAGTCCCGCTACCGCTTCCTCCGTCCTCGCCATCATCTGAACGGCTTTGTAAAGTGACTCGTCTAGTAGCTCCTGCAGCACAGGAGCGACATCAGGGTGTATGGCCTCTAATAGTGTTATAATTTCGCGATTGAGCTTCACCGGGTTAAACTGCGACGTGGAAACGATACCGAGGGTGTGATCGTCATTCTCAAACTTCAGCATGGATTTTCGGTAGGCAATCGAGCAGCGTTGACCAGCTAGGTTGGTGAGATGGTCGTCGTGGACCGCTAATAAAACACCTATAATGAATCAATAATTACTTTTGAAGCCTCCAGGACACGTATAAGGCTGTTTTTGCGATGAGCTGTACACTAACGCTTAGAGTGACTTTTCCCACAAGGACAACCCAGCGGTGGCCAAATGGCGTGGTAATCAGGTCAGTGTTAAATAACCAAGAAACCAGAAACCAAGTTGACGAATTTACAGATGAAGGGGAGAGAGGTTCGGACTTCAAATTCTCGGTGCAAGCTCATGGATCCCTACTGTTGTCGTCAGGCCAAAGTATACCATTGTCTGAAACGGCAATTTTCGGCTTCTCGGAAAACCCCTTAAAGCCAGACTTAACCTTCCTCCCAGACGTCCGGGGCTTCCGCATAGTCAAGCTAACCCTTCCAGATTTTCATGATAATGAGGACAGCTAAATTTGCTGTTCTTCAACACTTCCTAGATCTCCCCCTTACATTTCAAATATCTCTTGCATCCCGATCATAACTGTCAATCACTTTCCCTTTTCTTCCTTCATTTGCATATTTGTTCCGTCTCTCTAACAGGTTGCCTCTATGGCACCTTCCAGACATCCGGAATCTGGGGTATCCAACACCCCGGACTTCCAGACGTTTTTGGCCTGGCTTCACCTTCCATATCCGTCTCGACGAACACGGCTGTCTGGAATCCGGAAGAAAAATATGGAAGGTGAAGCCTCATCTTTACTGCTTCTTGGCCACTGCCTTCGGCATCAATGATGATGATGAAGATGAAATTTTATTTCCGCACTTAAGAAGAGGGAAATAGCGCAGTACAAGACGAGGAAAAGGTAAAATACGCTGAGCTTTCAGTAATGTAGTAAATGCACAAGATAAACAACTAGACATTAAAAAAAAGATGGGACTAATCGGGTCTAAAAAATCTTCTTCCTAGATGGAATGCGGAGAAATGGCGAGGTGTAGGAACGTGAAGGTCCTGGGCAATTGAAGATAACTTTACACAAGGGTTAGACTGCAAAAAAGTTGCAGTTATGCGGGAATTCCTGTATCGTCGAGGAAGGTACAAGAGAAATTTATGATATTTGAAATGCACAATTCATGTGCCTTAGCCATTGTGTTCAGCATTCGAGCGAGCTTTCTGCTGTGAAATTAACAATAGTTGCGTTTTGATCCGAATTCTCCGTTCTGAATTCTCGATTCTCGTACAAACTACCGTTTTTGCTCCTCTGGCTTCTCAATTCTCGCTTTTGACAAAAACATTAATTTGGCAGCTCGTCCGCAACCCGGTATACGTGTTTATGCATACTGAACACCCGCACTCTGTTGACCAATCAGAGAGGAGAACGGAGAGCGGAGAATCGAGAATTCCCTATCTGAGTAACATGTCGATTCTAAATCGAGAGGCTTTCCCTGTTCTCGATTCTGACAAAAACGCAAGAAAAGGAGAATTCGCTTCATCCGAATAGTAAAAAAAACGCGAAATGGGAGAATTGCGAGGAGAATCGCGAGGAGAATTCGGATCAAAAACGCAACTAATATATCTGATAGGCTAACTGAAATTTATTCTAGCGACATTCCGGCCCTTCTTTGTAAAGATCCTCTTCAGACTCATGCCAGAAAAACGAAGCTGTGAAATTAATATTAAAATAAGTTAGTGCTGTTTCAATTTTAATATTTAGAAGAAGAAAAAAATAAGCGTGGAAGCCAAGTTAGAGAGCTACACTTAACAGAAAAAATCTTCTCTTACCTTTGATACCTGCAATTCGAATCTGGAACGCAGAAGGGACATGGTCAAGCTTCAAATTCGCCGCCACTTTCTCCGCTACACTGCTCCTAATCAATCCAACGCCATCTGTTAACTTATCGCCGTTAACCGCCGCCACATCAGGAAGAAGAACCATTGATTCGCGAAGAACATCTAAGGACGGACTGTCAGACGTACAGAAGAGGCCCAGTCTTGAAGAGTACTGCGCTACAGAGGAGAATGACCTCTGATTCAGAATGATCCGCGCCCGTAATTCCAGAACGACACTAGGAAGGTCGGCAGCGATGAAAAAGGCTTTGTGATCGCGGAGTTGACTGGCGCTTGCGCAAAAGAACCGGAACCTGCGGCCGTTCAGCAAAAGCCCATCGCGCAGGATACCGCCAACAAACTCAAACGAACTCACACCGCGTAGCTTTTGAAGCTGCTCATCGCGGAATCCAACGATCGCGAATTCGAAATCGCCAAACTTGCGAAACAAACGGCTGCTTTTCATGGTGATCGGTGGGTAGCAGACATTCCTGGTGGGGGTGGTGATAACCCGCTGAACTTCCAACGGGTTCCGAGGTGGTTCAGCAGAGATGAACAGGTCTTCTTCTGCAGAGTCGGCTAGCACTTTCTTCAGATCCAGCCAGTAGGAATGGAGCGTTGACTGTTCAATATACTTCAGTATGGACATCTGCCCCGACAAGTTATCGCAGTGTGATATGAGTGAATATATTTTCCCTAGCATACTATCTGGCAGCGCAACCGTCCTCCGTGATTTCATAACAGATATGTCCCAAAGAAGATTCCAAATTTGTCGGTTCTTTCTCGCAGAGTCGTGCAGTGACTTCTGAATCGGATACAGGGTTATATCAGGCTCGCGTAACGATACATGCGTATCATAGAGCTGTATCGGAAAGTAATGCTGTGTACCGAGAACCTTGCGAAGAAGCGGCCATTGCGAGCGGTATTCCGTCTCATCAGCGGCGGCAAATTCAAAACGCAGCGCCACGACATCATTTTCGGCAAATTTCTTCAGCAGGTCACGATCGATCGGTTCGAGGTGGCTTCGATACTTCAAGTTTATATACTCCGGGGAATCCCCGACGGTAAGGAGCGACGGTACGCTTATGATTGGTAAGAAGAGGGTAACAACTGTCCAGTCAATAAGTGCAAACTCGAAGATACTAGTAAAGGGTATGATCATTTTCCGAGTGTAACCTCGTCCCACGAAGTGTAGCTCGAAGCTCTTGTTGTTAACGAACTGCAACTGAATCCGTAGTGCGTCGTCTTTTAGAGTTGCAGACTCCTCGAAGGTTCTGCGGTCGCAGAAACTGCCGAATGACAGCCCGGAAATTGTCCAATGAACCTGGTAGTGATCGCTGGCTCTGGGTAGCTTGTCAAGTTGGGACCAGACCTAAAATGAAAGAAAATGGATGGTTAACAGGCAAAAATCCAGTAAATCCTCGAAAAAACAACCACGTCTGCCCATCGCCTACCCGGCATTCAGCAATAGGTTTGCCTTCCTTGCATTTTCGAAGTCACAAACTCCCTAAATAATTCCCATGGCTACGGGTCCACTGACTGGCGGGCGAACTAACGGGGGGGGGGGAGGGGGGCGTAGTGACGGACTTTCATGAACGAGCAACTGATGGTTGGAGGAGGTGACGGGAGTGAAACTAACGGTTGGACGCTGTGACGGATTCTGAGGGGTCAATGAAGGGTGTGCGAAAATTTTGGGAAAACTGGGCATGGTGACGTGTTCGGTAGGAGAACTGACGGGCGGGTGCAGTGAAGGGCGTCTGTGCGAAGCGATGGGTGGGTGAACCTCAGAAAAAGTGGGCATAGTTACGGATTTTGCTAGGCGGACGACGCGTGGGTGCAGCGACGTGTGTCCGTTTATCGCGTCAAGGTCATGACTGCTTATCTGACTAATGTCATTAATTTGCATTAATGCAAATAAAATATTGCCACTTTTGTTTGTGTGGGTCTATAGCATGTCAGTACTCCTAGCGGGGCTCGTCAGATTAGGGGCGTCCCGATACCTTCCTGATGGGGGGGGGGGGGGAATTTTACCGAAATTTTTCGAAGTTTTACGGGAGTTCTTCGAGGTTTCACCGAAAATTCTCCGTAGTGAATATCTCTGCAGAAACTCTAGAATACTGTTGTGTTCTACATTCGATTATGTGTTACAAGCAACAACAAAATTGGTTCGTTAAAGGTTAACGGAAAAGGCAGCTTATTTGGCTTCTCGGCTGAAAATGGGTCTACAAATCTGCGCAGATTGGGTCGGTCGCCGGGGAGGTTCTGAAAATCCCCAGGGGACGTGACGGTTGATGGCTTTGGGGCAGCTTGGGGATAATGAGAGACTGCAATTAGGGGTGTAAAATCGAAACTTGACCAGTTTTGCAACAATTCAGTTTTAATTATGCTGGGCTAGTGTCAACTATCATGATCTTTTTTCCAATGTCCCGGGATTAACCTAAGCTATTTGGGGAGAAAGGAAAAGAGTTTCTAGATGCCAAAATGCCATCAGTCACATCGATTTGTCATTTTCTGCCAAAAAATAACAAAGAAGCATTTGTTTGATGTCTTTTTCCATTTTATTTCAAGCAAAAAGATACTTATTTTACATTATTTTTATACTCCAGCTCTTAAAAATATCAGTATATTTCCTGGAAAATAATTAGAAATGCTGTTTCGTTCTAAATGATCACCTCAATTTAAAACAACAACATTCAGAATTAGGTGTATGTTAAACTTTTTTTTTATTTTTTATTTAGCAACCTTTCTTGGGGCTCCAGTGTGACCATTTCGGCGCCTAATTCTGCGCAGATTTGAGCCCAGTGTGTCCAAGTTCTCAGTGAGCGCTGCTTGCACGACAAACCAAAATTCATCCAGACGCGAAGAATTTGAATTTGAAAAAAATCCTGCATTTTCAGGGCTAAAGATGCGACATCGGAGAAGTTACGCCTGTTTGGAAAATGATTTTCGGATATGTCTTGCAATGAATCGGATATTTTTATTTTATTTTTCGGCAATGGCTTACATTTCTAGTTGGTAAATATGTCAAGCGTAGAGGGGCAAGTACATAGAGGCACTAGAAATCCGAAAGAATAATTATGAAATCGATTATCCCTGGGTAACGCGGAAACGAAGTAACGCATTTTTAACGGTTTTTCGGGGAAATTTAAGTGAATACTAGACTTTTGGATATCAGCCCTATTCGGATAAACTTTAAAATTATCAGTTAAAACTAAAAACCCTTCGACCTTCAACCCATCCTACACATTTATTCGTCGCGTTTTTCGTTTGTTCACAACACATCTAATTTCACATTTGTCAACTAGATCGATGCGATTAGTAACAGACGCTGGCTGGTCAGCCATTGTTGAACGCAAAGTGGTCTTAACCAACTTCAGCTTGCTGAAAAGTCTTTCCTCTTTTGCTGAAGTAACAGGGATTGTCTTAGCGAGCTTGAACGCTTCCCATACTAGTGGTAAGACATCTTACAGTTCACGAAAGACTTCGAATGTATCTTCGGTCGGAACGAATGTGCTCTCCTGGCGACTTTCGAAATTGTGTCGGAACAAGGCTAACTCGTTTTTGAACTCTTTTCGGCTCATCACCGGAAAAGAATCGAAAAAGCTGTCAAAAATGGAGTAGACGGTACCGTGATATTATTCCTGGAACAGTATTCGTAGTTGGAAATTATGCAAATTTCAGTAGATTGCCTAATTCTTCAAAGCTTCAGAAACTTAGGAGATCACCGGAATCACCCGCTGAATGTTCTGGTACGCTGTGTCGTCTGTCTGCAAGAATCACTCTGGTGCCGGGGTCATCCTCGTAAGCTGTGAGTCTATACTTATCCGGGAAGCAGTAAAATTCAGTTAGATTCCCTGAGACAAATTCTGGTAGATTCTGTCGAGCAAAGCCCGGTACATTCACTAATCCAGCCTACAGTAAATTCCCCAAGAAAAGTTCCGGTAGATTCCTTGAGTAAGATTTCGGTAGATTCCCTGAGCAAAACTCCGGCAGATTCGAAAATTCTAGTAGATTCCGCGGGGCAAAGTCCGGTAGATCCCCTGATCCCGCCTCCAGTAAATTCCTGGGACAAGATCCGGTAGATTCGTTGAGCAAGATTTCGGTAGATTCCCTGAGCAATAATCCGTTAGATTCCCTTAAAGTCATCAAGTTCAGGTGAATTTGACAAATTTTAATTGGCACCAGTCAAAACTTACCGGATTTATTTTTCAACAGACCTCCTGGGGGGGGGGGGGGACCTCCTTTGCTTCCACATAACCTCTCAAACCTTTAGTAAAGAACCTCAGGTTGACGTGTTTCCTTCAATCTCAGCAAAAGGACTATAAACATATATATATGTCAACTATATATATATGTCAACTATATTATCTACACCCCATCCCAATTTTGGGATCCCAAGAATATAGCTAATAATAAAGCTTGTCCGTCTGTCCGTCTTTCAGTAGGACAACTCTCCGGTATAGGGGTAAAAATATATACTGAATCCGTATGTGAAGTTTTCTCGTCGGACAAGTAATTCCCCGGAACCCGACAAAAACCGGAAATTTGTTTAAGTAAATAAGTTTACACGACGGGTAGGCCTACATATAGTGGTACAGGTTGAGATAAAGAACATGATCATTCAAAGTATTCTATGAGTCTTCGACTAACATTGTCCTCGACCGACATCCTAGCCTCGACCGGAAAGTAAAGACAGAGAGGAACTATCGAATGGATCCTGTTAAATGGTTGGTCAGGTCACATGCCCACAGGTCCTGGTGAAGACTAGAAATCTACCAACCCCTGTAGTCCAGATGAATATATTATTCTGGGTGATCATAATAGTTCATATGAAGAGGCTCTCATCAACTGGACGTTCCTAAATTAACTGATGGCAGAAATACTCTTTGAAAAAAATTCGGAGCGAAGGTAATTTGTTGTCCCCAGACGGCCCATCTATTCCCACCTCCCATCCGGCCTTCCGTGCGTCGGTCCGAGAAGAATAGTGACAATCAGTTTTCTCCATATCCTGCTAATTCTTCTGCCCAGTTTTTAAGTAGTTTTATCCCATCATTTATTTCTGGTCATATCTTGTAAGTATATTAGTTAATTTGTTTTGTGTCTTTGTATTTCGTAAATATTATATTCCTCTTCTAGCTGTAAGCTGTTTGGATAATAAACTAGACTGATTGATTGAAAAATATAAGTCCAATAAATATTTGCCTTTGGGATCCCATTGAAGCCTTTGGTCTTGTTTTAAATATATTTCTCCTACCTTAGCTTCGGGATAGCCTCTCAAACCGAAGTTCCAAGTCTCACACAGCTGCTGGTAGGAAATGTCAGCTGGGAATCCTTTTGTGTAAGACCTCGCGCTGACCATCACTGAGATAGTTGTGGCAGGAGAGAAAATTGTTCCACTCAGTTCAGAGGTCTCAAGGACCAGGACCTTTTGGACCTTGAGGAGCTGGGACTTCTCAAGCTCTTCAACGATGCGGGACTAAAATGAAAGCAAGTCAATTTTATTTACAGTAAAGGTATGTTTATGTGAACGTTTCCTAACAGTGAAGGATCGCCGAAGAAAGACTAAAACCCAAACCAGGCATTTTTTACTATGAATACTTGTTATAACCACTTACGCTTTTGTCACTTTTTGGATATTTTGCTAATTCACGGCTGAAAGTGACTCAACTGACACCTGGTTTGCTTTTTATAATTTGAAAAGTTTGCCACAAGGAACGCACCTCCAATGGAGCAGATGGCGGTCCAAACCTGCAGATGCCTTCAAAAGATGAAGGAGCCTTTTAGTAAATTCAAAATCAAAGAAAGTTAACTGAATTTCTACTTGAGATTTGAGCCAGGCAGAGGCGTTACTAGCCAAAATGTTTTTTTTATTGGGGGGGGGGGGGGGGGTGCAAGGTATTTACCGAGTAGCTGGTCATTTTTACCGACTGTTTTTGCAGATAAAAACTACTATTACTGAGAAAAAACGACTGTGTTGACGAAAAATCGGCTGATTTTAAGAAAAACTCGACTACTCTTATGAGACACCGACTGTTTTTAAAAAAAATCGACTGTTTCCAAGAAAAACAAGAGCTGAAAGCTCATATGGCACTTGTCGGAACAGTTAGCATGTTTGTCAGTTTGTTCCCCTCCAGCTCCCCCCCCCCCCCCCCCCCCAGTAATCAGACCTACTCCGGACTTGAAACTGAACATTTGAGACACTCGTTCTTGACACTTGTCAAGTTTAATGCACGTTCAATCACCCGTTCCAAGTTATGAATGTCACCAGATTCCGGATTCCCTATCCCTCTACTCCCCCCACGACGGTCGAATCGGGGAAGGGACTATTTTCAAGTCAATATGTTAGAGTCCGTAATAGGTGTGCCAAGTTTCATGGTCCTAGCACATCTGGAAGCACCCTAGCTCGAGATCACCGGAATTCCGGGAGACCCCCTCCAACTTCCCTTACCATGACACGATCCGTCCTGTTTTGTCAGGAATGTACCTAGGGTTTACGCTTGTTCTTCCAGCCAAGTCCAACTCCGACCCCTCGACTTTAAGCAATTCATGAGATTTCCGGTGCCCCCTCCAGCTCCTCCCCCCCCCCCCAAGTGAACAGATCCGGTCCAGACTTGAAACTGAACATCCGAGACACTTGTTCTTAATACTTACCAAGTTTCATGCACGTCCGATCACCCGTTCCAAAGTTGTGAATGTCACTAGATTCCGGATTCCTCACCCCTCTACTCCCCGACGATGATCGGATCGGGGAAGGGACTATTTTCAAGTCAATATGGTAGAATCCCTAAAATGCCTGCCAAATTTTATGGCCCTAGCACATCTGGAAGTACCCTAACTCGAGATCACCGGAATTACGGTAAACCCCATCCAACTCCCCCCACTGTGACACGATACAGTCCTGTTTGTCAGTAATGTATCTAGGGTTTAAGCTTATTCTTCCCACCAAGTTCCATCCTGATCCCTCGAATCTGAGCCTTTCAGAAGATTTTCGATGCCCCCTTCCAGCCCCCCCCCCCCCCCCCAGTTATCGTATCCGGTCCTGATTTGAAAAGGAACATCTGAGACACTTGTTCTTGACACTTGTCAAGTTTCATGCACGTCCGATTACCCGTTCCAAAGTTATGCATGTTACTAATTTCCGGATTCCCCATCCCTCCACTCCCCCTATGATGGTCGGATCGGGGAAACGACTATTCTCAAGGCAGTCTTTTCGGTTCCCCGACATGCCTACCAAATTTCATCATCCTAGTACCAAACTCGCGGGATCACCGAATCTGCCGCCCCCCCCCCCCCACACACTGTCCGAATCCGGTCCGGTTATGTCAACGATGTATCTAGGACTTGTGCTTGTTCTTCCCACCAAGTTTCGTCCCGATCCCTCCACTCTAAGCGTTTCCCAAGATTTCCGGTTCCCCCCTCCAGCTCCCCCGAAGTCACCGGATCCGGTCCGGATTTTAAGTGGGTCATCTGAGCCACGAGATCTCTCCATATATCAAATTGTATTGCTATCCGATCACCCGTTCAAAAGTTATAATTACCTCAAGATTCCGGATTCCCCCTCCCTCCACTCCCCCAACGATGCTCGGATCGGGGAAATTACTATTTCCAACTTAATCATTTGAGGTCCCTGATATGCCCGAACTAGCAATACCCGGACCGACCGACCGACCGAACGACAGACGGACAGAAATTGCGATCGCTATATGGCACTTGGCCGGAGGGCAAGTACCATAAAACGACTATTTTTATGAAAAAATCGCGTATGTCGCATCTGCTAGTAAGAAAACCAAGGTAGTAGAACAGTTAAAAAAGTCTTCAAATAAGCATACTTCTAATGTAATACCGTCTTTTCTTCTTTAATTATCTTACGCTAAAGTTGAACAAAACTAAATTCTTTATTTACGCAGAAAAAAAATCGTTACGGAGCTGTACGTGACTAAAGAGGAGAAATTACCTGAAAATCCGCGTCGATGGTTTCGAGATCCGCCACCACTAACTTCGGAGCGCATTTGTCCTGCACAGCTCCCGCTCTCTTCTTCCCACCTTTCTGTTTCAATTCTGGCTTCGATTTCAAGAGCCCATCGATAATATCCGCGGCCTGTTTCGACGGAAGTCCAACCTCGCGGGCGTGGCTTCTGAGGACATCGTCCATGATTCGCTCCTCTACCTCCATCTGCTGAATTCGACTTTGCTCGCGCGAATCGAGGAACGCGACGAACTGACTCTCAGAGCGCCTTGCCCTTCCACGGGTCTGGATGTACTTAATCAGAGACACTCCACTTGAGTAGCGTATGACCAAATCGCACTCGGGAACGTCTAAGCCTTCTTCAAGGACGGAGGTGCAGATAATGAGATTGCAGTGACCTTTGTCGAAGTCGGCTAAACACCCAACTTGTTCTTCCTCCCATTGCATCCCGTCGTGGCCGCCATGTCCCACGACACGCGCGGGATTCAAATGCGGAAATTTGTCCCGCGCGAATCGGAAAAGTCGGCGCGCCATTTCTCTCGTGCTAACAAAAACCAAAACGCGTGAGTTTGTATCGCAGCGGCTCAAGTATGCATCAAGGCGCTTCAGTTTGGGGGCTGCGTCGGCGTAGTTCCTAAACGCGTCTACTAAATCTCTGATCCGTCCATACGTGGCAGATGTAAGAATGCTCACTGCTTCCTTAACCCCCATCTGTGGGGCGACTTCAACCGAAATCAAAACCAATATCAGGTCATCTATCAGTTTCTGCTCAGTCTGACTCAAATACATGACTCCACTCCTGACTGCTCTCAACTGCCCTTTCACAATATTGGAGTTAAAGAGGCTGAGGATCACTGGATTCCCACCCAAGCTGGGTACTTGTTGCGTGAGCTCGTTGAAAAGTCGAATGGCAATATTGATGTAAGAGTCGATCTCGCTGGAGTTGTCGATAATCTCCCACTTGTCAGGTCGCTGGACAAGGCGAGGCGCTTCGGGACGAAATACAACAGCGGGGCGATACGTTTCCAAAAAAGTTCGCAGGCTTTCCTGGGCCTTATAAGGGGTCAAGGCGGGGAAAGGGGAAGCAGATAGTCCCAGTATCCGGGGACGGGACGATGAAGGAATCTCTTGAATCATCTGAAGAAGTTCAGTATAGGGGTGGGATCCAGAAGCGTGGTGGCACTCGTCGAAGACGATGCAAGAAAAGTGAGAGACCGACAGGTCCTTCCTGAAAAAGACAAAGCGTAAGCCCAACTATTTTGTTTCCCCAGCAACAGTAGACTATCTGACAGATGTTACTTTTAACACGACGGGCTCTTTTCAAGACCATTTAGTCACTAATCAACATTTCTGGCGCACTGCAAACTGCACAAGTTTTCGAAGTTCAAGAACTGATCAAAAATAAAATTTAAAAGACGCACAAAACAAGAGCTGTAAGCTCATATGGCACTTGCATGGGTTAAGATGTTCTGATTGATCAAAAGTAAGTTTCGACTTTGCGGCTGAGATGCGCACACTAAGGGAGCTAGAACTTCATTTGTAAGGATAACCCTTGAGGCAAAACTGCTAATGGGCTGATGGGCATCATGAAAATGCATATTTTGCTTAAAAGTATTTTTTTTACTTTGTGGTCAAGATTGGTACTTTAAGGAATAATCGGATTTGGGAAGTAGCAATTTCTAAGCAAATGTTGTTGAGTCTCCAATATTCCAGCGAAGTTTCATCGTCGTAGCACATCTGGAAGTACCTTAACGAGCGATCACCGGAATCCCAGACCCCCCCCTCCAACTCCACCCACAATACCCGGAGCCAATCCGGTTCTGTAAATGATTAATCCAGAGCATCTGTTTGTCATTCGCACGCAGTTCGATGCAGATCACACCAGTCTAAGCGGGTCAAGTATTTTCCGCCCTCCCCCCGATAATTGCCGGATTCGGTCCGGAAATGAAAAAGATCACTAGAGAAAAATATCATCTACTTAATTATTAAATTTCACTCGAATCCGATCACCCGTTCCAAAGTTACGCATGACTCAATATTCCGGATTCCCCTCCCTCAACTCCCCCCCCCCAAGATTATCATACCGAGGATTTTTTTTTATTCCAAGTCAGTTTGACCGGGTCCCTCATATGCCTTCCAAGTTTCGTCGTGAAAATCCCCCAAAAAACAAAATTCCGGGAAACCCCCTCCTCCCCCCCCCTCAAGTGTCCGAATCCAGTCAAATTAAGTAAAAGATTTACATGGATCAGATGTTTGTTCTTCCCAGCAAGTTTCACTCCCATACCATCATTCTAACCGTTTCTCGAGATTTCCGGTCCCCCCCCCCCAGCTCCCCCACAGTGCCCGTAGCCAATCCGATTCAGTAAATGACTTACCTAGAGCATCTGTTTGTTCTTCCCACAAAGTTCCATCCCGATCCCTCCATTCTAAACGGGTCACGTATTTCCGCCCCCCCCCCCCTCCCAATAGTTGCCGGATACGGTCCGGATATGAAAAAGATCATCGGAGAAATGTCCTCCGTTCAATTCTTAAATTTCACTCGAGTCCGATCACCCATTCCAAAATTACGCATGACTGAAAATTTCGGATTCCCCTCCCTCCACTCCCCCCACCATTATCAGATCGACAAAATTTTTATTTTGAAGTCAGTTTGATCGGGTCCCGGATATGCCTGTCAAGTTTCATCGTGAAAATCCCCAAAACCACCATCACCGGAATTCCGGGAAACCCCCTCCCCCCCCCCCCATAAGTGCCCGGATCCAGTACAATGGTCTAAAGGACTTATCTAGAGTAGATGCTTGTTCTTCCCAGCAAACTTCACTCCGATCCCTCCATTCTAACCGTTTCTTCAAATTTCCGGTCTCCCCCCCCCAACTCCCCCCTGGCTACCGAATCCGGTCAAGACTTTAAACGGGACATTACAGATATATATTCTATTCAGTTATGAAGTTTCATTTCAATCCGATCACCCTCGGATCGGAAAGCTGATTATTTCTAAGTTTGTTTGGTCGGGTCTCTGATATGCCTGTCAAGTTTCATGGTCCTAGCACAACTGGAAGTACCCTAACTCGAAAAAGTGTGACAAAATGCCCTAAATTTTCAAGTTTCCAGCGCCCCCACTCCCCCGCATATGGTCGGATCGGGAAACTGATTATTTCCAGGTTAGTTTGGTCGGGTCCCTGATATTCCTGCCAAGATTCATTGTCCTAGCTCATCTGGAAGTACCCTAACTCGAAAAAGTGTGACAAAATGTTCTAAATTTTCAAGTTTCCAGCGCCCCCACTCCCCCGCATATGGTCGGATCGGGAAACTTATTATTTTCAGGTTAGTTTGGTCGGGTCCCTGATATTCCTGCCAAGTTTCATTGTCCTAGCTCATCTGGAAGTACCCTAGCTCGAAAAAGTGTGACAAAATGCCCTAAATTTTCAATTTTCCAGCGCCCCCACTCCCCCGCATGTGGTCGGATGGGGAAACTGATTATTTCCAGGTTCGTTTGGTCGGGTACCTGATATTCCTGCCAAGTTTCATTGTCCTAGCTCATCTGGAAGTACCCTAAATCGGAAAAGTGTGACAAAATGCCCTAAATTTTCAAGTTTCCAGCGCCCCGCACTCCCCCGCATATGGTCGGATGGGGAAACTGACTATTTCCAGGTTCGTTTGGTCGGGTCCCTGATATTCCTGCCAAGTTTCATTGTCCTAGCACATCTGGAAGTACCCTAACTCGAAAAAGTGTGACAAAAAACTCGGACCGACCGACCGACAGACAGACCGACAGACGGAATTGTGATCGGTATATGGCACTTGAGACAAAGGCTGCAAGTGCCATAAAAACTCGGACAGACCGACAGACGGAATTGTGATCGGTATATGGCACTTGAGCCAGAGGCTGCAAGTGCCATAATAAATTAATATTTATAATATGGGTTATAGTTCAAATATTGAAGTTTGGATTTTAGATTTGAAAAGTAGGCTATTTGTAGTTATCATGGTTGTGTGTCTGCTGTAGATAGTTTGTAGCAATTGAGTGCGGTTGGAGTTTATATTTGTAGTTGTGGTGATTTACGGGTTTGAAGATAAGAAAAACAAGACCAAAGGTTTCGATGGGATCCCAAAAATTTGATATATATTGGACTTCTTGATCCAGACAATCGAATCTTGTAGATTTCCGAGTCTTCGCCAGACCCCTTTAACATTTTTCTATTTATCCATAACCCACAGCTTGAATATGTACAAAAAATAATGTCACCGTTTTCAGTGTTTGGCAACTTACGGCCAAACAACTAATCAGATGACAAAACCAAGTTCAGATATGGATTCAGCAAGGATGTTTCCTCCAATATCTCATCCTAATCAACTTCAGAAAGGTCCTTTACTTTTCTACTAAATTTTTTGTATTTTAGCAGCATCCCCGTCGAACTGCATGCAGAGCAAAAGAGCTAGTGACATTGAGAGAGCCTTTCAATCCAAAAATTTCCGGGTTTTGGCAAATTTTGCCCGCTTATCTGTCAACGAATTAAAGTTCAAAATTCAACTCAGCATGTCCTCTTACCCCGATACCGAATCTCTAATCGACTATTTGTATTTTACTTGTAGGCTACTGTAAATTTTTCATCTTTAAAATCCGATACAGTCTCCAAATACTGGTTTTCACTTCGTGTCAAATCTATCTTCTACCCGATTTTGCGGTTAAAGGACAATAGTGGTGGGGCAAAAAGCACAAATTGGTCAGCTACCAAGTTTCCATTTTTGAAAAAGTCGAAGTCGGCGTTTGGCTTTCTGACAAAAACGAAAAAACAGTGCTTAGGACCATTTTAACGAAAACACAAAAAAAAGTAAAAAGCCATCGGAACGGCGAGTGAAAAGGTGACAAAAACGCAGCTATTATCTGTCTTTCTGTGGATCAGCCATTTCTAGACGCTACTGTACCAGTAGCGCAAATAAGCATATCGCTACTGTATCAGTAAGTATATGTGCAGTATAGCCTAGATTAGCACACCTTATTCCAGGGCCTCTAAGTAGATTAGACGTAGTTAGATTCCCAGAGAGAAGGTGTACAGTGCTGCAAAATTACCCTTATTAAGGGCTTTATCGGCAAACTCTTTGAGGTTGCATAGGCCTCCTGTATTCTAGGTCTGTTTCAAAGAATCACCAGAATTGGTGAGAGAGACAGATAATAATCATGTCTATGGAAAATACAACTTGGCTTACCTGCAAATCTAATGCTAACATCAACAGCCAACAGCCTTCAACGCGCCTGGACCGATATTATCGATACGTCAACATTTACAACAAGAGCTGTAAGCTCATATGGCACTTGCAAGAATACGTAGTAGGTAAAAGCCAAGACCCGGTCCCAACACTCTAAGCTCGTTCCGAGATTTCCGATCCCCATCCAATCCCCCCCCCCCAGAGTTATCGGATCCGGTCCGGACACGAAATGGTAAATCCGCGACACGACCTCTTTCCAACTGTCAAGTTTTGTTTGTGTCTGATGTCCTGTTCGAAAGTTATGCTTGCCTCAAGATCCCGCATTTCCTGTCCCTCCACCCCCCCCCACCCCCCTCTCGATGGTCGGATCGGGGAAATGACTATTCTTAAGTCAACCTTGTCGGTTCCCTGACAAGTCTGCCAAGTTCCATCGTCCTAGCACATCTGGAAGTACCCTAACCCGTGATAACCGAAAATACGGGACCCAGCCTCCACCCCCCCCCCCCCACAGTGCACGGATCCGATCCGGTTATGTCAACAATGTATCAAGGATATGTGCTTGTTCGTCCCACCAAGTTTCATCCCGATCCATCCACTCTAAGCGTGTCACGATATTTCCGGTACCCCACTCTAACTCCCCCCGCAGCTGGCGGATCCGGTCCGGAAGTACAACGGGACATGTGAGGCATGTGTTCTTCCCACATATCAAGTTTCATTCAGATCCGATCACCCGTTCGAAAGTTACGCATGCCTTAATATTTCGGATTCCCCCTCACCCACTCCCCCCAGGATGGTCAAATCTGGGAAATGACTATTTCCAAGTTAGTTTGGTCGGGTCCCTGGTATGCCTGCCAAGTTTCATCCTCCTAGCACATCTGCAAGTACCTTAACCCGTGATAACCGGAATTCCGGGATCCAGCCTGTACCGCCCCCCCCCCCCCCACACAGTGCCCGGATCCGATCCGGTTATGTCAACGATGTATCAAGGATATGTGCTTGTTCTTCCCACCAAGTTTCATCCCGATCCCTCCACTCTAAGAGTGTCACGATCTATCCGGTACCCCCACTCCAACTCCCCCCCCCCCACAGCTGTCGGATCTGGTTCGGACGTAAAACGGAACATGCGAGGCAAGTTTTCTTCCCATATATCAAGTTTCATTCAGATCCGATCACCCGTTCGAAAGTTACGCATGCCTCAATATTCCGGATTCCCCTCCCTCCACTCCCCCACGATGGTCAGATCGGAGAGGTGACTATTTGGTCGGGTCCCTGACATGCCTGCCAAGTTTCATCATCCTAGCACATCTGGAAGTACCCTAACTCGCGATCAGCGGACCGACCGACGGAAAAGTGATCGGTATATGGCACTTGGCCGGAAGGCAAGTGCCATAAAAACTCAGGCCCTATCGGCCGGTACGAAGTCAGCTGTTCTGAAAGTTTCCCAGACGAAATGTTCAATCAGCGAGACGTAATGTTCGGACTCCGAGACGCAATGTTAGGAGCGAAAATTTGAAGATCCCGATTTTGACCGAGTTCAAAAATCTCCGGGGATAACATTACGTGGGAAACGAACAGCAAATTTGAGCAATAAATAAACGGTTTGCAAGAGGAACAGAAGGTTCGGGAAACGGATATACAATCTGGCAAACGAACATATGGTTTGGGACATGAATCTTTAGTCTGGGAAAGACATTGGTTTTAAACAGGTATTTGAGTACATTTGATTTGGGAAACGAACATTTGGTCTGGCGAAGTTAACATAAGGTTTGTCAGTTGATGTGAAACAAAATGCCCCTTAATACTCCAGCCCCTAGCGATACTTCATTTAGATTCTGGATATTCAAACTTATCATTAAAGAAATAAAGAATACATAAAGATAAATAAATAGACAGATAGGCAGATTTATATTACAGATGTTTGATATAATGATGGATCTATATATTTCTACAGATTTTTGTAAACTATATTAGAAAGGAGCTGAGGACTCCTTGTAAGAAGATCGTCCCAGCGTCGGATACGGAAGAAGGTCAGATCCGACTTACCTTTTCAGGGCCTCTTTAAGAACTCCAGCCGTCGCCACTAGTGCATCAAAACTCCCATCCTTCAACCCGCGCAAGGTGGCGGGCGAGCGATTCTCCCCGCAGAGACGGCAAACTCTTAGGGGGGTATCCAAGGCAATGGCATCAGCCTGCTGAAAGACTAAGGGCACTCGATCGACAACAAACACACCAAGAAGTCTTGGGTTCAGCTCCCGCATTTTGGCTAGGAGCATCGCGGCAATGAGAGTCTTGCCAGCTCCTGTTGGTATGACGACGATCAGGTCTCTCAGTAAGGCCTCTACGTAGGCAGTGATTTGGTATTCTCGGGGGTATTTTGAAGAATGCGGCAAGGACCAGTTGAAATCGTTAAGATTCGTCCGCGAGGCGAATCGAATCGATGCAACTGTAGTCTCTGTTCTGACAGGAGCTTGAGGAGCGACTTTTGGAGCACCGAAGAAAGATTCATTGTCCCTCTGTTCGACAGTATACAGTCTGAGATGGTCTCTCCACTGGTCCTTTCCCCCTAGCTGTCTCCCACAGAGCTGAACTTTCTCGGTACCAAATGCAATGAAACTTGTGCCACTCGGGCCAAAAGGCAGTACTTTTCCCAATTTGAAGCCACAGAATTTGCAGTTTGCAACAATACTTTTCGGTTTGTCCGCAACTATAATAAGTGAACAGTTTTCTATAGTTGCCCGCAGTTCAGGTTTCAGGGACAGGTGAATTTGCTTTTCTGATTGGTGGTAGAAAAAAAGCTGATCAGCTGTAAACAGCGACCTTTTACACTTGCTACAATCCATGGTGAGAGGTCCGGCGATGCTGGAAATAAAATAAAGATTATAAACAGATCAGCCAGAAAACTCTAAACATGCTGGCGACGGCAGGCCACACAGTCTTACGTTGCAGGTACACGTTCAAGATTTCCCGGCCGGATTTCCTTCACTTTCATCATAAAGTTGAACAAAGTTCAACTTTTCCGTACGTAATTGATTACGGATCGTCTTTCCATAGCACGAGCATACAATCTTTTGAAACAATAGGCTATCAGTTTTTGCTAATTTTCGTGCACAGATGACGGTGATGAATAAAGGCAGAACTTAGGCGTTTTTGTCAGGCATAAATGATATACAAAAATTTAAAACAAAAATTACCCGGCTGGGTTTGTCATCAAGAAAATTCAAACACAAACACTACCCTAACATACAAAAGACTAGAATTATTCGGACCTTGTCTCGACCGACGGTGTGAGCTGAGTTGGGAACCCATTGATATTTCACAAATCCATTCAGGGAAGCTACTCTCTTTCGGAGATGTGTTGGAGTTCAAAGTCCAGATGTTCACAGACTCTCGCTGAGTAAAACACAGGTCTTCTTCATCAGTTACTGTGGACATATGAGCCTCGTTTTCGTTGCACGCTGCAGGTCCACTTCTCGGCCGCTTTCGGGCTGATTCTTTATGCATTTGTTTTTGCACTGCAGTGCTTCCGAGGAAGACGGCAGCGCTTCTCGAGAATCGCGGAATTGCTTACCGACCAAGTCCCTGCTTCCCTGCAAGGTGCTGCTTCAGCCAAGAAGAAATCTTGCTTGCAGTGATTCTAAAAACACAGCTTGTGCAGAAGTGAAGAAGTGCTGCAGCAGCGATGCGGCAGCACTATTGCAACAAAAATGAGGCTCTGATTTAGGTCCCTCTGCTGGTACGGCCGCATGCTTCGTTTGCCAGCCACGACTCCTGTAAGGGTCTTTCATGATTTCAGCCCAACCGCCCACGGCTGGAAACGACCAAGAGGCAGACCAGGCACGAGATGGAAAGAAATTATTCCGACTCGGCTACTCGAGAGCGGCACCGACCCCTCGGACGCGCCAACACTGGCGCCATACCCCATCGAACAGGCGTTGGAGAAGCCCAACTCTAGTTCCCTCTAGGCTGAAGACCAGATGGCCTGGAAGTGGCTCCAGCAAGGCAAGTCACTCTTTTTTTGTTTCAAGACACATTTTCCCACTTACCGACTCATTGTCCTTTAGGAACAATGGTTCTCCCTAGAATGATCTGAGAGATTCCATGACAACTCACCACAGCGACAACTGGGAACCCACAAGTCGCCACACTGACATGTCGCCACACAGACAACTAGCCCCACCGACAACTCGCCAAACCGATAACTTGCCACATTGTCATTTCGCCAGAGAGACGACTTGCCACACGACCAACTCACCGCAAAAAAAAATAAAAAAAATATGATACACATTTAACTCCAGTTGACCCAAGGAAATTTGGATCCTCTAACTAATCCTTTCAGTTTTAATCCGTTAAGGCAACTACATCGGGAGACTACGCGGGGATGTTAGAAGACCGGCTCGGTTACCACCTTCTCTTTGGAACATGACCGATCAAGTAGCTGGGCACCTTCCATGAACCAACAACATAGAAGGTTTGTAGCTCGCTTTAACCAGCTGATAGGATCAAGTCACCCCAGCCTTTTGCATTGCACGAAATGTTTCAAGACCGCAGAAGAATTTGCGAAAGGCTGACGTCGACCGAATCAAGGCAGGATGTTCTCCGCCTCGACCGAAGGAACAATAGCTGCGTTCGTTGCTTTCCGGGCTGTCTCTGGTGTTTTGTCACCGGTGTCTGGTTCTTCTGTTGCAACGCGTTTTTGGTTCACCGGTGGGTAGCCGACGGCGAGTGCAAAAACATACTAAATTCTGGGTTTTGCGTGAAACCACGTCAATTGACGAACAGTTGCTAACTTTTCGGTAAAGCCGGGCTCTCGAGCAGGTTCTGGTTAGTCCATACCGGTGAGATAAAACCGGACACCGGTTTGTTCAAAACGGGTTACAGGACTGGTGAGTAGTCACCGGTGGTGCACGCCTTATAATAATAACCGGAGACCACCGGTGAGAACTCCCATGACGCTAATATTTGAAGGCTAACCAGAGAATCGAAAGAATTGTCAGTACATAGCCGTAGCAGCACACTTGATTTATTGAGAGGCATTGCCAATAATTATCTGCTTCTTACAAATTTTGTTCGAATAAATAGTAATTGAATTAAGTACTTTATGCTATGGATGTGGGGAGATGTCGAAATGTGGCAAAATGCCTATGTGTTAGCTTGTGGCAGTGGCAAGTTGTCGGCGTGACGAGCTGTCGGTGTGGCAAGATGTCACTGTGGCGAGAAATCAGTGTGGCGAGTAGTCGGTTCCCAGATGTCGCTGTGGCGAGTTGTCTTGTGGCGAGATATCCCGACACACTCCGAGACGATCCGGCGCGAACATATCTCTACCTACTTCGAAACAAGGTATCTTTCTGCTTAATCGCAATAGCTCTCATCTCGAATAGCAAAGCTTTGTAGACATCCCGCCACTTGATTATCTTCCAAATGCATTACCTAATCAGCTTGAATTTTGCGCAAGTGTAAATCAATGACAAATCTCAGAAACAATAGGGATCTTATTAGACGATGTTAGCGAGAAAATAAGAGCCCAAATTTCTGAGCCTATGCTTAGTCTGGTTATTCACCACAATGATTATCCTGTCATACGAATAATTTCATTTTTATTTATTTATGATACACATACGTAATATACGTATACGTATATACGTATTTTATTCTATAAATAATTCTGAAATTAATTTGAGATAAATTTGAGGTGTAACACGTCCCTGGAAGCGTCAATTAGTAAGAAGTAGTACCTGGGGCGTCGCAAGTGCATTTTCGTTGGGCGGGTACAGATCCAAAATTTTTACCGAATCTTTCAAAAATCCTACCGAATCCTAGAAACTGAGAACTCGAGCTTTAAATTATTGAACAGAAAAGATTAAGCCTCGAATTATGCACAAAAGAGTAACACCCAAGGGCAGCATGAAAGATGATTAGCCAGCTACTAGGATATTGCTAGTTTATTATCGGGCACGATTCCAATAGCAACTCCTATTGTTAACTCCTAAGTTAAATCAACCGCCGCTGTCGGGCACGATTCCAATAGCAACTCCTATTGTCAACTCCTAAGTTAAATCAACCGCCGCTGTCAAAAATTTTCTTAACCCAATTTGTTTTTTTTCTGTAAAAATTTAACTGCTTCCCATACAGATTTTATCTTTTACCGTGTAAACATCAAGATCACAAGAATCCCCAGAAACATTAAAACCGGATGGAGCAACGTGCCAACGTCATGTAACTACTGTAGGCTAGCCATTAGCCAATACTACCCATGACCAGATATAGTGAGCACTGCAGGCGACATTTTTTTTACTTCGCTTTTTCCTGCCAAATTTAACTATTTCGATGCAAATCTGAAGCCTAAACTGGCCTAAACCACAAAACAGAGAATACTACAAAAAGCGCCGCAGGCGAAATTTTTTAGAAACATTTATGATAAGAGCGTCTTTTTGGGATCCGAAATAAAATAAAGGAATAACGATGAAATCATAGATCTGCAGTCCTTTTATCTCTGACCAGTGCTTCACTTGACTTCTTGGCAATACTTACAAATCCGATTTATGTCCAAACCTTGTGTGCATGAATGATTTTTTTTCTTAAAACTCTTGATAGAATACAAGATTTTTACAGAGTACCAAATAATGTTGAAGCTATGCGCCGCAGGCAAAAATTCCGAAAATCGGCCTCTTTCCGCTTTCCGACAGAAAGATTTCAGTGCAAAATCTGACTGTGAAATTCAAGTTTTGGTAACTACCTTTATGTCAATCTGACAAGCTCTTAACATACTACTAATATTCTGACGACAAGATCAAAACATACAACTGAAAGTCACGGGCGTCCCGAGGGGGGAGGTGTGCTGCACCCCCCCCCCTCCCCAACCAGAAGGTCTGAGGAAAAAAATCCGGTAAATTTTGACTGGTGTTGCGAATGCACCAGTTAAAATTTATTAAATTCCCCTGAATTTGATGATTTTTAGGGAATCTACCGCATTATTGCTCAGAGAACCTACCGGAATTTTGTCAGGGGATCTACCGAAATCTCGCTCAAGGAATCTACCGGAACTTGTCTTGGGGAATTTACTGGAGGCTGGACCAGGGAATCTACCGGACTCAAAGCTTACCAGGGTGACCCCGGCACACAACTTTACCAGTGATTCTTGCAGACACACGACACAGCGTACCGTAACATTCATCGGGTGATTCCGGTAATCTCCTAAGTTCCTGGAGCTTTCAAGAATTAGACAACCTACTAAAATTTCCATAATTTTCAACTACAAATATTGTTCCAGGAATAATATCACGGTACCGTCTACTCCAGTTCTGACAGCTTTCTCGACCCTTTTCCAGTGATAAGCCGCGAAGAGTTCAAAAACGAGTTAGCCTTGTTCCGACACGATCTCGAAAGTCACCACGAGAGCCTCGAAACAATCAAAAAGTTTGAAGATACATTCGAAGTCTTTCGTTACCACTAGTATGGGAAGCGTTCAAGCTCGCTAAGACAATCCCTGTTACTTCAGCAAAAGGGGAAAGACTTTTCAGCAAGATGAAGTTGGTTAAGACCACTTTGCGTTCAACAATGGCTGACCAGCCAGCGTCTGTTACTAACCGCATCGATCTAGTTGACGAATGCGAAATTGGATGTGTTGTGAACAAATGGAAAACGCTAAAAACGCGACAAATAAATGTGTAGGGTGAGTTGAAGGTCGAAGATTTTCTGTTTTAACTGACAATCTTAAAGTTTAACCGAATAGGGCTGAGCTCCAAAAGTCTAGTAACATATCACTTATTCACTTTAATTTTCCAGAAAACCTTACTAGAAATGATATTTTCCCGACGAAATGGATCAGACAAAACGTTTTCGAAAAATACCATTACTTTCCACCCGAAACAAGCGACTCTCTTGTTAGCGCTTGTCGTCCCAGCCTTCCTGCTCTCCGACGAGGCGGCTGGGCGCAACACATTTGAAAAATGAACGTGCCTTGGTTAAAAAGTGGGAAAACTAAGCAAGTAAAAGAAATAATAAACAGAAAATTATCTCATCCTTATGCGTGAAAGAGTTATCAGCGGACGTTGAAGATTCCGGCAAACTTTTCGTTGGGTGACGGGAAAACTCGGCAAGGCCGAAAAAGCGCTAAAAATTCGTAGTTACGAAATGAAACAATGGAGAAAGGTGGGGATTTTAGAAGCTTACAATTCCATATGGGAGCTAAGTATATTATAAAAGCCAGAATAAGCAAGAGGGGTCCTTTAAAAATGCGTTACTTCGCTTCTCCGTTAAAATGGTTAACCGACTTCATAGCTATTCTTTCGGATTCGTCGTGCCTCTATGTACTTGTCCCTCTACGCCTAGGATGTTTACCACTAGAAATGTAAGCCATTGCCGGAAAAAAACAAAAAAAAAATACCAGATTCACTGCAAGACATAGGCTATCCGAAAATCATTTTCCAAACAGTCGTAACTTCTCCGATGTCGCATCTTTAGCCCTGAAAATACAGGACTTTGTCCAAATTCAAATTATCCTCGTCTGGATCAATTCCGGTTTGTCGTGAAAGCAGTACACAGTGAACGTTAGCCCCGGGTGGAACTATACAAAATCCCTCAAATGTGTCAAATTATTTCTGTGTATCCAGATATCAGCTTTATCTGCATTTTCAGTTAAACTTTAACGAGCCTATTTTATTGTTGTTTGTAACACATAATCAAAGTCAGAACACAACAGTATTCTAGAGTTTTGAGATGGTCACTACGGAGAATTTTCGGTAAAACCTCGAAAAATTCCGGTAAAACCTCGAAAAATTCCGGTAAAACCTCGAAAAATTCCGGTAAAACCTCGACAAATTTCGGTAAAATTCTGAAGCCGCACCTCCCCGATCAGGAAGGTGTCGGGAAGCCTCTGCTGAGAGTAAGATTCTCTGCGGCATGCGGGGGGGGGGGGGTCACCGGATTTTAGTATTGCCGTCGAAATTGGACCAAAGTTTGGAATTCGGGATAGGTCATAAGTCCATAATTATTTGTACATAGCGAATAATTATGGACAGATATTCGAGATTCGGTACAATATCGTCCAAATTGGACTGAAGCTGGGAATTATACCGAATAAATTACCAAATCCCAGTTATTATACCGAATAACTTTAGACCGAGAAACTGGGCCGAAAGTCGGGAATGTCGGGATTCGTGGTGACTACCGAATCCTGAAAATTATACCGAATAAATTACCGGATGCCAATCACGATACCGATTAATTTTGGACCGATAGCCTATTCGCAATTCTGTGTAACTGGAATATCCATAAATATACAGAACAGTTCTGGCATCGAAAAATTACCGAACAATTTCAGTAAATCCGCTCACCGAATTCGTGATAAATACCGAATCCTGGCAATTATACCGATATCAATATACCGAACGGAAACGACAGCCTATATGGGATTCTGTATAACTACCGAATCCCCGTAAATATACAGAATAGTTCTGGTATCAAAAAATTTCCATATAACTTTATTAAAATTTTGGGCCTCCGGCCGAATATCAAAAAGTTGGGGGGGGGGGCTGCACCCCCTTCCCCCCCCCCCTTCTTGCGACGCCCCCGAGAGGTATTGAGTCTTAGGGACATGTTTCACCTTTAGCACGTGGCCAGTTGTGTTACAGGGAACAAAGCACTTTCTTGTGTGAAACAGAAGAACGGAAGACCCCAAGAAATAAATCCTGTTACACAAAGTAAAAGTTTCAAGAAAACCCTCAATAGGTCGAAAGAGATTCATAACAATTATTCATGAACTAGGTGTAACTTTATTTGCTGTCTTTAGCGGTAAGTACTGCATAAGTCCTGCATTTTCCCATGAAACAGCTGTCCTCTTCCTTCCCTGTTCTTTCTTTACTTCCTGCTTGCAATAATGAATGCATGTATGTACATATATTCTTTATAGCCGTTACATTCAAACTGAACAAGAATGGAGTAAATGAAAGAAAAAATAAGAATAACAGAGGGGCATGCCCTGACATCAGAGCACCATGCCCCAAATTTGAGGACTTATGTAGGACTGTAACAAACCTCCCAAGATAGGTATGGTTCTGATGCTGGACTTCAACAGATCCATTAAGGGTTAACAACTTATCTTTTTGCTACACCGAAATAAAAAAATCTCCTCAATTGAGAATCTGAAATGGAAATTTGCTTCTCATACAGATTTTTAGAGGGATACGATGCCAGGTACTTCTATTTCTTACTTAAGTGTAAGTACCAAGTACTCTAGAAGTTTTTAACTATATAAGTATTAAGTACTTCTCCAAAAATCTACTTAAGCAATACATACTTCTTGAAAAGTACTTCAGTACTTAAGTAATCAAGTACTTAGCTAGGCTTATTATAGTAAGTGTGTAAAAAAATGCCTGATCAAATGATCGACAACGAAAACGACTGTCATTCCTATCTCATGTGAGGCATACCAGTGCTCCCACTTCCCATCATAACAAATCTGTCAAAGGTTGCTAAAAATAAGAAGATTAGCGGCAGACACTGAGAATCGGTGGAAACAAGACAAAGGGTTTTGATGAGATCCCAAAAATTTGATATTTGTTACAGACAATTCGGTATTAATTGAGACTCCTTGAACATTTTTACTATTAAAATTTAGACAGATTAGGGCCAAATAGCTAATCATCTGAGAAAACCAAGTTCAGATATGGATTCAGCATGTGTGTTTACCCCTACAAGTCATGTCTACTATGACGAAACTGATCGACACTCCCTGCCTTACTTCTGCCAAATTTCCGCTTTCGTCCGAGTTCCGGGCGAACTGCTTGTCCGGCAAAAAAATAAAGCTCGAAAACGAATTCAGCATATCTCCCTACCCCTATATCAAACATCTAATCAACTTAAATAAAACTTTAACTTCTACAAAAAATGTCAGTTGGATTCCGGGCAAACTATATGTCTGGGTAAAAAAAATGTTTGTCATACACAGATTCAGCATCTCTTCTTACCCCTAAATCGGACATCTAAACAACTTAAAATAAACCTTAGTTTTAGCAAATTTTCCTTTTGGCCGGATTCCGGGCGAACTACTTGTACGTGTAGAAAATGATTGTCACATAAGTGTTAAACATGTCTTCTTACCCCCAAATCGAAAATCAACTTCAAATATAACTTTTACTTTTAACAAACTTTCCGGTTCGGCCAGATTCTGGGCGAACTACTTGTCTGGCAAGAAAATAGTTTACATATTCGTGTTCAGCATGTCTTCTTACTCTTAATCAACTATCTAATTAGTTGCCTTCCACTTACATTTTGGGATCCCAAAAACTGGTTAAATTTGACTCTGCAGATCTCGCTCAGGGAACTGTTATCTGCTCAGATCTTGGCGTCGTGGCAAATACCATGGAGACGCAGGAGGCTTTCAGGACTTTAATTGACGTTGTATCAACGGGATTGTTTTGAGCTTGGGTAACCTGGGAAAAATGAATAAGTTATTTACTAACCAGTTAGGTCAGAAAAAATAAGCAGAAAGTGAGTAATACAAGAGATGTATTATGAAAAACATATGATCAAAAAGTGTGATTATTTATTACAAAATAAATTCAGATGTTGTATTCCAAAGGATTATATCCATTTCGCCTTTGTTGTATTCCAAAGGATTATATCCATTTCGCCTTTGCATCTGAAGATTCTGAAGATCCCTGGAAGATTCATAAATGCTTATGCGAGATTGTTTTCCATATTTGCTACTAGTTACAAGTTATTTTGACAATAATAGAGATTGCACCATAACCAGAGAAAATGGATATTTCTACACCATCATCATGGGATCGTCAGAAAAAGGTATAGGACTCAACTTTGAGACTAAATTTCCGGCCTTTGATATCCACTTTGAGCCAGCAAATCGTTAATCTGGCTTCTTCTTGTTGATATAATCAAACTTTTGCTAAAGAATATTCTTTTTTACGAAAGTTTGAAGGCCTCAAAGTTTCTAAACAAAGACAGAATCTCTCGTTGACCAATACTATTTGTCTACCGTCTTTGTTTACAAACTTTGACGCCTTCCAACTCTGATGAAAAAGAACAGTCATTTACAAAAGTTATTTTCTTCCAACAAGATGGAGCCAGATTAACGATCCTGCAATTTGCCGGCTCAAAGTGGCTATCAAAGGACGGCAATTTAGTCTCAAAGTCGAAAGTCCTATACTTCCTAGTGTTAATTTTTTTCTTTACGATCCCGTCCATTTTAGTTGGGTATGGTGCAATCTCTCTATCAGCAAGAAGTGAAAAATCCACAGAAGAGTGTAGAAAGGAACTAGGATTTAGTAGATTATGATATGATATGGTTTGACAGTGGCAGGACAGCTGCAGCTAGCTTGAACCAGGCTTGAACAGGGACTGAATAACTGAGGCTGAGCCCAGCACCGCAAGAAACTCTGGACCATGTTCACAACAGAGTGAACAGACTTACTCTTATGTCATTTCCAGATAAAACAGAACAAAACCCTTTCTTAAATGTTGCACGCCACTGCTTTGATTCAAATCAGGGCGAAAAGCAGCACAGCGTTTCAACCGTCTTCGCCCTTGCCGTTTTCGCTAGATGGCCTTCTTTCTTGGCCAAATTTGATCCGTCAGTCAGACTTTCTTTGCACTGCGCAGGATTTCCAAGGATTCAGTTCAGCCGGCGTATGGGATATTAAACGGAAAAACCAAGCTATCTTGAACAGTCAGTGTGATATCAGCAATACCCACATAGCAAATTGCGGGATCAACCCGCTTGATCGTACAGTATCGTAAGCCAAGTCGCCATCTGCCTTTACAAAGGAATAAATCTTGAACGATAAACCTGAACAGGGTGCCGATATAAAAGTGAAACCATAAGCTTATTCTAAATAAACTGTCACCTCTTGGAGAGTAATCCAAAACTATCGATCAAACAGAACATAAATTAATTTATTGGCAAAAAGTTAAGCGTTCAAATTTTTCTAATGCCCCTTCACATTTAACTTGCATTTGAATGCACCGAAACAAAGCACCGAGGTGAAGCAGTTGATGTCAAGTTATAACACGATCAGAATGATCAGACATTTACGAATAGCTCTCAATGTCACTGGATTGATAGGAGACTCAGATACAAAACATCCCCTTGGTAATTTAGACAAGGCACAAAACTGTATTTACGTGCTAAACCTACAAGTTTAAAAACATAACTCCCAATGACAAATGTTAGACAACATAATATACTCCACAATAACATGAAGGTTTCAAGTGTCACTGTAAGGCAACCCCTCTTTCTTAATCTACAAACTATTTCGTCTTCGGTCGGTCTGGTACGTCTGAAAACTGCCTGGACAAATTTTAAAGTACAGAGTAACTTTCCCTAAGACATAGAATTTAAGCTCTTAATTAATTAGGCCGGCGGGACGAATCAACAGTGTTTTTCAAAGAGAGGATTCGCCTCGTTCCAGTCGAGCGCTCCAAGTGGGCTAGTTTCTGTTAGTCCGCTGGTGTCCGATGATACGTCCTTCATAAAATCCGATGACGAATTGCCGCCAAACGCGCTAGAGGAACAATAACAATCACACGTGAGATAGGGGGATAAGTTATCTGACGGGTGAATAAGCGATTAGGCATTCGCTTCATATCGAGTCGCGCATTAGCCCCGTTGAAAAGTCAGCCAGCACTCGGCACTGAAGTCGGAAGCCAGAAATGACAAACTTGATGACGCTTGACAGAACAGAGTTGGGTAGAGCAAAAAGAGGGGAAGAGGCATTTTAAACAGTTTTAAACGTGGTTAGGCCTAAGAGGAATTGAAAATAGCAAAACAAACCTGGATAAACGTACACCAAGAAGTAACGTGCATTATTTTCTTTACGATAGCGCACCTAGCGGCCAAAAAAGAACTAATCTGAGAGGAATTTTATGAGGGGCGTATCAGAACTTGTGTATGCATAGTAAAAAGTCGGATCCATAAGGTAGTAGGTAGCTTCCGTGTTCTATTACTTGCTCTCACCAACCTGTGGATCTGTTGTACTATGTCTGTGACAAATGCTGACCGTGAGGCATCGGGGAAACTTGTCCACTGGAAGCGCTGAACTAATATAGCGAGCAGATAGCGAACTAGAAGAGATAATACAAAACTAGAATAGATGGCAGTTATGTCGGTACTATATTACAACTGCAACCTATTTCCGTAGTCGCCTCATCCGTTAAATCCGAGCTCCGATGTTAAAACTTTATATCCTATAAGCCCCCTACTCACGCTTCACGTTTTAAATTTTGCTGTGTTTTGCTCGAAACAAAGGGGCCTGAAAAGAGCTTTAACACCTTGCTGAAAACGGCTGAAGCCATTGGTAATTTGTTCAAAGCAGAGTCTAGTTTTAAAATCTTCAGATTGTTCAGAATGTTTGAACGTAAACAGTAATATCAGATAATACTTTAACATCATATAATACTTTTTACTTTCATCTTAACCGAAGTATCACTTCCCCATGCCCCATCTTATTCGCAAAAAAAAGATCGCCATACTTTGACACTGCGGATCGTATTCAAGTATTGCTGCTTCTTCCTGCAGCTCCCTAGAAAACATGGCTCGTTTTGCCTAGCGAAGGTTTGTGCCCACAGTACCCGGATTCGTCTAGGCGAATGCGGCGCCGCTAGCGAAAAAAAACCGCGACGCGCCTTCTCAACTCCAAAGGCGTATTCTCGCCGTTCCCCGAGGACTCCTCGGGGAATCGAAGGGAACGGCGAGAATAGAGGGAGTCACTCCACGTGGACTCCGCGTACAGAAACAGCGAGAATACGGGGAATGCTTCTAAAATGGATTTTGTTCGAAAACTGAATATGCAGCTGAAAAAATTAGTCTAGATCCACTTTATTTTTGGTTTTGTTTATTCTGATTCTTTTTAATTAATTTTACATAGCACCTACAACAGCAAAAATTGATTCCCCTCCGAATTTGAAAGGGAGTCCTTTTTGATGATGGTGATGATAATCGGAGCATTCCCCGTCCGTGGGGACTCGCGAGAATACGGGGAATGAGTCCCCGATACAAACAAAAACGCGGGGACTCCTCAAGTGGAGTCCTCGGGGAACGGCGAGAATACGCCTCAAGTCAATTTTTGTTCGCGTCGCGGAAAAGATTCGTTATGTGCGTGCGCACCAAGCTTGAATGCACTTTTCAAACACCTCCGGACCCCTGTGCCAATTTTCATTGTCTTCTTTCTTCGGAGTTGAGGGACCCTGTTCCTGGCTTAATTATTCTTGTTCTTCCTGGACAAATTTCGGAAAAAGTCATTTGCCATGCACAAAGACTGTCAACTTCTTGTGAGTATATGACCTTCGGCGGCTTCTCTCTCATCCCTATCGGTTGGGTAACCAAGTTAGTTTTGTATTTCAGTATAGTCTCGTGTAAATCTTTTCTTCTATTTATCACACTTCGCACTCATTTGCTCCCACTTTTGCGGTTAGTCAAGTGCAACTACCAGGCACTTGCAGCCAAGCCAAACCTAATCTAGAAAATCCAGGAAGAATGAAGTGGTAGGGAATATAGTATCTACTTGCTTCATTGGCCGGGGACCTGGTCAGGAGACTCAATAACGAAAACTGGGGTTACAATGCCCACATCCCCGCATCTTCCGAATGCGTCCCAGATGTCTGAGATGTTGGTCGCCTTTGTTTCATCAGCTGTTTTTTCGAATTTCTTGGGCATGTTTTCTGATGAAAATAGCTTACACCACATTAGCTCTTTCGCTTTAAAAATGTCATGGGTCGTAAAAAATTTGCTTGCTGAATGAACCGTCTCCTGTTTGCAGATTCCTATCTTGAAGTTTCTTTGAACGTGATTCAGGACTGCATTAGCTACCAGGCCGGTCCACGTATTTGACGAAGACCCGTCACTGGAGGATCCTCGATCTTCATCTCCTTCATGCCGCTCCCTTCTTATCAGTACTTGTTCCAGACTTAGCTGTTGTTGTCTCGGTAATGGAAACTGTTCCTTCAGAGAAGTCCTCGCGAATACCATCCCCAGTTTGAAAGCACAGAACGCAAAAAAGCGCCGACTCCTACAGCACAACGACCCTGTCTGTTCTCCCGACTTTGGTGAGGTCAATTCAATTTTATTTGGATCCCTCAAACTGAACTTGATTTCTCTACTTGGACCATGCAAGATATTAACCTGCTCTGTGAACCAGAGTCCCAAGTCCTTGTTACCCCTTGTTACCAAATTCCAGCTATGCAGAATCGACGCCATGTGTTCCATCTCCCCAATCTTCGTGATGATGCTTTTGGTCTGCTGCAACGTCCCGAACCTCTCTAACTTTACAGTATCAGTTACAGATAAACCTATCCAGAGGTTCATGAACACTATGCTCAGTAGAATCACAAACACTGTGAAAAACACCGGTGCTGCGAAGTCAACGTACTTGGAGGACTCGTTGAAAAAGTCCCCTAAATTGAACTCGCCTACTATCATCGCGAAGAATGTCATAATACCCATCGGGATCTTCAGAAGTGGCTGGTCGAAAAGAACAGAGAACACAAGGATAAAGCCTGAGAGTAGAGGCCAAAATGACCACAACATTTTCCCGAAGGTAGAAGTAACCGCAGTCAGCATGGAAATGTACTTCACCCCAACTGACAACGACTGATGATCGAAGAAGAAGCTGGTCAACAAGGCAAGCAGGTAGAAAGCGATCCATGTTTCGTATGCAGGAAATTCGGACCAGATCAAAATTATCATAATCATGTGAAGGGTTAGATAGCAAACGCACATAAACATCAGCTTTTGAAGGGTCCTAGTCGAAGTGGTAACGACGTTCATCTGCGTTTCTGTTCCTGTATGCGGCTCACTCTCGTGACCTTTTTTAAAATGCCCTGTCGCGTAACAGATAAAGAGTATCAGGTAAAATATACACTCCAATCCAGCTAAAATACATGTTATATAAGCAAGAGGCGGGTCGGCATCTCCTATCTTAGTGAAGTTTGTAGATGTCTCCCAAAACGTGATTCGCACAACGCCTGCTTTCATGGTTAAACTTGTGAACAGCACCAGCTGTACGAACAGAAGAAGCAAGTTGGCATAGTGAAAAACTTGAATCCGCTGCAGCTTCAGCTTAAGGAATGTCTGAACGGCAGAATGTAATAAGAAGCTTTCCACTATTTCATCTGGTAGTTCGGTCAGCTGAGCTAGTACACTTGTTTCTTGCTCTCTCTTCGGCGCGTGACGTGGTGTAAAAGTTGAACCAGGGTCAAATAGAACCGTGTACGTATCAGTTTTTACGAAAGTCTGGTCGAGCTTCTTCGCCAGACACCGCTCTGTGTCTGGCACACTGACAATGTAGAAAATCGGTGTTTTACCGCTCTTGTCACAGATGTTGAGTAGAATGTTCCTTTCTTCTAGGAGAAAGTTGGTCATCTCCTTGTGTTTAAACCGAGCAGCCTTGTGAAGAGGCGTGAAGCCCCTTTCGTCTTGGGCATTGAGGTCCTTCCCCCATCTTTTTAGCAGAAAATATGCAACTTCGATGCTATTGCCATCTGCGGCTGAATGAAGTAGGGTCCTACCCAATGACGTCTTTGGGCTTGGTGGAAAGATTGAGCCACTGAGGGATGCTTGGACACAGGGGCTTTCAGATCCAGGTCCCGTCCCATTAGGCTCCACCGGCTTGTCTGAGCTAGAGCTATAAAAACAAAGCATCCGTTCGAGGAGCGGCAGCTGTCCACTAAATGCCGATTTTTCCATAGCGGTGAAATTCCACCTGTCTTCGTTTGTAAGCAGTTTCAGCTGCATCCGTTTCATCCATTCTACCCCTTTATCGTCCAGATTTCCCAGTGAAAACAGAGCGTTTAGAAACTCCACTTTTTCTTCCTGGGTTGCACGGCTACGAACTAGTGAGTCCAGGCAGGTCTCCTTATAGTCATTCAGTGTCAAGACTACCTCCGAGTCCAGTTCGTTTTTCACAAATTGGGTTCTGTCCCTCTTCATCAACTTCTTAGCCTTCCAAACTTTGCAGTAATATGCTGCTTCATGGTAGTCAGTATTGCCACCCTGAAATCGAACCAAGTATCAGGACAGCCTTTTCGATAAATCCCTTAAAATACTAATGAGCGTTATTTTCGTAATTTCATTGCCTTTTGACGGCCTAGATTTTAAACAACGGCTTTCTAAGATTAGTAATTTCTTACAAAGGACCCAGGATACAGTCATTCATTCATTTATTCATACTACACAAACTACATAACATAAATATAAGGCAAGAGACGAGACCCCCTGAAACACCCCCTACAAAACACGCTAAATATGCAAAAGTTTTATTCCCGAGTTCGTGAAATATTTTAACGAATCGTGAAATTTTTTAAGCGTACTGACATTAGATACACATTTTTTTTTTCAATCAATCAATCAATTTTATTTTCAACCCTAATAGCACTAGGCTAACACGGGCGGGAATTGGAAAAATAAACACTCGTTAACAATACAAATAAAACACAAACTAACAAACAATAAATCAGAAACGAACATGAATCATGAACAGTTAAAATGTTTAGTAAAATCCGGAACGAATGAATTTAGGTATCTTTCTGAAGATTTTGTAGGTGGGGGAACAAGCTTGGGTTTTGGGTCGTCCTTGCTTCGCGTGTTAGGTCCATGAGAGGGTGTAACGAAGTCCTGTGGTGTTGAGAATTCAAAATTTGGTGGCCAAAACGCAAGAGAAGATTATTTCTTCTTTCAGACAGTTTTTCGATATCGAGGATCTGAAGGCTTTTTTTTATTTAGATTATAACCACGATAGTCGATTTTTACAATAAACTCTCTATCTATCTATCTAACCGATCTTGCTGGGATCCACTACCTATACACTAACCTACACTGAAAATACTCACATTAAAATAGTTACATCACATTACAAGCATAAAGAAACTACACATATAGACAAATATTAAAGGCAAAAAAGGAAGAAAAATACACGGAAGAAAAATTTCAACCCTTCGTCAAATTGTTTGAGTGCATCTAAAGCTTCTATATCTCTTGGATCGTTCATCGTCAAATCAACAGACTCTCTACGGTGGCTCAGCATAACATTCAAATCTTCATTGTCAAAATTTTGCTCTTCGGTTGTTCAAGAAGTTGATAAGTCGATTCGTAGCGCCTATGGGCTCATCGTCCCCAACCGGGGGCGCTATAATCGTAAAGCTTTGGGAAATTTGTACAGCACCTTCTATACTATTTTGTTCTGGCGGCACTCATATTCTGCGAAAGAAGGAGATTAAAAAGATGAGATCATGTTATTTTAAATATGCAAAGCACCTGCTCCACTTGCCGAAATTATGTCATAACCATACATTGACGGAGAAATTCAAAATTCAAGACGCAAGTGTTACCCTTTTGGATGTTTCGTCATCACTTTCAAAACTCGTGGACAACAAGGCCCAACCAGCACACGATGTCGTCCACTGCTTCCTGACCGAAGATTAAAAATTAAGTGTCTTTTTCTGTGTGTATATATGTGTTATATATGTATATATCTTTATTTTCGTCATTTACTCCGCCTTTTCAAAATGGCGGGTCATAAATACATTACTTACTTACTTACACTGATAAGAACGAAAAAGAAAGGGGGGGGGGGGGGGAATAGCAGACAAATACATGGAAGAATTATTATTATTTTTTTATTTTTTATCGAGGTGAACTATAGACAAAAATAAAGGAGAGAATAAAAATTAAAGAGAAAAAAGGAGCAGACGCTGAAAAACGGAATGTAAAGTAAGGTGAGGAGGCGTATCAGATGGCAGTGAATTCCATAAGGAGATAGAAAGGTAAATTGGTGATCTCTGAGCAGCTGTGGATGAGCATCTTGGAACAGAAATTTTTCGAGAGGAACCACTGAAGTTTTTCAGTCAAACGCGGTTCCAGCAAAAAAAATAAAAATATAAAAAAGGCACCTCGGATCGGGCCCTTGACATGTCAGGATTAGGACCGAACCTCACCTGCGGATACTGATTCAAAGCTAAAAAAAAAAAAAAAATAATTGTAAAGCCGATATTACTTGCTGCTGCCTTGGCTTTTATGGAGGCTATTAAACTGCGAACTAGAGGGAGATAATTATTATGGTAGGCTACTAAGAACTTCGGTCCTGTTGTAAATGAGGGCTTTTGGTTTGAAGTTTTACCCTCTCAGGTCACCTGTAGGGAATGCTAGCCAGTGTCTCAGTTTACACTTGTAGTATATTTCTTTAATCATACTCAGAAACGGTGTCGACTAAACTTTAGCCAATCACCTACGGGTCGTGATGTCACACGAATAGTCTATATTTTCCATTTACTAACGGAACTGATTGTCCCTAGAACGGTTTATAAGTGTAAACACGAGCGGCGCCTCGCTGGCCGCTCAAAGTTCAAGGTTTTAATTCAAGGTTTAAGGTTTTAATTACCTCTGTACAAAATGATAATAAATAGAGGGTCAAGCCGGGACACAAGTTCGATTAACCTCGGCTCTATATATATAGATACAAGTATATATTCTGCAACATTAATTTAGTCTCATTTTCCTATTTCTTTCATGACGTCATGATGGCTAAAATATACTCGCTACCTCAGAAATTCGTGCACCCTGCACCTGACTCCATCAAACTGTACGAAAAGCCGAGTCTGACTTCACAAAATAGTAGTAGGCTACACAGTTCCTGTATTAAAATTTCCACTTACTGGTTTTTTGTCCTTCTTCGAGCTCAAGTCCCTTGTAGGACTTCCCTCGGGACGTCCATCTGGTTGAAGAAGTGGCAGCTCCTCTATGAAATTTCAAGAAATATTCGATCACTCTGGAACTATCAAAGGTCGCCGTCTCTATGCCCACCGCTCAGTCTACTCTCTCAGACAAGAGCAACGCGCTCACATGGAAGTTGTTACAAAGAGGTGGGACAAGAAAGTATAGGTATGGGAGCCTCACAAAATGCCCGACATCCAAAAATGTGGTTCGGACCTAGAAATAGGATATCTAGTTTCACTCAAGTATGAGCATTTCCGGTATCGCCTCGGTTCATGTAGGGCAAATTACTTTTCTAACTTCCAAGTTTCAGCCCAATAGACCCACTCGTTTGATCCCTAGAAGTGCCACACGATTTCCTTTACCACCAACCAACTTCCCCTACCGCAGCCAAATCAGCGTGGTTCGGACTCGTAAATAGATCATCTGAAGCATCTTCTCTTACCATACTTATCAGCTTCACTCGAATCTGAGCATTTTGTGGGGAATTCCCCCCCCCACACCGTATTTGGATCCGATTCGGACCCTAAAATATACCATCTAGAGCATATGATCTCTCTACATTCCAAGTTCCATTCAAATCGCTAAACATGCATAGCCCCTGTGCGAACCACAACATTTTTCCCCCTCCAACTCCCCCCAATGTGGCCGAATACGACTCGGAAACATAAATGTCTCATCTCTGACATCTCCTCTTCCTGTCCTTCAAGTAATTTCCGATTCCCACTTCACCCCCCCCCCCAACCGTGACTGGTCCGGACGCCAAATAACAAATCTAGGCCGAACAAACTCGGTACTGTCCAACTTGCATTCCATTCGGTCCATCCGTTTGGTTTTTGTGCATGTCGAAATGTTCCCGGAACCCCACCTCCGACTCTCCCAGTCGTGACCGCATGTGGTTCGGACGTACGTTTTGCACGTCTGTGTCGTCTGTTCTTATCACCTATAGGGTTTCACTCAAATCGGATCGCCCGTTCGCAACTTACGGAAGTCTTCAATTTCTGGAGTCCCCTTCCCTCAACTCCCCAAAAATGGTCGGACAAAGGAACAGTAATTTTCATAGGGCATTGTGTCGGGTCTTAAGTCAATTTAGTCGGGTCACTATCGTCCTTAGCATATCTGGAAATATCTTAACTCGCGATCACCGCGATCACTTTGTCAAAGGAAAGTTTTGCTGGCGTCTACCAGTTTTTGACGATGCGTAAACTAAAAGTTTGTTTTAACAATGCATTCCGTCATCTCCTTCCATACAATCGACGTTACTCTGCTAGTCAAATGTTTTTAGAAAATGAAACTGAATCTTTTGATGTTATGAGACGGAAAGCGATAGTTAGTTTTGTTGCAAGGTTAGAAGTTTCCGATAATCCACTTTTAAAAGCAAATCGTGAGAATGCAGAATGCCGTTCTGGACATTTCTACCGACTTTTCCGTCGACTGTGCTATTGCCCCGAGCCACCGAATGGATAAAATGATTGTATATATTTAGTAAAAAAATTCATGTGTTAGTGTAAATATTATGTGATGTGTAATATCACGAATTAAATAAATTGATTGATTGATTGATTTAGATCGCCTACCGTTTTCCGTGTGACAATTTTACATTCCATTTCTTCGTGCTTTCACGCAAACAATTCTGACTTGGTCAACAAACAATAAAATAATCTCTTTGACTTTTAGGGGAGAAGGGCTAGTAGATCTGATTGGAGATGAGTGTTTCGCAGTAATGAGAAATTTGGCAATGTTCGTCCGGTTGGCAGCGGAGGATTGTCATTTTTTTGTTCTTTTTGTTTTGTTTTCTTGTATGTGAATTTTTGTGGTAGTTGCCATGGCCAGTTAGATTTTTGCAATAAATATCATATCATCATATCATAATCTCTTTGACTAGCTTCCCGTGGCAATCTTGTCCCTTTGAGCTGTCGACATTTTGAACCAGGACGATTTCTTATTATTTTTTTATTTTTTTTTAAGCCTCCCTGTGATTTTAAACTGCCGGCATTTTGGGGCTTTGACATTTTGGACGATTTTGATTGCGGGTCTTCTACCTCACTTGGGGCAGGGACCCATAAATATGGTAGGGCTATGGGAGAAGTCATTGCAATTACCTCGTATTAGAATAGTGAAAGCAGCTTATAAGGAATGTATAAGGGACGAGTCGCCAGACTCTTGGGCGAATAATATTAAGGATATATTAAATAATTGTGGTTTTTCAATATGGTGGAACGGTGGTGATGGACCAAGACTACCCGTTGGAGAGGTTGCACGTGCGGTGGCAGGGAGACTTTTGGACCAGGAAATACAAGCATGGCATCTAGCAAAAGTCTGACACCTTCTTTAAGGTTTTATACTTCAGCCAAAGAGACATGGGGAGAAGAGGTTTATTTTAAAGCTGGGATTAAGTGGGTGGATCTAAGAATTTTAATTAGTTGCCGGGCTGATTGTTTACCATTGGGAAAACGGAGGAAATATTTGGGGAATAAGCTAGGACATTCTGGTCCCTATTTTTGTCCGATGTGTGGTAGTGAGAATGAGAATTTGTTGCATCTGATGTGTGAATGCCGTGAGCTAGATGACCTGCGGGTTGTGATTTTTGGGAATGTAATTACAATGAATGATGAAGTATGGATGATGAACGCTATTGGAAGTAAGTGTTTTCAAGATATGAAGAGGCTGCTAAGGTTCCTAAAGGTATCTTTAGCCCATAGAGAAAATTTCTTTTAGTTTTGTTCTATTATTTCGTTTAGGTGTTCTCTTTTTTTTCAATTTTTGCCATGGCCTCAGGCTTTTTGTGCAATAAATTCTATTCTGTTCTATTCTATTCATAAGCTTCATATTGCAAATCTGACCCGAGATTTAAAATTAGTTTCCATTCATATATCATCAGAATCAGCACTGTTTGAACTTTCCGCCTTTTCTGACTGCTTTATCACTTTTGCTCTGGAGGTAACACTTAATACTGCAAGAGGCAACACACCAAGCCCCACCCAGGCTCCACCCCCGCTACATAAAATCGGACCAAAAGAGATCCAGGATGCTGACATCGAGGTTATGTGAGTTCTCAATTCTTCCCATATTAATTCTTGCTAATATGCAGGTATGAATATCTGGGCGTAGTGACGTATTTGAGGGCGAACTGACGTTTGTGTGAACTGACGGTAGGTGAACTGACGTGTCGAAAACTGACGAATTTCTAAAATAGGCAAACTGACGGGGGTTAACTGACGGTGAGCGAACTGACGTTTGTGCAAACTGACGTGTGGACGAACTGACGTGTCGTGGAAACTGACGTATTGATACACTGACGTTTGGACGAATTGACGAATTTCTAAAATAGTCAAAGTGACGGGGGTTCAACTGACGGTGAGCGAACTGACGTGTGGATGAACTGACGTGTAGAAGAAACTGACGTGTTGGTGAACTGACGTATAGGGGAAATGACGTGTGGTGGTATATATAGTGACAGCGAACCCCGATTTCGTATTCGAGCAATGCAAACTCAGGCAACGTTTGTCATGGTCTAGTCCCACAATCAGGCATTTTCGGTAGACCGGTTGAAACCAAAGCCGTAGCATATGATGCTAGCTTGCCGGCCATAATTAAACCGAAAGCTAGGAAAAAAAAAGTAGACTCACTCATTTACTTCTGGATCAACGCAAATTGCTGTGCTAAGCCCAGCTTCTGCCATTGGTCCAAGATCCAGTTCAAAGTGAATGCTTTCGAAAACGAAACGTCAGTCTAAAAAAGATTTCAGTTTTAAGGCAAAGATCATTGCTACTCGTTGATATGGTTTCTAAAACCTCATTCCGACATTTACCTCATTAGATCTTACTCACAGGCCCATTACTTTTTAGGAACGACTTAATAAGAAAGGAAAAGAAGAATAAATCAAGTAACTATACTGTACCGGCCTCATTGTCAATTGCATAACTAACGAACTATAGGCCTGTGCAGGCTATGTGGGGAAGTGAATATGAAATCCGCCAATGATGACCTCGTTCAGGTTTTGATACAATCAAAAACTAGGATGATATCGTTGACGTAATTCATCGCTCATTGGTCGAATTGTCCCGCGCAGAGGGGATCTGAGTAATGTAAAGTCTAGGCCTAACTGAACTTATGCTAGTGCGTTGTCCCTCATGGATTCTGGGTATGAGAGCAAGTCTAGATGAAACTATCATGTTGACGTAACCTGGTACCGCTCCCAATGAGCAGTGAACTAATCTCCAACATAGGACACTTACGTACGCGGCAAAAAACAAAATTCAAAGCCACAAAAAAAATTTCATGAGTTGATGAAATAGTAGCTGTCTGCGCAGACTAGCAACTAGAGTGTTACATGTAAGAGAAGAGACTATGAAGATGGTCCGCAACTTCGTCTGCATAAACCAGTTTTTTCCATTTAATCTTCAGGGGCAACTCATCATCAGTACCATTTCTACAAGCAGCAAAATTTATTGGCACTGGCCCAGACTAGGCTGAAAGCTAATGCACCCAAAAAGATCCAGCCTAGCGCGAATACAATTACCATAAACGCTTAGTTTTACGTCATGTTTTATAGGCTGTCTACGTTCGAGGCTGTTGCCTAAACCCGTGAACAGTGCGAGCTGAAAGGAATCTCCTTTCGGTTCACACTGTTTTCCGCGATGTCTTTCCTCGACAGTAGCCGCAGTCTTTTCGAAGATATTTTAATAGTCTTCACTTGTTTCAGTTTCAGGATAGACGGAACACTCTACTCACAGACTTGTCGCTCCTTCCGTCTCAAAAATGTTCTGCCCCAAGCCAGTGGTTTCTACCTTCAAGAAAAAACCTATAAGATAGTAGTCTTATAAGATAAGCTTACCTGTAGATAAGCTTGTATGAGCTCATATTGCGATAAGCTTAATGGCCAATTTTTTGCATTATATTATTGTAGTTATACTATAAGGGATAAGATACACAAATTTGAGGAATCATCCGTCAAATTGGCGTAGTTATTTAACCGAGTATTAACCGGACAGAGCTGTTTGAGTCCTCAGGCAAGAGATCCCATCGTGCCTCAATTCACAACCGGAAAGCAGAGCTCCAACTACTTCCGGCTACCTATCACGAGACAAGTCTATCACGAGACAAAAATTTCTATACAAGTTTTCGCGAGGCAAGTGAGTCATTTGGCAATTTTCACAAGACAAATTACCAGGAGACAAATTATCACGAGGCAAACCTTGCTCAGTACAAATTTCCGTGAGACAAATCCGGCATAAAGACTTTCTATTAATTTCAGCGAACTGTGCACCTATACATGGCTATATATAACCTAACTTGCACCCTCTGCTATATACATGGTAGCTCACTCAAAGCTGATTGTCTTAATCGTACTTTTCTTAATCCGGGTTGTCTCGTGGAAGGGTTGCCTAATGAATGATTGCCTCTCGAAGGTTAGTCTAATGCTATGATTGCCTCGTGCGAATTTGCCTAGTGACACTTGTCAAAAGCTAATTGTCTCGTGAGAATTTGTCTCGTGATACGCTCCCCTACTTCCAGCGCCCAATCGAATATCGGTGCGATATGGATATTTTAAATAGCTCAGGTTAAGTCTGACCCAGAAACCAGAAACAATAGCTCGAATTTATGCAGACGATACGTCATGCTTGTTATCATGTCCAGTCGGAGGGTCTTTAGCATTGAAAGAAGCTGACGATATTATAAAATCCAACAGAGAAGTAGGGAAAAATGATAGCTAAAAAAGATCGAAAAAGGGAATAAATCAAAAGGAACGGGAGCAAAAGATGATTAGCTCCTTAGGGTACAGTCTGTAATACATGGTAAAGTGAAGGCAGAGGTGTTACTAGCCAAAATGTTTTTGTTTTGTTTTTTTTTTGGGGGGGGAGGTATTTACTTACTGGCTGGTTACTTTTACCGACTGTTTTGCAGAAAAAACGACTCTTTCTTAAGAAAAGACGACTGATTTTACGAAAAATCAGGGCGCTTCGGTCCGACTCGGTTATTTTTTTACCGACTGGCCTACAACATTGGGGAGGGGGCGCCCCCCCCCCCCCCAAATTCGAACAAAATCCATTAAATTTTAGAAGCATTCCCCGTATTCTCGCTATTTCTGTACGCGGAGTCCGCGTGGAGTGACTCCCTCTGTTCTCGCCGTTCCTTTTTATTCCCCGAGGAGTCCTCGGGGAACGGCGAGAACATACACCTTAAGGTTTGGAAGACTGCTGGTGCTCCTTCATTGTTTAAACGTACTACGGCTCAAAAGGCCGAGGTTAACTTCCCGTTAACTTTTCACCACATAGGCGTATTCTCGCCGTTCCCCGAGGACTCCTCGGGGAATCGAACGTAATGGTGAGAATAGTGGGAGTCACTCCATGCGGACTCCGCGTCCAGAAACAGCGAGAAAACGGGGAATGCCTCTAAAATGGATTTTGTTCGAAAAAAAAATATGCAGTTGACGAAATTAGTCTGGATCAACTTTATTTTTTATTTTGTTTATTCTGATTGCTTTTAATTAATTTTACATTGCACCAACACCATCAAAAATTGATTCCCCTCCGAATCTGAAAGGGAGTCCTTTTTGATGGTGGAGATGATAATCGGAGCAATTCCCGTCCGTGGGGACTCGCGAGAACTCGGGGAATGAGTCCCCGGGACAAGCAAAAACGCGGGGACTCCTCAAGTGGAGTCCTCGGGGAACGGCGAGAATGCACCATATATATGATGAAATTCGCGATTTTCCAATTGAGCGCTCCTAGCGGATTAAAGTCCGATTGGGGACAGCACTGAGTTGACGGCGTAAACTCCCAACCAAAACAAGCTTTGAAACCAAAGGATTGATTGGATGAAACCTAGTAAAAGAAAATAATGTCCAGTTGTAACTGTTTAATAGACTGCAATAAGCAGAAGGTAGAATGCAAAAGATGCGCAGAAACTCATGTACTTGGGTGCAAGGTCCAGAAAATGGATGAAGACTTGGCCCTGTATTGTGAGGAATGGTATTGCAAGGATTGCACTGCTGCACTTGAAAATCTGCCCTCTGCTAATGCCAAAGGTTAGTGTAAACTACTTATAGCAAATATTTACTGTCTTATATTTGTTGGCCATGCCTAAAAAATTACTCTTCTGGGACTCTTTGAGCGTGTTCCACCCTTTTCACAATAGTAACTATTAGTTACTATTTTTGTTCCAACCTCATAAAAAGTTACTATGCTGACTGCTCCAACCTTCTTGAAATAGTAACGAATAGGAACTATTTGCTTTACCAGCGTAGTAAGTGCAGTACCTATGCATCTGTGTAACGTGATTGGTTGGATTGGGTTGGATTCGCCTGTGGCATGATATTATGCTGGAAAATAGAAAAATTGTTCCAGCCTTGACGGCAAAAAGCCAGAATTTGCTACATCATGCATAGTAACTACAGTAAGTACAATGGAACATGCTCTACATGTAGGTGGGGTATCTAACCTGCTATGTCATGCATAGTAACTATAGTAAGTTGCAGTAAGTAGGATGGAACATGCTCTACATGTAGGTGGGGTATCTAACCTTTGATCTACTTGGCATGAAAATATTACAAGCAAACATGATAGATAGATAAATCTTTTTATTCGCCAAAAACTGATCATGGCTCACTCCAAGTTTGTTCGATATAGTCATGGATATAACTCATGAGCATACACATAATAGGCCTATGCATATACAGGCCTACGCTACAACAGTCATAAATAACATGATAAATTTAAACTAGCAGCTCAGCTTATGCTTCGTTATTTTAATCATGTGGTATCAAGCTTACGTCTCCAGGTCCTAGTTATTTAGTTACTTTATTTCTACTTACATTACAGGTAGCATCTATAGCCAGTAGCACCCCAATGTCTGGGTTGCTTTTCGGGAAGTGTGTTTGTTTTCTAAGTTTGTTTGTTTTCAACAGACTTTGTAAACTTTTTAATCATGCTCTGAATTTGAAATAAGTAACACTGTACCATTTCAGGCCTTTGAATGTCAAGCCACTAATGCTCAAAATTTCATAAGACTTCCTTGACTTGAAGCAAACTGTGAATAAGTGAAAAATATAAAAATTAGACTTTACCAAAGATCACCCCCAGCTAAAAATTTTTGTCTTCCAAATAATCTGATATATAAACTTGGTCATTAATATTAGTTACGATACATATTTAAAGACAAAGGCTACAGAGTAATTATTCTTCTGATGAAGGTTTACCTTGAGATTCACCTGTCGTCTATAGTTGTATTATTCAAATAGATGTTTCAGGTTTTTCAGGTTCACGATTTTCTATCCTAAACTGGGGTGTGTATGGCTCCCCGCAAAATCTCTGGGATTTTTGTTTCCTCTTTTCATATCCCTCCTGTTAAGCTACGTTTACACGGAGGGTATTTACTCGTACTCCGCAAGTATTTTTTTCCGCAACAGCAACAAATCCCCGGATATTTTAGACTTCAATTTCGCGAACTTTTTACCGGGTATTTATTTGTCGAAGGGTCAGCAACTTCGACGCAGGGTCAGCAGCTTCGACGTCAGCAACAACAAAATCGGATTTTTGAGCAATAATTTGGATTATGTCCATATAACAATTGATCCAAATGGACACATGTTGGTGTCCAGGTGGGCTGCAGACTGAGCTTCACTACAGAGTATTATTACTGCAGGCTAATGTATTTATGTTGTTTTCTAGGATTGCAGAAAATCAGGACCCACATTCTACCACAGGCTGGCTGGTATCCACATGTGGTATTAGAAGACATTCCTGATGAGATAATTGGAAAAGTCAGCTCAACACCTAAAAATCGAAAAGGGGGATGGACCTTGTTCCAAGAGAGGAAGTTTACTGTGATTGAGTCGAATAAGGAACGCCCTCCCTTGGTTTTTTATAGAGCAGTAGCTTCTGCAGAAATGAAAAGTGCAGATTATCAGGTCAGCTTGTGCTTCAAAGTGTCTGCAAAAGATGAAGATACTTCTGACGGATGCCAAGGTATTAAATATAAATGGTCCTACTGCAGCTGCCCAGGTGGCGCCAATGGTGATTGCAAACACTGTGTTGGCTTCTTGTATACGTTGGCTGACTTCTGCCGCAGGGGTGAGTTGAAGTTTAGTGATGTAACATGTACCTCTCGGCTCCAAATGTGGCACGTGCGGAAGCCGACATCCGACGACCCACTTCTTTTTGCTGAAGTTCAGTTCAAAAAACATGATCCTGACAAACCTTTAAAATCACAGTTGGGAAGTAATGTGCTTGGCCACAACCCTGTCCCTGCCTATGCAAAAGTGCTTAGAAGCAATGATCTCCGGCTTTATTGTGAAAACATGAAAAGGCAGGGACTAGCACTCCCAGTTATAGACTTGCTCGAAAGTGCAGGCTTCCCAACATGTTCGGTTAGGAAAGAATCGAACTTTCCTGTCATTCAGGCCTTGTTCGAAGGCTTGGACCTCGACCTTTACTATGTTGCAGCGCCATTTGTGAGAGACCTGGATAAACGGCAAAAACAAGTGTTTGATGATCTAGTCTCTCTATCACTTAAGGCAGCAAAGCAAATTGAAGTGAATACAAGATACCAGTCCCAAAACCAAGCCTGGTTTGAGTGCAGGGCTTTTCGCATCACAGCATCTATGTTTGGTAGTATTTGCAAACAGAAATCCCTGACCTCAACACCCAAAGTGTTCGAACAAAAACGAAAGTTTTTTACTGCACCATCCGTTCAGCACGGAATGCACTATGAGGAGTCGGCATTTGTGGCATATTCTGCCTTAATGCAGGAGAGGAATGTTTCACTATCCGAATCTCGTGTGGGATTGGTTGTCTCGCCAAAGTTCCCTTACCTCGGAGGTAGTCCGGATAGGGTGGTGTTGAAAGACGGTGTATTAACCTTGGTTGAAATTAAATGCCCATTCACACTTTTCAAGAAAGGTGGAAGCATTCGTAATTTTGCCTCAAGAAACAAGAATTTCTACCTTGAGACTGATCACGCCACCGATCAACTAGTGCTTAAGAAACAACATGACTACTTTTACCAGATTCAGGGTCTGTTGTGTATATGCAACATCCAGGTGTGTGACCTAGTTGTCTTTGTTCCTCCGTCGTCCATTGAAGTCATCAAGGTCAAGAGGGACTGTGACTTCTTCGAACCAGTGTCCATGAAGCTTACTGCAGCTTATTTCTACCACCTCTTACCTCACTTTGAAAATATGCTTTGAATTGTTTTATGCTTTAGTTGTATTTTTAGAGTGTCTATTTCTCATTTTGCGTGTTCAGCATATTTCTGGCGATGTGTCTGTATATAGAGCAGTACAGTTGAGATTATTTTGCAGTGACCAAACTTAATCTTGTCATTCTTGCTAATTTGTCTATGATTTGGATTCAAATAGACTAGTTGTCTTCGTATTCTAATATTGTATAGCGGTGAGCCGTATTGGGCCATTTTCATTTTTTTTTCCGGCGACATGGAACAGTATGTCTCAAAACTTATGTCAGGTACTGAAAGCCCGACCATTATTATAACTTTACGCACAATAATGGAAGAGGCATATTTTTCCAGTTTCCGTAACGCCGGAGTGCCAGTTTTCGAGGTACTGTTGCCAAGCCATATACTAAAGACCGAACAAACTATGTGTTTTTGTTCCGTTTCCGGTATCGGCAAAAATCATGATAACGTTTGCCGCTGGGTCGCACCCAGAACAAATAATCACATACAACCTCCGTCTTTAGTCCCATGCAGCGACTATACATACCCCGACAAAACTGAGCCGAGCTGGAGGTACTTGCTCTAGCTCTAAGCTGACAGTCGCCTAGTTCCGTCTTTACTGTTGCTCATCGCAGAGCAATAAGTACAGGAGGCACGCTGAGCCGCTCTGAAGCGCGTCTTGTGGAGGAAACAATGGACGAACTTGCATAAGCTTTGACATGCACTGACTGTGAAATTAAAATTTTCTAGGGATAGAGTATCCTTACGACATTTACCGGAAAGAATCAGAACTTCCACCTAGTGAATATATTTTGTCTTGCCCTTTTACCTCCTGTGATTCAAACATTTCGTAAAACCTTCCAAGTATTTTACTTTTAAACAACCCAGGCAAAATTCTATTGTTCATACAGACACTGTTTATGAGTGAATAGTTACAACACGAAAAATACTGATAAGAATAAATGTAACATACTAAGCTACACTGTCAGAAGTTTCATAACAGATTGCGCATAACACTTTCAAGAATAACACCTTTTCACTTTTAAGCCTATATATTTCGTGATCTCCCAGATCTCCAACAACACCTTCAATAGGTAAAAATACTACACTGTCAGAAGTCACATAACGACAACAGCAGGATGCGCGGTTTCAACAGATAACACTTTGGGATGTTATATGTTATGTTTCTTTCGTTCCCGTTAGTATTTTTACCAATTGAAGGTGTTGTTGGAGATCTAGGCACGAAATAGTGTAAACTTAATTGGTTATAACACTTTATTTCTAAGTGAAAAGGTGTTATTCTTGAAAGTGTTATGCGCAATCTGTTATGAAACTTCTGACAGTGTAGTGATAGTAAGAAATGTAACTAAGATGCAGAACACCACCACTAATCGCTGTCTGAATCACTGGGTTCGTCAGCATGAATCGGCTGATCAAAGATAGAACCCGTGAAGTTCGTCAAGTACGCACAAACTCTAACTATGCGAGGAAGCATAGGACTCAGAGAAAGAGGCACAATGTTACTGAGAATTTAGTACTCCTTAATTCTCCTGATTGCTCTCTCTGAGTGCACTCTGCACGATGATATGTCTCTACTATACAGCACGTCCTCCTTTGAAAATTGCTTATTCCCTGTCTTAAATGGAGGGATGACAAGATGTACACCACGTGAATCACAATCACTTTGGATGTCGAATCCTTTGTCTACCATCAATTGGTCCCCCTTTTCCAACATGTCTAGCAGTCCGCAGTGGCGAATTAGTTTCTTATCAGAAACTCTGCCTGAATAAATGTCAGAAGCAAAGATGACGATTCCTTTCGGATCTATTGCTATCAGGGCTTTTGCAGTGTTGTGGTGCTTGTAGGTAGAGAAGGTTTCTCTTTGTGCACCAGAAGCACTTGGCTTTTCAATGAAAAACTCTGTACAATCTACAATTGCTTTTGTCTTTGGGAACTTTCTGAAGTACTCAGGCAAATTGTGCCTTATCGTTTCAATATACGAAGAGCTCGGCCAAACAGATATCTGAGTCAGCCTGTCATAGATGAACAAAATCCAAGTGTTGACAATTTTCGACACAGAGCTGACTGAAATGCCATAAAGGCCAGCCAAAAATTCCTCTGCAGTCCCCTGCCTCAGCCTGACCATCGTCAAATAAAACTCCTCTACAGGTGGTAGCTTTCTCCTCCTACCTGGCTTCCTAAAGAGCTCATAAGGTATTTCAGGTCTGTCCGTCTGACTGCCAACGTACATCAGTTCATGAACTGCTGGTCCCAAGAAATCGAAGAAACACTTGAAACTGGCGTAGCTTGGAAAGCCTGTGTGATGTCTTATGCCTCTGTCGTCATTCACAAACTTCAAAACACTAAACTTGTTCAAAAGAAGTTCACGCTTACAGTTAATAACAGTTCTTTCCAGTTCTCCACACTTCTTCTTCGTGGCAGATAATGAGGGGGATTCAAAAGTGGTATCTAGGGCATCAGTATCGCTTTCTTTGCTCAAATAGTTCCTTCTAATAACATGACTGTTATTTTCGCCATCTATGACAACTTCTACTGATGCCAACCGTGACCTATTCAACCTCACTGTATCACGGTAAGACAAATGTGAAGTTGGTGTATTCTGTTCCTGGGACGCGAATTTTGGCGTGTCCTGATTATTTGGTGTACTTGTGATTAGTAGGGGTAAAGGTGCAGGCGGAATTGGACTAAGTCTTTCAGGTGCAAGTTGTCTGCTTCCGGAACAACCTTCAGCCGCAGGCGGTGTTTCCAAAACCATGGAGAGTGCTGTGTCAGCTAGCAACGCCAAACCTTCGGCACTGTTCGAATGCTGCACTTGAACTGTCATGCTGGTCGAATTCATAGCTGGCTGCAACAGTTTTGTTGGTACTGCTGAACGTTTCAGATTTTCTTTCTCGGTATAGGCATAAGGTTCGAAGTGGAGCGAGCACAGATAACTTGGGTGAGGGATATTTGCCAGTCCTATTAGAGCAGCCCACTGGAACCGTAAAGCTGTAATTCTTGGAACCAGGAGGAACTTAACATCTTTTGCTCCACCAACACTCGGGCAACCAGGACAGCAGCAGTTCATGGTATTTCTTAGTATGTGATTTTCAGTAAACACTGATGGACATGCACTGGCCAAAAGCTTCTTCTTCCCAAGTTGCGAAGGTATGAAATGTTTTGAGCAGATCACTGTGCTCTTCTGGGGCACTATGATCTGCCCTGTCGACTTTCCGATTACTGCCACCCACTGTGAACATTGTGCATCGTCTGCTGGAAATCTAGAAAAGATAACAGAATTAGTGCTGAGATTTTACCTTGGTGTAACAGGAAAAGGGAATAATCAAGAAAAACTAAATTTTGAGTGAAGTTTTTTATAACACAAAGGCCTGTAACCTTATCCACTAGCCTTATCTTGCAGAAATTCAAAAGTTGTAAGGAGACTGGTAATGATACCTGGGGTCCAGAGCTTTGGTTAGTGTTCATTCAGTTATAGTTTAACTTAAAGCATCCACCGCATTGTTTATGCTCCAGTATTTTCAAGCAGTTGAATATTTTATAACCAAGATCTGCTTTCAATCAACAGGCATAGGCTTTGTCTATCTCAAGCCCGTGTCCAGGCAAAAATTTAATTAACAGGTTTTCCTTAAACGACCCCTCGCACTATTTATTCTTCAACCTACAGTATTTTAAAATATTTGAATACTATAAAACTAGGCTGTGCTTCCAACAAATAACCCACAGTTTTGGCTGTTTTCAGCCATTTCCGAGACCCGTTGACTTACAGCGAAAACAGGGAAACAATCTACATAACCGGTTTTTCTGATGGAAAAACTTCTCGCAGACAACCGTCGACAGCGTGATACACATCGAAGGTAGCAAAACACGGCAAGTGAGAAAATAAGCGTGGTTGTGTTAGAGGGGTTAGAATGTACCGAACGAGATTGGGGTTTCCGGGTTTAGATATATATGGACTGATTGTGGAAGGAGGTTACATTATTATTATAGCTAAGACAGGTCCTTTAAGCTTTTCATAAATAAGGATTATTTTCATAGAATAAAAACATCGTGTGAGAATCAGTGACTTGATATTATGAGATTTAGAAAATGCCACATGAAACTCAGGAATCCGGGTTTAAAGGGCACCTCATACTACATGCTGTTTCTGCTAATATATTCTGAACACTACCTCAAACTTAGCTATGCTACAGCAAAAAATACAAGGCATCAGCTGTTTTTAAGCATCTTTTCATGTCCCTTTGGCTTGAATGACGGTCTTGGCAAAATTTGAATAGCCGATCTTCGGATCAATAAGCTTCTTGGAAGCCTGATCTGTTGCATAAAGTGAATAGTGGTGGCAAAGTTGATAATCACTATAATTAAAAATAGAGAAGATAGGACAAGCTTATGGAGTGCAGAACAAATTGAAACAAGAACAGTTGGAAATACTGCTGAAGTAAAAAGAGTTAGTATCATAAGTACGACATCTTGTATAAGAACTGACAGAGCGATTACAGAAGTACCGGTAGGCTGCATTGGCATTATAGGTTTGACAAGTCATTTAACAAGTAAGTTCAATTTAAAAAAACAATACCTGAAATATCGCAGTTCACAGTCGAAACTCCTAGCTCCACTGACGGATGAGCAGCCAGAAATGCAGCAGACCCTTCTGTCTCTGTCGTCAGTCATTGAACCGAACGGTCTGAAAAAAAAAATCATGTAGCTAATTACAGTATTGAGCAATAAATTATGACTAAAGTAGGTAATGATTTACATAATGCATATTGACTGCAATCTCACTATGCTTGTAAAACCTAGTAGGAAAAACTTAGCACTTGTCTTCTTTCATCTTCTTTTGAACTTTGTCAATCACATTCCCTCGGAATGTGACCCCCCCCCCCTTGGGATGCCCCTGGTCACAGATCCTGGCTTCTTTCCTTCAAGGCTGGAAAGAGTTTTTCTATTTTTGTCAAAATATTGTGTTGCAGGCTGATTGTGCCAATCCCAGACATTGACCCATTTGATTGCCAGCCTGACAAGGACTCTTGCCAAGAAGTGCCAAAATATCGCTGATGAAGAATCGTAGCTGACATGTCCGCTGTATACAATTTTTGAATATATGTTTTAAGGTCAACTTATGTTCAAAGAATATTTGCCAAAACTTGGCGTAGCCTAATAATGGCGACATTTTTATGCCAGTCTCTAACAAGGTCTGCTAGTGCGGATTTAAATCGGCAAACCTGGCAATGCTGGCCTAGCCTGCAAACTCACCAAAATTGGGATATTTTAATTACGATACTTTTACACGGAGGGTATTTACAAATACTCCGCGGGTATTTTTCCCAACAGCAACAAATCCCTGGGAATTCAGTTTTTCAATTTTTCAAACTTTTATCTCCATATAACAAGTTATCCAAATTGACACATGTCTGTGTCCATTGTAGAGAGACATCCTGAGCTTTACAACACAGCCTGGGAATCTACTGCCACATGACAGTACTCTCCCTTCAAAAATACCCCTGTACCATGCGAACACTTTCCCCTCTGGTCTCAGGGGAAAAATAACCCCTGTGTAAATGATCCTTCTTAGAGTGGGATAAGCTCAAAGTAAGACAGTAGACTCTTCTATGGCAGTGTCACAAGTACAAGTTTCATAACAGACAACACTTGGGATGTAATCTATTGTGATTTTGCAAAAAAATTATGCATGAAATGTCGGACACGGCTTATTTTAGCAATCAGTTCATCTGAGCCTAGGTATTGTTTCCTAAGAAGGGTCTGCAGAGTCAACCTAGGCTAGAATATAACAAAATCAAATGCAAAACTTCTTACCAAAATTTAGAAAAAAGCCTCTTTAACAATAATATTCACAGCCTCATCTTCATATCAAATCGTCAGGCTTATGCTGGATTGGTTGATCAATGGTTGATTTTCTCTTATTTAGCTGTTTCTCAATCAGTCCTTGAGCAGTCCTTGTGTTCAGCTTGAGTTTCAACGCTTGTTTTGGTCAGAAGTTTCCGCCGTCAACACCGTGCTGTCCCCAATCGGACTTTAATCCGCTAGGAGCGCTCAATTGGAAAAGGGCGAATTCTGGCGGCTCCAGAAAAGAATACCACCAGCCAATTTTTCAGGGATGCGCTGTTGCAACGCTGTTATGTTTGCCCACATAGAAAAATATTATTTGCTTAGATAGAGAAACCAGAATTTTTGTTGTGAGGGAGGAAAGGAAAGACAAGGTAGCCTACATTTCTTATGCTTTTTGTTTGCTGCCGTTGGATTAGCCTACTTTTGAGGTTCAGTCTTATGTAAGCTTTTTTTTGATAGTGCAAAATGGATACGCCAGCTGAATTTTACTCGAGCTATATTTCACCCTTCTTGGCATGTTTTGGCAAGGGTCCTCTTCAGGCTCAACACCGCTCAAGTTGTAAATAGGAATTTGTGGGAAAACAAACTAAAGATTCTAGCTTAGCGTTAAATATTTGACTTGGTGAATTCCTTTGTGAGAGTTGCTTGTAGTTAAAAAGGTTGGAGAGGGGGTATGGAATTCTGGTGATCTGGAGTTAAGCAAGCCAAGGTAGCCTACTTCCAGGTGGGCTAGGTCCTAGCCCAACAAGTTTCATCTTCCTAGCCTAGGAAGATGAAACTTGACTTGAACATTAGAGAACAACATTGGCGTAGAAATTGTCACTTCCGAGTTTCAACCATCCAACCTGCCATCCAACCATGCGCATCTTAACCGAAAAGTGAAAAGAATACTTTTGACCAAACAATACTATTTATGATCCACAAGGGCATGGTCATTTTAGCCTCAAGTGTTTTGCTTACAAGTGAATTCCCTAAAGTGCAAACAGATACTTTGAGCTAAATATACATTTTCATGACCCGACAACCCCATCATATTTTTTTCCTCAGGGGTTTTGCTTACTGATAAATTTATAGTGCCCTTAAAGTGTGGGTCACCACAGTCAAGTTAAAAAATAAAATACTTTGCACCAAACGATACATTCTCTTGATTTCCAAGGGCCCATGATCATTCTCATTTCAAGGGTTTTGCTCACGAATATTACGGCCTCTATCTATGTCCATAACAGTTCTGTGCACTGTCATTTCCGAGACCTCGAACGCATTGTGCCATTTTTGTCCACCTTAACAGCACTACGCTTGTTCTTTCATCTTCTCTGTATGACTCTTATTGAGCAACACGAGGCTCCAGCTTGTTGCTTCGGAAGAGATTATATATTTAGAACCTCAGTTATTCACCTTTTTTCCTATCAGAAGTATTGATTATTAAAAAGTGCGAATTAACTAAGGTAATTAAGCTGTACACTGTTTCTCAGTTAACACCAAGGCGAGGCTGTGTGGGTTACTTTTTTAACTTTGAAAAGACCTGAAAAAGTCAAGCAGGGTTTCAGTAGAAACTGTGTCTGGTGCGGTAGGTGACCTTGAATTGTTCAAATCATCAAATCGTTTATTGACAAACCAACTTTGTAGCTTTCTTCGTCAGACGATGCTAAATTACGCTGGGCATACAGTAATAAAATCAAAATTTATTACACTAATTATTCACTTAGTTAAAATTCTTCTCTGTAAAAAGGGCACAACGGAGTTCATGAACTTCGAAGTTCGTCCTCTGACAGGCACTAGTTTGTTTTGCTGTTTTTTCCTGCTATTTTTCAGAGCATCAGGGGGGGGGGGGTGCAATATCGGTTATTCTCATTTGCCAACGTTTTTTTTCCAAAGTTTGTTAGTTGTAACCCACAGAAGGCCTATATAGCGTGAGAAACTTGTCGATCAGCTCTTTTCCGTGCAGTGAACTACTTCTGAAATTTTCTTATTATGTATCATGTGCCTAAAGACCAAAGGGAACTTCAAAATTGTACTGGGGACATTTTGCATTGGGGATGTTGCAACCTGAGAATGTTTTGTCATGGGGACGTTTTGCTTTGCCGGGGACTTTTTGCCATGAAGACGTGCCGTTGGCAAGCCAGTTTTAGTAGCAAAGACTAAATCAGTAACTGTTCCTAATGCATGGTGCTGCAGCAAGACTGGATGCTACTGGATACTACTGCCCAAGATTATCCAAGTCTGAAGCACAACAAATGAAAGTATTTCGTTTCACTACATATCATATCAATACATGCAATGTTTTGTACACAGTACACCTACAAATACAACTACAAAGGCTGCAAATTTTGTACCGGGATGTACTAATGGCAACACATAGTTAAATTAGAGTGTGCACCTCTGTAAGTGCATATATTCATGGCAACCAATAGTCAGATTTCATGGATGTAGGCAGAACTAACTCCTTGAGTTCATGCACTAGTGATGACACATGGCTTAATTAGCTGACATATTCAAATTTGGTGATGACCCTTGAGTCTAGACTGCCCTCAAACACATGATACCATTCAATGTCACTTAAGACCTGTTTCTGTGTAATAAAAGAAAAAATAAATAAAACTTCACAACATCTCATATAGTGCTGCCTACCTTTTTCTGATATAGTATCGCTCTGTCTATTACACTAAGCCGTATTTGATACCCATGCTCAAACAGTGAAGTGGGGCATAGTGGGAGGGGTGAATTTTGTACTCATAAGTATATGTACCCCTTATTCCCCAGAGGGACACCAGTAGCTTCTACAAGTCAAATAAATTTTTTTAAGTTACCGAAGTAATTATACTGTATTAGGACAGCAATTGAAACCAGTAAGTGCAGTCTAGCAGCATAATTAAGGAGCTTTTTTTAGTACCATGTCTGGAGACCAAAGTGTGACCAAAACATGGGAACTGTCCCTGTATGAGCTACACCGCACCCCACAAGAGGCAATATGTGACAACACAGAGATTGCTGTTTCTCCACGGAGCCTGCATAGCGAGCTCATGTGCCCCATTTGCCTGGACATGTTGAAGAACACGATGACTACCAAAGAGTGCTTGCACCGATTCTGCTCCGAGTGTATCATCACAGCACTCAGGTCCGGGAACAAGGAATGTCCCACCTGTAGAAAGAAGCTGGTCTCTAAACGCTCCCTGCGACCAGATCCGAACTTTGACATGCTCATATCTAAAATCTATCCAAGTCGTGACGAATATGAAGCAATGCAGGAGAAAGTGATGGCAAAATTGAAGAGTAAAAATACGCAGATGTTTGAGGAATTGGCACAGCAGCATAGGCAGAGGCAACAAAGACAGAAAAAGCTGCTAGAAGGAGATGCGGCATCAAGGGCATCGTCGCCTGGGGGAAGGTTGTCGCCAGTTACTGGCGAGGAGAAACCCAGTGTTAGCAGTAAGTTCATAGACCTTAAAGCCCGTGTCTCCACTTTACTGGCGTTCTTCTTTTAATCGGGAGTTTATTTATTAGAGACTTAAGGCGTATTCTCGCCGTTCCCCAAGGACTCCTCGGGGAATCAAAAGGAACGGCAAGAATAGAGGGAGTCACTCCACGCGGACTCCGCATACACAAACAGCGAGAACACGGGGAAATCTTCGAAATTGGATTGTGTTCGAAAAAAATATGCAGTTGACGAAATTAGTCCTTATCCGCTCTATTTTTGGTTTTATTTATTCTGATTGTTTTTGATTAATTTTACATTGCACCAACGCCAGCAAAAATTGATTCCCCTCCGAATCTGAAGGGAGTCCTTTTTGATGATGGTGATGATAATCGGAGCATTCCCCGTCCGTGGGGACTCGCGAGAATACGGGGAGTGAGTCCCTGGGACACACAAAAACGAGGGGACTCCTCAGGCGGAGTCCTCGGGAAACGGCGAGAATACGCCTTTAGAATATTACTTATTATAATATGTATACAATAATATAATATATATATAGTATTATAATATATTACTATATCACTAATAAGTTAGGGAACAAGTGCTCTGAAGTCCTCACCCAAAGCTGCTAGATTCTTGTTACAAACAGTTGTAGTTGAGAATAATTATTTTAAAGTTTAAATGAAAAGGGCTGAGATAGGGCAATCTAGTTACACATCACTTATTCACTTAAAGAGGCTTGAAGACCCGATGAAAATGCGTTACTTCGTTGCGCCGCTATTCAGGTTAATGAATTTTCATGGAGTGGAATTCCCTGTCGGATCTGTGGTACCTCTGTGCGCTTATACCTGTGTTTTATGCTTGACGAAAACGTAGACGAAAAATAAGTGTTCATGCAGTTAGCTACCTTCCGCGAGCTGATCACTGGCCACTCAAAAGCCGCGTTTATACTGAGATTCAAATTTTCCGCGTCAAAGGAGAATCTCCGTTGTGGAGACGGCCGTAGATACTCTGAACCTCACTACTAGAGCAAATAGTGGAAATTCAAAAATCCCTTAGCAGAATTTAAGTAGTTCAGTGTATTTAATTAGATGATACAAAAACAAGTTGGCTTTTCAGTTAAACTTTAAGAACTGTTAATTGTTTTTCCACATTGCAGACTCGCAATCTGTAGCATTCTATTCGAAACTTCCAAGTCGATCTTGGTATGTCTCTTGATAACTGATAGCAACCAACTTGGGGGTGCAGCTGGAAGCAATTGTTAAATCGGGATGAGTTGAAAACCCTTCTTTACCATTTCTAAACTTATAGCCTACCTCGGAATTTCGATCCCGTTGCCCATGCATTTACGTCGAATAAGTGAACGGGATTTTTGAATTCTGAAACAGGTGCTACATTCCGTACACTGTAAAAAGTTTCTCCGAGTAAGGATTAAAGTTAACTGCAGCATTTGCTACTGGGATGGATCTTATCTTTACTGGGATAACATTAATCAGAATTAGAGATAATCTTATCTCAGTAGAGACAAGATTAATCCCAGTAACGAATCCTGCAAGATTTTGTTTTACAGCGTATACAGACGTAACTACACAGTAAAAAAATCTTGCAGTATTTGCTACTGGCAGTAATGACTAAACAAAAAAAATCTTATCTCGAATTCGGATTAATCTTATCTCAGAAGAGATAAGGGGCTCAGAAGAGATAGTGACAGTAAATTCTATAATGTCCATCGTCCATTAAGATACATTTCTAGATCCGCGTCCGAAGCTGAGCAGAGCCGCGTCGGAAATTGAATCCGGCGCTGATGACACAACCGATTCGGAAAGCCGGCCGGAAAACCGAGGTAACGAGCTGGAGCTCGTGTTCAAACCACACCCGATTGAAATGGGAGACAGCGGCGAATGGCCAAAAGGCTTAAAGGAAAATTCAGTCCGGTATTTGAAAACGACTGCCAATGCCACAGGTAAGTCTCATTTTCTTAACATTTCTGCTGTCAAAAAAGGTCAGTACTGTAAGGAGCAGTAGCGTCTATTCCGATTATTTTCGGGAGGGGCGACAGCTCATTGAAAATCTGCGGCCGAACGCCACCCCCTTATCGTCCGGAAGGCCGAAAATTTTTCGGCGTTTTTTGCATATTTTGACCGTTTTTAACACTAAAAATACCTCTAGGTGGTAAAAACACCTTTTAATCTTGTAATGATGCACACTACGACTCAAAAACTGTTTCTAAGATCAATTACTGAACCATACTGTAAATAATTTCAATTTAGCTTCTCAGTTTGTATTTTCGCGTACGTATTTCCCGTAAAAAACTCCTTTCCCGAGAATTTCGGATGAAGATCGCCGTTTTTCCAACTATCGCTTCCAGATCGCACGTTTTTCCAACTAAAAACCCCTTTTTCAAGAAATTCGGGGGGGGGGGGGGCGATTGCCCCTGTCGCCCTCCCTCCCCCCCTAATATACGCTACTGTTAAATATTCTTTGAGCCCTAGCTGACTTTGTTTTGACAGCCTGACGAGGACCCTTGCCAAAAAAGGGCCGAAATATCGCTGATGAAGAATCGTAGCTGACGTACCCGTTGTAAACATTGTTTGAATATACGCTACTGGTAAGGAGTACTGTAGCTTACCACGGTTGTAAAATTTCTTTTCAAGATATCCGTTTTCCTCGAGGTGGGCCCGGAAGATCAAGGTCTAGACCAGAAACGTCTGGAAGTCCGTGGCTTTAGACATCCCGATTCCAGAATCAGAAAGGGTGTCATAGATGCAACACATTTAGAAGACAATAAATATGCAGTTTTGAATAATCGCGAAATTGTGTGTCATCATTTTGCTGGTGTACAGAAGAGTTGGCTCGACTGTATGGAAGACCCAGATATCTGGCAATCTGGAAGGTTAAGCCTGGCTTCAAAGTTTAACCGAAGAGGGCTGAGATAGGACAACCTATAGTTCCAATTAGTTGCGTTTTTGCAGATACCGTGGTATCTGTTACCACGGTAACTGGATCTGCAGTTAGTCGTATTTGAAGTTACCGTGGTATCTGATATACGGTTGATGTGAAAAAATGACAATTGCCGAAACTGCGCTTTTCGAACTCATCCCAAAAGAACAAGAGCTGTAAGCTCATATGGCACTTGCATGGGTTAAGATGATTTGATTGATCAAAAGTAAGTTTGGACTTTGCGGTTGAGATGCGCACTCTAAGGGAGCTGGAAATTCATTTGTAAGCAAAACCCTTGATGCAAAAATGCTAATGGGCTGATGGGCATCATGAAAATGCATATATTGCTTAAAAGTATTTTTTTTACTTTGCGGTCAAGATTGGTACTTTAAGGAATAATTGGATTTGGGAAGTAGCGATTTCTAAGCAAATGTTGTTGAATCTCCAATATTCCAGCGAAGTTTCATCGTCCTAGCACATCTGGAAGTACCTTAACGCGCGATCACCGGAATCCCAGCCCCCCCCCCCTCCTCCAACTCCACCCACAATACCCGGAGCCAATCCGGTTCTGTAAATGATTAATCCAGAGCATCTGTTGTCCACTCCCACGAAGTTCGATCCAGATCACACCAGTCTAAGCGGGTCAAGTATTTTCCGCCCTCCCCCCAATAATTGCCGGATTCGGTTCGGAAATGAAAAAGATCACCAGAGAAAAATGTCCTCTGTTTAATTATTAAATTTCACTCGAATCCGATCACCCGTTCCAAAGTTACGCATGACTCAATATTCCGGATTCCCCTCCCTCAACTCCCCCCCCCCCCCAGATTATCATATCGAGGATTTTTTTTGTTCCAAGTCAGTTTGACCGGGTCCCTGATATGCCTTCCAAGTTTCGTCGTGAAAATTCCCCAAAAAACGGACTTCCGGGAAACCCCCTCCTCCCCCCCCCCTCAAGTGTCCGGATCCAGTCAAATTATGTAAAAGATTTACATGGATCAGATGTTTGTTCTTCCCAGCAAGCTTCACTCCGATACCATCATTCTAACCGTTTCTCGAGATTTCCGGTCCCCCCCCCCCCCCCCAGCTCCCCCACGGTGCCCGTAGCCAATCCGATTCAGTAAATGACTTACCTAGAGCATCTGTTTGTTCTTCCCACAAAGTTCCATCCCGATCCCTCCATTCTAAACGGGTCACGTATTCCCCCCCCCCCCCCCAATAGTTGCCGGATCCGCTCCGGATATGAAAAAAATCATCGGAGAAATGTCCTCTGTTCAATTCTTAAATTTCACTCGAATCCGATCACCCAATCCAAAATTAAGCGTGACTGAAAATTTCGGATTCCACTCCCTCCACTCCCCCCACCATTATCAGATCGACAAAATTTTTATTTTGAAGTCAGTTTGATCGGGTCCCTGATATGCCTGCCAAGTTTCATCGTGAAAATCCCCAAAACCACCATCACCGGATTTCCCCCCCCCCCCCCCATAAGTGTCCGGATCCAGTACAATGGTCTAAAGGACTTATTTAGAGCAGATACTTGTTCTTCCCAGCAAGTTTCACTCCGATCCCTCCATTCTAACCGTTTCTTGAAATTTCCGGTCTCCCCCCCCCCCCAACTCCCCCCTGGCTACCGAATCCGGTCAAGACTTTAAACGGGACATAACAGATATATATTCTATTCAGTTATGAAGTTCATTACAATCCGATCACCCGTTCGAAAGTTGCACACTTCTCAATTTCCCGGATTCCCCTGCCCTCACCTCCCCCCCCCAAAAGGGTCGGATCGGAAAACTCATTATTTCTAAGTTTGTTTGGTCGGGTCTCTGATATGCCTGCCAAGTTTCATGGTCCTAGCACAACTGGAAGTACCCTAACTCGAAAAAGTGTGACAAAATGCCCTAAGTTTTCAAGTTTCTAGCGCCCCCACTCCCCCGCATATGGTCGGATCGGGAAACTGATTATTAACAGGTTAGTCTGGTCGGGTCCCTGATATTCCTGCCAAGTTTCATTGTCCTAGCTCATCTGGAAGTACCCTAACTCGAAAAAGTGTGACAAAATGCCCTAAATTTTCAAGTTTCCAGCGCCCCCACTCCCCCGCATATGGTCGGATCGGGAAACTGATTATTTCTAGATTAGCTTGGTCGGGTTCCTGATACGCCTGCCAAGTTTCATTGTCCTAGCACATCTGGAAGTACCCTAACTCGCGATCACCGGACCGACCGATCGACCGACCGACAGAAAAGTGATCGGTATATGGCACTTGGCCGGAAGGCAAGTGCCATAAACTGATATTCAGTCACATCACTAAGTGACAAAATTCTTTCCCACCAATTTGACAAAAACTGATGATGGTGAGATGACTTTTTCAGATACTAAGATCAGTTACCACGGTACGACCGTGGTATCTGAATATCAGAGACCACCATACGATTTTCAAATAATGGTCTTTCCTTGCGGTAGCCTACCTCTATGCGCTTGTACCTGAGTTGTATGCCTTACGAAAAATAGATGTTCAGGCACCAAGCAGTCTTCACCAAGCTCACCACTGGCCACTGAAAGGTCACGTTTGTAATCAGATTCAAATTTTCCGCGTCATAGTAGAATTTGCATTGCGGGAACGGCCGTAGCTATTCTGAACATCACTACTAGACCAGATAGTGGAAAATCAAAAACTCCCTTAGTAGAATCCAAATAATTCACCAGAATCCGAATAGTTCAGTGTATTCAGTTATATGATACAAAAATAAGTTGGCTTTTCAGCTAAACTTTAAGATATTAGCAAGCGCACCATAGTCTGGGACAAAAACTAAATAAAGGTTGCTAAACCTAGCTTGGAACAGACCTTGCTCTACAAAATTTGATCTTAGTATCTTCGATAGCACAAGCAAATTGTTTCTTCTCCATTCTTCAGCGGAAGATCAGTTTCTTTCGCGTTGAGGGTCATTCTGTTTCGTGTTTCCATGTTGCCGAGGGTTGGTAAGGAGTTGATTGTTACCTTAGTTGCGTTTTATCTATTACCGTACCACGTTAAACTGAACCTGCAATTAGTCGTTCTTGCAGTTACCGTGGTATCTGGTACACGGTTGCTCTGCAAAAACGACTATTGCCGACATTGCACTTTTCGAAAGTCATCCCAAAAGAAAAACTGATATCCACATCACTAAGTGGTATAGTGGTATAAGTGATACCGCGATAAGTGGCCAGATACCACGATAACTGCAAAAACACCTTTTGACAGTGGTATCAGATACCACGGTAACTGCGAAAACGACTTTAGACCGTGGTATCAGATACCATCGTATCTGCAAAAATGTAACTCTTGTGATTCCTAACACCCAAGTTATTTCCAGGATAGACAAAACGGAGACCTGGTACATTCGGCGAACCGTCTCACCCTTGAGGTTCGGGATTAGAACTTGGTGTTTCGGTGAAGCTTATCTCGGGTCGTTTTAAAAAAATAATTAGGATCCGTTTTTCGGCATGTTTATCATGGCAGAAAGCACTGACCTGAGGGAAATGGTACGTCGATGATTGTCATTTTAGATCACAGTCTGAATCAGTTAACAACCAAGTGATTCTGTCGTTGGTCAGGAAAATGCGGTAGTTATGTTACGAGCTTCCATGCGTCAGAGTTTTCTTGTTTTTTCGTAAAACTGACAGTGGTTAGTTTACTGGACTCTCAACTCGAAAAACAGTAGGGGGTCGATTTAGTGTGTGTGATCAGTAACTGGTTTGGTACCCTAGGCTTATCCCTGAGAGCTCAGGTGTGTGTGTGAGGGGGAGGGGGGGGTAGGTTAGTGACGGGGCCATTACGACAAGTTTAAGTCGACCCATCTTCAGATGGGTACCTATAGAAATGGGGGAAGGTGAAAGGAAGGGTGTGCGAAACCACCAGGTTGGCTTGCACCCAACCGCCTATTGAACTCCTTGGCTGAGAGTAGATAATCCGAGAGCAGCACCGCCAGTGAGGCCTGTCAAAGCTGATACCTTACCTTAAAGGACCTGTCTTACCTATAATAATAACGCAACCTACTTTCATCATCACTCCATATGTTGCTAAACCCGGAGACCCCAATTTCGTACAGTACATTCTAACCCCTGTAACAGAACCACGCTGATTTTCTCACCTGCCGCGTTTTGCTACCTTCGATGTGTATTACGCTGTCGACGGTTGTCCGCGAAAAGTTTTTCCATAAAAAAAACTGTTATGTAAATTGTTTCCCTGTGTTCGCTGTAAGTCAACGGTTAAATGGCCTAAAACAGCCAAAACCGTGGGTTATTTGTCGAAAGCACAGCCTAGTTTTAAAGTATTCAAATATTTTAAAATACTGTAAGTTGAAGAGTAAATAGTGCGAGGGGTCCTTTAACTCTTACCCTAGGCTTACTAAGTTAAAACAACAGTCGAATTTAGTAAAGCTTTGAAACGGTGGAATGACTCTTTATTTCTCTCTAGTCGAACACCTCTCAAAGTACCTTGAGGTCCGTCTCTCCGTTGACTTGGGAAAGAAGGAGACGAACAACTTCCAGAACTTCTGCATCTCCGTGTCACCGCAGGTCGGACAGTACACAACGTTGACTGGGGCAGAAACCCTTGACGAAGTGAATAAGACCTATTGGAAGGAACAGCGACCCCTCGAGTTCTTTTACTCTTGGAAAAAGTGAGATTACTGGGTTTGAACGGAATCAGGCAGAATTTGTAGATCTGAAGTGAAAAGCAGCTGCGAGGGGGATAGTGTTGTAAGGTTGAACGAGTGGTAGGCGAGATTTAATGAAGCTAAGGTTCCTGGGGTGTGGGCCGGAAGACATTCTGACACCGCAGGTGGCCACTAGCCCCCTGACCAGTCAGGACACCGGACATAAGAGACAATGAAAATCCTCGGGGAATTCTATAGCTCAGCCGCAGTCAATCTAGAAATCCGTTATCAAGCTGGTTCACACATCCTAGCGAAGCTGGAATTCGCTTACCCAGTCAAGCCAGAGGCCTACTAGCCGAGACGGACCATAACATAGATCAATTTACCCGTATGGCAAATCAGGTACAAGAGTGGACATAAATAATATATCACTAATGGGTCCCTAACTAAGTATATGGCTGATCTTTACCATAAGGTTGGCAAAAAGGAGAGGTCCTGCTCAGACTAAGCATGAAAGAGAACTGCTTTTGCTACGGATTCATTCCGTAGCCAAAATAATTTGAATCAAGTGGATCAAAACCTGACTTCGGATTAGCTCAGCAGCCAACTGGAGCTGGAGGATAAAGACCGAGTGAACTATATCACGATGCCTGGAAATTAATGATGATGATAGAAACCGAAGAGATGTACAGAAAAAGTAGGTGTTAGAAGGAGGAAGTAACTAGGAGGACTATTTTGCAGAGCAAAGTGCTATGGGATGTCTCTATGACAGTAGTGACTGTGAGACTTCTTTCAGTCCTGGTTCATTGTGTTGAAAAGTTTGTATTGGCACCCTGTAGAGCCACCTCTGCCCACAACTTATCTCATGGTAGTGTGCACGTCGGCCGCTAGATCGGGAGGACTATCACTACTGTACATTACACATAGGATTTCCTTTCAAGAGCGAAGGAATGTTATACTGATCCGTTGTCGTGGGGCCCTCAAAAGAACCAGGGCTCCTGATGAGTGGGAGGGGCCATAGGCAGTTGCCTACTCTGCCTATTTCGTAATCCGACACTTGTGTTTAGGCACGCCAAGATTGGGCACTTCCGAGAACTTGCATTGCAGATTTTGTGAAATTGTCTTTTATCTCTAATCTGTGTATCGTCTAATCTCAAATTACAGGATAAAAGTCCGCTAGGTGGACATGCCGCGCTTTGCTTTGACTACATTACCTACTGCTTCACTCCACATACCTGATCGTTCCATCCAATCTCGTTTCTGGGCATTCGAACTTCTTATGCGGATAAAAACTCTACGCTGATTTTGATCAGGCCCGCTTATTACTTTCGAGGAGCTCACTGGTCAGAAATAACGTTTCTGCGATTTTCTCCGTGTTTCTCATCAAAGCAAAGGGGGCCGCGCGCGGCTGAAACAGCCGGGATGGATCTGTAATTTTTGAAAAACGCAGCATAGTTTCAGAAGAGTCTGGTACATTAGAATAGTGGAAACTGCGAGCGTGTTCCCCCGTAGTTACTACGCATGACGTCATGGATCCTGGCTTCTTGGCGGCCAGGCTGGGACGAATTTTCCTACGTTCGGCAAAATATCGTGCCGCGGCCTGATCTATCAAATCACGTCACAGAGATCGTAGTTACCACACAAACGACGCTCCCGAGCATGGTAAGCAAGTAGTTACTATTTCGAGAAGATTGGAACGGTAGGCGTAGTAACTTTTCATTAGATTGGAACGAAAAAATAATAGTTACTATTGTTAGAAAGGTGGAACACGCTCTGTATCTACTGCGTCTTGTGCTGCAGATCACAACAAAACTTTTCGAATTCCATCCGGAAGCTTCGCTGAACGGCAAGAAAATACTAAGCGTTGAACATGAATGAGTGAGGGGTTGATCCAGTTAGAAATCACTTGCTATAAACGACGATCCAGGATCAGTAGCGAGGTGAAAAGCGGTTAAGCCGCACACACACAGCGTTCGGGCGTAGCAAAAAATTATCCGGCCCAAATATTTGATCTATATTTTTTTTTGTCCCCTTTTGCCAGTATCTTCAGAGTAAATTTTCGAGTGTCCTGTCTATACTCTGTGCCTGAACCCAAGCAAAGGAGTAACTCTTTAGTTAAAAGGACTGAAGATGGGCAGAGGAAAGAAAAGGTTCTGTTAGAAAGGCTGCATTAGACGTTCTTTCAGCCCATAGCCTGCTATTGTTAGGTTTCATGATCTATGTTGTTGTTGTACAAGATGTGGTAATTATTAGCTAGGGCTATTTTGTATACTTGTGTGGAGCTATAGTCGCGTTTTTTGCGATCGCTTGGAACGAAAATTGCCGCTTTTTGCGATCGACTGTCGACTGGAGGTCCAGTCGATCCGTTTTTTGTCGCTTGACTGGACAACGACTGGGAACAAAGTCAACAGTCGATCCGATGCACCTTTCTCTTGGAGGTCCAGTCAAACTTGGTGCCAAATTTTGAAGATTGAAACTGGGTCCTACAGTTTACACCTCGGGAAGCGCCGGTACTGCAGAGACTGCCGAGGGAAGAGTTGTGGGGATGGAAGGGAAAAAGTTTTTTTTAGACCGTTTTTCGAAGGCTTGTTCTCGCTCCCCTATCAACCGACAAAAAACGGTCAACTGGATGAACCCGGGAACAAGTCCCAATCGCCAGTTGATCTGTAAAAAACGCGACTTATGTGTTTATGATTAAACTGTAGAAATATCCCCAGTGCAGGCGGCAGTGCGCAGTTGCAGAATACTGAAGATTTGGTTTACTTAAAGCATACACATATCTACAACAAAACGAAAGTCAACCCAAATGCAGAAAAATCTCTACCCAATCAACGACCCAATCGAGCAGCAAAAACAGCAGCCGTGTCTAAAATGAAATCACATCAACCTTTTTAACTCCATGCAACTCTCACAAAGGAATTCACGAAGTCAAGTATTTAACGCTAAGCTAGATTCTTTTCTCCAACTTAAGCGGTTTTGAGCCTGAAGAGGACCCTTGCCAAGAAGGGCCGAAATATAGCTCTAATAAAATTCAGCTGACGTATCCGTTTTGCACTATCAAACGTGTATCTTCACATGAAAGTCACTGATTAACACGTTAGATGCGTTTGAAATTTAAACCAAGCAGCTGTTGACGGCTTACCTGTCGGTCCAATAACTTTTTTCTAACTCCTTGGCGGTAAATTTAATATGTGTGATCAAGGCGGTCATTTTTGGCACTACGTATATGTACAGTGAGTGCAGACCGGAAATTATCCGTTTCTGTTTACCTGACTACAAATTTTGTTGGTCATGTCTGTGATGGCATGTGTTGTAAAATTGGCGACTAGAACTGTCCGAATTATTTTGCACTTCTTTCCTCTTCGCTTTTAATGTCGAAAAACAATAAAATCAAATTGTCAATTTCCGAGTATGACTTATATAATAAATTATCCTAATTTCGGAGTCACTTTTGACATCATCGGCTTCCAAATCATGTATTTATTTCTCATTTGTATGACACAACAGTGTCTTAAATGGAGTATATAAAAATGATGAAATGCGAACAATAATTATGGGAACAATGCTATAATGCCAACAATTCTGACTTCGTCTGTTAAAACCTGATCTTTTGGGATCAGAAAAACTAATTTGTAACATAAGCACCGCAGAGTAAGGGAGACAGGTCTATAGTGGATCGCTTCTTTTCCAGCTCGCGTTGTTATTGTTCTTATTTGAACTTTAATTATACCAAAAGATTTGCTCGGAGTATGTGTACCTCTCGTATTTTCTGTCGGTTTTTCCAATATACCCTCAAAGAACAAGCCCCGCCCTGTGGGGGGAGCCATACCACGAGACCGGGATGCTAGTGCTGTAATGTAAAAAAAATACTTAATAACTTACAACTGTCAACAATCCAGTATAGACCACTAGGTCTATACTGAATATGGAGTGGCTTAAACTGGATGGTGGGTATGGTCCTCAGTGGATCATAGAAAATGTTCTCTATAGGCCATTCGGTTCTATAGGCCATTCGGTTCTACCTTTACTTATAGTGGGATGTTTAATAATATAAATTGGTTTAGAAATCATTGAAATGGATATATGTATCTAATCTCGTGCGGTAATAAATATTCCTTGAGCCCTATAGCTGATTTTGAAGCATATATTCAAATAATGCATAAAACGGACATGTCAGCTACGATGCTTTGGCAGCGATATTTCGGCCCTTCTTGGCAAGGGTCCTCGTCAGGCTGTCAATCTTAAGGGTTAACTTTGGGGAAGGAAACAAACCTGAAACTTCTACCGACTATAAGTATCTTATTCGGGCGAGTTACTTACTACCACTGTAGCGAAAAAACTAATCCTGAGGTTTCTCAAAAAGAATCAGAAGAAGAGAAAGATACTCCGCCAGCCCCCCCCCCCCCCCCCCCGCCACGGTGAAGCCGGGCTGCAGGATTTTCCCGTACGGACAGCGACGGAGGCGGAGACGTGTGGTAATCAAGAGATTTCGTGGGGGGAGGGGGGGGGGGGGCATATTCACAAGTGACGGATGCTCTCCCATACATAAAATTATACACGACGTTATTTTTTATTTTTACGATACAGATAGGAAACACTAAGCTGTAAAGACTAACTATTCCCACACTATAAACAAGCTTAAATAAAGAAACCTTAGGCCGTAAACATGAAATTAATCAAAAGAAATCAATTCACCGATATCAGGGGTTGGAGCTGGTGCTGACGGTGCAGGCTGGTTGATCTGCTGCACTGACGGTGGCGGTGCAGCGTACTGAACGTTGTAACCTGAGAAAAAACATTGCTCACAGGACATCATTTTTTTTTCACTTGCAAAGAGAGTTTTCAAACCCTTTGCAACCATGCCCGAGCTCTCGAAATCAAAACGCTGCAATTCCAAAAGAAATCAAAAGAAAAAGAAATTGTCATCACTTTTCTCTAGGCGGTAAGTGAGGAACCCAATTGTTCAAGACCGAAAGGAATTGCCAAATGGATTTGTTTAAGTGGTTGATTAGGAATAAATTACATTTCTTCGGATCTAGCTAAGACCGGACATATCTAAGACCAGTTAAAGAAACCCGATAAATATTTCAAAACCTTTGGGGTTGTTTTTCAGTTGCCAACATGACCGAACAGTCGGGTAGAAATATCGGCACAGAATTCATTCGAACATCCATCTACCAATTCGCGATTTTCCAAATCAGCGCCTCTAGCGGATTAAGTACGACTGAAAACGCTACTCCGAATTGACGCCAAACTCCTCGCCAGATCTAGGTTTTCTGATTCAGTTATTACGATTGTTGTATTTATTATTGATTATTACTGTTAGCTTCCCATAATTTTCGTTATTTAGCTTCTTTCTAGACTGGACTTTTACCAATTCTTGTGTTTGGTGATGAGTTTTACGAGTCAAACCGGAGTAGCGTTTCCAATCGTACTTTAACCCACTGAACGGAAATAAGCGAGTTATTACTAAAAGCTGACGGTTCATTTTCCAGCTTGAGCGGCTTGAGCCTGAAGGGGACCCTTGCCAAGTAGGGCCGAAATATAGCTCTAATAAATTGTAGCTGACTTATCCGTCACAAATCCTCTACCTGAAGTTACCTTGGTACTTCTTGGCAAGAAGTTACCATTGTTAACTTCATACACCATGTTCTGGAGAACGGTAGATGCACTGTCAGACGTTTCGTAACATTTGACACAACCTTTGTGTTAAACGTTGGATCGTGGGACGTCCACATAAGCTAGGCGGATGAAGATAAGGTTTGAAGCCAAGCTGACCATTCATTTCAATACAATAGAAAAAACGAGATTTTCGGGGGGTTTTCTTGACCAGCTAGTTACCCCTCCAAGATGATGTGCGAGGGATAAATAAATTTCGGATATTTCGGTTGCACTTCCGGCAAACCGTCCTCAGCGAAAAAACAAAACTAAATCATAAAATCCACAACAATCACAACAGGTAAACGAAGCGGAACCAACAGACAATAAGACGACATGTAACTACAAACCAGAAGAACGGTGCGGACTGAACGACATGCAGATAAAAATAAAATAACGAAAGATAAAATGTGCGTGTTAAAAGTGTATATGTACAAATCTGTGATTATTTACAATTCTGAGTTCTGTGTATATTTACAATTTACCATCCGTCTGGGAAATCGCAGAAGCTTTCACCCAGAAAACGGCCCACTCCAAAAATCCATAATACGTTTTGACCACTTTGAATAAAAACTTCCACAGAACTCCGCTTCGTTTTCCTGTTGTGATTGTTGTAGATTTGAAGTGCAACCGAAATATCCGAAATTTATTTATCCCTCGCACATCATCTTGGAGGGGTAACTAGCTGATCAAGAAAAAATCCCGAAAATCTCGTTTTTTCTATTGTATTTCTAGGCGGGTGACTCGAAGGGGGGGGGGGGGGGGTTACTGGAAAGTTTGGTTCACGCGTATGGAGCAAACCAGGAAAGCGTTTCCGGGAATCTAACATAGCTCCGTCCGCCACAAGTGCCATATGAACTCGTAGCTCATGTTTCAGTCAACCACGGACACACGGTAGAAGAGTAGAAAACTCCCATAGATAGACTACAAAATTCGAGTATAGTGACCAAATTTGCCCAAAGAGCAGCCTCTTCCCCGTTAAGAGCTTGGTCACACTGGGCTCAAAAACCAGCCTATTCGACAAACAACTGAAAATCCCTACGGGACGTGAGATTTGATGGGCTTTGTGGTATCTTGGGGATAATGAGCAGACTGCAATTAGGGATCAATCAGGGTTCCTGTAACATAATTATACATACTGTTATGCTCTAATTGGTCTCCTGAATTTAAAACGACAGCATTCAGAATTTGTTGTATCTTGTCCTTTTCTTTTTTCTACTTTTGCAACCCAAAAAGCCAGGAAATGAGCCCAGTGTGACCAAGCTCTTAAGCTACAAATACCGGCATTGGCCAACGCCTCAACAGGCGAGATTAGATTACACATACAAGCTACGCAGTGGAGCCTGGGACAGTCGGCTCGCAGGCTAGCATTCAATCTAAAGCAACCGAGGGGACAATGCTTCATGAACGAGGTCACTCCTTTGAAATTTGGAAATCATACCGTGGAGACCTCCTGGAACCAACATTACGTCGTTGCCAGCACACAAAACTGAAGCTTTAAAAAAGCACCTGACCAACATTTGGAAATGACAAGTTCAATGTTGATAGTTGCGTTTCTGCAGATACCATGGTATCTGATACCACGGTCTAAAGTCGTTTTTGCAGTTATCGTGGTATCTGATATCACGGTCAAAGGCGTTTTTGCAGTTATTGTGGTATCTGGCCAGCTATCGTGGTATCTGATATTGAGATACCACGGTCGGACCGAGGTAACTATCAGTTTTTCTTTTGGGATGACTTCGAAAAGCGCAATTTCGGCAATTGTCGTTTTTACACAGCAACTGTATATCAGATACCATGGTAACCGCAAAAACGACTAATTGCAGATCCAATTACCGTGGTAACAGATACCATGGTATCTGCAAAAACGCAACTAATATTTTTACAGGAATGTTGCAGAACTTGTGCTATTAATAGCACTGGCAAAGCATTTCTTCGGCCAAGCTGCATATTTGGATGAGGCTAAACGGGTAGGTCCGCTGAGATGTATTCTAGCGATATTTCGACCTTTTCTGGCAAAGGTCCTCTTCAGCCTCAATCTAGAAAACGGGACAAAATAGCGCTAGAATGTATGTCAGCTGACATCTGTTTGGCGCCAAAAAAAATAAATAATAATTTGTCTTACCCTGATTAGATTCGGCTCCTGGTCCAGGGTATCCATAGCTTCCAGGGGGCGGGACCGAAGGCTGATGCTGCATGCCGTAGTTGGGATGAGGCCCGGGAGGGGGTCCCGCCGGAGCGTATTGATGTTGTGGACTCATAGGGCCAGGGGGCATCATGGTCATGTGTGGAGCTTGTAGGCCTGGACCTGACAAAAATGTCGTTTAAAGCACGTATCTACATCTGTCAAATATCAGTGACAAGTTGCACATGTATTCACTTGAATCAAGCACTTGCAACTGCAAGGCGGGGTGAGAGGATGAAAGTAGGAATTTGCCAATTTGTGGGTTTGTCGTGATCATTTGTAAACAACACTCTTGAGACAAGAATCATCATGGGCCCTTGGAAATAACGAGAAGTATCATTTGGCATTTTATATTTATCCTTGGCTGTGACGATGCGCACTTTAACGTCACTGGAAATTGATCTGTAAACAAAACTTTTGACACAAAAATGATGATTGGCTCTTTGGGATCGTGAAAACGTATATTTTGCTGAAAAGTATTTTTTGTAGTCCCTTCGGGAGATCACAAACATACATGGTTTGGTAAAAGTATTTTTTTCCTAAGATGCGCACTTTAAGGGTGCTATCAATTCATGTTAAGCAAAACCCTTGTGGCACAAAGATCATGGGCCCTCGAGGATCATGAAATGTATCGTTTGTTCAAGAGTACTTTTTGTCCACTTTGCGATTAAGATGCGCACTTTGAGGGAGCCAGAAATTCGTTTCTAAGTTAAACGATTTAGGCAAAAATGATCATGGCCTCATGAGGATCATTAAAATAAAAATTTTGCTCAAAACTATTTTTCTAATACGCGATTAAGATAAGTACTTTAAGGGGTGGTCGGATCTGGGAAGTGATAATTCGTAAGCCAATATTGTTAAATCTTATGTTCCAGCCAAGTTTCATCGTCCTGGCACATATGGAAATACCTTAACACCGATTCACGGAACTCCTCCCCCCCCCCTCCCGACTCTCCCCAGTGCCCAAATCCGGCCCGGTTCTAGCACTGATATTTCTTCGGCTTGTGCTTATTCTTCCCACCAAGTTTCTTCCCGATCGCTCCACTCTAAGCGCGTCAAACGATTTCTGGTTCTCCCTCCGATAACCCGTTCGAAACTTAGACATAGCTCAAGCCCGTTCCTCCACTCCACCCACGATAGTCGGATCGCGGAAATGACTGTTTCCAAGTCAATCTGTTTGGGTCCCTTATGTGCCTGCCAAGCTTCATCGTCCCAGCCCACCTGGAATTCCGGAACCCCCCTCCAACTCCTCTGACAGCCTAGATCTGGTCCAGTTCTATTGATGACGTACCTAAGGTTTGTGCTTGTTCTTAACACCAAGTTTCGTCCCGATCGCTCCACTCTAAGCGTGTCGCAAGATTTTCGGTTCCCCCTCCGACCCCCCCCCCCCCCCATATTCACCGGATTCGGTCCGGACTTCAAACGGGACATCTGAGACATGAGGTCTTTCCAAATATCAAGTCGCTCCACTCAAAGCGTGTCGCGAGATTTCCGGTTCCCCCCTCCGACCCCCCCCCCCCCCTCCCATATTCACCGGATTCGGTCCGGACTTCAAACGGGACATCTGAGACACGAGTTCTTTCCAATTATCAAGTTTCATTAAGATCCGATCGCCGTTCGAAATTTACGCATGCCGCCAAATTCCGGATTTCGCCCCCCCCCCCCCCCCCATGATGGGTCATGCGTAGTAACTACGGCAAGTACGGTGGAACACGCTCAATTATACCGATGCAAACTTTTTCAAACATCTCTGCGTTCTATTACCAATTTTTCCACAAACATCCTGCCCTTTCAGCCCATGAAATTATTAGCCAGTTTTTCCATTCCTGAACCCGTTTAATGTGCTTGTCACTGTGTAAAAATGTTAAGTCTATTTAGTGTGTTTTTAAAGTATATGAAAAGAATGTAGTCATGTTTATTTACATTGTTTAGTGTTTTAATAAGTGTATTTTACTCATGCTCCGCTGTTATGCAAAAAGCGGGTCACAAATAAATAAAAAATTAAAATTTCGGATTTCAACTTCTGTTACCAAAATAACTGACCAACGCTGAACTCCCTGTCCAGAAAGAATATAAAGTATTGAAGATTCCGGTCAGGATGCTGGTGGAGAAGGGACTCAAAGCTTCAGACAGAAACTAACCACCAACGATCAACCGAGAAGGCAGAAAGAGATGCACGCGAAGTGGAAATCAACGCCATTCAAACCTTATGATACGATGATTCATATTTAATTCATCAATTTTATTTCAACACCAACTACGGACTAGCCGAATAGCAGGTGGTAAAGTCAAATATGCATTAAAAGCTAACCAAAATTGTCAACATATACCAGAAAGTGGTCGAATTACAAATAAAATACTAAGAACAAACATTACTAAAAATAACGATTGGATTATTTTTAATATTTTTAATAACCTACTAATTTCTGTTACGTAGGGAAACAAAGGAGGGGACAAAACCATTCTTGTATCTCATGTGTCGGCAAAACACTGGTTGAAGGGTAGGGACTGGTTCGGAAGCTTGTCATTGAGGCCTCTACCTTTCTGTTGTAAAGTGGGGTTTAACTGAAAAGCCAACCTATTTTTATATCATCTAATCGAATACGCTTCATTATTTGGATTCTGTAAAGGGATTTTATTATTTTTTTTTCACTATCTGCTTCAGTATGACGCTCAGAATATCTACAGCCGTCCTCACAACACAAAATTCTACGACGACGCGGAAAATTTCAATCTCAACATAAACGCGGGTTTTTAGTGGCCAGCGGTGAACTTGGTGATCACTGACACTGCACGATTTGCGTCAGCCATACCACAAGAACAAGCGGATCGAGGTACCACAGATCCGACAGGGAAATTCCACTATATGAAAGTCGGTTATTCGTGAATAGTGAGGCAACGTAATATCGAATTTTTCTTTTCACGCCTCTATAAGGGAACGAGTAATGGGTAACTAGATTGTCCTTTCTCAGCCTTTTCAGTTGAACTTTAAGATTCAAGGGAGTACATAGGTACAAGTGAGTACTTTTGCCAAGGCAAATTTTCGTAATTAGAGAGATTCCTGCATTGTCAGGTCACATGAGACATACTTGCCTGTTTCTTCAAGATGATATCATTATTCTGTTTCTTTGTTTTAGTGTTAAGAAATGTACCATTTACCTCTGGGCTTTCAAAGTGCAAATACATAAATACATAGCTCTACTATGTATTTACAACTCTACTCTACTTTACTATTACTACTACTCTATTTCATTTACTCCGCTTTCCAAAATGGCGGGTTATAAATAAATTAATTACCTACTTAATGCACTTCAGACGTGTACGTACCTTGTTGCTGTTGAGGAATGCCACCGTACTGAGCACCGGGTGGTGGCATGTGCGGGTTTATACCACCCGGCATCGGTGCACCATACCCAACTGGGGGATACTGCTGGGCTTGCTGTGGCATATACCCAGCTCCAGGCATTGGGCCAGCTGATCCGGGGTAGGGCTGCTGCGGAGGTTGATATATCGGCCCACCTGCAAACAAAGAAAACATTTCATACCACGAGATCACTGCACAACAATTGGGCACGTCACAATATGACATCCTCTTCCGCTGCTCTTTAAACCCCTAACTTTGTATAGGTGTTTCACTCTTGGAATCTGCGCTTTCTTCAACACTGAAACATTAGTTGCGTTTTTGATCCAATTCTCTGTTCCGAATTCTCGCTTCTGAATTCTCGATTCTCGTACAAATTACCGTTTTTGCTCCTCTGACTTCTCCATTCTCGCTTTTGACAATAACACTAATTTGGCAGCTCGTCCGCAACCCGGAACATTTGTTTATACATACTGAACACCCGCACCCTGTTGACCAATCAGGGAGGAGAACGCAAAGAGGAGAATCGAGAATTCACCATCGGAGCAACTTCTCGATTCTGCAGAATCGCAAGGCTTTCCCCGTTCTCGATTCTGACAAAAAACGCAAGAAAAGGAGAATTCACTTCAACTGAATAGTCCAAAAACGCGAAATAGGAGAGTTCGGAGGAGAGTTGCGAGGAATATTTGGCTATCCGCTATCCGACAATCTTTCCGCACAAACCTGGGGGTTGAATGTAAGGTCCCTGTGGGGGGTATCCCCCACTGCTTCGGAGGTACATCTGTTTTTGCTGTTCCATCCGCAGCTGCATTTCCCTCTCCTGCTCCTGTATCCTCTGCATCGCAAGCTGACGCTGGTACTCCAGGTATTCCTAAAAAAAATACTCCGAATGAATAGTGCACTCCTTCACGTTCAATACTCTTGATGACTAACTCTTCGGGTCGATGAAGAATCGCCACTTCCCCAGCGAAGAGCCAGAAGCGTCCCGACAACAAACGTTGTTGATTGGTAACACATAATTTTAATCAGTTTAGAGGGTTGGTTTGGGTGACGTTTCTTGATCTTCCCGAGGTTCCATGGCGTGTTTCGGGCTTAGTCATATAGAGCGTGTTCCACCCTTCTAACGATAGGAACTATTAGTTACTATTTTCGTTCCAACCTCGTAAAAAGTTACTACGCTGACCGTTCCAACCTTCTCGAAATAGTAACTAATGGTAACTATTTGCTTACCATGCTCAAGAGCGTAGTAAGCGTGGTAACTACGCATAGTCCCCAGATGGCCCGTCATTCTGGACCCCCCCCCCCCCCCCCCCTTAAATTCCATCCCACTAAGGTCAGATGGACTTTGACACATAATGTATATGTGTATATGTATGTACTGGTGTTCAGTTTTTACTCAGTCAGAGAGTCTCAGTTTGTAATTGTCGATTTCTTGTGTGTTTCATATGAAAGTGTTACGCTTTGCTTTTGTTTTGTTTTTTTTCTTTTCGTTTTTGTACTCCGTCCATTTTCTGTTTGAAATGACGGGTGATAAATAAAAAAATAAATAAATAAAAATAAAAAAAATGTCACATCTGCGGCATTTACTCCCGCCACCCATCGAGGGCTTCCTAAGTGCCCGTTCTGTCGCAGCAGACTGTTCCTTCTCCGCACATGTTGACAGTCTAATTAGGAAAGGTAACGCCCCCCTTCAAACCAGAGGTGCTACGAGTCCACTGTGATCGAGTCCAAGACAAGACCGAGACCAAAATGACGCTCACGAGTCAAGACGAGTCCGAGTCCGCGAAAAAAGTCGTTCGAGACAAGACGAGACCGAGTCCGCGAAAAAGGTGTCTCGAGACCGAGTCACGCCCCGAGTCCTAACAATACGTTTTGTTTTTGTCAAAAGCCTTTACAACCTTGTTACCTCCGGTTCCTAATACGAATCCTTAGACCTCAAGGTCTACTTGCAAAGGTTACGACATAACCACCCCTTGGCCAATCTCTTGAATTGGTCCCCGGAGACGTCAATTTCATTTTGAATTTGCTGGTCCGAGACGTCTCTTGGACTCGGGTGACTCGGCCGGATTTCGAGACGAGACGAGTCCGAGTCCTCCTCCACAAAGGACGAGTCCGAGTCCCAAAAAAAGGCGTCTCGAGACCGCCTCGAGACGAGTCCAGAGTCCCGAGTCAACCACCTCTGCTTCAATCACTGTCTAAAATGCGTCGCTTCGGTTGCGATGTCAATAGTCTCCTTCGTGCCTATCTTTGCTATATGCGACCAGTCTTGGAGCAGTGGAGCTGTCTTGGAGTTGGAGTATACACTACTCACTTGATGCATGACCTAGAGTCAGTGCTGAAAAGGGCAGTCAGGATTATCCTGGGCTGTAGAGATATCCCTTACCAAGAAGCACTCAACAAACTTAACATCCAGTGCCTAGAACAAAGATTGTGCGATCTCATCATGAGTTTGGAAAAGCATCACTTTCAAACCCAACCTATCGAGACATCCTACCCAAGCAGCAGAACCAGACAGAAACTCAAACTGACCCCTATACGTGCGCGGACAAACCGTTATTCTCATTCCTTTGTGCCTTTTTTTTCGTCTATGTTTAACAGTGCCTAACTGTTGTATGTAATTTTTTGCAACTGCAAATTAGCCAAGAGCTACGAAAGTTGTATAATAAACCGCTCTTTCTCTCTTCTATTCATCTCTCATCAGACGGAAGAAAATGTCTTTCTGCGGAAGCTTACCTGTTTCTTTTTCCTCATGATATCCAGTTTCATTGCCATCTGCATCTGCCGCTGGTGCTCTGCCTCTTCTGCCGCACGGCGCAGTTTCTCTCTATACTCTTCGCGGAGCGCGTCGAGCGCGCCGCGCGCATCCCGCGCTTGGCTCAGCTTATCCTGAAGGCCTTCGTAGTATCCTACAAGGACAGATTTTTACAAGAAAGTAAAACTATAGTTTAACCTGCAGGGCGCGTGAGCACATGCTTTATTTAAAATACCCCTCGCATTATTTCCTCTTCAACTTACAGTATTTGAATACTTTAAAACTATGATGTGCTTTCAGCAAATAACCCAATAACCCTGTTTTAAGCCTTTTCCGAGACCCGTTGACTTGTAGCGAAAACAGGGAAACATTTAACATAACCAATTTTTCTGATGGAAAAACTTCTCGCAGACAACCGTCGGCAGCGTGATACACATCGAAGGTAGCAAAACACGGCAAGTAAAAATCACCGTGGTTTTGTTAGAGGGGTTAGAATGTACCGTACAAAACTGGGGTCTCCGGGTTTAGAAATATATGGAGTGATTATGAAAGTAGGTTGCATCAGTATTATAGGTAAGACAGGTCCTTTAACTACCGGTTATATATTTGAAGAGAATCTTAACTGTTTAGTTTCCTTGTTCAAAGCACAACTTTTCCTACAGAATTGATCTTTTCAAACATCGTTTTTACCTGCCCCGTAAAACTAGCGATTTTCTTGATTGCAACTTGTCGACCTTATCCAGTCTCCTTGCTCTCCGAAGCGGAAGTTGGATGCGGAATATTTTAAAACTGTACATGCCGCCGTTAAAAAGTGGGAAAACCAGACAAAAGGATAAAAATCATTGTCAGTACCAAGTCTACCAACATAAAAAAAACAAATTGTGAAGCTTCCCATGTCTTTATTTTCTTAAAAGAGTACTATCGCCGGACCTTTAAAGGACCCCTCGCACTATTTAATCTTCAAATTACAGTGTTTTATAATATCTGAATACTTTAGAACTATGTTGTGCTTTCAACAAATAACCCACGGTTTTGGCTGTTATAAGCCTTTTCCGAGACCCGTTTACTTGTAGCGAAAAGAGGGAAAAAGTTTACATAACCGTTTTTCTGATGGAAAAACTTCTCGCAGACAACCGTCGGCAGCGCGATACACATCGAAGGTAGCAAAACAGAAAATCAGAGTGGTTTTGTTAGAGGGGTTGGAATGTACCGTACGAAATTGAGGTTTCCGGGTTTAGAAGTATATGGAGTGATTATGGAAGAAAGTTACGTTAGTATATAGATGAGACAGGTCCTTTAAGTGTTTAGTTTCTTTGTTCAAAGCACAACTTTTACTATAGAACTGATCTTTTCAAACATCGTTTTTTACCTGCCCCGTAAAACTAGCGATTTTCTTGATTGCACTTGTCGACCTTATCCAGTCTCCTCGCTCTCCAAAGCGGAAGTTGGATGCAAATTCTTTAAAACTGTGCGTGCCGCGGTTAAAAAGTGGGAAAACCAGACAAAAGGATAAGAATCATTGTCAGTACCAAGTCTACCAACATGAAAAAACAAATTGTGAAGCTTCCCATGTCCTTATTTTCTTAAAAGAGTACTATCGCCGGACCTTTAAAGGACCCCTCGCACTATTTACTCTTCAAATTACAGTGTTTTATAATATCTCAATACTTTAGAACTATGTTGTGCTTTCAACAAATAACCCACGGTTTTGGCTGTTATAAGCCTTTTCCGAGACCCGTTTACTTGTAGCGAAAAGAGGGAAAAAGTTTACATAACCGTTTTTCTGATGGAAAAACTTCTCGCAGACAACCGTCGGCAGCGCGATACACATCGAAGGTAGCAAAACAGAAAATCAGAGTGGTTTTGTTAGAGGGGTTAGAATGTACCGTACGAAATTGAGGTTTCTGGGTTTAGAAGAAAGTTACGTTAGTATTATAGGTGAGACAGGTCCTTTAAGTGTTTAGTTTCTTTGTTCAAAGCACAACTTTTACTATAGAACTGACCTTTTCAAACATCGTTTTTTACCTGCCCCGTAAAACTAGCGATTTTCTTGATTGCACTTGTCGACCTTATCCAGTCTCCTCGCTCTCCAAAGCGGAAGTTGGAAGCAAAATACTTTAAAACTGTGCGTGCCGCGGTTAAAAAGTGGGAAAACCAGACAAAAGGAAAAGAATCACTGTCGGTACCAAGTCTTCCAAGCTCACCCGGCTCGGCGGAAAAAGTCGTAGCTACGGGGGTTAGTTGGAGGGGGGGCAGTGAGCAGAGGTAGGCAGAGTAGGGGGAGTTTGCAAAATGAGCGGAAAGAAGCCCTTCAGCATAGCTGGAAGCGCACTGAAGCGGGTCGGAGGCGGAAGGCCGAGTGAGGGGATGAGCCCACAGGAACGGTTAGTCCATAAAGGTGAAGTGAGGTAATGGGAGGGCAGAAGGTGACAGGGAGATGAAGGGAAATGAGGTATCAGCAATGTCTTCAGGCGTGGACTGAAGAGGAATCAGGTAGACATGAGTTGCGTTTTTGCAGATACCATGGTATCTGTTACCACGGTAATTCGATCTGTAATTAGTCTGCAGTTATCGTGGTATCTGATACACGGTTGCTCTGCAAAAACGACTATTGCCAAAACTGCACTTTTCCAGGTCATCCCAAAAGAAAAACTGATATCCTTTTACATCACTAAGTGTTAAACTTCTTCTCACTAATTTGACAAAATTTGCTGAAAGTGAGTTGACTTTTCAAATACCACGATCAGTTACCATGGTCGGACCGTGGTATCTGAATATCTGGTACCGCGATAACTGGTCAGGTACCACGAACACTGCAAAAACGCCTTTTGACCGTGGTATCGGATACCACGGTACCTGCGAAAACGACTTTAGACCGTGGTATCGGATACCATGGTATCTGCAAGAACCCAACTATGGTAGTGCTCAATTTTAAAAGGTGGGAGAGGTACATACAAGACGCTCATACAAATTTCTAGTTAATCTGACTGATGAACAGATTGAACAGCTGCTTTTATCATAAAGTAAAGCCCGTGTTTTTTTGTCACGGGCTCATGTTTGGTTTCGCTGCAATCTTTACTGAAGGTCTGAACTTTAACTTTCAGGCTTAATAGCGATCCCGTCAATACCCATTCGAACTTCCATTTGGTATTTCGGCAAACGATGTGTTTAATTACTTGAGTACTTATGAGTGTTTGCATGTATATATGACGATTTCGACAAATTTGGATTTCACCATGATAGTTCCAAAAGAATAAAAGCGATATCTATCAATCTATCTATCTATGTATCTATCTTACCTCTTTTCTGATCAAGCTCTTGTATATGCTGAAGTAGCTGGGCGTGCATGGTGGTAATGTTCATGAAGATCGTCTGGACCGACGTGTCGTTGGCAATGTGGCGTCCTCGACTTGAATTCGACTTCATTCGGTTGACGAACATTTCAATCTGATTCCGAAGGTTCAGTGCAAAGTCATCAATGTAGTCCGTCTCGCCGTTCTGGTACTTCTGAAATACGATAATACACGGTTCTTTTAAAGTTCAAACGATATGATATGATGTATATTCACATTAAAAGCCAAAGGCCCATAGCCAACAAACACAAATAAATAAATGTAAATATAGAAAGAATTTAAAGTTTAACTGAAAAGCCAACTGATTTTTGTATCATTTAAATGAATACACTGTATTTTTTTGGAGTGTCTTAAGGGATTTTTATTTTTCACTATTTGCTCAAAAATGACGTTCAGAATATCTACGGTCGTCCTCACGATGCAAATTTCTACAATGACGCAGAAAAATTTAATCTCAATGCATACGCGACGTTTCAGTGGCCAGTGATCAGCTTACGCAAGGTGGCTCACCAGGTTTCTCAAAACATGATCTTTGTCAAAACCGACCTCAGACTGGTTATAGTCTACATAAAGTGCACATAACTTTCAACAACCAGTCCCTCCAGTGAACTCCTCTCTTACAAATGTCCTCCATCAAATCCTCCAATTCATCACAACCAGACAAAAAGTTAAAAGGACTGAGAGAATGTCCAAATAGCTCTTACACTTTCTTGGTCAGAGCAAAATAACATTAAAGAGGGAGTAGCGCCAAAACTTGAAAAAAGCAGAGCAAAACAACACTAAAAGTAGCGCCAAGACCTATGCTCTCCATGCTTTGCAAATGGCGCATACTCGTAGCGCCGCCCACTATGCTTGCGGCATTTCAAGCGAGACAAACTTGCAGGCTTATAAATTTCTAGTAAAGAGAAGGTGCCGTCTGCACACACCAAGGAAATAATGGAGGCTGTATAATTTTTTTGCAATGTTTAGAGTATGAAGTTATGGGAGCCAGCGCTGGTGAACGACTGAGTTTCAGTAGGGATGTTCTCTATCCCTAGTGGTGATAGTTTCGCTGCTTTTCGAGTGTGTGTCAATTTTGTCAAGTCTTGGCGCTATTTCCTAGTGTTATTTTACTCTGGAAAAAAATGACACACACTCAAATAGCAGCGATACTAGTACCACTAGCGATAGAGAACGTCCCTACTGAAACTCAATCAGTCGTGCACCAGCGCTGGCTCCGATAACTTCAGACTCTGATTACAGATAATAATAATAATTACAGATATAATTACAGAATTACTGATAAATAATAATAATAATAATACAACCTCCCCCGTTACCTCGATGTTTGCAGACCGCATCTTAGCTGTACTCAAATTTCTAACTCGCAAGTTAGTCTCGATCTAAATGTCCCGAGCTACGAGTAAGCCCGTGTCTGATCAATGGAAAGCATAGGTTGGTAGGTTGACGCGAGAACGCAGATCGACAGGTTCAGAAAGATGGTGATGGGGCTAATACTATGAAAAGAAATGATTTGGGACTTCTATTCTGTTTTTCAATCCTGAAGAACTTCGTAGGCCAACAGTTCCATCTTGTGTTTGGACTTCTTATTCTTGGCTTTTCTACACATTTAACCACGGCGCCCACAGTTTTCAAATACCTTGCGTCCAAATATCACAGTCTATTTTGGACAAGTCAACAAGCACCGACAACAAAATCGCTAATTTCACGAGGCAAGTATTTGTATTTTCGAAACATGGTATTTCTTAAAGGACCCCTCGCACTAGTTACTCTTCAACTTAAAGTATTTTAAAATACTTGAATACTTTAGAACTACGATGTGCTTCCAACAAATAACCCACGGTTTTGTCTGTTTTAAGCCTTTTCCGAGACCCGTTGACTTGTAGCGAAAACAGGGAAAGAATTTACATAACCGGTTTTCCTGATAGAAAACTTCTCGCAGACAACCGTCGACAGCGTGATACACATCGAAGGTAGCAAAACGCGGCAAGTGAGAAAATCAGCGTAGTTTTGTTAGAGGGGTTACAATGTACCGTACGAAATTGGGGTCTCCGGGTTTAGAAATATATGGAGTGATTATGGATGTAGGTTGCAGTATTATTATAGGTAAGACAGGTCCTTTAACCATTTAATGTTGAAAAAATTCTTTCAAGCAAGAGTTGTGATTGAAAGTGCGACAAGACTTACCTCTGTAACTCTGACGCTAGGTGGCTCTGCAGTCGTCTTCTTGGCATCGACAGCAATTCCACCAACCTGGTTGGTAGTAACAGTCGCATCCGGTCGAGAGGTTGCTTTCTTCTCCCAATATGTCCGGTTCAAATACCGCGCCAACTCGGGATTATCCGGTTCTGGTTCCGGTTCCAATTTTTTATCGGCTCTCGGTGAGAGCTGTTCCACCTTGGTTGGAGTTCGGTTCAAAATGACGGCGGTCTGCCTCAACTTCTATAAAGACAGAATGCCGAAATTAATGCGCTATGAGTGGGCGGGACCGGACCGGACCAGACCGGAAATCTTGGGAAACGCTTAGAGTGGAAGGATCGGGATGAAGCTTGGTGGGAAGAGCAAGCACAAGTCCTACATACATCACTGACATAATCGCAACCTGATTCGGGCACTGTGGGGGGAGTTTTTTTTTTTTGGGGGGGGGGGGGGCGGAATTCTAGTGACCCCGCGAGTTCAGTACTTCATGATGTCCTAGGACGATAAAATTAGGCTGGCGTATCGGGGACTCATGTAACATTTCTATTGCTGTGTTTTAAGCTCATATTAATCGCTGCTGAAGAAAATCCTGCCGGATTTTCACGACAGTGATGACAGATAATTCTATTCTTCAAATAGTTCCTAGATGTCCTCTTCAGATGTCTTTCGACTCTCAATAACAAGTGTCAATCCCTATTCATTTTTCTAAATATTCCTTCAGCCCAAGCTGACTGCGAATCATATTTGATGGCGCAAAACGGATACGTCAGCTGAATTTTATTGGAGCTATATTCTCTTGTGCCCACATTTCCAAATTAGGCGATTTAACGTGTTTATTGGTTCACATTCTTTTCGAATTTGGTAATTAATCCAACTTTTGTTCAGTCCGAGTCGATTTCACCGCATTCAGTATATCCCTACGTAAATTCGCTGATTTAATGTATTTGTTTGGTCACATTTGTTTGGTCACATTTTGTTTGGTCACATTTGGTTCACATAGCGAATTCGGTTGTTCACCGGACTAAGTCCTTATCTGTTTTGTCGCATTCGGTCAGTCCACTTCATAATTCGGTCATTAATCAGATTCATTTGGTTCTGATTTGTGACCGAATTCGACAATTCATCCAACTTTTGTTCATTCCGAGTCCATTGCACCGAATTCAGTACGTCCCCACGTAAATTCGGTGATTTAACGTATTTATTTGGTCTCATTCGTTCGCGAATTTAGTTGTTCACCCGACTTTTCTCAAGTCCGTATCTGTTTTGTCGCATTCGGTCAGTCCACTTCATAATTCGGTCATTAATCAGATTCATTTGGTTCTGATTTGTGACCGAATTCGACAATTCATCCAACTTTTGTTCAGTCCGATCCGATTTCACCACATTCGGTACGTCCCCACGTAAATTCGGTGATTTAACGTATTTATTTGGTCTCATTCGTTCGCGAATTCAGTTGTTCACCCGACTTTTCTCAAGTCCGTATCTATTCTGTCGCATTCGGCCAGTCCACTTCATAATTCGGTCATTAATCAGATTCATTTGGTTCTGATTTGTGACCGAATTCGACAATTCATCCAACTTTCGTTCAGTCCGAGTCGATTTCACCGCATTCGGTACGTCCCCACATAAATTCGGTGATTTAACGTATTTATTTGGTCTCATTCGTTAGCGAATTCGGTTCACCGGACTTTTCTCAAGTCCGTATCTGTTCTATCGCATTCGGTCAATCCATTTCATAATTCGGTCATTAATCAGTTTCATTTGGTTCGTTACCGAATTCGGTAATTCACCTGATTTTTGTTTGGTCCGCATCTGTTACCAGACTTACCACATTCGGTTGTTCTAGGTGGTTCTCCCAAGAGTTTTATTCCATTCCCAAATTCGGTCGTTATACCGCTCCCGATCTGCTCCTTATTTTTTTAGTTAATTTTTCGGTAGTACGCTGGTAGTCCGAATTCATTTTTGGTTCACCCCAGTTACTGTAAATGTGCCCAGTTATTATGCTAAGTGGCATTTATTTAGCTCTTGTTCTTTACCATTTAACGATAGCTTCAGCTGGTTTCCATCCATTACTTACCTTACACTTCTAATGATTGCAGAACTTTAGGAATAAGCACGTCTCCTGACGTGAAAACTAGCCTATTTTTGTTTGAGGTAAATTCAGAATAAACGTACTTTACACCTATTTCACAATGAATGGGCCCTTTTTTCGCCAGGAGGCAGCTCTGCGGTTTAATAGGTAGCCTTGGGATAGCAAAAAGGCACTTTGATCATGAGTGTTTCCAAAAAATTTCGCCTGCGGCACATTTAGCAGTCATCACTATTTAAAAGAAGGGTACGTCATTCTGTTGGCGTTTGAGGCTTGGAATTTTGAGGTGCTTGAACCACGTTAAAAGCTAGAATTTTCCAAAAAAAAGGCAGATTCAAAATTTTGCCTCCGGCGCTTTAAATTTTCCGGGGGTACAGCCGTTCACGACGTTGTCACTTGGCAGCAACTGCATTTTTTGTCGGCACATTTTCAGGTCCTGTTGGCAAAACCGGACGTCCCTCAAAGGTAAAAGGCTAGTGACGGCGTATCCCGGAAAAACAAAGAAGTGGGAGAGCGTGAAAAAACGCCATATTTTCTCTTTAGACTTGATTTTGTACATACTATGCAACTTTTTACATTATAGCTTCTTGAAGGCAATTCGCGGTGTTTTAGAAAAAAATATAAATTCGGTCAATATCAGGTACTTCGGTCAATTTTTACCAGTTTCGCCCCCCCCCCCCCCCCCCAATGAAGAAAGGCTCGGGACGCCCCTGACTAGAGCCCCTTACTCATTATTCACTGATTGATTGATTGATCTATTTAAAACATAAGCACAAATCCTGGCACAGTGCCAAATAGCGTACTTACTTAGTCAACAGATGAAAGCAATGAAAAAAAAAAATAATCACATCCTCAAATTATAACTTTCAATAGATCGGAACAGAACACTAATATCAAATCAAATCGTTTATTCATTAAGAATCTTGCACACGGCGTATGCCGACTAACTGATTATCAGTACATCTGCACTTACGGTACATACTATAAGCCTTGACATGATACAGTATACAAACAACAATAATCATAATCATCCATTAATAAAAAGACCCAAAAAACCTAATATTATTACTACCCTTGGACTACCCTTGCGGTAGTGTTTTGCTGTAAACTTCAACAAATTTTGGGAATAATCTGATATCGCTCAGTGTGGCAACGCTGGGGGGGGGGGGGGGGCAGTCTTGGAACTTGCTCAGCACAAGCTCTCTCATGGCCGCTTGCGCTCAGATTCGAAGGGAGGTGGGAGGAGAGTGAGTAGAGTGGGGTGTTCCATGATTCATTACGAAGGTGAGAGGTTTACTATGTGGGGTCGAGTAAGGGTCCACATATTTTCTTTCAGCCAAGCTGACGGCTGATCCTACTCGACTACGCTAAACAGATACGTCATCTAAGTTTTATCCCTGTGATACTTCCGACCTTCTTGGCAAGGGTACTCTTCAGGCTCAAGCCCGTGGATGCCTGGTAAGCCCGATGGCCTGGTCAAGCTTGACCTGCCAACCCTTGCTAAAAGGTGGCATCAACTAACAATAGCGTTTGGGAGCAAATGTTTGGCATCACATGCGCATCGTGCCATTCTACCTGACTTTGAGACCATAGGAAATAGCAGGCCCAATACGCGACAAAGACAGAGGGACGATGCTTCCCAGAGACTGGAAAGACCACCCATAAACTCAACTGATCATTACCTGAAATCCTTTGTACCTTATTTTACCCAATATTTTAATTCTAGTTAAGTCAAATTATATTTTTAAGCTGTACGTACAGATGAAATGTCTACTTATGTAATTGTCATGTGTTATTTGCGTGAAAGACGATCAAGTGCTAGCGTGTGTAATATAGGCTATTAAGGAAATAAAGTACATTAGTTGCGTTTTATCAGATACCAAGGTATCTGATACCACGGTCTAAAGTCTTTTTTGCAGTTATTGTGGTATCAGATACCACGGCCAAAAGGCTTTTTGCAGTTATCGTGGTATCTGGCCAGTTGTCGTGGCATCTGAAAAGTCACCTCACTTTCATCAAATTTTGTCAAATTGGTGAGAAAAAAGTTTAGCACGAAGTGATGTAACTGGATATCAGATTTTCTTTTGGGATGACTTCGAAAATTGCAATTTCGGTACTAGCCGTTTCTGCAGAGCAACCGTGTATCAGATACCACGATAACTGCAAAAACGACTAATTACAGATTCAGTTATCGTGGTAACAGATACCACGGTATCTGCAACTATTATATATAGGCTTACGGAAACGAAACATGTTACCATCGACCTGCAAATCCTCTTGTGATCATAGATTTCGTTTTGCTAGCTTGCCAGGACGGATTCACTACAATAAAACTTAGCTGGCACATCCATTTGATGCATGCAGTAAGGGTCAAGTAACCGGCTTTCCACAAAAAGAAACTGGGAGGGTCACTTACCATTTTTTCCTTCTCCTCAGCCTCTGACTTTGAAAGAGCCATTGCTAAGAGTAAATCCTCTTCTTCTTTTAATTCTTCTTCAGACTTTCCGGTTTTAGGAGCGCTAGAGACAGCTGCACCCGGGGACTTCACTGCTGGAGTTGAACGGGCAGTGCGCGGGGTGTGGTCTGGAGAATCGCCGCTATCCGAAGACGATGAGTCGCCTACCAAAAAAAAAACATTTTATCGACGATTTCGGCCCTGCGCAGACAGAAGATGTCCCAAACTCAGTTAGAACCTAAGGCGTACTTCTACCGTTCCCGGGGACTCCATGGAAAGTCGAGGGAAGCCACTTAAAGTTTGTCCGTTCGTCTGTTAGCACGATAACTCCCGTGGGGGATGGGATTAAAGGGGGCTATATTAAATTTAGGGTAAGGATCCCCTGGATTAAAGTACAGATCAATTTCATAGATGGGCCATGTATACCCATCTTTAGGGGCGGGGAAGAGGGCTTATAATAGAGGGTCGAGAAAAATAAGAAAAACAAATTTAAGCTATTGTGACTGTGGATTTAGGGTTGATGATGAATACATACCTCATACCTATTTTCTTGGTGGATAAGTGGTTCGCCCGGAATCCGGCCAAAATCGGAAATTCGGTAGAATAAAAATTTATTCAGAAGCCTATTAAAGATTCGACATAGGTTAGGGTAAGAATACACGATGAATCCGTGTCTCAACTTTATGGCATTGCCGGAGTTTACCCGGAATCGATCAAAACCGGAAATATGGTAAAAATAAAAGTGTAAAGGATAGAGGGAGTTAATTCCTGGGAACTCCAAGACCATAAAACATCTACAGCATGGGGAATGTCTACGGATGGATTTTGTTTCGAAAACTCGGTTATGCATGCTCTTACCTGACTTATTCAGGAATGCAGTTAGTACGTTGCCTAACCGCTATGAATGAATGAATGAAGGATTTATGACGCACTGCCCAAGGGCGTAAGTGCAGTAGGAAAGGGCAAAGAAATATAAAATGATCGTAAATCATTCAAAAATATTTTCCATAAAGGTTCACTAATATTCACTACGGAACACTTTATTTTTAGTCTTTTTTATAGTGTCTTTGTTTTAGTGTCTTAGTGTCAATCTGTTTTTTAGTCTAGTGTTTTTTAGTTTTAGTGTTTTTTAGTAGGTAGCCTAAACTTTATGGAACACTTAATTTTCAGTCTGTTTCTCTTCTGATTTCTTGCCTTATTTTCAGTCATAGCATTTTCGGCCTGCGGGAACATGCCAGAATGTCACAAGTAAGTCCACGGGATAAATGAATGAATGCCCTTGGAACATCGAAATTATTACTTTCATAAATAGGACGGAAGATCAACAAAAAGGCCAAGTTTTTTCCAGCTCAAAGGCGTATTCTCGGCGTTCCCCGAGGAATCGAAGGGATCGGCGAGAATAGAGGGAGTCACTCGATCTCAGGATTAGTGAAGCGTCGTTGTTTATGCGACTGGCATGTCTGATGCTTTTGAGAAACTCCAGGTTTATTTACATTTGCCATTAAAAATTGTACCTCACCTTACCTTATGCGGACTCCGCGTACAGAAAACAGCGAGAATACGGGGAATGCTTCCAAAACGGATTTTGTTCGAAAAACAAATATGCAGTCGACGAAATTAGTCTGGTTCCACTTTATTTTGGTTTTGTTTATTCTGATTGTTCTTAATTAATTTTATATTGCACCAACGCCAGCAAAAACTGATTCCCCTCCGAATCTGAAAGGGAATCCTTTTCGTTGATGGTGATGATAAACGGAGCATGCCCCGTCCGTGGGGACTCGCGCGAATACGGGAAGTGAGTCCCCGGGACAAACAAAAACGCGTGGACTCCTCAAGCGCAGTCCTCGTGGAACAGCGAGAATACGCCTCACGTTTCGTCGAAAACGAACATAACGTCGAATGTTTCACTGGAAAATGCTTACATACAATATGCCTGCGGCACAACTCCGAGTTGCCTCGAGCGCAACTCATTCATTCATTTATTCATACTACACCAACTAAATAACATAAATATAAGGCAAGAAACAAGACCCCCTGAAGCTATCTTGTTGGGGAACTATCAGCTGGGATATACATTACTGATTGGGTCTTCAACAAAACTGAACGAGAATATTGACAATTTTGGAAGGTAAAGGTTCAGTGTTAGGTTCATGTCCATTCGTTGGCCAAGGGTGGTCGCAAAACCATCCCAGTTTATTAACAAGGCGATCAACGCCTCGTAAAAAGGTACTACTCTGACGGTTCCAACCTTTTCGAAATAGTAGGCTAACTAATATAAACTATTTGCTTAACACGCTCGAAAGCGTAGTAGGAGTGGTAACTACGATTCTCTGTGATGTGATTGGCCGGATTAGCCCACTGTGGCACGATATTTTGGTGGAGATAGAAAAATGCGTTCCAGCCTTGACGACAGTCTTCAGTGCGTCGGTCCAAGAGGAATGCTGGCAATCAGTTTTCTCCATATCCTGCAAATTCTTCTGCCCAATTCTGACGTAGTTTCATCCCATCATTTATTTCTGGTCATATCTTGTAAGTGTATTAGTTAATTTGTTTCATGTCTTTGTATTTCATAAACATTTTATTCCTATTCTAGCTTAAAGCTATTTGGAAATTAAACTTGACTGATTAAAAAAAAAAGGGCCAGAATTCGTGACGTCATGCGTAGTAACTACGGTAAGTAGGGTGGAACACGCTCATAATAGTTGACACATGGAAATGGATTGACAAAGGAAAGGAGGCGTGAGCACCCCGCAAGGGCATCGCACTTACCGTTATGTTTGTCCCAGCAGGCGTCACAGACTCGAACCTCTTTTTCTATCCCGAACTTGGGAAGTACGCACGCCTTCGACGAACACTTCCCACAGAAGACTTGGCCACAGGCACGACAGTGGTGCTAAAAAAAGAATTCCGGTGTCCAAGACTAAGTCACTCTGCGAACTCTATGAGTGTGCACCGATAGCTCCATATATCCTTGTCGAACCAACGATGTTGGCTTCTAGTCTAGTTTTCTAGTAGATTACAGCTTGGTTTTGCTTTTCGCTTTAAAACAGTCAAATGGGAGTGGCTATTCAGAAACCTAGTATCGGCTAGGAACCATTTCATTTGACATGCTGAATTAGATTGTCTTAATTTGTTGTTGCATTATACCTTCAAGAGCCATTGACACAAGAAATCCTTCTTTTTTCCAGGGTCCGTCCGGAAATTTTTCGCCTGAAATCGACCCGGACAGAGTGAAACAGGTTTCGACTCTTCAGGTTAATATCTTCCTCGGATTGACCGGAATTTCGGCCTCAAAAATTTCCGTATTTCCGTACAGGAATTTACAAAACTTCCGTAAGGGGGAGATGTCACAAAATAACTATTTGTGTCAAAAAGTCAGTATCCCATTCACTGATTTTTCTTGTACGATATGTAAGGTCAGTGATTACTTTCGCTGACTTACCTACCTGACCAGCAGATACCATGGTATCTGATACCACGGTAACTGGACCTGCAGTCGGTCGTTTTTGCAGATATCGTGGTATTTGATACTACGGTTGCTTTAAAAAAAAAACGGCAATTGCCGAATTGGCGTTTTAGAAGTCCTCCAAAAGGATTTACTTACATCCACTCACACCACAAGTGACAAACATTTTTCCCACCTTTCTGATAAAAAGCTAATCTCCTGTTTTAGAGATGTTTTGCCACGTTAAATTACCACGGTCGGGACCGTGGTATCTGGATATCAGATACGACAGTAACTGCAAAAACGACTCTATGACGTGGTAGCAGATACCATGGTATCTGCAAAAACGCAATTCTTCGACAAATTAACGCGAGTCACGGCCCCGAGTGCGATGGGCTGATGACTCTCTCTGACACAGGAACAGTAATAATAATAACATTAATATATAGCAATATAAAAGGCTTTCGCCACTACTGACCACGAAGAAATTCGGAAACAACGCTATGAACGGATTCAAAAATCTTGTCCACAATATTCTTGAAGCTATTACTCGATTTCGCATTAACTGCATCTTCGGTAAGCCTGTTCCAGGGCCAAACGATTCTGGTTCTAAGACTCCACTTGTATACATCCTCGTGGAAACGCGATTTAGCAAGCTCAAGCCCGTGCCTTTAGTTTAAGCTTAGGCTTAAAGTTTAACTGAAAAGGTCTTAAATCGGACAATCTAGTTACCCATTACTTATTAACTTAAAGAAGCTTGAAAACCCGGCGAAAATGCGTTACTTCGTTGCTCCGCTATTCACGACTAATCGATTTTCAAATAATGGAATTTCCTTGTCTGATTTCTATGCTCTATGCGCTTGTATCTGTGTTTATGCTCGACGAAAACGATTTGCGAAAAATAAGTATCCACGCAGTGAGCTGCCTTCCGTAAGCTGATCAATGGCCACTGAAACGCCGCGTATGTATTGAGATTCAATTTTTCTGCTTCATAGTAGAAATTTGCGTTGTGGGGACGGCCGTAGATATTCTGATCGAAAAAAAATCCCTTAACACAATCCAAAAATGCAGTGTATTCAGTTAAATGATACAAAAATAAGTTGGCTTTTCAGTTAAACTTTAAGCTTAAGCCCAGCTAAAGCCCTTTTTACTTCGGTTGCAGTTGATATTTGCTATGATATCTAGGAGTTCCGGCGAGACCCCACTCCGGCCAACCCCTCCCCCGGTACCAAGACCGCCAGGCAAATCGACTCGGACTGAACAAAAGTTGGATTAATTACCAGATTCGATAAAGAATGGGAACCAATAAACACGTTAAGTCGCCTAATTTGGAAATATGGGCACAAATGATTTTATAAAACAGGCATGCAAAAAAGTCGATGTAAAAAAGTCGATGCAAAAAAAAACAAGAGCTGTAAGCTCGTATGGCAGTTGCATGGGTCAAGATGATTTGATTGATCAAAAGTAAGTTTCGACTTTGCGGTTGAGATGCGCACTCTAAGGGAGCTGGAACTTCATTTGCAAGCAAAACCCTTGAGGCAAAACTGCTAATGGGCTGATGGGCATCACGAAAATACATATATTGCTTAAAAGTATTTTTTTTACTTTGCGGTCAAGATTGGTACTTTAAGGAATAATCGGATTTAGGAAGTAGCAATTTCTAAGCAAATGTTGTTGAGTCTCCAATATTCCAGCGAAGTTTCATCGTCCTAGCACATCTGAAAGTACCTTAACGCGCGATAACCGGAATCCCAGACCCCCCCCCCCCCCCCCCCTCCTCCAACTCTACCACCAAAAACCGGAGCCAATCCAGTTCTGTAAATGATAAATCCAGAGCACCTATTTGTCATTCCCACGAAGTTCGATCCAGATCACACCAGTCTAAGCGGGTCAAGTATTTTCCGCCCTCCCCCCAATAATTGCCGGATTCGGTCCGGAAATGAAAAAGGTCACCAGAGAAAAATGTCCTCTGTTTAATTATTAAATTTCACTGGAATCCGATCACCCGTTCCAAAGTTACGCATGACTCAATATTCCGGATTCACCTCCCTCAACTCCCCCCCCCCCAAAGATTATCATATCGAGGATTTTTTTTATTCCAAGTCAGTTTGACCGGGTCCCTGATATACCATCCAAGTTTCGTCGTGAAAATCCCCCCAAAAACGGAATTCCGGGAAACCCTCTCCTCCCCCCCCCCCCCTCAAGTGTCCGGATCCAGTCAAATTATGTAAAAGATTTACATGGACCATTTGTTTGTTCTTCCCAGCAAGTTTCACTCCGATACCATCATTCTAACCGTTTCTCGAGATTTCCGGTCCACCCCCCCCCCCCCCCAGCTCCCCCGCGGTGCCCGTAGCCAATCCGATTCAGCAAATGACTTACCTAGAGCATCTGTTTGTTCTTCCCACAAAGTTCCGTCCTGATCCCTCCATTCTAAACGGGTCACGTATTTTCCGCCCCCCCCCCCCCCAATAGTTGCAGGTCCGGATATGAAAAAAATCATCGGAGAAATGTCCTCTGTTCAATTCTTAAATTTCACTCGAATCCGATCACCCATTCCAAAATTACGCATGACTGAAAATTTCGGATTCCCCTCCCTCCACTCCCCGCACCATTATCTGATCGACAAAATTTTTATTTTGAAGTCAGTTTGATTGGGTCCCTGATATGCCTGCCAAGTTTCATCGTGAAAATCCCCAAAACCACCATCACCGGAATTCCGGGACCCCCCCCCCCCCATAAGTGTCCGGATCCAGTACAATGGTCTAAAGGACTTATCTAGAGCAGATGCTTGTTCTTCCCAGCAAATTTCACTCCGATCCCTCCATTCTAACCGTTTCTTGAAATTTCCGGTCTCCCCCCCCAACTCCCCCCTGGCTACCGAGTCCGGTCAAGACTTTAAACGGGACATTACAGATATATATTCTATTCAGTTATGAAGTTTCATTACAATCCGATCACCCGTTCGAAAGTTACACACTTCTCAATTTCCCGGATTCCCCTGCCCTCCACTCCTCCCCAAAATGGTCGGATCAGAAAACTGATTATTTCTAAGTTTGTTTGGTCGGGTCTCTGATATGCCTGCCAAGTTTCATGGTCCTAGCACAACTGGAAGTACCCTAACTCGAAAAAATGTGACAAAATGCCCTAAATTTTCAAGTTTCCAGCGCCCCCACTTCCCCGCATATGGTCGGATCGGGAAACTGATTATTTCCAGGTTAGTTTGGTCGGGTCCCTGATATTCCTGCCAAGTTTCATTGTCCTAGCTCATCTGGAAGTACCCTAACTCGAAAAAGTGTGACAAAATGCCCTACATTTTCAAGTTTCCAGCGCCCCAACTCCCCCGCATATGGTCGGATCGGGAAACTTATTATTTCCAGGTTACTTTGGTCAGGTTCCTGATATTCTTGCCAAGTTTCATTGTCCTAGCTCATCTGGAAGTACCCTAACTCAAAAAAGTGTGACAAAATGCCCTAAATTTTCAAGTTTCCAGCGCCCCGCACTCCCCCGCATATGGTCGGATCGGGAAACTGATTATTTCCAGGTTAGTTTGGTCGGGTCCCTGATATGCCTGCCAAGTTTCATTGTCCTAGCACATCTGGAAGTACTCTAACTCGGATAAGTGTGACAAAAAACTCGGACCGACCGACAGACGGAATTGTGATCGGTATATGGCACTTGAGCCAGAGGCTGCAAGTGCCATAAAAACTGTCCCCCCACCACCACAAACACAAAGTCAATAGTCCCTAGATTTAGTCCCAAGATTTATGCCGCATTTACAAGTACAGGAAAACTTGAACAGAATCCGGTCTTGGTGACAAGATTGTGTTTACACGCAGAGGGAAAAAAATAAATTCTTCAAACCAGAAAATCTGACAAAAATAAATTCACTAAGCCAATAAAAAAATGTTTTGAGAGCATTTATGACATCAGTGCTGGTGACTGCTGCTCTCAAAGGCACTGTCTAGGGAACCGGGAGCCGTACTTTATGTCCCATGGGCTACGGAACCGGAAGTTCTCACGGAAAACAAACCAAATGAGCTGCGGTTCCGGGATCTGACGTCATTGACTAACGGAAACTTGTTTGTGCAGGCTCCCGTTCCGGTAGTCAGTTGAAATAGCTCACGGAAACTTCATCGCACCAGCTTCTCGTCCGGTAGTCTCACGGAATTGTGTACTCAGAAGCTAGGGAGCCGGTAGGTGATACCGAAAACTGTATAATTGGAGCTTGTGTTCCGGTAGTGTCTACGTGGAATATAGAACTCACTGAATAGTTTGGATGAGAGCTAGGATGCCGGGATTTTCACTGGCTTATTCACATCCGGTTTCCTAGTCTGCACCGACATGGGTCCGTGAGTACATTTTTTTATTTTTTTTTGCACTACCGGAACCCTAGCCAATAGCCATCTGTGTCCGTGTGCTGGTCATTTTTAGCCAAGTAATTGTTCCTACCGGTATCTTAGCTCTCAATATATGGCTTCCGGTAGTGGATTTTTTCCCATGTTATTTTCTCTAAGTCAGTGAAAATCCCGGCATCCTAGCTCTCATCCAAACTGTTCCGTGAGTTCTATATTCCACGTAGACACTACCGGAACATAAGCACCAATTATACAGTTTCCGGTATCAACTACCGGCTCCCTAGCTTCTGAGTACACAATTCCGTGAGACTACCGGACGAGAAGCTGGTGCGATGAAGTTTCCGTGAGCTATTTCAACTTACTACCGGAACGGGAGCCTGCACAAACAAGTTTCCGTTAGTCAATGACATCAGATCCCGGAACCGCAGCTCATTTGGTTTGTTTTCCGTGAGAACTACCGGTTCCGTAGCCCGTACGACAAAAAGTACGGCTCCCGGTTCCCTAGACAGTGCCGCTCTCAAAAGCTAGCTAGACTTTTGTTTTGTCTTTTTACCAGCGCCGCCGACGAGATTCCTTTCAAGTAGACCGGAATTCCTTTCTAAAACTTTGTCTAATTGGACACGTCTAGTCGATCCATAGTTCCAAGTGCATTATCGATAGGGTTTTTAACTCTGATCAGTACGTTTACTACAAGTTTCTCTTTACAGACGAAAGCCTTTTCTAATTTTTTATTTGTTTACATCCTGTTTTTTTGCCCGGGGGGGGGGGGGGGGTCGCCAGTTTTTGTTGTTGTTTTTTTTTGCCCGGACTCAATAGTTGCGTTTTTGCAGATACCTTACCACGGTCTAAAGTGGTTTTCGCAGTTACCGTGGTGACTGATAGCACGGTCTAAAGTCGTTTTCGCAGTTACCGTTGTATCTGATACCACGCTCAAAAGGCGTTTCTGCAGTTACCGTGGTATCTGGCCAGTCACCGTGGTATCTGATATTCAGATACCACGGTCAAGACCGTGGTAAGTGATCGTAGTGTCTGAAAAAGGCATCTCTTATTTAAATATGTCTGAAAAAAGTCATTTTATTAGAGCTATATCTATACTTTTTCCCACAAGTTCGTTTTCCAACTTGAGCGGTATTGAGCCTGAAGGGGACCCTTGCCAAGAAGGGCCGGAACTCCAATAAAAATTCAGCTGACGTATCGGTTTGCACCATCAAAAAAGTCATCTCACTTTCATCATCACCAACAATAGAGCCTAGGATTTTGTCAAACTGGTGGGGAAGAAGTTTGGCACTTACTAATGTGACTGAATATCAGTTTTTCTTTCGGGATGACTTCGAAAAGCGCGATCAGTAATCGCTGAGCACCAAATATTCTACCTGGGCTTGGATCAGGTGCACTAAATAGATGACTACCAAATGATCCACCAACAGCTGAATTGTTAGTTGTAATGTCACCACCAAATAAGCTGGCACCAGTTAAAGGTGGCGTGACAGTACCACCAAATAGTGTAGCTCCCGCTGACGCAACAGCTGTATCAAACAGCTCATTAGATCTAATTTGCTGATGTGCAGCTTGAGTATCTGCATCACTTAGTCCGAAAAGTTCGTCTCCAAATGAGCCATGCACCGCGGTGTTTGTTGGTGCTACTGATCCAATGTCGTTTTTACAGTTACTGTGATATCAGATACCACGGTATCTGCAAAAACGGCTAACTTTAGATCCAGTTACCGTGGTAGCAGATACCATGGTATCGCTGGTATCAATTCGGAGCTATATAATATAAAAGGACGTAAAAGGTCTTACTTTTCGCTGGGTGAGGGAAAATTGAACACGGCACCTATGGCAGTTGTCGCCCTCCACCCAATCCGGTGCCGTATCTGCCGCAAACATAGCATCACTCTCCTTTAAAGTTGGAAAGGTGAATCCTTCCGCCTTCATAATATTCAAAGTGTCTTGGACAGATCTGAAAAGATGTAAAATGACTTAAACGACATATCTACCTATAATACTGACGCAGCCTACTTCCGATCACTCCAACCATTTCTGAGCCCGGAGGCCCAAATTTCGTACGGTACATTCTAACCCCTCCAACAAAACCTCGTTGCTTTTCTCACTTGTCGTGTTTCACTACCGTCGATGCTAATCACGCTGTCAACGTTTGTCTGCGAGAAGTATTTCCATCAGAAAAAACGATTATGTAAATTTTTCCTCGTTTTCGCTACGAGTCAAAGGGTGCCGAAAAGGCTTAAAACAGAAAAACCGATTATGTAAATTTTTCCTCGTTTTCGCTACGAGTCAAAGGGTGCCGAAAAGGCTTAAAACAGCTAACGCCATGGATAATTTGTTGAAAGCAGAGCCTAGTCTAAAAGTATTCGGTTATTTTTAAATACTGGTAGTTGAAGAGTAAATAGTGCGAGGGGTCCTTTAAATCCACATTCAATAACCTATATAACAGCAGAAATCTAACACGAAAACAGCAAAACACGACAAATGTAAAAATCAGCGTAGAACCGTTAGGATGGATAAAAGTTAAATAATAAGTTCCAAACCAGGTAAATGAGGTTAGCCTATGGACGTATAGTGAAGCAGTAATTCAAGAAACTTAACGTCCAGGCCAGAGGGAGCCTGTGCTGAGGGAGTTCCAAGACTGGCCCCTCCGCGTTGCCGCACTGAAGCTACGTTTACACGGAGGATATTTACCAGTGCTCCGTGGGTATTTTTTCCCGCAACCGCAACAAAAACTCGGGTATTTTGGACTTCAATTTCGCGAACTTTTTACCCGGGTATTTGTTTGTCGAAGGGTATTCTTCGAAGTCAGCAACAATAAAATTGGATTTTCGAGGAATAATTTTGATTATGCCCATGTAAAAAGTAGTCCAAATGGACACATGTTGGTATCCGTTGTAGAGCGATATCCTGAGCCTTACAACCTTGGAATTTATTGCCACATGACAGTACTCTCCCTTGAAAAATACCCGAGTACCGTGTGAACACTTTCCCTTCTCGTCTCCGGGGAAAAATAACTGCCATGTAAATGATCCTTGAGCGATATCGGAATAGTTTCGTCCCAAAATGTGTCCAAATTTACAACAAGACATTAAAGAGTAGTTTTTTTGTTGTTTTTTTTAAGTTGTTAAAGGACACCTGAACAATGAAACCATACTTGAACACACCATGGAGGATGCATTTACGGACATGGCCACGGAGAGCATTCTTCTCCTGAGCGTGACGTTTTCAAAATAGGGATGTTCATTTCTGGAGGTTTGCGCATGCAGACTCCAAGACAAAAAGCGCAATTCATTCAAATCTTGTACAGCGCTGGCCGGATCGTATTGGAATTTGTTCTAGATATACGTTTGGGCTTAACTGGTTAAAAAATATTCCGGAAGAAGGGTTGATTGGAGACATTTATTTCTTTCTAAAATTGTTCGGTACTGAAATAAGGACAGATGCAAAATGGAGCAAAAATCATAGCTTGGAAACACTATTTCGTATTTGGACTGGGTTTTCTGCAGGCAATGTTAACGGAAGTCGTACAGATAGGGATGATACCTGGTACTCTTCACTCAGGTGCCCTTTAATGGATAGATATTCCTTCAGCCCAACCTGACTGCGAATCATATTTGACGATGCAAAACGGATAACTCAGCTACATTTTAGGCATGTATGGGCGATTTTTTAAAATATCGCTGACTTATCCGTTTTGCATCGTCAAATATGTTAATGGATGATTGTCAGAACTGTTGTATATTGTATCGTGTCAAGGTTTATAGTATGTACCGTAAGGGCAATTTATACTGTTATAAGTGTTTTGGTTCGATCGGATGAAATTTATTAACTGACGATTATAATTATTTTTGTTTTTGGGATCCCAAAACGTAAGTGGTGGGATACCTATGGCATCGCAAAAGTTATCCGTCTGTCCGTCTGTGCGCACTATATAACTCTCAAAGGGAATGAGATATTTTGATGAAACTTGCTTTATTTGAAGTAGATTAGATGACAGATTTAGGGGTAAGAAGAGACGCTGAATCTGTAGCTATTTGGCCTTAATCTGTTTTTAAGTTTTAATAGTAAAAATATTCAAGGAGTCTGGCGAAGACTGGATCTGGCAAAGACAAAACCCAATTGTCTGTATCGAATATTAAATTTTTGGGATCCCATCGAAACCTTTGGTCTTGTTATATAATGACCCGTTGACTAAGTGAGCACGCTATTTGGCACTGTGCCACGATTTGTGCTTATATTCTGAACAAATCAATTAATCAATCAATCATTCGGTCTTTAAAACCGAAATGACGAAAAAAGATACTTTTATAGCAATCCCTATTATTTACAAATTTCACAGCCGATACCAGAGTCGTCATTACGTCAGAGTAATTCAAAAGAGTAATACTAGGCGACCGACTTTGTTTTGCACTATAACACCATGGAGACAGACAGCAAATTTCATCAGCTACTATTAACACAAAATACTTTAAAGTTTAACTGGAGAGCCAACTTATTTTTCTGTCATTTAACTGAACACACTGAATCCCTGCAAAGGGATTTTTTTTATTTTCCATTATCTGCTCTAGTTCTGACGTTCAGAATATCTGTGGCCGTCCCCACAGCGTAAATTCTACTGTGACGCGGGACATTTCAAATTCAACACAAACGACGCTTTTCAGTGGGCAGTGGTGAGATTGGTGAAGATTGCTTACTGCCTGAACAAAAAAAAAATCATAAATCTTTTTCGTAAGGCATGCTACAAAATTACAAGAGCATAGAGTTACCACAAATCACACGGAAATTCCACTATTTGAAAATCGATTATTCATGAATAGCGGAACAACGAAGTAACGCATTTTCAGCGGGTCTTCAAGCCAATTTAAGTGAATAAGTGATGGTTAACTAGATTGTTTTATTTTTCATTATCTGCTCTAGTTCTGACGTTCAGAATATCTGTGGCCGTCCCCACAGCGTAAATTCTACTGTGACGCGGAAAATTTCAAATTCAACACAAACGACGCTTTTCAGTGGGCAGTGGTGAGGTTGGTGAAGATTGCTTACTGCCTGAACAAAAAACAAGAGCTGTAAGCTCATATGGCACTTGCATGGGTTAAGATGATTTGATTGATCAAAAGTAAGTTTCGACTTTGCGGTTGAGATACGCACTCTAAGGGAGCTGGAACTTCATTTGTAAGCAAAACCCTTGAGGCAAAAATGCTAATGGGCTGATGGGCATCATGAAAATGCATATATTGCTTAAAAGTATTTTTTTACTTTGCGGTCAAGATTGGTACTTTAAGGAATAATCGGATTTTGGAAGTAGCAATTTCTAAGCAAATGTTGTTGAGTCTCCAAAATTCCAGCGAAGTTTCATCGTCCTAGCACATCTGGAAGTACCTTAACGCGCGATCACCGGAATCCCAGACCCCCCCCCCTCCTCCAGCTCCACCCACAATACCCGGAGCCAATCCGGTTCTGTAAATGATTAATCCAGAGCATCTGTTTGTCGTTCCCACGAAGTTCGATCCAGATCACACCAATCTAAGCGGGTCAAGTATTTTCCGCCTCCCCCGAATAATTGCCGGATTCGGTCCGGAAATGAAAAAGATCACCAGAAAAAATGTCCTCTGTTTAATTATTAAATTTCACTCGAATCCGATCACCCGTTCCAATTACGCATGCCTCAGTATTCCGGATTCCCCTCCCTCACCCCCCCCCCCCCCAAGATTATCATATCGAGGATTTTTTTTTATTCCAAGTCAGTTTGACCGGGTCCCTGATATGCCTTCCCAGTTTCGTCGTGAAAATCCCCCAAAAAATGGAATTCCGGGAAACCCCCTCCTCCCCCCCCCCCTCAAGTGTCCGGATCCATCAAATTATGTAAAAGATTTACATGGACCAGATGTGTATTCTTCCAAGCAAGTTTCACTCCGATACAATCATTCTAACCGATTCTCGAGATTTCAGGTCCCCCCCCCCCAGCTCCCCCACGGTGCCCATGGCCAATCCGATTCAGTAAATGACTTACCTAGAGCATCTGTTTGTTCTTCCCACAAAGTTCCATCCCGATCCCTCCATTCTAAACGGATCACGTATTTTCCGCCCCCCCCCCCCAATAGTTGCCGGATCCGGTCCGGATATGAAAAAGATCATCGGAGAAATGTCCTCTGTTCAATTCTTAAATTTCACTCGAATCCGATCACCCGTTCCAATTACGCATGCCTCAGAATTCCGGATTCCCCTCCCTCAACCCCCCCCCCAAGATTATCATATCGAGGATTTTTTTTTTCCAAGTCAGTTTGACCGGGTCCCTGATATGCCTTCCCAGTTTCGTCGTGAAAATCCCCCGAAAAATGGAATTCCGGGAAAACCCCTCCTCCCCCCCCCCCTCAAGTGTCCGGATCCATCAAATTATGTAAAAGATTTACATGGACCAGATGTGTATTCTTCCAAGCAAGTTTCACTCCGATACCATCATTCTAACCGATTCTCGAGATTTCAGGTCCCCCCCCCCCCCAGCTCCCCCACGGTGCCCATGGCCAATCCGATTCAGTAAATGACTTACCTAGAGCATCTGTTTGTTCTTCCCACAAAGTTCCATCCCGATCCCTCCATTCTAAACGGGTCACGTATTTTCCGCCCCCCCCCCCAATAGTTGCCGGATCCGGTCCGGATATGAAAAAGATCATCGGAGAAATGTCCTCTGTTCAATTCTTAAATTTCACTCGAATCCGATCACCCATTCCAAAATTACGCATGACTGAAAATTTCGGATTCCCCTCCCTCCACTCCCCCCGTCCATTATCAGATCGACAAAAATTTTATTTTGAAGTCAGTTTGATCGGGTCCCTGATATGCCTGCCAAGTTTCATCGTGAAAATCCCCAAAACCACCATCACCGGAATTCCGGGACCCCCCCCCCCCCCATAAGTGTCCGGATCCAGTACAATGGTCTAAAGGACTTATCTAGAGCAGATGCTTGTTCTTCCCAGCAAGTTTCACTCCGATCCCTCCATTCTAACCGTTTCTTGAAATTTCCGGTCTCCCCCCCCCCCCCCCCCAACTCCTCCCTGGCTAACGAATCCGGTCAAGACTTTAAACGGGACATTACAGATATATATTCTATTCAGTTATGAAGTTTCATTACAATCCGATCACCCGTTCGAAAGTTACACACTTCTCAATTTCCCGGATTCCCCTGCCCTCCACCCCCCCCCCCCCCCAAAATGGTCGGATCAGAAAATTGATTATTTCTAAGTTTGTTTGGTCGGGTCTCTGATATGCCTGCCAAGTTTCATGGTCCTAGCACAACTGGAAGTACCCTAACTCGAAAAAGTGTGACAAAATGCCCTAAATTTTCAAGTTTCCAGCGCCCCCACTTCCCCGCATATGGTCGGATCGGGAAACTGATTATTTCCAGGTTAGTTTGGTCGGGTCCCTGATATTCCTGCCAAGTTTCATTGTCCTAGCTCATCTGGAAGTACCCTCACTCCAGAAAGTGTGACAAAATGCCCTAAATTTTCAAGTTTCCAGCGCCCCAACTCCCCCGCATATGGTCGGATCGGGAAACTTATTATTTCCAGGCTACTTTGGTCAGGTCCCTGATATTCCTGCCAAGTTTCATTCTCCTAGCTCATCTGGAAGTACCCTAACTCGAAAAAATGTGACAAAATGCCCTAAATTTTCCAAGTTTCGAGCGCCCCCACTCCCCCGCATATGGTCGGATCGGGAAACTGATTATTTCCAGGTTCGTTCGGTCGGGTCCCTGATATTCCTGCCAAGTTTCATTGTCCTAGCTCATCTAGAAGTACCCTAACTCGGAAAAAAGTGACAAAATGCCCTAAATTTTCAAGTTTCCAGCGCCCCGCACTCCCCCGCATATGGTCGGATCGAGATTATTTCCAGGTTAGTTTGGTCGGGTCCCTGATATGCCTGCCAAGTTTCATTGTCCTAGCACATCTGGAAGTACCCTAACTCGGATATGTGGGACAAAAAACTCGGACCGACCGACAGACCGACAGACGGAATTGTGATCGTTATATGGCACTTGAGCCAGAGGCTGCAAGTGCCATAAAAATCATAAATCTTTTTCGTAAGGCATGCTACAAAAATACAAGAGCTTAGAGGTACCACAAATCACACGGAAAATCCACTATTTGAAAATCAAATATTCGTGAATAGCGGAACAACGAAGTAACGCATTTTCAGCGGGTCTTCAATCCAATTTAAGTGAATAAGTGATGGGTAACTAGATTGTCCTATCCCAGCCCTTTTCGGTTGAACTTTAACATGCGGATCTCCACAACATCAACGAATCCATCCAGGACGAATGGTAAGATGTCTGGGCAGCAGCGTATGTAGGAGATGACTGGCGAATCTTCTTGGATGAACGAAGTGTCACCCGAGGCTACAAAGGGACCAAGGTCCAAGACCTAAGGTCTTTCCGAAAGTCTTGCCGGACGACCGCCCGTAGAGACAGGACAGCAAAAGATCTACCTGTATCTCGAACTGTTTCGAAATGCATAGGCCCAGGCTTGTACCAGCTCAAGGATTTTATTCTTAACCGTGTCGTCTTTGGTAGATTTGGCAAGGTCTCGTAGCTCTTCCATGAAGCTTTTCGTCGCCACCTCTTCGTGGACCCCCACTCCGCAATTTTTCACACAGCT